>SWCS01000012.1:0-1296722 GCA_007556505.1 Elsinoe australis
CCCTTTCTGGCATGGATTCTGACTTAGAGGCGTTCAGCCATAATCCAGCAGATGGTAGTGATATAGTGTAGGTTAGGTAATAGAAAAAGGGTAGCTGCTTAAAGCTAGTAATAAGCATAGGTAGCTACGATTTCTTTAGTCATTGATACGTGGCTCATATCACGCTCTGAATTCAGCTCAAGTTTGGCCAAGATCAGGCCAAGTTTAGCTGGGTCGGCTTTGCGGACCAAGCTTCTAGTCAATCAGAGCGCGCGTATTCAGTGTTACGAACGCGACATTAGCAAGACGCCAGCCGGCGTCTTAGCCAATCAGGAACCACGCCTGTCCTGCAGCAAGGCGGCACTCAGGGACGAACGACGACAACTCGTTCCTAGTCACTCAGATCACTCGTGAAAAGAGTGATCCCCCGCTCCTTCACTTTAATCACTTGTGAAAGAAGTGATCAAGTAGAATATATAAGCACACTCATTAGCGTAGCATAGTAAGTTGGTAGTCAACCTCGTCAAGGATCTAGCTGGCTAGATCTAACTGAATCAATCCTACTCGCATCTCTCAAGACTATACTCTGATCCCTATCTCCCTGAAGCAGAACACCTTGTTCTCGGCTTGCCATCTCACCTCACACGTGACCTGGTTTAGACGGTTCATGACATTCAGACTCGCGTCTCTTATATACAGCAGCTTATCTGCTTTTTCTTCTTCTTTCTAGCTTTCGATATTCTAACGAGTAGAGCCTATTCGACATCTGTCTAGCGCCCGTGATCACCTTCTGCCAATGGGATTAGGTGCCGAGCGCGAATCTTAGACGAAGCGAACATTTCTAGTGATCAGGGTCTATAAACGCACAGCAATAGGAGTCGACTTATACGAATGCTGAGGAACTTGAGATCGCCCCACACTATGTGCTTGAAACGACACCTCCTAACGTCGTCCCGGCTCAAGAATTCTGTGCAAAGGTGTACTGCATGTGCTGGCTGTGCAAGGACAGGTTGTACTCCATGAGATCCTCATGGTGTCGGAGTTGCGGCTGCAGTGGCAGGGACATCTCGCTTCATTGGGACTGTCGTTAAGCTTGGACATGCAGGCGTAGAGATGGAGTAGGTACTCCCGTCGCAAGCGTTGGCATCGTAACATCTGTACGACTGTCAGAATCATTCTGCCAGAGCGGCAAGCAAGAGGAAAAGCTTACGCTCCGAAGCGCATGTAACAGGAGTTGATCCTGTCGACGCAGATAGAGCGGACTGTACAAGATGTCGATGTGTGCAGCGGGAGAATCTTGTGTGACTTCGAGCTCTTCGTTGGCGTTGGCTCAATATCCATCTCATCTGCCGACTTGTTTGACGACGTTTCTGTTACCATTCAGCTGAGTGGACTTGCTGTATTGAAAGCACAAGGAAGCAGACATACGGCGTTTGGGTGATTTCGGTTTCGCTTTGTTTCCGACTGACGACCTTCGTCCCTGCAATCGATTGAGCTTGTCAAGCTCGCAAGTAGGTTCGAAGAACGCTTGATCGAATGAGATCATGCACGAGTCGAAGCACCTGCCCAAGGTCAGAGAAAGCCATTGTCATCAAACCGCTTGGGATCTACGAACCCGCCGTATGCGACCCCACAAGCGTTAGTGACGGCCTCGCACACACGACAGCTGGCCGTGGTTGTAGGCACGGTGCTACTGCATACTGCTAGAAGCACCACGCATGTGGTAACCATGAAATGCTGAGAATTTATAAGCATGATGGAAGGTTCAATATATGAAAGACAGACGCAGCTGGTGGCGGAATGAACAAGATGTATAGATCAAAGAGAAAACAGGAATTACTACAATATTTCTACCACGAGCATAGTCTGCGGGAGTCCCAATGTCATCGGCTAGGTGTTCTCGATCGTCGGCGAACGTCATGCCCAAGATGCGTGGAATGTACCACCCGACATTCCAAGCCACTCAACCGATTGTCGATCCGGACATCAGACTGCACAGTCCGGGGCTTGCACGCATCTGATGGTCCGTATAATCGCCTCGGAACCTGAGGCAAGGTGCCTCACTTCCGGAGATAGCCCAGGGCATGGGGAATCGTGTCGAATCTTCCTTCATCCGCACCAGAATGGAGATCGACATCTGACCAATTACCAGCACTAATGAGATATTCATCCGTGGGACGAGTGATTGAGCAGCCACCAAAGCAGGTGGGCCAAATGACATCAATGACAGCTGCGTTTGGTGAGCAGACGTTGTCGTAAGCAGGAAGGCAGGAACGGGGGTTAGGCTTCTTACATTGCCATGTACTCACGAACTCGTGGTTGAACTTGGTTTTCACATGCTCATACACGATCCATTGACCTCCAGGCTTCAGATAGGCATACAACTCCTTCACAATGCGCTGAGGTGTCGGGACCGAGCAAAGTACCTGCAGAGTCACAATGGTATCAACGGAGGCCGGCTTGATCCCAACACTCTGCAGATCCTCCGCACCTACTCCAACGACTTCGTGGTTCCTGCAGCCCCTCTCGCTTGATGGCCTGGTGCAGAGCAGGATGATGCTCAGGATTTGGTTCAACTCCATACACCTTGGTGATGTTGGGGTTCCGGCGAGGCGAATAGAGATAAAGCCACTGACCGGAACCAGGTCCCACGTCAAGGACGATGCCCTTTGCAGACTTCATCAGAGGACCGACTGTTGGAGCGGCGTTGTCTTTAGCCCGTGGACCGAAGAAGATCCAGAAACGACCGAACCATGCATCCTGAAGGGAAGACCACCGCAGGAGTTTGCTGAGTTGCAGAGTCAGTATTAATTTTGCGACGACCAATGGCAGAAACATCAGCGACAAGCTCAGCAGGTAAAGGGGCCGCAACAATTTGAACTGTTCGAATGCCATGTTTGCGCATCGATGTGCCAGGGAACTTGATGGTGGGCGGGCAAATTGAACGTGCGGAGCTTGAATTTATATTGACGCCTGCTCGGCCGAAAACGGCTGTTGCCGCGCATCGCGTTCGGCGAGCTCGGAGACGAGCTGGCAGTCAGGATCAACATGTTCAGGCGTATGCGTATGAACCCGAAATGTTGTACTTAGGGCAGGCTTTCTATACATGGTAATTCACCGATCCACTCCGTTCAGTACGCTGCGAGATCGGGAGGAACAGGGTCAGGGTCTTAGTACAAAGAGTATCGGCTCATTACGCGTCTATCATTACGCATGCAGTATTAACAAGAACAGTCTCTCCTCAATTCCGGCCTGTTTCTTCGCTCAATCGAGCAGGGCGCTTCCCCTTCGACGTCGCCGCGTCCGCACCAGGCGGAACAGCAGCGCCTCTCGTACGGTGTACATCCTCGCCGGAAGCCGCCACGGCGCCCGCGAGCCTCACTGCCTCTCTATCCGACTCCCTAGCTCTTGAAAGATTTGCCGAACTGCCCAACCCGCTGTTGCTCATGCTTCGATTCGCATCCTGACCCATGGCGGAGCCCTGGTAGGGGAGGGCGACGAGACCGGTCGATGTGGTGGTAGTCATGGGCTGCGTATTGCCTGTGGTTCGGGTTGTGATGCCGTCATTGAAGCGACCACCCATCATGTCCCGCTTCCTTCTGTGTCGCCTGCGCAACCACACACCAAGCACCGTGAGCAACGACAGGATGACAGCAATGAGAATGACCATGAGTACCCATTTCCAATGACCAGCCCACCTACGCATGTCAGCTCTCGACTGTTACAATGTGTTGCGTACTTACCAGGACTGGTTCCGATTGCTGGACGTTGCTGGTGCACCGCTTTGTCCTGCCTGGGTGGCGGTTGACGTCGCTGCAGAGGTCGTCGAGGTGGTGGCCGTCGTGGGCGCAGCACCGGCTGGCGCGGTGGTCGTCGTCTGTTGTGGAGCCTGGCCGTTTGTGCCGGCAGCGCATGTGTTCGTGTACCATTGGGAGATGAGTGGAAGGTCTGAGCCTTGACAGACGTTCCCACACAACTGCGTCGCATCCGATCGCAGATTAACAAGGTACGCAGACTGGCAGAAGCATGCTAGGTATGTCGCTTGCCCTGTCGCCGGAGCCGCTGGCGGTACACAAGCGGCTTGGGCCTGAGAAAGGTACTGGCAATTCTGTGCGCACGTCGGCAGCGCATTGGGACCAAAGGAGAGGAGCTGCTGGGCGGTGACGGCCGTGAAGGTCTGGGAACAGAGAAGCGCGACACACAGCGCCCAGTGAGACGACTGCAGGAACATCGTTGTGCTGGCCTTGAGACTGTGGTGTTGTTGATTCCGGAATATAACCGGCTTTGTCGGTCAAGTCTGTATTGCCCGCCTATCTGTCGGCAGGCTGTTGCGAAGGTTCACATGGACTGTACAGAATGCGATCAAGGAGAGTGGAACGGTGAGACGTCGTCGAGGGCGGACGGCGAGGAGAAATTTCCGCGCTGCAGCGATGGCTGGTTTTATTGATTGATGATACGAGACGAGAGAGCACCGACGAGGCCCAAGCGCTAGCCGAAACAGTCCTTAGCAAGGCTCCGGCCTGGTCCGGGGGTTCGTGGAGCCGCCGCTCTTGTGAGTGTCTGGGCTGAATCTCACGCGATCAACTGTTTACAATCATGGACAACAGACAAGCATACTGAAGGGTACTCGAATAGCTAGTGTCGAGGCACGCTGGCGGATGCGGTGCGAACCTTGAGTCTGAAGGGCACTTTTTTGTGGACTCTTCCCCAGTTTCCTTGAACGAAGCTTGGATGCTGCACCCCTGGCCCGGCAGGGGACGGGCGCAGCGTCCGTCAGGAACGAGCGACCCTTGCCGCTCGCTTCGTTACCGAATTGGCAGCATGAGAAGCCCAGTCCGGCAGCCATCCGAATCGAACGTTGGCGGCCCACCGTAGAAGCGTCTCCCTCACTCTGCAAGGTACCTGCTACTAGGAGATGCACAGTTATAGATAGATGGGCGTCATGCTTCGCGCTCTTCAGTTCTGCGTCTTGCTGTACGCATCCAAGTCTGTATACCTTCCAAGGTTGCTTCTGTGACATGCCTGTGACGATGTAGCGCTTCATGCACGCTCGCTGGGAGGCCAGACCGGGAGTTGCGATGCATGCTCCTGCTTGTCTCTGAGCTTAAGTCGCGGCGTCGGCGTTGACGTCGTCACGCACATTCCATCCACGCTCCATTCCGAGCTACACTTACATCTCTCCCCCATCGTCAACAGCATTAATACCCTCCAAATCGAATTGTAGCGGATCTCCAGCCTCGCTCGTTCAGCTTCCCGGCCAGCAGAATCGATCGTTGCCTTGGCGGTCTCGACAAGCTTTTCGGTCATGGTCCGCTTCTCGGCGTTCCTCGCAGGGTTGCCTCTTGCTGATCTCGCGCTTGCGACTGGCACTGTTTCACTGCCCTTGGAAAAGAGAGCTATCCTTGACGGCCGACCACAGCCTGTCAAGGGAATCTACAAGCGGCAGCAGAGTGATGCTGGGACAGTCGAAACCACAGTCTATGACGTCCTCCCCTGGAGTCTCGGAGGTGCATACTACACGAATAGTGAGTGCTGTTCTCCTTCCCACTCTGTCCTACTAACCATGACTCAGTCTCGGTCGGAACCCCACCCCAAACTCTGACTGTCATTCTCGACACCGGTAGTAGTGATCTGTACGTGGACGCATCTTCCTCTCAGGCATGCAAGGATACTTCCTCACCGACAACTTGTCGCGGAGGGTCTTTCGATCCGGGATCTAGCACAACATATTCTGTCGCCGTATCGAACGGCTTCAACACGAGTTTCGGCGACGGGTCAACAGCTACAGGAGATTTTGGACGGGACACTATATCATTTGGAGATGTCGTCGTGTCTGGGGTACAGTTCGGCGTTGCCTCTGACGTTCAGTCGACCACCGGTTTTGCTGTCAGTCTCATGGGCGTCGGCTACGCTGCCAATGAAGCAAGCTCGCGTGAGTATCCGAACATGCCTGAAGTACTCCACCAAGCAGGGGCGATCAACTCCCGCTTGTACAGCGTATTCCTGAATCAGGTTGGTGATGCGACCGGGACGATACTCTTTGGCGGCATCGACACTTCAAAGTATACTGGACAGCTGCAGACGATGAACATGCTCCCTGTCACACTGCAAGACCGGTCAGGTAGGGATAGCCTCGAAGAAGTCTTTGAATTTCTCGTGTCTGTCACAGGGGTCTCTGCCCGTGCCAGTGGTCAGACTACCACTTTCTTATCTGGTGGCGACCCGGACGCTGGAAGATATAGTGGCTCTCTGCGCGTACTGCTTGACACGGGATCGACGGCGTGGACAGTACCTCCGTCTTACTACAATCGCCTTACGCGACTATTCGGCAATTCGATCGACTCGCACGGCTACATGGAATGCTCACACCAGAACGACGATGTAACGATCACTATCGAGTTTGGAGGGAAAGTCAGCATCGACGTGCCTGCCAAAAGCCTGGTCATACCTGTCTACGATCCTGCAAATAATCTTCAGCTCACAACAACGACCGGCCAACCCCTTTGCACCTTCCTGATCTCACCTGATACCAACAACCAACAGCAGAATTCAAACGGGTTCCTTACACTAGGTGATGCAGTGCTGCGCAGCATGTATGTTGTCTTCGACATGGATAATGCACAGATCTCGATCGCTCAAGCAAATCCAAACGCACCCACGGATGCAAGTTCTTCTGGCTCGGGGGACAACATCAAGGTAGTCCAGGCCGGCCCGTCTGGAATAGCCCAGGCAGTGGGTAGTGCTAATGGCGGGGTCGCGACTGCGGCGCAGAACTCGTACAGTATTGCAGCCGAGGTCACCGCCTCGCAGTCCATGAGCTTTGCTACAGCAAGCTCTGCCATCGGGACGGCGACTGGAACCTTCGCTATCCCTCAGGCTGGTCAGGTAACACCTGGCGCTCTCGAAACGAGCCAAGCAGCCACGACCAGCACAGGTGCTGCTGTCTCCACTACGCCAACTGCGCAGAACGAATTGCATCTCACTGTGCTGCTGACCTGGGTAGCCATGGCTTCTCTGGGCTTTATTGTTTTCATGTAGTTATCCATATCGCAGCCAAACAGTGCCCATTCCCCCTCCCGAGATATGATTGGTGTCTATTGTGATGTGAGCTGCGTCCTGACTGCTGTGGCTCCGTGATGTGGCTGTGCACTTGTGGCTTGAGATTGCCGAGCGGCCGGCATGACCCGCCGGGCCGCGATCTTGGCTTGCAGCCTGCGGCCTAAGTTGCAGCTCCGCTCGCGCAACACGACTTCTGTGCTCCACCCGCAACACAATCATCCTCACTCCTTGCGCTGAGGTTTCTTTACCTCGCCATCTGCGCGCGACGCAGGTGCGAGGCTGCAGCTCTCGCGATTCTATCATGGTCATGACCAGACGCCTTACTTCAGGTGGGCAAGTCGACACGCCCAATCCCAACTCACCGATTCCGATCTCTGACGACAATGTTCACAAGTCGGCCAAAGTCTCCCGCGCCCTGCGCAAGTTACAGATCGATGGGAACGCTGCTTTGCACGGCAATCCGTCTCTGAAAAGAAAGAGAGGACAAGATGTTGCGTCTGCCACTGGAGTCCTTACCCCGCCGCAGTCGCACTCTGTTTCCAGCCAGCGTAATTCTCCTCACGTTGATCGCGCCGACACAATCTTGCCTGGTCCACGCCCTACATTTCGGACCAGTCTACAGTGGATCTCTGTCCCTGACCAGGAGGATGTGATACACGTTTCCACAAGCCGACGAACCCAGACCCCGCCAGCACAGTCACTCGAGCCTGGAGCTACGGCGGAGGATACCTCACCAGCAGATGAGGATAGTCACGGTGAAGGACTGGACGCACAAGCTCCCAGGACCGAACAGTACTGGTTCCTTCCAGATGGTGCACTGCTGGCGTCCGAATCCGAGGTGGAAGTGAATGACAATGAGGAAACTGCCGAGGAAAAAGGCCGACAAGCAGTAAAAAGTCGGGCGCCTGATACAGAAAGGTGTGCGGTGGTTTCGATGAATACTCGGCCCACGTCGAGCATCAGCCGTCAGACTGTCTCCACCGAAGAGCTGCCTGCGAAGAAGGAGTCTGTCGATCAAGATGCCAGCCCTCATGCGTCTACCAAAGTCGAAAGGGAGCTTCGCAAACTAGAAATCCGTGCCAACCCCGCTTTGAATCTAAAATACTCTCCCGCCGAAGAGCCATTAGCCACAGCGCGCGGAAAAGGTAGGCCTGCGCGGAAACTCTCACCCGATATCATCGTCTCGGAAAAGGACGAAGATCCCGAAGACGTGTCATCAGCCCCCGTGCCCGAGAAAGCAAGTAAGAAATTGAGTCGGGAGATGCGAAAACTGGAGATACATGCCAACGAGAGATTGGGCGGTCAGACTCGCAACCCCACTGGTCAAGTCTACAATCCTCTGAAGCGAGTGCAAAGACGTCAGAAATCGGATGGTCGAGGAACACCTCGCAGTGCTCGTGCCCCGCAGCAAAATCGCTCTACCGCGCCCAAGCTCTCAACTACCCGCGCTCATGGTCCAATCGAAGCCTTTCCTAAGGACCCACCACCTGAGCTTGTCGATCACATTTTGTTTCTCCTTGCCGATGCCGCTGAGGAAAGAGAGCTTGTGTGTGCCTTGCAGGGAAAGGCGCAGGACGCTATGGCGAGGGATGTCAGATGGGAAGCACCGAACGATCTCGAAGACAGGGTGAAGGGTGAGCTAGACATTTTGGAGAGCTGGGAACCTCTTGACGAAGGAACCATGAAAATGCTCGAACAGAGCGGCGTGCAAGCAGGCCCATCGGTACGTACGAGCGTTGCCCAGCCCAGAGCGGTCCTCCGCGACCACCAACGCGATGAAGTAGACTTGGACCATGCTACTCTTCGATCTTCGGCCGATCCGGACGCTGCGGCTGTAGAGTCCAACATCGCTTCCAACATAATCGTCAATCTCGATCAGAATCAGCTCGAAGCGGATGACACACAAGAGCCCTTCGATGTTGAAGATGACGATGATGACGACGTTTCAGATGGCGTGCTACCGGATGGCTCAAGCGATCAGATATCCGAAGCAGACACCCAACCATCTTCGGCAGTCCATCGGAAGAAAGCTTCCATGCAGCCGATAAGCCGCATTCTGGAGCCCGACGACGCAAATGAGCTAACGACGCGAAGGTGGAAAGGTAAAGGAAGAGCCGATCATCATAGTCCAATTGCATTCGACAAAGACATCGGTACTTGATCCGAATTCAATGCAGGAGTATTAGCATACAGGGACGGAGGATCCCGGGTCTTTGATTGCACAATTAGCAGGGGCGAATGAAAGGATTACGATACAGGCTTGACGCCTACGAACATGAATTTGATACAGGATATAGACATGGAATGGTATAGCACTGATCAGCCAGCTGATCACTTGCTCTCGAAATCAATCAATCGATCACAATCACCTCCCTCACCACCTTTGCCTTCTTCAACGAATGTCCCGGAGCTGACGGGGTCTCTAGTGCTCGCTTCGACGGCGTGAGTTGGGATATAGGTAGCCGAAACCCAGGTCTTTTGTTTGAACCTGCCATGACTGGATTTGCGGCTACCGCATCATTGATCCCACGGGGTGGCATAGCTAGCTGGCAAGGAAGCTTGTCGAGCTCACAGATGACTTTCGTTGAGTTTGCTAGGGTTGCCGAAGTAGCGCTCATGACTGTCTTGAAACCGGGGTCCAGAGAGCCATTCGTCCTGTTCGTTGACGTGCCAGTAGCTTTGTTCATTACAGCAGTGTCTGCTCTGCGCATCTGGACCGAAGTGGGCCCCATGGCCTTCGAAGTGACGGTTCCTCGTGTCTCAGTGGTCGCCCTCCTCTCGGACACTTTGTGGTTGACTGCACACTTTGATCCTTGCGTTCCACCAGGTAATTTGCTCTCCTCATCATCTAAGCTCCTGATAGTGGAGGTTGACTCCGCAACCGTTTGTCGTTGTGCTTCTGCGTGAGCATGGCGCTTGTCCTTGCTCAGCAAAGCCTCATAATCAGCCGCTCTTTGCTCTGCTGCACGCTTCCGCTCTGCCTCCACGGCTGCTTGATGTGCAGTCCGTCCAGCGGGGACATCCGGATTATAGCTAGATCCCATGGCTTGCTGAAGCAGTATGTCGAGGACTTCTGTTTCCATTGCCTCTTCAGTATCGGTCTGATTGTTGGTGAGGAAGGTTGGAATAAGACTCTGGCCAGATATCGGATGTGCGTCGTATTTGATGGTGCGTAGGAAGCTAGGTCCCTTATCCTTCCTCTGTCGTGTCTTCTTGATCTCCACTCTGTGTTGATGAACTATGGTGGTTGCGAGAGATGTGCGAATTTGCTTCACCAAGAGCACTGGAACGATGTGCTTCTTATAGTCCTTGAGCTGGAAGTTGAAGTATCTCAGTAGAAACATGGACAGCTTGGGCACGTCAATGCATCCCAACTGGCTTTGAAGACTCCGATGTTTCAAGAGCTCGATGTCCGAAGAAGTCTTTGGGGACACATAGTGAGAGACGACTCTAGCCTTCGGCCAGTGCGAAGGGATGGAAAGCAGATGTCGTTGTTCGTGCATAGCCTCGGCCACTTGGGTTCTCCAGCGGCCGAGACCATGTGGAAGTGAGAGGTTGATCAGGGCCTCGGCAGCATTACGACCTTTGTTGGTAGAAAGTACATCCTTCGCTATTGCAGGTCCGCAAGACTTTAAACCTTGCCCGTCGTAATCGCCTCCAGTAAGCAGTGCGAAGAGTATCAAGTGTGTATATCGAAGGTCGGTTCCGCGCCGCATGGAGATCTCTGTCATGTCGACGACCTCGACCTCCTCGGTGCTCTTCTTTCCAGATTTATTTCCAGCAGGACGATGGAAGCGGATTGACCTGGTGGCTCCAAAGACCAGTGTATCGCCATCATCGCTCCAGACGGCATCAACTATGCCCATCTTCTGAAGACGAGCACATTCGGCCTCGGCTTCAGCAGGAGCCTCGATGTACAGAATTCGTAAATGATCCAGAAGTCCTTTCAAGAGCCTGACACGGTCATAGTCGGGTTTGACGCCGCCGTGTCCAACTCGTTTCGCCGGACGTCCAGGCCCGTCAAAGACAAAGACCAACTCAAAGTTCAGCCGCAACAGTCGAACGATCCAGTACAGGATTTGCTTCTCGATTGGATTCGCGCGTGGCTCACTCTTCCGCCATTGGGCTACCTGTACAGTGTTTACGTTGTTGAAGCGCCAACATGCCTCATCAATGGCGATCTTGAAAGGCCGTCCAGTTCTGCGGTAGTGCTCAGAAGACAACCTGGCAAGGCTTTCCACGCGACCGTCTCCTAGGAAACCCCAAAGACCAGTCACGCCCATGGCGAAGCTCAATCCTTGAGATGACCAGTCCGGAGGGAATTGTCAGCGGTTGTGGTCTGGTTGGAACGGTTGGGTGGGAGGATCCGACAGTTTACTACGCGTGAACCACGGGAGGGACGCGTTTGCGGGGAAAGCGATTGACTTTGACCGCCGAAACTTTGCTCGATCCCCGCTAACCAATTTTGACAGACCTGCGTCACAGCACTTTTTCTTTGCCGCCTCTGGAGAGGATACTGTCGTATTTTCAACATACCTTAGGTGTCTCCCGGCGCCGGCACAGTAAATCCTGCCGAAACTTGTTGCTTGCACTCTCATCACATGGTACCTCATCCTGCTTTTGCGCTATCTCCGCCAACATCGCTAATGACCCCAGGCTCCGGTGAAGAAGAATGCCCGCGCTCGAATGCGGGCAAGAACGACGTCCAGAACCACTCCAAGAATGATCCCCCACCAAGACCATGCCGTACAGGACGCCGGGATCGATGACAACCCACCCGTCGAACCAGACAGCAGTCCCTTCTCGAGTTTCACAGTCAACAAGAAGGACAAGCAGCGGATAAGACACAGTGCGCTGCTGCACAGGATTGGCAAGTCCGCCCAAGGATCTGTGAAGAAGCGTCGACGCCCAAGCAAGAAGCTTGCCGCGGACCTTGGGGGTCTTCTCGGTGCCCTCCCGGAAGTAGAGACATTCAAGGGCAGAGAAACCGGTGACGAAGCGGACGACGAGTGGCAGGGCATTCCTGACGAGGACGAGGACGGAGGATCAATGCAGTTACCGCAGGACCTGGCAAGAATCGCCAATGTGAAGAGACGGAGAAAAGTCGACACTGGTAAGATGGAGATGAAAACGATGAAGTCACGACCCGGCGCCATGAAGAAGAAGGCAAAGCTGGAACGAGCAGAAAGGGATCGCTTCGCGAAGAATATGGCACAGATGGCGCCAGCTGCTCAGGGCGGACAAGGTGAAGTCTCGTCTTCGGATCGCTGGTCGGCGTTGCGAGGCTTCATTGGTCAAACGATGCAGCAGAGCCCGCTGTTCAAGTCTGGCTGAACACAGTCACTTGAGTGAGAGGAATGATGTGAGGAATGAGTCTCTACATTTCAAGTGGCACACGCCATCCTGTACAACCATGAATAGACAAGAGTCATGATATAGATACCCAACAATGCATCGCCTAACGCCCAGGCTTTAAAGCCCCGCCTCATTCCTTGCGCCGATAACTTCCCGCCCTTTGCTCGACTCATTGATGCCGATAGTTCTTTCCCAAAGCACCAGATTCGCCCGCTAACCTGAAGATGTCGTTCAGCACTTGCTTTTCCTGTTTGGTGAACTTGTTGATCTTGTCGCTTTCCAAACAACACATGTTATTTTGTTCCAAATGCCAATCGGCCGACTCTGCCCCTTCCTTCAGTTCACTCATGTACACATCGAATTGAGACAGCTTAGCGTGATCGTGGTCGAATTTGTTGTCCAGGATCCATCCGTTGAACCAGAGTGGCCTACCATCACGGCCGAGATGCAGAAGCTGCGGCGCGCAGATGGTGAAATTCTCCTTGGGCTTGGTCTCCTCACTGGAAAGTACCGTGGATTCGAATGTGTTGCGGCTTTCTCCAGACCCAGTCTCACTATTTGAGCGATCCGGAATAGTGGCGCGCTTCTTTATCGACTTCTTGTTCGCCGCCTGCTCAGATGCTGGCTGAGCAGCACCATCGGGCTTGTCACCGAGCGGTCCCTCTGCTACAACCGGCTTCGCCTCTGGGGCCTTCACATCTTGCTCTTTTGCTGCCCCCGCCAGCGTCTCAGTGGTGGCGTCTCTAGCAGCAGCCTTCTCTGCAGCGGCCTTTTGATCTGCGGCGATTTTCCTTTCCTCCTCAGCCTTCTTCTCTATCGCGGCCTTCTTTTCCATCTCGGCGTTCTTCTCAAGTTCGGCTTGCTTCTCATTTGCCGCCTTCTTCTCGAGTTCAGCTTTCTTCTCGAGTTCGGCCTTCTTCTCGAGTTCAGCCTTCTCCTTTTCAATCTCCTTCTCTTTCTGCTCCTTGACGGATTCGGCGGATTTCTCGGCGGGTTTGTCGTCTCCCACTAGCTTGAATTCCTCTTTTTTGGCAGTCGGTCCGTCGTAGGGTTCAGCTGCGTCGTCTCCGGTACCATCGTCATCCTCCTCTTTGATGATGTTCTTCATGGCCTCCTTGATGCTTTTGTGAGCAACACCCATGTTACCGGCGTTGCCAGGGTGAAAGGCATAGTCGATGTCGCCAACCAGCTCCCAACCCAGCCAGAAGGTTTCTTTATCACCTGGCAGGCATTAGTCAAGCGCTGGTTGCCATGGACCCAAATCGACTCACCATAGACCATATCGTAGGTCCCCACGATTCCTTTATCCTTGTCGCCATCTCGGTCAGGTCCGTTCATCCTGGTGACCATGAGAAGGGCCATGAAATGCCTCCACTTGTCGACCACCACGACGCCCGACTCCTGCATGTGCCCACTCTCTCCGGTCCAGAAGCGGCTGGTACGAACACGCCTCGACATGGGTTTAGGCAAGATCTGCTGCAGCCACTTGCGCTTTGACTCGGGGAACATGAGACGGTCCCTGAAGAAGAGGGCCCCGTTCTCTTCATAGGCTTCGTCCTCGAATAAGACCTCGGGGTTCTGAAAAAACTGGGCGTCAGCGTCGATGAAGATGACCTCGCGGAAAGAAGAGAGGAGCATGGCGAAAGGCTTGCCGGCCCAGCCTTTGAGCTGCCAGCCCTCGTCCCTGACCATCTGCTCCATATCCCGAGTGATGACACCGGGCAGCATCTCAAGCTCGGAGCGCGAGTCATCTCCGAGATCGTCGTCGCCAAGGTACATGACTTCGATAGGCAGATCGCAGCCAAGCTTCCTAATCGCTTTGACCGACGTGAGAAGGTACGCAAGCTGCCCATCACCACCAGACAGAACAATGCCGCGGCCGCCGTACCTGATGGAGGCGTGCAAAGTCATGTGATCGGCAAAGTAAGGGGCGGTCCAAGGGAAGAGGAGACCAGACAGCTTTGTGAGGAAGTAGCGGAAGTTCTCGTAGGAGCGGATGACGTCGGCGCGAGTCTTTGAGGTGCTGATGCTGGATAAGTCCTTGGCATGGCTGAGATAATTTACGATGTCGTCCCTGATCGTGATGGACTTTTTCCCGTGTACGAAGTGGATTTCTTCCCAAGCTTCGAGGAAGGTACGGAAGGCACGAGCTCGGAGACCGATTTCCCGCAACCGCTCCTTGCCCGAATTCTCTATGGGTCGCAGGAGCTCCCGAACGTGAAGTTCGTCTGGCATGATGGCGAAGACATGCCTGAGGTCGGTCTCGAGCTTCTTCATACTGGCGTCCTTCTCCTCCACCTCGGTGTCCTTGGGTTTTGATGCTTTTGTCCGAGACTTCTCGACCGGGGGGGTATCATCATCTCCCACATGTGGCTTGCTCTTACGTTGGCTGTCCTTGGCGGCCTTTGGCTCCTCGTTCAACGGTACCTGCTCGGCCTTTGCTCGGCCATGCGCGTTCAGTCCTAGCTCTTGTGCAGTGGGCGAACGAGGAGCGGTCCTCGCTCCGATGACATTCTCGGTTGTCCATCCCGAAGGACTCCCGGTGTTGATGACGACCAGATAGACGAAGCTGACGAGACCAATGGCTATCAACACCCTCACCCAGCGCGGCTGTCTCCGGCGCTTTGAGTAGAAACGATGCATATCTTCTTTGAATGGAAACGACGATGGAGACGATGGCTCCAGCTTGGCCATGGCGGACTGTGCGAAGAATGGGAATGCGGGCTACTGCCTCGATGGCGGGCTGACGGGCTATGAATCGGACATGAATGATAGTGGATGATCGGAAGGAGATTGGATTAGAGGTCGACAGGAAGACAACGAGTGTCGAGATCGACAGCTGTCAGAGAGACCGAGCCAAATTTTGTTTAGCTCGGGGTGGCACAAGCGTTTGACAGGAGAAAGGGCTCAAGAGAACTCGTTCTGGTTCTAGGGTTCAGGGCGACTGCAGGAACGTTAAGCTACCAGCGAGGTACCAAGCATGGTAGGGGCTGATCCGCCAGAAGCCAACGTCGAGACCGCGGAGGCGTCGGAGCACAATGGCGGAGGGAGGTAGTGCGACAGGAGGAACATTCGAAAAGGATGATGTACAAACGACAATAATACAACGAACGCCATGAAGGATTAGTTTAATCAAGTGGTTCTCGTATTGGGCTTGGAGGATAAGCAAATGCAGTAACGAGAACCCTGAGCGGCGATCGGATTGGGCGCGGTCCAGGGCGACCATACGCTTTTGGGCCTGCGGGATTCGCGCCGGCTGCGAGCTACAGGAGTCCCAGCGAAGAGGGCTGCGGACAGCGCAGAGGGTCAGAGTGCACCGCGGCTGGTCTCACGCGAGATGTTGGGGGGTCCAACTGTGAAGGGAAGCCAAACCGAACGGTCAAGGGTCGAAGTCGCCAACCCACGGCTGCAACTGCATTTTCCGACCCGCGAGACCGGTACGACCCCACCCTGGGCGAGGGATCTTCTTGCAAAACTCCAGGGCGTGATCATGTGGCTCAGATGTGATGCTGCAGTACTGAATCTCGACAGACTTGGATCGATTTTGTGCAATCTAAATGCTCGTATCGTACCTGCGTCTTTGCTAACGGCTCGACGTTTGCAGGTTGTCTGACTATTTTTGGGGACCTCCGCCCTTCGCAGGGCGGGCTCGAACGATGGCCAGCAGAAGTCATCATTGTGTATTCCTCTAAGCCCTCGTATATGTTGACTTGACAATCAAACTCGTTGCTGAACAAAATGAATTTGACGCGCTACAGCATTGTGATACACCTCTCAGTGGCAGTAGGGCAATCATGAGGATCGAACAGCACAAAAGACGGTCGGCGAGAAGCGGGGCGTGTTGGTTGAGGTGTACAAAGTGCGGACTGGTGCGGGAACGCTAACCTCGAGTACAACCTCGGCGTATCAGCTGCGCAGCTCTCGACACGGGTGTCATGATTATTCTCCCTCTGATTCGTAGGAGATACCTTATGTCGACCGCCAAGGCGATGATCCAGTCGTGAGAGAGAGGACGATGGGATTGGTCCCCCACTCTGCCTCGCTATGCAGGATCAGCAAACAGGACGTACGATCATGGCCTGGCCGAAAGACAACCAGAAACCAGTGCTAGGCCATTCGTTCTTTTCATCTCTTTTCCACCCTCACGTGCTTGCCTTGGTCCTACGCCTTCATTTGGATTTTGCATGGTACGAGGCGATTTGAACCCACATCCCGTCCACCTCAAGCCATGTCTTCACCGACGATGCACGACGTCAAGGACCCAGAGAAGACCACGTCTTCAGGTCTTGACCACGATACTGGCGACGTCGACTCTCTGCAAAAGCAGGATCTTCTCTCGCTGGAGCATACCGACCCGGTCCTCAATGCTAAGATGAACTTGATCAACAATGCAATCGACGAGATTGGTTTCACACCTTATCACTGGAAGCTCTTCTGTCTCAACGGCTTTGGGTGCGTGTGGCTCAGCACGAAGCGATACAAAGTCACGTGCTGATCCTCCCAGATATGCTGTCGACTCGCTTGTCCTGCTGATCCAGGGTATCATCGCCAGTCAGGCCGCTCTCGAGTTCCGTCCCGCCTTTCGCAATGGCCTCACCATCGCCGTCTACGTTGGCATGTTGGTGGGCGCTCTTGTCTGGGGTCTCTCGGCCGACGTTATTGGTAGACGCTTTGCCTTCAACGCTTCTCTCATGCTTTGCTCCGTCTTTACCATCGTCGCTGGTGCCGCGCCCAATTGGATCGTCCTTGGCTTCTTCGTGTGCATGTCGGCGTTCGGTGCCGGCGGCAATCTGGTCCTGGATACAGCTGTATTTCTCGAGTTCCTACCCTCCAAGGATCAGTGGCTGCTCACCTTGATGGCCAGCTGGTGGGGAGTTGGTCAGCTCATTGTCGGTCTCTTCGCCTGGGCTTTCATCCCCAACTATTCCTGTGCCGACGAAGCGACGTGCACCTATGGCAACAATAAGGGCTGGCGCTACGTCTGGTTTGCCAGTGGCGCCCTCGTCTTTGTCATGAGCCTTGCTCGAGTCACCATAATCCGCCTTCAAGAAACACCCAAGTACCTCGTCGGCGAGGGCAAGGACGCAGAGGTCGTCAAGTCTCTTCAGTATATTGCCAACAAGTACAATCGACCTTGCAGTTTGACCTTAGAGCTTATGCAAGCCTGCGGTGAAAGTGAGTCCCCAGAAACTATGCAGAGAAGATCGTCCGCGGCCCACGCGAAGCGCCGTTTCTCCTTCGGTGAGGTGTGGGTGCACATCAAGGGCTTGTTCGTCACCAAGAAGATAGCCTTGTCTACCTCTCTTATCTGGCTTAGTTGGCTACTGATTGGCCTGGCCTACCCGCTCTTCAATGTCTTCCTCCCGGTGTACCTGCAAACCAGAGGCGCGAGTCTGGGTGACGACTCGGCTTACACCCAATGGAGGAACTACGCCCTAGCAAATTTCTGCGGGATCCCCAGTCCAGTTCTTGCAGGTTTCATGTGTCGATCACGCTTCTTCTGGGGACGTCGCGGTACCATGATCGTGGGCGCTTTGCTGACTATGTCTTTCTTCTTCGCCTACACCCAGGTACGGACCGCCAATCAAAATGTCGCCTTCACCTGCGTCATCAACTTCTGTTTGAACATCTATTACGGAACACTCTACGCATACACACCTGAGGTGCTACCTTCTGCGCATCGCGGAACTGGTAACGGTATTGCTATTGGCTTGAACAGAGTCATGGGTATTCTCAGCGCAGTCATTGCCACTTTCGCCAACACGAGCACCTCTGTACCTATCTTCATCTGCGCCGCTCTGTATATCGTCATGGCTGTTGTGGCAGCAGCTTTTCCATTCGAACCAATGGGCAAACGCAGTTCCTAAGCCACAGACGGCCATTATCTGGTAGAACCGGTACACCATGTCGAGTAGATGTGGCCTGTGGAATGTTTCCGGCATTGAGTTCGTGAGATGGATCTTGAAGACGCTAATCGAGACGACCGGATGTTTCATGATAGTGAAGGAA
This sequence comes from Elsinoe australis, assembly GCA_007556505.1. Classification (NCBI taxonomy): domain Eukaryota; kingdom Fungi; phylum Ascomycota; class Dothideomycetes; order Myriangiales; family Elsinoaceae; genus Elsinoe; species Elsinoe australis. The sequence continues at coordinate 18,403 of SWCS01000012.1, forward strand.
AGATACCCGACCTGGTACAAAGGTCACACGCGAAGTCTAATCCACATTTGAAAGTGTCACAATAAAACGTATTTTGTGCATTAAAGTTCAAACTCAATCTCGGGTATCGTAATGCGACTTCTCCTCTGGACGCCTCAAGCTTAGCTAAGCTCAGCCACCGGCTTGCCGTTGCTATCTACATGTCCAGTCTCCTGTCGCTGCTGCTGTTGTGCCATCGGCGGCTGTGCACGTGGCTGCTGCATCTGCGGAGTCGAAGCGTATTGCTGTGGTCCCTGCTCGGCCTGAGTCTGACCCTGAGTCTGGCCACCCTGCCCATCTGGTCCACCACGCTGTTGTCCATTCGCCCCGGGGTTCTGACTCGGGGTCTGCGCCGCCCTCCTCGCCGGCGTGCTCAGCTCCACCGCACCACCTGGGCTAACAGTTGCCAGGGCCAAGTTGCACTGCGAGCAATAGTGCTCCACATCCTTGCAGTCATCCATGACACAAGGGATCCACGCGCACAGGCACCCAACGCACAAGCAAATGACGACAGACCAGATGGTGGCGCGCTGGCCGGGGTGACGCTCGATGCGTGTCTTGACGGCTTGCTGGCAGCGAGGGCAGTCGACCGTCGTTTCTTCACGGCCGATAGCGGTGAGGGGGGTGACCATGACTGGGGCAGCGCCGGTGGGCTGCGGGCCATTGAGGTCGGACTTCTCCGTCTCGCCGTAGCGTTCCTGGATGGCGGAATCATAAGTTGGAGGCGCGGGCGTCACATCAGGGTGAGCGTTATCGGTGGGGTGGTGGGGTTCGGCGGTGGCGTGCGTTGGTGCATCGACCGCTGGCGCGGAGACCATTGGTGCCCCAGGAGAAGGCTGGCGGGATATGGGACCATCGCTGACGAAGCCGGTGGAGTTGGGAGATATAGGGGAAGCTGGAATAGTCAGTCGATGCAATTCTTGAGAGCGCGATATGGCACATACGCAATTGATGCGGCTCGTTCGCATCAGCCCTGAGGGTGTTCTCCTGATGCGGAGCTACAATCTTCTCGGAAGCCATGACGAAAATGCTAGATGCTGATTAGAAACAGGAAAGAGTACCGGTGGTCGATTATGTATCAATGGAAAAGTCGAGATAGAAACATATTCTCTGGACCTGAAGGACTCAAAAGCAGATTGACTGCGCCTCTCGAGCTGAACATGTTTGTGTGAGCAGTGACTCAGGCAAATTTCACTGCAATTCCGGCGTGCAAGCCCGTGCCACTGTTCGCTGAGAGTCCTGAGACATGGCGACCAATTGACAGGCTCCACAAGCGACGCCAGGCACGCCAGGGTCCTTCGCTCGGGTGATCGCTGCATCGATTTCCAGGAACCAAGTCGTGGACCGAGCCGGTGCTATTTTCGGATGAGGCTCGAACAGAGCAAAGCGCTATTGGCTCCATTATCACAGCGTCCTCAAACCATGAAGACACTATATCACAACATATGGATTGCACTTCCAGTTTGCACCGTTTGCCCACCTGTCTGGCGAGCGCAGCACAAAGGTAGGCAAAGTGAAACAATCATCAGATTCGACTCGGTGTAAAATCCAGGCAAAGTATATTTTCTTATCGATAAGATCGTCACAAAAACCTCCAATTCCCCCATGCCTCAAGCTTCGAGCAGTCAATCGTGAGAAACTAGGCAGAGGCTTCTTTGATCCAAGGCAGCACATCCAACCATGGACGAGGACGCCAATCCGACTATGGACTTCGACACGACCACCTCCGAAATCCTCCTTGCCGCGACCAACCACGACCTCGACACGCTCCGCCCGCTCGTCCGCAATGGCTCAGCTAACGTCCGAGATGAAGACACCGGCACCACACCCTTGCACGCCGCCCTACTAGCCTGCGAAGACGCCGACATCTCGGTCCATGAAGACGGTACCAGCGGAGACGTTGGCGATGCCATCTCCAGCAAAGCACTTCAGGAAGAGGGGGCGGTGAAGACGATCAGATACCTGTTCGAGAATGGTGCTATATGGAATGACCTGGATGCGAACAATGAGACGCCGGGATGTCTGGCGCTCAGATTGGGATTGAATGAAGCATACCAGGTCATTGTGGACGCAGGGGTGAGGGCCGAGTTGTTGCTCAACAGGTTAGATGAGTTTGAGATGCTGGATGATGGTGATGAGGAGATGGGTGACGCGGAAAGAGGGGCAGAAGAGGATGGCGTTTTTCTATCCGAGCAAAACAGAGACACCAATGGTGCGGTGACAGAGGCACAAGCAATTAGTGCTGATGAAGCGCCTCGCCTCGTCGAGTCCAATGGTGAGGTCAAAGCAGACGTCAACAGTGCCAGATACCTAGCGTCGGAGCTGACTTTCGGCGGAGACCGTCTGCTAGACGCTGACGACAACGGAGTCATGATGTCCTGGGAGACAGATCTAATGCGTCAAAGCGTCGAGGCGCTGGTCGACGGCGAGGGCAAGCGCGTCTTGAACGTTGGCCACGGAATGGGCATCATCGACGGCATTTTTCAAGAGAAGAAGCCAGTGGAGCACTACATCATTGAAGCTCACCCCGCAGTTCTGGAGCGCATGAAGCAACAAGGCTGGAACGAAAAGCAGGGCGTCCACATTCGCGAAGGCAGATGGCAGGATCTGGTAGCGGACATGGCTGCCGAAGGCAAGATGTTTGATGCTATCTACTTCGATACCTTCGCCGAAGAGTACAAGGATCTCAGGGAATTCTTCAGCGAGCACGTCATATCCCTCTTGAGTCCTGACGGCCGCTTCGGCTTCTTCAACGGCCTCGGTGCTGATCGACAGGTCTGTTACGATGTATATACTAAGCTTGTAGAGATGGACCTGTTCGAAGCTGGACTCGAGACGGACTGGAAAGAGGTCGACATCTCGGACCTCGACAAAGCAGGCGAGTGGGAAGGCGTGAGGCGAAAGTACTGGGCCCTGCCAATATACCGCTTGCCAACTTGCAAATTCGTTGGTTGATCCACTGGCTGGCATTTGAAGCTCTATGTTTGCATGCGCCTGTCATCAGAGCTGCGCCATATATTTGATGGGTCGCTTGACCAGTTCACCCCATTCACTGAGTCCAGCTCAACAATAGCTCGTTGCTTGGATGACTCGACTCGTCCAGCACTTTTTCAGCGGTCTCTACCCCGTACACAGGCAGCCGCGTCATGCCTTTGTCCTTCATGCTCTGTGGGACGAGCTTGGGGTCGAGCAAACCGATCTGTACTAGTACGCTGGCTTGGTCCCAGTAGAGGTGCTCGTGGCATAGCTTTCCGCCCCGGATGTTCACTACTCCTACCAGCGGGATCTTGACTTCGCGATCGGTTGGAGGCACGTCTGGCAGCATCCAGGGAACTTCCTGGGTATGTCTGAAGGAGATGATCATTTCGTCGACGATACGGTCCGTACCGATCGTGCGGCTGACCAGGTCCACTTTCATAGTTGGTGGATTCTGAGGAATGAAGTAATCTCGGTAGAAGCGAAAGAGTTCTTGCTGACCTATGCCACCGGTCAAGGTAGGCACGTGGTTCACGTATCTATATGAGTTCAGGAGGACCATCGACATCGCAGATTTTACTCACGGTTCAGCTACCATGGTCTTCATGGTCGCAGCAGCATCCTTCGTGGCAAACTCAACTGCAATGACGATTAGAAATGTCCACGATTCATACTTCTTTCGTTACTCACGAGCCGCATGATTCTCCCAAACCTTTTCCAGGTTGACCTCGATCTTCAGCGCTTTGCGGACAGCTGCCAGGGACCTGGTCCAGGCAATTGCGGCTGCGACTTTGTTGAATTCAAAGGAGTCATGCTCAGCGAAACTGGGCTTCGTATTTGCATAGACGTAGTAGTCAAACGCAGGTGCGAAGGCCTGCGAGGAAGCGAGATGCACCACACCGGTCAGGCCTCGGGGCCATTTGGTAGCATGAGTTGGTATGCTTGTTGGATAGTACGCCACAAGCCCGCTCAGCTGATGAATAGGGTCCGTCGCTGTGTCCAGACACACTGCCGCTGCATTGCCATACGCTAGGGATGTCAGCTCAGCTGAGGTCGATTGAGCTCACCGATCACCTACCAACGATAGCAAAGTATTCATTGACCTCCAGATCATCACCGAGATTCTGCAATTGCCGCGCGTATGACTTTGCGTTGCCTTCATATGGCAGCAAATGCACGGCGTAGCCTTCTTGTTGCCAGTGTGAAATTATGATTGGGTCAAATTGGGAACCATCGCAGCAGACATAGAGCTGTGGCCGATCCAGCATGGCTACACAGACTGACGTGAACTAGTGGGGTGAGGTTCAGGAAGCGCTTCAGTCTGGATGGAGTCGGTCAAAGGGGTTGTTCAAGCGACCGAAGACCTTGACTGAATGTTAAATACAGCGCACCACTTTCCCATCCATTGAGCCCCAACAATGCTGCCAAGTTCGATTGCGCTCAATTGCCAGCTTTTCTACGCTTGGAGGTTTCGTCACATCCATAAAAGCCAAGACGAGGGCGGGGAGTCGGAAATCCGAGCTTCCTCCGCCAAATTGGAGCTTTGGTTTGCGCTCAACACATCTCTACTTTTGCAGCAAGCCGATCTTCTCACAGCTCTTCCGCCCTACAAAAAGCCAATAAATCTTAATAACAGCTCACTGCAACCCGCAACCGTTCGAGTCCAATCCGCCTTCACGGTTCTACCATCATATCCGACCTCCGCAGCCTCCTCGCCGCAATAGGCCGCAAACACAAACCCGATCGCCAGTCCGGCGCGCCAGGCAAAGCCGGCAAGGCAGGCAAGAACCGCGACCGCGGCATCGCCGGCCGCATCTTCGGCATGGGCCAGGACTCATCGACGCCGATCGACGAGAGCGTGCCGCCGGAGAGGCTCTCGTCGCGCACTCTCGATGGCGTCGCCGAGTACATCAAGTCTGGACGGGCGACGAAGATTGTGATCATGGCTGGCGCGGGCATTTCGACTTCTGCTGGCATTCCGGATTTTCGGTCACCTGATACTGGACTCTATGCCAACTTGGCGAGACTGAACCTGCCGTTTGCGGAGGCCGTGTTCGATATTGGCTTCTTTAGAGAGAACCCTTTGCCGTTTTACACGCTGGCGAAAGAGCTGTATCCGGGCAAATACAGGCCGACAGTCACGCATAGCTTCTTCCGTCTGCTGCAGGAGAAGGGTCTGCTGTTGAAAGTCTTTACGCAGAACATCGACTGCTTGGAGCGAGAAGCAGGGGTGACAGGTGAAAAGATCGTGGAGGCGCATGGAAGTTTTGCAAAGCAGAGCTGCATCGACTGCAAGAGCGGCTTCCCGGACAAGGAGATCAGGGGCTACGTTGAGAGAGGCGAAGTGCCGCGATGCGTAAACAAGACTTGCAAAGGCTTGGTCAAGCCTGAGATCGTCTTCTTTGGTGAACAGCTGCCCGAGGAGTTCCATAGGAACCGAGAACTACCGGCGCAAGCAGACCTGTGCATTGTGCTAGGGACGAGCTTGCAGGTGCAGCCATTTGCGAGCCTCCCAAGTTTCTGCCAGGATGGCGTACCCCGAGTGTTGATTAACAAGGAACAAGTTGGTGGACTCGGGAGTCGGACGGACGATGTTCTGATGTTGGGTGACTGTGACAAGGGTGTCAGGAGATTAGCAGAAGCATGTGGCTGGGCTGATGAGCTTGAGGCTCTATGGTCGAAAACCGGGGCGAAGAGCGGAGGCGACCTTGGCAAACAGAACGACGAGAAAAAGCCCAAGAACAGGGATGAGGGCATACAAGACGAGGTGGATAAGCTTACGAAAGAGGTGGACGAGACACTTAGCCTCTCAAAGTGGCATTCGGACAAGTTGCGGCAAGAGCAGGTCGAGGAAGACCGCAAGAGAGACCGTATCTCTCCCGAACGCAAATCAAACAGTAATTCAAGCGGCGGCAACGCGGAGACGTTGCGTTACGACGAGAAGGCCGAGGGTCTTGGGCATGTATACCCCCATATGAACAAGTCATCTCTATAGATCTGTACATATTTAGAAACGAAGCACACGCCAGAATCATGAGTATCATTTGTAGTATTTAAGCTCTATCTTTGAGGATGTTTCTTGTCCTCTGCCGTTCTGCAGAATCAAGCTTCCAGTCAATTCCACCCTCCTCTTGCATGTCCTCTTTGGTCGCCGTTAGGTCATCCCATTCCTCGTCGTCCATGTTCAAGATTAGAAGCATTTGTTGCATCCTAGTGAAGTGGTCCCGTAACACGTACTTGCCGTTGCGTACCGCCACGCTGATGATCTCGGTCATGTCTCTTTCCATCTTGATGGCTCCGAGAGGCGTCACCTTGCCGTACTGGCTCCACACTCTCTTCTCGAGCATCCTCGCCAGGTGTTGGACCGTTGCCGATTGAATGCGCTCGAAGTTGCTTGGTGTAGTGATGCGCTTGATTGGCTGAGTGAAAGCCATCCAGCCACGCTCGAATCGCTGGGCGGTCGGCTCCGTGTCCTCTTCGTCGCGATCATCTTGGCCGACTCCAGCTTGTGGTGCGTAGTCGACATCTCGAAAGGTCTCGATCAACACCGGCCGTAATCGCGGGCGCAGGACCTGTCGGAGAAGGACCTCCACCGCTTCTGCGAGCAACTCGGAGGTCTTTGCCTCAAAGCTTGTCAAGATATTGCGAACTTGATTCTCTACAAAAGTTGCATCGTTGCCAAATGGGAAGAAGTCTGATAGGCGAGGTCGATCACCTGAACCATCTGTGGGGACTTCAACTTGACCTTCAACTATCCGGCGAACGTAGTCGGTCGAGACATCAAGGTTGTTCATGAGGACAAGGAATGATATGATGAGGTTCTCCGGGGGCAAAGCGCCTTGTATGGCTGCCTTTGGATAGCTCTCGTCCCGCATCTTACGTTGCACCATGCCATAGAAGTCTGAACCAAGGACACGGCTGATGGACGGTATGACACTTGCTACGACTGATCTCTGCGATGTACCAAGACTCCTTTGCAGAACCTGATTTAGGATGTACATGACATCGTCGACAGCAGAAGTGATAAATGGTGGTCCAGAGCCGAGCTGCTTGTTCGGGTTCAGTGTGAGATCAGGTGGTGGTTCGTCCATCTGGAAAGCCTTTTCGACAGATCTGCGGAAGAAGAATGTGGTCATGGCGTTGAATGGCTCGATCAAGTGGTTCACAGTCTTACGCTGTAAGGAGCTGTTGGCAATGAGAGAGGGTATGACGAGTCGCTTGTCTGCCTCTAATTCATCCACCTGGATCTTGGTCGCCATGAACTTTGAGTATAGAGCCCAGCGGTCAAGCATCATGGCCATTTCATTTAACAGACCATCTACTTCCTTCATGTTGACCCCACCGTCGTCCTCACTGGCCCTCGCGGCATTCTTGTCATGCACTGCGGGAGATCCTGGTCGGAACGAAGTCTGCGCTTTTTGTGAGGGCAAGAAGCTCTGCACAAGGAAGGTGAAAGCATACGACTTGACGTCTGTTAACTTCCTCCCAACTTGGCCCTCCTCGTGCCAAGTGTCGAGAATAAGGCCTCCTTGGACATCGGCTTCGACCTGCAAGCGTTCGATGACTTTCCGCATCATTCCGGGGCCATAGTGTCGGGTGACAATGGGTTCATGACCATCCACGATCTGCGCGATGTGTTCGAAGAGCTTGGTGAGATTGAAGGCGTAGAACAGACCCTCCTTCTTCTGACTGGCATTGAGATTGCTTCGTGCTCGTGAAGCGACCCCTCCGCAAACATATCTTCCATAAGCGTCTAGACCCACCTCTTGCCGGCCGATGAGGGGAAAGAGCTTGAAGAAGCGGGTGACCTTGGTGCCATCCCCGTCCTTGGTGGCTTTCTCAAACTCTCTCAAGAACAGAGCACATAGGTTTTCCGCAGCGTTGTCCAGTGTTATCCTTGGGGCGTCCGGTACCTCAGCAGTCGGAACTATCTCTTCGGCGAAGGAACCGTCGATCACCTCCTTCGGTATGTTGGAAGCCCGATGGAGATATGTGGCAGCCAATTCCCAATCTTGAGTGCCTTCCATTGCGCCGTGAACGCCTAGTACACATGCCTTCAATTCAGCTACCTGCTCCACGACTTGCAATGTGGCCTTGACCGCCGCCTGTTCATTATCCAATCTCTTGACGGCACCGGAGATCCCGACTGCGGTCGATGCTGCCGCGGAGAGCATGCCATTGCTGACGGACCGGATTGCAGTGACTTGAGGACCAAGTTGGGCACGAGCTATGTCGAGTCGCGCGAGCTGTCGAGATAGATCCTTCTGAGATGCGACCAGCTCGTCGAGTTTGGACGTCACCGACTTTTCTTGTTTATCGAGCAGATCTAAAGCTGCCTGGATCTCGGTAATTGAGGATGCATTGTGAATCGTCTTTGGAGTGCTTTTCGAGCCCCTTCTGAAGCCATTGGTGCCATTGGTGGTCATGACCAAGGCATGAATGCGCCCGAGATCTTGACTGGAGTCGGCCTGCTCAGCTCAATGGCGTCGGTCGCGGAGCGTCCAGACTTCCAGACACTGGGTCTTCAGAGCAGGAATTTGATCGTGTCAGGCGGTAAACAATGGAGCTCTGCGCAGCAAGGTCGAAACCACGACGTGCCACCTCCACCAGCGAAGCCGTCTCCAAAAATCCGGGGTCTTGCAAGACGTCGGCATCTCGCCTACATAAAACGACACAATCTCGATCATTCATTACGCTCCTTGTACATCTAAATATCTATTGACGAATTCTACTAAGTGCTCATGAACCAGATGGCGGTGCAGTAACAGCTGCCACGTCTTGAGCAGAGACACTCTTACCCAGCAACCATCCGATACCCTGGATCGTCTCTACGATGGCCTTCTTAGAGGACTGCAGGTTGGGCAAATAGGAAAAGTGAGCGTGTGGTACACCCGGGTAGACATCTAGCTTCGTCTTGACTCCGTTCTCCCTCAATATAGCTTCATAAATCAGCCCATCGTCCCTAAGCGGGTCCATGCCGCACACCTGGAAATACGACGGTGGCAACCCCTTGTGAGCCCCAGGGATATTGAATGGAGACCACAGCGGTGACTTGTTATCTTGCTGAAGATACGCGTCGACTCGGTTGATGGCGTCGATGTTGAAGACAGGCGCGTTCGCGTTTTGTTTCCTTGAGAAGAACAAGGGTTTGTACTTTTCTGGAACCGTCTCGTCCGCGAGCAGCACAGGGATGCACAACCAGAGTCCTGTAAGCGGTGGTGACAGACCCTCGTCTTTGGCCCTCTGCGCAGTCACCGCAGTCAGGTTGCCACCAGCAGATACTCCTCCGAGGATGAAGCCAGCGGATGGGTCAGCACCTATAGACCCAGCGTTCTTTGCGAGCCATGAAACACTGTCCCACGCATCGTTCGCCTGCGTTGGGAATTTGTGCTCAGGGGCGAGACGATATGACAAAGTGACGACTGTCGCTCCGTACAGAGCAGCTAAACCACGGGCATAGGGTCCGAGCTGCATGTTGCTTCCCACCACGAACCCACCGCCGAACAGTAGTACAATCAGGGGGCTCTTGGCAGGCTGATTGGCGGGCTTGTGGATCCTGATCTCACTTTGGAAGCCATCACGCATAGGAATGTTCTTGGTTGACTCGAGTTTGGCTTGTTGCTCGTTTGGTCCCCTGGCTAGTTCCATCTGGTGCCGCATGTTCCTGATACCCTGTAGATCTGACCAGTCCGGACTGACAGGCGGATTCGCCTTCAACATCTTTTCGATTGTCAGGTCAATTGGTCTTTGTAGTATGATGTGGGCCGCCCTACCTGGTCAAGCTCTGAGTCTATGTTGCCCAGCGCGGCCACCACATCAGGATTGCTATAGTTCGCCATTGTTGCACAACGATCTCCTCACGAGGTAGCTTGCGATGGCTTCTGATGTCTAATCGGAGTGTAATACTAAGTCACAGTTGTCAATGGCAGGGAGGGGAGGCCCCTGATGTCAATGCCAGTGCGGGGCAGTCCAGCCACTTGCACAGCTCCGAATTCCGAATCCGAGGCGTCTCCAATGAGGAAGGTGGGGGTCGGCCGGTGTCGTTTTCTAATCACTTCACTCTGTTAATCTCCTAATCCGGTGACTCACTTGTGCTTAGGCCGGCCGTCTAGGGCTTGAATAAAGGAGCTTAAGGGCTTGAAGATATGGACAGATTATAACGTGGTCGCAAAAGCGTTCCATCATCTCTTTCGTCCTCACCGACCACCACCATGACATCAAAACCTCTTCCATCGGACGCCACACTCATCCCCGTCGATCTCGACCATGAGGACCAGCGCGACATACTGTACGCCCAACGCAAGATCTGCGGCTGGGGTGAAACCAATATTCCCATCTGGGACGCTCACATCAAATCCGGCCAGCGAGCCATGTTCTGGATCGCCTTTCCCTCCTCGAGTCCGGCCGCCACTGGTATAGCAACGAAACCCGCTCTCGATTTCATTACACACCCTGCGACCGGCGGCTCTGAGAAGGTCTTACTGGTAGGCCATGTGGCTCTAGATCGAATAGACGTACCATCCGAGGATTCTTTGACGGGAGACACGACGCTGACGGCTGAGGATGGTTCTGTTCTGACTATCGCCACGCTGTTTGTCATGCCCGAATTCAAGGTGCATGGTCTTGGTAGTTTTGCAATGACAGAGTGCGAAAAGCTAGCACAGGAGGAGCCTTATGGGAGCCTGAATTGTCGAGCGATTAGCGTCAACACTTTATCTGATAGGCATTGCGGCAATGGCGTCGATGGGAAGGACGGCCTGGATATGTTTCCTTCGTTGGGTCTGCCAACCCCAGCGCGTAGTAACGTCGGCTGGTTCGAGAAGCAGGGCTACGTGAGATACAAAGAGGAGAAACGATACAAAGCTTACACTACAGACGGAAGGACAATCACTGTGTGGGCAGTGTACTTGAAAAAAGAACTGCCTTTAAGGAAATAGATGGGTATCATACAACATAGCTCATAATCTACAAATAACGAAGAAAGTCTTGATTTTACGCAGCGGCTTGCACAGTCTTGTAGCCCTCGCCCACTAGCTTGGTAATCTCTTCGTCTTTGTGTTGGAGGAGACCAAGAGCGTACGCCACGTCGTTCCATTGCCTTTCGCTCTCCACCCTTTGCAGTCTAGCGGCAAGTTTGTTGGCAAGCTGCTTGGCGTGCTTGTCCTAAAAATTCGTCAGGGTCAACTTGATAAGTTCGTTGGTTATTATGCTTACCTTTTCAATGAATGCACTCAAGAACTTGATGATCTTCCTGAACTGGTCTTCTTCCAGACCCTCGTCGGCCGACAACAGACTGAACATGTCGACAAAGTGGTTGTAGATGGCATTGTCTTTGCCCGCCAGTTCGCCGAAGAACATCCTGCTCATCTCCTTGATCCTTTCGTCTTCGTCTTCGACACACTTGGCCATTTCACCGAGCTGGCCCTTGACCTTGACCTGGCCAGCGAGGATGAGGAAGGTCAAAGTCATCAAGCATGTCCTCTTCACCGGAAGTGACGGATCAGAAAGTCTTCTGTACAGGTAGTCGGTGTTCTCGTCAATCAAGTGGTTGAAGCAGACAGCCATATCTCCCAACGCCACGACCAGGTTGCTTCTGGCAGTCGCGTCGTGGCTGCGCTCCAAGATGGTGATGAGCAGAGCCAGGTTCTGTTCGCAGTATTCGCCACTCACACACATGAGCTTAGCCATGCAGAGAGCAGCTTGCGACTGCAGGTCTCGATTCGGGTACGAGGTGTTGTTTGAGCAGATCTCGCGGACGAGAGGGCCGAAGCTCGAGAGAAGTGATTGTTGTCCGAAAAGAAGTTCGCGTTCACGGACGTGCTGGATGGCCTCGGTAAAGTCGTCCTCGTTAGTGCCGGCTATGAGATCCATCTCGTCTTGCTCCTCCTCCTTCTGCTCAGCAGCATCCTTGCCCTTCTTTCCTCCTTTCTTGACTGGCGACGCTGCTGCTTTGGGCGTGGTCTTCTCTTTCTCTGCTTTCCGGCGCTTGAAGTCCTGTTCGCATAGTTCTAGATGCACAATCTGCTTGATGGCGACATGACCAACTGTGAAGAGGAGTTGTGAAAGACCAGTGGACGACTCATCCTTGGTGTCAACAGACACATCCGCTTCTGCTTGCTCGGCTTCCACCTCAGGCTCATCCACGTCCATCATGTCGACGTCCATATCATCGGCGTCCGGAATTACAGGACTGCTCTGTTGGGGTGCGGGAGGCGCTGGACTGAAGACAGCCCTGGTTTTGACCTTGACGATCTCAGAGCAGAGCACGTCGGGATGCTTAGACAGAGCATAGATGGCGCCTATGGCTTGTTCCGCCAGACCAAACCATTCTTTGCTGGTTGATTGGACCTGGGTAATCGCAGCTAGTCGTTGCAACACGGCGTGGTCATTGTCGAGTCTTGTACTCGGTGCTGCGCTCATGCCCTTGGTCTGCTTGGTTGCGTTCATCCTAGTGAGTGCAATGCAAGTGTAGCGCGCCAGTCCCAGATCTTCACGGCCCAGTCTCCCTAGACCGATCCGGAGGCAAGTTTCCATCTCTTTGACGATGATCTCTGGGTCTGCGAGGGACAGCATGCCCAGAACAATGATTGCGCCACGCCGTTGTGTCTTTGAAATCTCCTTCTTCTGGACTCCGTAGACTTGCCAAAGCTTCTGGACAACAGTGTCGTTAATCATTTCGCTCTTCATCATGGTGCTCAGAAGTTGCTCCAAGCTGGTCAGCTCAGCAGACGTCGCTCCGAAAGTCAGACTGATCATGTTGCGAGCGACGTAGTTAGCGGCGTCATTTGCGGCAAAGTGGTCGGGTGCATCGAAGAAGAGGCCCTTGTAGCACTCGATCAAATGAGTCTGAACGCCCTTCCCTTCGTCGCTATTGCCTTTCGTCCAGATAAGTCGCAACATGCGGCGAATACCTACCCTCGCCGTTTCGATCTTGTACGCGTCTGCGATGACGAACAAATCCATGGCTTCGATGACCTCGGACTTGTTCTTGGATCCCAGTAATTGGATTGCGAGAGGAGTTGCTTCATGGACGACTTCGATGAATTTCAGGGCCTCGACGTAGTATCTCCGGGTCAAACTGAGCTTGTTCATCATTTCAGCATTGGCGGCCTCCCCGGCGGCTTTCTTGAAAGCGGCCTCCTTCTGCTCTTCCGTCATTGGCGGCGCCTCTTTCTCCTTCATAGGAGAAGCCTGCGTTGCATCGTCGAGAAGATCTTCATCTACAGTCTTTTCTTCCTTCTCTGCCAAGCCAGGGGTCCCAGGCGGTGGCTTCAGTGTGTCGAGCTCGGCTTCACACGCCTCGAGCCTAGCGTTCCATTCAGAATAAGACAACTGGCCACCATGAAGAACGGAAAAAGGATGGGTCGAGATGAGCTTGCCAATAAGCTTAGCTGCATTCCGTCGAACGTTGCTGCTTTTGTCCTCGAGACTTCTCGTAGCCAATTCCGCAGCAGTCTGTCTCCTTTTAGGATACTTGGTTTCCAGATCGCATAGTTTGATATAGACCTGGATGGCTCTGCATCGGCAGTAAGGGTTGATATCCAGGAAACGCTCCTCAAGCACATCGAAGAAAGCGTTCATCTGACCTTTGTGGTTCTCGCCACGCTCCTCATCCTCCTGCTTGCTAAGCATGGCGATCAAGTTGCCGCAGACCTCGATGATGGCGCATCGGAGAGTGTACGACTCACTGTCCAGCAGTTTAGCGAGTAACATGACCTGCTTAATGACGAGTCGTGGAGCCAGCTCAGATAGACGGGCGATGAATGTAGAGACTGATTTTGGTCCCTTCAAATCGTTCCCGTTGAACTCCTTGTTGCTCAGCTCCTTCAGCACCTCTTCGGCCAGTTGAGGGTAGTCGTATTGATCTGCGAGGATGTGCAAGAACTCGGCCATCGGTTCCGAGAGATGTTCAAAGTAGGACAAGCATTGGTCAATGGAGGTCTGGGCGCCTGCAGCGTGGCCATGATGCTTCACGGCGATGCAGAGAACTCGGAATGAGTGCATTCGGATTCCAGTATTCTTGACACGCGTCTCGTTCTCCAGTAGAAGGTACACTGGTCTAGTGAAAAGGCTGATGAAGGTGTCGCGTTCCGAAGTCGCAACGAATATGCGAGACAGCTTGAGCCTCATCACCTTGACCATGGCTTCGAAAGCGGCCTGAATCTGAGAAGAGGGATCCCAAGCGGCATCCTTGATGTTGGCTTTTGACTTCGCGCCCTTAAGACCTTTGCGAGCCACTGGGGCCATCGATTTCTCTTGTGTAGATTTCGCGTCGACACAACTAAGTGCCCACTGTAGCAAGAAGCCGTACATTTCCAGGACGCGCTTCTGATGTTGAATGGCATCCTGCTCTTCCGATTCGAGATCATTGTGAACCACATCTGCCTCGGCTACGATTCCAGAGATGATGAGGTCGAGAGCCTTGCTCAGTGAGCTTGCTGGTATCGAAGTCGAGTGTCTGCGCAAGTCAGTGTGTTTCTACCACTAGGATTGCGCCTGGCTTACTTGAGAAGGAATTGGAGCGAATCGAAGATGCTGGACCTTGCGATCGCATCTGGAGACTCGGCCACCGCATCGACAATCGGATTCAAAACACCATTGACGACTCCGCCGGTCAGTGTTTCGGGGTCGTGCTCACAATCAAAGAGCGCTCCGTCGGCGTCGGCGGTGGGGACAGTGAAAGGGTCGTCCTTGTATAGTTTGAGTGCATGATTGATGTCAAACTCCACGAGCGACTCCATGCCGGCGGTGTGCGACTATGCGCGGTCTGTCGAAAGTCGATTGTCGAAGTTGGTTGAAGTTGATGACGGAGAGTGTTTGGAAATTCAAAGTTGACTGTTGTTGCTTTTCCTCTTCGGGAAAGGCGGGGTTCATGCCGCGCGCGTGGCCAATCAACGTCGCGTCGTCCTCTCCCAGATGAACCGACAACATTTCTCAAGTACGCCCGTTGGAACCATAACACCCCTCCTCAATCATGTCGCACCATCAGAGCTCCCTGGTACCAACATAGCTCAAGAAAGAACACACTGAATACAGTATGGCGACAGTCAAGAGAGCGCGGCTCATCGCGGAGCCTTTACGCGTTCACGAAGATCATGTCTATGAAGACAACAGTGAAGAGGAGACGGAGGATGCCATGGACGAGAGCAAAGATCCTATGGAGGAGAGTGGATGTACGAGATCCGACGACAGTGAAGAGGAGATCGAGGACGCGGTATTGGAGGACATACAAAACTTTGAGCAAACCTTTCGGGATATCAACAAGCGGTACCGCCTTATAAATCGCATTGGAGAAGGTGAGCCGCTGACGACCGTCCCAGTCTCAAGCTTGGGCTGATATGAATAGGTACTTTCTCGACTGTGTACAAAGCAGAGGACCTCCTGTACGACCACTACAAGAACGAGTGGGATGTTGACGAGAAGGAAAATGCAACAACCACGAAGCGAACGCGGGAACGCCGGCCGCGATATGTTGCGATCAAGAAAATCTACGTCACATCGTCACCGATTAGAATATTCAATGAGCTCGAGCTGCTGCACGATTTGAAGAACTCGGCAAACGTGAGCCCTCTCATCACCGCGTTCAGACACCTTGACCAGGTTGTTGCTATATTGCCATACTTTCAGCACAAGGACTTTCGAGAATACTTCCGAGACATGGATATCCCGGAGATGCGTGTGTACTTTCACTCTCTGTTCGTCGCGGTAGACGCTGTACATGACAAGCACATTGTTCATCGAGACATCAAACCGACCAATTTTCTCTACAACCCAGCCAAGCGAAGAGGTGTACTTGTGGACTTTGGTCTGGCTGAGAAGGAAGGAACAGACTGGGCGCCATGTCTTTGTATACAGGAGCCGGACCAGCGACACAGTGCGATCCGCAAGTCTGTCCACATGTCAATGCAGAGACAGTGTGCTGCAGCAGGACAGCCCTTGCCACCACCTCAATATCCTAAAGAAGACAGCCGGCACTCGCGGCGGGCAAACAGAGCTGGCACAAGAGGTTTCCGGGCGCCTGAAGTACTGCTGAAGTGCACAGCTCAGAGCTGCAAGATCGATGTCTGGTCATGTGGGATCATCCTTTTGACTCTGCTCAGTCGTAGATTTCCTTTCTTCCATTCGGCCGACGACATTGACGCATTCATCGAGCTATCGACCATCTGGGGTCGCAAGAAGATGGCCGAGACGGCGCTGAGGCATGGTCAGGTGCTGCAGACGAACATCCCGTCCGTCAGCGAGAATGGACACACTTGGGCCAAGATCATCAATTGGTGTCTCAATCGGAGCCGGGATACCGACATGACTGATGACGAGTGGGAGGCTATCAGTTTCATGGACGCGTGTCTGCAACTTGACCCTCAGAAGAGAATGACGGCCAAGCAGGCCCTCGAACACCCTTTTATCATGAAGCGGGAGATGGATGGCGTCCCTGGAGATGGCAGCGATGCCATGTACCTTGATTAGTGACCTGCGGTTAGCGAGGCGTTGATGTATGGGCATGTATGATACCTCTTGACATGGATTTCTGTATAGAGAGTTGGGACTTTGTCGACCGACAGTCTTCATTTCTGGAAAGCCACGACGAACGTGCTAGCTTGCGAGATGTTTGCAGGCATGGTATCAATTCTTCGTTGCGGCAACCGAGTTACTCACGACGAAGCCAAGGCATTAGCAGCCCGACCATGAGTCGTGGAAATTGGATCGCATTGGTATCAACAAACGCGTGATCAGTGCAGGGGTTCGCGCTCTGCGGGAACCAGTTCGTTGCACGAACCGCAAGCCCTGCAGCCGTTCGTGCCCCTGATCTGCACTCTCATCTCCGCCCGCGTCACCAGCCTTCTGCAAGTTGGCCGAAGCATGCTTCCCTCACTGAACACCAGACGCTATTAAAAGGACGTGTCTTGCATTTTTGATACATCACACGAGGTCGGGCGAACCATCCATTGCATACCCGTCATATCGAGAATGTAAGTGACACACGATAAGCGAGAGAAGTCGCTGGAGGGGACCACAGAGTTCGTTCTTGCAACGTCCGCCGTTGTTATTGTTACCATCCGTAGCAAGCCAACTGCATCCTCACAGGGATCTATGTAAGTCGCAGGAGATACTGTATCCAACAGGTCGTGCCCATTCTGTTCACGTTGCCATTGTGCACATTCATATCGCACTGCCCTCGAATCAATTTCACACCTTCAATCAAGCCAATTCAGGATCTACGACGTCAAGATGGCAGCAGCAGAGTACTACGATCCCAAATTTACACTCCCGGCGTGCTACCAGCACTATCTCGACCAACGCAACGGCGGTGAAGGAGAAGCACCCCCTCAGCCTTCGCCAATGCACCAAGCCGCTACAGCACAGTACCAGCAGCACTTTGCCTCTGGCGCACACTTGAACCAGACCTCGTCGAATCCAGCGGGCGGAAAGAGCAGTGATGGTCTAGGCGGTATGGCGCTCAGTGCTGGCATGGCGATGCTGGGAGGGAAGAAGAACAAACCGGCCAAGACAACGGGTGGATCAGGGAAGGTGGGGATGGGAGCACTGGTTGGTGGGCTAGGAGGAATGGGTCTGGGTGATGTGATGGGTAAAAGGAAGGGCGAGAAGGGACAACATGAAGTCGAGGTCCATGAGGTGGGCAGCGATAGCGAGGAGGAGGACGATGAAGACGAGGGCAGTGGCAGTGGCAGTGGCAGCGAGGAGGAGGACGAGCAGCAAGAGGAAGAGGAAGATGAGGAAGAAGATGAAGAGAAGCAAGACGAAGAGGAAGAGGAGGAGGAGGAGGAAGAAGAAGAAGAAGAAGGCTCGGAGAGCGGAAGTGGAAGTGATAGCGACTGAAGAATGGCGGGCAGTCGTCGCTTCGCAGACAGTGTTAGGCAAGCTATCTACAGATTTTGTCATGGCAATGAATAAGTAGTAGATTGGTCGAGTGACAGCAGCGAGGTCTGCTAACGAATGCAGAACTAAGCTCTTAGAATCAACACTCTTGTTCATCATGTAGATAAGATTCGTAATCATTCCCACGGGCAGAATGATTGGTCTGTATCTTGGTCGTACACTAGGACTGTGCGAGTGAAGCCGCTCATTCACCTCGTTCCTGGCCCTCGAATCGTGGTGCTGTGCTGGTCTGAATGAGCTCTGGCATGCCTTGATGAGTATCGAGACTTGTAGGCTCGAGCTTAAGTCCGAAGAGCGAGCTTGTCTGAGTTACAGTAGTCGATGTCGGTGCCAGGTCGGGAGACGGGGAATTCCAGCAGCGAAGTGCATCATCCGACAGCGGGGCATGGTGGGGCAACACAGCTGCCGCATTTCCCGTGAGATCATAAAGACTTTCGACCATCTCTTATTTCTGTCTCTCTCATTTCAAGATATCTCGACCCAAGCCAACCCGTCTCATCGAAGCTCATATCTATACAAAAACCACAAAGCTCAGCAGCCATGGCTTCCAACCCACCCGCGCACTGCTGCACCGTCGGTGTCAAGCACGAAGGCACTCCCAAAGGCGAGATGAAGAAGATCGGCGACAGTAAGGCCTCCCTCAGCGCGACCCATCAATCTCCCACCCTCTGACCAGCCCTCAGCCGAGACCTACTTCGCCTACCCTTCCAAGTCCACCGACAAAGCCATCCTGATCCTCACGGATGTCATGGGCCACGTCTTCCCCAACGCCCAGCTCATCGCCGACCAATTCGCCGAGAACGGCTACTTCGTCGCCATGCCCGATCTCTTCCACGGGGACCCCCTGCAAGTCAACCGTCCCCCCGACTTCGACATCATGGGCTGGCTCAAGGGACCTCCGGGCCACTTGCCGAACCGCGTGGACCCCGTCGTGGAAGCCAGCATCAAGGAGCTGCGGGAGAAGCACGGCGTCAAGAAGCTTGGTGCAGTGGGCTACTGCTTCGGCGCCAAGTACGTGGCGCGGTTCCTGGCGAAGGGGAAGGGCATCGACGTGGGCTACGTGGCGCACCCTTCGTTCGTCGAGGCGGATGAGTTGAAGGCTATCACTGGTCCGTTCTCCATTGCTGCCGCCGAGACGGATCAGATCTTCCCGCCTGAGAAGAGGCATGAGAGCGAGGAGATTCTCAAGGAGGTCAAGCAGCCTTACCAGATCAATTTGTACAGCCATGTGGAGCACGGCTTCGCCGTCAGGACGGATGTCAGTGATAAGCAGAAGAAGTTTGCAAAGGAGTTGGCCTTTGAGCAGGCGGTGACGTGGTTCAACTTCTATCTCCAGTAGAGAAACGAAGATGTAGGGTTATGTCAAGCTGCTGTAGATAGTCTTGGATGTAGTCATGACCGCACAGACATAAATATATTCACGCGAGATGAAGAACCTATTCGGTCTGAGAAGATGTTCTAATTTTCTTTTGATTGCCTTGGAAAACAGATCTACCAATTCGCTTGAACGAAGCATCTTTCACCCTTGCCCCTCTCCATGACAGAAACATCACGCTCCCATCCTCTCGCTCGTAGCCATCAAGCTACCAATAAAAGTCGTGATCAGTCTGCTCCTGACCGAGCAGATATCCTCAGGCACCAGCCAGATCGTCGCGCCCATCTTCCTAGCAATACTGATGGCCAGCTTTGCGTTCGCATACGCCTCCTCGTCACTCCGTCCCGTCGCTACGAGATCGTAGTCTACATAGCTGCTCTTCATTCCGTTCAGGACGTCGAGCAAGAAGATGCCGTTGCTCAGACTGTTGTCCTTGAAGCTCCTGATCGCGCTGCTCTTGCCGCCCTTCTTGCTCATGCCGTTTGCCCAGCTCACCATGTCCGCGTCTGAGAGGTCACGCTTGCCCATACGCTTCGCTAGGTTGCCTAGGGTATTGATGATGTCGCGGCGCATCAGCTGCCAGACCATGCCTAGGGTGAGTGTGCGCTGACCGTCTGTGATATCCGCGCCCTGGATTCCAACGAGGGAGAAGTGGTTCTGCTTGCCGATCTCGACGGCGTAGTTGGTGTTCTCCACAGCCTTGAAACGAGACATTTCGCCGCCGTGCGCGGGTGGCTTGTTAACATGTCGCATGTTGACTGAGCCAGGAATGACCTTGTCGTAGGCCTGGAGGAGCACAGATCCGTCTCGGAGGTCATCAAAGAACGATACAACCGTTGGCTGTACGTCGAGAGAGTTGAGCCAGAGTGTAAACACACGGGCTTCACGTTCGCCTTCCGCGTCAAAGTCCTCGATGTCTGCCTTCTCTTCCTCCGTGATGGGATCGAGGCCGGGATGGTTGTTGAACAGGTTAGCGACAAAGGCGAGATTGAGCTTGGGGTTACCAGCAACAAGAGAGGTTGGGGTCAGGAACTTCCTGCAGTCGAGCTTGTCGGCATTGTCAAGGACCTGTTCTGCGCGCTGGTGAAGGTCGCGGGTCTGGAGTGGTGCGCGCGAGCAGATTTCGGGCTTGAGCTGGTTGAGAAGCACTGTGTAGTTTTCGCCATCCTTGACGTCGCTTGAGAAATTGTTCACCCTAGACGCAAATTAGAAGATGTCAGTAATGCTAAGATGTGCCGAACATACGTTCTGTTCCATTTGGCGTTCTTCAGGTGGTAGTTGAACCATCTGAGAAGAATTTGCTCCGGTGGCAGTCGCAGGAATTGTTCGAGTGTCTCGTCGTCCTCCAGTAACCTGTACAATTCCGGGTGGAGCTTGATGTCGATCTTGCCTAGGAGACCCCTACGGATGACCTGCCAGATGAGACCAAGAATCAAATGCTCTCGCACTTCCACGAGATCTTGACTACCAATGTTGACAACCGAACATCCGATACCCTTTGCCGACTCGATGACGATATTGTTGTTCTCGGTCATGTGGAAGGCGTTCAGCGACTTGATCTTCTTGCCCGGTCTATTCAAGACACGCTCATCAATCGTGTCCGGCACGCTGTCGTTGATGAGTTTGGCCAGCACGAGACCGTCTTTGCATTGATCGAACATCTCGAAAGTGTCGGTCGGGAATGGCAACTTGTGGCCAATATCCGGGTCACCCGCGAGGACCGCATTGATGTGTCGAGTAAACTCGGTTCGCTCGTCTTCATTGATGGTGTGGGTAGAGCTAGCAGTGGCACCTCCGACGTGAATGCGTCCTCCGCCTTGAGCTCCTTGTGGCTGCTGAGGTGATCCGGGTGCTGGTGCTGCGCTGCTCAAACCACGTGGTCGCGTTGGTCCGGTGGACATGCGCTTTTGCGCTGGGGAGGAATCGCGGAGTTTGGATATGAGCTGCGGCGATCAGTACGACTGCAAGAATCGTCGGTATACTTGACCTACATCGACATAGTCATCCAATTCTACACGGCGCGAGCTGTCCAGCTCCACCTCTTTCAGCGCCTGGCGCACAACATCGTAGGATTGTCGCTCCGAGTTCTGGGTGGCCTTGATGACAGTACTCTCGTCGAGATAACCCTTGTCGTCGACATCTAACTTGCGGAAGGCATCCTGGAGCTGGAAGATCTCGTTCTGCTGGAATTGGGGGTATTTCCTGGTGTAGTGTCAGCTCTGAGCGGGTTGGCGGGGTATCTATTTCGGAAGCTCACCTTTGGAGTTTGATTACGTTCATGATGGCGGGAGCATGCGGCAGCGAGGTGCGCGCAGGTGAATAGTACTGCTTGCTGGTAGTCGCGGGAGTTGATTGCAAAAGAAGTGTTTTCAGAAAGATGTAGCCTTGAGAGAGTACGCGTACGAAGCGGTATGAAGATTGGGAAATGCGCAGTTTCAAGATCGGAGGGAAGGTGCCCGACTTGCAACATGACGTTGCCAAGTCAGAGATCCGCGGGATCCCACCTCACCTTCCAGCCCCAACCTGAAACGCCACACGCCGGTACTCTAGTCATTACGCGGACGAACCCTGTGAGGCGGTGCTCAAAATGTTGATGCCTGAAAGTGCATTCGCGACTCCCAGCACACGCCTCAACCATGAACGAGAGCAGTTCCTTCGAACTTCGGAAGGTCGGGTCTTTCGAAATCATATATGCACATTCATATGCGCGAGTGGGGAGCTGTCGGGTTCATGAAATCTATACTATCTACATTCGGCATTCATATCAACAAGTAACAAGCCGTAAGCATGCTTGGCCCTACGAAGAGACCAACCCAGAATATGACGTTCCCAAGCAAGTCCCTGCCCTTCAATAGCTTTGACTTGGAGAGCATCGCAAGTGGGACCTGAAGAATCTGCATGGTGAACAGGTATCCTCTAACCTTCCTGAAGAGACACGCCATGACCAGTTCGTGCACCAATGCGGAAAGTAAGAACGTGATGAACGTCGCCGACGTCTTTGAGAGATGAAAGGTCGAGATGGAGGAGTGGTATACGTGGCGCAGTAGAAAGTTATGCACTGGCCGGTTCCAGTCACGAGCGTATTGATCGAAGGAGACGCTATTCCACCAGTCGCCGTAGAAGCCTCTGTCGGCAAAACGAGTGACCTCGGCAAGGACGTTGAGAATGCACTCCCAGATGACATACCATGACAAGAGCTGCTCTAACAGAAGAGGAAAGAGCATGTCGCTGCATAGCCATGGGAGTTCGCTTGCCCTCTGCTGCAAAGTCATACCCGCCTCTTTCATCCTCACGGACCGTGCCACCGGAGGATAGATGTAGGCTTGGGAAATGACCATCATGACACCAATGCTTCCAAATGTGGCTGCTGTCTTTTCCGCGACGTACCACCAGTTAATGTGGTCTTGCCTTGGATACTCGAGCTCATAGACCAGTGTAGGCAAACAGGTCCAGTCGACAAAGTTGCGCCAATTTAAATTCTTGGGGTAGGCGTTGTCTCCGGAAGCGTTCTTACCCTTCAATTCAGTGTCCAAGTCCTCAAGCTCTGCCAGGATGACTCTCTCGAATGCATCGATATGCTCGGCATCCAGGGGCTGACCAGTCTCGATCGCCTTTGCGACTCGAGCCACATCTGAAGCGCCATCATTCAGGTTAGTGGAGCTTCGGTCTCCTAGGTTGGGGCGTGCCCGTAAGGTGCCGGCGTTGATGTTCGATATAGCATTCCCAGTTGAAGTAGTATTGTTCGAAGCATGACCATTAGAGCGGTCGTCTGCTTTGCGAAGCTGACGAAGTCTATTTCGGAGCTTCTCCCTCCGACGATATACACCTGACAGATGTCCATTGTAGAAGGCATAGCTGTGTTGTTTCATCAGGTACACGAGTGTATGGAGAACCATGAAGATAGTGTGTGTCCAGGGCCATTCGCGGTAATATGTCCATCCGATGATGCCGCCGAGGAAACATGACTGCCAGACGTTCTGAACGATCCATCCCGTTGTCGACCACTTCAGATAGCCATGTAGTACGAGCTTTTGCAAGAGCAGGCCACTTGATGTTAACAGAAGCATGGCAAGATCTGTCACGCCCAGGACGATGACATCGCGGCTGAACATGATGGTCATGACTTCGTTGTTGCCCAAGATACTTCCATAGTCTCTCCAATTGGTTGCGGCTACCTTGGCGAACATCAGCACCATGGCCAGCCAGAAGAGGGTGAAGAAGCCATGGAAGGGGGACTCGGAGCTGAGCGGGTTCTGCCTGTCGAATGTGGTGAACTGGCGTGTGAAGACCAAATCTCGCAATCTGGTCCTCGGTTTCCCACTTGCATCTGCCTCTTCCCTTGCTATGCCTCGCCGCAATATGTCCTGTATATCCGGATCATCTGCTGTCAGGATATACTTTCCCTCCTCATCTGTCTTTTCAAGCTTGACTTGGAGACTCCTCCTCCTGCCTTCAGGGCTACTGGGTTCTGATGATCTCCGTATGCGTCCTTCATCGCCAGAAATGATGTTCAATTTGTTGTTGCCTTGGGCGGCTCGCTGGTCAGGATAAGCGCCTGTGCTGCTGTGGACTAATGTGTCTGGGTCTAGTGTGATCTGATCGTAGTCTTCGATGTCTTCGTCCAGCTTTTCCGCCATGGTGAATGATATTGCAACATCTGACGAGACTGGACGTGACAGGATGGCATACAACCTCTTGCAAAAGCAGGAGTGGTGTTGAAACGTTTCACGGGTATGGACGGGAGAGAATATGCAGGAACCAGGATGTGGTCAGCTCTTGCGCGGGTGGTGAGCTTCGAATTGTGTCATCGGTCAGATGCCCGGGTTTCCAAGAAATTCACTGACGGCCAGGGTAAGCACTTACTCTGTCTGCTGTCACACATGTGAATCAAGTGCTTGAAGTTGATTTCTTATTAGCTACATTCGTGCTTTCTACGAGTGCTGACTTTCTTTCAAACATGAGATGCAAAAAACATAAGCACCAGCCGAGTAAACTCCGAGAACCCGGCTCTTTATAGCGTATACTATTTTGTCGTGCGCACTTCCTGATACATCTTGATCAGTGGCCAGTCAACTCGCGATACACATCATTGCATCTGTTATTCGCAGTGCCAAGTCGGAGATCCCTTCCATTGAGTAGCGAATGTCAACACCATGTTCTCATCGTTCTGGTAATTACATATACATCAACTTCACTCCATGGTCAGCATAACATGGAATTTGGAAGGGCTACAACGATAGAAAAAGGAAAGCGCAACTGAAGAGGAGTACAATGTCGCTGGAACACATGGCATAGCGTGTACTAGAAGCCTATCTCTACCCTTATTTCCTTCTCACTGGCGCCAACTCGCGCCAGCTCTCTATGATGGCGGGAGGACGTCGAAGGTCTCGGCAATCTTTGGCTCCCAGCTAAGCTTATCCTTTCCGTAGATCTCAGCAGCGACGGGGAACTTCTTGCGCGCCTCGACGGGGATACCGGTACGGGCGATGACGGTGTCTGGGCCCATGACGGTCTGGTGGTGGTAGATGTGGGTGGTGCACTTTGGGCAATAGTAGCAGTTGACGTCGTTGCCTGTTCACAGAATGAGTTCCATGGCCTTTGAGCGTGTCAGACTTCAGGGTCACTCACCGCTGTCACCCTTGTAGCTGTAGCAGCCAGGCTCGCCACCAGCGGTGATCTTGAGCGCAGACTTGGGGACGATCTGGTTCATGGTGTAAGGACCGCCTGAGAGGATCTTGCAAGTGTCGCAGTGGCTGGAAACTAGTCAGATATCTGAGCGGCGCAATAGCTCAAGCTGCCACGTACCACAAGATGTGCTTGCTCTGGTCCTCGTTCAGGGTCCACTCCCACTGATGGTGGCCACAGTGGCATTGAGCTTTGTAGGTAGACATGATTTCGATTGTTGGAGAATTGGAATTGCGTGTGGTGTGAATTGTGGAAGGGTGAGGAGAGAGGGTGAAGCAAGAGAAGGTGAGGCTAATGTAATGACGCCCAAACTCGACCCCTCGGCGGGGCTCGGTGAAGGTGGTATTTGACATCACCTCAGAGCTGAATTCGATTTCCATGGACCTGGACCTTTGCCTAACAGCCACTAGCGGGAGCTACAAATATGCTTACCGTGCATTGAAGCATAACAGCTTCCAGCTGTCAATCTGCTATCCAGAAACGACGAGAGCTTCGCATGAGCTGATGAGGAATGCATTGCACCTACTTGACTCACCGCGACGACGCAAGACCATCGGACTTATTCCTGAGCAGTATCATACTTATCGCAAGGCCAGAGTGTTTGCGACGAATGCCCTGCTCTTAATATTCCAAATCAACCGGGGCCAGCTGTTTGGTGGGGTAACCTTGTGCTGATCGCAGTGACGTTGCCGCCAACGATGGCCGGGTCAGGCTCCGATTCCGGGCAACGCTGCTCGGCGCAGTGGAAGACGAGAGGTGTGCTGGTCTAGAAGGAAGGTTGGCCGATTCATCTCGACCACGCGTGTACACCATGACACGACTGTGCCATTCAGCCGCACCATAGATGCGTATGGCCAGACTTCCCGTGGTCAAGACTATGAGGCGAGGAGTGCTCTGACGAAGCACTTGTCATGGCGGTTCGAGGTTCCCATGATTCTGCAGTGACTTGACAAACACATTACCAGCGTTCCGTGTTCGTGGAGTGTGCCAACGACTAATATCTGACTGACGTCTTCCGGACAGGCGACATGTCGAACGATGAAGCAGGGGAGAGTGGTGGAAGGCACCGGAGGAGAGGTTCAACACATATATGCAGAGGTTGATGACTGATCGACTAGCACTGCCATCAGGGTACCACTCCACCTAAGCCCATTATATCGTAATCACCTTGAAATTGAACATTGTCTCGTCGCTAATTAACTGTGGTGCATGCCGCTCATACAACGCCACTAACTTAATCAAGTCAGAATGAGACCTTGTGAACATAGTACACAGCATACAAGTCTTTGTATGAGTCACGTCGAGCTACTCCACCCCACTCTGGGTCCGATTAGCTGTATGTATACTGGACTACTCCTCATAGAATAAACATCTAAGTGCTAGACCACGGCCGAATGTCGTTGTAGGACACATGTAAAGGATCGAAAAGAATGGCGCTTGCAGCGAGAGCCCAAACAGAGGCTTCTGCTTCGAACAAGGCACTTATCTGGCAGGTATACAACAACTCCTGGGATCCAATCACGAATCCCGATGGCTTTGTCAACATTGGCGTGGCAGAGAATCGTCTGATGCACAAAGAACTAATAGAGCGCATATCTGAAGTGCCTACCGCTCCAGAACACTCTCTGACATATGGCGAGGGACCGAAGGGAAGCCGGCGGCTTCGACAAACTCTGTCAAACTTTCTGAGCAAACAGCTTC
Source organism: Elsinoe australis (assembly GCA_007556505.1). Taxonomy (NCBI): domain Eukaryota; kingdom Fungi; phylum Ascomycota; class Dothideomycetes; order Myriangiales; family Elsinoaceae; genus Elsinoe; species Elsinoe australis. The sequence goes on from SWCS01000012.1 coordinate 45,056, forward strand.
ACACCACAATCCCCATCAAGCCAGAACATGTCATCATCACCAATGGCGTCTCTGCCGCCATTGAACACTGTGCTTGGGCCTTCACGAACCCTGGTGAAGCATGGCTTTTAGGTCAGCCTCACTATGGGGCTTTCAGATCAGATATCACGGGCCGCTTCGGGGCCAAACTGCTTACGGTACCATTTGGCGATCTGGACCCCATGTCAGTTGAGGCGGTATCTTGCTATGAAAAGGCACTGCTGGATGCTCAAAACAAAGGCGTGAAGGTCAAAGCGCTGATGCTCTGTAATCCTCACAATCCCCTCGGACGCTGTTACTCCAAGGCCGCTCTATTGGAGTACTTGAAGCTCTGTGAGAAGTACCAGCTTCATCTAGTGAGCGACGAGGTGTACGCCCTGTCTATCTGGGACAATGAAGACGACCCCAAGGCCGTGAAGTTTATATCGATCCTTTCATTCGATCTGCAAGGCCTCATCGACCCTTCCCTTGTGCATGCACTGTGGGGTGCATCAAAAGACTTTGGTGCCAACGGACTCCGATTGGGCTGCATCATATCGCAGAGCAACCCATCACTCCATGATTCTCTGGTACTATCAACCATACACTCCTATGCATCCGGCCTGGCGGATCATGTCGTTGCTGAGCTACTAGAAGACGAGATATGGACCGAGCAGTACATACGTACAAACCAGAGCAAGATCTCGGACGCTTTCCAACGAACGACTCGGTTCCTTCAGCAACACGGGATCAGCTATGCTCGTGGATCGAATGCTGGATTCTTTGTGTGGGTGAACCTGGGGGAGACGTATCTGAAAAGTCATACCCTGAAAGGGGATCAAGACCTCACGACGGTGATCATGGATGCTTTGTGGAATCAAAAAGTGTTCCTGGCAAGTGGGGCTTCTTTTGGATCTGAGAAGCCAGGTTTCTTTAGGATCACCTTCTCTCATCCATGGGAATATCTCGAGGAGGGTCTGAACAGGATACTGAAAGCTCTCGAATTGGGTCAAGATCAGAATCCCTCCTTGGCACACAGATCTAGAGGGGATTGATTGAAGACGATGGCAGACTGTGCTGATGTGCAGCTGTTCGTTGAGAATGATCTTCAAGGATTAGGCAAGAGCAGTGTGGTTGCCAATCGTAGCATCGAGTGAATCATTCCGACACGAATACATCACCCATGATGCAATCAGCGACTTATCATAATCAAAAATGGCATTATCATTCATACTTTTGAGATCATAACCATCAGCCATTGAGAATAGCATCCGCCGCCTTCTCACTGACCATCATAATCGGCGCCTGGATAAAAATGCCCGGAATAGACGGGAAAACACTGGCATCCACGACCCTGAGCCCCTTTACGCCCCTGACCCTGAACTTCCCATCCAGCACCGCCATCGGATCACTGTCGGCCCCAATGGGCGCCGTGCAGCACGCGTGATGACCCCAGCTCCTGTCCTTGATATACTGTCCGATCTGCTCGTCGCTCTGGACATCTGGGCCCGGCTCCACTTCCTCGAACGGAGTGCCGCCCAGCACACTGTACCGGCTGTATTCCTTGAGCGCCTGGCGGGACATGTTGACGGCCTGGATCATAGCGTTGAGGTCCGCCACGTCGGCGCCGCCCGCCGTGGTGCCGGTGTCGAAGTAGTTGAAGTTGATGAGCGGGGTGTCGAGGGGGTCGGCGGTCGCGAGCCGGACAGTGCCGGCGCGGTTGCGGCTGTGGGCCTTGAGGGTATACCACGAGAAGTAAGACTTATCCCGCAAAGCATAGTCGCCCCATCCAGGGAAGTAGCCTACGAAATTGACGGGCCCGCCGAAGTTGTAGAGGTCGATGTCGCGGTTGGCGGCGAAGCGGGAGTTGATGGCCATTGTGGCGGCGAGGCCGTTGGTGGCGTAGGCGCCCTTGCCGGCGAGTACGTTGGGGTTGGATTGCCATTTGACGAGGCACGGGTCGGTGGCCGGGTCGGAGGAGAAGGTGCAGCCTTTGAGGATGGAAAAGTCGCGCTGTTGTTTGACGTTGACGGGGATCTCGTAGCGGTCTTGCATGTTGGTGCCGACGCCGGGGAGGTCTTTGATGACGGGGATGTTGAACTTGCGGAGCTCGGTGGCGGGTCCGATGCCGGACAGCTTGAGGATCTGAGGCGTGTTGAAGGCGCCGCCGGAAATGATGACTTCTTTGGTGGCGTTGATGGAGCCGGGGGTGCCGCTTCCGCCGCTCAAGGGACTGGCGCGGTAGAGGTACTTGCCTTCGAGGTAGTCGACGCCGACGGCGCGGGGTTGTCCGTTCTCTTGGACGAAGCGGATCTTGGTGACGTGGGTGTCGGTCTTGACGGTCAAGGGGTAACCTTTGCTGACGGTGTCGGCGATGAATTCGCGGACCGCGGTACGAGCGCCATTCTTCTGGATGAGGGGAATCTGGAAAAAGCCTTGAGTGGAATCGCGGAGGGGGTTCAGGCGGGAGTTGGGGTCAACGAGGAGGGTACCGGCAAGACCTGTGACGGCATCGAGGACTGGTGGACCGACGCCCATGACTGAAGCACCAGCTGCAAGGTGTTGGGTGAAGGGCAAGTCGCCGAGGAGAATGGTTGGGTCAGTTGGTCCGGTTGGCAGCCATTCGTAGACCTTGTTGAGGAACTTGGTACCCAGGTTCAAGGAGCTCCATGAGAGGTCTCCGGTGATACGGCGGATGTTCTCCCAGTCAGAAGCATCTAAAAGAAGTCAGACAGTTGCTATGTATTTCCTGAATGGTCAACATACGTGGGGTAATCCAGATCAGAGCATTGTGGGTTACGCAGCCACCAAGAGTGCCAGCGCGAGGATACAAGATACCCCTTGGCTTTGCACCAGCTGGGATGGGCTCGTTCTCGACGCTGGTGTGGAACTGGAAGGGAGCAGATTCGTAGGTGAACTTGGGGTCCCTCTTTGCCCGCTCCTGGTCCTGGTAGTGGTTGACGAAGATGTCCCATCGCAGCTTGGGATCTTGTGTGACCTGAGCCTGGTAGCCTGGAACGGAAATGTTCACGTTGCCGACTTGATCATCCCCAGCTTCGATCAAGAGAGTCTTCTTGCCAGCCATAGCCAGGCGGCAGGCCAGCGGGCCACCACCAGCACCACTGCCGACGATAATGTACTCATAGTCGGATGGTGTGGGGGCGGCAGCAGCAAGCCCAAGAAGGGGCACGAGAGAAAAGAGAAACCTCATTGTGATTGTGCTTGACGAAGAGAATGTCTCGGACAAGAGGTGGATGGGGATTATATACCTACCATCTATGGCTTATAGCAACGCTTCCATATTAGGCATTGTGGAACAGAAGGTCAGTCGGACGCGAAAGAGAGTCCTAGTCTCCTGTTCAGCTCGGTTACAGTGTAGATCGAACAAAGTTAGTGAATGCAGTCACGTTCAAACGCGATAGCTGAGATGGGCCAGCCGTTCTTGGTGTCGAGCTAAAAGAATGAAATCGCACCCATGATGAACAGTAGTTCTGGGACGGACCGGCGTATAGAGACCCCTCCTTGTCGTTGCAGAGCGCTGAATGGCCGCCACTTTCTGACTTGCCGGCGGGCGCCAACGTGACAGCGTGAGATGGCTGACCTCAACCGCGGTGCGGCTTGGAACCTGCGCCGCCGGGTCGGCCTCATGAACACGAGATGCGCCAGATTGACACGGCGACTGCCCTTCGCGTCCGCTGGCCGTTGCCAATGCTGTGCCCGACTACCAGGATAGTCCTCCTTTGTGCTCTGGAGGCCGCTCGTCGTTGTCAGTGCAGCAGCCCTCCTGCATCGAATCCGTCATGCGGCGCATGCAAGCGAGTTCCAAGGACACGGTACAGAAGAATGACAAAGGGAGTTGAGGATGTCTGTGGCCTGGCCCTCCCGCCCACGCCGCCCTCCGCAACGAACTCCTCCCGGCTCTTGCCAACCGAGGCAGCGACCAGCCCAATCGGGAAGTTGTTGACCGCCATCCTGCTTGCGAGCAGGGCCAGCTTACACCGGGTGATATTGACCTCGATCTTGATGTTCTAGAACCATAGGCGACAGGCTAGTTGGCATCCATCACTCTCACATCGATGTGGAGACGGGTTTCCTGCATTCTCGACTGCAGCTGCACGGGGATTTCGGTCTACCAGCTCGTCGGAACGGCCGCAGCAAAAGTGACGATCTGTTGAGCTCGTGCTCTTGCCGATCGCCAATGCAAACGTGTGCCCTGCAGCGGAATCCGTCAAATCTTCCCTCTTGATTCATGGACCTGCATATCAAGCCAGAGGGAGCCTCCGAGACAGATGTGCTGGAAACGTTCCTGGAGACAAAGGACACCGTCTTGTTTCTTTCGGGGCAGTACACCTTAAGTCGGCCATTATTCGGGGCTCCACTATACCACTTCATGGCCCCCTGTGACCGGTAGTAGCACATGTAGGTTCGTTGCTCCTAACTGACACTATTGTTGTCGCTTGAGAGCTTCCAAGCTCAGCAAGAAGTCCTTTGTATGGCTCTACTGTAAGCCCCCAATGCAACTTGCGTCTTCGCTGGGGAGCTTCGGCCGGTGGATACCTGCCCAAGGTACCGGGTAAGGGGTGACAATCGCTCGGGACACAGTCATGGCCGATCTGTCATCAGCTGGTGGTATTAGATTCAGGATTTCCCCACATGCACATATGGCAGGGTACGCTCAATCATCTTTTCTCAGCGAGAGTCCGTCTAAGCAGTAAAGTCTGTGAGGTCGAAGAAAGAAGTTGGAATCCTCAGTTACGAAGATGCTTAAACGTGCCTGCTACATTGTTCTCGTACTCTTGTTCACGCATGTCTACTTAGTGCCAAGAGCAGCATCAGCAGCAGGCTGTGACAAGTCGAGCTCGACCGAGCTCCGCCCACTCCGCCCGCTCCTCTCGCTCCTAGCACTCCTCGCCTCACCCTCCCTCTCATCCCTCAGCGCCATCCGTCCCTCATCCATCTCAATATCCTGTCCCTTGGCTATCAAAAGTCAGTATCGTCCCCATCCCGTTCCTAACACACTCACCCTTCCTCGCTCTCCCCCACATAACCCCAAAATAGATCCCCCACGCCAGCGCCATGCCCATCAACGGCCCCCCCAAGCAGATATTAATAAATCCACCCCCGATAACCCACGCCAGCGCAAAGAGAACAGCCCAATACACCGTCGCGACCACGAAATAGATCCCCATGGTGCCTACCCCGCTTCGTCCCGTCCAGAACAAGACGATCAAGGCCAGCAAAGCGGTGAACAGGAACGCTTCGAAGACGATGTAGATGATGGATGCATTATGCTGCTGGCGCGCGAATTGGTTGCTTTCTGCCTTGTCGTAGTTGTAGAAGGGGTGCAGGGGGGTGGTGTAGATCCTGAAGATCCAGGAACCGAGGGCGAAGATTTGGTAGAAGATGAGGAGGGAGAGGACGATGGTGCGGGCGAGGGGTGTGAGGGGGGAGCGGGGATGGGGCGGAGAGGAAAGATTGCGGGGGTTAGGCTTGAGGTCGGTCATATTTTCTTGGACAGATAGAGTGAGGATGGTAGCGTAGAATTAAAGTGTAGGAGGCAAGGAGAAGTGATTTACAAGAGACAGGCGATGCTATTGCTTTTACCTCAGGTTTTTGGGCTTTGCGCGTTGGTTTGGACATCACACATGCTGTTTGCAGACATGCTTGCGAAGCCTAAGCTTGTTTTGGAACGTAGGATCAATGGGTGAATATAGGCAGTTGATCAACATCGTAAAGACCTCTGCTTGAGGGAAGGATTCTGCGATCTACTGAAGCCGCGCGGCGTCACGAGCAGCGAACAGCTACCTAGTACCCATCAGCGGGATGATTAGTCAGCAAGGACAATTGAGGCGTGACAGAATTCCCCTCCCAGAATTCCCCTCCCATGATTCGTACAATGAGAGGCATGTGAGACATGCGAGGTTCTTGGTCGGCAAGGTATGTATTGGCCTGAATATCTAGAGGAGAGAGAAGATCAGACAACTCCAAACGGAGACAGTCCACAGCTCCTCCCTCCAAGAAAGGTATTTACAGAATTGAAGAAGCAAGCCCTAGCTCACTGTACTCATATCGTCATGAGCCTGCTCGTACGATCTTGTATAGATGTCGCTTAACCGGAGCAGGTTCCGGCCTTCTTGGGCTCGCAGCCACCCGCGCATCCAGTGTATCCCTGGCACCTGGTCTTTGCATCGGTGCAGACGTTCTTGAGGGTAGCCGTGTCGCCGTAGTTGAAGTTAATACCGGCGAGCTCACCACCGTTTTTGGTGGTGACGCCCTCCATGTAGACGTTGCGCTTGCATTGCTTGGAGCACTATCGATTGTGTTAGTTTTTGTTTCTGAGCAAGATATGAGCACGAGCAAATGTCGAGCAAATGCTAAGGGAATTTTGAGCAAAACTCACGTTTCCGCAGGAGCGGTACAGCTTGCCGTAGTCCTCAGCGTAGAAGTTGATAACATTCACGGTACCGCAGCCGTTGTGTTGAATGACCTTGTCAGAGGCGTGGTAGGCACCACCACCGACAATCCAAGTCTGGTCACCCGCCTTGTCATTCTTAACACTGATGGCATCCTCGCACACGTCCCTGGTAATGTTTAGTACTGTTCTAAGCCCTATAACACGCTGAATACGTACTCAAACCACACAAATTCCAATCGACAAGCACCATCACAGTGAACTCCCTCCGCCTGGTTCTTGCCAATAATGACATTCCTGAGGGTAGCACCAGCGCGGAGGAGGAAGACAGCATCGGCGTCACCACCCTCAGCTTGACCAGAGCAAGCACCGCTGCCACGGTCGTATCGGGCCCAGCCACCGTCAAAGGTCTGGCCAGCCTTGACCTCGATGACCTTGCTGTTAGTCTTTGTAGAGGTAGCCTTGGGGACACCACCAGTGTATCCCAGGCAGGCAAAAGCGGAAGGTAGGACAGCCAAAAGGCCAAAGATCTTGGTAGCGACAACCATGTTGATGTTGGCTAGGGTTTAAAGCAAAGAAGGGTACGAAAGAAGAAGTCTAATGGAAAGAAGATTTGCGAGTGATCTTTCGAGGGTACCTACCCTGGGACCACAAGGGCTTATATAAAAGCAGTACATCACCTTGTTGTCTTTTGCAGAGTCATGTTTTGTGTAGCGAGATTTGCTCCGAGCTCAGAAGAGTGAAGGGGCGTATAGATCAAGAAACGGTAGCAGTGGGTCCGATTGGAGGAGTAAAATTTCCTCTGGAGAATGGACAGCGGCGATAGTGATCAGATGGAATGCTCCGGCCAGGTCGGCGGAGAGCAGCGGGCACGAGGCCGCCATGACAGAGAGCAACAGCTTTGAGCGAAGTCGGTCCTGACTTGCGCCGAGGGAGATTGGGAGCGCAGGGAGCGGGGATATGCAAATTCATGCGAGTTTCGTGCAGTGTGCCTGGCGCTGTCTGCAGAATTCTCCGCCTCAAGCGTCGGGCCAAGGAGTCGGGCCCGTGGATCATTGATGGGAAGACAGGACAAGCCTTTCGCGGTCCCTTGGCATCTTGGCACAACCTGGGCGCCCGCCGACGGGGGCGTGCTCGTTCAGAGTCATGACAGGGAGAGGATGACCTTGGACTGTAATGTTCGATTGCTGCAAGATTATACGGAGAACTGCATCCGGAGTATACTTGGATGTTGCATTGTCGCCAAGTACGTAGCTGATCGTGTCGAGCTCCATTGATAATCCGTGAGGATGTTCGAAGCGACGACTTCGGGGATGAGTGCCTAGAAGACTTCGAATATCTGACTTGCCATCTGATAAGAGATGCGGAAATTGAAGGGGTCGAGAGACTGTCGCATGTCAGAGACATCGTTTCGTAGAGTTTGCACATGTGGTTGTGAGACGTCTTCCCGCTGCCTTCCACCACGTGCTTTGACATCCGTTCGGGCGGGAAGAACAAGATCAATAATCAATCTCTGGAAATCCAGATGTTGGTCCTTGTTGCTGCAGACACCGGCCCTGTGGCAAAGATCGCGCGCTCACCGTGTGAGCAGTGTTGGTGTTCAGTTGTTGAATGAGCGGAAATTGCCCATCTTCTGCCTCCTCATTTGCTCCGAAGTGGACCCGCATGATCCAAGCCCTCAGTCTCCATCACAGCTTCACGAACTTCGACCTTATCACCGCCATACAATTTGAATCGATGTCGATACATTCGTAAATGGTAAGTCCATCACGAGAGGACGTTGTCAAATCTGAAACTCGACATCTAGCACCACACGCCGGCTCTTTCACCACCCCGGACGATCCAGGCACGCTAGTCGATATGGTGCAACAGCCGCTGCGATGGCGAGCTGATCTTCCGCAGATCTCGTTCATATGATGTGTTGTAAGAAGCTATTTATGAACAGGAGCATGGTCTCCCATTATTACAAGTGATCAAATTCTCGCTTTTCACACTGCTTTCGAACAGCTTCCATTGTCGATGGATTCGACAAATGCTTCTTTGGCGGCACGACACTCGCACGACGGAGAATCTCGCGTGCTTTTCGAACGTGAGGTGTTTGCTGAACTCGCTCGAGCAACTCAATCGAGGACTGCAGAGCTAGGTCCACACCTCTGATGCGCCGACTGATCATCACCGTCTTCTCATTCGTTCGTGCCAGTATGATCATCAAGCAACAGCTTATTGTAAGCTGCAATTCGCCCCAGCCAATGTAGTGTCCGGTCATGAGATCTATCAGGGTGCATGCCATAGCGGCATTCTCAAGGCATCTGTGGCAGCTCTCATAGACCCATGATTCAAGCGGGCGCAACTCTCCTTGTGCCGGGTCACGTCTCGGTGCGAGAGCAGCATCCTCGAGGTCTTGATGTGTGACATAGTAAAAGATCGGTCTGTTCAGAAAGAAATGGCAAGCATGGTAGCGTATAGCTATGTGGTGCTGAAGAAGTGTAAGTGTCGATTCGACATGAGTTGACGAGCTAGCTCACCCGAGAATCCGTCCCAAGGTCTGCAGACATTAGACTTTCCATACTCTGCGCAAAATGGTCGTGCTGTGGCAATGCCTCATACCACTTCTGTAGCCTTCTTGTGATGGTGGCGACTTGCTCGGCGATATGTTCTGGTCGGCAATAGGCTCTAGCTATTGAATAGACGTGCTGCAAGATCGAATTATGGATGAGACGGAGTTCAAATACTTGTGTCATATATGTCAGATGTAGATCATTCTCCCTTTCCGATGGCATCTGTAACGCAAGTGTTGGAGGCATGACACCACACTTGTCGCGCAGAACATGGTTGTAGAAATCAAGTTGAGCACCTTCGAGTTCTGTCAAGATATCACTGTAATGGTCAGTCATGTCTCGCAGCTATTGAGAAGCAGCTTACCATTCTAACACATATTGCAGCATAGCGGTAATTGGAAACCAAGCGTTGGACTTGCTATCGACTGTCAGAGCTTGTAGCCTTCAAAGAGATAAGACAGACCTTTTCGTCTCCAGTATACCCCTAACTTGATTGAGCATACCAGCAGCCTTAAGAGGACAATGAACAACAACGAGCAGCATCACTGCCGTAAAGACCATGATCGGGATGGACTGGTCCGCTGGAAGAGTAGTGACAGTCCATATCCTCGAAAGCAGAATACCTGTACCAATCATCGCCTTATCGAAGGACGGTGGACGTCGGAGGAATGATGCGATGTGTCTGCAAAGTTGAGCTAGATTCGAGTCTGTCCATACCTCGCTGCTTTCTATCCAAGAATTGGGAGAGCTGCCAATATGCTGAGGATCTTCTTCTGGCCAGGCGGAGAACAGAGTATCAATGAGTTGATCAAGTGGGGTCTTCTGCTGAGGTCCAACATTCATACATTTCACTTGTTCCTTAAATTCTGGTTGCGAAGCTGAGCTGCTGTACTGGCGTAATCCGGGATTACAGATGGTCCGGACGGCTTCTTGCTCTGCATCGTGGAGAAAGGCAGTTCTGCTTCTCTCGGTTGTTGGTATCAGTATGGCAAGTCTCGGCCATCTTAGTGTCAGATCGCAAGCTGCGGCAGTGTGAACAACAGGGTGATAATCTGTCGCGAGTGCATTCGGCCCAATCGGGAAGCCAGAGGTAGAAAGGTCATCGCTCGTGACATGGTGCTCAGTCTTGAGCCCCGCCAGTCGACTTTGAGGTCAGTAATGTCGGCGAGGCAACTCAGGACAAAGAGTGCAGTTATGCTCGTTGATGAGAATCACTTACGCTGAGTTTGAGGACTCGAAACGCAGGGTGCATAGTGGTTGGGTGTCACTGTCACGTCCGGCCTTCCATCGCTGACAACACTGACAGACCACTTCCACCTTCTGTCTCTTCCGCGCCGAATCTTTCTCAACGGACATCGCCTTCACGCTTCAGAGGATTTGCCGCCATCCTGAGATAGAGTTTGACTCGTCACCGTCAAGCAATGCGGCTCTTACGAGTTTTTGAGAGCGCAATCGGCGGCTAAACCCGATGCCCTAAGGTGGGGGCGCATGGGGTCAGTCTCCATAAGAAGGTTTGAAGCATCTCTGGCGATCTCTTATCAGATTGATAGATTCTCGTTCCGATTTGGCGATTTTTACATATCGTAGTTCTTGAGGGATGCAAGTATTCAGCAATGGTCGGTTCGTGATTCTGGAAGGGGGTGGCGTTGAGACACGAGAAAAGTTTGCCAGTTGCATGGTCGTGAATGATGGAGTGATAGATTGGATGGGAGATACGGGGGAGGCACCCCAGGATGCGTCAGGAAAGACCGCGGAACATTTTGATATGAAACAAAGAGTCATACTACCGGGATTCATAGACGGACACATGCACTTGCTTCTGCTTGGTCAATCGCTTACCAAACTCGACCTCTCAAGTTGCAAAAGTCTGGACGACATTCGGTATACTATCAAGGACTATGCAGTATCACACCCCGACCTCCCAAGAATCATGTGCAAGGGATGGATAGAGAGCACAATTGATCGTCAAGCTGACCGGAGTATGCTCGATGACCTGGATCCTCGACCCGTCTTCATCGACTCCAATGGTCTCCACCAAGCATGGTGCAACACTGCCGCCCTCGAAGAACTGGACGTCGCTTCTATGCCAAACCCACCAGGAGGGACCATCCACCGCGACCCTTCCGGCCACGCTACCGGCCTTCTCAGTGAAGCCGCCGTCCTCAGCCTCATCTGGCCCTTCCTCTCCAAGTCGTCCTCTTTGACCCAACGCATGGACGCTATCCGCTCCGCCATCTCCGCCTACACTTCCCACGGCTACACCGGCGTTGTCGAAATGGCAATGGACGAATATGCCTGGGAAGCCCTTCTCGCTCTGCGATCCACCTCGCCTCTCCCCCTCCGCATCTCCGCCCACTGGCTCATCACCCCCTCCACCTCGATTCCCTCCCTCCTGTCCCAAGTCGACCGCGCCACCGCCCTCGCCGCCCAATACAACGCTTCCAATTCCCCTGACCTCCGCATAATCGGCATCAAGCTAATCCTAGACGGCACCATCGACGCCTGCACCGCCGCCCTGTCCTCCACTTATGCTGCCATGACCTCCTTGGTCCCGCCACTCTGGACCCCCGAAGCCATCACAGCCGTCGTCCGCCACGCCGCAACTGCCAACCTCCAAATCGCCCTCCACGCGATAGGCGACGCCACCGTGCGTCTCGCAATCGACGCCCTGGAATCCCACGGCGACCCCACCTCCTCCCACAACCGCCGGCACCGCATCGAGCACCTAGAACTCACCTCCCCTGAGGACGCGAAACGTCTCGGCGACCTAGGCATCACGGCCTCGATCCAGCCCGTGCATTCCGACCCTTCGATTCTCGGCGCATGGCCCGCCCTGATCGGGCCAACGCGGTGCGGGCGCGCCTTTGCGTACAGGGATTTCGAGCAGCATAATGCTGTGTTGGCGATCGGAAGCGATAGCCCCACTGCGCCTCATGATCCGTTGCGGAATTTGTACGTTGCCACCACGAGGAAGAGCGCGAGGGAGAAGGGCCTGAGAGCGCCGGAGGGGTTCGACGAGGGGTGGAAGTTGGGGCTTGCGAGTGCAATTGCGGGGAGTACGAAGGGCGCGGCGTGGAGTGTTTTTGATGAGGGACGGGTGGGGAGCTTGAAGAGGGGCATGAGGGCGGATTTTGTGGTTGTTGAGATGGAGTGGGGCGCTGAGGGGCTTGCGGAGGGGAGGGTCATGGAGACTTGGTTTGAGGGACGGAGGGTGTGGGCGAGGGAATGAATGTGACTGGCCTCTGATTCTTTCGAGCAAAGGTGGCATGTCATTACGCTTGTTCTTAGTAGAGATGCATGGAGCGAAGTACGAAACGAGTGCGAGAGCGCCGAGGGTGAATTGCTGTGTCCTGCTGCCAATAGCAGCGATGGATAGAGCGCAAGATAGACGACGGTAGCAGAGACAAACGTGCTGTAGAGCCAACCAGGCCAACCTCTCAATCGTATCTCATATTATACATATAGTGTATGTGGGGTATCTCGTCAAAGCAGATCTATGCATACTTTGATCGTGCAATGCATCATCGCTGCGGTACCGTGTCCTGTCCGGTATCCCTTCCCAGTCCCTTTAACCCTCCTCTCATTCCGATTCGAAGTACCATTGTACCGTTCCTGTCGTCGTCCTTCGCCGCTCAACTCCTCAACCGCCTACCACAGGCTTCACCGCGTCCAAAATAGCCGCCAACTCTTTCAACCTGACGGGCTTGGTCAAAAAGAGATCGATTCCGCTTTGCATCGCCTCCTTCCTCGCCTCGTCGCTGCCCAACCCGGTCAATGCGATAATCTTGACCGGCGCCACGTCGTACGTGCTCTCAAAGGCGCGGATATTGCGCGCAGCTTCGAAGCCGTCCATGACGGGCATGTTGATGTCGAGCAGAATGACGTCGGGCTTTGGGATCGTGGCTGTAGGGCCAAGGGCCACTGTCGAATACACGTCGACTGCTTCTTTGCCGTTTGTGGCCGTGAGGCGGGGGTGCGATTTCTTGTCGGCGTAGGTGACGAGGAGACGGAGATTGACAGGCTGGGAGAATGTTAATGGCGTGACGATAGGAGGTTGAAGGAGGTACTTACGTTGTCGTCAACGAGGAGTAGAGACAGCGCTTTAGAGGTGCCGGTCAGGACAGACAGAGATGATGAGGTGATGGGTAATGTGCCTAGAGACGTCGTCGTGACAGGTACGTCTGTAGTCAACGACATTTCAACAGGTGGTGTTACTTCAGACTTTGCATCGGTCATCGTGTCGGCCCTTGGCCCGATGGGAAGTCGGTATTGTCTCTCCGGTGAGGCTTGGGACACCGGCAGGGCGATCTTCTCTGAAGCGCTATGTTGTGTGCTCTGGTTCTCTTTTTCCGAATCGCTGAAGTAGGGTGTTCTTGGAGACAGACGCATCGCTGCCAACGAAGGGTTGAGTACATCAAGCTCGAGACTTGAGTTCAGATTCTTCGTCTCAAAAGGGTCTGGAGCATCGTTCGGGTCCGATGGCAGGCAGCGACTAGCACATGACCGCACTGCGTCGGTGAGTCGCTTCGGACCGTACGGTTGTGGTAGGTATTCGATATGTGGTTGTGCGAGTGCTGCAGCTGTTTCTCGCAGTTGCTGTATGTCGCGTGCATCTCTACACAGTACCAGCAGCGGCTTGGTCTTCAGGTCGTGATTGGTTGTGTCCTCGTTAGCCATTCTGATGAATTCGTCATCGAAGAGGACTACGACCTGTGCGTCCTTGATCGAGACCAGCTCTGTTCCTAGGCGATCGCAGGTGGCTTTCACCGCCCGAGCCACCTCTGTCCTTCCCGGGCTTTCGACGAAGCCATCAGGCAGGTCAGGATCACCAATGCAAACTTTGACAGTCCCAAGAGGACGGGCTTCCGGCAGTGTCTCTGTCTCTGGCACAAATCCCTCCAGCGGCACGGTGATCCTAAAGCTGGTCCCCTGGTTCGGTTGACTCTGAACCTGTATACGGCCTCCCATGCCTCTAACTATCTTGTTGGCAAGAGTCATGCCCAGACCCATACCAACTCTGAGTCCATCCTCTTGCCTGAATGCTCTGAACAAACCATCGGCAATGAAACCTTCAGACATGCCACAGCCGGTATCGCTGACTACAAGAACGGCCAGCGATCTTTTGCGTCTCTTCGACAATCGGAGCGACACTGACACGTGTCCCTGATCTGTGAATTTGATGGCATTACCAATGATGTTTCCACAGAGACGCTTCCAATCTCCTGCACCAGCTTTGATCATGTATTCGGGGACAAGAGCAATGTCCAGGGCCATGTCGAGCTTTTCTCGTGGGGACTCTACTGGTTCGCAGTTATGTGAGTGGAATAAGACATCGCACAACTCTTCCGTCGCCCTTGCAATCGATATCCCTGGTGAAAGGTCCATGGACATTGGCCGTTCTGTTGGCCATTCTTGCTGTGAACTGTCCGATTCGGCGTGCGATTTATTATCTTCGATACTCTGGCGCGTCTTTGATCGTCTCTTGTACTCGGCGTATCCCAGAAGGTGTTCCACAAGGTCGAGCATAGTGAGTGTGCAGCTCTCGATCTGCCTGAGGTCTGTCGAACCTTGCAGATCCGGGCGGTCTTGGTTCAGCACGTCGATGCTGCCTAAGATGCCATGTAAAGGAGAGCGTAGCTCGTGCGAGATCGACTCGACGAAGTCCGAACGCTTCTTTTCCTCCCTCTTCGCCTCCAGAGACGTCACTTCGGCCATGATGACCTCTCCAAACGCCACAACATAGCTCAATTCACCACGAACTGAGAAGACTCTTACGGGAGATCTAGACCACACGAAAAATCCTGCACGCCAACGCTGTGTTTTCAAATCCCACATGCCAACAAGGCAAAGACTTCGTACCTGGGGGAAGATAGCTCGCAGCTCAGCGGCGTCTTCAGCCGGGCTGTGCTTAGCCTTTCTCCGACGACGGCGGGCATTTTCATTGATGATGAGACTGGACGGCTGCTTGACATGAGTGTCGGTGAGCTGGTCACTTGACAAGACTTCGCCTTCGGAGTTGAAATTCCATATTTTGCCCCGAGGGTGACGCCGGAGTAACCTACGAAGGGTCGATGGTGGAAGTGGTCCAATTGTACTGCCATCGTCGATTGAATTGGCACGACGAGACCGTCCGAGCACGCTGCAACCCTTCGTCGCCGCCCTTTGTGTAGCGTTGACATCACTGTATTCGCTGCCAGTGTCGGTGGCTCCGGCAGACTGCTCCGAGGCAGTCCGTTTATGCAGAGACTTGCCCAAGCGGGCACTTTCGTAGCTCTCATCGGCGACATTGAGAAATACACAGCCTTCAGCGTTCATGGCCTCTCTGATCAGCTCGGCGGCGTTGTTGAAAACACTACGAACATCGCTGCCGCTTTCTCCCTTGGAAGAAACGGCGCTCGGGTTTTCTGAAGATTGTGGTGATAGCAGGCTTCTCTGAGTAGGATTCGCTTGTGGAGGATACTCTGGATCCTTTGTGGATACGTCATCGATGTCGTCGTCGACCGATGATGGAATGATAGGTGTGGCTTGTGTGATTGTGACACTTTTACCGTCTATATCTGGATCACTGAATGTGGTAGCAAGGTCATTCCTGTCGCGAACCCCTTCGTCGAAATGATCATCGACTGAGGTTGTGGTGCCTGTGGTGCCTGGGGCCGGATCTTCGGTGCGTCGTGCCGTCGCATCCTGTACGAAGGACCGCAGCCCTTTCAGCATACGTGTGCCTCGGCCGAATTCAGCTCGTTCGCGCACTGTTTCCAGATGGGTCATGACCGTCTTTGCCATTTCGAGCATGAATTTTGTGTCGCTTTCGCTCAGACCTTCCCGAGGCTTATCGTCAAGAACACAATATGCTCCTATCCGTAATCCGCTTGGCGTAATGATCGGTACTCCCGCGTAGAACCGAGCTTTAGGCCCATCCGACACATAGGGCCTGTCGCAGAAAGTTGTGCTACCACTCAAATCTTCAATGACATGAATGAGATTTGTCTCGTTACCGTCTTCTTCTGCCTGCTCGTCGGAGACCGGCATGTTGACCGTGTGCTCACAAACAGAGAGGCCTCTGGGTATGATGGTGAAGCCGAGCCACAAGGCATCCCCGGTCTCATATACATCGTGGTCGTGAAGGGACAGCGTTCTGGTGGCTTCGGCGAGTACATAGGCGTTGCTGCGGTCGAAGAAGAAGAGCATACACCTCTTCGTCCCTAAGCGAAGGGCTCCGAGTTGGCAGAAAGCCGTCAGGGATAGATCGGGACATGACTTGGGGCGGTGCTGGCGCGTCGCTGCCTCGTCATAGAGGTCAGTCCACCTTGGGCCCGAGTCCGAGAGGGCGCGGATAGGTTCGTAGTATCTGAACTTCTGTATCAGCGGTTGTGAACCTCGCGGCAAGTGATCAAGTGGGATGGTACCTGTAAAACTCGCGCTCACGCTGGCTGTCATAATGGTTTCCGGGCGTGACAGCAGTCTGCCCGGAGTACCCCATGTTGATCGCTGCTCAGCAGAAGCTCAATTGACCTTGTGTCAACAGTCATGGGAGACAGCGGGCGAGGGGAGCAGATTGAAGATCCGGCAAGCAGATTCAACGCGGCACTCGTAAAGAGTCTGGGGCTCGGTTCAACATGCTTCACCACCTGCGAGGCGGCGAGGGTCGTGTTGACTGCAAGTGGGAGGATAATGACTCGGGACGGACCAAGTGTGGCTGCGGCGCCACGGTTGAGTTTCACAAGGATGGCACTGGCACCGCCTGTCGCTCGCTTGGGCTTGAGAATTAGCATGAGGAGCCGGCAAAGAGGCTAGAGCGAGGTCCAGGAACGCCCACAGAGCCGCACGTTCACAAGCATCGCCGGTCCAGCCGCCAAGCTCCCCTCGAACACGTCCATCCCTGTCCGCCCGTGCAGCGGGTACAGCGGGAAGACGGCGAAGAATGTTTCCATTGGATGTTTACGTAAATGAGAAGCTGGCCGGTCGCGTGCGACCACGACACTGCGTTGGTGCAGCAAACACGCCAGAACAAAATCCGCTGCGGTCATGCCGGCAACCATGCTCGCGTACAACTTAATTTTTTAGAGCCCGCGGCGTGCAGGCCAGAAAAGTCAGAAAAGTGTTGCCATTGGTCCGATTCCGCAAGCAGACGCAGGCTCGTGCTCATGCCAAATTGAGTGGTTCGTGTCTGGACAAACCGGAATTGAAGGAACTCCTGTCACCTGCATCTGGTGCCTTGACTCGCGTCTGTCGAGTTCTTGGTCTGATACAGCAGCACCAGACTTGTAGACCTTGCGAGTTGCCGGCGTGCATCGGCACATGCTGCAAACGTATGGATATAATCAGGGTGGTCGTCCAGGCTTGCTAACATGCGGCACTGAGCGAACTGATTGAATGCTATCGTCTGCGCAGAGAGCCTGCTTAGATTACAAAATTCCAACTTGGGACCGCCAACGCCCTGTGCTAGCTCCCTGCGAACCCTGTCCAAGTTCCAGATCAATGAGATTCGTAACAATGGCTAGGTCCCATAGTAGATCACTTGCTCTTTCCCTTCCCACTGACCCTTGCAAAACGGCCCAACTGGCTGAGCCCGCTCTTGCTCTTCTGGTGTCCTGCTCCAGGAGGCGGCTGCACCGGCGCTGGCGGTGGCCTCGTCAAGCTCGCTGCACTGCTGGGTCTGAGCCCGGCTGGGCCCGGAGGTACCATCGGTGGTGCACTTCTGGGTACTGGCGTCGATCGTCCATTCTGACGGATGTCATCGTCAGGCACAAGAAGGCCCAAAGACTGATGGAAGCTGGGGGCTTGGTTCCTTTGGTTTGCTCTCCGTGCTCGCTCTTGTGTCGAGCGGAACTTTTCCAAAAGTTCGTTCCAACGAATACCTGGGTCCTCACGAGACTTGAGACGATTCGGGCGATCGGCGAAAGAAGATGAGGATGTACCTGGTGTTGTAGGTGGAGGCCGTGATGGAATGTGAAGATATCCGATCGCCGACACCGAGTTCAGTCGGTTCTTGAGCGCGGCAAAAGCGGATGACTGAGGAAGGAGCATCAGCAGTCCGTACAAACACTTGTACAGGTATGGAAAGCGTTCGGGCTCGAGCAGCTGAAGACGGAGGTAGGTGAAGACCGGGGACTCCAACAGCTGGACTAGCTTGTCGATCTGAATTAGCATGTTGACAGTCATCTCAAGCTCGGTAAAGATTTGAAGCAAGTGATATGCTTGCTCGTATGCCTGGGCAAGGAGGCACAGCGAGAATGTAGCGACAGCATTGTGACACCACGACCGGAAAAGGGCGACGAAAAATGCCTGACCCTCTCGGCTCTCCAGGTTTCGAAGACGTTTCCGCATTTCAGCAAGTTCGGGCGCCGTAATCAGGTTGTTGTTGAGGTTCTGGACCATGATGCTGGCGAATTCGATGTCCTCGTCCTTCTCCAGGCAGTCGGCAAGTGTGCGGTAGATACGTTCAGGGCTCAAGTTGAGACACAATTGTCTTATTATGAGGTTCCCTCTCGTCTCCAACAGTCTTCGATCTGTGCAGAAGAGCTTCAGCAAGCTCACCATGAAGACTGAAAAGTATGAGTCGTCGCTGTTCTTGCATATTTGCGATAGCAGCAGCAAATCTCTCGTCACAACTACTTCCGACGGATCTGATAACGTCTTCAGCAGAGCAGGGAAAGTACCCTCGTGGATAGCTAGAATCTTCCTCGGTGACTTGCGGTGCAACATCAGTAACCACGACAGAGCCGCCACTCGCGAGTTCTCGTGCTCGTTCAAGAATTGTAGTGTCAGGGAATTTACAGCAGCGTCATAGTCTAGGTCGGTAGACGGTCGAGGCGATTCCGGTCTGTGTTGCTCGCCGTCCTCCTCCGCTTGATTTGACGATGTCTCTCCTTTCCTGTGTTCCATTTCTGGAGAAGGCGGCTTCAATCGGGTGGACAATGAGGTATCTCTTCTTTCTAACCCTTCTGGCTCCTTGAATGACCGCGTCGCTATGGATGTGTTGACCGACATCTGAGACGGCACAGACGGAAGATTCGATCGGTTGTTATCCTCTGGCAGAGACATGATGTATGTGGTAAGAGCTCTGTTGACTCGATCGGCAGCTGTGCGTACTAGCTCAACATCGTGAGACAAGGCCGGCAGGACCTGGGAAAGCAGCCGAGGAACGAATGGCAGCATATCTTCGGGACAGATGTCGAAGAATGTCTCGATCCATCGCAGCGTGGTAGTCTGGATCTCCTCTTCTGATGAGTCGCGTAGGAAGTTGAGCAGGATGTCGAGAATCTTTGCATGATCGACTTGGACATCCTGCCCGGGTATGTACTCTTCTTCCACTTCGCCATCGTCATCGTCCAGACCAGTGCTAGACAACGTACGGCCGTCATTCGATTCATTGTCATGGTCTTGAGCGTCTTCGCCATCCGGGACTACACGCTGGGCACGGAAGCTGTCACCGTCGTCATTGGCTGCTCCATAATCCTCGGTCTTCGGAGGTTGTCGGCTGTCGATGCTGACGTTGGATGATTTTCGTGGTCGTAAGGACGCAGCTTTCCTGCTCTCTGTGATGTTGCGCTTGATATTGGATATCTTCTTGATCTCACTCAAAAAGCGGTCCAGCGCGACCTTGGTCGTGGTGTGAACATCTTGATTGGGATCGGAAAGAAATTTTAAAAGGCCGCCCAGGAACGACGGCAGGTATGTTACGAGTTCGAGATCGGGTATGGAATCGAGGAGAGTAATCCAGGAGACTAGAAAAGTCCGTGTAAACGGATTGAGCACATAGATTCGTTCTTGCAGGAGCGGAATGAATTCACCGAGCTTGAACGCCCGGGGACCCAGATAGCTGTCTTCGTTGTTCGGGTCCATGTCGGGTTGTGGCTCGAGGACAGACACATAAGATGCGGCGGACTCGGACACAATGTCCTTGACCAAACGATCGAGTAGCTCAGCACCGTTCTTGACCGAAAGCTCAGTGTCTGCTGCAAGCTAGAGACGTGTCAGATGCTTCCCTCTTCCCCAACGCAGCAGACCAACAGACCTTGCACAACGCGTCGAAAATGTCGTTGAAGTAAATGAGCACTTCTCCCTTGGCGACTTTGGCGATATTGTACATGCTCTCGCATGCGTAGTACCTGACCCGAGCATCTTGATCCGTGAAGCATGCTAAGACTGGCGGGACGATCTCTCGAAGGTATCTTGCGACTTCCTGTACATATTCAGCCATTGCCAGATCTTCCCAGGTCGTTCCCCCCTTACCCCTCCCAGCGCGATTGCAGCGGCGGCTAGGCCGATAAGACCTCCGTTCCTGGCATGCGGTTGATGTACAGCGTATGCGTAGTCGTGACAAAGTTGATGCACGACTTTTGCTATCCGGTCGTGGTCATTTGCCGCAAGGGAGTCTCGTATCAAACTTTCGAGTCTGTTGGCAACATGGGTCAGCTTCACGCCTTTGTCTGGGTCTCCTGCTAGGAGACTGATGTTTCCCGAATGTATAGCCAGCTCATATAGCTTGTCGTCCATAGCAATGGGTCATGATTTGGACTCACTCTAAAGCTCCACCCTTTCTCTTATCATACAGCTTGTCGCTCAGCGCCTTCTGCACTGTAATATCCATGACGACGCGTGGGTTGTGCGGCAGGAGCACTCACGCTGCCACAGCAGCTAACACCTCCTGAGCGGCGTTCGCATGCGCAGGTCAACACCAGAGGTAAAGGCTGTATCACTGAGGGGCCGCACGGTGCTGTCGGTGAAGTCCACAAGCAGAGAAACCGTTGTAGAATGTGCTCACGAGAAAATGCGTTGTCAATTGGAGCACGTGAAGACAGGCTGCAGATCTGCCCGCAGAGCTACACACGAGATGCGCCATCACATCACCTCCGCGGCGTCCAAGCTCAATCGCAGCACGTTTCGGCCCGGGATGCTCGCTCGACCGAACACTGCACGCCGTGGGATATCCTGGAAATCATGGTTACGGCGTATCCTGATTTCCCAAGGGAGTCAACACCATCTGCTGACAGACTCTGATTATCGCTGGACTATCAGTCCGAACTCCTCTCGCCTAGCCCTACCCAGAGGGTAGATATATGCGTATATACATCTTGAAATGAATTGTGACATGAAACTAACAGTCAAAAAGTGGCAGCTCAAGAGCCCGGGTAAAACTTCCCTGGCCCAAGCTCCGATAAGAATCGCCCACCGTGACTCTTAATTCTCCCCCTCAGCCTCATCCCACCACCAGCCATTGACTGTTCCCCCCTCTGCACACCGGCGCAGCCACCCCTCGCGAATCATGGCGGACAAACCAACAATCTACATCGACGAGGAGATCGGCTCCGACGACCCCTCCACCGCCGGCACCGAGTCCGCACCTTTCAAACAGCTCGGCCCCGCCTACATCAAATTCAGCGAGAACGCCACGTACCTCGTCCGCAAACGGGAAGCCGACGCCAGCGGCACTGTCGTCGCGGAATGGAAGCCTGCCGCTAAAGCCGCGCTGAAGAAGGCGGTCAACTACGCTGCTGCGCAGGAGAAGAAGGCCGCCAAGGAGAAGGAGCTGGCGGTCCGTTTGGCCAAGGAGCAGGAGTCGAGGGACAAGGCGCTTGAGGAGGCCAAGAAGATTGTGGTCACTGAGGATGCGTCGCTGCCCAAGGCGGTGAGGATCAAGCTGGATGAGACGGATCCGGCAAAGGTGAAGCTTGGGTCTGGGGAGAGGCCGAAGGAGGTGGATTATGCTTCTGAGGGGAGGGGTTCGAGGGTCAGGGTGTTTGGACGGGTGCATCGGGAGAGGAAGCAGAAGGACTTGCTGTTTGTGACGCTGAGGGACGGATATGGGTTTTTGCAGGTCGTGATTGCGGGCAACTTGGCGAGGACATATGATGCGGTCACGCTCACAAAGGAGACGAGTATGGAAATCACGGGTGAGATGTGGGAGGTGCCGCCTGGAGCGCATGCGCCAAACAACAGGGAACTGCACGCAGATTTCTTCAGGGTGCTAAAAGGGGGTAAAGCCCCTGGTGGAGACGATGCGATCACGAACAAGGTGCAGGCTGGAGGCGACGCCCAAACGTTGCTTGATAACAGGCATTTGCTTTTGAGAGGAGAGAACGCGAGTGCTGTCATGTTCGTGAGGGACGCGATCGAGTCTGCCTTTCATCAAACGTACAGGGAGGTCAGGTGCAGAAAAGTCAGCCCACCGGCCATGGTGCAGACTCAGGTCGAGGGCGGCGCAACACTTTTCAAGTTCGACTACTACGGCGAAACGTCATTCCTCACCCAGAGCAGTCAACTGTACCTCGAGACTTGCCTACCAAGCATGGGCGACGTCTACTGCATCGAAAAGTCCTTCCGAGCCGAGAAGAGTTTGACGCGCAGACACTTGAGCGAGTACACCCACGTCGAGGCCGAGCTGGACTTCATCACCTTTGACGAACTCCTTGACCACTTGGAGCTCGTCATGTGCCGGGTCCTGGAGATCGCCTTCTCTGACCCAACAATCGCCAAGTACATCAAGGACCTGAACCCGGAATTCCAAATGCCCGAACGCCCCTTCAAGAGAATGAAGTACTCCGACGCCATCCAATGGCTGATCGACCACGAGATCCCCAACGAAGAAGGCCAGCCTCATCAATTCGGCGACGACATCGCCGAGGCCGCGGAGCGCAGGATGACGGACATAATCAACCGGCCCATCTTCCTCACCCACTTCCCCGTCGAGATCAAGGCCTTCTACATGCAGAAGGACCCCAACGACAGGCGCGTGACCGAGTCCGTGGACGTGCTCATGCCGGGCGTGGGCGAGATTGTGGG
The DNA here is from genome assembly GCA_007556505.1 of Elsinoe australis. Taxonomy (NCBI): domain Eukaryota; kingdom Fungi; phylum Ascomycota; class Dothideomycetes; order Myriangiales; family Elsinoaceae; genus Elsinoe; species Elsinoe australis. The sequence goes on from SWCS01000012.1 coordinate 67,808, forward strand.
GGGCAGCATGAGGATGGACGACTACGATGAGTTGATGGCCGCGTACGAGAGGGAGGGCATCAAGCCCGAGCCGTATTACTGGTACACGGATCAAAGGAAGTATGGCAGCAGTCCGCACGGAGGGTATGGGCTGGGACTGGAGAGGTTCTTGGCTTGGTTGTGCAAGCAGCATACCGTTAGGGATTGCTGCTTGTATCCAAGGTACATGGGCAGGTGCACCCCTTGAGCGGCTGGTGTCTGGTAGTTAGGGGGATTGACAGGCGCTGGTCGCAGATGCGGGGAGTCGAGGAACTGCAATAGACTACCACAGTGATACAAAACATTTCTGCACGCCAAGATCAAAGGAGCCCAAGCAGGTCGCAAAGTGGTATACAGGCAGATATCTCCACATGAAAAAGCGTGTTCTCCGTTCTCGGGCCCACGGATCCCAACTACCACAACACGTTTTTGGTTTGAACAGGTCTCATTCCCACATTTGCTAATGCTCGAATCGAAAGATATACAAATCCGCCTAGTAGTGAATGGCTTTGCCATAAGTCGCCATTGCTGCTTCTTTAAACGCCTCTGCGAGCGTCGGGTGAGCGTGACTCGTCCTGGCGACATCCTCGCTGCTGGCACCGTACTCGAGCGCCAACACGCCCTCGGCGATCATTTCTCCGGCATTGGGTCCGACGATGTGGATACCCAAGATGCGGTCCGTCTCTGCGTCGGCGAGGAACTTGACCAAACCGTCCGTGTCGAGGTTGGTCTTTGCTCTCGAGTTCGCGGAAAAGGGGAAGGAGCCGACCTTGTACTTGATGCCTTGCTCTTTCAGCTCAGCCTCGTTCTGGCCTACCCAGGCGACTTCAGGGTGGGTGTACATGACGGATGGGATGGCGTTGTAGTTGACGTGACCGTAGTTCTTGGTGATGAATTCGATAGCCGCGACGGCCTCCTCTTCGGCCTTGTGTGCGAGCATGGGTCCGAAAGTGCAGTCGCCAATGACGCGGATGTGAGGGATCTTGGTGCGGTATTCCTGGTCGATGACGATGCGGCCACGGTTGTCGACCTCAAGGCCAATGTTCTCAAGACCGAGACCAGCGGTGTACGGGCGGCGACCGATAGCGACGAGGACGACATCGGCGTCGAGCTGTAGCGGTTGTCAGTCTGGGACTACAGCTTGAGAAATAATTCAACTTACTGTCTCCTCCTTGCCACCCTTTGCAGCCTCCACATTGATCTTGACCGTGCTGCCGCTGTCATCGCCTGCGGTGACCTTGGTGTTGAGCTTGAACTTCATGCCCTGCTTCGTGAGAGTCTTTTGAATGTTCTTCGAGATCTCAGCATCCATGCCGGGTCCACCGATCTGGCCCAAGAACTCGACAACGGTAACCTCCGAACCGAGTCTGCTCCAGACTGAGCCCATCTCCAAGCCGATGATACCACCACCAATGACGACCATCTTCTTAGGCACCTCCTGCATGGCGATGGCACCAGTGGAAGTGATGACCTTCTTCTCATCAATGGTAAGCCCGGGGAAAGGTGTCGCTTCAGAGCCGGTAGCAACGAGAATGTTCTTGCCGCGCACAGAAGTCTCGCCGCCGTCGATCAAGTTGACTGCAACAGTGTGTTCATCGGCGAATGCACCAGTGCCCTTGATGTACTCCACATTGTTCTTCTTGAACAGAAACTCGATACCCTTTGTGAGACCAGAAACAGAAGTGTCCTTCGCTTTCATCATTTGCGCAAGGTTGAGCTTGACTTCGCCGACTTCAATACCGCGGTTCTTGGTGTCATGAAGGATCTGGTGGTAGAGATGCGAGTTGTTGAGGAGAGACTTTGAAGGTATGCATCCGACATTGAGACATGTGCCTCCGAGAGAGCCGCGCTTCTCTATGCAGGCGACCTATGATTGTTTAGAGGCTCATTTTGGCTGTGTGTGGAAGCTGTTCTCTTACCTTGAGGCCAGCCTGACCTGCTTTGATCGCTGCAACATAGCCCGCGACACCTCCGCCGATAATCACAAGATCCTTCTCCTCTAGTCCAAGTCAGATACTACACCATCGTCTCGCGTTAGAAGAGCTTACCAGCTGGTGTCGCATAGCCTCTCCTCTGCTGTAACCGGTCGACAAGGTAGAATGTGGACGGCGATGCGCGATAGTTGTTTCCCTGGGCGTAGGAGCGGAGGATAGGCCGCGAGCACGACTTTGGCACGACGTGCTTGAACATTGTGATGCGACCAAGCTCCGGTCTGAGGTAGTCTAGATATTAGAGAGGTTGCGGTTCAAAGATCGTGATGGACGGCGTTGAGGTTAGAAGTTGAGATCTGCTATGCGAGGTCGATCCCGTTGGAGAGAAACAGATGTTTTTCCGGCGAATTGGAGGCTTCGCCGCAGTCGCAGCTTCAAGGCTCAAGAGCTCGGATAGAATCGGCACAGCTTGGCCCTGCCGCCAAAAGCCTACATTCCACTTCACCTGATTCGACAACGGTTGTGGTCCTGTTGCATAGCTCACTATGAGCTTCCATTCTGTTATTAATGTGAATGTCTATGTAGCTCTACTACGCTAGCTTATGACTCAGCCCCTGCCCATCTAATTGGCATCAGCATCTTCCAGAGCCCCAGTGTCTTCAAGACTATCGGGCTGATCCTCGTCATCATCGTCTTTGGCCTTGCCATCCTCGTATGCCACTCGTTTCCAGCCTTCCCTGACATACTCATCCTTGATGAACTCATTTGTGGGGAAATAATGCTCGTTCTTCTTCAGCGTTGCAACCCAGGGCTGATTGTCAAAGGTCATGAGCTTAAGGCGGAAGTAAGTGTTGTTCGGAATCTTGTTGGTCTCCGTCAAGAATTTGTCCAGATCTGGTGTCGGCACACCATTCACGTGGGTGACGAAGTTCGTGGGAGCAAGGCCGTACATATACGCGGGTGAACCTGGAATCCTGCCAGAGACATATACCTTGGAGTGCAGCTTGGAGATCTGTTGTCGGACTGCATGGTGGGGCTCGTGGAAGATGGCACCGCAGCAGATGACGGCTCGGTCGGTTTCAAGGTCAGTAGTGAGGACTGTTGGAATTTTGACAGTCAGCTCTTTGTTCTTTCGAACGACCACAGCCTCCATCATCTCGCGGTTGTACATAATATCGAAGTCGGTGACTCGTGTGATCAGCTTGCCGTCCAGCGTGAGAATAGTATCGCCCTCTTGCAAGCCGCCAGTATTTCCAGCATCGAGCTTGCGAACCAGAAAGAGTTGATGTCTTTCCGGGTCCTCCTTCTGCACTCGCTCAATCCACTGATCGGACACGCCTCTGATGCGTGCCTCGCTCATCTGCATGGGCTGGGTTTCGAGGTTGAGTATTCGAAGATTTGGCTTTCCTCCACTCGTGATCTCCTTGAGAACCGGCAGCAATCCAGGTGTGGCCATACCAAGACGGTACTCATTCTCTCTGCCGTTAGAGTTCCGGTCACCAAGATAAGTCATCCACAGAGCCTGCACCGTGCCGTCTTCCGCAACCAGTACACCACTGCCGCAGCGCTCAGAGACAGTTGTGTCCACAGTAATGGCGTCCAAATTGACTGCTCGGTACCTTGGCATTGTAACGCTTGCTGGTATGGTGACGGATGTAATATCTGTGACTGCGGTTTCGACCACCACCGGGCGGTAATGCTGGTTGAAGCCGAAGAAGGTCGTCTTTTCGCCTTGCTTAATCGGCTTGTCCGCCAAGCGTGCTGATCTGACCGGCGCTTGCACTAATGACGGGTCGTACTTGAGAATGGCGTAGTTCTGCAAAGGATGTAAGAAGACGACTTTGCCTTCTACAATGATGCTATCAGCAAATGTGATTGAAATATCACATAGACTGTAGGGCACCACTGCGCGAGAAACGATAAGGAGTCCCTTTTCAGCATCGATGACCAAGCCGTATCCAATCTCGCTGCCATACGGGTAACCATCGAGTTTCAGTGGCACTCTACAGTAGACTCTAGCAAAGCTCTGGAGGACTTCGACTGCTTTCTGGTTCCCGTAACCGTTCATCTGAATGAATGAGGCTTTGCGGGGTTCAGGCTTCTCAGCTGGGATGGGCTTGGACACGGTCTTGAAGTCCCAGAGTCCAGTCTCATCGTTTCGAGTACACATGACCATCTTTTTTCGCCAGTGTCGATCTGCATGCATGACGCCAGTCTCAAGAGTATGCATATCCCGCAAATGCTTGAAAGTGACAACGACGCGCTTCCTGTCGGGTATCTTCTTGGCAACTTCGATGAATGTATCCATATCTGGCGTTGGCTGGTTGTCCAGAGACTGAATGAGCCATCCAGGGGCCGGGTCCAGCCCAAAGGAACTTGAGGTCTGAGAGCAGTATACACCGTTTCCCTGTATCGCGACAACATAATACCGAGCCTGCTGATACGAAAGATTGTGAAAAGACCCGCCGGAGACTGAAACAAACCGATCGGGTGTAATTGCATGTAGATCGCCGACGTCGACGGTGACCTCGACATCTTCACCACCTCTCTGAACAAGAAGATGAACTTGCTTCCCAACACTATCGTCCAGGGTTGCATCGAGCCGGACAAACTGGGTGAGTAATTCGCCGTTTACCTTGATCAGGACGTCACCCTCCTCAAGCTTGGTGTCGGCCGGGCCTTTTGGTAATACCACTTCCGCCACCAGCATACCAGTCTCCTTGGGAAACTGCTTCCGTACTTCTGACTCCCAATTTGAGGTCAAGCCCAAGCGCCTACACTCGTCGAATGGTTTGATTAGCCACTGTGTCTGGATCGTGCCTCTTGTGACAGGGTTCCCATCAACAACGCATTGAAGCGCCCTAAGGGGTCGATCCAGTGGGAGAAAATAGTCCGTCGCTGCTCCGTCTGCTCGTCCTCCAGCTTGTAAGGCTACTGCATTGCCGTCGATGTTCACAACCGGACTGCCTGAACTGCCTCCACTTGCAGCCGCTGCGGCTTGGATGTAGTTGGTGTTAAAGTCGCAGTATCCCTCACCGTATTCTGGCGCGTTGCGGTCCAGCCGACTGATAACACCAGACAGAATACTCAGCTTCTCACCAGCGTCATTACCGACCACTCTAATTTCAGATCCGATCTTGGCGAGATCCGGTCTCAACGGTAGCTTGCTGAGAGGCATGTACTTGATGGCTTTGGGGTCGAATTTGAGAAAACCAAAGTCGTGCACGGGATCACGGTAGACTGGATGCACGTCGCATTCCTCGTGATTGTCGAAGATGCAGTAGCCCCAAAATGGTCCAGATCCAACGACATGTCTGTTGGTCATGATGTATCCATTCTCCGCGTCCACAACGAACCCTGTGGCCTCACTGGTGTAAGCACCATCAGTGTCGAAAGGGGCAGTCTGACAGAAGTGTATTGAGACGACACTGGTGATGACCTTCTCGATGGTTGCTTGCCATTCTGCCGTCTCTTTTGTTCCCCCTCGCAGTAAGGATCTGGCCTCTCCATCCGCAGGAGACGGTTCCGGCTCTTCGTCTTCCTCCTCATGTTCTGGGGTCTTTTCGCGCTTGCCGTTTGTGACGACTTCTCTGCTGCGCTCTGGAGAGACAGCCATGGCACCGTTCTGTTTGACTTGCTTTCTCGGTCGTTTGTCTTGAGCAGATGGTGGTTCTTTTCGTTTGTTTCGCAGCTCGGAACGTTCCATGTGAGTCGAGTAGGTCTTCCTGAGGCTGCAAGGCTGTAGTGCGGGCGCTTGCCCGACTAGGCTGAATGGGACGGGTGACTGAGTGTGACCCACGATCGGGTGGTAGAGACGAGATGAGGACAGGATACGAGTGCTTGTGGTTGGGCGCAAGCTTGGCCAATAGATGTGAGATGGAAGCCTAACTGTGACCACTCTCGAGCGCAGTGGTACAGCTGCAAGCATTCAGGCAAGTAGAGGAGACTGAACAGGAATGAGGCACCAAGGCCGGCGGCACGCTCAGGCTTTGCTCCTAAAACGACAGATGTGCGTCTAAAACCCGCCTGCTCTCTTCACGCTCGTGATGACTCGTGATTGACACGACCTGAGGGATAGCGATGCTGAAGATTTGTTTCTTCACGTGAAAGACTGTCCATTCGGCCCTCACTACAGCACTCGGCTTTTGTTCTCCCCGTTCGCCGACAACGGGTCCAAGCTCCCTTCACTCCTTCACTTCTCCCTGCTGCTCAGACTGATCTCCACACGTGGGCATCACTTTCATTCCGTTCGAGCATTCCGACATCTTTCGTAGTCTTTGATAACAAAGCCTATAGTCTCATACTGAGTTGCGAGGACTGACGGGCTATGTATCTTGACTATGACAGGTCCTTCAAACCAGTCTGTTGATTTGATCCTCAATTCGCTCTCCTATGCTTCACATGCAGTCAAAGTCACCCTCACTCGAGGCGTACGAGGTGAAGCATGTGAAATTCTCACTTCTGATGTCTATTCATTCATTCATTCATTCATTCATGCATGCACAAAAGTCACAATACCATGTGAATGAAGATGTAATTGGCTGCCTGGTATCTATACCGCTCTGCCAATATTTGTATTTGTATCCGCCTTACTATACCCATTCTCAAATCAATTTTCCCTTGAAGCAGATCCCCCTCTCCACTTCACACTTACACTGACCTGAACAAGTTTCCTGTGGACAATTCAACACAGCCTTACAGCTTCTTCAACCTTTACTTCTGCGTATTTATTCCCAGAAACGATCGGTGTCAACACTGAGCGACCTCATGGCGTGTTCAAACAAATACAACAATGTCTTTGAGCAGGGTGTGACCACTCAAAGCAGGAGGGACCAGCTACTTAGGGATCCAGCAGTAGTCGGTGGTCCTGATGGTCATCTCTATCGCCAGAATGAGGTCACGAAGCTCTACGAGAAGATTGAAATCGGGGGCACGTTAGAGCCTGCTTCGTACACACAGCGAGGGATTCCGGATGTGTTCATGGGCGCACAGTCTCCGCTCAACCCTTACAACGCCTATGCTGGGGATCAGGACACGTCAGCAGCGTACGACATGACACGTGCAGAAAGTCTTGAGGTTGACAACAACGAGTTCCACGACGCCTGTGAAAGTTTCGACGAAATCCCTCGGCATGACTTCGTCTCCATCAATATACAGACAGAGGTCGAAACCAGGAAAGAGAAGATGAGTGACGACGGCGGAGAACCCGTCAACGAAGATTGGCTACCTCAGGCTACCGACATCGATATGCGCGACCCGTCCTTGACCGGATGGGGCCATGGCGAAGGCGAGTCTGTAAGTGACGACGTCAGCACACCCTGCCAAAGCCGCCAGTTAAGCCCGAACGTCGGAGCCAGCGACAGCGACCAGGAAGAGGACGAGAGTGACAGCGACCAGGTGGAATTCGAGAGCGACGACGAGGATGTGCAGCCCAAGAAGAAAATCAAAGCAGAATTCGAGAAGGGCGTGGCAACCCCCCCGGAAGCCATGGACAGTATTGAAGCTGGCATGACTCCAACTCAGCGCGAGCACAAGTTTTTGCACGACAAGGCATTCTCGGTCAGGCCTAGGGGCGATCTTCCTCTCGGCCGTTTCTACATCGGTGTGCTGCGGGAAGAGATAAAGCCTTCTGGCATCAGGAAGCTGTCTGACTTGCTCTGGATCAAGGGGCACAGGGTAACGTCTTTCAATAACTCAATGGTGATATTTACTAAATTCACGTAGTTGACCACGTTCGACACTGTTTGGCACACTTTCAAAAACTCCGCTACTCCGACTGACGGCATTCAACTGGAGATCCAAGGTCGTACACCTGATAAGGGAGACGTCATGGAAGAGCTCGACTTTTGGAACGACCAGCAAATCGTCTTCCGTTGCATCGCCCGTATCGACATCGACTGATATTGGCACTGCAAGAAGCAAGCTTCCCAAGCACGCGGGGTCAAGTGAGCCAGAGATGGAAGCAAAAGCCGTGACAGACATGCACAAGGCCAATGGGTCCGTTGGCCATTCGAGGATCGCATACACGACTGGCTCGAAAGATGAAGGCTAGTACACAGAGACTTGGTTTGCAAGACAATCGTAGAAGGACGGGTACCTACAAGACATTCGACGTCAAGGTCTTCCAACTTCTCAGGGACATTTCAAGATGAAACATCCTGCGCAAATCCAGATGCAATGGAGGTTGCCACATAGCTTTCGGCTCTTTCATGATTTGAGCCTATTCATTCAATGAAATTCATTCCAAGGTATCCCAACTCCAGTGTGTTCTTCCTTTCATGTCCTCCAGCCCAATCCTGTTACACTAGAATCATTCCAGGCGATCCAGATGCTCCAGTCTAGTCAATACCACTTGCTTGCTCGTCTCTTCAATCTCTCCAGCCAAGAACACCTCATCTAGTATCGCATACACCTTGTAGAAGTTGAAGACCAAGTCCAGCTCGCACACGTTTCCAAAGAACTGATCCAGGACCTCCACAAAGAAGTGTATCGCCTCCAAGTATGCCAGCTCATTGTCGTTTGCGTCGACGCATGCGCAGAAGAACAGTCCGGCGTATCGCCTATACACTACTTTCGAGGAACCTCGGAACTCGACAAAATTGGATTGGTGTTTCTGATCGCGGGGTGCGACTAGGCGGTGGATCTGGAAGTGTCAGGAAGGGGGCCGGTTGCGGCGATCTGGTGGTTACTACGTACCTCGCCTTTGAGCTTGACTTTCTCTTCATCCTGTACTCGTATCAGCATTGCGGTAAGACCCACACGGGTGGGAGATGACTTCTTACGCTGTACGGGCCGTACCACTTCGCAAGCCGAGTCTTGCCTCTGTATCGTTGTTAGTGTGCTGTGATTGACAGCTTAGCCCTCACATACTGGCGGTTCTGTATTAAGATGAATGATAAGACCATCGTTCTGGGATTTTGCGCCACAGGCGCATTGATCAGATCACTTGAGGTAGAGGAAATTGAAGGTGCTCGCCGCGGAGGTCGGCAACGACGGTCATCGGCAGGGTCTGATTAAAGGTGTTGTAATTTCCTCATTAGGAAAATCAAATCCCCTGCTCTTTACCAAGCTAGGCCGCGTTTCGTAGTCCGACGAGCAGGCTCTTTCAATTTCTTGCACAAAAACCACCAAGTCTGTCGTTACATCAATACACACGATATCAAGCTTTCAGTCGATTACAATGCTTCTGTTGGTCCACACGCTGACTTGTAAAAGAAAGCAGAGGACTAGGTGACCCGCTACGCACGATCACTGATCATACAAATCGTGCAATGGGCTATTTCCTTGTCTCTTCACAAGAAGCTCCGTGATTCATGATCGAGACCCTTTTGCAAGATTTATTGACATTCAAGCGAACACAGATCTCAGTAATGAACCCACCATGGACGAAGTAGTGATCATCAATGGCTGGACCACTTCGCCCGATTGTGTCGCTTGGTCCCACGACAACGTAATAGCAGTGGGCGTGAGAGATGGTATAGCATTGCTGGTGAGGTCACTGGGATCACAGTATGATAAATAGCACTGACCCCCTACCTAGGCGCCTCGTTCAGAAGGAAAGTCCGACAACGACTCGTTTTGGAAAGTCGCAAATCTAGACGCAAGCGATTTCTCTCAACAAGAAGTACCTCTACGGTATCCTTTGCCATGGAAATACTTCTCGCTTGGCCAGGAACTTTCAGAGAGGCATGTTGTCAGCATTCAGTGGTCGCCTCCAGGTCTCGGCCTGTTTGGTAGGTGTATGCTGGCCATTATGTCTGCCAACGAGACAGTCGCTTTGTACGAATGCGATGGAAAACTCGATGCAAAGGAGCACTGGCATCGACGCATGGTCGTCAACCGCTTCGATGAGAATAGTAATGGACAAATCGTGGATGAGTCCGGTAAGAAGATAGAAGCCGCCCAAGAGAAGCCCCAGCGCTCACAGCGAATCATGACTTTCTGCTGGATACCACCACCCGAGACCCACATTGGACGGCCATCCCTGGAATCCCGTCAAACACGCAAGACATTCATGTTGGCAACTTGTAACGACAATGCTGATATCTCAGTCCACGTTGTCCAACCGCCGCGCGATTTGCTGGGTCCGACTCAGACTTCCTGGCAGACATCGATCGTCGAACAGTTCTCGATCATTCCCGATGATATTGTTTCAAATCAAGTGCTCACCTGCCTCCCGTCTACGTTCATTGCGCCGTCTGCTGGCAACATCGACCGACTTACCTGGAGTCCGTGGGTCTCTGATGGAACTAATACGTTGACATCTACCATGGCTTACACGTATGATTCGATTCTTCACATCATAGCAGTGAATGCTGAACTTCAAGATGGGAAATGGAAGATCGTGTATCACAGTGCGCCAGAAAGGGTTGATTCATCGCTCGTCCAAAGTCCTCTCAGGTGGCTTCCGACACCAGAGCGGGTCGCACGGAATACTTTGATTTACTTCAGCAGCGAAGGGTTGAACAGGTTGGATGTAGATTGCGGGCCACCACCAGCAATTCAGAAGAACCTGCTGTGCCCTCAAGATATGAAATGGGGCAATTTGACAAGTCTGGCATTTATCAAACGCAAGATCGAACATACCGAGATCTGCGCGGCTCTGCAGCTTGCGGAGCTTGATAGAGGTGTATCCATGTATGACCTTGGCTCAGAGCTCGACTTCCCAGCTGCAGCTCCATCCTGGGTGAAGAGCATGTTGAAAGCACGCCGAGCGCAGGGCAAGACGTTTGGTCATGCCAGTAACATCTGCAGCCATATACATGGCCTCGCCACATCTCCACTTGGAGACTTTTCTGCACCATGCATCTCTTTCCATCCCAAGGAGGGCCTGGAGTATGTCATCCCTGCGAGTCAGGAAGCTTTCATCACAATTACCAGGGAGACAGCGCATGCAGAGGACAAATTGTTCTTCACGGATAATACGTTATTGCAAAAGCATGCCATAGCAGCGGAGGTGATCCTACCGACATTGGCAAGCCTCGAGGACAGAGAGCCCCCACTCGACCCGGACGTCATAGAGGCACAAGTCTTTGCATGTCTAGGCTATCAAGAAGCACACAACGAAGCCGTGGCCACCAGATTCTCTGCAGGATCTGATCTCCCAGCACTCGCGATCTTGTTTCGTCAACGTCTGCTTTACCAGACGGACTCTATGAAGCTTAGAGTCAAGCGTCTTGTTGACATCGCTCTCAAAAAGCTCGAGCTACCAGCCGCACCCGAGCTTGCAGTTTTGAAAAGACTCGTCTCACTCACCTTGGAACTGAAAGAGGCGCTTCCGGATGCTGGCGCAGTGAGCGGTCGAATCACCAAGCTACATCATATCATCCTTCGCAGGCTCATCGCAAGAGAGCAGCAAGTCAACGGTACTGCTTCAAACAATGGCCCCAATGAAGAGGAGCAGAATGTGGAAAGCTGTGAGGTCTGTTCAGCTGGCGTCTCATTTGAGAGCTTACGGTGGTCGCGGTGTGATAAAGGGCATCAATTTGCCAGATGTGGGCTCAGCTTTCTTTCTATACAATCGGCGGGAAAGAGTAAGTCGTGTTGCATTTGTGGAATGCAATACCTGGATGAGTTCAAGGTTGATGGCCTTGCAAAGTCGACCACGCCGAACGGCTATGCGCCAACCGCAGCCGTTGACAAAAATGCCATGCAAGGGGTCGAGGAAAGCAAATTGTCCGAATCCCTGCTTCGGGTCCTCTTCTCGGCATGCGATATTTGTCTATACTGTGGCGGGAAATTCACTGGGTGACGAGACACATTCCTCGTCACTAATGTTTACCACCGAGTGGGGATAGCATTCCGATCTCTATTACAGGACCTGTGGCGGCTTTACCAACAATTTTGCAGATCTCTTGTGTTTTACTACATCTTCTCATATGGCATCGAAAGTCTCCAATGGGCGAGACGGACACATTCGAGGTCAAGAGCTTGCGTTTCTCGGATACGCCTAGAGGGTCGCCCAAAGTCGTAGATGCAGAGAGAAGTCCAGTTCACAGCATCCGACCAGTAATGGATCTTCAACACGACCATCAGCTCGCCATGAAGTCTTACATGGAGGACGAGTCTTCCGACGAGGAGGATCGGGGAAAGACAGGAAAGCCTTTTGAGACAATCAAGAACACCATTCCCAGCAGGGATGACCCAGATCCTGCTGATCTCGCTATTGCTATGAGTGGCATTGATCGCACCAACTATTTTGACGACGCTATGGATGATGCCAACAGTAACATCGGCATGGCAGTACCGGGACCCTCGCAAGCCGATTTCGATTCGTTTCGGCATCTCTCTGCGGACTCTCAGCTAGGAGTACCAACGGAGCTCAAAAGCCTGCATTCTTCTTTCGATGGCTCTGTCACAGAGATGCATGGCATAGGTACCGAACCACGAAGCGCCAACAAGCTCCGGCACAAGGGGCATCTGCCTCAAGCACGGGTCGAGTCTGGCGATGAAGATGATCAGATACCGATACTTGCTGCCCCTGATCGTTCTGAGGCTATACTAAGAGCACATGCTCTCACAATCGAGGCGCTGAAGCTAAACGAAGACTCAGTCCGTAAAAACCTGACACCTCCACCACTGCATCTCAACCGCAGTAGCCTACGCCTTACTCAACCTCCCAGCGCCCTCGCCTCAGCCGACGCCTCCTCCCAAATCTCTACCAAAGCCATCCGCAAAGTCTCTCTCCTCCCACCACCAATAGACGTAACCCGAACCCGCAGCATAAAAGCCAAACCCATCCCCTCCCCGTACCCCATCACCCGCAACCGTCCCAATCCCCGAGACGGCATCCTCTCTTCACCCCGTTCGGACATCTCCCTCCTCCCAACCCGCGACTCGACCCTCTACCTCCGCCTCCTCCCACACCATCCCTGTCGACCTCAAAAAACCACAACCCTCTCCATTCCCCCCGCCCGCATCCCAGACTATAGCACCATCAAGTCGGCCCCGACCCCCGAAAAAGAGAAACACTTCCGCGCCCTGGACTACGACGATGCGGACTTCGCCTCCGCCCTCCGCACAAGCTACGCCACACTGGTCCCACTCCCCACCCGTGTCTTCGCCGCCCGCTCCTTGGCGCGCATTGTCGTCATCGGCCACCTAAGTCGCGCAGCGGACAGGAGCTACGGGTGGATCGCCCCGCGGCCAACCATAGGGGAGCGACGCACGCTCAGTGCAAGCGGGTATGAGGTCTCGAGGACGTCGCCTTCGATGAGGGGAGAGTTTCGGGGCGCACACAGCGGGGGCAAGCTCGATGAAGGGAAGTTGCTCGAGCTGTTCAGGAGGCCGACGGGGGCGACGGCGAGGTATGCTTGGGTCGGATGGGGGAGGAAGATCGCGAACGCAGGAGAGGTGGGCGGGACCGAGGCATGGGACGGGCGCTTCGAGGAGCTGGTGGGCAAGGCAGAGCAGTTGTTCCGGGAGGCGGCACTGGCGCTTGCGAGCGAGAGACCAGGGACGGGCGGTGGTGGTGGGTTGATGAGTCCGGGGAGTTCCTCAAGAGTGCAGAGTCTGAGGCTGGATGGGGTGCATCAGAGGAGTGGAAGCGGGAGGTTTTCGTTGCTGAGTCCGGCGGTTGAGGAGAGGGTGCCGATCACGCCTGTCATGCCTGTTACGCCTATGACGCCGTTTACGGTGGCGACGGGGGCTGGTGCGGAGGAGGAAGAAGATCGGTTCGAAGGGTTACAGTTTGTCATGAGGTGGGATGTGGGGAGGATCGTGGCGTTTCTTACTCTGGTCGTGTCGCTGGCTGTTGCTGCGGCCTTGCTGTGGATCTTTCTTGGGCCGAGGAGTGGGCTTTCGATCTTGTCGAGGCCGCTAAGGGGGCAAGGGGAGGGAATTGGTGGAGGCGTGTCTGGGCTGAGGGAAATGGGAGATAGACTTGGTGCTGGAGTCGCGCTGGGGATCTGCGTCTTGTTGGTCGGACTGACTGCATTTGCCGGGTGGATGGGAGTGAGTTGGCTGGTGATTTGAGATACCCTTTTGTCATGAGAACACTATTAATTCATCAAATCATATTTGCATCACCTCCTCTTTCACAAATCTACAAGTTAAACTCTACAATTTGGCCTTCCTGCCCGCCTCATCTCTCACCACGACCCTCTTCCGGCTTACATCCCGCTCCTTATCTCTCAGTATTCTCCTCAAGATCTTCCCGCTTGCGCTCTTAGGGATCTCCTCCGCGAATTCGATCTCCCGAACCCATTTATGTCGCACCTTATTCTCCCTCACATACTTCAACAAGCCCTTCCCCACCTCCACTAACTCAAGCTCACCCTTTCCCTCCCTCGCTCCCGTCTTCAGAACAACATAAGCCTTGGGCACCTCGCCCTCGTAATCATCCCTGATCCCAAGCACCGCCACATCTTCGACCCTGTCCTCACCCAGCAAGAGATCCTCCAACTCGGCGGGCGCAACCCCGATCCCCTTCACCTTGATCATCTCCTTGATGCGATCCGTGATCGTCACCATTCCCTCCTCATCCACCATGCCCTGATCACCTGTATGCAAGAATCCGTCCTCGTCGAACGTCTCCCTCGTCGCCTTGTCATTGTTCAGATATCCCATCACGATCTGCGGTCCCTTTGCGCAGATCTCGCCTGGTTCATTGAGGCCACATTCAGACCCATCTGGACGGAGAATCTTGACGACAGTAGAAGCGACGATGGTGCCGACCTTGTGTGCGTGTTTGTAATCATAATGCGAGGGCGGGTGGGCGGTGATGCAAGAGCAGGACTCGGTCATGCCGTAGCCCTGCTTGAAGCCGGTGTTGGGGAACTTGCGCTGGAGTTCGTGGATGACTTCTTCCGAGAGCGGGGCGGCGCCCGAGGAGAAGCGGGTGAGGAAGGAGAGGTCGTAGTTCGAGACAAGGGGGTCGCGGATGAGGCGAATGAGGATGGGGGGCACGAGGAGGAGCTCGGAGATGCGGTAGGTGACAACCGTGTCGAGCATGGAGGCCATGGTGAAGGAGGGGAGCATGATTACTTCTGCGTTGAGGAGGAGGGGGAGGTGCAGGGCGTGGACTAGGCCGGTGATGTGGAAGAGGGGCAGGACGGCGAGGACCTTTTTGTGCGTGTTGGGGGTGATTTGTTGGATTTGAAGGCATTGGGCGATGGCGTTTTGGTGGGCTATCATGACCTGGCAGTTGTTAGTTTGATGTTCTTGTTCACATATGGTTACCTACTGCTTTGGGAAGTCCAGTCGTACCAGAGCTGAAACTCAAGAAGCCGCAGACATCGAAATTGGTCTTCCCAGCAGGAATCTTGAATGGTGCAGCTTGGTTCTGGTCACCGTAGCTCTTCCCAATTTCTATAAGTTCCTTGATAGTGGTGTAGCCGTCCATGGAGCCCTCCAGTAAGAATAAGTTCTGCTTCGGTATACCAGCCTTTGCAGCAGCCTTAGTAGCCACCTCCATGGAGTTCGGATGTGTCATCAGGAACTTTGCATCTGCTGTTCTCAGGGCATAGGTCATCTCTTCGACATTGTAAGCTGGTGAAGCACCAGATACAACGCCGCCTACTCGTAAAGTACCAAACATGGCCACCGGGTACCAGATGCTGTTCTGGCTGAACAGAGCCACGGTCTGGTTAGTCTTGAGCCCATATTTCTTGACCAGAGCGGTTGAAAGGTAGGTGGCAACTTCTTTTAGCTGTCGCCAATTGAGGCGTTCTTTGGTGATGGCGTTGGTGAAGCCCGCAAGATCTTTATCGGCGTGTTGATACAGAGGCGAGTGCTTCTTCGATTCGAATAGCCAGTCCCAGACAGTGATGTCGCGTGGTACTTGCTATCGTCAAAATCGAGATGCAGGAAGTGCGGGGAGAGCTCACGGTCAATATCTGGGTGTCTAGACTTGAACAGCATTGTGACACAATTAATATGGAATATACTCGAATACTATGCTGACATAGCCAATCTGTACAGAGATTGAAATGCTCGTCATCAAGCCTCCCGTGCCGGATTGATGTAGCCGTGGCTCTCGTCTTTCCCATGCCGATCTCGAGTGCGGGGAAGTGATGCTCATGCGGGGAGATGCTGGAGATGTTTCACTTCCATTACACCGGGTCCTCCGGCTTCAAATTATGCTTGTTACATAGAAGCATTCGATAGGACCATGTCAAGAAGTAATCAAGCGGACTCAATACCTGCAGACTCCGACGTAAAGGTCCAAAATGCTAGCCAGAGTTCTATCAACGACAATGCCACCAAGCATAGCGCAGGCCCAACCATGGAGGCAATCCAGGGGGGTGACAATACGCAATCCAACATAGATCCATCTTCACCTAAAGAGCGCATAGCTCTCATAGGCGTCGGCACAATCGGCGCCTCCTTCGCGACCCTCCACCTCCTCCGCAACCCGCACTGCCACATCACAATCTACGACCCCGCCCCCAGCATCAGCACCACCCTCCCCCTCAAAATCCAGTCCGACCTCTCCACCCTCCCCTCGGCTCCCCCCCTCGACCTTACCACCCGCCTGACCTTCGCCCCCACCCTCTCCGCCGCCGTCTCCACCGCGACAATAATCCAAGAACAAGGCCCCGAATCCCCCGCCTGGAAAACCGCCACCTGGGCCGCCATCGAAGCGTCCGCCCCGCCCACCGCCCTCTTCTGGTCCTCCACCTCGGGCATCCCTGCCTCTGTCCAAAGCAGCGGCATGCGCGACCCGCACCGCCTGATCGTCGTGCACCCCTACAACCCGCCCTTGCTCATGCCGTTGATAGAAGTGGTGCCTGGTCCCGGCGTGCCCCAGGCGCTGGTGGACAGGACGATGGCGTACTGGGGTGCGGCGGGGAAGAAGCCGATTTTGATCCGCGCGGAGGTGCCGGGGTTCGTGTCCAATCGGTTGGCGTTTGCTTTGCTCAGGGAAGCGGTGGGGTTGGTGAGGAGGGGAGTCATTGGGGTTGAGGAGCTGGATGCGTTGGTCGAGACCAGTATGGGGCCGAGATGGGCGGTGGCGGGGCCGTTTAAGAGTTATCATGCGGGCGGGGGGGAAGGGGGAATGAAGGCGTTTTTGGAGAATATTGGGGGGACGATTAGGGCGGGGTGGGAGGATAGTGATAAGTTTGCTGTGGGGAGCGGGGAGAGGGAGTGGGAGGGGGAGATTGCGGGGATGTGTGAGGAGGCGTTCGGGGAGGAGGTGTACGAGAGGAGAAAGGGGAAGTTGGCGAAGGTGCTGGAGCAGACGGAGGACGTGTGGAAGAGGCCTTCTAATTAGAGCTGGAAAGATGAGGGCTGACGATGTTATGAGTGATCTAAAACTATCTTGCCAAGGACCAGAGTAGATCATAGAATTTATCAATAGATGAATACGCTGTACTGTATAAGCGCTACAATTTTGCTTCACACTCTTCCAACCCTGTTCTATGCCCAACCTCGCTGCTTCCTACCATCCCCTTTCTAAATCTTCTGCCTGCCGACAACGATCCTTACAATGCGTTCAGAGTCACCCTATGACCCATTCGTGTCCTCAATGCTGGCCTTCTTGAGCTCGTCCGCCGCATCAGCAGCACCGTCCTTTTCTTGCGCGAGCTGAGCGCCCGCATCAGCCTGTCCGTTGACAGCCTGGTTCTTCGCAGCTGGCTTGTTGCCCGCGTCCGTGGCACCAGACTGGCCTTCAGCGGCAGCTTCAGCCTCGAGACGGTCGATTTCCTTCTGAGCCTTGGCGATGTTCTGTTGTTCCGTTAGCATTCTGTACATCGGCAAAACCAATCATGGGTAGTAGGACTCACCTCCTTGGTCTTCTTGTCCTGGTCGCTCTTCCAGTGCGCGAGCTTCTGCTTCAATTGCTCGACCACGTTGGGCACGTCACCCTGGTTCATGGGCGTGTCGACGCCGACCTTGCCGAGCTCTTCGATCACACCGATGCTAAGGTTGAACTTGTCACCACTGCTGGGGGCGGGAGAAGCAGCTGCACCACCCTTCTTGCCGCCCTTCTTCTTCTTCCCACCACCGCCGACAAAGTAGTTGTCATCGTCGTCATCAGTCTTCTTCTTCAATGCGGTACCCTTGATGGCGCTGCTGTCCACAGTCCTGCTCGCTTGGGCAGCAAACTTGCCAGGTCCGTTAGCAGCCTTGGCTTCGGCGGAGCTGGGATCAAAGTAGCGGATGAGGCCCTGGGCGGTCAAGATCTCGTCCTGGTATGCGGGTGCGGAGGCTTCCTCGAGTTTCTGCTGAGCGACCTGTCTGCGCTTGCCTGCGTGGTACGCATCGTTCTCGGCCTTTTGCTTCTCCTTGCGTATCCGGTAGGCTTCCTTTTCGTACTCGGCGGCTGCGCGTCTGGCGGCGTAGTATTTGTCCTTGAGTTCCTTGACGGCGGCGTACTTGGTCTGCTGTTCCTCGTGAAGCTTGGTGCGTTCGTCTCGTAGACCGTTCAAATTCTTGTATACCTCGTCCTGCTCGGCCTTGATCTTGTCAAGCTCGGAGCTGATCTCGGTGTAGCGGTCGCTGAGAGCTTTGCTTTCCGGGTCGTCGAGCTTCTTCTTCTCCTCGGCGATTTGAGCCTTGATGTTGTCGATTTTCTTCTGACTTTCGTCGAGAGTGCCGAACGACTTCTTCTGCTTGTTGAGACTAGTAATCTCCGCAAGGGCCTTCTTCTCGTCCACAAGCTTCATCATACCAGTGTCGACCTGCTTCTGGAGACGGTCGACTTGCTGAGTGACCTCGTCGGCTGACCTGAAAGGCATGCGGCTGCGGGCGGTCTTCTGCTCGGCTTGGAGGGTCTTCATCTGCTCGTCGAGGCGCTTGACACGGTCCATGATCTGAGTACGACCAGACTTGCCGGATTGCTGGGTAGTCCGAATCTTGTTGCGCTCTTCGATGAGTTCAGCTCTGCGCTTAGCAGCAGGCGAGTCCTGGTTCTTTGGCTGGGCGAGCTCGAGTTTGGCCTTGTTCGCTTTTTGCTTTTCCTGAACAGCTGACAATTCTTTCTCGGCCTTTGCGAGCTCTTTCTTGTAGGTCTCTTCATCAGGTCGTTCGGGTTTCGTAACTTGGGCTTTCGTTGGTGCGTCCGCCTTTGCATCGATGGTGGACATCTTTGCGGCGGAGGGAGTAGCGAGATCAGCCATTGCGAGAGACGAGAAGACGACAGAGACTTGATTAGATGTAGGTGTCCACTAGAACATGCCAATTGCTGAAATCACTTGTGATTGGCAAATTATCGATGCAATTGACCACAGCTCGGATAGGTGCAGGATAGCAGTTCGAGGACTCGAGCAAAAATTGGAGCACTGGCCAGAATTTCGAACTTCGGGAATTTGGACCCTTGCTCCACACAGTCGTTTGCCCGGACCAAACTCCTTGGCATCGCTTACTTCCACGACACCACGTGCTCTATGGAGGCCGCTGGTATTGCACATATGCCAGGTCGTTATATTCTTCATTACTATACATACAATCTCTGTCATTCAGCTCTGCTTATCTCCAACGCCGCCACCACACCAACACCTCCCTTCCCCTTCCCTCTCAACCTGTACAACAACTTCCATGCCCCTGTCTCTGAAGAACTGTATCGATCTTTCTCTAACATCATCTGTACTCGCCGCTCTAGAAGCAAAAATATGAATGACACCCAGCAATTTTGGTTTCTGCTCTTCCTCTTCATGTGCGTGACTGTGACTGTGGCTGTGTCCATGATGATGATGGTGGCCATGGCCATCGTCTCCTTCCTTGTCCTCAACCCAAAACCTTGGTGCGGCAAAGCCAGTGACACCCCGTATCGTGACGAGGTCGTGCAAGGCATTCTTGAGCTCGTACTCCAGATCCTCGGGGATGACTAACAGAAGCTTCTTGGCCGATTGCTGAACCAAAGGCACAGCCGCCATGAAGATGAGGATCGCGATCAAGATTGTGGCTAGCGGATCCCAAAGGTACCAAGGCTTCCACAAAGTCAGAGTCGTTGAGATGATGACAGCGAGAGAGCCTCCAGCATCGGCGGCGATATGAAGGTAAATGCCGTGCATGTTGTCATTCTCGTGGCCATGATGAGGGTGGGCAAGGGATGGATCTGTAGGCGGATATAGTGACGCGGGAGCGGGCGCTGGCTTTTTCGAAGGCGAGACCGACCGTGACCGGCTGTGGGTGTGAGAGTGAGAATGCGAGCGCCCATGATCGTGATTATCATGTGTGTGAGAATGGGAGTGATCATGTTCATGGGCGTGTGAGTTGCAGTGAGAGTGGCCATGGTCAGCATGCGAATGCGAGTGACTGTGGCTGGCGTTTGAGTGTGAATGATTGTGGCCGGCATGTGAGTTAGAATGGTCGTGTCCGACGTGCGAGTGCGAGTGATCATGACCGACGTGCGAGTGCGAATGGTCGTGATGGGTGTGAGAATGTGCATGAGAATGACCATGGCTGTGACCATGACTGTGACCATGACCATGACCATGATCATGACCAGCATGTGCATGTCCGAAGGCCAAAAGACCGACCATGTTGACTATCAGCCCAAGCGTGCTCACCACGAGCAGCTCCTCAACTCGACGAAGTTCGGTGCCTTCCATGATGCCTTCAATAGCGCCCCAGACGAACTCGACACTGACAAGCCTGGACAGATGTCAGCTGTAGACATGGAGGAAGATGGGTCAGGCCTTACATCAGAAACACTCCGTTGCCAAAGCCAGCCAACGTGTTCAACTTACCCCAGCCATAAGGCTTCTCGGGACTGGTGGGCCATTTGCTTGCTACGGAGGCTGCAAGGCCGATGATCAAAGCAAGACAGTCGAAGAACATATGTACAGTATCGCTCAACAGCCCGAGTGATCCGCTGACCCATCCATAAAATCCCTGAACCAACATGAATGCAAAATTGAGACTGCGAGAATTAGTCATGTCATGGTGAGACCGGGAAGAAGCATCCTACCAAGTGAAGTATGCGATGCGACGAGAATCCTTTTCACTTAGAATATCGTATATGAGAGAGCCACGATTGACCCTCGAAAGAAGAAATGCAGTGAGAAATGAGACCTTTCCATGATGGTGTTTATGCCCGGTGTGTACAGTCGTGTTGTCTGATGCTGAAGTTAATGTTGTCGTTGGTGAGTCGTATACAGCGGCCATCGCAAAAAGTGTCATTAGTCCAAGATTGACGAGTAGTAACGTCAATGTCGGAAGATTGAGCATTGCCAGAAACACAGCACTGAGAGTACTCCCTACTGCGAGGCCCAATTTCTTTCGCGATTGCAAAGCATCCGTACGCGCAAAGAACATCACTAAAACAGATGTAACCGCAGTGAGCGCGAACACAAACAAGCTAATCCCTGATAATTGTGGGATTGATCCTAGAAGGACGCAAGAGCTCAGCACTAGCACTAGAAGCACAGCTCCAGCTGCAACGGTGAGATCTGCTGCGGCTCTAGTCGCAATAAAATCGGGTAGACTGGATACGATTGGAACCTTTTCTCCACCAGGGTACGTCCCCATTATGGGCGAGGCCTTGAAGCGGACAGCGGGTGCGCTTTGGAATGCAGGCTTGAGGGCGAAAATAGATGTCGTCAGCGCCACATAACCAATACCTAGATTGTGCCAGCTCGTCGTAGAGGCGTACCCAGCGAAATCGAGTACGGCATTCGCAGCCAAAGCAACGCAGAGTCCGAGATTGTGTTGAAAAGTTCTAGATATTTGAGACTGTCCGGTAGATGAGGAGCGTGACCCGGATGCGATTGCTGCAAGGATAGTCAATCCTGTCCTCGGGCCTCCGAGCAAAATCGACGCATATAATGGTAGGCCAATGCTCAGAGAGGTCTTGAGGACTGGTTGCAGGCGGCTACTGGCCTTGAAGTTAGACATGTCCGCTCCTCTTGCTGACGGATCCGACTTCTTTCGCCTTTCCGCAGAAGCTTGAGGCGCCGAGACATGACCTACGACTCCGCATAATATCAATGTCACAGCTGTCAGAAGACTAGCAATTGTCAAAGGCGACTCAGTAGCGTAGGCCGCCTGCTCGTCTGCTCCAATACCAGCGTCTAGCTCTTCTTTTGCCGTCTGCTGGAAGGATTGTTCGGCGTATATGCAGGATGTAAGGATGTAAAGTAGTGGTATCAGGATGCCGCTAAGAAGTTCTTGGAGTATTGAGGGTTTGCTAACGATGAAAGTCAACTACCGGAATACAACGACCAGAGTGGAGCGACATACTCTGCTGACGATAAGGGAGCTCCCGCCGGTCTGCCCAAGTCCGAATTGCCTCTCAGTAGACGCCCTCTCATGGGCAGCTTCTGTGAGTGGAGTCCAGCGTGGCCATTCGAGGCTGACCCGTTGGAGACCAGGTCGGACACCCCATCTCCCTGAATATATGGGGAAGAATGCGATCCATTGAGGGTCGGAAGCGTCTGCTGGCCACGCGCATGTTTGTGCCCGCCGCCGTGCGGGAGCGCGTAACCAGATGCCATATTGAAGCGAGCCTTGTCTCTTGATATTTCGAGCTTATCGCGCCAGGAACGCGCAGCACCTGCGGTCTCTCAAGTCCATACCAACTTGGACCTGGACAGGCGTGTGTGGGTGCGCAGGTAGGAGTGTGTCGGAAATCTGTTCAGTTGGATAGCGAGTCTATGTTATCGGCAGTGTGAGCGGTCGAAATTGGATGCTGGTGACATGGCGTCCATGTGAAAATCGCAGGGGCCAGGTCTCTTGCAATCGACAAGATCTCCAGGGTCCATGCACGAAGCGGAGCTGTCTGCGATGCGGCTCTGCCAATAGTGACCTCACATTTCACCTTCCCTGTTTGTATCCCAGAGCAGAGCACCTTCCTACCTCACCCAACGACAGGATCATCCAATTTTCGACATGGCCATACCAGTGTGGGAGATCGCCTTGACGTTGGGTGTGATTTTGACGACTCTCATCTCTGGTGTCATCTTCACCTTGCCGTCCTCATACTCGTCGTACGCCGAGGAGCGGGTCAGGCTCGATGACTTCTCAGCAGATGAAGAAAAGGACCCAAATTCTGGATTCACATATATCACTAGGTCTGAAAATGATTCGACAAAGGGCAAGCCATCCACATCAGTCGTGATCTTCGTTCTCGGCGATATTGGGCGCAGCCCTCGAATGCAATACCATGCTCTGAGCATTGCCAAGTATGGAGGACGGGTCGATCTTGTGGGATATACCGATACAGAAGTTCTACCTGAGATCGAGCGACACAGACTGATAAAGGTCATCTCATTGCCGCCCGTACCAGATAATCTGAAGACGGACAGCAAGGCCAAGTTCATAGTCCTTGCTCCCCTAAAGGTCTTGTTCCAAGCTTGGTCAATCTACCAGGCTTTAGGTTATAGAACGTACGCAAGAAGGTTCATGTTGGTCCAGAATCCGCCATCCATTCCGACACTGGTGATTGCTCAGGCCGTCTGCTTGATTCGCAGTTCAAAGTTGATAGTAGACTGGCACAATCTAGGACACACTATCCTTGGACTAAAGCTAGGCCAGAAACATGCACTTGTCAAAGCCTCGGAAGCCTATGAGAAAGGTGTCGCTCAATGGGCTCATAAGAACATCACCGTGTCAAATGCCATGACTAGACTGCTCAACAAGGAGTACGGAATCCAAGGCCACACTCTCTATGATCGACCAGCAAAACAATTCCGTCCGCTGGATGCTTCGGAGAGATCAGCACTCCTGCATAGACTACCCGAAACGAAACCACACGCGAAGCAGATCATCCAAGGGAAGAGGAGACTGGTTGTCAGCTCGACCTCATGGACGGCAGATGAAGACTTTTCGATTCTGCTTGACGCTCTCGTGGTGTACTCTGCAACAGTGGCCATGGATCCCAAACTGCCAATGTTGACTGTCGTCATCACTGGCAAGGGGCCCCTCAAGACGTATTACGTGGACAAGATTGCAAAATTGACCAAGAGCAAGAAACTCGGTAGCGTGGAAATACTCACGGCGTGGCTCACCATGGAAGACTATGGACTGCTCTTAGGAGCCGCCGATCTTGGCGTTAGCTTGCACACATCCTCGTCTGGAGTCGACTTGCCAATGAAGGTGGTGGACATGTTCGGTGCTGGTCTACCAGTAGTCGGATGGGATCAATTCGAGGCTTGGCCTGAATTGGTCCAGGAAGGAATCAATGGGAAAGGCTTCAAGAGTGCAGAAGGACTGGAAAGACTGTTGGAGGAATTGTTCAGGCAGGACGGAGCTAGGTTAGCTAAGATCAGGAAGGGAGCTCTCGAGGAGAGCAAGCGCAGATGGGAGCACGAATGGCCGAAAGTGGCAGAGCTCTTTGATATACGAGTGGTGAACGAGCAGATCAGCAGGGCCGGATGAAGTCAAGCATGCTTTGACAAGCTTAAGCATTAGGCGCTGTGGCTTCCAGAAAAGACACGAACCACACCTCAGCCACATGGCTCGCAGCGAGATCTACCATGAAAGGTTCAGACTGCAGTCACCGGCACCGGCAGAGATGGTGAGATCACCCGCGGGTGGCTCTGCACTGGGTACGGGCCTGAACTCTGTCATGGGACAAGCCAAAATGGTCAGAAAGACGCGCAACATGTCGTTGTTGGTGTGGGGAGCTGTACCAAATTTCCGAGCATGAGACGAGAGGTCAGGCATTGGTTTCAAGGAGCGAGCCACCCCGTCGACCGCGTCGTTGCACACGGCAGCGAGGTGTACTGGATTGAAAGGACATGTTGTGATGATGTCAATAGTACATGTATTTTACTGTAGTGTTTGCATGATGATGATCGACCGTGGCATGTAATAGTGTACATGTTATCGATGCCAATGCAGTGAACAAGCCCAAAGATGGAAATTCGACGTTCGGCTGCGCCACTTGTCATGCCTCTGTGCGCTCAACAAAAGACGCCCGATCCGTCGTTGTGTAGGGCTCGTGTCACAGCCAAACCAGACTCGTTCCATCACATGGCGGATGCCGGCAGCCACAGAAAGGTGAGATGTGTTTTGAATACGAAGCCGATTGTCATCTGAGATGCCGCGATGCTGGGAAGTTGCCATGTGAAGTGTTGCAGGTGATCAGCACCTCCAGGCTGTCGAATCCTCCTCGATCAAGGGCCTCGTCTTGTTCTGGATCGCGTGCAGTGGAAACGAAACAGCGGGTCTCTGGCTCCAGGACTTGGAAGACTCCTCCAGGACAGGTTAGCTCGACCCTCGGGGCGGTGCGTGGTATGCTGCAGACAGGGATCGGGACAGGCTTGATTGGATGCAGCGCCAGGTACCTGAAGTGGTCTGTGTTTGGCCCGAAGCCAATTTTTCTTCTTGTTGCAGCTTTCGCGGGCGTGGAAACGCTTCTCGGCGCCCCAGAAGACGCCAGCAGAGCCCTGCCGCACCTCGAGGCACTCCAAGCACTCCCTGTCATCCATCCACTCCAGCTCGTCACATTCGCTCTCTCACACCTCGATTCTCTCTCCACTCTTTTCACACCCATCCATCCCAACTCTCGTTGCTCACCCCTGCGTTGCATCCTTCAGCCTCTGGCAATCCACATTCGCTTGAATCTATCGCCTTCCCATCGCTTGCTATCACGATAACCGTATATTTCGCCTACCAACAACGGGCCCGGACATTCAACAAACGGCCCTAATAAACATCTACGCGGCATACCAAAAATACCTGAGCACGCCGCAACGACCAGCACTGTGACGTGGGCTCGCATAGCCGTCAAGAACCTGCGACTTTGACGTCGAAACATCCCTTTCTTACTCTCCAACCCATCTCGACTAACCCCAGCGCCCCGACATATCACACAGCGCCGCCATGCGGTGCTCACGCGCTTCACGAATGACCCTACCCGCCTTTTTGCTTGCTGCCCTGCCGGTCGGGGTGCTTGCTGGTGATGTGCTCTCGACTAATGGATTTACGACTTGTACAAACAGCCCAACGATCCAGGTTAATGCTTTGAACATCAACTTCGACAGGAGTACCAGGAAGGTCGTGTTTGATGTTGCTGGAACAAACGACAAGGAGCAGAATGTCACAGCATATATTACTGCCACAGCATATGGAAGAGAAGTTTTCAAACAGGAACTCATTCCCTGCGATCCCAAGAATTTTATCGCAGAATTGTGCCCTGGTAGGTTCAGGAAGAAGCAGACTCGTGTTACCCTCCTACTAACGCTACATGACAGTCCGCAACGGCACCTTCTCTGCCAAAGGATCACAAGACATCCCTCAGCAATACGTCGATATGATTCCAGCTATCGCTTTCAACATTCCCGATCTCGACGGCATGGCCAAAATGGAGCTCAAGGCTGAGGATGGCTCAGACCTTGCATGCATTGAATCAACAGTCGGAAACGGAAAGAGCATGAATCTTCCTGCTGTGTCATACATCGCTGCTGGTATCGCTGCTTCGGCTCTTGCCCTATCTGCACTGAGCGCGCTGGCCAGTGGTGGTGCCCCAGGTGCCCCGACCCCGAGTCCCACATTTGGTGAGGTCGTCGGCTACTTCCAGTCGATCGCGACCAGTGGCATGCTAAGTGTCAAGTACCCTTCGGTCTACCAAAGCTTCACTCAAAACTTCGCCTTCAGCACTGGAATTATCCCTTGGGGTCAAATGCAGGAAGCCATCGATAGCTTCCGTCAATCTACAGGCGGCAACCTCACTGAGGCGAGCTATGACTACTTGCGCAATGTTACCATTGTGGCCGTTGCTAATGGTAACGGTACATCATCCAAGGGCTTGTTCAAGCGCGCGATGTCTTCGGCTCTTCTCTACGCTCGCGAGATTGAGACCACTGTCAACGGTCAATCTAACACTGTCGGCAACTCCACGAGCGATGGCTCCGGCAGCGAGAACAAGGCCATGCACTACGTTCACGGTATTCAAGCCTACGTCGAGCAACTCCAGGTCCCGCAAGCAGACACTTTCATGACCGTACTATTGGTTTTCGCTATTGTTGTTGCAGCCATCACTGTCCTGATCCTTCTCGGCAAGGTCATTCTTGAGGGTGTTGCAATGGCTAGCAAGCTCCCAAAGTCGCTCGAGTCCTGGCGTCAACGTTACTGGTGGAGACTGGCCAAGACAATCACCAACTTGGTCTTCCTCCTCTACGGTATCTGGACCCTGTACTGCGTCTACCAGTTTACTAACGGTGACTCCTGGGCGGCTAGCACTCTCGCAGGTGTTACTTGGTTTCTCTTCACTTCTCTGTTGGCATTCTTCACCTGGCGCATCGTCACAAAGGCCAGACAATTCAAGAAGATGCAGGGCGACTCCAGCGCTCTCTTTGAGAACAAGGAAGTTTGGGTCAAGTACAGTCTGTTCTACGACTGCTTCAAGAAGGGTTACTGGTGGATCTTTATCCCTGCTATTCTTTACATGTTTGCCAGGAATACCGTCATTGCTGCCGCTAACGGTCATGGCATGATCCAAGCCGTTGGTCAGCTGATTGTCGAAGCCCTGATGCTTCTCCTTCTCGCCTGGAACAGGCCATATGAGCTCAGGTCTGGTAACGTCATCAACATTGTCATCCAGACCGTCCGCGTCCTGTCAGTCATATGCATTTTGGTTTTCGTGGAAGAGCTCGGTATCAACCAGACGACCCAGACCGTCACTGGTTTGGTCTTGGTCGTCGTCCAGTCTGTCCTGACTGGTGTGCTTGCTATCCTCCTGGCCGTTAATGCAATCATGGTCTGCGTCAAGGACAACCCTCACCGCAAGAAGAGAAAGGAGCAGGGTACGTTTCAGTTAGTTTACTCTCTTTCTACAACAGCACTAACATCCTCACAGAGAAGATGCAGCGTGACCTCGACAACCTCACCCCTCTTGACGCCCGCAACTCTCTCTTGATGGACTCTGCCCAGCTCACCGAGTACAAGGGTGCGCAACCCAACACCGGCATGACCAAGGCTCCACTCGTATCCCCAAGCCTCCACCCCAGCAACTCGAACGCTTCTCACGCCCGCTACAACCCTGTACCAGGCAGGGACACGAGCCCTCCCGGCTACAACTCCACCTTTGGCCGCTCCAATACTTTCGGCGCGCACCCCAACGACAGTCGAGACAACCTCGTCACCAGCGCCGCCAGCTTTGCAGGTCGTGACCGGTCGAGAAGTCCCGAACCCAAGCTGCCCAACGTTGGATTCGGAAGGGCGTACTAGACCGGTTGCCTAAAGGGGCGATCCAGAGCGCAAAAAAGTAATCCGGTCTATCCATCTGACTCGGTACACGACGAAGACCTAGACAACAGAGGTCGCACGAACATTTCCTTTTCTGTCATTTACCTACCTATTGCTATTGTGCGAGCGAACCGAATTCTACTTTTTGAGAACTACATCACTACCGCTACTTGTCGTTGATGGGCATTTTCCGGGACGGCGTAATTCATTCATAATATAGAGCTTACGAGCATCACAACGTATGTTGTCGGACCGCCCTCTGCCTGTCCGTGTGGACGAGGGGCGGGATATTTCTTTTCTCGAAGGGCGAGGTGGGATGGGGGCGAGAGTGGGAGAGATCATGTGAGGGAATGATGTAGGGATATCTTGAGGTGACTAGTTGTGTAGCTAGGGGTCAAGAAATTGAGGACTTGGGATACCACCAGTCTTGTCGCCGTGTCTCGTACGTTGTAAAACTTGGGGTTCTGATATGGTCCGCCGAGATGGGAAAAATCGTGCCTCAAAGAAATCCTTTCACGGGGTCGCAACTCAAGCATAGCACTCAGGATTTCGATCTCAAAATACATACACCTCCAATATATACAGTATAGCAAAAATGGAAGAAGAGTCTACAAACACTGCGAATACCACTCCCCGGCGCTCTTACAGCTCGACCCCTCCGCGCACGCCGTCGGCCCGGTGTACCCCCTACCACCACACTGCCCGTACTTGCCCACCGTGCCCGCTCCCGTGGGTGCCGGGGCAGGCGCAGCGCTCGATGTCGTCGGCGCCACCGTGGTCGTAGGAGCAGCGGCCGTGGTAGAGCTAGGTGCTGCGGGCCTAACGCTGGTAGTTGGGGCAGGCGCACTGTTCTCGTTAGCATCCATCTACCAGGCACGCAACATCCACAGGGGAGACTCTACTGTTTGTACAGATAGAGAGATGGCAGCTTACTTCGGACTGGAAGCCGCGCCGCCGGAGACGAGCCAGCCCTTGGCGGCGGCGTCGGTGAGGCCGGAGAGCCAGATGTCGGCCATTTTCTCGTAGCCGGGGACGGTGGGGTGGATGCCGTCCACGAGGTCCGTGAGGGTGAGTTTCGGGGTGGACATGTCTACCGTCAGGATCTTTTTGCCCGCTGCTGCGCGGGTGGAGACGAAGCCTTGTGTTCATTAGTTGTTTGGCTCTACTTGAGAGGGGGCTGGGGGAGGGAGAACGAACCAGGAATCGCGGCGTTAATGTCGTTGATGTACGTCTGCGCCGCGGCCTCCTCGGCCGGCACCAGCTTGGCGACCAGCAGCGTCACGCCGGGCCATTGGGTGTAGATCTGGTCGATGAGGGCCGCGAGGCGGGGGATAGCCTTGTCGCTCGTCTCGTAGCGGCGAAGGGCGTCGTTTGTGCCGGCGTGGAGCAGGACGATGTTGGGTCGCAGGTTGGAGATGGCGGCGGCCGACGTGGCGATCTGGGAGATGGTGTAGCCGATGCGGCCTTCGTTGTCCGTGTCGTTGAAGTTGCCGGCTTTGATGGAGCCGAGGAAGTCGAGAGGGGACGCACCTGCCGCAGAGAGCGTGTTGTAGAGCTTCTTGCGGTAGCCGTTTGTGTTGGGGTCGACGAAGCCGTAGGTGATAGAGTCGCCGAGGGGGAGGAGGGTGATGTTCTTGCCTGCGAAGGGGGAAGTCTGGCGGGATACCAGGGGAGAGGCGAGGGTGGTGGCGGCCGCGAACGCGAGAGGAAGGAGTGTGGAGAATAGCATCTTGTTCACGGCAAGCAAAACGCGGTATACAATGCTTGGAAGGAAGAAGGGACTGGAGTAGAATCAAATACCATGAGAGTATCGCTTGCGATGTATAGGGCTGAGCATTCAAATTTGAAAGGACCACTAACACGGAGTCAAACCCACCGGGAACCTATCTAAGAAGCTGCGAAACCTTAGATCGTCGTTTGAAGGTTTACAGCAAATATTCCGTCCACTCTTTTAGGGTCCATTGGTCCGAGGTGGAGGGACAGGTAGTAGTACAAGGATCCAGGCTAAATGCTTCTCTCGTTTTGGCAATGCTTGATTGACATTGCGAACCAAATCAACATAGATTGCGGTAGAGGAGAAGAAATAAAGAAGTAGAGTGTAACAGGAGTGCGGAAAGTGTTTCATGTTCAGAAAGCGACGCGAGAGCACACCCAATCCGAAACTCGTCCGATTGTCCTGACTCGCGGCCGGCCCGGCGTTCGGAGCGCAGGGCGGAACGCATGGAGTGCTCGCTCAATCGAATATGTGGTTTCAAGGATATCATCACGGTAGACTATCACGCTCGGAATTTGCGGCTCGATAATTATACTCTTCCATACAAGTCAGTCCAACGAAGAGTCCAATTGGATCGATAAGTAAAGCACGAGGGTGAAGTGGAAAGCAACACATAGAGCAGTTGCACATGGCTCCACGTCCAGCAGCGACGACGACGACGAAGTTTGACTGTGAGTGGCATCAGGATCAGAGTGCTCGGTAAGATGATGATTCCACATTGGTGGCTCAGAGAGGCAAGATATCAAGGGCGATGCACGAACGGGTGTTCGAGAAGAGGATGACGACCTATTCAAATGTAGATCAGTGTGTCCAGAACGACATGTCAATCCTCGATCTACCTGCACTGTGCAAAACCCTGTAGATGATAGATAGCCCAAAGCTTGAGATGCATCTAGACGCATAAAGATGCCAACGCGTCTGACACCGGCACCGCAGGGAGTGGCGACAGTTTGAGCAGCAGACGGACCAGGAAAGAATGGCAAGATCATTGGCAGATCTTGGACGGGCCAATATAGAGAGATCTGACGTGGTTGCTGCAGTAAAGTATCGATGGTCCCAAGATAAGTTGCCGGTTGACAGATTGCCGCCAGTAGTCTCTCAACGTCGAGCCCAGCTCCGGCAAATTTTAGGTCGACGCCTGCACTATCGGTTCCTTTGGATACCGATAGGTGTGTAGGAGGGACGTTGGAACTGGATCTGGCAGTACGGCAAGTGTCTATCTGCTCAGTCATGTAAGCGTCTCTAGTATAGAGGGTATAGATGTCATGTCTGCAAAGACAAGGAGTTGATATCGCTGCTACCGATGATTCTGCAAGTGAATCACTCTTCTGCAGGCCAAGAAGTGCAAAGGTTCATCCAGGAAATTGGGTTTGACAGAAACGGGCGGGCGGATCAACGGCCCGCGTGTCGATCTCCTCATTGGGACAGCCCAAGCAACCAAAGCGACCTGTCTCTTTTCCATATCGACCGAAAGCGTTGCCAGAACTCTTGTCTCTTCCGCCCTGCAGCTCCAGCGAGTCTGCATTGCCTCGTGGCACCCGTTGTGTCTAGCAGAATAGACCTATCAAGCCCAGCGGGCCAAAACGCACCAGGCCCTGCCGTCATGGGCGTTCTGCTATAACACTCTTTGGTCGGTCTGCTTGTTCTCTTTCTTTTCCCCCATCCCAGTCTCTCGTTGTGTTCCAGTCTTCCTTTTGCTACTCTCTCTTTCCGACCTTCAGGTCTCTCATACACAGCATCTCTCCTGCACATACATATTTCTTTGCAGTCCTGTAATATCTATCGGAGACACAGCTACAGTAATCGAGCCGCCAAAATGCTGGCCAAAGCCATCCTCCCCATCCTAGCCCTTGCCCCAGCGGCATTTGCGGGCAACTTTTCCACCAAGCGTGGTATCGTCTACGTCACACCAGAAGTCGCAAGCGACAACAACTACTGGACTAATTCGTCAAACGACTTGACCTGGTACTACAACTATGGCACAGCTCCTACCGGCGCCTTTGCTGGCTCCAACATGCAGTTCGTACCTATGCAGTGGGGTCTGCCCAACAACCCAGATGTCGATATGAGTTTCTACAATGCCGTAAAGAATCTGCAAAAGACGACAAACATCACATGGGTTCTGGGCTTCAACGAGCCCGATGGATGTGATAGCGGCGGTTCTTGCGTTGACGCAAAGCAGGCCGCTATTGCATGGGTCAAGCAGTTTGAGCCCATGAGGAAAGATTTGGGTATCAAGCTTGGTGGTCCCGGTTGCACGGGTGCTGCATCTGGCTGGACATGGTTGCAGAACTTCCACACCGCGTGCGCCGCACTGAAGAACAACAACACCGGTTGCGAGATGGACTTTTTGCCCATCCATTGGTACGGAAACTTTGACGGTCTTGCCAGTCACTTGGGCCGTGTCAACTCGACCTACAACAACGTCTCCCACATCTGGGTCACCGAGTTTGCCTACGCCAACGAGGATCTTGACACCACCCAGACTTTCTACAACCAGAGCACCTCCTACTTCGACCGCCTCGAGTAAGTTCAAAAATCACAGTTCAGATCAATTGCAGTCGCTGACATGTTCTTCAGCGTCATTGAGAAGTATTCTTACTTTGGCCCATTCCGCTCTGACGTCTCCAACGTCGGACCCAATGCTCCTTTCCTTACCAGCGACGGCAAATTGACCGATATTGGTAGCTGGTATCTTGGTGGAGATGCCACAGGTAACATTCCAACTACTACAAAGAGCACCGCAACGTCAGGCAACCTCACCAGCACTCGTGCTGGCACCTATTCAGGAAAACCATACTCATCAGGGAACAGGCACAGCGTTTCTTCAGGTTGGCTTCTCAGCGCTATTGCTGGTGTTGCCGCTTGGGCGCTCTTCTAATCGACGGCGAACGAGACGAGATAAAAAGTCTTCGACCTGTTTGATAAGAAGTGGGTTTCATTGATTCTTCTTTCACTTCTGCATGCACATATCATATACCCTGCCTGCACTAAAGCATAGCGATTTACACAAATCTCTTCCCCGCACTTTCATCATTTTCACTTGAATACACAGATATGGACCGACGTTGCTGAAGAGGCAAGCCGTTGGCAATCCTCCAGTTGACGTTAGTCCGGTATCAACGTGCGCTATTATCAAACGTTCATCACCATATCCACTATCTCTCACTATTATCACACTTGTTTCTCTCATGTCGCACCTTTTGTGGTCGACGACTGTTCTATCCGTCAACATGTTGATTGCTCACATTTTTCTACCATGCCGCTCAACGCTTCCCGAACACCCCTACAAAGAGCTGAACTTGGCTAACAATAGACCATCTAGAACACTCGTCTCCGCCAACGTGCGATCGACAACGCCGGCTTCCGCGTAAATAGCCAGATACTTCGTCGAAGGCAGATGATGGCAGGATATGGTTGGTATGTATGGTGGGGTTTCTACTAATTTACAGAGATGATGAGTACATGACCGAGAATAATGCATGATCTGTTTCCGGCGTAAGGGATAGACCTACTCATGAATATATCTTCTTCAAGCTTGGCTTCCTTTCATGATACTTTCAGAGAATATGCGTTTCAAAACACATCTCTTACAAAGTAAGCAGTGCAGACTCCAGCCATGGCGAGCATTCCAAGTGTGCGATAGTACGTATATCTCTCCTTGCCTCTCCTCACCTCATTACATCCACCCTGAGCTCGCGCTCTTTTCACCTTCATCTCCTCAACAATAGCCCTAGCAGTCCTCTCAATCCCCCGACAAACCTCCTCAGTCCCAGCACACAAATCACCCCTCTCATTCCTCTCCCTGATCCTCTTCGCATAAAACCCAAACACCCCACAAACCCCCTCCATTCCCACCCTCCACATCCATCATAACCCGACAAGCCACCCCCCTCGGAATCTTCACTTTCCCAGCAAACACCTCCCCGTCCCCGAAACACGCCTCCAGCGTCGCAAAAGCCATACACTGCGGTATCACCACGAAACTCAACACCGCCTCCTCCTCCAACAACAACACCATGTACCGCAACGCCTCCTCCGCCCTGCCCAGCGCCAGCAGCACCATCTCCTGCCCGCACCGCACCGCCTCGTCCCTGTGCCATGGCAGGAACAGGTCCTCGAATGCGTCCACGTGTTTGCGCCACACGTCGCGAGGCCAGAAACTCCGGCCATCGTCATGATCTGCGCGCACGTCCCGGATGATGTTCGTCTGCTGGAGGAACTGCGCCGTGGATTCTGTCCAGGTGGGGTGGGAGTGTATAAGCTGGACGGCGCGAGGGAGGCGGCGGTGAAGAGGGACGTTAGGCCTGTGCCCACGAGGCCGGCGACGTGGTGGCAGTAGAGTTCGTAGGAGGGGGTGGTAGTTATCCCTGAGTCGAGGGAGGAGGCAAAGTCGGCCATGCCGGTGCCCATCTGGGCGGTTATGGAGGCGATGATGCCTTGGTGTTCTGGCTTGAGCTTGTTGTATTCGCAGGTGATGCAGGGAAAGTTGAGGAGGAGGGGGCGGTCGTGCATGGCGGGACTGTTGCCTGTGTAGGACCACAGGGGGTTGGAGATGTGGGTGTGGAACTGGCGCAGTAAGTGCTCATCCCGGAGGGGTGGATGGTCATGTCGTCTTCGATGGTGTCGAGGCTGCGGAGGATGAGGTAGAAGATGCAGACTGGTGTGACTAGTTCCGGGGAAAGCTCTTGGATGACTGTCTCGAAGGAGCGTGAGGATAGGCGGAGGAAGCGTCAGCACTCTTTCAGGTCAGAGGAATCCGTGGATGGATCGCGGGCGTGCGTTGGCTGGTACCGTCTTTTCCATTGTATGATGACAAGAAGCTCCTGAGGATGAGTCGTATAGTGGACTAGGTCGTTGATCAAGACCATGATTACTGCAGACCGCACAAGAGTGAGCAGATGACCGAGTGGCAGGACATTACTGCTTAATCATACATCTTCTCGTAGTGACTGTAAGGCATACCCACCTGAGGCTTACCATGCGAGTGTCGGCGCGTCTACCCCCGGGTCGTACGATTGCATTGGCAGACCACTGGCGACATCGCCGACAATAATCCTTAGACGGGGCCGGCTCATGACCGATCAGCGACGACCATGTTCCACTCCAGCTGTTCAAGTCAGGCTATCAATGTGGTTGGTCGGTGTCCGGGGAATGATTGGAGCAAGGAAGTGGTCGATTCCTACTGCGTGGGCGATTCAGCGACATTTGCACGGCGGTCGGCGTCGTCGTGCTCGTATCTATCGCAAAGAATAAGCTCTCTTACCACATGCTAGAAAACAATTATTGTCACTGCACGAAATGTATGTCATCTTTCCTGGCCAAGTTGCGAAGGGGATAAGGCGGTGGATATGCGGACTCCGATATCGGGCAAGTCTTCAAACCTTCTGGCAACGACACGTCGAACTGTGTTCGCCATCCATCCTTGTTTGCCATGAAACTATCAAGATGATCATTGCATATCAGACGGCATACTAAAGACAGGACATAAATGAATTCTGCCGAACGACCAACCTGATAACCTACCGTCCAGCCGCAGTCTTTTCATCTCAGTCTCAAATGGCTCAGTCTCAAATGGCTCAGTCTTCGATCGATTCACCCTCGAATCACGACAACATCAATGCCGATATTCAGATGCCTCTACTGAGCAGACGTTATCGAATGGACCGAGTTATGGTATCACCTAGGCTTACGCGCCCTTGCCATCAGGGAGTAGCTTCAGCATTCGAAAGAACTATCCCCTGTCAGTGTGACTATTGGCAATGATGACCAAATCGATAAGCGACTGACGTGGAGAAAACCTCCGAAGAGTGTGACGAGGAGAGAGACTGAGAAGAAGAAGGAGAGCCAACAAGAGATTTGACATGCCACTGCTACCGGACAGCGTTTTGAATTCTATTCGAACGACATCTTAAATGACAAAAGCCTAATTTTTTACAGTACAAGAGGTCGACTCAAACTTCACATTTGACCTAACGCCCTAGAAATGGAACGATGAACAAAAACTTCAATTGCGAGATGCAGTCCCAGACTCGGAAATCGAACATTACCCGTTGAGTAACTTACCCGGTCCAACGCCTTACAGACCAACTCTTTCGGGAATCACGGAGCGCTGTACTCAAGTGAGAATCGTAAGTGAACTTACCGCTGAGATTGGGCAAGGCGTCGCCTCGCACAGTCACAAGGAATTTACGCCAGTCGCGCGCTCACTACGATCGCGGATGGAGAGCCGCGACTAGCTAATTCTTGGGGTATATAGTAAATATTTCCCAGTCTATCTAGCCAGGATCAAACCAACCCCTGTGGTCTCTCGAGGTAGGTAATGGCCTGGGGCAGAGTTTGGGGTAGCGGGCTACCACCCGCTATCTTTTTGTCTTTTGGGGATAGGTGGTCACCTTCTTACCCTTTGTGGGGAGGTAGCAGGTTCGAGTCTAGGACACGGCAACTCTTGCAGAGGTGAGTGTTTGTTTCTTCTTTTTTTTGGGCCGGAAATGGGACCATGTGCGACGGCATGTGACGCTACATCTTGCCTGCGAGGCAAGCCATACCGAGGGCAGCAATGTGAGCTTCGTAATTCTATGTAGTGTGGCAGCATGAAACGCTCCACTGCGAACTCGAGGCAAGCTAGTTCAGACGCAGCCTGAGCGTGAGCTTCTCACCCATGTGGCGTGTGGCAGCATGCGACACCTCGCTGTGAGAACGAGACAAACCAACCCTGAAAGCAGTCTGCAAATGAGCTGCACATTCAATGGGTATATATTGATAACAAGCAGGACAGTCTTTCAATTAGCTGACTAGGTCGGATCAAACCAATCTTGCAGTCTATCAATCCAGGATGAGATTGGGGTAGCTCGCCGCCTTTTTGCGTTTTGGTCGCAGGTCCAAGTTCGCGTCAGAACAGTGTTCATGCGTGTTGTGTGATAGCGCTTTCTTTTTGGTTTGAACGAGGTGAGGTGCACTCGATTGATGCTACAGTAGATGGATGTGAGCTGCTACTTGGGGAGTCGAACCTGCTTCTTGCGTTGCGTGCTCCCTTCCATATATTGATATAATGCGCGCGATCGTTTGCAGATTCGCACCTGAGGGAGCAGATATAAGTCCTGTTCATCGAGACACGTCAACCGAGCCAGAGCACATTCACTTCACACCATTAAAGGTTCCTAGTCATATGGAGCACCAAACAGATGACAGACCAGCACTTCACACACGATATCAGCAACGAGTAGGACGTACTTCTTTCCAATTCTCATGTTGTACATCTCACCTCACCAAAGACACCCTGCACAGATCTCTAGTTGACCTCCTTTCGCGTCACCCCACCCATCGCGTGACAATCGACATTTCACAAATGGAAATCTTCACATCTGTACGGGACAGGAACACAAGACACACCTTAATCTCTATCACAAATCAATACCAACAATACTATACACAACCACCATCTAAGCCCAAGCACTATATCCCCCCAACACCGCGCCTCCCCTCCCATTCCCCACCACAGCCGCAACGCCCTGCCCCCCATACCTCCGCCGATCAAACCATTTCCGACCCTCATCGACCCAGAACACCGAACTCGCCAGCAGCACCAACCCCGCCAGATCCCTCGCGCTCAACGCCTCAGTCTGAAACACCCTCTGCAGTGGCGGGAAATAGATCACAAGCAACTGTCCCAGCAAACTGCTTCCGATCGCAAAATTAAACATCTTATTGCTCCCTTTGCCAAGTATCCTTAGCGTGCCGTTCAAGATGGATTTCGACGCGCTCCGGCACGTCAACGCGTTGAACATGTCGAAGAGGACGAAGGCGGTGAAGGTCAGCGTCGTGTCGCGCGGGGAGACGGAGCGGGCGGCCATGTCTGCCGCGGTGAGGTTCGACCAGTAGGTGTAGAGGGTGCCGAGCATGATGATTGTCGAGGACTGGAGGACGCGGCGGAGGAGGTGGGGTGTGAGGACGCGGGCGTGGCGGGGGCGTGGCGGGAGAGAGAGGAGGGAGCGGTCGACGGGTTCGACGCCGAGGGATTGAGCGGGCGGTCCGTCCATTAGGATATCTGGGAGGGAGGGTTAGTGAGATCGATGAGGAAGAGGAAGGGGGAAAGGGACGAACTGATCCAGAGAATCTGCATTGCGTTGAGCGGATTCTTGAGGCCAAAGGCGGAGCTAAGCATGACGAGGCCAAGGGCGGCGGCGCTGGTGCTGAGTTGAAAGGTGAGGAAGTTTTGGATGTTGTAGAAGATGCCTTTGCCTTCTTCGATGGCATTGAGGATGGTGGAAAAGTCGTCGTCGGTCAGGATCATGTCGGCGGCTTCTTTGGCTACGTCAGTGCCGAGCTTGCCCATGCTGATGCCTATGTCGGCTTTCTTGAGGGCGGGAGCGTCGTTCACTCCGTCCCCAGTCATGGCTACTACATCGCCGCGAGCTTGGAGTGCTCGGATGATCTTCATCTTGTGTTCGGGGGATGTCCGTGCGAAGATTTGTGTTCTCGCAATGGCTTGTTCGAGGTCTTCCACTGACATTCGATCAAGCTCGTCGCCCCGCAGGACGGGTGATCCGAGTGACGAATTCATGTTGATCGGCATGCCAAGCTTCTTTGCAATGGCCACCGCCGTCGTTTCAGCATCTCCAGTAATCATGATTACCTTCACGCCGCCGGCCATGAGTCGCCGGATGGAGCGCTCGATACCCTTGCGGGGCGGATCGTTCATGCCCACCAGACCGGCAAAACAAAGCCCCTGGTAGAGATGTTCACCGTCTGATGTGGATGGTGAAGTGAAGTTGAGAGGCGAGGGCGTATTGCGACCGCTTCGAGAGCCGCCAGGCACTTTCAAGTTGCGACCAGGTGATGACACGGGTCCACTGGCGAGACCCAATACGCGAAGCCCTTCTTGCGCCATGGACTCTGCCGCCTGAACGGCTTCTTGCTTCCGCTGCACGTCCAAGACCACCTCAGAACCCTGCCCATCGATGTAAGTGTCACACCGCTTCAGCACCTGCTCCAGTGCGCCCTTGATGTAAGCTACGTCCGGGCCATGATCGTCGATCGCATTCGGTACGACGCAACCCATCCACTTCCGTTCGGAGCTGAATGGTGTCTCGTTCCTCCGGTCTCCGAGATGATTCCGTAAATCATCCTCGCCGAATGCATCAATAAGGTCTAATAACGCTACATCAGTAGGCTGCCCTGTCCACCGGCTCTTGGCACTCGAAGCATCCTTGCCCGCAGTAGATGAAAGGATTGCTGCAGACGCAGCAGTGGCGTGTGAGGTTGCTGTTGATGAAAGTCGACCGTTGTTCACAACATTGCCGATCCTGAGTATCGTCCTTGTAGCTGCTTCGGCTGGCACTGTGGAATGCACCTTGACAGTATCAACCGGTTCTTGGTCGCCAAAATGCCACATCTTTGTGACGGTCATGTGATTGGTTGTCAACGTCCCAGTCTTATCGCTGCAGATAACATTGACAGATCCAAGGGTCTCCACGCTGGGCAGTCTTCGAACGATGGCATGTCTCTTAGACATGCGCAAAACACCTAGCGCGAGGGTCACAGTCACGATAATTGGTAGTCCTTCCGGAATTGCAGCGACTGCGAGTGATACACCGATCTGAAAGAGCTCAAGGAAAGGATAGCCACGCCATAATCCGATAAGCATGATGAATGCAATCACGCCGAATGACATATAGCTGAGTTCCTTCCCAAGTCGGTCCATCGATAATTGTAAGGGTGTCCGCGGACTCTCAATCTGCTGCAAAGACGCGGAAATGGCACCGAATTCTGTATTTGCTCCAGTGCCAACGACAATGCCTTGACCATGACCAGATCTGACCAGAGTGCCCATGAAAGCAATGTTCGTCTGGTCGTTGAGTCGTAAATCAGCGCCGACGGTTCCGGAAGCAGGTGAAGCGTATATCGGAAAGTTGGGTGAAGGCGGCACGGTACTGCCATTGGAAGATCGCGTGTCCCCATCCAAGGCTTCTGATTGCTTATGTACAGGCTCGTTCTCTCCAGTCAAATTTGATTCATCAACTGTCAGGTCCGCGCATTGAGTAATTCGGATATCAGCAGGTATGCGATCCCCGGTAACGAACAGAACCAGATCTCCCGGTACCAGCTGCGTCGCAGATATGCTCTTTGAAGCTCGTTGCAAAGCAGTAACGGATTGACTGGTAGGCACTGACTTGTCCTCGGCGCTTCCATTGGTCTGCAAGGCATCGCCTGGTGTTTCTGTGCTCCTGATCACATTTGCTCCGTGCGGGACGAGCTGATTGAGTGCTTCTAGCGATTTTTCTGATCTATACTCTTGGACAAAGGCGACCGTGACCACGATTGTTACTGCAACACCAATGCTTATGGCATCTTCAAAGTTGCCCATAAAGGCCGAGATGGCGGCCGAAGCTAATAGTAGAAGAATAAGTGTTTCTTTGAACTGCTTGAGGAACCGCAGCCATAGTGGCTCCGGTTCCTCATGCGGCAACTCGTTGGGTCCATGATCAAGGTGGCGCGCTTGCGCTTCGCCAGGATGAAGGCCACCAGTAAGAGAAGTCTTTAGTCGGAGCGCGGACTCGCTAGGACTGAGGCTCGAATACAAGGGGGTTATCGATTGCTATCAGACACATCAATTCGTGTCAATTGTCTGTCCAAATGCTCTTACCAGTGTGCTTGCCCGTCTGGGCTTCTTGGGCTGGCCATTGAGATCCTCAAGCTCGAGAGCGGGTCCTCGTGATTCTTTGAAGTCTGCTGTTTCGTTGTATAGAGGTAGCCCCGGTGACGAGGATTTGGACATCTACAATGTGGGTGTACTTTGTAGAGTGAGCCAGAAGCCAATTGACTTGTCAAGCTGTCCACGCGACAGCTCCAAAAGCTATTTCCAGAGCATGAAAGAAGTAGATGCTCAAGGGGATCGACGAAGCTGAAGTCCAGAGCCGACGGAATGGTAGTATCTTGGGAAAGCTGCTGTGTATATTTGATGCTGTGCTACTCGATGTTATGCTAGTCTTCGTGGGAATCGTATCGTCGTTTGATGTAGAAAATCGGTTTGAAATTGGCTGAAGAAATGTCCTAGCCTTGACGTGTCCAGTCGTTTGCGGACGAGCTGGAGATGTCCCAATTCGGCAATGCGACATTCGATGCTCGGCCTTGGCAAAAGGTTGCCGCCTTCCGTCATTTCTTCCTCTCCAGCCACCTTCAACTCTGCGACACTCACGTCGTCCGACCACATTCATCCACCACAATACGCGCCTGATTATTCTCAACCCACATCGAGCAGTCGCATCTGTCCGGCGACTGTGTAGACATCGATTTGGATACCGATATCTTAGTTTTGGACATCATTTCGACGCGCCGCGCAAAGGGTTCGACGCGTCCATCTATCAACAAACTCGTTCTACACCTATAATCACGTTCGAATCACCTCCACGAATAGTCCGATGCCCATTAGTTGAGTCGCGCACATCAATACTCCATACTTGAACAGCCATGTTCTATTCGGAGACTCTTCTTCAGAAGACCGGCCCGCTGGCCAAGGTCTGGCTCGCCGCCAACGTCGAACGCAAGCTCACCAAAGGTGACTGCTTGAAGCAGAACATCTCCAAGGATGTGCGCAACATTGTGAATGACGACCAAGCTCCTCTAGCTCTTCGTCTTACTAGTCATCTACTCCTTGGTGTGGTGAGGATCTACAGTCGCAAGGCGCGCTACTTGCTAGATGACTGCAATGAGGCCTTGATAAAGATTAAGCTCGTGAGTGGTCTTGCTCTGGCTTATCATACAATACACTGACATCTGTAGGCATTCCGTCCTGGCAATGTCGACCTTCCCTCCACTCAATCACACATCGCGAACCCAGCTGCGATCAACCTGCCAGATACCCTCACAGAGCTCGACCTCATGGCTGCCGCGCCAGATCTGGACGAGCTCCTCTTCGGCCCTGGACCTGGACTGGGCGCAGGTGATCAGACCGAGTTCGACTGGGGCACCAGCCAGATCTTGCCTCAAAGTGTGGAGGAGAGTCAGAGCGCGTCACAGGCAATGCCATTGGAGGATCTGGATCTTGGTATCGACATTGGCATGGACACTACCGCACCCAGCATTGAAGTCGGTCGTCGTCAGGAAACACCTCGTCGCGATAACACACTCTTCGAAGACGACCTTGGGCTTGATTTGGGTCTGGGCGACACCACTCTTGGACCACAATTTGGGGACGACCAACCCCTGCCGGCTGACGACTTCACCATGGGCGACATAAGCACAGCTAAGCGCAACGAGGAGGCACTGGCCGCAGCGGAGCGCCGGGAGCGCGAATCGTTATCTCCTCTGTCCGATATCGGCGATCAACAAGCTGCGGAGCTGGAGCGCACTTTCCAGCTTCAGCAAGAAGACGAGGAGGAAGAGGCAGACGAGACACAGATCCAGGCACAGCAGCGACAGAAACGTCGGAAGGTCCTTCAAAACGACACCGCGACCGAGCTCGGTAATTCTCAAATCAAAGCACAGCAGGAAGACCGAAGCAAGATCCTCAAGCAACCCTCATTCCTACCTCGCGACCCTGTCCTTCTCTCCTTGATGAACATGCAACGCTCTGGGGGTCTTGTGTCTTCCATCTTAGGTGACGGTCAGCTGCGTGGATGGGCTCCTGAGCTGCGTGGTATCATGTCTATCGAACTGATTCGACGTTCTGGAGACCTCAAGCGCAAGCGAGGAATCGCCGCGCCTCCATCGCCCGCGGCCGAGCAAGGATTGTCACCACCTCCAATGGACGATGTTCTACAACTCGAGGAGGAGCTGCCTCAGGAGGAGCAGCAGCCGAGCTTCGATGACGATGGATTTGCTCTCCCACAAAGCCCTGGCGGTCCCGGTTTCGATGAGACTACCATCCCACCCGTCCACCCTGCTGAGTCTGGTCCGGTCAGTCTTGCAACCAAGCATACAGTCCACATGCTACGAGAGCGATTCAGCACATCTGATGATCCCAATGAGGCTCCTTCACCAAACACGAGAAAGTCACAGTCCGTCTTGTTCACCGAGCTTTGCCCGGAGCGAAGAACCACAAAGCAGGATGCCACGAAGCTCTTCTTTGAGACCCTTGTGCTGGCCACCAAGGATGCCATCAAGGTGGAGCAGAAGCCAGAGGACGGTGTCGGCGCACCGCTCAGGATCCGTGCCAAGAGAGGTCTCTGGGGCCAATGGGCGGAGATGGGCGTCAGTCAGGTGCAGGAAGAGGGCGCCCCGCAGGCAGAGGCCGAAGGCATGGAGGTGGACGTATGATATGTTAATGGGATATGCATCAGTGAACTTCTTGGATCAATGCGATCTCACCGTAGGGATCATGTCGAGTGTGTTTGGATCTTGGCCGGCGGAGATAGCATGGCGTTACAGGAAAATTATGGCGGCTGTTTTATCTCGGATACTGACTACCATTTTGGTCTTGCTAGGAGCGTTGAATGCTCGGCGAGATAACGACATGAATGAAAGAATTCACCATCCATGCATGACCTTTATCCCTAATCCGCTCTGCTATCGTGACAGCTGCAGGTGGTTGATATCAGTTCGCCCGACCCCGCCGCCGGTATCAATTGTGCCGGGCCTCCTTCCCAAAGCTTATCAGCTCGACGCACATCAATGCAGATCCCCACTCACGTCACGTTGTATCCATGCACCTTTTCGCCTGACTTTCCGCCAAACCATGCCAATGTAGCCTTAAGATTCGCAATTAAGCTCGTGCTTG
The DNA here is from genome assembly GCA_007556505.1 of Elsinoe australis. Lineage (NCBI taxonomy): Eukaryota > Fungi > Ascomycota > Dothideomycetes > Myriangiales > Elsinoaceae > Elsinoe > Elsinoe australis. The sequence continues at coordinate 111,324 of SWCS01000012.1, forward strand.
GCCGGTTCAAGCGGGACGCCCCCTCACTTGGCTTCGTTGCTTGTGAATCTTCTTTGCAACGTCGATGAACCCTGCGGCTCTGACTGCGCTTGAATTGCACCACTGCATGACCAAACCACTAGTAATCTGTAGGTAATAAATACTATTCGCCATGTGGGGGTCTCGTGGTCGCCAGGTGTGGTAAGTTTATGATCTGCAGTCCATATCTATAGCGCTCCTGCCAGTCCGACCTAAGTTACCTCACATCTCGCTTCCCTCCCTCCCACCATCTCCTCCCTACACTATCACATCCAGCACAGTCACTCTCAAAAATGTCGGTGCGGGATATTGAGAAAGATGCTGCACACAGCAGTCGCAACGATGCACCTGCCGAGATCAGATCTGCCAGTCCAGAAGAGGGGGAAGTCACCGAGAAGTCCTATGCCGGCTCTGACGACGAGGATGAGGCCATGAAAGCTATGCGAGCTTTTGGCGGCGAACCGATTGAAATAGACGAAGCAACCAACAAGAGATTGCTGAAGAAGATCGATTGGCACTTAATGCCGGTAAGCCCGCCAGATAATGTGGCTGCTTGATATGCTATACTAACACCCCCAACAGATCATGTGCGTTGTCTACGGCATGAACTACCTCGACAAGACCACCATCTCCTACGCTTCTATCATGGGTCTTCAAGCCGACCTTGGTCTGCGCGGCGATAACTACCAGTGGCTCGCCTCCCTCTTCTACTTTGGCTACATTGCCTGGGAGTACCCCACCAGCCGGCTCCTTCAAAAGATGCCTCTCGGTAAATACAGCGCAGGCAACGTGATAATCTGGGGCACCGTGCTGGCCTGCTTCGCTGGCACCAAAAACTTCGCGGGGGCAGCCGTTGTCCGTTTCTTCCTCGGCGCTTTCGAAGCAGCCGTCACCCCTGGCTTTGCCCTTCTCACTTCACAATGGTACCGCAAATCAGAGCAAGGAATGCGCACAGCGGTGTGGTTTTGCCAAAACGGATCTGCGCAGGTGATAGGAGGTTTAATAGCGTACGGGATCGCTCGCGGCACGCGCGAGAACGGCTCCTCGATCGACCCCTGGAAGATCGTCTTCCTCCTCTGGGGACTCGTCACCATCTGCCTCGGCCTTATTTTCCTCTGGATCATCCCCGACAGCCAACTCAATGCACGCTGGCTCTCAAAGGAAGACCGTCTCCTCGCCATCGAGCGGGTGCGCGTCAACCAGCAAGGCATCGGCAACAAGCATTTCAAGCGACACCAGCTCAAAGAAGCCCTGACCGACCCCCTGACCTGGGCCTACGTCTTCTACGCCCTCGTAGCCGACATCCCCAATGGCGGCATCTCCAACTTCTTCTCCCAGCTCATCCGCTCCTTCGGCTTCACCTCCGAAGAGTCCCTCCTCCTCGGCACGCCAGGCGGCGCAGTCGAGATCGTAACGCTGCTAGTATGCGGCTACCTCGGCGACCGCTACGGCCAGCGCCTCCTCGTCTCCTCGTCCGGCCTGCTCATCTCCATTCTCGGCATGCTCCTCATCATCTGCCTGCCCCTGTCTAACCGCTACGGCATGCTGGTGGGCTACTACCTCACGCAAGCTTCCCCGTGCCCGTTCGTGGCGCTGCTGAGCCTCATCTCCACTAACGTGGCCGGTTATACGAAGAAGACGACCGTCGCGGCGCTGTACCTCATCGGGTATTGCGTGGGGAATATCATCGGGCCGCAGACGTTTAGGCCGAAGGATGCGCCGAGGTTCGTGAGCGCGGAGATCACGATCGTGGTTTGTTGGGGTCTGTGTTTGGTGGATTTGGCTTTCATCTGGTGGTGGTGCAAGAAGGAGAATAGGAGGAAGGCCGGGTTGAGGGATGAGCCGGGGTATGTGAAGAGGGCGAACGTGGAGTGGTTGGATTTGACGGATAGGGAGAATGTGGAGTTTGTTTATACTTTGTAGAGGTGGGGAGGGATAGATGTTATGAAGTCATGATATGATCTGGTAGTATCGTTACAGATAGCTATGAATTTGAGTGTAATGACGGCTGCCGCTCGAAACAGAGTTGCCTCCCAAGGATAGCTGGTCGCCATGATCCGCCTATCGTGCTACTTGATCCATTGGCTCCGCGCAGACCAACACATGCTCGTAGTCGAGAACCTTCACCTCTGGCGCATCTTGTTGCCCCTTGACGGCTTCGTTCGCACACCTCTGCACCTCGGCTTCCATGGCATCTGGACGGCATCCCTCGGCCGCCAGCTCGATGCTGTGCACGTTCTCGCGTAGCGTCTCCAGCTCGATCTTGTAGTCCGAATTGAGCAAGCTGAGGCAAATGGGACCTGCTTCTGCGGCGATGTCGGCAGTAGTGTACGTTACCGAGAGCGAAATGAAGCACGTTTCTTCACGAGGAGGCGGGGGCTTATCGCTGGTGCTGGTTGACATGGTAGTGATGGTCGTCAGAATTGTACTGGTAGTGGTCGGTCCATGCTGAGGTTGAGAAGGACTATACTGCAGTCTCGCAAAGTAGTGTTGTACCAGCAGGTGGGGGTTTGTGTGTAACGTATGTACACTGCTTGTGCCACATGCTACGTAATGGTATACACAAGACCGCTCTTGTCCCCTTTGATATCCTTGAGGAATTCCGAGCGAACAAGTAGTCGTCCGTGGTCGTTGCTTTGATCTTCCTTCATCCGTCATATATGCTAGTGTTGACAAGCAAATAGTAAGACATCCTACGTAAAAAATCGGCTTATCCACGGTATGATCAGTTGAAGACACGAACAAAGCACAAGATCGACTCTCCCTCGCTTGATGTCTTCATCTCAAGCTCCTGGTGGGCATGTTCGGCGCACATCGCGGCAGCGCAGAAGCTTGACTAGGGAATTGAAGAAATTGATCAAAGATGCATAGTACCTACCTTGAGTTGGTGATCTTCTAAAACATCAACGGACCCTTCTTACCTTTCCACTAAATGCATGCATGGTCCAGTCGAAGCTCCGGGACATCACCTAAAGAGCCTGGCGTCGAGCAAGAAAGGGGGCTTGATTTTGCCAAGGCTCCGCAGATGAAACTTTGAGTCTCCAGCATCGGCATTGCTCCGAGCATTCATTCAAACAAATCTAGCCTTCGACACCTAAGCATCTCGGTACCTTAGATCTCTGTATCATGTTGGTGTGGACTTTTGCTGCATAGATCTGAGCTCGCATTTGTATCAACTTGTCATATCTCTACCCATCGATAACTGTTTGACCGATGTCGCAGCCTGTCTGCCAACCCTGCCCCGCTCATCGGCCTTCTCGGAGGACCGCCGAGGTGACTGTTCACTGCGGGCAAGCTCCGATATGTAGGTTCAGATGATATTTTATCTTTATAAGAGCGAGACCCCTTCATCGGTCGCGAGACAAGAATTCACGGATTATGCCAGTGCAATAAGCGGACGATTCGACCCACAAGACTACCACTCAGCTGCGACTCCAGCAGCAACCATGAGCGACCCCACCACCGAGCCCGTCCGCGTGGGCAGCATCCTCCAAGAAGACGCAAAAGCCTTTACAATCTCCGTCCTAAAAGGCAACGGCCTCTCCCCCACCGACGCCGAGACCGTCGCCCAATGCCTCGTCGCAGCCGACCTCCGCGGCGTGGACACGCACGGCATGAACCGCCTCCCCTCGTACATGACGCGGGTCCGCAAGGGCCTGAACGACCCCAAGGCCCAACCCATCCTGACCCAGATCACGCCCGCAGTCGCACAAATCGACGCGCAGAACTCATTCGGCTTTATCGGCGCCAGGCTCGGCATGGCCCGCGCCATCGAGATGGCATCCACGTTCGGCATAGGCATGGTGACAGTCAAGCACTCGAACCACTTTGGCATGTCGGCGTGGCTGGTGCAGCAGGCCATTGACGCGGGCATGATGAGTCTGGTCTTCACCAACTCGTCGCCCGCATTGCCCGTCTGGGGCGGAAGGGAGAAGCTGATGGGCGTGTCGCCCATAGCGTGTGGCGCACCGGGTGGGGAGCACCCGTTCATTCTGGACATGGCTCCATCGCTTGCGGCGCGGGGCAAGATCTACAAGGCGAAAAGGCGAGGGGAGAAGATTCCTAAGGACTGGGCTCTGGATGCGCAGGGGAGACCCACGGACGATCCGGCCGAGGCGCTGGAGGGCGTGATGCTCCCCATGGGCGGGCCGAAGGGCTCAGCGCTGGCCGTCATGATGGATGTCTTCTCTGGCGTGCTGTCAGGGTCGGCGTTTGCAGGCGGTGTGACGGGGCCTTATGACTTCTCTAAACCGGCAGACGTAGGCCATTTCCTGGTGGCGATCAAGCCGGACTTGTTCATGTCGATGGATGATTTCAAAGGGCGGATGGAGCATTTGTATCGCACTGTTGTGGGGTCGGAGAAGATGGCGGGCATGGATAGAATCTTCTTTCCCGGTGAGATTGAGCAATTGGAGCAGAAGAAGCGCGAGAAGGAGGGGATCCCGTTTGTGGAGGCGGAAATTGAGACGCTGAACGAAGAGGCCAAGGCTGTTGGTGCGGCGCCGCTGAAGGTGCATTCTTGGTCGGTCAAGTCGTGATAAGAAATGACACGGTATCTTGATGTGTTTTTGTGAAGCTCATCGCTGGTGGTCTGGCAATAGTCGGGCCGGTGTCCATGTCCAGCTGAGCAAAAGATGGGCAGCCTCGAGGTTCTGGACAGCACTAAACGTGCATGCTGCATGAAAAAGTCGTAGATTATGATCAATATCGCTAACGTTCGTGCGCTAAATGCAGAATGCCCTTGCCTTCGCAAACCATGCACCGTCACCCTACCTACCCACCATCCGATCCTTCTCCCCTTGACTTTCCCACTTGTGTTCCGCCTGGACAGGACTTCTCAACGCACTCATCTCCACATATCCCGTCCCATCCACCTCATGCGCCCTCTCCCTCGCCATCAATTCATGCCTCGCCCCAAACGGCGGCGCCTCATGTACCTGCTGCCCCGTCGGCGCGGACGGACTCAGCGGACTCGAGTCCTGGTAGTGATAATTGATGCTCGGCGGGTATGGTGAATATCCTGATCCTCCTCCTGGGACGCTGTTTTGCGCTTGCTGGTTCTGCCGTCGCCGCAGCAGCCAGAAACCAATACCAATGCAGGCGAGGAGGGGTACACCCAAGCCCGCGCCGAGACCCGCACCGAGAGCGACAGTGTTATCTTTTGCTGGTGCGGAAGCGGCGGAGGTTGTGGATGAGGATTGGGTCGCGCTCGCCATGGCGCTGCTCGTTGATGAGGTTGCGCTCGTTGCACTGGTTGTGCCTCCTGTGCTCGTGCTCGATCCTCCGCCTGTCGTGGTAGTCGTCCCGCTTGATGCCCCACTTGAGGATTGCGTGCTAGATTGAGTCGTTTGTGTTGATGTGGATGCGGATGTCGGTGTCGTGGATGATTGTGAGGTTGTAGAGCCTGCTATCGGATTCTGCTTTGCGTCGCTTTGTATCGCAAATAAATTTGTTGAGAACTGACAGCATCCGATGACCGAGCCATATGCCTGTGTATTGCCGCAACAATACCGTGGTTCGGATAGACCAAGGGTCTCTGTGCAATTGGGGATTTGAGCATTCTGACCCGCTGGTAGTCATGTTAGGATCTAGCATTATCGAGGTTGAGGAGTTTACTGACATCCCAGGCAGTATTGAGGACAATTTGGGTTATCCCAGCTCTTATCCGTGCAACTGCCTCTGCTCTGTGAAGGATCGCCAGGTGTAGTGCCGCATAGATTATCGTCACCACAAGCTCGATTTGAAGGGCAACAAGGCCCGTCACCGTTGTAGCCAGGACATGGTTTGTCGCCGCTCGCTATGCCTCCAGTCAAGAAGTAGCAAGTTTTATCCTGGGCGCAACAGGTGGAGTAGAGAAGCGTTATGCAGGCCAGCAACCAAGGCGGCCTCATTTTAGGCCTGGAAGTGAAAAGATAGAGAGGATCAAGAAAGATTCATGGCTAAGAAACAAAGAGATCCACCTCTTTCAGCTGGGTGACCAGGGTCCGTCTATAGTTAGCTGGACCAAAGGTGATCAAGTGCCCGAGATTGAACCCATTTGGACATTGCAAGCGAACCTACCTAGCCAGGAACCGGCAATGGTACGCACCAGACATCGATATCATGACATGATGAGATCTGACCTGCGGGCGAACTGTCCAGAAGAGGGAAGGCGGCCCTCGCAGTGATTGAGGAGCGAAGGGAAAAGGTGTGTTGCGAGCTCAAGATCAACAAGCTGAAACCCACGATCGTCAAAATCACGCCCAAAATACGCGTACAATTTCCACCTCGACTTAGTGTCTTATAGTGCCCTTGTCGAATCAGAAGTCGTGGAGGTGAAATGAAGGAACAAGCTTTGGCTTGATCCAGTCTCTCGCCAGCCCTGTCCGTGCCCTCCCACTCAACTCTCCCCCGTCATCGGACCTCGCTGCACCGACGTCGTTCACCAATCTCACATGCTTCCGAGAGGTCTCCCACCTATGTATCACCTTCCGAGCACATCTCCTATTTCTCAATTAACTACCACAAGCTCGTATCGATTCGCAGTCAATGTCACATCGCTGAGACACGACCAATGGATGGTACAGGATGCTGGCTAGCTTGATGATGAGCAGATGCCCATATGAAGAGGACTCCTAGAACTGTGCAGGATGCTGCACACCTTTTCCAGCTATGAATATCGGAATATCCATTCCGAATGTGCTCAGGGAATTGGCCAATCCCCGTCTTGATCTTCCTAGATTTCAGCTACAACGACGACACTTTCCTCTTCCTGTAACTTCTGTCGGCTTCGCCCCAAGAAGGACCCCACACCCCGCATCTTGGCCTCAAACAGCACCGGGTTGAACATGCTCGTCTGTCGTCACAGAATAGCAAGATATTAGTGTCATGAGACTACACGTGCAGTACGTCTACCAGGATGCTTCGAAGATCTTCCATGTTCAGACGCCGGAGCTCCCTCCACCAAATGCCGAAGCCCTGTCAAGCTGAGTATATCAACCACTTCAATTCACCTCTTTGCTTCTCGTTTCTTAATTCATCCGTCATCTAAGTGAAGAGCACCGCTTCTGCATCTCAGCCTGACAAACATGGAACGCACTTCAACTAGCACGTCCGAGGCGGACAAGGATGTCACCACTCACAAAGAGTTCACACCCATGGCCGACATCCCAGAGGAAACCATGGTCGAGCTCCAACAGCAATATGTCAGGTCCGGCTTCATGGGTATGTTCGAGTCCAAGTATGTCGTTCTGTGCGCCTTTGTGGTCCGGCTTGGAGGCTTCCTCTTCGGCTACGATCAAGGCGTCATTTCCATCATCAACGTCATGAATCAATTCCTCGACAGATTTCCTCGGGTTGCCGATGACTACAGTGGTGCCGGTTTCTGGAAAGGCTTGATGACCGCCATGATTCAGCTCGGTGCTCTCATAGGGGCCATCAATCAGGGCTGGATCGCCGAACGTATTTCTCGACGCTACTCGATCATAGTGGCCGTGATCGTCTTCGTAATAGGGTCAGCTATTCAAACCGGTGCAGTCGACTACGCAATGCTGGTAGTTGGCAGACTCATCGGAGGCGTCGGGGTCGGTATGCTGAGCATGGTCGTCCCTTTGTACATCTCCGAAGTCTCACCGCCTGAGATCCGCGGCTCTCTTCTGGTACTGGAAGAGTTCTCGATTGTCTTTGGCATCATCGTGGCCTACTGGATCACTTTCGGCACCCGCTACATCCCTAATGAGTGGTCTTACCGACTGCCGTTCCTGCTCCAGATATTCCCTGCCCTGCTTCTCGGTGTCGCCGTACTCTGGATCCCCTTTTCTCCTCGATGGCTCGCCTCCAAAGGGCGCGATGACGAGTGTCTGACCTCTTTGTGCAAACTGCGCAATCTGCCTGCCGACGATCCGCGCATCCAGGCTGAATGGCTCGACATTCGTGCCGAAGTGGCCTTTCACCGCGAGGTGGCGGAGAAGAGACACCCCGGTCTGGCCGAGAAGTCCGAAAAGAACCTTTGGGCAATGACTAAATTTGAGATGTCCTCCTACCTAGACTGCTTCAGACAAGGCTACTGGCGACGGACAATGGTCGGCATAATGATCATGTTCTTCCAGCAATTCGTCGGCATAAATGCGCTGATCTATTACTCACCAACCTTGTTCCAGACCATGGGCATCGAGTACAATATGAGGCTTGTCCTAGGCGGCGTTCTCAACGTCACCCAACTCGTCGGTGTAGCCACCAGTCTGTACACCATGGACAAGTTCGGTAGACGACCATTGCTGTACCTTGGAGGCGCAGGCATGTCCATCTGCCACACCATCATCGCTGTCCTTGTGGGACTCTACTTTGACTCCTGGGCCGATAATCGAGACAAAGGCTGGGTCTCCGTCGCTTTTCTCTTCATCTACATGCTCATCTTCGGCATGACCTGGGGTCCGGTACCGTGGGCTATGCCAAGTGAGATCTTCCCCAGCTCCATCAGGGCAAAGGGCGTGGCTTGGAGTACTTGTTCGAACGTGAGTTTTCCCTTTCAAAACGTGTGGTGTCCACTTGCTGACCATCTCAGTGGTTCAACAACTTCATCATCGGGCTCATCACTCCGCCGCTGATTCTGAACACACGTGGCTTTGGTGCATATACCTTCTTTGCCGTCTTCTGTGTGCTAAGCATGCTGTGGTCTTACTTCCTGGTCCCAGAGACAAAGGGTCGTAGCTTGGAGGATATGGATGCTGTGTTCAAGGATAGGAGTGCACATGAGGACAAGGTGAGGAGACGGGAGATTGTCGCGGAGTTGAAGAGGAGCGATGCTCAAAATGTTGCAATAGCATAGCTGTTTGAGGATGAATACTCATGCTCTGACCATCTGTACTGGAGATATTCTGCCCACAAGGAGACACTTGCTTTCGATTTAGCAGGAGACTCATGTTTGAACGCAACGTCAGAGTTGAATTACATCCAGTTAAGGCGGAAATCTCAATCGAATTATGTATATACAGACAAGGATATCCTCAAAATTTTCACCCTCGACAGATCATTCAGCCTTGTGCTCCACCCTCTCCTCCCCCTCCAGACTCCTCTTCTCCCCCTCCCTCTCCCCTTCCTCCTCATCCACCACCTTCCCCACACCTTGAAGTTTCTTATCCTTCTCAAACAAAAGCGCCAACTCCTCCAACGTCGGCCCCCTCGTCTCCACAAAAAAGAAATACACAAACGCAAACACGACGGCCACCCACACACAATAATAGATATAAAACCGCCACCCCAAGTTTTCTATACCAACGGGGTTGATATAATTCCCGTAGATCCCGCTGACAAAAATCACGAGCAGGACGTAGCTCCACCCTTTGGCGCGCAGGTTGTACGGCAGGATCTCCAAGGGGTAAGTGACGACGAGGTTGAGCCACGCAATGGTGTAGAAAGTCTGGAAGAGGAAGACGGCGGCCACGACGAAGCGCCCCGCCGCCAGCGAGTCCGTGTCGACGTACTGCTGGGCTGCGACGGTCCAGGCGACGAAGACGACGACGACGCCGCCTGAGCCGGTAAGGAAGAAAGCGCGGCGGGGAAAGCGGTCGATGCAGAGCGCGACGGCCAGCCCGACGAGGTAGGACCACAGCGTCACGCCGCCGTTGATGAGGGTTGTGTCCGTGACGTTCGTTATGCCCGTGTCGCGTAGGATGGGCGGGAGGTAGTTGGACACGAGCAGGTTGCCGGAGGTCTGGGAGAAGGTTGCGACGGCTGTGCAGAGGACGACGCGCTTCCAGTTGCCGGGCGCGGTGAAGAAGTGGCGCCATGAGACGCGGTTTTCGGCTTCGAAGGCGAGCGCGGATTTGATCTCTGTGAACTGCACCGAGACGACGCGTTGGCCTGAAGGAGAGCCGCCGTCGCCGTGCCATTTTTCGAGAAGGGCCAGGGCATCTTCTTCGCGGTTGTGGGCAATGAGCCAGCGGGGGGATTCGGGGGAGAAGTAGATGAGGGCGAGCTGGTAGATGGAGGGGGCTGCTTGAAGCAAGGTAGGTAATTTCCATTGCCAATCGGTAGGGATCTTGGCCGAGCCGAATGTCACCCAGGCGCCAATCACGTAGCCTAGGTTGATGGAGGTGTTGTAGAAGGATGTGAATCGGGCGCGCTCTTTCGGGTGGCAGAGTTCGGTGACTAGGACGGGAGCACCCAGTTGCACAATGGATGTACCGATGCCTAGTATAGCCTTACCTCCGATAAACATGCCAAGGTTGATAGCAAAGGTCTGGATCAGGGCGGCAACGATGATGATAGTAGCACCAATGGCAGTGGGCACTCGGCGCCCATACTTATCACCGAGCCATGGGAACAGGATAAGAGGTAGTATGGCGCCGATCTGATTGGAAGCGCCGAATAAACCAAGAGTGGAACCTCGAGGATGATTGAAGCGCTCCTGCCATACAGGTAGGAACTGCATAGCATTGGTCATAGACTGCCAAATGTGTCAGTGAGGTCCGTGCGAGTGGTCATGATGAGCCATACCCCATCAAAACCAGATGCGAGACTAGAGAAGAATGATGAGGTGAGAAGGAAGTATAGCAGCATTCCATTCTTGCGTTTCCAAAAAGGTGGGACATCGTCGAGGATGATAGCTGGGGCAATATCTTCAGTAGTCTTTGCTGTTGGTGGAGCCATGATGTGTAGGATGCTTAGTGTTGAGCGCAGGTAGTTGCCTTCAAAACAGATCTTCCAATATACCTCACAGGGCGAATGAGGCTTTATGTACACCGATCTCGAATCAAATCAGCCGGACAACCCTAGTTCGAAGGGTGAATGTCGCATGGCGAACAGCTCGTGCTTCTCCGCAGATGCATGGCGAGGTGGAGATTTGAAGTGGTCAAGTCTGGGGATGACGATCTGGGCTGTTAGTCGGTCTGGTGCCGATTGGCCAAGTTTCAGGGGCCTGTCTGAGATGCAAGTTGTAATTGTCCGCTGCGGTCGAACTTGGCGAATCAGATACCTTTGGCTCCGCTACGTGCCGATACCCTGCATTTCAAAGAAACCTTCGCAGGCACGGGAATCGAGACGAGTCAAGATATCCAAGAGCACATCAAAGTCATGTCTGGCTCGTATTGCAAGTGGCGTGTTCTCCTGCTGTTGAGATATTTCCAGCAAAGCCGTACCAACCTGACGGATTTTCTCAGCCTGTCAAAATTAGCCTATTTACTTGACCGAAACGTGTGACTAGTTCCACATACACATGGCTCTCCATTGATTCGCAGAGCATCGAACGTTGCTTGCTGAATCGTTACTACCAGTCCGCGGGCAATGTCGCTCCTCTTGAGGTCGAGCAAATAGCCCTCCTGACTCAATCCAAGCACAGATTGTGCGCCGGCTTGAGCGAAACGCTCCACAAGAATAAGATGCAAACAATGATAAGTGACCAGGAGATTCACTGCTTGAATCTGATACATCCTCGGTTCGACGTTGATGCTAGGATCCTTGTTGGTGGGATCTGGTAATGCGCCTAAGGTCTTCAGCACAGCGGGGGCATTGTCCAGTGTCAGGTTGAATTGAAGATACAGGTCAGTCATCCTAAGTTTCTGCTGGTGAGGAACATCAGTCCACTGTATGTTGGTGGAATGAAAATAGTATCGGCGAGCAATTTGCAGCTCGAGGAGTAATTCTGCTGCCAGACCGAACAGTTTCTGGCAAAGATTGAACCCCGTAATCAATCGTGTCTCAACATCGGAGCCTACATTGGTTCCTTTGAGCTGAAGAAGAGGCTGATGCCGATCGAAAGAAGGTGGCGCGAGAGACGGATCAATCCCTAACGCAAATATATCGAGTGTGAAGGGCCTGTTGTTTAACAAGGCCGCCGATTTGTCTCCCGTGTACAATTGCCAGAACACACGACGACGGGCAGAAGCTTCGAAACTATTCAATCCGTCGAGAGATGATTCATCATACATACGCATGTCCTGCACCAAACGTATAGCCTCTCCAAGCAGGATCCACGACAGTCTGGTCTGTCCGGCGGCATGCAGACAATTCGCGTGAAAATACCTGGTGATGACAGACATGGAACTCGGTGCTTCGAGGTCGATATCTCTTTGCAGTGCAAGCATTCTTCGGGAAGCTCGAAGGAAGTCAAGTGCTGCTTCATGATCGGGCGGTGTGCATTGTTCTGGGAGCATATAGTATACTTCAGCACACATGGCTGTGAGTAGGCTGAAGCATGCCAGATCTACTGGTCTAATGCAAGGGCGCTGTATATCCGCTGCGACAGTGGCCTGTCTGTTCTCTTCTAGATCATCGAGGGCATCAAGTCGCTCTAGGACGACCGCGCTTGCTCTCATCATGCTGCCGTCCAAGAGAGGGATCACAGGGAACAGATATGCCAAGTAGCAGTCGAGACAATCCAGCGCCATGGTCTCGATACTGCGATCAGGATACCTCATGGCGATCGTCTCTGTCAGCTCCCTGTGCACTTCCCATGCCTCGTCACTTATCGCCTGATCTAGTTTGCACATTGACTTTTCGAAAGGTGCTCCGCAATACAGCGAACCATCCCTTGAATGCTCAGTCAGAGTAGCCTCAGATCCAGTGACATGACCTATAATGGCAGAACCACGCTGCCGATCTGCTAGTATGGCCCTTTCGTTGCTAGGCACGTTCCAAGTTGTGAATCGGGGATTCCCTCTGAAGGCTGGACTCTCGGTGACAAGTTCGGATTCGCGAACGGTCGTCCCGTTATTGTCGAAGGTCGGAAGTACCGAATCAGTATGCCTTCGGTTCCTGTCAGCATGCCAGGCAGTTGTCGGAATGCTCCTGTCAATAGACAGAGCGGGCATCAATTCATGCGTTCGTCGTGCCGTATTTACGCGAGTCCGTTTGCCTTTGGGCCCCCGTTTGCGGGGCGCCGAGTAATTACATGCTTGGGCTATTGAGCGGCAATATGCGCAGATTGGCAGTGTCCGATCGCACTTGCAGAGTCAGATGGATATCATAGACCTCCAGCTGGTGGTACGAACCTTGATCTTGCGGCTCCTACACTTGTCGCATGATCGATCAGCGGCCGGTGGAGTTTGTGCGGGTGAAGACATTGTGAGGATGGACATGCGCAGATGAAGTCCGCGGTGTAAATTGTTCTGAAAAGCGGGACGGTTTGACAGAGTATGTGGAGGAGATTTGAAGCCGAAAGATGAGTCGTGAGCTGCCAATCTGCCGCGGTCAAATGTTTCTGGTCATGGCTCCGAAACGCCGACCCTTCCTCTACCGAAATGCTCCTGTTCATCAGCGATCGTGGTGGTCGCGGCGTGACGGTTGGGTAGTGGATGCATAAAGTCGATGCATGCCGCTACAATTCGAGGCTTGTCAAAATATACTCTCATCCACAAATACCTACATGTTGCAAACACAGAGTCTTTCGGAGCCACCCATGCTAATGCCGCCTGTGAACTCGCCGACACCACAAACTCCACCGCTAGGCCACGCCAGATTGCATGATCCAGAAAACTCAGATCAATCTAAGAGAGAAACTGGAACTCGAGTAGCATGTAGCATGCTCCATGTAGACGGCCGTAACATTGTCAATGAAGCTGGCCAGGCTGTCATCCTCAAGGGAGCTGGACTCGGAGGTCACCTCAATATGGAGAATTTCGTTAGCGGCTACCCAGGCCATGAATACCAGTTTCGACAAGCACTTGCAGACACAATCGGAGCCGACAAAGCAGAGTACTACTTTGACAGGTATCTGTACCACTTCTTCACAGAACAAGATGCCGAGTTCTTTGCCTCACTGGGGTTGAACTGTGTTCGAGTGCCTTTCAATTATCGACACTTCATCGATGATAGCAATCCAGAAGTCATCAAGCAGAAAGGCTTCCAGTATCTCGATCGTGTCGTGGAAATCTGCGCCAGGCACAACCTGTATGTCATTCTGGATCTCCACACAGCGCCAGGCGGTCAGAACCAGGACTGGCACTGCGATAGCGGTTCATCTAAAGCTCTCTTCTGGGAATTTCGGGCGCTACAAGACCAGATGATAGACCTTTGGGTAGAGATTGCGAAGCACTACGTCGGCAACTCTGTCGTAGCTGGCTACAACGTCTTAAATGAGCCGGCAGATGAGAAACACACCCGCCTGCAGGAGTGGTATGCGAGAGTGGAGAAGGCAATCCGCAGAATCGATCCTGATCATATCCTGTTCCTGGAGGGCAACACTTACTCGATGGACTTCACCCATTTCAAGGACCTCCTTCCGAATGCAGTCTACGCTTGCCATGATTATTCGAAGATGGGATTCCCAATTGCTGGTCAAACACCTTACGGCGGCAGTCAGGAGCAGAAGACCAAGCTACGATCCCAATTCGAACGCAAAGTCTTGTTCATGCGGGAGCATAAAGTGCCGATCTGGAACGGCGAATTTGGTCCAGTCTATGCGGATCCGTCAGAGGACAAGGACGCCGACACAACGAATCTAGCCCGTTACCGCCTCCTCCAGGAGCAACTACGGATCTATGCAGAGAGTGAGGTCCACTGGACCATCTGGCTGTACAAGGACATCGGGTACCAGGGAATGGTCTTTGTGGATCCCGAGTCTGCTTATATGAAGCTAATCAAACCCTTCGTCAAGAAGAAACAAGCTTTGGCTCTCGACTTCTGGGGATCGACAAGCAAAGACCAGATCCACGAGGACGTATATGCACCGTTCTTTGCCAAAATGAAGCAGATGGTGCCAGAGCATCTTCAAGGGAAGAAGTACCCGAAGATCTTCAACTTTGAACGGCAGTTTGAGAGGGTAATCCGAGAATGCTTGCTGAGTGAGTACATGGTGTGGGAATTCGCGGAGCTGTTCAAAGACAAGACAGAACAAGAGTTGAACGAGCTTGCGCAAAGCTTCCGCCTGGAGCATTGCGTCAAACGACAGGGGTTGAACAACATCCTGCGCCACGATGCTTCGCTGTAGCATAAGACTCGTTGGGCCGGGGAGGTCAGGTATACTCATGTAATGTTGTAGCCTGGTAAATGTTCTCATGTAAATTGAATGGGGCAGAGCAAGAAGCGTAACCTGATCTACTACGACCACCACAGGTGCAAGTCCATGACGCCTTAGCTTATAGCCGCCCGCCACAAATCGGAATGGTTCGCAAGTGCGCGCCAAGTGGTGCATGACAGGCAAGTTGGCAAGGGCTGCCGAGGACAAATTGTGTTGCTTGTCATGTCTTGATGACTGTTTTGACAAAGTGAGCAAATGAGCATGACAATGGTTTGTGGTTGGTTCCTGGACGAGTGGAGTCGGATCTGTGTCCAGCCGCAGCAATCTGGGTTGTTGTTTTAGGGTGGTTCGGTAGGGCTGCTTCCGAGTTGTGCTGACTTCGGTCTGAGCCGGGCTGCATCTCGACCACTTCGCACGTGGTTGTTAGGCACCTCACAACCAATGCTGCTCTGCACATTGGATAGAATCGGGCAAGTGGGATTCATACTGCCCTCTCGAGAGAAGTTGTCGTATGATGAACGTCAGTCCTCCCAATGCTCACCTCGATGCATCGTACCAACACGAAGTTCGTATCTGACCGATGGATTGCATAAAATTAAGCTTTCGTCTGTGAAAAACAACCAATGTGCGGTTTTGTATCAGCTTCGATCAATTCTCCAAAGTATCCATGATTGTGATGGACGTTCGAGGCCAAAGAATGTCGGTGCCTGAGCCCTTACCCAGTCAGGCATGCCTCTAACTACCTGAAAGACGCTCGACGCGTGGCTGTCGTCAAGTGCACGCGACGTTGGAGTTTAGCGCCGGCAGATGATGGAGATCGGGACAGAAAATAGCATCTCTAATTCTTGGACCAGTAGGCCATGCTTGCACGAATCGATGGCGCAGTAGGGGACGACGTAACATGGAAGGACCGTGTTCCAGGCAGACCAAATTCTTGAAGGTTTCTGTGTGCGAAATGCGCGGATGCTGGCGGCATCTCCATGCCAAGAAGTCCCGACATCAACGTTGAAACTCTAATTGCAGCACGACCCTGCATCAAACACCACGACCTCGTCCACCACCGTCCAAGCCTGCCTCAACTGATATATACCTCCTTTGCGCCACCGCATGATCTCTGTCACCACAGTATGCATTCATGCCGCGCAAACCACACAAGAAGTCCCGGTTCGGATGCTCAAATTGCAAGAAGCGTCACCAGAAGGTATGTCCCCGAGATGCCCCTGGATCGGGCTGTGTTGACAATGTGAATAGTGCGATGAGACGCGTCCAACATGTGTCAATTGCAGGACAGCTGGATCAGAATGTTCATATCTTTCAGCTAGTAGTGTCACCCGACGACCCAACGTTGCTATCGCCTCTGGTTCGACGGCTTCCCCGGCGTCGGAGAATACCACGCCCATTTCGCAACAACAGAAATCGCCGCTCGTCACCTCGACATCCACTCCATTCATACCAACTCATGGATCCGCTCCGGATGTCAACATGACCCACATGCGACTCTTTCACCACTTCCTGGAGAACTCACAGCAGGTTTTTGGACTCAGCTTCGAGCACCCAGAATTGCAGCAGTCACTAATGGTCAAATACGGCCTAAAGCATCGCTTTCTCATGACTCTCATACTAGCCGTGACATCCATACGCCAAAGTATTGACATCCCCAGCAAAGGCCCAGAGCTGTACCAACAATCCATGGAATTGCTCGATGCCGGACTGCGAGAATTGTACAAAGCCACCGAGAACATCAATGAGGGCAACATTGCGCCAATTTTCCTCGCAACAAGCATTACCGGCATGTACATGCTCTGCGACACTTTCATAGTACCGCATGACGAGCCGACTGATGTCTTTTTCGATCGCATCGTCAACACCATGAGAGTCATGCACGGAGCTCGAGTCGTCATGGCTGATGGTCACTGGATGTTTCTTGCCAATTCTGAGATTCGGCCCATGCTAGGATTCGATCTCCGCGATGTCCGACAATCGGACAAGGACGAGAAGTCACAGTTCCGTACATTATTTAACCTCACAAAGGCGTCCAACTTGCCCGAAGACGAACTAGCTGCTTGCGATGCTGCGATTGATCAACTCATGCGGTCATATGGAGGGAACTCTTCCAGTCCGCACCTACAAAAGGCATCTAGATTCTTACGTGGCAGAGCATGGCCAGTTACGACGAGCCAGCTATTCGTGGACATGCTAGCTCGTCGAGTGCCAGAGGCTTTGATCATCCTCGCCCACTGGGCGATCCTGCTGCACCAGCTGTCCGATGTCTGGGCCATCGGCGAAGCCGGACAGCAACTCATGAAGAACTTGAATGAAATGCTGGATCCGACGTGGGATGACTGGCTTGCATGGCCACGAGCTGTGGTGGCCGGACCCAAGACACCAGCGACTACACCAAACTTCTGATTCTCATACGATACCCAATGATATTTCCATCTTAAAATCAAACCATCTATCTGACCGTAAACCCACCACTAGTAGTAAACCCGCCGTCAATCCTCACATCCCCACCATTCACCATCCCGCTCTCATCCCTACACAAAAACTCAATCACCCCCGCCACCTCCTCCGGCGTCACGAACCTCCCCGCGGGAATCCTCGCAAGATGATCATCCCTCATCTTGCCCTCGGCCCAAGCCTTCTTCCCCAAAACAGTCAACGCAACCGTCGGACTGACCGTATTGGCCGTGACCCCGTCCCTGCCCCACTCATTCGCCTGACACCTCGTCAACCCGTTCAGCCCCGCCTTGGAAGCGCAATACGCCCCGTGCCCATCCAGCGCCAGGTGCGACGCCTGCGACGAAATGGAAACGATACGGCCGGGCGGCGCAGCATCGCCTTTCTCCAACGCCAGAGCCTTGCGCGCTTTGTAAAGCTTGTACCACGCGTTGGACACGACTAGGGGCCCGAGCAAGTTGGGGAGAAAGTTCCGCATTGCCTCGTCCGCGGAGGTGGATTCCAGTGGCTGCACCGAGACGTAGCCCGCGGCGTTGACCAGGATGCTGGGGAAGGACGTGTCGGTCGTGGCGTCGGAGGCGAGAGACGAGAATGTGGACTGCACGGACGACTCGGATGTGATGTCGCATTCGTAGGTGCGGATGTCGGGGGGATTGGCGGATCCAAAGGCGGAGGTCAGAGCGGCGTCGCGCCGGGGCGCTTCGAAGGGGGCGTAGAGGAGGGCGACGCGGGCGGAGTGCTTGCGGAGGGCGAGGGCGGTGGCGGAACCGAGCCCGCCTGGGGGGATATTAGTGGGGTTTCCATCAGGACAGTGCATGTATGGTGGTGGGGTACGTACCTAGTCCGCCGGCGATGATGGCAAGACGGCCGCTGAGAGCCATTGAATGCTGTGAGTGGTTGGTCGAAGGCCTGATGAATTACACAGAATTAGCAATTCTGTAGTGAATGGCTACAAAAGACCTAGAGAGTACTACAGAAGAACCTTTATCGGATATGCATTTCTGAAATGCTGTCTGGGTATTGAATGAAGGGCATTTGGGATATGCGGGGTCGCTAAGGTTTGCGGGGTCCTTCCAACCAGGGCAGACGTCATCGGTCCAAACAACAACCGAGCCACTTGCATGGCTCGCAAAACAACCACAAGTCTGTGCTACATTCTGGGCGAATCGTGAAGTCGAGTCTTCAAGCATCAACGCTCAGATGAGGGTACGTCTAATGCATAATCTCGTTTCACAAGGCATCTAAAATTGCTGGACCGGGAAAGGCGTACTGCACTCCATAGTATCACATGCATTGATCAAGGGAAGTCAAATCGAGAGCTGCAGAGGTCGAATTTAGTCTGAGAGTTGCCTGTATAAGATCTCGACAGGTCCGAACAAATCGACATTGAGACCGCACAGCTTCACTGACTACGGATTGAAGCTACTCTGTTTGACTACCCGCTAAGGTAGTGCGAACCCAGTCCACAGGTAGATGTAGACACACGGCCCACTTTCAACGTACCTTACATGCTTCAGTATCGAATAGAATCGTGGTGGATGCACCAATCACTGAAGATCGACTCTAGCTGTGGAATCCCGGGACAGAATGTGCAATCCCGAAAAGCACGCCTGGCACCACGTTTCCCGTTGATCCTATTCGAGAGGAAACTTTGGAGAACAGCCGTACCATTGATCAGCAGGTTGCTTGTATGCTGTCTCTCCCGGAGATACATGAACCTGTCTTGACAACTGCATTGCTGGAGCTGGACTATCAGTCAACTCCCAGGGCTGTGGAGGAAGCAACAAGATACAAGCGAAGCTTGCACATCTTCTGAAATGGACGGTATTGGAAACGTCACCAGAGAGGGGAGAGAGATAAGAGCGATAGTACGCAATACTCTTCGCTGCCACGCTCGCGCTATCATCCTCGATGGTGAATATGAAGGGGCCGGAGTTCTGCTCGAGGCAATTCTCGGCGTGACTGCGGGACGAACAGTCGGGGAGACGAGGGAGGAACCTGAACTTCTGGAGCCGCTACGGCCAACACCGACGACTTGAAGAGACTTTCATGGGGATCGACCTGGGCCGTGGTGGGGTCGCGTGCTTCAATAGCCGCATTCACACCGCCAAGATCTATACCAACATGCAGATTATCTTCGATACTAGTTTTGCGCGAGCATGAGACGGAAAGAAAAGGAGGCAGTGCACTGCAGCATATTCAGACCGCTTCCGCGTTCTCACGAGATGCAAATATGAGGAGCACGGGAGGTCAGAAATCCTACATCTGACAGAGCGGCAGAAACTGCTTGGATATCTTGGCTGCAGGGCTTGTCCAAGCTTCAGCAGAAGCTTACAGCCCACTTCGACGGAGACCTCGACTCAGATATGGACCTTTCGTGAGAATTCTTTTCCGGATGAGAGCGATTGACCTATCAGAGCGATGCGAAAAGGACGAATCCCGGCCGGAAAACAAGCGAAAACGTGCGGAGAAACGTGGGCGTCCCCGCCGTCTGTTTCTTCTCAAGCCCTAGCGCACGACACGTCCCCTCGACCAGTCTATCGTCTCGTGCCCGAGATGCGTGCCAACTATCAGCAGGGTCACGAGACAAGAAGATCGATGTGTTCACGGCCTATTCATTTTCACGATTCAATGATGAGCGAAAAAGGTGGTTGCTACAGTCCCGCAAATATGAAATGCTTCACCAAAGCTGGTCCGGAAATGCTTGCGTCGTGCCAAGATGCGAGGCCAAAGCTTCGAGCGAGGCTTGACCGTTCTTGTCCTGATGTTCCGCCTCCGCCAAGCGCTTCAAAGCCCGACATGGTTATCTGATGCGCAGACTAGGCTGAATCCAGGGCTTTCTGGGGCATTACCTGTCAACTCCACACGCATTTCCGGTCGCCGACACCAATGTAACGTTGGCGCTCCTCCTCCCCAGGATCCCGCAGCGGGGGTTTTCCTCGCGAAATGTCGGAGGGCAGATGATCTTCAAGGGCTTGCAGACAGAAATAAAAGTGTGATTGTCCCCTCAGGTTGGTCCGAAGGTAAGGCCTCTCATCCTCTCCACCTCTCTATCTTGCTGCTCGTCCTTGGGCTGGTTGCGCAAGCTTTCCCTTCCCTTCTCACGGTCTACCATAGTCCTTTGATTCATCATGGCGGGAGGCAAGAAACCCGTCAACATCTTCAAGCTCAACCGGGGCGATGACCCAAAGGAGGTCCTCAACTGGCGTCTGTGGTTTGCCGTCTTCAGTTTCGGCATCATGGGCGCCGCTAGAGGTATCGACGAAGGTCTGATCTCTGGTACCTTTAACACCAAGAGCTTCCAGAAAGAGCTCGGCTTCGACCAGCTTGACGAGGTCAGCTACGCAAACATCAAGGGCAACGTCTCCGCCATGGTCCAGATCGGTTCCGTTGCTGGTGCTCTCCTCGCCTTCCTGGTCGCCGACAGAATCGGCCGTCTCTGGGCTACTCGTCAGCTGTGCGTTCTCTGGATCCTCGGTATTGTCATCTTCCTCACCAACAATGGACGTCTCGGCCAGGTCTACGCGGGCCGCTTCATTGCCGGCGTCGGTATTGGCGAAACCACCGTCATTGCTCCGGTCTACATCTCCGAGATTGCCCCCAAGTCTGTCCGCGGTCTCTGCACTTGCGTCTTCTCCGGCGCAGTCTACATTGGTATTATGCTGGCCTATTTCGCGTCCTGGGGTGCGTCGCTCCACCTCAACCTCGACTCCGCACAGAGCTGGATCATCCCAACGACCATGCACATCATGTTCGCCGGCATCATCCTGATTCTCTCCTGCTTTAACTACGAGTCTCCTCGATACCTGATCAAACAGGGCGACGACCACCACGCCATCGAGAACCTCGCGCGCATCCGCAATCTCCCCGCCGACCACGAGGTCGTGGCATCCGAAATCTACGAGATCAAGATGCAACTCGCAGAAGAGAAGGAAGCCACAATGGGCCAGGGCGTCTTCGGCATCGTCCGCGAAATGTTCTGCATGCCCAACAATCTTTACCGCATCTACTTGGGCATCATGTCGCAGCTCCTCTCCCAATGGTCCGGCGCAGGCAGCATCACGCTCTACGCGCCCGACATGTTCGAGCTCCTCGGCACAAAAGGCCAAGTACATCCCCACTGGCCCCCATTCTATCCCAGTCCAGAACCCCGACTAACATGCCCCACAGAACGAAAAGCTCTTCGCAACCTGCATCTTCGGCGTCGTCAAATTCGTCGCCTCCATCATGTGCGCCCTCTTCCTCGTCGACGTCATCGGCCGCAAACGCTCCCTGATCATCGGCATCTCGCTGCAAGCCATCTCCATGATCTACATCGCCTCCTTCTTGACCGCCGTGCCGGACATCGACGAGCACACCGTCTTCTCCGCGGGCCAGAAACACGCCTCCGTCGGCGCAATCGTCATGATCTACGTCTCCGGCTTCGGCTGGGCTATGGGCTGGAACAGCATGCAGTACCTACTCAACGCGGAGATCTACCCGCTCAGGATCAGAGCCATTTGCAGCTCGATGGTCATGTGCTTTCATTTCGTGAACCAGTATGGGAATTCCAGGGCCGTGCCGCCTATGTTGCTTGCGAAGGAGGATGGCGGCCTCAACCCATCTGGTACGTTCTGGTTCTTTGCCGCCATAACGCTGATTGGTGGCGCGTGGGTGTGGTTGCAGATCCCGGAGACGGCAGGGCGCAGTCTCGAGGCTATGGATGCCTTGTTCAAGTTGCCATGGTATAAGATTGGGTTGTATGGGCAGAAGGAAGCGGAGATTCATGATCAGGTGCTGGCAGAGAGGGCTTTGGAGGAGAAGCAGAGGGATGTGCAGATTGAGAGTGTTGAGGTCAAGGATGGCAGGGCTTGAGGTAGTCAGGCAATATGATGATATGTTATTTGAAGCAAGTCATATCAAATGATGTTCTCTGCGACCGCGTGTCTCTCTCCCCTACATCATGAGTGCATACGTGTGCGCTCCATGTGAAAGACTGTTGAGAAGTATTGTCGATAGTACGGGTAGGGAAACTTTGAGACGTGGCTCTGTGGATTGTTGATCTTCGAGTAGATGGATTCAAACGAGTGTGATTACTAGAAACAGATGACTAGAGAGACAGGCGCACTTGTGTTGAACAAGGCCACTGTTCGAGATACTTTTGAGCTTAACGCGTCCCCAGCTTGGGCCACAGCCTAAAAAGTGTGCAAGTAGTCACCGATGAAGTTCTTGGCGAAGGAGCCGACTTGGTCGCCAATGGCTCCAAAGCCCATCTTCTCGGCAATAACGTTGGCCTTGCCCAATCCAGCAGATCCGAGAGCGGTCTCGATGAAGCGGTGCTGTATTCTAATCAACTATTTGTCTGGTGGGAGTGGTACCAGCAATCATACCTGGTAAGGCTTGCGCTCTTGATCATGGTAGACAATGAAGCGTAACTCGCCCTCAGCGTTCTTCTGGCCGTACTGGAAATTATTGTCCAGTCTGACTTGGTAGCCCTCTGCGAAGGTAAGCTTGTGTGTATGCGCTAAGAAGACGTCACGAACCACCATCGACCAATTGGAACTTGGTCACGTGCTTCGGGTTGGCCTTGGTGCTGTTCTTGTAGTACTCAGCAGCGATGAAGATGCGAGCTTGTTCGCCTGTCGCGTGTAGTCAGTAAACTGTGCAGAGAGATGTGGTAGGTTCAACACGCACCAGTGGTGATATTATCCACCGTCAGACCATAGTACTGCGCGGTACGCTCGGACAAATTCTGGCTCCATTTGACGGTCAATGGCTGACCAGCATTTTCAGCGTCGAAGATAGGGATGAGGATTTCATCGCCAGATTTTGGGGGTGCCATGTTGAAGTTTCGGTGGACTTTCGAAATTCAGCTGTATGTGCTGGCAGAACGGAGATGAGAGAAGTGTTGGTGAGTCTGAAGCAGCGAAGAGATGTCACGAGGCTATTTATGTTTCCTCATGTCCCTGTCATTCACATAGTGACGATGAGACCATTACCCTCAGCTCGCCACGACGATGTGACTAACAGCTTTGGCAAAGCTGGATATGCACAGCAACCCCCTGACACTGAGACATCTTGATGTTTTCAGCGAACAGGGCGAGATAGCGATCGTCGAGATTGCAACGCAAAGGTCATAGAAAAGAGAAGATGGAGTGCTGTGGAGAGCTGAGGTGCGTCAAGAACTTCACGCTAGGGTCTTGGTGTACATACGCCTTTTTCAACAGTAGGCAGACAGCGTGTGTGCGGATCCGCCATGACATAG
Source organism: Elsinoe australis (assembly GCA_007556505.1). Lineage (NCBI taxonomy): Eukaryota > Fungi > Ascomycota > Dothideomycetes > Myriangiales > Elsinoaceae > Elsinoe > Elsinoe australis. Next base: position 134,981 of record SWCS01000012.1, read on the forward strand.
CGTCCCCAACGTGACCATGACTTTGGGTAGGATGACATGTCCCCCTTGAGTTTGTTTCTTCAGGAGTTCAGGTTTGGTAACGACATGAACATATTCCTCAATGAGTACAACGGCTTACCGTTTTGAGTGTGACTTACCCCTTGAGTGCTCGACATGGTTGTTCTTGTTGTTGTAGTCGGGCGGTCCGTAGCTAGTGTCCGAGCGGTAGACAGGTTGTGGCGTCGTTTCAACTGGCTTGACAGTTCATGAAGCTGGTATACACCAAGTCATTGGCTGAGATACTTACCCCTCAATCGCCCTTCAGCTGTGATGGGACCCTCCAAGGGCAGAGGAAGCTACCGCACCATTCCGTAGCCCTGAGATAAATGGCTATTCATGAGAGTGTGCTGCAATGCAGAGCAGACCGAGAAGGTCATCCACTGTGTAGTGATTAAGCACTAGCTCGAGGTGTCAACGGTCGGTTAGCTCGGGGACGATCCCATGCCAATTTGAGATCCACTGATGATGCGATGAATGAGGAGTGGTTTACTCGACATCGCCCGCTAATGTCATGCGGGAAAATTCAATATTGTTTGTGCGTCTTGGAGAAGCTTAGTATGTTTCAACGAGCGTCCAATCATAGGCCAAAGGCCCGATATATCAGATATAGGAGATTGTGACATACGCATGAGGCGAGCTGAGCGTCGTGCCGAGCGCGCACTGACGGACGGATTTGCCTACGTTGGCAGTGCGTCGACATGCAGAACTAATGCCATCTCAGCTGGAATGTGAGTTTGCCATGATCTCGATAGCTAGGCTATGGAGACCCCACGTTCATCGTCGTCGACCACGACATGATCGGGGCCTCTGGCGAGATTAGCATGACTGTCACATTAGGAGGCCATGTATCTCCCTAGATGGCATTGGTGAGCTCAATGCATGTAGAATACTGAGCTTATCGATGCGGACAACGAATACCACTTCTAGATGACCTTTGAGATGTGTGGAGTGAAGTTGGGGTAGAAACGTGAAGATGGCATCGCAAGGACAGTTTCCCGGTTGGGCCGGCCCGACAGTTGACCTCTTTCCAAGCTCCTGCCACGAAACAACGACAACCAGCCTCGACAATCCACGTTGACACATTTTCAATTGGACTTTTCTCCGCTTCGAAGCTCACAGAAATTCCACGCTGCTGAACTGCTCGTACTTCATACCTGACTTGCGTAGACAATGTCATGCACGTGAGGCTCTCCATACTATGACGATGACGACCCCGCCTATCCCGCTATCAACGATCGACAGACACTGAACATGGCCCTGGATGAGCATGAAGCAGGGCGCGACCATCCTGATATAGGTGTGACAGAGGTTGAAGAGGAAGAGCAGCAGTCATGGAATAAGCCCCCCGATCTACCAGCTGACCTTCCTCGATCCCTCGACGACCGGCGGCGCGATCCAACCTATGAATACGGTGGAGAGACTGAATTCTACGATGCATGGCAGGGGCAGTCGCAGTTCCTCGCAGCTCCCGCGCTAGGCCGGTCAAACAACTTCAATCTCTCCCTCAACGAACCTGACGACGACGCGAGGACATCGCAAGAGTTGGCTGAAAATGATGCTCGATTGGCCCAGATGCTTGCTGTGCAAGCACGGATGAACGACGAGGACGACAATGCAGAATCTGCAGAAGATGGTGTCCTTACAGATGAAGATCTGTCGGAGCAGGAGAGGAAACAAATGCTCCAGGATTTCTTATTCATGGCTGCGAGCAATGGAGACGACGCGAGGGTGAACCGGCTGGTTACCGGCAAAGCCGCACAGTATGTGCAAGTCAACGCTGTCGACTCTGAAGGCACGCCGCCACTTGTGTACGCAAGTTGCTTTGGACACAAGGATGTTGTGGAGGCGTTACTGTCTGCTGGCGCTGTGGTTGATCAGCAAGACAAGAATCAATGGACTGCGCTCATGTGGGCTATGACGAATAGGCACAAAGACATTGCAAAGATCCTTCTAGACCACGGAGCTTCCACGGAGGTCACATCCTCAACGGGCAGGACGGCACTGGATTTTGTGCCTCCAGACAGCGAAATGTTGGAATATCTTCATGATGCAGGATACAGGATAGGAAGTGCTGGCATCGCTACAGACGACTTTTACAACTCTGGATTGGCGCAGGATCGATTTGAGGAGGAGCTGGCAGAGAATGAGATGAAGCGGCGAATGATGATGGAGAGCGCAAGAAATCTGGAAGTAGACCTCGGCAACCTTGGACTAGACGAACAACCAGAATCGCCAGATGATCTTGCGGAGGCTCCGGAGTTTGTTTGGGACAGGTGCTTGAACGACCAAATGTTTGTCTTTCAAGAGAACGATATCAATCGAATACTAAATATCATAATTACCGACATGACCCCGCAGCGATCTCCTTCGCAGAAGCCAATACCGGCCAACATAATATTTCTCGGGGCGAGATACGCACACTACCACGCAAATCGGGAGCTCCTAACCAACTGGATCAATGCCGCACAAGAGAAGATCTACGCCGTAGTTGACCGACATCAATGGGACATGACAATGTTAGCTTTCTGGATGTCCAACACTACACTTCTCCTGTATTACTTGAAGAAGGACCTTGGCTTGTCCGAGGTCACCCCTCAATTTCAAGCGCATATGGCCGAGCAAATCCACGAAATATACATCTTGATATTAAGAGACGCAGAGCGGCGAATGGACAAAGTGCTGGATGCAGCGATTCTGGAGCATGAAACCATCCCTGGATTTGAGGATATTCACTTCCAGAACGAATGGTCGTTTCTTCGAAAGAAGACCAAAGTCGAAGCTCCTGAGCCGCTCGAAAAGCGGACACGGGCTCCTTCTCCTCGGAGGCGAGCGCAGACATCGCCCCGCAATATCACCTCCCTCCTCTCATCTACCCTGTTCGTTCTAGATCTCTATGACGTCCATTCTGTCATCACCACCCAAGCTTTGTCACAGCTCCTCTACTGGCTTACTGCCGAGATCTTCAATCGCATCATGTCCAACAAGCGCTTCCTCGCTCGCACAAAGGCAATGCAAATACGTATGAACATATCGACTCTTGAAGATTGGGCAAGAAACAACAATAGACAGCCTGAGCATTATGAAGGGGGATCCATGACATCTTCCGGCGAGACTACTGTAGATGCCGCCCGTCGCCACCTTGCGCCAGTCGTCCAGCTTCTGCAGTGGCTGCAGTGCTTCTCGAGTCTCGGCACAGATCATGACGCTATAGACACGACGTTACAGCAGCTTCCGCAGCTTACAAGCAAGCAGCTTCTTCATGCAGTCAAGCACTATCGTGCCGAAGTAGGCGAAAAGACGTTATCGAAACAAACGCTGAAATATGTGAGCGAGAAGAAGAAGGCTCTCAATGCTCAACGGCGAAGAGAAGAGCTCGAAAAGCAGTCCGTCCCGCCTACACCAACGACACCCGCAAAAGCGAACGGAGTCGCAAATGGCTCCGCTCCTCCAGCATCTACGCAAGGTAGCCCCTCAATCGGCATGAACAAAGACGAAGACGAGCCAGACATCACACTCCTGAATGCGGGGTCCTTACTGCCATTTCACCTTCCCACCTCGACGGATATGCTCGTCACATACGGCTCAGGATTCGGTGGTGTCAACAAGGAACGAGGAAGGCGGTATATTCCGACTATCCCGCCCGACTTCTTTGAAAAGCTGGATCCTGGAGCAGGGAGGAAAGAAAGCAAAGCGGGGTTGTATGAGGGATCTGGCATTGAGGAGGAAGAAGGAGATGGAGAGGGGGAAGAAAATGAGACGTAGGGTAGGTAGCTACGTGGTATATGAGACTACGATTATTCTCAAATGGTACTGTGTATGGCAGGGCTAGCATATCTGAGAAGGCCCGATGCAACACTCGTTCGGCCAGCCATGAGATTCTACTAGATCAGCGACTTCGACCCATCAAGTACGACATGAGGCACGAGGGGCCAGATTTTGCACCAAGGTAATTTTATCGGGTTATTCGATGGGTACAGGAATCTTCATTGCGAGCGGAGTCTGCAGAACACATGGTGTCCAGGTGTGGTGGTACCATGCCCGACTGAACACAGGTTTCACAAGAAGCAAACACGTGCGCATCCTTTCACATTATATCATCAATGACTTCCTCCTGCTGTCACATTCCCTTCCTAGCATTCTTTCACATATCTAAAACATGCCGCAACTTCATGGAGCAACATACGAAGTCCGCTACAGTAACCTTACTGAGCCACTCGCAAGGTACGAAGAGGGCGGGTATCATCCTGTACATCTAGGAGATCGGTTCCGATACCAAAGATACGAAGTTGTGGCGAAGTTGGGCTTCGGCGATTCTTCAACTGTTTGGCTGGCTCGAGATCATGAGTAAGTCTTCTCCGTTATAAAATGATCTTAAGCGTGGCCACTGGAAACAGTTGATCCTGGCTTCATGAGCATTCCTTCTTCCATTTCCCTTCTAGAGAACTTACTTTGCATCTACACTTTCACGATCCGTGGTATCCATATCCCTGCTATCCGATGCTATCCGGGCTGATCGCTTCTATGCCAATACTGATACTATCTCAGCAAACAGCGATGGGTCGCTCTCAAGATCAAGACAGCAGACGCCGGAGAGAGCAACGAAGACCGTATCTTGCAGCACCTGACTTCAGAATTCAACTCTCAACCCCCAGAACCACGAGTCGTGAAGCTGTTGGACACATTTCTTCATTCAGGCCCCCACGGAGTGCATCGCTGCCTTGTTCTTGAGCTGTTGGGGCCTCACATACTGCGAGCTGCACAGGAGCTGTCTGCTGATGGACGACTCTCGGTGGAACAAGCAGCTTTTGTTCCCAAGCAAGTGCTTCAGGGCCTTGCTTTCTTGCACAGCAAAAACGTCTGGCATCTAGGTAAGTGTTCCAAGGCCATGAGAACGACTAAAGCCATCGGCCCTGACAGAACAATTCATGATGCTTACAGTTCTTCAGACATGAAACGAGAGAAGATCCTGGTTGAAGTCCCTCATCTCCAATCAATGGACCGCGAAACCATCCTCTACCACTACGGCGAACCTACCAGATACAACATCACCCGTCAGAACGGCCGCCCCCACCACCCTGCCGTGCCCGACTATCTCCTCCGCGCCACCCCTCTCGCCGTCTCCGAGTACGAGTCCTTCACGCACGTCAAGCTCATCGGCTTCGACCAAGCCCACCACGACGTGAGCGCCGCAGGCCGACCCCGTCCGTCCACCGCATCATCCCTCAACATCAACGTCCGCTACACCGATCTGATCATCCCACCGCCAGAGAGCCACGCCCGGGAATATGGCGCTCACACCGACGTCTGGCTAGCAGGCTACGTAGTATGGCTCCCCTCTTCAACCAACCACACCACCACATTCCTCCGTCTCCTTTCACCCTATCGAACCAACCAGGGCCTCCTTCTGACTTCTCCCCCGTATGAATATGCTGACTCGTTCTGTATAGATCTACAAACTCCTAACCCCACTACGCCCCCTCCCAACCAGCGAACCAGAACCAAAATGGGACCCCACAGACGCCTACAACATGTTCGGCGCCTGGCCCGCACGCTTCCACGCCCACAAGCCCGAGGGAGCCGCGCGGTCATTGAAGGACGAGTTCGTAGCGGACTATTTCGCCACCGCACCCTCACCCTCCATCACTGCCGCCACCAGCCCCATCACTTCCCAGACAGCTGTGCCATCCTCAATGAGCACAAGCAGCGCAGGGCGTCCAGGTGCAGAAGGCGCACAGACAAGAATGAGGGCAAGCACGACCTCCATGGCCGGAATAGGCGGGACGATGACGACGGGCGAGTCATCAGTGCTGACAGACAGCGCCGCAATGGCTGAAGAGCCAGGAAGGCAAAGAAGTGGAGAGTGGAGCAGGGAGACGGTGGTGAAGGTCGGGGAGGTACTGATGTTGATGATGAGGGCTGAGCCGAAGAGGAGACCTACTGCTTTGGAGGCGGGGGTGGGGATTGAGATCGCGTTGGAGGGGGAGAGGTGAGGGGGATGAGATCGATAGACCCATCTTGATTCCATGGAACGTCGCCAGTGTAGGAAATCATGCTGTGACTGCGTCAACGCAAGCAATTTTGACATGAACATCATCATTCGCCATGGTATGTATCTGCTAAGCTAAGGTATTCTACAATGCATTCTCGTGTCGTGGCTCTTCCTCGCGGCACCTCCGCCCAGGGTCACATACTTGTCATCCCTAGCATAAAGCATCAACAAGGGAACCCCTCTATCCCCTCCCCATCAGCCGCTAGTTCACGAACAAGCTATCCCCATCAAGACTGTACTGCTTCAACAGATCCGCCAATTTCTTCGCCTCCTGAGCAAAGTTGACCGGAGCAGCACTGAGGACTTGATACCGGACCCTGTCCCGCAAGTTAGCATATCAATTTCCCCAACCTCACAACAGGCAAAGAGTACATACCTCTGCTGGTCCTGGAACGTATCCATCTTCGCCCTACACCTAAACACCAGGTTCTTACAATTCGCATCCTGGAACAGATCCTGCACCTTACGTTCGTCACCCTCCTCTTTAGCCGCCATGACGACATCAGCCGGCACGCCCATGACCATGCGGCCGACCTCGTCGAAGCAGCTGAGCCATAGCATACCCGTGTGGTCCGCGACGTTGATGGACATGATGTACCTGTACTCTGGCCTCGGATGAGACACGTTACACTTCTCGCAGCGCCACTCGCCAGGGTCGACTTCGATGACCTTCTTGTTGCACTCTGGCGTCAGGCAGGCAGGGTACGCGACGCTGTCCTGCTTGACATACACGATGGTGCCTTTCAAGTTGAAGTAGTCTGCTTCTTCGGACATGCCGAGGTTTTCGTCGCGGATCTGGGCGATGGTCTTGAGAGCGTTCTTGGAGTTTGTTGCTGCGGAGGTGTTGCCGATTGTGTTGGCGTGGGTTTGGTAGTTCTCGTTGCGGCCTTGGGCATCGTACCAGCCTTTGAGGGCGTGGGCTTCGTCGATGTCGGGGTCGAGGGACATACTGCCGGAGGAGAGGAGCGAGAGACTGCGTCCGCCAAAGTCTGATACTTTGACGCCCTTGAATGCGATCACGGTCTCCTCTGCTGCGTTGAATGATTGGGCGGTGGCACCCCAGATGGTGAGGCGGACGGAATACCCAGTGTTGTCGGCGATGGTGAGCTCGCGTTTGGAGAAGGGCTTCGAGGTGGTCTTGGAGACGACTTCTGAGACTTCACCGACGCCCTGGAGGATGCCAATGCAGTCAATAGTGGTGTCCTTCTCCACTGATTCAAGATCTGCCAAACGTGTGAAGTTGTAAGTGACTTGCGGCACGCCCTCATTGTCCTCCGCCTTTTCGATTGCCGTGTCGCGCTCAAAAGTCAGTTCGTAATCGTTGTTAACGTTGGAGAACTGTCGCTTGGCCAAGTTAATGCGGCAAGGAGAAGAGATGTAGTAGACGGAGCCTTCCTGGATGAGCTCGTAGAAGGTGTCGACTGAATCTGTGAAGCCAGTCGCTCGAATCTCACCAGTCGCATCCAAGAAGTTTGCGCTGAACAGCTTTCCCTGTCCGTTCTTGTTGTGCCACTCCTTGATTGGTCCCTTGTGTGTACATCTAGCCTTGATCGTCCACTTGTGTGTGTAAGGCGACAGAGCCTCGATAGGGTAGATATTGCCATGCGCTGAGCTGGCGCCGTTCGACCGCGAAGGCAGAGATCGCTGCTGTGTGGTCTGCTGCTGCTGCGGCTGTTGCGCAGGCTTGCTGCCGTAAAAGTTGTTCCCTGAGATGTTGTCGACCTGCGGCTTCGTTTCTTCCTGGGTTTCTCCTTTGATCATATCAAGTGCGACTGGCTGACCAATCTTTTCTGTCTCTCCATACTCTTCAAGCACATCAAGGTCGAGGATCACAAGAATGCTGCGTAGTGTCAGATATGCGAAGCTAGTCGTAGCTGTGATACTCACGGTTTGTCTTTGACCGAGTTTGCCTGGAAAGCTTTCAGCCTGCATAGAGAGCCCTTCTTCAGCTTGCCCTCGGTCACGATCCAGTTGGTTTCTATCAGCGATTAGCTCCGAGCAAAGCAGAGCTGTACGAGTTGACCTACGCTGAGCAATCATGCTCTGAATAAAGTTATGAGTGTCGTTGAACACGACACGGAATCTCTCGACACCATTCGCCTGGTTCTGCATCGGCTTGATCTGAACACACTGGACGATAGGATTGGTGACTTCTTCGCCGGCGAAGACACGGCGCAGGCAGCCGACTGAGAGGACCTCCATTGGGTCTGCCATGATTTCTGGTGGCGGTGTGAGCACTATACTTTCAGCGTCACTGTCTGAGAGGTGAGTTTGTTGTTGGTTGTTTCTATACGATGACCTTGTAGAAGTGGAGGCGAATAAAGCTTCGGAGGAGGGGCGGCGCTGCGGCCTGGCGCGTCGCAGCGACGCGTCGCTAAATTGAAAATCATGGCGAGTCATGCTGCTTCTACCGTGAGAGTAGAGACACAAACGACGTCGTCTTGATCTCGCAATTGAAATCAGATTGTCTCTTCTCTTGGTAATCAATCTTCCTGCCCTTTGCTAATACACAGCTGTCGGGGACGAAGCGCTACTTTGCTGGAGTCAAAGCATATACGCTCTGACACCTTTTAGCGCAGAGCAAACGTGTGAAGAAGGATCTCGGCGCAGCGTATATATTACATTCATAGAGTCTGATGAGGCTTGTTACGTGAAGAAAAAGTGGTATCTTGCATTGAAATACAAAAAAAGTGGCATCGCCCCCATAGGCAGCAGCCCCCTCACTGCAAGGCAGCCAAGCGGCATGACTGGAAGGCCGTCAACCACATCCCGTGATGTGGCACAAAACTAAAAGAAGCTGAGCCAATCCCCTGTCGTCATAATAGTGAAATTCCACCTGTATATACCTGTTCGTCCCAAAACCAGAAAGCCACACGGCAGTTGATGCCCATCGCATCGACCTGCTTGAACAAGAAGAAAACGATACTTTTAACTCTTCTACTGGAAGGGGTTGTTGTTGTTGTTGCGGCTCTGTGTCCTACTGCCAGTAGAGTCCGAGTCGGAGTTGACCTCTGCTGTGATGGTGGTCATGACGTTGATCTTGCCATCGACGAGTGCTTGCTCCTCGTCACCACTGCGGCGGGCGACACCACCCATGACACCGGTTGTCATCTCATGCGAGAATCCATCCTCCTCCTCAGCGCGGCTCATGATGTGAGTAGCGTTGCGAGACTTCTCGCCGCCAGTGGTGTTCCTGCCGTAGTTGGGAACCTTGGAGTTGGTACCGCTGCGAGTAGAGCCAAAGTTGGGGAATACACGGATGATCAGTGCCTTGAGTGCAGGTGCGCTGGAGGTGATGATGGCAATGTTGGCTTCGATGATGGACCAGGTGGCAGGAGCGACGTTGTCGTATGAGAAGTCGGCCGAGTGCTGAGCCTTGTAGAGGAGGACAAGTCGAATGACGGAGATAACGCAGACGCTTGAGAGAACGTTAGTATGATTCTTCGATAGTAAAAAGGGCTAGACTTACAAGGCACCGATCATGAAAATGCCTCCAAGAGCCATCTTCTGACGCTTTGGCATGTGAAGGTTGCTAAGCACTGGCATCGGGGACAAGATGATCATCAAATCGGTGATGATGTTCATGTACGAGTTGCCGAAGAAGATAGGCCACTGGGGCATGCACTTGCCAGGGGCGGTGGGGTCCCAGAACTTGGACACTGGCCAGCAGATGAAAACACAGCCTGGGTAGGGTTAGCTGATTGACAGATGATCTTGGCTAGGCCAATGCATACCGAGGAAAGTCCAGAGACCGTAGATGGTCAAGATAACCAACATGCCCTTGACAGCAATTTGGAACTTGTCCGTGACGAAGATACGTTTGTACTGGAAGAGGATGGAGAACTTTGTGGCGGTAAGGGAGACGTTGTAAATCCAAATGCAGACCCAGAACCACTTGAAGAACCCTCCGATGTCCGCGGGCGTCAATTCGAAGACGTGGTGTCCGAGACCATACTTGTGCACTACTGAGGTCAGTCGCGTCTTCTCCATGTACACATTAGTGCAACATACTCATGACATAGGTGACCATGGTCATGACCGAAGCGAGCCATGCGAGAACGATCCATGCCTCCTCGATACCAGGTTGCTTGACAATGGCGAAACGAGTGTAGAGACGACCCGCCACAGTAAGTCCAGCGAGGGCTACCATGACGCCCGCCGCGGCGATAACGCCATCACCCCTGTAGTTGAGTGCACTGTTCCATACACCTGGTGTCGGAGCTGCTGCCATTGTGTGTTGATGTGACAGAACAAGTCGATTGTATGACGAGTAGAATGGTTCAAGGCTGAAGAAACAAGTGGCGTCCGGAGGCGGGTGATCCAAGTACTTATCGGTGGACCTTGAGGATCGTGAAGGTGTTCTTCTGTTATGCGGGCATGCTGTTCTATTCGTTCAACGGTCCGGGAGGTAAGAGCAACAGCCGTCAACGGTGAGCCAATACCGATACGAATTCAAGCCAAAGACCCTTCAAATGGTTCGACGGCGTCGTACGGGTCGTGTAGCGTATCGTCGGCCGGTGTCATGGAAAGCTTGTACAGCGTTATGCGACTGTGAGGAGTGGTGGGCAGGAGGGTAGAGAGAAGAGGCGGTTTTGACATGATCAATTGTGAAGGATGTAGCGAGGGGGTAACACTACCTCTGCACGGACTACCATCCTACGCTCGTTAGTACAGTATCGTATGGGTGGAGGGCGTCAATCTAAAGAGAGGCCTGTTTGGCCAAGATCCTGTCGCGAGGCCGTCAAGTCTGGGTCGGGGCGTGGATTAGATGGCGGGAAGATCGCTGACCGAGTCAGGATTGCGCCCAAGCAAATAGTTGATGAACGAGTGCCTTGAGCGCAACCGACGTCGTCACGGCTGTCTCACGTTGCGTACTCTGAATATGCTAGGTCACTGAAGCGCGTGGCTCGTTTGACCCTGCAGCGAAATTGCATCAAGCCACGGGGCATCTACATGAGCAGGCGCATGGGCAGGTGCATGAAGGATTCTTCGGCATGTCTTAGCAGTGACGGGAGGACTGCCAAAACGCCTGGAGAACGGCACGGCACAGGAGCTGTGCTCGAGGATCCGATTAGGCAGGTCTTCGCCACGGGTTGATGGAGCGGACGGTTGCAGCGGCCACATTATTGATGGCCCGTCAGCTTCATGACGGCCGGATAGCGTGTGCCGTGTCTCTGAGATTGGGTGTGAGATTAGGTGTGGATACGAAGTGCAAACTCTTGCAAAAATCCGGGGATGTCCCCTTCAGGAACCGATAGTGCTAGTCATGCTAGTCAGGCTAGTCATGCTTTTTCAACCACTCACAATTCTGCCTTTCACCACTCAAGCTTCAGGGGATCTGCTGTGCCACAGATCTCTCCGGAGCTTGTCTAGTGGCCCGGCAGCCGATTGCTCTGTGCTCGTACACTACGAGCCGTGTCTTGTTCTTGAGCCCGAGATTCAATCGAGGCCTCATTTCTGTTATCCTCAACTCCTCTGCCACGTCTCTGGGGCTGAGTCCTAAATCGTCTGGTCTGGACTATCAGCATGACAATTGAACCATTCAAACCCCGGAGACAGAGATCCTTGACTGTTGACAACCCACGGCCCGGCTTGCCGTTGCGAACAACTGTGCTGCCCGGATGAACCCGAACTTTAGCTTCAACAGGCGATCGTCGATCATTTTGCCCTCGGCCACTCGTCCCGCGTATTGCGCACCGTCTATCCAAATCTAGCATACCAATACTGTACTCATTATTGTTGTCTTATCATGAACTGTTTTCTCTCGCCTTCTGCCAACCGTAGAGCCGCAACTTTGACCTCTAAACAGGGACTGATCATCGCTATGCCCTCTAATGCAGCAATGACGTGAGCAATGATACGGTCCATGTCTTCTGTCGAAGGTAACAACGCAGCAAGTCCAGGCGATAGTAACGCTCCCATCACGAACAGTGTTTCGGCAGCCATGTCGTTAGCAGTCCTCCATGTGCACCGAAGATGCCCTGTGTACCTGGGCGCCGTCAGCTATCATAGCATCACGTCAACGAGTGGTCATAGCAACTCACAGCACCGAGGTGTTCTCAATCTGTCGCACAGCAGCTTCCAAACATTGCTTGCAATGGTCACGTATCGTTGGGTCGAGCAGTAAACTGCCATCCCTCATCGCCTCATACACAATGGGTCGTAGAATCTGTGCACGACATGCGAAGAAGCCAAGCCGCAGCTCACTTTGCACAAGACTCGTCGTCGGGACTTCCTGTTGGAACTTGGACGCCTCTGGCAGTCGCTCATACCACTGATTCAGTTGGTGGTGAAATGTCTGTGCTAGTGGCAATAAAGCGTCCAGGTTGGTGGACTGGGCAAGTGAATACGGTATTGCCTGAGCGGCCCGTTGCCTGAGACGTTGCAGCCAGATCTGAGGGGAGAGGAAACCTAGGTCGCTACTTTCCGAACCAAGCGTAATGTCTTGCGAGTACCCTGCTGGTAAGCCCACAGTTTGGTGCATGAGATTCTCCGACCATTGCTGGACCCCCACCGCCGAACGAATGTCCGTTTTGAGATGTTCGACGTTCCAATATAACCTCTTCAAAGATTCGCATTCGGCCGGCGAAAGCTCGTTTTGTAACGACAGTTCTGTCTCAAGCTTTGAACTGGCGAGGCTCAAAGTATACCATGAATCTAAAGGTCGAAACGTAGAAAGTAAATACGCGGACCCTAGAAACAAGCACTGAATGGCCGAGGCACCGTTGGAGGCTACCATCTCTGGTAACATTGACCACGCCTGCGAGAACAGTTGGAAACCAAGAGTGTCCTCTGGCTTCACTGCATAGAGTTTGTTGCCATTGATAACATTCCATCCAAGAGCAGCAATTAGTAAGACAGTTGAACTCTCCGAGCCTTTGGCGAATCCATTCAAAGAGGCAGTAGCATAGATTGCTTGCCAAGTTTCAGCGTTAATGACAGCATGATACGGATGCAGTAGCTGGAAGTATGCATCCACATGTGACGTGATATCGTTGACTTCCACATTCGTTTGTCCTTGAATAGAGAGCTTCGACCTTTTGCTCTCTGCAGCGAGACCTGTGGAGTCTTCTAACGAGATTGGCAGAAGTCGCCGTACAGTCGAGTCTTGGATGATCTCTCGGAAGAGGGTCTGTGATTCTGCGGTACCAGTTCTTCTCCGGTACGCCTGATCGTCAGGAGTTGGGTTGATGAAGCCACCACCTCGGCTGGTGTTGGAAGAGTGTCTCTGCACCGCAGGATCTAGAGAAGGGCCGTCGGTAAAGCCATCCGACGGATAATCTCTAGCGCCGTTTACGTTCGATTGGCTTGGCTGGTAGCCACTCTGGAGCATGCTCTCAATGCGTTGCAGATGTTCCAGGATCATCTTGTCGCCAGCGTCCAATTTTTGTCCAGGCTCACGATACACGCATTCCGCGTTGAGTTCGGTGCATAATCGGCACTTTGCTACTCGTGGTCAGTGGGAAAGGGTGACGCTGCAAGGCGAAGACGTACGTTTGGCTCCGTCACACCTTGTCTTCCTACCTCTGCAGATCTCGCACTACACAAATCAATAATCGATCCATACAGACGAAAGGTTCACTAACTGCTATCATCGCTCGTCTTCTCGGGTAGTCGGACGACTCGGGCTGTCCCTGTTGCCGCATCTCGGGCTGATACTCATGCTGCAACGGCTGCTGCTGTCTGATACTTGGAGAGTAGTCCTGAAACTGTGGTTGTACAGGAGCCATGGCGATGTTCTGTGGTGCAGACTGTGGCTGCAAATTTGGATCTAGTTGCATGCCGGAATCAGAAGCTCCATTTCCTCGTTGTCGCTTGCGTGCTCGCGCCTCTGCAAGCTGTCCGATATTGTCGTTGCCGTCCATGCTAAGGTCCTCACACTTACGAAGCGATGCTTGTCTGTTGAGATTTACTTGTTCTTATCAGAAAGTCATGGTTGAAAATTCGACACTGCAATTGTAGCCAGTCGCGTTATGAAAGCCGATGAAGTTCGTGATCCGGGCACCTGCGATCTGGTATGGCTTTCTCTTCAATTGCCACAGGATCTCGAGAGAGTGATGACAGCGCCAGCGCAATGATCAGTGCCTTACATTTATTGTCGAGTGTACGAGATGTGAGAACACACTTTGGCGGCGCGGTATACTTTCGTCTTGGAGTCGCAAATCGCGTCGGTCTTCGGCAGGGACAATTGCCGACTCGGCCCGCATCCCCGTCTTGATTATCAGAAAATTTCCTAGCATCCGGACCCGACACTTTCTTAGAACCCACATAGCCAATCATACAGCATGTCGAAACGCTCGCGAGACGAGACCGAACAGGCATCTGACGCCGTCAAGAAGGAGAAGCGAGAGAAGAAGCACAAACGGAGAAAGACAGAAGAGCAGCTGCCCACTCCGGTAGACACCAATGGCACTTCAAGCCCAGCCGGCGCTCCAGTCGACTCCGATGACGAGGCCGCCAGAAAAGCTGCAAAGGCTGCGAGGAAAGCGGAGAAGAAGGCACTGAAGGAGCAGAAGCGGGCCACGAAAGAGCAGGAGAAGGCTACAGACACGGCCGAGACGCCCGCCACCGTCACCGCCGCTGATTCTCCTGTCGCTGAGGCTGGAGAGGGATACCAAGAAGCAGCATCACTCTCTTCGTTGTCGAAATCTGAGGTGGACGACTTCCTCAAGAAGAGTCAGATCACAGTTTTGGACGAATCGAAAAAGGCGGCTCCTCTACGTCCAATTGTCGCTTTCGAGCACCTTCAGCTTGCGAACAACGATCTGAAGTCGTTATTCACTGGCTTTAAGGCACCGACTCCTATTCAGGCTGCAGCATGGCCATATCTGCTGTCCGGCAGGGATGCGATCGGAGTAGCAGAGACTGGTTCGGGCAAGACCATGGCTTTCGGCCTGCCTTGCGTTCAGCATGTGAACAAAAAGAGCTCTGGCAAGAAGGGAGATGCGATTCGAGCTTGCATTGTGTCTCCTACTCGAGAGCTGGCGCTGCAGATTCACGAGCAGATGGTCAAGTTGACTGCGCCGTTTGGCTTGAAGGCGGCTTGTGTTTACGGCGGAGTGAACAAGGATGCACAGCGCGAAACACTTCGAGGGGTAAGCATCATCGTTGCGACTCCTGGTCGATTGAATGATTATATTGAAGAGGGCTCGATCAGCTTGAAGAAGGTCAGCTTTCTTGTGCTCGACGAGGCAGACCGGATGTTGGACAAGGGTTTCGAGCCTGAGATTAGGAAGATTGCCTCTGACGCATCAGGCAAAGGACGGCAAACTCTCATGTTCACGGCTACATGGCCGCCACAAGTGCGCGAGTTGGCAGCGACTTTCATGAACGACCCTGTTCGGGTCATGATTGGAGACAATGCCACAGGAGAGCTGAGGGCGAACACTCGCATCGAACAAAAGGTCGAGGTCATGGATCCACGAGCGAAGAACGATCGTCTTCTCGAGGTTCTCAAGAAGCATGGTGGGCTTAAAGCGCAGGCTGACCGGGCCCTTATCTTCTGCTTGTACAAGAAGGAGGCAGCAAGAGTCGAAGACTTTGTCCGGAACAGGGGGTACAAAGTCACTGGCATTCATGGTGACCTCACGCAACAAAGGAGAACAGAGGCTCTCGAGGCATTCAAGACTGGCAAGGTCCGACTGCTTGTAGCTACGGATGTAGCTGCCCGAGGTCTTGACATTCCTGCCGTGAAGTTGGTCATCAACTACACCTTCCCTCTGACCGCCGACGATTATGTCCACCGAATTGGCCGGTAAGTCAAGGGATCCAGAAAAATAATGATTGACGTCCCGCTAACAAATTCACAGAACAGGTCGTGCTGGTCAAACGGGAGAGTCTATCACTTTCTTCACTGAACATGAAAAGGGACTCGCTGGTGCGCTGGTCAATGTGCTGAAGGCAGCAAACCAGAATGTTCCGGAAGATCTGATGAAGTTTGGGACGACGGTAAAGAAGAAGGCCCATGATGTTTACGGCGCATTTTACAAGGATCCTGGAGAGATGAAGAAGGCGACCAAGATTACTTTTGATTGATGGTAGACATTTATGATAACAGCGAATTTTCTCCTCTGCTGTCGTCTCGTGATCTGTGTTATGAACCTCGTGACACCCGTGACATGATTGTGCAGGGAACGGGAGCTGCCAATATTCACGATCCCGCAGCCCGTTTGTGGTGGCCGAGGTCGGCGATCTGAAGCACAGCGCCGCCACATCGTATGAACAAACAGTCACATACCTACCTTATTACAAGTACTCGTCTCCTCGTCAGTAGCTCTCAGGTCTCTCAAAAGAACCAAATACATCGACTGAGCGGCACTCACATCAACTCTCGCCCACCAAAAAGCCAAAATGTGCAAGCCAGCCACATGCGGAACATGCAGTAAGTAACTCCGCCACCTGCGCTCCCCTGACACAACTCTTTATCGGAGGTCATCGATAGTATGCTTGGTCGATACTCAAGTTCATTACTGATAGTGGACCAGGCAAGAAGACATGGTGGGGTTGTGGATCCCATGTCCCGGGAGTCATGACAAACATCCCCAAGGACCAATGGTGTGAATGCGAGCCCAAGGTGGAGAAGGAAGGGACCGAGTACCCTCCCATGGGCAAGGCACCCTCCTGATATGGCTGGGAAAGAGATGGCTGATTGTCTCAGGGACTCTGTTGGGAGGAGTGAAGGCAACTTTCGGATGGTAGTCAGCCAGCTAGTAAACGCAACGCGGTGACCTCGAGGCTGGTGTGTAGGTAGAGGATGGCTAGCATCATGTTGCTGTATGAAATTTTGAAATTAGAACGATGATGTATGAGCGAAAATAGATTTGACAGCTGCGAGAGTTGAATTTTGAGCACCCTGATGGCTGCAACCTGAGTCCGTTAGAGGTTGTGTCTCCGTTCTGGCAGACTGCTCTCACCACTCAATCCCATTACTTGCCTGCACTTCTGATCCATGGATGCTTTTCGACTACTCGCATGATTCGAAAATCCCTCGACTAGTCGTATTGACACAAACTAATCTACCTCCCTGCCACCCAATACTGCCATATACTTTGGCTGCAACGCACACTGCTTTCGCGTTTCTCATGGCTGGGACTTGCATACGAAAAGCGTGGGGCTCGCGCGGGGGAGCATGGCAGTCACTGAGCTCGACCGCCAGGGGAAACTGACGAGTTTTCACGCTCTTGCACACGATGAAAGCGGCAGCGGATACAACATGCCTGTTCATATGCCAACTTTGCAGCGGCTCTACCTTGACTTGCAACGTCAGCCGAGCCACAACAAGAGAGAAAATGTGCAAGCGACTTGTGATGTCTGTGGAGCATGCCTTCGAGCGGAACTGTGGCGCTAGACAAGGGCAACCAGTAAATCTCACGTCATTGTGCCTGAACTTGCACAGATCCCGAGCTCACAGCAGGTCTTCATCGAGAAAACACACCAGACCACCTCGTCTCCAGCCATTGACTTCATTTGCAAAATGGTCGTCGTGTCGATCCGGCTGGAGATGTGAGGCTTGATCGGACCAAATATGCCAATCAAGCACTGAGCGCTGCTGTCGCTTGATGTCGCGTTTACCTTTTTCGTCAAGCCTCGTGGGTCTGTCAGCCACATGTTCATGGGGCTTTGGCAATGGTTCATGACAAGAAGCTTGGTCTTGTGTTCGCAGCGATGCGAATGAAGATGCACGTCAGACAACTGTCGAAAAGTTCTTGAGCTGTCATCTGCTCGTGGTAGTGCCTCTTACGTTCATTTACTGCTGACCACCCAACACTAGCAATCACCTCTTTCGTTTGTTCTCTACCGTCTGAAAGCCTCTCGGCCCCGCGCTCACACCTTCTTTCCATGACTGACACGAGATCGTCCCTGAGAACGAGATAGCTCTCGAGACTGATTTCATCTTCATGGTGCCGCTTTCTTACTTTTAATGTTTACTTCTAATCCTGGTCGGTTCACTGCAGATGTCAGCTCCTTCAACACCACCAACACCTATGAGCATTGACTCTCCTGCATCCATGCATTCCAGCATGCAGAGCCCAATAGACACTCATGCTTGGCGAAGCGATGCCGCCCTTTCAAGAACACCAAGTAACAGCTCTCAATCCTCACAATCAGTCAAGTCCTCATTCAAAGCTCACTACCAATACGACCAAAGCCAGCACAGCGTAGTACAATCGCAAGTGCCACCTATCCCAGCTCGCGCACCGGGTCATGCACTCCACACACCGAAGCAGGCACTCAAAAAGCGACGCTCACCACGCGTCTACTCATTGCGCGAATTGAGAGCCAGAGATTCGGAAGCGCAGCTCAGATCCATCTACGAAGCTCACACGCTAGCTTACCTGAACGACGCGATTGAACCATATCGCAGGGCGACTACTCCTGGCCGCTCCAAGTGGTCTTTCTCGGACTCGAGCGGAGACGAAAGCATCAAGGAAGAAACAGAGGAGGAAGAGGAGTTCTTCATGGCGCCAGAGAAAATAGGATGATGGTGATGAACAGCTGCGGAAGGGAGCAAGCAGTGGTCGAAGAGGTCAGATGCGCTAAGATCGAATCGACGTGCTGAAAAGAAAATGCATGCGAACACGAGATGGCTTTTATGGCTGAAGGATTCATGACTACGGACAATTGAAAGGAGGGAAAATGGTGAAGGTGTCAGCCAGCCCTGGGAGAAGAAAAGCTGACCCATCCGACGGATGGTCGGCTCGACGTGGGGTGCAGGATGGGCAAAGCAGAAGCTCAAGAGTGCCCCGCCGCAGGACTGGCCTGCCCCGCCATGACGATGGATGTGCACAAGACACATGGGACAGTTTCTACCTCGGGCAATTTTCTTTTCTTTATTTGTAATCTAGAAGATCTTGAGACGACTCACGATATTAACGCGAAGCAATTGCACATCCAATTGAACCTTTGACAACCAATTGACCATTGTCCCCCATTTGCATCCATCCCACCCAGTGACCCTCACCACACCTACCCAGCACAATGGCGACCATGCGCGCAGTCGGTAGGCAACCCTTTCCCCAATCCCATCTCTCACTAACGTCCAACCCCAAGCCATCAAAGGCGGCAAAGGCCCCGCCACCGCCCTGCACATCACCGAGACGCCCCGCCCAACGCCCACCTCCACGCAAGCCCTGGTCCGGGTCCGCGCCTTTGGCCTAAACAGAATGGACCTCCTCCAACGCGAAGGCATGTACCCCGTCCCTCCACAAGCGCCCTCGACGCTCGGCGTCGAGTTCTCCGGCGTGATCGAATCCGTCGCCGCCTCGGCCGAGCGCGGCTTCAAGCCCGGCGACGAAGTCTTCGGTCTGGCCTACGGCGGCGCCTACGCGGAGTACATCGCTGTGTCGACGCATATGCTCGTGCACAAGCCTGCCGAGCTGTCGTGGGAGGGATGCGCCGGCATCCCGGAGACGTGGATCACGGCGTTGCAGGCGATGTATCTCATTGGGGAGTTTGCGCCGGGGAAGAGCATATTGTGGCATGCCGGGGCGAGCAGCGTCAGTATTGCGGGCTTGCAGTTGAGTCGGGCGGATGGGGCGGGGAAGGTCTTCGCGACGGCGAGGCAGGATGAGAAGTGTAGGTGGATTGAGCAGACGCTGAAGGCGGATAAGGCGTGGAATACGGAGAAGGAGGATTGGGCTGGGCAGGTGTTGGAGGCCACGGGGGGGAAGGGCGTGGATGTCATTGTGGATTTTGTGGGGGGAAGCTATTTTGCGGATAATCTGAAGGCGGCGGCGAGGGATGCGAGGGTGGTGAATTTGGCGACGCTGGGGGGTGGGAAGGTCACGGGGGATGCGGACATTGGCATGTTTGTTAGGAAGAGGCTGAGGTTTGAGGGGAGCAGTTTGAGGAGTAGGGATGAGGATTATCAGGGGAAGCTCAGGGATAGGTTGGTCGAGGTTGCGTTGGAGAAGTTCAAGAGTTGGGAGTTCAAGAGCCATGTTGAGAAGGTGTTTGATTGGGAACAGGTCGTCGAGGCCCATCAGTTGATGGAGAGTAACAAGACCAAGGGGAAGTTGATCTGCACGATCAAGTGGTGAGAAGAAGCACATATTTGAAGAGTAAATTCATTGGATTGGAGAGGATAGCCAGTCATCTTTCTTAAAACACTGCAGCATTGCAGTGATAGTCGTGGTGATGGTGTCCTTGGCAGTGTATTTGTAGACTGCCATCGTCCACTGCAGTGAACGAGCGTGTCCGTAGCACCACTGCCTCAATTTCTACTACACCAATGGACCACCTTTACGGCGTCTCGAACTGGATTAAATCACTCATCAGAATATTCAGACGAAGGGCAGGGCAGAGAGGGAGTTGCAAGGCCGCGGGATTCAAAGGTTGCATAGTGCATGCAGGTGGCCCAAGCTTCTTGTCGTTTGGCTGCGTTTTGTTTACTGTCAACACAGACGTCGATCATCCGAACCACGGCTCACATACTCTGAACACCCTGCGCATACTGCAATCTCTACTATCGCATCTTGAATTGTCAACGTCCAACGACTTCACGTTCGCTCAGGGCGCTCACTTCTCCACGACCGCTGAATTCATCGCACTTTGCATACGATTTTACGACGTCAGACCATGCCTTTGTAGGCTCGCACCCACGTTTCATTTGCGTACATTCCTTAACACGAGGAATCCATTCCTCGACAAAACATGCCGTCGGTCGACAGAGACGTCTCCAGCGATCGCGAATCGCGGCATCGCCCTTCATTTTCAGAGTCGGCGTCTGGCCGTCTATCGGTGCCCATGTAAGTTTCCTTCGTCTCTGTTGTAGTCATCGCAAGGATTACCATGAAAGATAATGGGGCTGACCAGAGTGCTTTCGAAACTTAGGTGGGACAGCGCAGACCCAGACAGATGTCCACCTCCCCTCCCAATCCCTCCTGGATCACCCAGTCTCCAAACCAAAGCGAACGCATCTGCCGGCATCCAGGCCGCCGCAAACAAGCTCCACGAAAGGGCCCGTGAAAGCCTCGGAGCATCCTACCTCGCACACGTATCACCAAACGGATCGCCAGAAAAGTCGCTCGTCAAGGGCGCAGCACACAGACGCATGCAGTCGGCGCATGTCGGCGGCGGCAAAGACCTCAAATCATACCTTGACGGTATGCGATCAGGATCGCCAGAGAGGACGCCTGGAGCGGCAGCAGATTACTACTCGTCATCAAACAGCAGGCCGGATACACCTACTAGAGTACCGCCAAAGCCCATAATCGGCGAAAACACACCACCTTCGGCGACAATGAGGGCGCTTCAGTCGTTTGTTGTCAAGGATGACTTGGCCCTCCCAGATATCACAAACGGAAGGACAGCAAAGTCGGGCGACCCCGAAGTCTCGGCACAACTCCTCAAACTCACCACTATCGCGACGAACCTACAAACTGAAATGTCAGCCTTGAGCAGACGAAGCAAAGACAACGCAGTCGATCTGCTCAGTCTGAAAGAGGCCGCCAATAAGCGGGATGAAGATATCAGGAAGAACCTGAAGGATCTCATGTCGAGTCCAAGTCTCCTTGGGCCGGCCTCGCCTAGCCTAGGCAGGGGCGGCCACTTTGGTCTTGGTCTCCTTGACAGCAAAGCCTACGGCTCACCACCATCGCTGCCACGCGCAGCCAGCCACAACAGCTTATTCGACGCCGGCAGTCCATCACCATACTCAGTCGAAGGCGCAGCAAGCGTCGCCATGCTGGAGAAGATCATCCGCGAAATGGTCACGAAAGAAGGCCAAGAGCGACTCCTCTCGACCCTCTCAGAGCTCACCGAGAAGTCCAGCAAGATGAGCACGGAAGCTGTCACCAGAGTCAACGATCTCGCAGAATTTATCAAAGACAAGAACAAGAATCCCGCTCTTCACGGAAACACCGGCGCTCTCGTCCGATCCGGATCACCTGGCGGCGAGATATCTGCAGACCTCAAGACTCTCCTCGGCAAAATCAAGGATAGCGTCACTTCAAACGGTGGCATGACCGCTGAGATCAAGGCTTTGATCAGAGAGCTGAGAGGTGAGATTCTCGGAATGGGAAGAGAACTCGGCCGCAAGCTGGACCAAGTCGAATCGGCAGGCCAGGGCTCCTCGAGATCACCCGAGGAAGAGCAGGCCTCCAGGTTGGAGATGCAGAGAGTTGTCAACCAAAGCGTCAAGGACCTCCGCGACCACATGGAGAACCTCATCCAAGAATCAGCCCGGCAATCGTCCGCTCTCGTCCAAGCCCGAGGCGACTCCTCCAGCGAAGACATGTACGCCGTCGTCAAGCACGCCCTCGCCGAGCACGGCGCGGCTCTGGTCCAATCCCAGAATCAGGACTTTGACAAGGAGGAGATTCTCAGCGCAGTCCGCATAGCCTGCGAGAACTTCAAGCCCGAGATCGAGCTCCAGCAGTACGGTCTCGAGCGCGACGAGATCTTAGAAGTCCTCAAGGAAGGTCTGGCCGAACACCGATCCGGCGAGGAAATGGCGCAAGCGTCGCAGGTGAACAAGCAAGAGGTCTACGACGCGATGCAGGAGGCCCTGCAGTCTGTCCAGCTTCCGTCACCGATCCTGGACACCCACGCTATCAAAGCCGACATGCTCGCTTCTATCCGCGAATGCCTTGAGGAATTCAAGTCTACCAACCCCGGTCTGGGCGCGAACCCACTCGACGACGGCGCCACTCGCGAACTCATCAATGACGCTATCCGATCTGGTCTGGAGGAGCACTCTGATAAGACCCAGCGCGTTATGGAGATCAGCCGTGACGACCTCTTTGACGCTGTCAAGGCTGGCCTCGACGGCTCGAGCATTCCCTTTGGCGGCTTCGGCGAGCAGGTCCTGCAGCAACTCCATGAGCTGGTGGATGGCATGAAGGTCGAGTTCAAGCAGTATTCCGCCGCCAACGGTCGTGACACCGAGCAAGTCCTGGATGCCGTCAAGGACGGACTTGAGGTTCTGCGAGGCCAGATCGAGACGTATGTCGATCGTGCGCAGGACGTCACTGGCAAGGACGAAATCATCGATATTGTCCGCAGTGGCCTCGACAGCCTCCGTCAGGATGTGCAGGGCTTCGTCGCAGAGGGTCCTGCGAGCGGAAAGCAGGAGCTTCTGGAGTACATTAAGTCTGAGTTTGAGCACCTCCACGCGACGATTGGAGGAGAGCCGCTTGGAACAAGAGAGCCTGGCTTCTTCGACGGTGACAAGTCTGATATTCTTGCTGCGATTGAGAATGTCCGCTCTGAAGTCGGCGCTCGTGGTATGGGGTCTGAGATCGATGGCGGATCGCTGGAATCTGTGAAGGAGGAGATCGCTCACCTGCGCGACACTCTGGCCCCGCTTCTCATAAAGGTCGGTGCCGCGGCGGACAAGGAGGAGATGCTTGCCACGATCAAAGAAGCGATGGCTGAGCTGCCGTCGCAACCAGGCGCAGGCATCAACACGGACGTGCTCGAAGCCATCCGCGGCGAATTCGAGAACTTGCAGTCGACGGTCACCAGGACGGGCAGCAATCGCGCTGATATGGAGGAGATGCTCGACACCATCCGTCTCGGTCTTGACGACCTACGCTCGCATGTCGACAAGAAGACTGAGAACCCCGAAAAGCACATCCTCAACGGCGAGATCCTGGATGCACTCAACGAAGGACTCGACAACCTGCGCTCAGACGTCAACAAGACGCTCGAGAAGCCGGTCGACATGACGGTCACTTATGAGATCCTGGACACGCTCAAGGAGGGTTTGGCTGGACTCCGTGCAGACATGGACAAATTGTCTGCTGGTCGCGGTGCCAGCCCTGATGGAGCGATTGTCCTTGCTGACTCTGGCGAGCTGACCCGAGATGGCCCGGTCGACGGCGCCACTCCTGCCGTGGACTCGCTCAAGAAGGACGACCTCGAGAAGATGGAAGTCTTGCTTGCTCAGCTGCAGATCAAGGTCGAAGCTATGGATAAGAACATCCAGGACATTCCCGCGCAGACGACGAGAGATGAGCCTGCGCCTGAGGGTATCTCGAAGGAGCACCTGACTGGTCTGGAGGACATACTCAAGGAAGTGCAAACTGCAGTTGCTGAGCTTGCTGCCAAGGAGAAGGTTGAGGTGGACAATGCTGTCACCAAGGCTGACACCGATGCTATCGAGACCCTGCTCAGGAATACCAAGTCTCAGATCGAGGAGCTACAGATTCCTGGTGTGGAGAACCTGGCCAGCAGAGAGCAGACTGATGCCGTGGAAGCAGTGGCACGAGTCGCCAAAGACGCCATCTATGCCCTCGCGACCAAGGTCGACGAAAGCCTCGCCACAAAGGAGGACGTCGCGGTCGTCGAAGTACTCGCCACAGACGTCAAGACAGCGCTCGAAGAGCTAAAGGAAAAAACTCAGGGTCTGTCCGAGGAAGAGGAAGCTAAGCGCCTCACGAAGCCCGACCTCGACGTTCTCGGCGTCATCTGTACCGAGATCAAAGACAAAGTCAGCGAGATGGTCTTGCCGGACGTCGAGAGCCTCCCTGAAAAGGCCGACATCGAGCAGCTGCAGGGTCTTATCAACGACCTTCGCGAGGGCCACGAGAAGTTCCGTGAGCAGTACGACAAGGACATTGGCGTGACGGCGCAGGCCTTTGACGACCGCCGCAAGGACACAGAGGAGATTGTCGGGTCTGTGACGGCCATCAAGTCTCTGCTCGAGGAGTTCAAGCAAGAAGCGCTCGACCGTGATGAGGCTGGAACTGGCACTCTTGACGAGCTCAAGGACAGTCTGACCGCCATCACGGAGAAGGTCGAGTCCAACCCGACCATCTCAGAAGATGTCAAGGCCCTAGCCGAGACAATTAAGACGGAGTTCGAAAAAGCGACCGCCTCTCTCGACGCCATCAAGACGGATCACGGCGAGCAGCTCACCGCCCACCTCGAGAAGGGTACCGAGCACAAAGACGCCATCATCACGGACCTTTCGACCAAGATCGACGGGCGCATCGACGAGCTAGTAGCGAAATACACCGAGGCCCAAACGGCAGTGGAAGAAAAGGCCGCGGCGCAAGAAGAAGCTCTGAAGTCAACCAAAGACCTCGCCGACGAGCTCAAGCTCAGCATCGACACGCTCGGCACGGCCCTCACGGCCTCGAGCGCCACCTTCAACGAATCAACCGAGAAGCTGTCCCAAGAAAGCAGCACCGTCTTCAACCGCGTCGATGACGTCTTCAACAAGCTGGACGAGACGCAAGCGGGCCTCAAGGGCGAGCACGCCGCCACGCGCGACGAGGTGGCCAAAACGGCAGAGGGGATCGCGGGCGTGAAAGACGAGCTGCTCGAGCACAACCCCAAGGTGCTGGTCAGTCTTGCGGAGCTGCACGCGCTTGTGAGCGCGCATTTCGAGCATGCCAAGACGCAGGGGGAGGAGCACGCTGAGGCGCTCAAGGGATTGGGTGAGGGGCACAAGGTCCATGTTGAGGAGATCAAGACGGCTTTTGGCGAGGCGAGTGCTGGGCTTAGGGCTTTGCCCGAGGCAGAAGAGGGGGAGAAGGAGGTCAAGGTCCAGGTTGATGAGGTCGCATTGCATGAGAAGTTGGATCAGTTGCTTGGTCGGCCGGCGGAGGTGGCGACGGATGCGGCGGTGCATGAGAAGCTGGATAAGTTGGTGGAGTCTGTGCCTGGGAACAATGCCGAATTGCTGGAGAAGATTCACGAGTTTGTGGCGCAGAGTCGGGAGGAAGGGGAGGAAAAGAGCGTGCAGCTTGAGAAGCTGGACGCGATTCATGCCCAGATGATGGCGACCGCTGCTGAGGTGACGGCGTTTGTGGCGGGACAGACGCAGAGGATCAGCGATGCGAGCGAGACCAGGGAGAGAGAGGCTGAAGAGCTGGGCAAATTGATCGAGAGGCATGAGACGAGAAAGGAGCATCTCGAGGCGGATATTGAGGTCTTGAATTCCGACCGGGAGGAGTTGAGGGAGGAGGTGGCGAGGTTCAGGGAAGAGAAGGACGCTCTGGCTAGGGAGAAGAGCAGGCTAGCGGCTGATGTGCATGCCCTGCATGCTGCATTGGCGATCCGCAAGGAAGAGCTCGCAGCCATGGAGAGCAGGGCGGATAAGCTTGAGAGGAGAGTGCTCGAGGGCCTGATGGATCAGAGCCGTGCTGCGCTGCTCAGGTCGAGTGTCGCCGCTGCTTCGGCCAAGAGCAAGACGCCCAAGCAGAGCCCTCGGAAAAACCCGATGCGCGATCTCAGGGTCGTCAGTGGCCAGAGTGAGGCGAGCACTGTCACAGCACCGAGTCTCGCACCTAGCTTGGCAAGCAGCATATCCCAGGCGGCTCATGCCGTTGTCAGACAGAAGCCCAGCCGGCCAAGCATGGCGAGGAACTCTGGTGTGACGATGCCGGCGGAGAGGAGAATCATGAGTCTTAGTCAGATCAGTCACAACGCTGGCGGTGGCAGCGCAAGGCAGAGTCTGGTCGGTCCGCCAGTGGTCAGCGCACCGCAAGGTAGATTGGAAAGTCTGAAGAGAAGCCAGAGTGTCAGGACCAGCGGTCTGGGCGTACCCCGTAAGAGCAGTTGGTCTGCCGGTGGAGCGGGCATCAACAAGCGTGGCTTCACTCCCCTCGGTCTCAGCGTTATTGGCGACGAGGAAGCGGACAAGGAGAACGAGGCTGAGAACTTCTCCGAGATGGACACCGAGTCGAGGAGGACAAGTGTCAGTAGAGACCAGAGCTATGCATCCGAGACTGGAAGCGTCGTTACTGGCGATGATGACAGGTCGAGGTACAGCGAGAGTTTTGTCGAATTCTCGGATGCCGGCAGCAGGAGGACCAGCGGACAGACTGTCACCGAGAGCGAGCTGTCCAGAGTTCAAACTGCGGAGGATGAGAGAAGAAGCATGGACTCGGCAATGGCTAGCATGGTCGCTCAACAAGTCCGTGATCGACTCGCTGATGGCGAACTCGACGATGATGCCCGTACGGAGACTGATCTTGGCGTGGTTAGCGCTGTCGGCACGGTGGACGACGACGGGGACGCGGAGGCAGCCATTGTCCTCGCCAGTCCAATGGAAGAGAAGGCGGAGGAGAAGCAACTAGTGGTGCAGACCCCTGGCGTGACTTCGATGGATTGGGCGAGCAAGGACGGCAAAGACGAGCATGATCACCGGCACGACTTTGCCACTCCTGCTGATAGTGGGTTGGGGAGTGACTTGCCTACGGCTGCGCTAGGACGTGATGAGTTTGGCGGGTATTTCCCACTGGCCGGGCCTGAGAGCGTTATTGCAGAATAGATGCTCGAGATGGACTGACAACAGGATGCAGAAGAGGACAGGGAGAACGCGTGGAGGAAGGGTCGGATTCTTGACTTGTATGATACTTCTTTGACAGCACCAAGGTGCATGATGTAGATGCCAAAACACTTTCTTTCCAGTACTTGCCCTGCGTGTATTGAATGATCACCATTTCCACTGAATTGGAATGCTTCCCTTGGCAGCAGTCGTCCATAACAAAAAGATATTGATGATTGTGACTGTGCCGGCTCGTCATTGTCGGACCTGAACAAAAATTTTGACTTCACGTCATCCCAACGGTCACCAACCTCAGCACCGTTATGATTGTCTAGCCCGCCCTGAATATCTCTCAAGCACAGGAGTAATCGCTGAGATTATTTCATCACCAGATACGCACTGGCAATCTGAGCTCAAAATGTTTCATGCATACAGGGTGCAGACGTGCTTGTAGAAGGACTCGAGTGACTGCTTTTACACCAGGAGGAGCGTACAGTCCTGCCCGATTCCTCGCCCATACTCTGTTGCGCTGCAACGCAGAGCGCTCATCAACATCGAGAGCGCACAGGAAAGTCTCTTTGAGCACAAGTTGCCTCCCAATAGCGGACGTAGCGATGGAAGACGCACCAGTGATAGCAGCGAACGGGGCCGCCGATGGCGACTTCGCTGCCATAGAGACAGAAGTAGTCCCCATCAGTCCCTCCCAACTAGGTCGTTTCGAGGAGACCTTACGGACAGACTCCTCTCTCCCGCTCGAGGACTGGACACTCGAACTCTCGCCCGACAGCCTGGACGCTCAGAACCTCCACACCGTCGCGCGCCTCCTCCGCGAATCCACCATCCCCGTCGCCTTCCCAACGGAAACAGTCTACGGCCTCGGCGCAGATGCCACGCGCTCAGAAGCCGTACTAGGCATCTACAAAGCCAAACAGCGGCCCTCGGACAATCCTCTCATCGTGCACGTCGCCAGCCTGCAACAACTCCGCTGCCTCCTCCTTGGCTCGCGCTCCGCCACCGCTCCTTCCCTCTACGAACCTCTCACTGATCCCATCCCCGAGATCTATCAGCCCTTGATCAAGCGCTTCTGGCCTGGTCCCTTGACTATCATCCTACCTGCGCCTGAGAACTCGCCTCTCGCCCCCGAAACCACGGCTGGGCTGCAGACGTTCGGTGCGCGCATGCCCCGGAATTTACTCGCGTTGGCGCTAATAAAGCTCGCTGATCGCCCTATTGCGGCGCCGTCGGCTAATGCGTCGACAAAGCCTTCGCCTACAGCAGCGGAGCATGTGCTGCATGACTTGGGGGGCAGGATCGAGTTGATCCTCGACGGGGGTCCTTGTCCTGTTGGAGTTGAGAGCACTGTTGTGGACGGGCTGAGTGTGCCGCCTGTAATACTGAGGCCGGGAGGGGTGAGCATTGGGGATATCAGATCAGTGAGAGGGTGGGAGAAGGTC
Source organism: Elsinoe australis (assembly GCA_007556505.1). Taxonomy (NCBI): domain Eukaryota; kingdom Fungi; phylum Ascomycota; class Dothideomycetes; order Myriangiales; family Elsinoaceae; genus Elsinoe; species Elsinoe australis. The sequence continues at coordinate 163,743 of SWCS01000012.1, forward strand.
GAAGTGGCATACGAAGATAAGGCGTTGAAGGATGGAAATGCAGAGGGCCCGAGGGCGCCGGGGATGAAGTATAGGCATTACAGTCCTAAGGCAAGGGTGGTACTGTTCGATCATGGGAAAGAATATAGCGTGGAAGATTTGAAGCAGGCAGCTGGGGAGAGGAAGAGGGTTGGCATGGTGCGGACGAAGCGGTGGAGAAGAATCGATGATGTAGGTCCGAAGGAGGGGGAGGAGGGCTTCAAGGCTCCGTTGTCTGGAAAGGACATGTCCATGGCGGCGCAATACCAGCAAGCTTACATGGAAGACATGAAGGCTAGATTCGCGGAGATGGCCAAGACAGGAGCTGGACAGATGAACGGATCACCGCTCGAAAACATGCTTGCTGAGCACTCCGATTATCAGGCGAAGACGATCAATGAGATTGAAGTCAAGGTAGAGGGAGAATCTATAAGCATATTGGACATTGGCATTGGTCCAGGCACAAGCGATATTGCGCGGGGACTCTTCTCAGCGCTCAGGGACTTAGATATGAAAGACTTGGATACTATCATTGTAGAGGGCATAGACGGTAATGATGGAGATGACGTCTCAGCGGCAGTTATGAACAGGCTGAGGAAAGCCGCCGAAGTCAATGTCTCTTAGAAAAGCAATACAAAATATACATTCCGCTCAGATGCAACGTTCTTTGTTCAAGATCTTGTCGTCATTATACTGATTCATCCCACATTGTCGCTCATCAAATTCTCAGTACTTCACCTCTCCAGTCCCGGGTTCCCTAACCATTGCTAGATTCTGAAAGTCATCAGTGACCCCTTCGTACTTGGTCGTATCATAACCCAGGTCCCCCTTTACCACAAATCCCGACTGCTCATAGAGATGCTGACCCGCCGCACTTGCCTCCAAGTACATTGGGACGCCTAATTCATCCGCCTTCTTCAACCCCCATCGCATCATCACTTTCCCGGCCCCCTTCCTCTGGTGATCCGGATGGGTACATATAGCTTTGAGATACAGATAAGGCCTATTAGCCAGATACATGCGCTTAGCCTTGAACTGCGCCGTGCGGAAATCATCGAATCGCTCATGGCGCACACCAGGTACATTCTCGGAGCTGCGCTCCTTCGCCGCCTTCTCCTCCTCAGCGTCCATTTCCTCGGGCGATTTGGGCTTAGAGACTAACTGCCATCTGATGCAGCCGATGGCAGGAGCGTTGGGTAACGAGGTATCGCGCAGGAGGAAATAGAAGTGGTCGTCGCTCCCAATAGCTTTCAGCGAGCCCTCGCGGCTCCAGGCTCTGATGGCGGGGGTGATGCCATTCGGGTAGAAGATGTCGAGGAAGCCGAGTCGGTGACCTGCAGGAGGCGTACTGAATGTGAGGTTGGCTAGGTCAATGTATGTGTCAAGATTGGATTCGTCGACGGGTTCAAGGACCAGGTTGGGTGGGGAGGGATCGGTGGCAGGCATCTTGGTGTGGTAGAGAGGAGGAAATGGACGAGATGAGATCTGAGAAAGAAATTGATTTTTGCAAGGAGAAGCGCAGGCACTTATACCGTCTTTGATGGAGCAGCCTGCTTATTATGAGCAGATGCCGGAATAATGTTACCTGCTTGACTCATCTGATCGAGGGTGAGAGGCGGTATTGGGTACGAGTAGCGGTGTTCGATTACGGCATGCCAAACGCCCCAGAATGCGAGGCGCTCTGAACTCCGGCGCTAGCCAAATTGGGTGGAAGTGGTTTCCATCTCAGACGCGTGCTCGACGCGACTTCTCGACCACTCCGATACCACATCTCCACCATCTGGCGCTCTTAGAACTTCAAAGTACACATCACGGTCGATTCGGAATTTCATAATACCTCTGCTCCTCTCAAGAACGACTTTGAGGTTTGAGTGCCCTCAGAGGGCAATCCTGCCAGTCCCGCAATGGCATCACGACCAGAGCTCAAAGTGGACGACGAGATAGGCTTCATCAGATTCTTCCGGAACATCAGCAAGACTCCCGACACCATTCGTATTTTCAACCGCAGCGATTACTACACAGCACACGGCGACGATGCAATCTTTATAGCACGCACAGTCTACAAGACGACATCAGTTTTGAGGCAGCTAGGCAAAGATCCTGGTCTTCCTTCGGTCACCTTATCAGTCACAGTATTCAGAAGTTTCTTACGAGAAGCCCTCTTTCGACTCGGTAAACGTGTCGAGATCTACGAATCCGCTGGTCGCAGCCACTGGAAGGTGGCAAAGACTGCTTCGCCCGGCAACCTGCAAGACATCGAAGATGAACTCGGTGGCGCTGTCGACTCGGCACCTATCATTCTGGCTGTCAAGGTATCTGCGAGAGCTTCCGAGGCCAGGAATGTTGGAGTGTGCTTCGCGGATGCCAGTGTGCGGGAGCTTGGTGTGAGCGAGTTCGTTGACAACGACATCTATTCCAACTTCGAATCTCTTCTCATCCAGCTTGGCGTTAGAGAAGTCCTAATTCAAAGCGATGGAAAGCTCAAGGACCCAGAACTGAGCAAGTTGCGGGCGATCGCAGACAACTGCGGATGCGCTATCTCCGAAAGGCCGCAGGGAGACTTTGGCAACAAAGACATTGAGCAGGACTTGTCTCGGATTCTCAAAGACGAGCGAGCAGCTGGTATGCTCCCTCAGACAGAACTGAGACTTGCCATGAGCTCTGCTGCTGCATTGATCAAGTACTTGACTATCATGTCGGATGCCTCCAACTTTGGCCAGTATCAGCTATATCAACATGACCTATCACAGTACATGAAACTGGATGCGGCAGCTCTGAAGGCGTTGAACCTCATGCCGGGGCCCAAGGACGGATCCAAGACGATGAATCTCTATGGTCTGCTCAATCACTGCAAGACCCCGGTCGGCAGCAGACTGCTCGCGCAGTGGTTGAAGCAGCCACTGATGAGCCTCGAGGAGATTGAGCGACGGCAGCTGCTTGTAGAGGCATTCGTGAATGACACAGAGCTGCGTCAGACCATGCAGGAGGAGCACTTGCGTTCGATACCAGATCTCTACCGCCTGGCGAAGAAGTTCCAGAAGAAGAAGGCCGATCTTGAGGACGTCGTTCGTGCGTATCAAGTCGCCATTCGTATGCCTGAGTTCATCGGCACTCTCGAAGCGGTCACAGAAGAGCCATACAAGACTGCACTGGACAAGGAGTACACCTCCCAGCTTCGTCAATACAGCATATCCTTCTCCCGCCTCCAGGAGATGGTGGAGACCACTGTTGACCTTGATGCTCTAGACAACCACGAATTCATCATCAAGTCTGAGTTCGATGAGAGTTTGAGAATTATTCGCAAGAAGCTCGACGGATTGCGCTATAACATGCACAAGGAGCACACCAGAGTTGGCGATGACCTGAACATGGACACTGAGAAAAAGCTCTTCTTGGAGCAGCACAAAGTCCACGGCTGGTGTCTCCGTCTCACTCGCAATGAAGCTGGAGCTATCCGCAACAAGAAGCAATACCAAGAGTGCTCTACACAGAAGAATGGTGTCTTCTTCACCACGACCAAACTCACCGAACTCCGTCGCGAATTCGACCAACTCTCCGAAACCTACAACCGCACACAATCCGGCCTCGTCCACGAAGTCGTCTCCGTCGCCGCCTCCTACTGCCCCGTCTTCGAAAAACTCGCCGCCGTCCTCTCCCACCTCGACGTCATCGTCGCTTTCGCACACGTCTCCGTCCACGCTCCCACCCCCTACATCAAACCAATCATGCACCCGCGCGGCACGGGCAATACGATCCTCACCGAAGCCCGTCACCCCTGCATGGAGATGCAAGACGATGTCTCCTTCATCACAAACGACGTCAGCCTAGTCCGCGGTACCTCGGAGTTCCTCATCATCACCGGCCCCAATATGGGCGGCAAGTCGACCTACATCCGCCAGATCGGCGTCATCGCCCTCCTCGCCCAGATCGGCTGCTTCGTCCCTTGCGCGACAGCCGAACTTGCCCTCTTCGACTGCATCCTCGCCCGTGTCGGCGCCTCAGACTCGCAGCTCAAGGGCGTCTCGACTTTTATGGCGGAGATGCTGGAGACGTCCAACATCCTAAAGTCCGCGACGCGCGAGTCACTCATCATTATTGATGAGCTGGGGCGTGGTACGAGTACATATGACGGCTTTGGTCTCGCGTGGGCAATCTCCGAGCACATCGTCAAGGAGATCGGGGCGGTAGGCCTGTTCGCTACGCACTTTCACGAGCTAACGGCGCTCAAGGGGACGTATCCTCAGGTGCAGAATCTGCATGTCGTCGCGCACGTCGAGGATGCGCCATCGCCTGGGGGAGACAGAATGGAAGTTGACGAAGGCGGCGGTGCGAGGAAGAACAGGCAAGTCACGCTGCTGTACAAGGTCGAGCCGGGGGTTAGTGACCAGAGCTTTGGCATTCATGTGGCGGAACTGGTGAGGTTCCCGGATAAGGTGGTGAGGATGGCGAAGAGGAAGGCGGATGAGTTGGAGGATTTCGCGGGGAGGAACGGGGAGGAGAATGCGGCGGGGAAGTTGGGGGACGAGGAGGTCGAGGTGTGTAAACGGGCACTGAAGAGGGTGTTGAAGGAGTGGAAGAGGCAGGTGGAGGAGCAGGGGCTGGAGGGGGACAAGAAGGGGCAGGTGGAGAGGATGAGGGAGTTGGTGACCGGAGATAAAGAGCTGAAGGGGAGCAGGTTCTTGGGGGAGTTGATGGCGATGTGAAAAGATGGGGGATTGCTGGGCACGGCAAGGGTTGAGTGTATGGCTGAGGAGTTCATTAGATATATCATGAAAGCATCGCATAGCAACTGTAATGCTAGATTTGCAAAGTGTCTGTACCCTAAGGTTCATGATTCCAATCGATATCTAGATTAGCACGAGATTGATGTTGAGGCCAAAGTCTGTCTTTGATGTCCACCACAACCTAGTAGTCTCACACAGTTCTTTTTCTGCCGGGAATTCCCGCCGGACTCCAGGGCGGTGAGCGGAGGCTGGAGGCCCTTCTTCTGTTACACCGGCGTGCGGCTCCTGATGTTTCATATATAGATCTGTCAATGGTGGAGATCGTCTTGCAGGCCATCCCCAAAGCTTGTTTACGAGCTTCTGTCGTCCACGACTGGGTCTCGTGATATCACATTCCTCTCTCGTGACTCTGCAAACAACACCCTGGAAGGAATGGTCACTGGACTAACTTCAACGTCGTCCTCCAAAGAATGTGCTCATAACTTCTTCAGGTTGCGGGCAACCTGCAAGCGAAGACTTGTGACCGAGTTTCAGGTTCCGAGTCTCCATTAGGAAGGCCAGACACTGGCTTTCCGTTGATCAACAGTCGTTGTCACAGCTCGACAAGTACCACGCGATGCAACAAATCCCCACAAGCGAGATGAACTACAGCCCTCCCCCTCCTGACTATGCTTCCACAGTAAGAACAAGCTTTATAAGTACCGCCTTTCCTCATGACCACACTTCCCAGCTTCGCATCCCAGCGCTTGTTTCCCATCCACAATGCTTGGTCCAAAGACTCTCATTCTTACCGCGCTGGCGTGGTCCTCGGTTCAGGCTGGTCCGTTACCAGAATCCAAGGAATGCTGTGAAGCGCCTCGTGTTCTTGCCGCTACAACCCTCATTCCTACTACCGCTTTCAGCAACAAGCAATCCTTGGAGCAATACTTCAGCTATGGGTACCCTTGGGGCATGACACACAATGGAGCCTCAAAGATGGTTCCTGCGAACTCGGTCGCTGATGCTGGCACCTTGACTTTGACGGCCAAGTACACTGGCCCACAATCCGGTAACGCTAAACTCAAGTACAACGCCGGTGCTGTCTACGCGAAGCAGTCCTTCGCCATGTCAAAGGGCGGCAGTCTCGACTTCCAGGCTACCTTTGTCGCCCCTGTCGCCAAGGGCACCTGGCCGGCTTTCTGGCTCACCGCTACCAAGGGCTGGCCTCCTGAGATCGATATCGCCGAGTGGAAGGGCAGCGGCAAGATCAGCTTCAACACTTTCAACACTTCGTCCCAGGTCACGGCAAGGGATGTCGCTTATCCTAACCCAACTGCGCAGCACACTGTACGGGGTGAGCTTCGTGATTTGAATGGCAAGGACGTCGGCTTCACATTCTATATGGATGGCAAGAAGGTCACTAGTCAGGTTGGTAAGGGCTACGTCGGGCAGAGTATGTGGTTGATTATCAACCTGCAGATGGAGGGTTCGAGTGGTTCGCCCGGCCCTAAGACGGATACCGTGTACAAGATCTCGAATTTGAGTGTTGTGAGGAATAGCTAGATTGATCTCTGCACAGAATGCAATATGGCAAATGAGACACCGGTCATTGTTACTCGCTGTCTTCCTCATCTGCGGCACCGGTACCCTCTTCAGCCAAGTTTTGTATCACCACTTCGCAAACTGTCTTGACCTTCTCCCTATGTCTCTTCTTCTCAGGCACTTCACTCTTGCTCAACACTTCTCCAATCCACCATCTAAATCCCAACCTCAGCCCTTCTTCCTCCTTTGCTTTACTCAGTATCTCCACTGCATCACCTCCTTTGCCTTTATCCAGTACCACCGCTGTAAGCATGATCTCCAAGAACAACCCTGTCTTCGGCTTCAGATAAGCAAAATCCAACTTCTTCAACGCGGTGATTGGCACTGCTTCATTCTTCACCAACGCAGCAAACAACTTTGCCAACGCCACAACTTCCCTCGTCTGCATCTTCCCTTCGCCATCATCCTCCTCATCCGCTTCTTCCCCGGACACAGATTCACCCATCCTCTTGAAGCAGTCCCACATCTCAAACTGAAACCCCATCCTCACCTCCCTCCTCGCACCGCACAATTCCCTCGCCACAAGCGCGTAGTAAGGGTTCCACCCGCCTTCAGCCATCACGCACCTGACCAACACCCTCGGCACCTCCCCCAATTGACTCTTCTTCAGCCCAAGCTTATTCACCCTCGTCACCGCATCTCTGAAATCCGCCGCCGCCATAATCGCAACAAACACCCCCCTCCTAACATCCGTATTCATCCCCAACCGTCTCGCCAGTGCAAGCATTTCGGCCGCAGCATCGTCAACCTTTTCCCTCCCCCTCTCCTCCCCTATCCCCATCATTCCACTCCCTTTCCCCTCCTCGTCCTCGTCCCCGTCCTCGTTCTCCTCGGGCCCCACCTTCCCCGGATCCCGCCAGCTAGCCCCAACAAGCCACCACTTCCCCTTCTTCTCCACCTCCCTGATATCCCTGAGCGTGACACGCAACGGCTCCGCGCCACCCCTCGCCGACGCCCTTCCCTTGACCGTCCCCAGCATCTTCTTCATGCGCGTCAGCATCTCCGCGCGGGACGCCGACGCGCCGAAGCCAGATTTGAGGCGATTGTTCTTGAGGTCTGTGATCGTCTCGAGCATAAACTGCTGGCGGACGGAGGGCGGAGGGCCGGCCGCGGAGGAGGTGCGGGTCTGGATTAGTGATACGACGTCTTTGAGGCTGGAGGGGTCGTCGGAGCGGAGCTGGGGGCCGCAGGTGCGGATTATGCGGAGGAGGAGCTCGGTGTGCGGCTCTGATAGGGTGGAGATGTAGTGACGGATTAGGTCGTAGATGATTGTGCTGGTTATTATGGAGAAGGTGTAGAGGGTTGAGAGGAGGGTGACGAGGTTGGCTTCCTTTTTGGAGGTGGTGGTGTCCGCGGCGGACGAGGAGTCGAGGGAGTGGATTATGCGTTCGAGGAGCTGGGCGCCAAAGTCAATGCCGATGAGGCGATAGAGGCCTGCGATGAAGGCGCCGTGGAGGATGATGAAGGTGTCGGATAGGGAGTCGGAGTCCGCGACGAGCGAGATCAGGGTGTTGATCAGGCCTTCAGTGACGTGGCCGCGGGCGTTGTCTTGGTAGAGGGCTTCGACCGAGCTGAGGATGGAGAGCATGTTGGACTCGGACAGACGGTTGACGAGACCTTGGATCTTGCGGTGGAGCCGGACGACAGATTCGTCTTGCGTGGTGGCTGCTTTGCGAAGTGATGGTGGGATGTACTTTGCCACGGTGGGCTCGTTGTCTGTCACTGGTGCTCGGTAGGGGTTCTCTCGTTTCGGGGCCGTCTTGGTTAATACTTGATCATTTACCTCCTCGTCGGAGTGCTCGAGGTTCTCGTCGCTGTCTTCCTCAAAATCATCCAAGTCCTCGCCTCCGTCTTCCAGATCCTCGTCAAACTCGTCGTCCTCATCGCCTACCTCATCATCATCTGAGAACCCAGCAAACTCCTCCTCAACCTTGTTCTGACCCTCTAACTTCCTACGCTTCTGTCGTAACCATTCGTCGTCCTCCTCAAGCTTCCTCTTGCCGCCCTTGTAGTCGCCAGTAACCGCATCATCGATCTCCCCAAGGAGGTCATCCAGCCCGTCATCCTCACCATCCGGAGCCCGAGCCTTCTTGCCCTTTTTGATGCCCAATTTCCGTTCCAGTGCGGCGATCTCATCGTCATCCTGCTCGAGCCTGGCACGTGCTGTCTTCGAAAGCTTTGCTGGTGGAGGCTCCGGGACAAGTTCCTCACCGGCGTCGGATTCCACATCTGACAGTTCCTGTTCCATGTCATCATCTTCAGAATCAAAATCCTCGTCGTCCATGTCGGAGTCTTCCTCAGCAATTTGCTTGGCCTTGCTGGCGACTGAAGTGGCAAATTTCTGCTTTGCGCCGTCTGATCTGCCCTGAGGGTTGGCGCGTTTCTGTTTTGACATGGCCCAAGCAGTCTTCTGATGTGGCCGTGGGCCTTTCTTCTGCTGCCGCTCCTGTTTCCTTCGATCTTTCCTGGTCGGAGCGTTGCGAGATTTTTTGCCAGTTCCGTCCGCACCAATCTGGTCCTGAAGGGCTTTTGGAAGTTTGGGCCCAGTTGGACCCGTCCTCTCCGACCGTGACATGTTGACTTGGAATACCTATCACTTAGTCCGTGATCATGTTCTAAAACATTTTCATAGCATGTGAAATTATCATCGCCGCAAAGATCAAAAAAATGATAATCGGGTAAACCTGCCCTCAGAGCCGCAAAACGTTCTCCCACATTTTCTTCCGCAGAGCCTCACCACCTGCACGCGCCTCTTACAACAGGTCGATTCACTTGTCACAACCCCTGCAGCTCAATTCCGCTTATTGCTTCTCAAAGTCGAATTTGATATGCACAGCTTTAGCCCGCAAGAATATTGATCTCACCAGGTGGAAAGTACGTCGATCTGAGGCATCCGTAACAGTCTTGAACACGTCGACGTTAAAGGTCACGCATATCAGGGCCTTCAGTCATGCCAGTATTCAAATCCGACGCGCCTCTGTGCGGAGACAGTGTTGCTCTCGATACGCACGCTCTCCACGATGGTGGCTTGAACTCTCCTACTCAGTATGTTTGACTTTGCTGGAGCACAACTTCGCAACGAGTTTGGCAGAGGTAAGAACGATCTCTCGCTAGTGGGACAAGATTGTGGGGCTCACGAGCCAGGAATCATGATGGACATTGCAGCACTACTTCTACCCGAGCTTTTGAGGTGGTCAAACGGATCTGTCTCTCCAATCGTAAGAACCTCTCACGTCGTCGCACTCCGCGGTCGAGGGTGACCCCGTCACGAAAGCTTGAGTTGAAGCTCTTCTGCTTGAGGCTTTAGATTGCAGTGCGCCGGTGGGCGGCGGTGCCCTCGGTGGGTCAGACGCCGAGTCCAGCTGCATACCAAGCACGCCAAGCTGCAGGTCCCCGCCCGTCCGCCGCCATCTTCTGCAGCCTTTCATCCTCCGTCTGTGGTTAAACCTCACCGAGATCGTCCACCCATCGGCTTCGCAAGGGGGCACCTTCCTGGGCAGACCGACGGTGTGATGAGCACAGTCGAAAGTGCTCGTGTGACCTTGGTTGTACTCTTACTTGTTCCACGAAGAATGCAAGGAATCTCGACAAGCATTGCTGCCAAGGGTCTACAAACCAGTCCCTGAAACCACTTGATTGCCGCCAACGCGGACATGTTTACTCCGCCGTAGCGATGTTTCATCATTTTGTCCTTCAATGAAATTCGAGTAATGTGAGTATTGGCCAAAATTCGTTTATACAAAAGCGATACCATGCCGTTTCCCATGACACATCCATCCGCTCCTTTCTTACACTTCATACCGGCACCGCAACCATGGTCCAACTCTTCAGTCTGACGGCAGTGCTGGCACTAGCCTCTTACGCTTCTGCTCAATGCGGCTCCGGCTCTCCCAATGCTAGGGTGACTGGCTCTGGCGGCAGCTTCCAGGCTGTCAGGGGTTCCACCAACCTGTACACCGGCTCCGACTACCGCGCTGCCATCCAGGCTGCTGTCGATGGCATCAGCACCGGTCAGCGTGTTGCAGTCATCGCTTCCGGCTCCATCGGCACTGGCACCATTACCATCGGCAGCGGAAAGACTTTCGAGGGCTGCGGTACCATCAATGCCGTCAACAGGAACGGCCGTGGTGCCATTGAGTCGCTCAACACCCAGGGCGTAAACATCCCCTACCTTACCATGACCGGCAACCCCTACTTCGGTCTTCGCTTCTACGGCACCCGCGACCTCACCCTCGGCCGCATCACCATGAACCTCAGCGGCGGCATGGGTATCCGCTTCGACCGCGACCAAGCCGCCAACTCCAACGTCAAGATGGACGTCATCAGCGTTACCGGTGCCGGCAGTCACGCCGTCGAGACCTGGAACATCGACGGCCTGACCATCAACTCTGTCATCGCCCGCAACGTCGGCGAGTCGGGTCTGCTCATCCAAAAGGTCACTAACGCCCGCGTCGGCCTCGTCGACGGCAATAACGTCGGTGGAGGAACAGGGTACGCCACTCTGCGCTTCGCCAACAACGCCGGCCAGCGCGGCAGCAGCTACGCCACCAACATCTTCGTCGACCGCGTCATCTCCCGCGGCGGCGGCCGTGGTGTCTTCTGCGTTTCTCAGTCCGGGGGTGCCGAGATCGGTAACGTCGACCTTGCTCAGAACGGAGGCAACTCGATCCTCATCGAGAACTGCTACAACTTCCGCGTCCGTGGCGGGACCGTCAACGGCGGTGGTGAGGTCCGCATTGCTGCCCGCACTGAGTTCCCCAACACTCGCGACACCAACATCAACCTCAGGGTCGACGGCACTACCGTCCGTGAGTCCCCTTGCGCTGACAACTCTGTCTGGACTCTTTCCGGCAACGGTGGCAGGAACATCTGCTAGACGTGAGGATTTGCTGAGCATATCTGGTTGGGCTAATCGTAGTACTTTGGCACATTCCTTGCCGCAGACCTGCTTCTATTCTGTAAATACTTTTCAATCAATACCACCAAAAGTATTCTGTCCCTTCCCAAAATGCAATCTCGCCCCCTCACCCCTCAGCCCTATGTATCCCCTCCGCATCCACACTCAAATCCAACCCTTCCCACTCCTCCCCCCTCGGCATCCCCAAATGATACCTTCCCGTGACCCCCCACTCCACCCTCCCCTCCGTCTCCCCCTCCATCTCAAAATCAAGCACGTGCCCTCCCCTCCTGACCCCCGCCCCGTCCCCTGCCTTCTCGTCCTCCACGAAATGCCCATGAAACCCCGCCACCGAAATCCCCTGGCTCCACCCCGGGCTCAAAATCCCAAACATCGTGCCCCTGATCCCTCTGAGCCTCCACTGCGGCGCGCGGGCCGTGACCTCGCTCAGGGCTTCCTCGCTGCTCTGCTTCGGGCCGCCGATGCGCACGTCTAGTTTCGAGAACGTACCGGTGATTTGGAAGGGGAGGAAGGAGTTCTTGCCGCCTGAGCCGTGGGCGGGGTCGGCGAAGGAGAGGAGGCCCAGAAGGGACGATTTGGTTAGGGTCTTGGATGAAGAGGGCAGGGGCAGGGAGAGGGTGAATTCGGGGCGGAACAGGGTGACTTGGACGAAGGGGAGCTGGGAGGTGGGGTCTGCGTGGCGGATGGTGGGGGACAGGTTGCGGGCAGGGGCGTTGAGGGCTTCTTGGTCTGAGGAGGGAGAGGTGGTGCTGGAGAGGGGCGAGGTCGTCATGTGCCAGGGGACGCTGTCGAGGAAGAGAACTTCGCCGTTCAGAGAGCTGCATGTGCCTAGGCCGTGGGTACCATAGCCGGTCAGTTGGGAGGCGGCGGGGCCTGAGTCGCACAGGCCGGCCATCAGGGCGGATACGGTGCTGAATTGGAAAATGTCGTTGGGGATGCGGGAGACCATTTTGGGGGCGGTGGTGGTGAGAGTTCGGGGTCGGAAGGGGGGTGTTGGTGGGATTGACAGGCGGAAGCTTAGTGATATTGTTTGTAAATTGGGCAGATGATCAATTTCATGAGTTAAAACACGACGGCAATTATTGAGAAGCATGTGTATGAAGAATGGTGAGACTTGAAATAATCATTGTGAAGGTGGACGTCGGACGTTGATCTGTAGTCCGGCTGCCGACGGACTTTGAGGGGACAATCGAGTAGCAAAGACTCTATCTGCACGTTATTACCACAATACATACATTTTGGTTATGGATTGACTGATGTGAAAAGACCACCCAGTCTCAGAAGACTATGGAAGCTGATCTGCCATGTGGCTGCTCATGCTTGTGCGTAATGCTGAAAGCAATGACATGCCCTTAGCTGCAGAGGTAGGTATGCAATGGTTTCACAAGTCTGCAGTTCAGTTGGATTGAAGAACATACAGCGGACTGAATGCTTAACACTCCGTGCGACTGCGGATAATAATAATCCAGGGATGTCCACTCGCTTCCAAACACAACGTTATCTCCCATCGGTTCTCCGGGCGGTTGCCAAGTCGGTCTTCCCGACACACAGTTGCCCGTCATCTTCCATATTACCAACAACCTTTCCTACAACCTGTAGTTTCCTTTCCTAACTCGTTGCACTCGCACTCATCTGTGTTAGATCAGTTCGTTTCCTCCGAAGAATACGTGACATGGAGACATCTGACATGCGTTCGCGGTCCTTGAGAAGATGGACTTCTAGGCAAGTGCCCTCATTCATTCTGTAAGATTCTTTGCGCCGTTTTTCAGCTCGTTCCCTGCAATCGAACCCTCAAAAACTGCTGACGGCGCGGTGTTAGACCACGCTGCACGTAACGGCATGCCGTTGGTCTGTTCTCCCATTGTCCCCCATAAAGACCGGCTGGAGCGACATCTGCTTCGAATCTTATACCATGGACCTACCAACCTAGTTCTCGTTTGACTAGAAACGGTCGCTAATGCCCACTACGGATCAGCCTTTATACGCACCACATTCCCCCAAATAATGAAGCCGGGCTGGTTTCAGATTCAGATTCGAGGTTCGAATAGACGCAGGGCTTGCCGCGGGACATGCTGCTCCTGACGCTGTCTACGCTACTGGGCTTGATTCATCTGTGCGTAGCTACACTCGTCTCAGATGGCAGTACGGTTTCTACAAGGGGACCGGCTTGTTCTTCGAGCGCAGCAAATGTTCAGTTGATAAAAGGATACTTAAGAGCCCCCTTATACTTTTGCAACTGGTGGGACAATGCATCTCGCAGCCGGACACCATTTCCAGCCCTTTCTATCAAGGCCACGACGAAGGTCTGCAACTGTATCAAGCAGAAACCCGAAGTCCTCGGTCAGAAGTATGTTGGCAGGCCCAAGGATCACGCCGCCACCACAAATGCAGGGCTGGATAAGCTCTTGACTAATCTTGGTCAACCCCTAGCATTCTGTCAGTTTTGGTTGAGTCGGTAAGTATGAGGAGGGTTTGCTGGAAAGAATGTTTCTCACGTTTCTTAAGACCACGATCTACATCGCCGATACCGGGCATGAGCCTCACAGCAGTTTCATCTGCTTGCAAGATGGTAACAAAATTGGCGTCGACGACTAGGACTGCCATGACAAAGTCACTTTCTACCACAACTACCGGAAGCTTGACGACGAGCAGCAAGCGTACGAGCTCGAGTGCAGTGACAATCAGGACTACAAGTAAGACAAGTCTGTTGTCGACTTCACGGAGATCAAGCACTACGTCAACCGTGTCAGTCAGAGCCAGCACTTCACTAACAGCCAGTGCGAGCCCAGCTCAAACCCTATATCCAATTCAGGATAGTTCTGTAGATCGCCACTCTATCACGAATCTTTTACCGTCCCGCAATATATCACTAGAGTACGCAGAGTTGAAAGAAGGAGGACTGGCAACAAGCCTCATCTTCGATATGCTTGACAAGGCCGTTGCCCTGGAGAATTCGGCTTATATCTTGGATCTGGAATGCACAGATAAGACGCTTACCTTCCGAGTTTCCAGTCAGGCAGCAATTGAAGCAGTGGCCTCGTGGCCTCAAAAGGTTACTCTCATCACGAAAGATGGTAAAAACTGTCAAAGCTCTACAGAGCGTGGTGTGTACGTGGCCAAGCCTCGATCGGTGCTACAGAAGAGAGATGCTTCCTATTTCTTCGATATAGACAAGAAAGGATGGTCAGACGTGGCTGAAAGCATGAATGTTTTATTTGGAACCAATAGGGACGGCGATGCGCAGGATTTCACATCGTCATCCATGATGACCTACGACCACCCGACAACAACGGCATCTCTTACCACTTCGTCCTTTTCTCTTGTGCTTGTGTCCACCAGTAGCAGCACTTCTTCTTCAACTTCCGAAGGATTGACAACGACGTCTTCTGTGAGCTCGATTAGCGTAACACCAGTGCCGAAAAATCCATCGACATCATCGACAACGTCGACAGCATTGATAACACCTACGACAGGAGCCATTTCGGTGGTCGAAACCACTACACAGACAACGAGCACATCGACCACGAGCACATCGATCACGAGCACATCGACGAGGAGTATATCGACGACGAGCTCACAGACGACGAGCGCACAGATTATCAGCTCGCAGACTACCAGCACACAGACGACAACTACGCAAACGACCACCACGCAGGCATCAAGTACCCAGCCGACGACCACACAGACAACTACCTCAACGACCACCACAGCCACGACAACCTTATATACAACACCAACCGGTCCTGTACCGTCATTATACAACGACCTCTCGCCTGCAGCAAAAGAAGTGGCCAACTTCCTGCTAAACTACACTAAAAAGAACGCCGATGGAGACATCATCATACCAGCCCTCAACCCTACGGTCATAACATTCCCCAACACTCGCATGTCGACAAATGACCCGGACGCACTCGCCCATGCAGAGGCTGCATTTGCAGCTGCAGGTTTAGATACGCCAAGCGCAATGGCCGCAGCAGCTTCCCAAGCTATGGACAGCCAATTGACTGAAACGTGTCCGTATCCAATGACCAAGAAGGGTATGACTCGCAAGCGGGCAAGGTCAACCAGTATCTTTCGACGCCAGGAATGTCCTGCACGGCACACGCTTGTCCGTCGCGATGGTGATTCGAACGGCTGGGACGGTGCGCAAGAAGTCGCATGCAGCGACCTCATGACAGGGTTCTTGGGGGAACTAAATGATGGACTAGGGGCACTAGCAGAGGGTGCCTGTGCAGGCAAAGATCTTTACGACAACAAAGCCGCAATAAAGTGTGTCACATTCGGCTGCGCACCTGAGCCGCAACCCCCTCCGACTTGGATATACAACTTCAATTGGAGCTGGAACTGGTGGGCAGGATTTGATCCCAACACTGATGTGGTGTCGTACAACGATGGTAGTAAGTTGACATGTCTGGACTGCCTGTATAATATAACAGAGTTCAGAGTCAAGGGTAAGCACTCCAGACGACGACTGTTCACCGCCCACTAATGTCTCTTACAGGTGAGATGCGAATCATTCTCGCCACTGGTGAGATAGTGTCCTCGACATTTACGGTCTCCGAAGCCTCATACATGAATTTGCTGTTTCGACTGTCCGCAAAGAACCCGATCTCGTGAGTACACCCCTATAGTGCCAATACTTCTGCTAATAGGTCTAGCTACAATTGGGAAGCAGCTGCGCCCACACAGAACCTGGCTTCGATCACAGTCTCTGGTGTATTCCAGATCAATCCTAGTATCGTCGTATCTTTCGGGGCTTCATTCTCTACAGACGACACCATCGATTTTACGAGCGGTGCATACTATAAATGGCCGTCCGCAAGCGCAGATATCAATCTACGCGAATCGCAGGTCACAGCAAAGCAAGGATGGGAGCCTCAGGTCGAAGTCGTACAGCCGGCGTTCAAGAGCCCGGGTACGGCAGAGCTCAGTCCGCGTGTACGGCGCTTATATGTCTTGAATTGGAAGGTTCTTGACAACAAGATAGAGGGTGGTGCGACACTTACCTCGCAGACCACTACAGGCTTCAAAGCAGAGTACCTGGACACCGCAAAAGGGAAGTGTGCAGCGCTTCAGCTTCGTCTGGTCTCTTATGCTGCAAACGAGCAATACTGCAAGATGCCGGCTGCATCTCCGTACTTGATGCGATCTGGCACGACCGACGTCAGCTTCGCCCTCAGTAAAGACTCTGGCACGCAGCCTGAACAGTGTATCGACGTGCCAGGAGACTTGCCGACCGTGAACGAGATTCAATATCTACGATCTTCTTACGGAGAGTTTTGCACTTCGTACATTAGCTACCAAGCTCCAGCGTCGGCTTCCTACATAGTAGGCACGATCACCACACCCAGCACCTCGACCAAGACCATCACTACTACAGTCACGCGGACACCAACCGTTCGAGTTTCTACCACTATACTCAATCCGGTGACCTGGTGCAGCCCTTACGTCGCGACTGTGAGCGCAGGTGCCTCTGGAAGTCAAAGTATCTCGGCGGGGATATTGTCAAAGCGCGATGCATTGTCCGAAGCCCCGTTGCCGACAGCCCTGGCCCGGATCGAAAAGCGGCACCAAGACCCTCCTACGCTGATAGACACCTGGCTGACGCCCAAGATATCATACGCTTGCTCCCAAGTGGCGACGGGCACGGTCACATTGACATATACCACCTCGGTCACCAAGGTCCAGTCCGGAAGTACGACTGTGACAACGACTTTCTCATCACTAAGGTCCGGCCGACCCGTAACTACCATATCCACCATACGCAGTGCCACCATGACGAAAGGTCTCTGCCCAACATATTCTCAGAACGCCTTTGACAAATGTCCACTCCAGACGCAAGCTACTTGCCTGCAGCTCACCGGCTCAGGGCCTGCACACATCAACGGATTGAAGCTGGGTCTATCAGCCGCAAATGCCAGCCCAGGGTTCAAGCTCCAGGCCGGAACATTCTTCATCGACTGCGACGGCCACCTGCGCAGCCTACCAGACTACCGCTGGCTTTCCGGCGATAGCGTGACCAAGTTCTTGACCTTCGAGCCGGCCTCCACATTCGACGCTGCCTCTGCCGCGACATGTAGCGTGACCCCCAGCAGCAACGCCGGTAGCGGCAGTATTTCTTGCACGTGGCAGGGCAACAGTCTCTTCTTCTCCTTCCTGCATTCAACCGCATACACCATGACCAACCCGAATTTCGCTATGAAGGACGACTCGCGCGCCTTTTCCATGTCCTGGGTCGACACGACCTCCTTCCTCGGCATGTCCTCAGCCCAAGGCACCTGGTCCGCCGTAACGCTGACCTACAACGAAGTCGCCTGCCCGTGCGTCGACCCCATAGACAACGCCGCCCTCGTCCCGACCCTGGACCGCTACCGCCCCGACGCCCCCTCCTGTCCTGGCGGCGATGGGGCGCTGTTCGAGATGGTCGACTTGGGCCGAATGCAGTGGCAGTGCTACGAGAGGATGGTGACGACGGGAGTTCCCCAAACGGTAGACAATTTCCAGACCAATGGGTTGCTTGGCTATTCCAAGGCCGCGGACTTCGAGACTTGTTACAGGGGTTGCGTTCATTATCCGACGTCTACATCAATCGAGTGGAACCCGGATTCGAGTATGGATAATTGCTGGTGTTATACTAGTGTGGCGTATCTGAGATCGGATCCGGGGAGCTCGGGGCTTGGGTGGGCTGCGCTGAGTTTTGTGAGGTTGTAGATTGGCTGGTCATGGTTTTATATGACCTTCTATTGCGCAACTACAGCGGGGCATATCTAAGACTAAAATGTCCACCCGTTGATGCTAACGTGCTGTCCTGTCTGTAGGATTCTGCAGGCCTTTAAGTGAATAGCCCAAAGAGCATACAGCATGACCGCGGTGATGACTAAGCCATAGATCTTGACACGCTTGCTGCAGGTCGCGCTTTCTCCAAGGAGAGGATGATAATCTACTCACGAAGTCTTCCGTCACATCTTTACGACACCGACCGATGGCTACAGCAGGTAGTCTGGCGTCTAACCGCACAAGAGCCGAACAAGTATGCAAGTGAACACGGCATAGCGTCTATTCTGAGCAGCGTGTGCGCCACGCTTGGAGACCGCCGGATCGAGTACACGCTTGTCTGCCAGAACGGCACAGGATGCTGGGCAGCAGACTGCATAAACAAGGCAAAGCCACGCCCTGCATAGAAGACGCGCACTCACATCAGCCCCATGCGGAGTGTATGCAAACTTGGTGTGTCGCACATGTACGTCTTTGGTCCTGCTACTCATCAACTCCAGCTAGTACAGCTGCACAGCTTCAGCTGATGCAGCCACCTCGCAATTTTACCGTCAGTCCTCAAGTCCGATTGGATATACAGCGGCGTGAATGCCTGTCGTCCTCGGCATATACGTCTAGTGTCTTTGTACACAGTGAGGCTATACTGCCCATTCTGGGGCTATCCGGTCAAGTACAAATAATCAGTAGCTTCTCCTTTGTCGTTTTCACAGCCTTTCATTGAGAGATTACTATGGCAACAGGTCTTGATGATAGTGTAACAGCGAGGCTTCAAACTAATAGCACATGTGGCGAGTCCCTTCTGGCTGATCGTCCAACCCAAAAGGCCATGCTCTCGTCGAATTCGACTACCAACAGCAAGTATGCCGGCACATCTACTCAATCCCACACAGCAAACAAGAGGATCAGCACGACCGGTTCATACGAAGGCCTTTGGATAGCAGAATGCCTGGCATTGATCACCAGTGTCGCATGTGTCATCGCTATCGCCGTCTTGCTGAAGCTGCATGATGGGCAGCCACTGTCGGAATGGGTCTTCTACTTCACCCTCAACACTGCTTTGGCCGTGATCGGAACGACCGCCAAAGCTTGCTTACTGCTTGCTGTGACTGCATCTATAGGCCAGGTCAAGTGGAACGTCTTCCGCCAACAGTCGAGCGATCTCAGTTTCTTCGACCTCGTGGACAGAGCCAGCCGTGGTCCGCTTGGAAACCTCGAGCTGATATTTACTAGACCGAAGTTGTGAGTTTCAATTGTCCAGTATGAACTACCAGCCGATGTTGACAGCACGAGTAGATGGTCATTGCTCCTCGGTGCTTGCATCATGGTCCTTTGCATAGGATTTGAAGCAATGCTTCAAGCCACCATCAGTACGTCCGGATCCCTTGATGTCACACCATCTGGCATCAATGCCACTGTTGGGAGCGCTTCACACATCTTTGGCGGGACTGTCTCTTCTCTGAACAACGGTATGTCACCTCAAACACGTAATCCTGATGACCTTTGCGGATACACAGAATGCACACTTTTGGGCTAATGTTGTGATCAGCAATATACGTGGGAGAGGACAACAACACTTACCACGGGACTTACATCAGTGTGGACTCCGGCGTCACCGCTGCAATCAATGGCGCCTTCCAAGCGTATGATGGGAAATACAACATTCAGCCTTTGCTCACCTCTTGCTCTACGGGTAACTGCTCCTGGGATCCATTTGCCTCACTAGCAATATGTGCACGCTGCACGGACGTTTCCAAGCTGCTCATCAAATCTAGCAACGAGACGTTTTATCAATGGTCTCCCACACCAGCTGGACCGGTGGCAAGTGAAGAAGGTATTCTAACAACCTATATCCTGCCGTATGCCAACTTGACCTTGGGCAATATGAAAGGAATCGCCACCGGTGCTGCGGATTTCATCTCTGGTGACACAATCATCCGACCAGAAAAGACAGCCACGTTTCGGGACTATGAAACACTTCTTACTGCCTTTCCAATCATCACTACGGATTTGGACTATCAGAACGGCAAGAAAGCTTGGAACAAAACCTCTGTCACGGCCACGGAGTGCGGCCTGTACCTTTGCCTCAAGGCCTATCAATCACATATGACGATGGGCGTCCTGAAGGAAACACTTTTAGCGACAACCACCAAAAGGAAGCAGGAGTCATGGTCAATTACTCCGGACAACTGGGCTTCTGAGATCAACAACACTACATCGCTAGGCACGCCGGAATGGAATCCTATCAATAATTATGGAGTAATGATGCGGAACGATTTCCAACTCGACCCGAGAGATCTAAATCTGACAACGATTGATCCTCGACAAGAATTCAACGCCAGCCAGTCTCTACTAGGCAGTACTATAGACTATCTCACGGGACTCATCAAACCACAAGAATCGTTCAAAAGCATAGCAACCCACCAGGGCATGTTCATGACGCCGCACTGGGTAGACACGCAATTTGGTCCCATCGTAAAGGCGCTGTACAACTCGAGCAACATCTCAGAACCTTTTGAAAGCATGGCAAACAGTCTGACCATATACTTCCGCAACTCGAACAGCAAGGCCCAGGTGGGAAAGACCTATACATGGGTGATCCGATACAGAATCAGGTGGGCCTTCTTCTCATACCCAGTTACGCTTGTTGCAGGTGAGTGATCTTTCCTCGGCCCATTCAATCTCGCACAACTGACGCTTATCACAGCTGCAATCGTATTCTTCGCACTGGTCGTCCATGAGACTCAACACCGCAACATGCCATCATGGAAGACGAACTCAATTGCGATCTTGGCCTTTGGGCTGGACAACTCCGCCAGAAAGCAATTACGGCATCGGTTGAGAAATACAAGCTTAGACAAGGCCAGCAAGATCAGGGTCTTCATGAGTGAAGACCACGATGGGGTTGAGTTATCCTTACTAGACGTGGCACGGCACCTTGAGAAGGACAGCATGTCTAGCTTAGACAACATACCACCGGTCGGGACCAGACCGTCACACCTTGCAGCACCAAACGCTCGGCAGACCGGGGACTACCAGGTGGTCCCTTCAGATCCTGAGATGACTTGCAATTCTGTATATGCGCCGAGTTCTGCCACTTTGCGGGCAAGTACCAGCGTCAATGACAGCACTAAAGCCTTGTCTGCTATCTATCCAGTACATGACCAATCAAGCTATTCCGGACATAGGCTAGACTAGTCCTCTGCATTGAGTATCTAGAACCATGTAGATACCAGATTGACCCATTGCTGCCCTTGACGGCGCGCGATCGAGGTAGACTCCAGGTGGAGCAGCATCTCAAGGTTCGCAGAACACTCCTTTTCAATGTATTCACTGACCACCCCATCAGGAACGCAAACCAGTCCCCGAATCCTGGCGCAACGTCCGCCTCTCGTCCGACTCCTCTCTCCACACCCTCACGACCGTCATCAGCGTCCTCCTCGCCACGATCCTCCTCTTCGGCGCCACCGCCGTCCTGACGCTGGTGACGGACCTCTCCGGCACCGAGCGAATGGCCATGATAGGGTGCTTCACGGCCACGTTCGCGATCCTGGTGGGCAACTTTACGAACTGCAAGAGGAGCGAGCTATTCGTTGCGGTGGCGACGTGAGTGTCATCCTGTGCGATCTGGCGATAGTGCTTGCTGGTGCTGTTCCAGATACTCGGCGGTGCTGGTGGTGTTTGCGGAGGTGACGAAGAATGGATGAAGAGGAGAGGTCCATCTCACGCGCAGAAGGTTTGGTCCAGTGCGGGTGATCCGCCACTAATCGTAGATCGATCGAGGTCCTGACCTTTGCGAAGGACACATCTACGGCTTCTTTGCTGCAGTCCCATGAAGTGGCAGTAAAAGGTCCTGGACCCAACTTTGACGTTCTTGCGATGGTTGCAGATCGTAGCATCATCAGCGTGGCACCCAGGGACAGGGGGCTTGTTTGAAGTAATTAGATTTATCACTACGTATATCCTCCTTTCATCTCAGCGATTGTGGTATTGTACATCCCCTCCTCTCTACAGCATCGTACAATGCTACCCCCCTTTTCTCCTCAGTATCCTCCCCACAAGCAAAAAAGGACGCGAATCCCTGGTTCAAGCGAAGGTAATCCGGGGTATCATGCGAAGTGAAGTGACCGGTGCCCATGCAGCGTGCTGTCTCCGTCTCCACAAGCGCCGGCAGCGAGTGTTGTTTCTGTATCGTCCGTATAGATCCTCTTCTCTTCCTTGATCAATACGAAATGCGTCCCCTTGCGTCCACTGTGTTCTTTATCCTTCAAAAATCAAGCAGGCCTATACAAAGCGAATGGGTACGTGCGGTGCGACTCTCGGTCGTACCACAGAATTAGATCGAGCAGGCGATCGCCCTGATGCAACCTGCGGAGTGTAGAAGTGAAGTGCACTGAAATCCGGACATCGATCCGAGATGTGCAAGATGCGCTCTGATGCTTCCAA
The DNA here is from genome assembly GCA_007556505.1 of Elsinoe australis. NCBI lineage: Eukaryota > Fungi > Ascomycota > Dothideomycetes > Myriangiales > Elsinoaceae > Elsinoe > Elsinoe australis. Next base: position 186,201 of record SWCS01000012.1, read on the forward strand.
ATAAACGCCGTGCTATGCTCTTCGTGGTTGCGTAGCTGAAAGGGAAATGTATGGCCGCAGTATGCGAATCATGAAGTATATCACGACTTGTATTCTCCATCCGAGTGGCTGGCGAGCGTATCGCCTTCCCACATGGATCCGTCCTCGGTCGGACTCCTACCACCCATGGAGGGGCTTCTGCTCGAGGATGCAATGGAAGATGAGGAACCAATGGTCCACTCATCGCTGTCGAGGTGGTGGAACTCGTCGTCAAAATCTGCGAGGCCGTAGGCATAGCCGTGGTCGCGCTTGCTCTCGCCGTACTCGACGTAATCGTAGTCCCAGCGGAACATCTTGCCGGGCTGCAATCGCGGGAGGAATTTAGATCGGGCCATAAAGTAAGCAGCGGCGGATAAAAGACTGCCGGCTGCAAGATCTACTGCATAATGGTGTGAGAGATACATGGTCGCCCACCAGAGCCAGAGGGTGTAAGCAATGAAAAGCGGTCGGAGCTTTGGGAAGAAATAGCTCAAGAATAAAGCTTCGAGCGTTGCACATCCCGAGTGTAATGACGGGAAAGCGCCGAAAACCATGGGCGAAGCTGTAAAGGTAAGCGTGTAAAATTCGATGCTGAAGAGCTTGTCAATGGCCGCGAGACCAGCAGGCGATCCTGACATGGAATAGTTGGCCGGCGCAAGACCGTACTTGTTCTCGTACCAGGGCGGGGCACAGGGGAACGCAAGCTGAATCATAACACCAGTCAGGTTCATGTATCCAAATGCTCTTGCAAATACCGGCGTGCTACCGGGTGGTCCGAACAGGAAGATGAGGGCAGAGCAAACCACTGGGGCGCCGAAGTGAGTAACTCCGTATGGCAACCAAGCTAGTACGTCAAGGACGGTAGCCTTGTGTGCAGAGAGGATATTGCTGAGGTTTGCGCCGTAGAGGATGTTCTCAAGTGCAGGAAGTACTCGTACCCAAATCGGTGGTCGATATTCGCCGCTAATGAACCTAGGTAATGGTCAGCTATATCCAGAACAATCTGGTTTGTCCTGCACTCACCCGCAAGCGTAGAAGAAAATCAGCCAAGTTGCAACGGGCAGAAATGGCAAGAAGAATTGTCGCGTGATTGGTAGAACCAGTGAGGTCATCAGAAGCGTCGCAACAGCGAATTTGGCAAGGGGACCGGGTGATTGTATCACGCATAGCGAGAAGATGCCGACCACGGCGATGAGGAGGTATTGCGCGTCATAATACGACCAATGATGCGTGCGGAGCGATTTGAGGGTGTCGGCCGGGTTGAACGAGGTCTGTAGAGAGGTGACCGAGGACGTGGGACTCTGGCGACTGCGCAGCTTCGATCGTGTGCTGCGGAACTTTCGGCGGAAGCGGTGAGGTACAATGGTGGGTACTGAAGGCCAGGACATTGGGAACTTTGCGCGAGTGAAGAAACGCTGCGTCGAATCCTCGTTGGGCGAGAGGGAGAAGTATTTAGTTGCCATGCTGCTGACCGTGCGTCCTGTGTGCGAGGCTGGCTAGGAGATGAGGTCGTGCTCTAGTAGGATTAGGTCGGGAGACCGGCCTCGGGGCCAACTCCAGAAGACCTTTGGGAGGGCGCGCAGTGTTTGCGATGTTGATGGAGGAGGTGCGAACTGGCGGATGGATATGTCGAGGCAGAAACGTGGAATTATGCACAGTTTGGTGGAAGATGGAAACGGGCTGGCTGCTGGGTATAAACGAGTAAACGGGCGTGCAATGATGACGGGCCTGACTCTCTCTCTGCTCTTGGTTCTTGCTGTGGCTGCCGCTGGTCGGGGCTTAATCTTAATCTTCCCGGCCGAATCGCAAATCACTCCGCTGCTCAATTTTTTGCAATTTTCTCTTAGTGCGGCCCAGCATGATTAGACCTGTCAAATGTAAATGGACAGGCTAGACTATACATCAGGCCACTTCTGTACAACCTCATCTCCTTTTCACTGCACTCTCCACGACTGGTGGTGGTGCCGACTACAGCTCCCAATCTGCATAAACCCAGTGCTGCGGCAACCCGCGGAAGGCGCATTCAAATCTTAGCAATTGTTGGGCTTGCTCGCTAGAGCATCCTAGATCCATGTGTTTGGCGCTGCTTTGCTGCTTTCCGCTGTCAGCCACCAGCCGGGCTGACCTAAGCGCCGCATCTCTCCCCTTTCAGCTCCTCTATTTTTGTGTCACATGTCGATCAAACACAGTCATTCTGCTGCCTATTGTTGGTGTCTCTACTGTAGTTCATGTCATGATCAAGGAATAGGAGACAGTCTCATTGCGCTGTCTCAGATGGACGCACATCACAGTTCCTGCACAGCATCGCAGCCGTTGCTCCAGGCTGAGCGGTCACTGGGGCATCGGAGCCCGAGTTTGCGCGCTCGCTCGCCAAAAACGACCTGGCAAACGCTGTGCGCGGACAATTTTGTGCATGATTTGTTGATGGATCGGAGGTCGGCGGCATCTTTAGCCAGCGCCAACGACCCGATGCTTCCGAAAAATCAGGGCATCATCCTTTCTGCACGACAAGCCACAGCTCAAGCTCTCTGTTTCGCATCTTACTTACATCCGTCGATCAAGGTTTGCTTACAAAGACGTCCGGACACTTTCGTTTGTCCCGCTTCCGTGTACGCGCATATTTCGCGTTTAGCTTGCAAGACGTGTTACAGTCGTTATAAATTCGTCTTTTATCATGCTTACTCGAGTGCTTCAGCTCTGAGCAGGATTGTGCGCCCACTCTCTCGCACACAAGGTTAGTATGTCATTGTTCAAGACACTGCGTGCTCATTCTATTGCAGAAGCTTCCGAGCGGGCAGAGCAGTGCTAGACTGCACTGATCCCGTCTTAGAGTCCGAAGAGGAGTGTAATTGTGCTGCACACTGGCTCAGCCATGCGGTCTTGGTCTACACGTTCGAATTGGTAGACGCTGCAAAGCACGCTTCAATCATGTTGGATGGTTGGACTCTGGAATCGCCAAGAAGCACGGATTGTCTAGGCAGTAATGCTCATGCACAATTCATCGGTCCAGTGATTTTGGAGCTCTACGACAGTGACCCTTACATTGATCACTTTGAGATGCAACGACCGGTGCGCACCGTACGTCTTCCTCTTCCAGAGGCACAGCAGTGAAATATCTCGTGATGGTAATCACCTTGGCGATCAAGTCTAGCTGGCTCTGATGGCCACGATCAATCAAATTGCTACATGGCAATACGTTGTACAAGCAAAAGTGAATCGCCTCGAGGGAGGCATGCAACAAGTACTGGATCACATGTCGTCCTCGCTACCTTGATTGCTTTCCAAGGATGCCCTCTACCAGGCGTGCTGTGCAATGACGCGGCCACGGCGGTGGCAGAGCCCATGGTGCAGGCCACTACAAGGACCTTGGTGGTGTAGTGCCATGGGGGATTGACAAACCATCCCATCCATGGTGTACTTGCCCTGCTTCTACTGCGAAAGTCTCCAAGCATTGCCATATCGGCTTGCTAAGAGAAATGCATGGCTGTTTGTGCTAAGAATGAGGGCATGGCCGCGATCTACCACCGGTGGTCTTGGAGATTTCCATGCTTCCGGTTCACCGTGGATACACAAGCACACGAGGCAGGACTGCGCCCAAAGTCTATCAAACCTATTGGTCGTATTTTCAAAAGCCTTGAAGGGAGAAGTGCGAAGTTCGAGCGAGAAACAACCTCGAGTGACGAAGCAAGACAACCCGACAGCAAGATCCCGCGGCATCTGCAGGCCCAGAAACAAAAACGTGGAGCGGCAACTGCAGAACCAAGATTGATTGACGCTCATCAGCCTCTCGGTTTCACCACCGAGCTCCATTCACCCAATTGCTTTCTTTTGAGGGTGACTACAGTACTGCCGTTTGGCGTCTTAGTACCATTGAGGCAACTATATCCGTATCTACATATGGTACGCTGTCCTGAAGATCTAGGCCTGTCAATCAGTCGATCTGTGGGGATTTCATTCTATCAATTTTCTGGCGCCGGAATGCCATCGGCCAGCCAAAACCCAGCCACGGACGTATAGTATTCTCAGTCGGCCCTCCCAACAAGCCTTCGACTCTCCTTGTCGCAAAGTCAGGGCAAACCAAGCAATTGTTATTGTCATGTGGTGATCAGGGATGAAATGACCAGGGCTGTGTGCTTGGCTAAAATACTTGGTAAACGCACGCGCACCCCGCGACCCAAGTAATGAGACCAAAACCTGGGTAGGGCTCTCGTGTCTCTCATTTCAACTTCAACATTTCCTTCTGGTAGATTGCAAGAGTTGAGACGACTGACAACGTCACGGTGGTACGCCGGAGAATTCTCGTACAATCGTGCCGCCCTGCATGAATCCGTACCTCTTTTGAACACAGAGGACACCACAGACCTCCTTAACGCGGACGACCCGGTCCTATGGGGACAATCACAAGCCCAGTCAAGATCATCCAAGCAGGTGCTTCGGTCTGCTTTGGTCTCGATCAAGACTGCAAAGCACTTTCGATCCCTGCGTACTCCAGTCCAGATGCTGCAAGCGACCTGCCGCTCAGCATAGTCTACCACCTCCTAGCGCATGTCCGCCCTATGCCGCGCCCTTGGCACCACTACGGGGCAAGAACTTGCTCTGACTTGGCTACGTCGAATACTCCGCCGATGAGGGCCCAGAAATCAAACTCTCCTCTCACTACGCCCAAGTGATGCCAAGCCAAGCCTTTGCCTCTTCAATTTCCCTTATGCTCCAGAGTCCTCTACCACAGAGTTCGAGACTCGATACCTTGCTTTGGTCACTGCCACTAAAGCCAAATTGCTAGAGCATGACGAATGAGGTCGATGCCAGGACAACGCCAAACTGTCTCAAGGCGGTGCCGCCGCTCTTGGTTTTCGTACGTGGTCCTTCCATGTGGTAGGTAGATTGGTTTGCTGCTCGCTGTGGTCAAGTATATAATCTCTCCTCTTCCTCGTAAGTGGTCTGGTACGAGTATCGCATACAACCCTCTCCGCATCTTGTCCGTGCTACCCAACTACCCTCGTTCCCCTTCCTCCACCCACACAAACACCTTCAACATGCACACTATCGCTACCCTAGCGGCCCTCCTGCCTGCCGCCTTCGCCTGCTCAGACCATCTCAACCATCTCTCCTCCCCCAGGATCGTAGGCCGTCAGGTCTCCGGCAACCGCACCGAACGTCTCCCCGTCAATGCCGACTGGGCCTACGAAGCCTCCTTCAACTGGGGCCGCATTAACCCAACCTACGAGACCTGCCAGACCGGCACCCAACAGTCGCCCATCGGCTTCTCCCTCAACCAGGGTCTCTCCACCACTCACATCCCCAACTTCTCCAACATCACGGGCAACTACCGCGGCAACTTCTACAACTGGGGTTACGGGCCTGCCTTCACCCTCCTCCACGAGAAGGGCGTCTACAACACCCTCCCGACCGTCTCTTTCGACAACGAAACCGACTACCTCTCCGGCTGGCACGTGCACACCCCCGCCGACCACTCCGTCGGGGGCGACCGCTCCAAGGCCGAGCTGCACTACGTCTTCACCAACGACGCAGGCGACTACAAGGCCGTGGCTGCCATCCGCATGGACGCCGGTGGTCAGAACAACACCTTCTTCGACGCGGTCATGAAGCCCTTTATCGGCTTCAACGAGACGGACCAGCAGATGGAGATGGACTTGCCGCTCAGACTCCCTATCGAGGCCGTCGGGAACTTCACCGAGTTCTGGACGTACAGGGGCAGTCTCACTAGCCCGCCTTGCACCGAGGGTGTCAGGTTCTTCATGGCGAGGAATATTATGTTCGTTAGCGATGATCAGATGAGGGAGATCTTGAGGGTTAGCACCTACTCTGCTCGCGCTGAGCAGGAGATCTGGAGACATGGTGTGAACGAGTAGATGGCTTTCTGGTGATGATTTGGCGTTCGACGAGGGGATTTGTATATACCAGTGTGGCACAGGAGCGGCCAAAGAGGTCTTTGTGGACAGACGTTATGAGTAGAACGATATCGACGACAGACGATGCGGTTGCATGTGTACAGCCTCAATAGATATTTCAAGTTATCACATTTTCTCCCTCATCTCGCTTTCCAGCGACCGACCCGGTTGCAACTTTATTTGAATTTCCTGCTCGAAACAGGTAGGTCCATCATGTCAGAGCCTCAGAGACTGTCAATAATCGCCCACCTGCTAAATATTTTGTGGCTCCACTGGAAGCTGAGGCTATTCGCACACTCGTGTGTTGTCCCCTGACGGCGAGAACGGACGACATCACCTTCAGGACTCGAGCTATCGAGATGTGACATCAAACTTGCTCGGCCGGTATGAGCACTTCTGATATGATGCAGAGAAAGCATCAATGAACGTGGAGATAACTTTGTCTTTGGAAGGATTCCAGCGACTTTATCGTGCCGTAGACCGCCGAGCTCGGAGACGTGAACCAGACGTCACTGCTAGATTTCCCCACCACCGCAAGCGGGGCAGACGATAAGGTAAGCACAACCTATCTCGACTTCAATAGCCTGTTCAAACAGTACCAGGCCCCCCACCAGGATCTCACCGACCCAATCCTTGCCATTGACAACCAGCATGGCACCCTCCAACGATGCGCCGTCTTCAACAGGCTCAGGCCAGGGCGGCATTCGCATCGCCATCGACCGCGGCGGGACCTTCACAGACTGTGTGGGCAATCCCGGCACAGGTCTCATGAAAGACGACAAGGTCATCAAGCTGCTCTCCGACGACCCCTCGAACTACAAAGATGCCCCACTCGAAGGCATCCGGCGGCTGCTCTCGCATTTCACAGGCGAGGAGATCCCGCGAGGCCAGCCACTAGACACGAGCAAGATTGAGAGCATACGGATGGGGACAACCGTTGCTACGAATGCGTTGCTGGAGAGGAAGGGAGAAGATATCGCGCTAGTGGTGACCAAGGGGTTCAAGGATTGCTTGAGGATAGGGAACCAGTCAAGGCCTAGGATCTTTGATCTTGAAGTTAGGAGACCCGAGATTCTGTATAAGACGGTGGTGGAGATTGACGAGAGGGTGACCTTGGAGGACTATGCGGAGGATCCGGAGCGGACGAACACGGATGCGATTGCGCTGGATAAGGCGTCGGAAGAGGACGATCTGGTGAAGGGCATGAGTGGAGAGGCGGTGCGGATCTTGCAGAGACTAGATGAGGAGAGGATCAAGAAGCAATTACAGGAAGTGTATGATTCAGGACTGAAGAGTGTAGCAGTTTGTCTGCTGCACGGCTACACATATCCGAACCATGAGCGGGCAATCGGACAGATTGCGAAGGATATAGGGTTCAAGCATGTTAGTCTGAGCCACGAGCTCATGCCCATGATCAAGCTAGTGCCAAGAGCGACGAGTGCATGCGCGGATGCATATCTCACACCAGCGATTCGGAAGTACATCGATGGGTTTCAAGCAGGGTTTGAAGGCGGGCTGGGTACTGAAAGTGTAAAGAACGAGAAAGGCAGCAAGGGCGCAAGATGCGAGTTCATGCAGTCTGACGGCGGCCTAGTGGACGTAGATGTCTTTTCTGGACTAAAGGCCATTCTTTCCGGTCCTGCTGGAGGAGTGGTAGGATATGCGCTCACATCGTACGATCCGGAGACGAAAACTCCTGTCATTGGATTTGACATGGGCGGGACTTCGACCGATGTGAGTCGTTATGGTGAAGGCAGATATGAACATGTCTTCGAGACGACAACAGCCGGCGTTACCATTCAGTCTCCTCAGCTTGACATCAACACAGTTGCTGCAGGCGGTGGCTCGCGGCTATTCTTCAAGAACGGACTATTTGTTGTAGGACCAGAATCCGCAAGCGCGCACCCAGGACCGGCGTGCTATCGGAAAGGAGGACCTCTCACAATTACTGATGCCAACTTGATGCTGGGAAGGCTACTACCAGAGTTCTTCCCGAAGATCTTTGGCAAGAACGAGGATGAAGGACTCGACATTGAAGCGAGTAAGAAGCTGTTTGAGGAGCTTACAAAACAAATCAACGAAGAAGTATCTTCTGGTGGAGCCGAGGGCCAAGTCAACGGCGCAGGCGGCAAGAAGATGTCTACGGACGAAATAGCTTACGGTTTTATCAAAATTGCTAACGAGACCATGACACGACCGATTCGATCACTTACGGAGGCACGAGGACACGACACATCGAAACATAGACTGGCTACTTTCGGCGGTGCGGGAGGACAGCACGCTGTAGCTATCGCGGAAGCATTAGGGATCAAGCAGATTCTGGTACATCGTTACTCTTCGGTTCTTTCAGCTTACGGCATGGCTCTGGCTGATGTGGTCGATGAACGGCAGGAGCCAGAATCAAAGGTTTGGGGCAAGGATGTTGTGTCAGACTTGAAAGCGAAAATGGATGACCTGAAGAAGCGCTCGACTCAGAGATTGAAGGACCAAGGATTTGCGGATGATAAGATCGTGTTTGAGGAATACCTGAACATGAGGTACCGAGGAACAGAGTCGGCACTAATGGTCATCAAGCCGAGCCAGGATGAGGCGAATGGTGAATCAAAGCTTGATGACTGGGCCTTTGGAGAAGCCTTCGTCAAGCAGCATGAGCAAGAATTTGGCTTCACCCTTCCTGATCGAGATATCATTGTTGATGACGTGCGTGCGAGAGGTATCGGCCAGTCGTTCCAGGTGCAGGAGAAGACGGTGGATACTCAACTCAAGGAGATCAAGATGAGGGACTTATCGAAAGATGCAAAGGTGCACGGTCAAGCGTCGGTCTACTTTGAAGGCGGACGCAGGGATACAGCTATATACAAGCTTGAGGACCTCGAGGTTGGCGACAGGATACGAGGACCTGCGATCATTGCGGACGGCACACAGACGATTGTGGTGACCCCAGGTGCTTCAGCTTCGACCATCAACACTCATGTGGTCATTGATATTGGTGAAGAAGAATCGGATGGGCCAGACAAGAAGATCAACACGGAGAAGCTCGACCCGATCATGCTCAGTATCTTTGGTCATCGGTTCATGGCCATTGCCGAGCAAATGGGGCGGGCGCTCCAGAAGACCAGTGTCAGCACAAACGTCAAGGAGAGACTGGACTACTCTTGTGCTCTGTTTGATGCTGACGGTGGCTTGGTTGCAAACGGTAAGCACACACCCTTCGGTTACTACTTACAGTCCACTGATACTACCCAGCTCCCCACCTTCCTGTTCACCTAGGTAGCATGTCCACTTGCGTCAAAAAGCAATCCGAAATCTGGCGTGGTAAGCTGAAGCGCGGCGATGTTCTGGTCTCCAACCATCCCATGTACGGCGGAACTCATCTGCCCGATATCACTGTCATCACCCCAGCCTTCAGCGACGACAATATCGTCTTCTACGTCGCCTCCCGCGCCCATCACGCCGACATCGGCGGCATCCTCCCTGGGTCCATGCCCCCTCACTCCCGCGAGCTCTTCCAAGAAGGCGCCAGCATCAAATCCGAGAAGCTCGTTTCCGAAGGTCAATTCAACGAATCCCGCATCACCGACCTCCTGCTCCACGAACCGGCCGAATATCCGGGCTGCTCCGGCACGCGCTGCCTAGCCGATAACCTGAACGACCTGAAAGCCCAAATCGCCGCCAACCAAAAAGGCATCAACCTGATCAGTACCCTAATCAGTGAATACACCCTGCCCGTGGTAGACTTCTACATGCGCGGCATCCAATCCAACGCCGAGACGTCCGTCCGGCGCCTCCTCCGCTCTATCTCCAGCCGCTTCCCCTCCCCCCTCACAGCAACAGACTACATGGACGACGGCTCGCCCATCTCGCTCCGCATCACCATCTCCCCAGACAGCGGGTCCGCGACCTTCGACTTCGCCGGCACCGGGCCCGAAGTCTACGCCAACACCAACGCCCCGGAAGCCGTCACCTACTCGGCCATCATCTACTGCCTCCGCTGCCTCATCGCAGAGGACATCCCGCTCAACCAAGGCTGTCTCGCGCCCATCGAGGTCCTGATCCCAAAACACAGCTTCCTCAGCCCCAGCGCCACCGCCGCCGTCGTGGGCGGCAACGTCCTCACCAGCCAGCGCGTCACGGACGTCGTGCTCAAGGCGTTCCAGGCGTGCGCGGCCAGCCAAGGGGACTGCAATAACCTGACGTTCGGGTTTGGCGGCAACGTAGCGGGGGAGAAACAGGTCAGGGGGTTCGGGTACTATGAGACGATTGCGGGGGGGTCGGGGGCTGGCGACGGGTGGAGCGGGGAGAGCGGGGTGCATACGCACATGACGAACACGCGGATCACGGACGCCGAGGTGTTTGAGCGGAGATACCCTGTTGTGCTGAGGGAGTTTGGGATCAGAGATGGATCAGGGGGGAAGGGGAAGTGGGAGGGCGGCGACGGGGTGAGGAGGGACGTGGAGTTCAGACGGGAAGTGAAGGTTAGTATCCTTAGTGAGAGGAGGGTGTATCGCCCCTATGGAATGGGAGGAGGCGGAGACGCAGAGTGTGGCGTCAACTATTGGGTGAGGAAAGTCAAGATCGATAAGGGGAGCGATAGTGCAGCGCAGGAGGATGGGGGAAGGGAGAAGGTCAGGAATGAAAAGACCGGGGAGGGGATTGAGTGGGAGTATCGATGGGTTAACATGGGAGGGAAGAATACCGCGACCATGCAGGCGGGGGAGAGGATCGTGGTGTGCACGCCTGGTGGGGGCGGGTACGGGAGGGAAGGGGACGAGAGGGAGGAGAAGGAGAGGGAGAGGGATCCCAGGCATGCGTGGAGGGGTGGGAGCGTTGCGAGTAGACAGGCTGAGGCGGAGGCTTCTGCTTGATTCATTGCTCGATTGTCTGATTGAATCTTGTGGTGGGTGAGATATGATTTGGAATGTGGAAAAGAATCTTTATACGCCATGAAATGATTACGGTACATGCATCTTCGTCACTCATGCTCTCGTCATGGCGGCCGTCTAGATAGATATACTATACAGTTGAATCTTGTGTTGAAACGTCTTACACGTAAATTGCCGGACATCAGTAATCAGGCCAACTCGGATCGACCTTTTGTTTCCAAGCCCGGAACCCATCGCGCATATCGACGACATTTCCCCTCGCCAACCCAGCGTCCTTAATCATCTTCACCGCCTTCTGGGAGTCGTTGCCCATCCTGCACACGACGACTAGATTCTTGCTGTTTAGCCACGCCGGGCGTTCCTGCTGGGCCTGCTTCACTGTGTTTGAGAAATCGGCCCAGGGGATATTGATGGAGCCATCGATCTTGCACAGCTCGTACTCGGTGGCGGGCCGGACGTCGACTACGGAGATGTTCTGCGACGGGTCAGGGAGGTGTTGGGCAAAGTCGGCCGCGTCGACGCGCTCGTTGTTCTCGAGGATGTTGATGGGCTCGGAGACGCCACAAAAGGCTATGTAGTCGAGGGAGCCGGATGTGAGACTGTATGCTGAGACGGTGGCTTTGCTTGAGCATGCAGCGCAGTCTTGTCGGCGCGAACGTATCCGGACGCTGCGAAAGGGTTGTGGATTGTAGGCAGAGAACATGAGTAAGGTTGGAGGGTTCGGATTGAAGTCTTGTCCGATAGATCTAACGTCGGTGTCCGGGCTTGATGCAATGATCTTGATTGCCTCTAGAGCTTGGAGGACACCCATGACGCCTACGACAGGACCAAGAATGCCACCCTCGCCACAGCTCACGACTGCATCTGCTGGAGGTGGAGTCGGCCATATGCAGCGATAGCAAGGACTTCCGGGTTGGCCTGCAGGTTTGGGTGGGTTGTTGAGCACGATGAGCTGTCCTTCTGTTCGAAGTGCAGAGGCCGAGACAAGTGGTTTGCCAGCTAAAACGCATGCATCTGATATCAGGTAACGCGACGTCGGATGATCCGTACAGTCCAGGATCAAGTCATATCTGTTGAACAATTCAAGAGCGACTTGGGGTGTTAGATGCTGTGAATGAGGGATATATCGCGCAGTGGGATTCAGTTCTGTCAGGAAGTTGATGGCGCTCGTGACCTTTGACTCTCCTACCCGAGTGGTTGTGTGGGCAATCTGACGGTGAAGGTTTGATACTTCTACCGTGTCGCCGTCCATGATGCCCAAATTGCCTACACCGGCGCCAGCGAGATATGCGGCGGCAGGACATCCGAGGCCACCCGCTCCAACGACCAGGACCTTGGAAGTCTTGAGACGAATCTGGCCCTGAAGGCCTACCTCGGGCATGATCAACTGACGACCATATCGTTGGTATTCATCTGCGCTGAGTGGCCAACGACGATCGGAGGGGGACGATCCGGAGTTGTTGGACTTATTCGAGGGTGGGTCAAAGGCTGTGGGGAAGAGATGGGAGAAGACCTCGTAGGCCTCATGTTGCCAGGCATGCGGGACACCACCTTGGTATGCGATCTCCAAGTCCTGTGCGGCACGGGCTTTTGCTTCTGTTTGCTGGAGCTGCAGGTGGAGATTGTTCAGCTGACTCTCCGTGTCTGCGATCTGCTGTTTGAGCTTAGCGATCTGCTCCTCAATCTCGTTGGTCGAGTACATGTCGGCGGCAGCAGATCAGCGAGGAGCGGTATCAAGACTCGAGGCGCGGAGATGGCGTAGCGGCAGGGAACCGCGATTTAGCCTGACGGGATTTATGCCAGAGTCGAGGATTGTGGCGGGCATGGTCTGGACGTTGGATATGCACGTTGCAGAGCGTGTGGAGGGGCAGCAACGTCGACGCGAGTCATGCAGGCAGCATCCGAAATGATCCAAATGCAGAAATAGAGCATGCGCGCCCGACGAGCAAAGGGCAGCATCCCCACGATCCCAAGACATTTTGAGCTTGGAACGCATCAAGCTCGTCTTTGGCAAGTTCATCCGCGTCCATTTGGCTTTCTCCGGACAGAAGTAAACTTTGACATGTCACGAGTGGGCGACACACAAAGACAACAAAGACAAGCCCACCTGTTCAGGGCCGCAGCTAGCAAACAGAAAACTGTGCCGTAAGAGCTAATCTCGCAGCCGGCAGGGGTCCTAACAAGATCTCATTCGGTTGGTGTTCATCCGCCGCGCCATGGACATCTTGTGCAAGCGGCATGATATCAGTTGCGGGTCCAGCTCGAGCAGGTGGTGGATTGGCGTGTGCTTGTGCCTCTGGTCGAAATTGATTTGCTGGCTCGTGCAGATTCAGCACAGATGGATGCACATCGAGTCACGGCTCACTGGTTGATCATCCTTGTCCATCGCTATAAGACAATCATTTTGATATTGATCATCAAGTAGTGTCTCTGCTCGGACTGCGTCAAGTGTAGCCGTCGTAAGTCTCTGTGTACACTCGAGTCAGCACAAGTTTCGGGTTTCTCAGCGGTCTCTGGCTCATCTTCGGAAATAGTTCGTGCGCCTCAGAGTCGATAGGTTCAGGTGGCACACACCTTCAATCACGACGAGTGCACGCCACGAGCCGCAGAGGACTGCGTCGCTGGACGAGGCGTCCATCGGCTCCCTCCAGGACCTGCAGACTTTTTTCCGATCCGGTCGGGACCAACATCATGACAGGGCCCCGAAACCTCCGCGTTTGCTTAAACGAGCGCTCAGTTGGGCCTTGCACTGGCCCGTTCCTGGCGCGATTGGCACGAGCGCATGCACACCCGAGAGGCACCCTCCTGCACTGCGATCACAGAACCGGGGAGCCTCGAGCTCTGACCCGCTAGATCTGCCCTGACATCCACGGTTGAGCCTCTCTACGACGTCTACGGTTGCGTTCCCCTCATGCATGGCTCTGGTTGTGCTGCCCTCTGCATGTCCAACTCACCTGAGCTCAAGCACCTTCTGCCGCGAACAAAACACTCCTTGTCCGGCTCGTGGCATGCTTTGCCAGGATCCACGGCAATGCGTTACCAAAGCCTGTCTCGCAATGTCTCGCTCCATTTTCAAAGGACTCCACCCAGCAGATCGGGCAAAAATGTATCATTGGCCAGAGCCTGTTCCCAGTTTTCAGGCGATCTACACGCTAACTACCGACGTCGCTATCAACCACGACTCGTGCCTCCACCCAGCAATCACCGCGCGAACGCAAAGGATCCCCCTGGCTAAGGGCTGACATGTAGCTAAGTTCCTATCTCCGTCCTCTTTCTTCTTGCCAACGTAGAGTGTCTTTCTCTGTACAACGTTCCTCTTCCTAATACCCCGAGTCCTGCTGCGGCGTAGCTCTTGGCTACTTTACACAACGCGGCATCCTTCAGCCACAACAGCGAACAGGTTGCGTGCACCTCGGACATGTGCCAGAGCCTGATAGACTCACTTCTCGATCAAATTCTAACCACAGTCATGCCGCATACTCTGTAAGGCAGCGTCTTAAACATTGCTGTACGATTCTCCATTCTTCTCTACTACACTAGACTTCTACAACATGATCTCAGTCAGGTAGCTCTTCACTGAGTGACGATCGAGCAACTTCATATCGGTCAGACCAGGTCTTCCACCAAACACAGATATGGCGACTCAATTCTACGCACATTCGGAAACCTTCAGGCCCCCTTCACCAACAGACTCCGGCAATGGTCAAGCTGAGAACTCATGGTACCGCCACAGCTCACAGACTGGAGATGTATCTTCTGGTCGCTCCACTTCGCCTGGTAGCTCCAATCGCCGCTCTCTTCTCTTCAATGAGGGCAAACCCGCTTCCTCTATAGATCCTCGGAGGATCACCCCAACCCTCCATGCCTCTCTCGTGTCCGAGATCCTCAGTCTCCGGAGAGAGCTCGAAAACAAGACCGCATTCATTGACGACTTGGAGACAAACTTGCATGCAAGCAAGATTGAGAACGGGGACACCAATGATCGGCTAAGCCAGCTCATCCGGGAATCCAAAGCCAACAAGAAGCAGTCAGACGATGCCGAGAAGCACCTCTATCAGGTCACAGAGGACTTGATCAAGGAGAGGGACGAGGCCGTCAACACCGGCCATGACTTGCGCAACAAGCTCAATGCCCTCACATCTCGATCGCGACGCCAGGAGCAAGAGTTTGAACAATGGCAAAGAGATTGGGAAAGGAAGAACAACTCGTGGGAAGCAGAGAAGCGAGGCCTTGAACTGAGAGTGCAGACAACCGAGACTCAACTGCGTACTGTCGTACAAGAGATCAGCGCAAAGAATGACAGTGCACGGGGCAAGAAGCAAAAGGTCTCGATCGACAGTGGCTTTGGCAATGACAGTCCCTTTGCCAGCCCTGCATCGCAGAAGCCTCGTCACAGGCGGAATATTAGCAGCATGAGTGGCCAGAGCGAAACATTCTTGGTATCTACTCCCCCTCGAAACCAGACCACGGCTTTCTTTGCTGGCAAATCGCTCGCCGACGAAATGGAATCAATCGACGACGATGAAGATCTCGATCTTCGCAGAATGACTAGTAATGAAGACTCGCTCCTGGGAATGACGCCTACAAGAAGCGTAGAATCACCATCCAAGGCGAGGAAAGTTCTGGGTCTGGACGCACCAAAATCGACCGAGGAAGTCCTGGCTGATCCAGAGCTGATCACTGAGCCGTCAAGCAGTGTTCCAAGCAGCAGAGCACGAAACCACGCGACTGCAGATGATTACTTTTCTGCTTGGCGTAAGGCTCAACAGCAGCATCCTCAAGCTACTCATGTTACTGCTTCCTCCATGGTTTCTGCTTCTACCCAAACTGAGCATGCGCAGGAGGACAGAGATTATGACATATCTGACCACAAAGAGTCCGAAATATCACATCTACCCATTTCGACTGCGGGATTGAAAACAAACAGACCATCGGGAGGTGATGCTAGCGCTATAGAAGCACCGCCTGCAACATACCAGGATGCAAGCACCCAATACTACCCAGAAGAGCTGCCAGCCATCGAACTTACACCTCATACTCCTGTGACAGAAACAGAAAAGTTCACCGTCCCACACATCGCCATCCATCCTCCGTCCACTGCTCCACCTTCGCCGCGCACTTCGACTGTCCTGCCACCGCAGTCTGTCAGCGTCAGTACCCAGACTGACCCTCGCATGACTTCGACTTCCGTCGATGCAGAGATTCAAACCGAAGAGATCCGAATCGACTTGAGAAAATTCAGAGCTCATCTGCAAGTCGACGATGATGATCTTTCCAAGACCAGCCAAACACGACCCACCTCTTACGAAAGCCGCTTCAGTCGAGACACTATTCCGAGCGTATCAGTTCAGGAGATGGCTACTAGCTTTGAGACACAGGCTATAAAGGACACTGTGGAAAGATCCGGTCTTGCCAAATCTCCAGAGTTCAACGAGTCGCGGAATTCAGGTGACCTCCAAACGCAATCGAGCTTCTGGGGCGGTCACTCTGCGCGATCAAGCGGTTTGCTCATGTCTCTCCACGATGATCAAGGTATTAAAAGTGGCCAGTCTTCCATGCTCGCCCGTGATTTGCGAAAGAGCCAGACTTCTGAACTCTCCGCTACAAACCAGTCTGGTGCACTCCCAGCAGTACCACAGTCACAGCATCAAAACAACGCCAGCAATCGTAATGGCAACCGCGATAGCGATGATCACTGGTCAAGCATCCGCAATTCCGATCTTGCTAATAACCGAGACCCTGCGATCTTGGGTATGCGCACGTCTTTCCGAAGCCGGGCGTCCAGTGTTGATACAGTGGATTCAAGCATCTTCAGTGTTGGCTCGCTACCTCCTCCAATCCCCGTACCGGATCGGTCTAGCTCTCGAGTTCATGCAGACATTCTCGAAGAAGAGGGATCCGAGTCCGGTTACGACGGTAGCCCTAAACGTAGGACTCCCTTGCATTCCTCTAGCAGGCCTTCCGGCGTCCGTAAGACGAGATCTTCAAACAGTATCAGACGGACTGCACAGTATTCTCCAAAGCGGCGCAGGAGGGCTGCAACTCGCCTGGCTCCAATTCAAAGCATCGCTTACGAGAACGATATGGATGAAGACTACAATCCATACACACCGATTCAGGAAAATCGTACAAACTCCACTGCTTCAGCCGCTCGATCCCATTCACCCAATGAGATGCAAGACGACAGGGATTCTCCTCTCGTAGACTCCATAGCTGCAGCTATGGTGGGTGAGTGGATGTGGAAGTATCCACAGAAGCGCAAGTCGTTTGGTATGGTGGACAGTGGCAAGGAATTCGGCAGCGACAACAAAGACACGGTCAGACAGAAACGATGGGTATGGATCTCGCCTTACGAGAGGACGGTAATGTGGAGCAGCAAACAGCCAGTTGGAGGGAATCAGCTGATGGGAAGCAAAGGGCGCAAGCTCACGATAAAGACCGTGCTGGATGTTGCTGACCCATCCCCACTGCCCAAAGGCTCCAACTACGCAACTTGCTTCTCTCGATCTATTGTCATTCTCACTCCGGAACGACCACTGAAGCTTACTGCACCAAATCGTGACCGTCACTATCACTGGCTGCTGGCATTGTCTTTCCTTGCGAATCCCTCCCAAGGCATGCCAACGATACCTCGCGTTCCGCAACGTAAGACCGACAAGCAGAACAGACAGCCCGGTCAACCTCAGAATCATGTGTCTGGACACAATCGCTCTGACACGGCCGAGCATAATGACAATGTCATCAGTGCATCTGTCTCTAAAGCCTCAGCATCTCAACTCTGCGTGCATATTCCACAGGGTCGGAACTTCTCAGCTCCAGCCTCGACCCACCCATACAACAACTCGAATCTAGGCAGCAGGAATCGCATCCCAAAATCCCCATCCGAAGCAAGCTATAGTGTCGTCTCCGGTCCACCAGCGACAAGCCTCAACACTCTGATGTACGACCACCCAGACATGCCAATGGACATTCCAGACATCCAAACCCACCGCTTCCGCCGCGGCTCCAACGTTTCCAGTCTTCACAGCCATACCAAACAATCTCAAGGCAATCGGCGCGATAGCCACAGCCACGGCGACCCTTCCCTCAACGACCTCGGCTCCGATCGTCTCCCCTCCTTCACCTCCAACACCCAACAACCCATAACCCTTAACCCCACCGCCCCCCTAACCCACACCCGCCGCCGCTCCAACACCAACCCAATCCGCCTCCCCACCTCGCTTTCAAACCTCAAATCCCTCTCCTCCCGCACCCGAACCACTCCAACCTCGCCACCCCTCTCCCCCACCCCCTCGGCCTTCCAAACAGCCCCCACCGCCTCCTCGTCCGAGCGCTCAAGCTCGCGCACCCCCTCCACAATGCGCATGACAGCCTTCATCGACCCCTCGCTTCCCTACAATAACACTGCCCCTCTCTCACCCGGCCTATCTCGCCCCCTCCCGCCCTCAGCAGAGGAGCTCTCCTCCGGCACCGTCCGCGACCGCAGACCAAGCGTGCAGTCCGCCAATTCCGGGTCCGGAGTGCCGGGGCAGGGCAACCGCACCCCGCTCATCAACGCGCACTTCCCTGGCTTCGAGGCACGGAGCCCGCGCTTGCCCACGCCGTCGCCGTTGCCCTCGCCGAGGATACCAGACCAACAGAATCGCGGCGGAAAATCCTCGAGCGCGACGACCGGGTCCACGGCTAGTGGCGCGGGCCAGAACGTCGGCCTGGGACTGGGACTGAGTCTCGACACCACGAGCCTGATGGGGACAGAGACGGCGGTGCAGGGCGGGACGGGCGGCATGTGGCGACGGAGTTTCAATCCGGCGGCCGTGAGTCCCGTCAGCCCTCATGGTCCTCAAGGAGCGGGGGACTCGTTCGATCGCAACGGGGCGTTTGGGGGCATGGAGAGGGGGAGGAGCGATGTGAATGGTGGAGGCCAGCAACAGCAAGCGGGGAGTCGGGGCTATGCTAATGTCACTGCCAATTCTAACGGCAATGCAAATGGTGCTGCGAACGGGAACGGCAGGGCAGGATCAGGGCTGGGCAATGGCCTGGGACTAGGCGGCATCGTGACGGGGTTGAGAAGGAAGGGGATGAGGGGTGATAGTCGGACGCGGGGACAGGAAGGGGCTGATGGGGAAGGCAGTATCAGAAGTGGAATCGGGGGTGGCGGCGCGATGAGTATTAGGAGTGTGGCGCCCAGTGTGGCTAGTAATGGGACGAGGGGGACGGAGGAGAAGAAGAGGCTGGGGTATGTTTTCGATGAGGAGGGGAGGGATCCTTTCAGGGGTTTTTAGGTGGAGGGGTTGTCAGAGGGCGAAGAGGAGGGGGCTGGGGGAGGGGGGGGGTTGTATATGATGTGGTAGGTAGGGAGACTTGGGTAGGAAAGATGCTGATAGAAGTCGGCGATTGTGTATAATGTATAGATTGTGTGAATACCTGTATAATCCGTGATCTTCAGATGTCCCATCAAGCTGTGGTGTCCACGCTTATGCGCTCCGTAATGGAGTGAGCCTCCTGATCGTTCGCTGGTAGGCGACGAAAGAGCCGCTGGCTCGGTCATATAGGTGCCCATATCTCGCATACCACTGTCCCTTTCGCTACGGCACTATCGGATCCCATAGCCCGATACACCGCGAGTCAAATCCAGCGAGACTCTTGTGTTTGGGAGGTATCAGCTTTTCTCTTTCCCTCCGACTCAACCACCGTCAACATCTCGTCCACCATACTGCCCCCTGACAAGCTGTTCCCGCGTAGGCACGCCCGAAGTGAGAGTCCTCGTCTGCAAATTCAATCCTGTGACCCCTTCTTCCTTCGTTCTCGACCCCGATTCCAAGGCAGACCCCCTCCCGCCAGCACCAAGCAGACTTTCCAGGTCCCCAACTCCACCAGCAGAAGCAACGCCATGCAACTCGTCATCCCTCCTCTCCTCCTCCCTCCACCACCCAGCGATATCACCCCACGCACGAGAGAAGACTTTGTCCTTCATCCCACCACCACCGCTACCGCCCTCTTCGCTCATTTGATCTACGCTACCATCGCGCCATCCCCACGCCACGCAGTAATGGCTGGCCAACAACTTCCACTCTTCCACTTCATCGAGCCATTCCAGGCGTTCGACGCGCTCGCGCTCTTGGGGGGGGATCCACATTTCTGATGGATTTCTTTCTGCTCGGCTCGATTTGTCGTCGCTGGAGGATGACAGGGTGGTGGTATTTGTGGAGGCGATGCTGAAGCTGGGACGGGGCGTTGTGGAGCCTTCTGCTTCGGAGTCTGGGTCTGATGCGGTGATGTTCGGTGGAGGTTGCGTGGATGAGCTGTCATGTGCGTTGTGTAGAGATGCCTGTTCTGCAATCGGTCCGGGTTGGCCTGTGTAGATGTCGTAAACTGTACGGGCGCCAGTTCTAGGCAGACCCAGCTGTTTGATGCGCTGTCGGTGGGCTTCTAGTGTTGGTATCTCGTGGAGAGCAGGCATCTCTATACCTCTGGATCCGAGATTGGAGGTCATGGTCTGTCCGAATGCGTCTTTCGGTTTGATGGGTTCGTAGAATACTACTGCCGCTGGCGTGGAAGGGTGCAGCATTTGATGGAGAATGTGGTTGAGTATCTTAGTCCCGTCGTCGCGAGTCAAATATGTCAGACAGCATTCTGAAAGAATCAGAGTTGGAGCATCTGGATCCAAGTTCTCGAGCTTGGCTTGAGCAGCGCTTGTTGTATATATCTCTCTGAGATCTAGGGGATGTATATTAAGACTCTTCGAGTAGAGAGCATCCCTGCCAGGAGCCACCCGAACATCAGTCGACGCAGTGTTCGCGGATCGGAGAGCTGCGCGCATCGGATAATTTTCTAGTGTCCTATTCACCTTTGTCGTGGTGTTACTGGCAAAGTCGATCTCATGATAGATCAGATTAGGCACGCCTGAGAAGCGAAAGAATCGTGTGTCCGAGCCAGCGCCTAAGGAAATGATCTGCTTCCTGCTGCCAATGTCTGTGTCGAGGAAAGACTTAACCAGTCGGTCAATGGCGATGGAACGAACGTATGTCCCACGATTGATCAGAGGATAGCGTCGAGGGGGTGGGATCGAAGCAAAAGCGAAAGCATATGGATCCTGCAGATAGCCCAGAGAGACAGCTGAGGCACGAGAACTTGCAGCATCGTTGTCGGTCTGCTGAACGATCCCGTCTTTCGTCTTAACCTGATCGCCTTCGGTCTTGTTCGGGATTCCTCCTGGAGCAGTACCTCTGCCGCGCCCTCGCCCACGAAGACCACCTCGACCTTTGAAAGTGGCCAGGTTCGGTATAGATGGGGCTGACATCGTACTCAGCGTATTACTTCGGAAGGTACATGACTTGTGGATGACAAATATTCATGTCTTTGCATTGTGAATCAAGTCGTTCTCGCGTTACTCCGTTCCATCGATTGCTCAATCTGATCAATCTGGGCGGGGCAAGCTGGGTGCATGTGAGCACACATCTCAGGGGTTTTCCATAACACCAGATCCCAGACAGGCTGCTGTGATGTTGTAAATTTCTAGAGAGACATTCGCGTCCCCTCACAGAGTTCCACGGTAAATCCAATGACCAGGTATAACTGAGCAGTGATTGGTACGGTGACCATACCGGACTCGAGATGATCAGCAAGGCAGGCGGTGAACAGCGTGATCATCGCATGACTCGCGCAACTTTTTCAAGACTTCACCTGTCGAACATCTCCTTTGCGCCCTTGCGAACCTCACTCCAGCCTCATTTCACACAACCATGGCGGACGAAGAGAGTAGACGCGAAGTATCGCGCATGTGGCGCATATGGAAGACCACGAAGCAGATGCTCTGGGACCGGGTGCGCTCCATCTCAGGCAATGCATAATCTCATGCGCTGACCTCTTCACCAGGGCTACGAATTGACAGAGGAAGAATGCAACCTCTCCCTCGATGAGTTCAAGCAACTTGCCTGCGACAACAGCGGCCAGCTCAAGTACGCCTTCCTCACAATTACCCAGCTACCCATCCTCCTCAAGCCCAGCCAACCCCTCCCTCCAGCGCCTGACTAACCCACCCTCCAGCAAACCCAAGCTCAACTTCTCCGCCCGCCCCACGGAGGCCCTAAACGCAAAATACACCGCCCTGCCCAGCAAATCGAACCCCGACGGCGGCGCGCCCCAAATCGGCACCATCTACGTGGAATTCAGCACGGATAGCGCTATCGGGATCAAGCACTTACGGACCTTCGCCTCGTTCCTCAACGAGCGCAACTTCTACAGCGGAGTCTTCATCACTGGCGCGAGCATCACTTCGTCGGCGCTCAAGTCGGCGGCGAACCTGCCGATCGCGATGGAGGTGTGGCCCGAGCAGGACCTGTTGGTCAATATCACGAGGCACGAGCTGGTGCCGAAGCATTTGCTTTTGACGCCGACGGAGAAGAAGGCCTTGCTGGAGAGGTATCGGTTGAAGGAGACGCAGTTGCCTAGGATTAGAATGGAGGATCCGGTCGCCAAGTATCTTGGTCTGAGGAGGGGGCAGGTGGTCAAGATTATTAGGAAGAGTGAGACGGCGGGGAGGTATGCTAGTTATCGATGGGTGATCTAGATGGAGAAAGCTGGGTCGCTTCTGGGTAAGAGCGAGGTATAAGAGGGCAGCAGGCAGAGATATTATGGAGCAGAGACAGAGCGGTCCTCATGCGCGGCGTTGAAGGAGTCAGACGGGAAATCAATCGAAGCCAAAACGGCTTCAAGGAGCCAGCTAGGGACGAAAAGTACCCAATTTGCAAGATATGAATTCAATTCCGACGTTTTTGTGCATTAAAGCTATTCATGCTACGACCATCCTTTGTGATTCATGCCCATTGACCGTCCATACGCCTTGCTCAATATCCATCATTACATTCATGCCGTGCTCGTAACCAGCTGCCATGTATCCCATGCCAGAGTGCGCGTACCCACCTTCAGAAAAAGCGAGACCAATACTGTTCCAATATCTCCCATCAATCCATTCTGGTCCATCCTTCTCAGCACCATCTCTCCTCATTATCCTCTCTAATTGCCTCCTTAGACAACCAATCACGTCAACCCCCTCCTCTGCCTCAACCCAAACGACTCCCCCGCCAACTCCCTTGCAAGCCTGACACTCTCCTCCTCCCTTCTCTGCTCCTCGGTCAACGGCTCCGCAGTCGCCGGCGTCCTGCTCCTGTCCTTCTCGCCCCCTTCCTCCCGCGGCACCGCCACTACCTTTCCCAATAACGCCGCATCCACCCCATTGCCGAAATGATTCATCGGCCCTGGCGTCAGGGACGAACTGCCCCTCTTCCTCCCATTGACCGCATGGCTCGGCGTTGCGCTCTTGGCTTTACCCGGCGATGCGCTAGGTTGCATGAGTAAGGAGCCAGCGTACGTCCCGTTGGAGAAGCGCTCGACGGGCTTGGCGCTGCGGGAGGATTGGCGGACTGGTGCGGGCTCCATGGTCTGCATCACGGGCGCCTCGAGTGGTTCGGGGGTGCCGTGGGCGGAGCTCAGTGGGGTGGAAGCGGAGGAGAGAGAGGGCGGGTCGTTCGCTGCTGGGGTCTGGGGTCTGGAAGAGTGAGGTTGCTCGACGGATGGGATGGTGGCGTCGGTGGCTGTCGCTGCAGGGAGTTCGGGATGTGCGTTGACGGCTGCCGGGCCTTCGTACATGTCGACAACAGGCCTGTCGGCTGAGCCGGAGGCCTTTGCACTGTTCGCGATAGGGGTCGCTTGCTCTCCTGTGGAGCCAGGCATGGCCGAGACTTGCTCGGTCGTGCCCTTCTCGACTTCCAGCTCTGAAGATGTTTGCTCGTTTTGACCAGGAGGTACGTCGGTCATGATTGTGTCTGGCCCGGACGAGGAAGCCATCGCCGATCCTGAGGGCATGTCCTGGTGGCTGTGCGACGGTCCCCCGGTCAGCCCTGAAGCATGGTCGTCTGCCATGACGACACCAGAGTCAGTGCTACCAGTCTCATGTGCTATGGCGAGAGCTTCGTGCTTGGGATGCTGTTTATCCTCTGCAACTTCCTCAGACATCAAGCTCGGGTCGAGGACATTCGCCATGTTGCTTTGCTGGAGCGCTTGAGCAGCGAATTGTTCAAATGATGTGGTCGAGTGGGTGGGATTTGTGTTCGTCAACCCTGACTGCTCTTCAGGCAGAGCATGTGGTGCAATGTCAGCTAGCTGCGGGTCGATTGCCATGCTATGGTCAGTATCGTCAGTAACGTGTCGACCTCCATATCGCGCAGGCGCGACCTGGATAGTAGTCTGCCTGTCATCAAATCCGGAGGAGTACGACGGGCCCGCAAACATCTGGTTCATCGATTGTGCATCCTTTGGCTCCTTTTTGGGGCGCTTGATCTCTGGAGACTGCCCGTCTGTGCTCTTGCGCTTCTTTGTAGCATTGCTGCGAGGGATCGGCGCCTGCTTCTCCTTGACCGGATCAATCTGTCCATTTTCATCATGCACGCATCGGCGCTGTCCACGGTCAGTGTTCATGGGATTGATCATGGCTGATATACTTACTTTGCTCTTCCTGCAGTCGGCACAAGCCTTGCTCCGCCCGCGCTTAGCGCTTGCATCACCAGTAGACGGTTGTGATTGTAGCGATGGCATGCCAGGGGTGGTGAATTGAGGGGCGGACATGGGAGCGACCGAAATTGTATCTGAAGAGCCATGCATTGGCGTGATCGGATGACCAGAACCTGTGCTGGCCATCAAAAGCGATTGATTCCCTGGCGTGTTGGCTGCTGGAGGAATTCCAGCAGCCACGCTTTTCGACATCTTGGGAATGACGATAGAGTCGAACTCTCGAGAGCCGCGACGATCGCTTGAGCCTGGCGTGCGTGAAGAGGTACCTGGAGTTGTGCCCGCAGCAATTTCTTCTTTGTGCTTGCATCTGATTCTCCTCCTCCTGCACGCATCACACGCGATCCTTTTCGGACCGAGCCCGGATGTCTTGGGGGTGGTTGTGACTGGTGATGGTGTCGGTGCTTTTGTTTCCTGCTCTTCGATTTCACGAGCCTTAGCAGCTTCTGCCTCCTTCTGTCTTATAGACTGACGTCCTGGTGCGAGCTTCCAGGCCTCGAAAGCCTCGTGTCGCTGCATCTGTTTGAGCATCTTTGCAGACAGCTTCTTCGGCTCGTTGTTGCTTTCCTTCTCAGGCAGTCCTGCATCAGGATGGGCCCAAGCGGGTGGGTCCTCATTGCCGCGCTTCCAAGCAACCCACAGAGCAAATGTCTTTGCAAGCTCCAGCGGCTCGCCATGGGATTTCGGAATCGAAGCAATGACTGCCTTTCGTGATTCGACGGTGACGCCTTCGATGCGGTCCTGAGAGATCATGACAGTCCTGAAAATGAAGCTGACCAGGTCTGTTAGACCATCAAGCTCCATCTGAGAATAGTAGCGGGCGTTGTAGTTGTCACTGCCCTTCTCTGCATTATTCCCGACCAAGTCAAATTCCGCCCATGTTGGGACATCGCGCTGGAACCTCTCGCCATCGTAAAACGTATCCCTGACATTTTGTGGCAGGGGATCCTCCCTGAGGTACCGCAAGACGGCGTACCACATGACCTTCTGGAACTTGGGGTATCTGAATTTCTGAGGTGTCTTGTTGGCTTTTTCCACATCTACAACGCGAAATTGCATCGAGTAATGCATGTGAGTAAGAAAATTTCCGCCAATGACCAGACTGTTGGAAGGTGTCCAGACAGCGTGGATCCAGCCAGAAGGAATTAGCATGGTGTCGCCCTCGAACAGATCTACCCGGTAGCATTCCTTGGTAATGTTGGGTAAGAAGGTGAAGTTCTGTTGGGGAGAGTTGTTCCAGTCTTCGTATGCCTTGAGGTGCTTGGCCTTTGGTGGAATGAAGAAGAAGGTCTTGCTACCGCGCAGGATGTGGTAGTACACAGAAGAACCACCAAAGTCAATGTGGAAATCTGTATAGCTGTCCGCAGCAGACATCAAGCAGTAAAAGGCCACGCTCTTCGCAGGCTCATCTGATGGCCAGACATTGTCCTGGAGATCGATTTGACGCACTACCTTTGGCCTTCGCAAGAGTCGACCAAGCTTGGTGGCGGAGACTTCGAGACTGATGACATTGCGAATGTCCTTCTCACCCTCTTGTTCGTAGTAGTCAGCCCATCTTCCCAGGTTCCACATCCTATTCTCAGTGCCTTGGGCTTTAGTGTCAATCACATCAAGTGGATAATCCGCTCCGACCAGTTCACAGACCTTGCGAACAGTCAGATCTTGAGGTATGACCATATCGAGCTTGTCTTGTCCATCGTCTGGAACAGTTTCATATTCGTAGTCTTGGAGCAGATCGTCCTGCGGCTGACCGGGAGTGTCTGTTGCACCATCTAGGTTCATGTTGACATCCTCCTCGGCCTCCGGAATCTTTCTGGACCCAGGTTTGGGGTTGAATTCGGCGGGAATGAGAACAGGCTGGTTGAAGCAAGAGCTCCTTTCGAAGTACTCAGCAGTGACCAGCTCTGGTCTCATTCGAGGGAATGTCTCCGGATCGAATCTAAAAGTTCCATCTTTAATCGACTGAATGTAGTGGTGCTCCTTGCAATCGTCAGAAGTCTTGAGCACGCCTTGGTTGAGTCCAGCGTAGTCAACTGCAGTGTGTGCTCTCGTCGACTTGCGGACAAAAGTCGTTGGTCCATGCTCGGGCTCACATGCAGGACAGAAAAACTTATCTACGTCCCGCACATCTTTGTCGCTCTTGAATCCTGCGCAGTCGCAGTGATACCACTTTTTGCAACCATTGCAGCTGAGCCAAGTGTCGACTTCACCAAAAGCAGACTCTCTAGTGGTATTGCAGGCCTCACACACAGTGTCCTTTGTGAGTTTTGGCAAAGCCTTCTTGCCAGCAGTAGACTTTGGCTTGCCTGGGACGTACTGGCAGCTGGGAGGGACAGACCCAGCCCGACTCGATCGATCAAAGTCCAACGTATCGTGCGGCAGATTGTACTCAGAGAAGGACTTTCTGCGTGGTATTGGGGCTTCTTCCGCAGCTTTTGTGGCAGCAGACTTCCTCCCGCGCTTAGCTGTGGTCGTTTTTGGCTTTGACGCTGCGGCTGTTGTGCTCTTCCTCGGCCCACGTGGCTTCCCCTTTGGCCAACCCTTCCTCTTCGGTTTGGCCTCTTCTGTGTCGGCAGGCGTTCCCTCCGACTGCGTGGCAAGCTCAGCTGGGGTTCCCCGCGCTTCTGGTTGTGCTGTGGTAGGCAATTCGTCCTCTGGAGGAGTATGAATCTGCGGATTCTTTCCCTCAGCTGTGGTTACATCTGCCATGGGATCCTCGCTGACTCTTGCTTCGCGATCTGACTGCTCTTTCGAAGAAGGGTGAGACTCCTCTGTTGTTGGTTGGGGGGAGGGAAGGTAGGTCGGGTCTGTGGGCGCAGGAGGAGCAGCAGACACTGGTGCAGGTACAGGAGCAACCGCATTGGCCCAGTGATGCTGCAACTGTGGCGGCACCGGAAGAGAAGGAGTGCGGTGGTAGCCATAGGATGCAGAGGCCGCAGAAGCTGGAGCGTGTGATGCAAAGCCTAGAAGCAAGGCAGCGGCCTCGTAGTCATTGCTTGCTGGCGGTCGAGTAGTCTGCTGCTGCGATACAGTGCTTGTTGCTGGTCTGCTATATTGTGCATACGTGTGAGCAGGATGCTGGTGTGCGACAGCCTCTGCCTCGGACCGAGCGCGCTTGGCCGGACGTGTGAAGGGAGTGACTGGAGCTGGCGGCGAACCCCATTGATATCCATTCGCGACAGGGTGTTGATGGTACGCATTCACTAAAGGGTATGAAGGATTCCGTGTCTGCGATGCGCCAGGCTCACCGACGAGAAGCGCCACTTGGGCAAGCTCGTCGATGGTGTTGGATGACTTCCGCTTATGTTCGTTCGGGAATGATTGTGCCGTTTCCTGCGATATCTTCCTTGCTCTTGACTGTTTGGCTTCCGAAGATCGGCTATTCCCAGATCGGACATTCTGTTTGACGTAGCTGCTGAGAAAGCTGGTGAATGGAGTTTCTTGGTGCTGTAAGGGCGACAGAGGTTCAATCGACGGGGGATCGGGCGTCGACTGCCTACCTCGAGGCGGAGCACTCGCGGAGGGAGGTTTGAAGGTAGGGTTGTACGTACGCTCCATAATAATGTTGGTCTTCTGGAGCTGGGAGAAGTGGTCTGAAATCGGAGTTGTTGAGCGACGCGTGTGGTAGAGCTCCCAATGCGCAACTCAGACAGGCATGCGTTGTCAACGACTATTCATGATAGGATTTCTGAGCGTCTCTGAAAGTGCCGCGATGGTGCAACAATACTGTGGTACTGGCGTTGGTGGTTGTCGACCTTTGAGGTTTCAAAACCTCGGTGGAGGGGCAGGCGGCTTGGTGCGACCTGTGGTTGCAGAACTCGATTTTGTGGGGTTGTGATGGCACGAAAAGTGCTCAATGATGGCGAGAGTAGCTGGTGAAAATGATCCCGACTCTTTTGAAAGGAGAGAGTAGAGCTCATGCAGGTGCAGAGCGAGGTGAGTTGTCGCAGCGCCTGGAATGAGTGCGAAGCGATCGCGGGAAGCGGACAAGGGCCAGGGAATTTGGATATGATTCGTCGACGGACTGGCTCAGTAGCGACAGAGCATGGTGAGCGTGTGAGCCAGTTGTGCTGGAGATTCGTGCCGCAAAGCAGACTCTATACCCCGGACTGGCTCATATCCAGCCACACAAGGCAGCCATCGGCTGACATAAGTCCCAGAATGCCAAGCGCGGCTCTTTCCTCCGCAGCAGAGGCATATCAATCAACCAACTCCACCACACAACACACCCACTCATTCGAGTGAATCACGATTCTTGCAGCTACCACAGCAGATCGAGTCGTCTCGTCAGAATCCACCAAGCTATGAGTCGTAATGTCAAGCTTCCACCAGAAGTCAACCGGTATGAAGGACCCCTCAAGCCAATCACGCGATCAATTGCTGAGAAACCTACAGTGCCCTCTTCGTCAAGAACTTGAGCTACAACGTCTCCCCCGAAGAGCTCTTTGAGCTGTTCGGCAAATTTGGCCCTGTCCGGTATGCTGCGCCCTCCTCTCCTACAACCCTCCTTGCTCGAGTCCGCCGCAAGATCTCTTCCACAAAACCTCCCTCTCCTTCTCCTACACCTCTCACTAACGTCCCCTCAGCCAGATCCGCCAGGGCATGTCCCCACAGACTAAAGGCACCGCATTCGTCGTCTTCGAAGACATCATGGATGCCAAGCAAGCCTGCGACAAGCTGAATGGCTTCAACTTCCAGTCCCGCTATCTCGTCGTGCTCTATCACCAGCCCGAGAAGATGTTGCAAAAACAAGCAGATCTCGCCGAGCGCGCGGCCAGCTTAGAAAAGCTCAAGAAGGAGCACGGGATCGAATAGCGGGGGCGGGGAGATGCGGAGGAGGGGGTTCGCAAGGACAATGCTCAGCGTATGAAATTGGGCAGGGAACAACAGCGAGCTTCCGTGCGCGGGCCTGGTGACGAGGCCTGCGTGCGTGCTGGCCGGCACTCCGATGTTTCTCCCGCGAATATGAAAAAGGAGGTTCAATTCTGCGGAGGAGGGGATGGGCGGGGAAGGAGGGGCAGTGATTTGATGAAGGGAATGGGCGTTTTGGCGAATTGGACGGCCGGCTTACGAAAGGCTATCGCCTCGAGATGAGTTATACGATTCTCTCAATCTTTCTCTTTATTTCTTTCTGGGGCCATGTTGCACAGAATGAATGAGCACGATATTAGCGGATGGTGGCAGATATACCCAATACGCAAACAGCGAAATGGAAACTCTTCTACGTACTCTATTCACTTGCTCCCAGAGACTTTTCCAAGCTCCATCCATAACCCACTATTCATTGGATCATAACACACATTATGAGGTACACCTTGAAGTAAGATTGATCGTTTCATTCCGTAAAGATCGATCCCGTCAACCTCGACCCTCAACATTCATCATAACAAGTCGTTAGAGACCGAATGGGAAATGTAAGATATTATACAAAGTCTAAGCTCAATCAGAGCATCAACCCCATCAACTCCCACCACCCCCAACACTCCTTCCCCTTTCCCATTTTCCCTCCCTTGCCAGCGCTATTCAACCTCAATACCTCCCTCCGCTCGGCACGGGAAAGGAGGGCGCAACTCCCGTCGGCCTCGCCCCACCCTTGGGTCCCTGCCCATGATCTTGACCCTGACCCTGTCCGTTGCCGTGTCCACCACGCCATCCCTGCCACCCCTCGCTGGGTCCCTTGGGTCCGAGACCGCCTGATCCGTGGTTACCGGCCGGTGGACCGCCGTGGGCTTCGCGGGCTGCGAAGCCGGAGCGACCGCTAGTGGGTTGTCAATATTGGTTCATTGCAGAGAGGAAATTAGAAGGGGTGGTGGCGGGGGAGGAGTGGAAAAGCTTACCCTTCTCTCGGGGGTCCTCTGTGGCCGCCGCGTCCCTGGCCCTTGCCTTGGCCTTGGCCCTTGCCGCCTGGAGGTCCGTACTGGCCCGGCGGTCCCCACTGGCCTGGAGGACCGTGGTGGCCTGGTCCGCCGTGACCGCCTGGGCCGCCTTGGCCTGGACGACCTGGTGCACCGGTGGGCGCTGCGCCGCCGGGAAAGCCGCCGGGGAAGCCGCCCGTTGGTGCTACGCCTGTGGGAGCGGCGCCGCCTGGACCGCCTGGGCCGCCGCCGATGGGGTAGGGGGCTTGGCCGGGTCTGCCGGGTCTGTTGGGCTTGCCTGTTGGTGCTGCGGCGCCTGGTGGGCCGTAGGGGATGGCGAGGGCGGAGGGGATAAGGCAGGCTGTGAGGAGGGTTGAGACGGTGATGAGCTTCATGTTGGCGGATGTATGAGTTGGGGGGTAGGGGAGAAATATGTGTTTGTTGGATGGGTTGGTGGTTCGGATAGAGAGATCGGGATAGGGGGGCAGATGACCCGTGATATAGCTTGATGTGAGAGCGTTGATGGGTCGGAGAATGCGTGAGAGACGATGGCATCATAGCACTACGGACTTGCCTTTTGACACTTGCTGTACGGACGTCACGAACTTGCAGTGGGCTTCCGTGTCTGCTTGGGTGTTGTTGAGGCGGAGTGCATTGCACCCCTGGGGATCTTCTCACACGTGCTGGGGTTCGATGGCGTATCTTGCTGGAGCAAGCACGAAAGGGTAGAGAAGGTAGTGGAGATCGTGAGACGGCGGACAAGTGGGAGTGAAGATCAATGCGGAGCGGGAAGAGCGATATGCAGGTGTGTAGTCGGAAAGAGCAAGGACGAGAACATGAAACACAAATGGGGGAGCAGACACGGAAGCATAGTGACGAGAGGAACGCCTACCTACTGATTTGAAAGCGTAGAGGGACAAGGGTCACGGTAAATTGCTGTTGTTCTGCACGGCTATCGAGAAAAGCGGATCGATATCTGACCATCGTGCCGGAGAAGCTTGTGTACTTGTCCAACGTGCTAGAGCGCCGGCAGCATGCTGCACGCAAAGGATCCATCTGATTGGAACCATCTGATCTGTCGTCGACGTCGATTTGACATGTCTAGCAAGGGTCTGGGAGGCGTAGCGCGATGCAGAGCTGTAGGTTGAAGTGATGTTGAGGTCCGGAGAGTTGAGATCTGCGACGGCTCTCCAACACCGGCCTTCGGGTGTCACTTCGCCCCTGATCCGCCATCTTGGGCAACCCTGCCACTAAAATCGCAGATGCACGGAAAACGTGCGGACTAGTCACTGTGGGAGCATGTCATTGGTAGGAAGAAGCACATTGTCATTCAGTACTTGCAAGATGCACTTGATATTCGAATTGATCGTTAAGTAGATCTCTCTCATCATAGAATGCAGTTCACAGTGACTCCCCAAGTTCATGTCCATCATCCGCACACTCAGTCGTCTTCAGAGTATGCTTTTGAGAACTTCACCAGACTGCTAAAATCTTCGTAACCCATTACTCTGGCCCTTCCCGCAATGCCCGTGGTCCCCAGCGCATCGTTCTCACCGATTAACCAACTCTTCGGCACTAGTCTGAATTTGCCTTGATGATCTTTGATCAGTTGAGTTCTCTCCACTTCCCCTTCCTTCCCACGTGCATCAATATCTGCTCCACATGTGTCTGTGCCTTCCTCATGTCGTGCAACTCCGAGAAATTCGTCTGCGCCAAGCTCGGATAAGACACCTTTGCGCCTCTCACGATGTTCTAAGATATCCACATCGATAGTGTCCAGAGCCACCAGACGATAGACGTGAATATCCTTTTGCTGCCCAGGACGCCTGACGCGGCCAATTGCTTGCGCCATCGAGGCATCGTAATTGTATTGGGAATCCGTAAGCAGCGGGCTCATGAACAGCACGTGGTTGGCATTGGTGAGGTTCACCCCTGCTGCCGACTCGTCGGAGGCGTTCAAGATGACGACAGCGCTGCGAGTCCGAGGGTCCTGCTCCGTCTGGAAACAAGTTACTTGCGCGGATGCCGAGGCGTTATCGCGGACGGGTACACTCGCAATACCCGAAGCTTTACAAGCAGCTTCCATGTACTCGATCTGCTCTGGGTATTGAACGAAAAGGATGGCTTGATCTTCTTGGTCCCTGATCCGCAGTAGCAGATCAATCACGGCTTTGACTTTCGCTCCCGGCAGACGGCCTACTGCAGACTCAGGTTGGGCTTGTTGGAGCTTCCCGGGACAAAGTAAATGGTAGTTGTAGATTGGTGCGTTGCAGCCCTTTGCTCTACACAAACCAGTACTCTTCTGGAGCTGAGCGCAGCATTCGCTACAGACAAGATGGCCGCAAAGCGACGATAGCGAGATCTTGTTAGTCGACTGACAGTCTAGAGTGTCGCAGTGGGCACTTGCCCTGCTTTCAAGCAGACTTTGAGCATTCCGGACAAATCTGATCGAGCGCACGACTGCCACGTACTGTTTGGCAAGGTCGTTCGTTTCGCTGAGCTGGTCTTTGACAGCGGATGGTCCAGTCTTGCGCTTCGCACTAATGGTCTGCTTCTCAGCTGAGCGAAACATATCAGCGATGTCCTTGGTGGTGTCGTCGTCGCCCAAAGACTTTGCTTGCAGAATATTCGATTTCCAGCTTGCGAAGCCCGGTTCCTTCTTTCCACGGGTCAAGACGACAAGGGAGTAGATTGCACTTTGCAGTCTCTGCTTCGCTTCTGCTGCTTGTGTCCTGCGCTTCGCGGCAACAGTAGCTAGTGTGACGCTGCCATCTTCGACGTCATATGACTTTCCATCAAAGTTGGCAGCCAAGCGAACAAGGGCTTCCTCAGCACTTTTAACAGTAGACAGAATGTCCGAGATCTGAAAGTCCCGATCTCTGTCTTCATTGTTCTTAGTCTTCTTGATGCGCATATCGGCGCTGTTGAGGTGTTGCGAGAGTTCTGTATACACGAGACGATGAGCTTGTGTGAGGAAGACTGGCACAAGATGATCTACGTATGGAAAGTCGTCGAATTCAAGGATGTTTTGCCTGACGAAGCTGTCAAGAAAACGCTGTGCGAGCTCGTAAGTTCGCTTTGTGACAACCGGGGACGAGGCCGTACGGAATGTCTGGAATTGTTCAAAGTCCGTCTTCTCATCGAGAATTCTCTTGAGGTTCGAAGTGGACAGTGCACCAGGTGCGTTTTCACTCACTCGGAGCCTGACCCCTATCAAATCGGCCATGATGGCGATATCGTAAGGGTCCTGAAGCTTCGCCGTTGCCGACAGTGCCCATTTCTTATCAGCTTGCAAGTTCCCAATGGCCGCATGATTCTTCGTGTCGAGGTACGAGAACTCATCAATAACAAGGCGGTTAAAGCGGAACATCTCCAGAAGGGGACTGTCAGTACTCTTAAGGAGACCAGCATCCAAGGTGGAAGCGCAGGTGGTGCTTTTGCTAATTCCGTTTGCCTTTCCTTTCACATGCTTATCTGCGTAGGCTTGACCTTTAAATCGTTTCGATGGCACCGTGGAGGTGAAGGATTCTGACTTCACTCGTTCCTGGTACAAAGCACTGATCTTCTTGTTCAGTTCCTTCTGATCTCCATTTCGAAGGATGTGGGCATGTTCGAAGACCTGTTTGTTCACAAAGTCAAGCCAGACAGCGTACTGTCTTCCTTTGCTTGCTGTAGGCTCAGGCACAGCAGCGAACGCAGCAAGCCGCTTGATGTATGACTCCGACGTAAGTACATCTTGATTCAGGATGATGATTCTTGCTTTCTCGAAGTTCGATATGTCATGTTTCGCCAGGTCTGCGGTGGTGTTCACGAGGATCGTTGCATTTGCAAATTGTTTTCCTAGAACCTTCTCGACTTCCGAACCCCATTGTCTAACTAGAGTTCTTGGTGCGATTACAAGGGTCCCGGCATGATCGATCGGCTGGTAGCTGCCTTGTTCTGTGGGGAAGCGCATTTTTGCAAGTATGTTTTCACGAGTTGATCGATTCTGATAGTCGGTCTGGACTAGAGCGAGAGTGCAGATCGTTTTGCCGAAACCAGGATGAGATGCTTGAATGCCACCTTTGGTCTGGTGAGTTTGTCGAGCTTTCACTTCGATACGCCAATCAATACTCGGAATGATGGCTTCCTCAACTTCTTCAATCACGTATTCAGGACCATTGTTCTCTTCTTGTCGAAGCATCCAGGCAAGACTGCGCTCTTGCTTTGGCCAAAGCGTGACCTTCAAGTCAGGCTGCTCTTGCAAAACGTTGTCTCTGTCGTTATTCTGCAGAGTAAATGTCGGCAGATCTATCGTGCTCGTCTCGACATAGTTTGGATCAATTGTCCAGGTGAAGTCAGGTTGCTGCGTAGCAGCAATTCTCTTCTGCAGACGAGTGAGTTTGCCCTGTGCCCGGTGTGCTAAAGTTAGCAGATTTAGCCTGAGGGAGACGTTCCATCGACCATCACTGCTTGAGCTGTGGAGTTGGTAAGCCGGCGGCCTTGACTTCAGACTCGCCTCATATTTTGTTGCCAATGCAGGGTCCTCGTATGGTCTCAGTGCCCTCTGATCCGCCGTCCACTTCCATTTCAATGTCGCGGCCGGCGGGAGACATGATTTGCATTCTCTCTGCGTATCAGACAAGACAAGAGAATGCTCGCCAGCGATCGGAAGCGCGGCTTGAACAGCAGTAAACAGCCAGCGTACATCATCGAACGACGGATTGTCCTTGGTCCAGAATTTGGAGGGCGCACCCATAGTAACCAAATTAATAGCATGATGACAACTAAACTCGGGTGTGACAGAGCTTTTGGCGACATCGATGTAGCTCAGGTCCAGCGAGGCGTCTATAGCGGATAGCATTTCCCTACTAGCATTTGGACTCAACCAAGCACAATCTTGAACAAGCGACGTTGTCTGGAATTCCGTGCCGCTCAACCACGGCCGCCACTTGGGTGAGAATCTCCCAAATATCTCCCGTGACTCGCCGAAAGCCTTCTTCTCTAGGTCGTCAGTGACGACGATAGCGTCTTTGACAGAGTCGGCTATCGGATCTGGATCCAGCATCAGGAATCGCGGTTTCGCGCCGTCTAGCCTCTTGTAAAGGCATTCTGACGCAGTGCCACACTGTGGCAGGTAACCGTATTCACCACTGATATTCATCTGGTCATCCCCTTCAGTAGACAGCCGAATGACATTCGGGACTGTCTGATTTTCGTGGCCAGGCAGTTGCAGACGTGCCATCCACGATGCTGTTCTCTCCTCTCCGACAGCTTCAATAGTCAGTTTCCGCTTCGAGGGAGCCGGATATCGCCACTGCCACTTCAAGTTGAATAAGCTCGTGTGATCCGCAATGTGAGCTTGTGCAATCGGACGTGCAAGGAACGCCCGCAAAGAGTCATCAATCGGCGTTGCCTGATCGGGTTCGGCAAAAAAATACCACCGCAAGCCGTCCGGTCGGAAATGCAGCTCGAGTCTCGCCGTGTCCGACGTCCAGGTTGCGATCCAGTGCCTACCACGTCGAAGTCTCGAGAACCGAAAGCGTTCTGACACTGCGCGGCGTAGGGCAGCATGAAATCGAGAGTCGGCGTTCGTGGTTTTCTGCTCGATTTCCAACACAATGTCGTCGATGCCGTGGAAGCTGAGGTGACTGGGAAGCATCGGTTCCCATTTTTGACCAAAGCTCGTAGGGTCCATACGAGATCTTCTATGTGTATGTGCAGCTCGATAATTGTGGACAGGCTTCCCGCCACAGGCAAGACACGTTGTATGGTCACAATCTGCGCAGATCTGGATATCTTTCCTTGAGATATCGAATGGTCCTTCACAGAAGCACTTCTGCGACGACTGTAGGGCATCCTGAAGAAAAGACTGGATGTCAAGATGTTGCGACGCAGGGGATATCATCGTCTCGATAACATCACAATTTTGAATTTTCAAGGGCAGAGCAGTGCTTGTCATGGATTCGTCAGATTCGACAGGTGCGCCAAGCGGGACGTCAGAAGTAGAGGCTAATGCAGCGAGGATCGCTGCTCCAACTACGGTGGAACTCATGGC
Source organism: Elsinoe australis (assembly GCA_007556505.1). NCBI lineage: Eukaryota > Fungi > Ascomycota > Dothideomycetes > Myriangiales > Elsinoaceae > Elsinoe > Elsinoe australis. The sequence goes on from SWCS01000012.1 coordinate 222,472, forward strand.
ATTGCCAGCCATATCCTGGATTTGCGCCTTCGTTTCGGTAGTGAATGAGATCCGATCCAGTAGTAATCCCTGTAGCAAGAGAGCCTCATATGGACTGATGGCTCCTCCTCGATCGGTCTGGAAGAAGATGCCCGAAGGAGTAATGCATGGTGAAATTCCTGAAGGAGTCGTATCAGGATTGCGGTCGACGTTCTGGGATACGTTGATGATCCGAGTCTTGTACTGAATGTCGTAACCACCATTCCCCGAGATGGCCTTTCGGAGCAATGAGCAATCGAGCATGTCCCAGATGCGCTCTACCATACCACGGAACCAGCTAATGTCAGCATAATCAGGAACACTGAGATACCCGCTCTCTTGCCAGGATGTGAAGGGCCGGCCATTCCCAAGGGACTGTTCACGCCGATATTGGATGTGTCTGAGAGCGCATTTTGACCAGTCCACGTCTCTGAGTATGTCGTCAAGCAAACTTCTCCTCGCTACCAGTGCTCTGGACCGAAGGACAGCAGGATCGTCATTCGATAACGTGAAGGCTGACGCTGGCGAGCTTGCCGGTCTTCGCAATGCTTCCATAACATCGACCCATTTCTTGGCAATTGCAGATGCTTGCTTCGCACTCCCACAGGCTTCAGTATTGACACAGAACATATAACCTCTTTGCCGCGTTTGCGGTAAATAGAAGTTTTTGGTATCTGCCAAAACGCCAGAGGCTTTGTAGCCGATTGCCTCATACCTGCCTAGCATGTCGTCCCAGGGCGCCGTGAAGACGTTCTCCAAAATCAACATGTGAGGCCGCCAAACTTTCGCGTAGGCCAAAACTGCGCGGAAAGTGTCTCCCGACTCGCCATTGTCGTCAATGGTCTTCTTCTTATTGTTCAGCAGTGAATAGTCTACGCAAGCCGTGCCGGCAATGAGGATGTCGACATTTCCTGGAACATCAGCCTCCGCCCCGTACGCAGTTGTGGCTTTTGCTGTGCGGTCTTTCGCCGCAGTCAACTCGGTTATGTCTCTGAAAATCACCGGAACGTTAAAGTTCCTCTCAATGTAGGCCTGCTTATAAGGTACAATCTCTGCTGAGAAAAGATGTATCGCTTCGAAGGTATGTCCAATCTGGGCTCTTAGAGCGTCTTGAATCATGTAGAGAGCCAATAGAGGAGATTCCGTACCGGAGCACATGGTGGCGATCCTAACTGCACGGCCTTCTAGGGCTGGAATGGCCTTATCCAGACCCTCGTGAAATGCTTTCTCAGTCATGTCACTGAAAGCGACACGTACATCTGAGATGGGAGGTAAGCTGGAGTCGAGTTGCTTGGGCATACCCTTGGACAAGTTAGACATGCGGTGTTTGGTGCCACTAGTAGAGAGTGGCTCTTTTTCGTCATCAGACAGGCTCGTTTGCTTGACCTTGGCTTTTGAGCTCGTCCGCTGTGTTGTTCGCTTGGCCGCCGTCTTCTTGGTTCGTCCTTCGGGCTTCTCAAGGAGGTCCTCATCTTCGTCACTGGGTTCTGCTTCTGAACCACTGGAGACGGCATCGCTCATGCCATGGTCATCAGATTCGACCGAGCGGACATCATCATCTGCGCCAATGGAGAAGTCCGATCCCTCGTCTGATGATCGGCGCTTCTTGCGCATTGTGGACGAGCGATCTTCGTCGTCTTCAAAAAAGTCCTTCAAGGAGTAGCGCTGAGTGGTCCGCCGTCTTGCGGAACGGCTAGCAGACTCGGTGGGCTTCTCATGCTTACTCGTGCTTAAGCTTGTAGCAGAAACATTGCTGGACTCATCACTCGATGGATCCGTGAAGGGCTGTCGGTCGGTCGGCAGCGACTCGGGCAACGCTCCACTTTGAAATTCTTGAAGTAATTTTGGATTCAGCTGTGGAATGACGACACTGTCAAAGAATCGTCGCTCTGCGTCGATTGTTGGAAATGGGGCCTCAGCGGCGAGAGGAACGGTGTCTGCTGCGGGAGTGTCTGGACGAACAGGGTTACTGCTGCGTGTATAGAAGCTCCGGATATCTTGCCCGCAAATTTTTTTGGCTGGATTTTGAGTTGCTGATGGGCTGCTGACGGTCTTTCGTTTGGCCATAATTATGTCAGGTTTTTCTGCACCTGATCTGTGTGGTCAATGTCTCATGGTGTAAATTGTTGGTGAGGTGCAATTGTGACTTGAGGAACGCGAGCTGGACGCGCGACAGATTGATGGTTCGCGCATGGGGCACGGGTCAGTCCGTCGGCCCGCGCCCTTGCGGGCTAGCTGGAGATGGATTGCTGCATTCGAGGCGGCTCGCTCGTCCCTCACAACCCCAACGGTCAATTGCTTGAAATGCACTCGACAGCTCTTGCAGTCAACTCTCTCCGGTTCGATTGTCAAACATGCATCGCCGCTGAAATTTTCGAAGGTGGCTTCCATCCTGTTGAGAATTGTCGAAGAATTCCGAAACAGCCAAGTTGCTTCCTCTGCCCCTTACCCCTACATTGCATAACCAGTTGTTTGTGTCAATTGGAAGTCGTCGAGAACTTCCAATATCATCGAGACTCTGGAAATATCTTTGCCCCCGATAACCCAAAATGGCTGCTTCATACACCTTCGAGGATTTATCCGGCACCGCAACTAGCGATACTGGAAACCCGTACGATGGCCTCATCAATGCATGCCACAATGACTCCGTAAGGCGCCACGAAGTGTCCATTATGGAAGTGTATAACTCTTCTGCAGTCAGAGATCCAGGCCCGGTATATCACACATCGTGAGACTCGAGCGGGCCAGCAAAAGACTAAACTGCTCTCTCCAGAGTTCGATGCCGTTACCGTTGATGAAACACTTTTGAAGCTCGAGACTCAGCCTGGATTCGAGGATCCACGACACTGTCTGGTATTCTGGGCCAGACCGCCGCAAGCAGTCAAGGCAATGATTGGCGAAGTGCAGCAAAAGTTAAAGGAAGTTGTACCCAGTGAGATCGACTGCGTAATTGGATTAAGAGCGCATGGGGGCTAATCTTGTCGCAGGACTCTGGTTGATGCCGCAGCAGTGTCTGCATACAACAACCCTGGAGATCACTCACTCGTTGACCGAAAGTGAGAATGCCAAATTTGTGAAACAAGTGGAGGGTGTGGCCCGAAAGATCGTCGACTATCCGTATGACCACAGGGCGCGAGTGATCAAGCCGAAGATCACCTATGATGCTCAAGCGATGGCGCTGTCGTTCTTGCCTGCCAGTGGTGAAGGCCTTCCGGAAGGTCGGACCGCTGAAGATGATCAATTTACTTATCACCATTTGAGGCGTGAGCTGTACGCCATCTGCACCGAAGCGGGAGTGAAAGTTGGAAGTCGATATGTTGTCCCATCCGCGCATCTGACTATCGGACGATTCATCTACGCTGATGAATGGAAGATGAGTGATGGCGGATTTGATCATGGGCGGATGAAGAAACTGATTGAAGTGATTGACGAGACGAACAGATGGCTCGAAGAGACATACTGGCCAAAGAGTAATGAGAAGATCAAGGAAGGAGGTGAATGGATTGTCGGTCAAGAGCAAGGTCTTGACCATCGATATGGCACTCTCTGGTATGGTGGAGGAGAGACCATCATGTTAGGCAAAGGCTTTTGACGTCTTCAAAATACGAGCGATGATATGTTAGAATGAATGACCTACCTGCCACGTTCTTGAGGTGGAATCATCTGAGGTGTGACTGAAGGCATGCCAACAGCTCATCTGAATGACCGATTAGCATCTGCAAGCTCAATCTGGCACATTCAACAATGAGCGGTATGCGTAGTCCCGAAGGACATCGCTCCAACATGACAGGTGACATTTGCAGCGACCCGACTCGATCACTGTGTCTGATGTCATGTCGAGGGTGTTGTAAGCGAAGTGCGGCGTGGAGCAGGCAATAGTTGGTGATCAGATAGATTAGATTTGTGGGTGTTTGTAACACGAGAGCATGATTTCATATGCATCCTGGCCGCTGATCAAGGGTCGGAGGTATTGGTGCCGGAGGGTCCTAGCTCGGGGTTAGTGATGCACAGATGGTGGTGAAGCTCCGGCTTCTTTTGCAGAAGAAATCACAGCTCCAAGCTGATGAACAAGTCCGCGCTGTCGAGGCATGTGAGAGCGGCAATCAGGCTGAAGTCTGAGTGAGCTGCTTTGTTGGCTCTTCCAAGGTAAGCAAGCTCCCCATCCGTGATCCCGCACGCTCGTCTGCCCTATCTCCTGCCTGCCGCCGCCGCTGCCGCCGTCGAGCGATCAGAACGAGCTCAAGAGCGTTTCCCGAATCAGCATCTGCAGGCCGAACCGTCATGACATCTCCCAAAGCTTCTTTCTTGAGCTGCAACACAAAACGACACACCAGGACCGTAATGGCCAGGTCGAAATTACCTTTTGTAGATCCTCCCATTCGGCTCTGTCAGAGTGTCGGGTGAAGGGCCGCGGTGGGCTCAGAATCGCGCAGAGGGCTCCACAGTTCCCTCGACACTCGAGCGACAGCTCCCTTGGCACGAGCTTCCCTATTCTCTGACTGGCTGTGCAACCTACAGCTTTCCTTCTGACGATATCCCAGCAAACCCTTGCTCTCCCACACACAAGCAGTTCCGCAGTCCCCGCTCAATTCATCTCTGCCTTGGATCCGTTGGCACCTTCGGTCACTCCTCACAACCTTTCGCCCACAATGGGTAAGTCTGACCCCATCTGATCCCTCTCCCAATCTCTTTCGCCGACTCATCGAATGACTGATCTCCACCTCCTCTCTGCACACATCACTTCGAGACCTATCTTGACCTTCGTTGAATGTCGCTGACATATCCTTCTTCTTCTCGAGTAGACGACTCATATCGGCCCCGTGATAGCGTAAGTTACATCCTTTCCTATCATTATTCTCCATCACCACGTCGCAAGATGCGACAAGCGTGATATGAAAGAGCAAGCAGAGCGCAGGACACTAGCAGCTGGACGTACAAGAGAGTAAACACTGGATACTGGACCTTGCTGGCGTGGATGACCGACAAGCTATACTGAGATGTGGACAACTACGCCATATAGCAGACACTGGCATCTGGACTTGGATATGCTGAATCGCGACGGTTGTGGACTACGGCAAGTGCGCGCCATTGATTGCGACTGCCAGGATAGAAATCAATGGTTATTGGCATTGTGGTGGACCTTCGTACTATACACACAATTGTCGGCCGCGCGAAGCTTGCTATTGTCGCCAGCCTACCTACATCGCCGATGAATAGCAGCATACCTTGACTTTCAAGCTGTATACATGGCACATGGCTTCACATGCTCGACAACGACCCCGCTACTGCCACGTATCTGAAAAGTCTGATTTCCCGCTGTTTCAGCAGCAGCTTGCTGCCTCTCACCAGCTTCAACCTCTTCGACCTTTTCAAATCCTCCTCTCTATACGACCAACTGCTTCGGTACGCTCGCTCTCCGCTGGTCATCTGCGCTCTCAACATGGATCCCGAAGAATTGAAACAACTCGTAGTCCAGTGGCAGTCAAAGCTAACTCTCACGCAGCGTGACAGATCCCGTTCGCGTCGTCGCTCTCGCAGCCCTAGACGCAGCCGTCGTGACTACGACTCACGCTCACGCTCTCGCGAAGACTATAGACGTTCTGATCGTCGCTCCCGCTCTCCAGCCAACGGTAACTCCGGTGGTTATTCCAATAACTACAATTCAGGTCGCGGAGGTCCCCCAGCACCGAGATCATTTGAAGACCGCTCAGCGGCGAAAGAACAAATGATGTCCTCAGTGCGCGACAACTCACAGCAAGACCGTCGTGTCTACGTCGGCAACCTCTCTTACGATGTCAAGTGGCACCACCTCAAGGACTTTATGCGTCAAGGTACCCACTTTCACAACCCCATTCTCACATGCTCGCAGCTTACTTTGAGTCACAGCCGGTGAAGTTCTCTTCGCTGATGTCTTGTTACTTCCGAATGGAATGTCGAAGGTGGGCACATGATCGGCTGGTTTCCCTGGCTTTTGGTTTTTGTTATTTGATGGACATTTGATTGACGGATTGGACCTTGGTCCGGGTCTTTGTAGGGATGCGGGTACGTCATCCTTTCTCATATCCGATATGACCTCACTGACATGATTCCAGCATTGTGGAATACGCCACGAAAGATCAAGCTCAGAACGCGGTCAACACTCTCTCGAACCAGAACCTGATGGGTCGCCTCATCTACGTCCGTGAAGTAGGTGGAAGATGGATCCGGTGGATAATGGTTGATATCTGATGAATCGTGCTAGGATCGTGAGGCCGAGCCGCGCTTTACTGCGCCGGGCGGCGGCCGTGGCGGTTTCGCTGGTGGCATGGGCGGCGGCTACGGCGGTGGCCCAGGCTACGGCGGAGGCTTCAGAGGCGGCATGGGTGGCGGCATGGGCGGTGGTATGGGTGGTGGTGCCGGCACCCAGGTCTTCGTGTCCAACGTCTGTTGTCCTTTCTAGGCACTTTCCTTCTTTTTTGGCTGACTCCTTTTTAGCTTCCCTACACTGTCGGCTGGCAGGATCTCAAGGATCTTTTCCGTCAGGCTGGTAAGTATACCGAGAGATTGGAAGGCTGGCCGTCACATGTCTATGCAAGGATACTGACTTCTTATCAAGCCCACGCCGGTACTGTCGTTCGCGCCGACATTCACATGGCTCCCGATGGACGCCCCAAGGGGTCCGGCATTGTCGCCTTCGACAACCCAGAGGACACCCGCAACGCCATTCAGCAGTTCAACGGCTACGACTGGAACGGCCGTGTCCTTGAAGTCCGTGAAGATCGCTTCGCCGGCTCTGGTCCAGGCTTCGGTGGTCGTGGTGGCTTCATGGGTGGCCGTGGTGGCGGTTTTGGTGGAGGATTCGGTGGCCGCGGTGGTGGTATTGGCGGCCGTGGTGGTTTCGGTGGGGGTTACGGTGGTCGCGGTGGCTACGGTGGAGGTGGTTTCCAGGGTGGTGGTGGTCCTGGTGCATTCGGTGGTCCTACTGGGCCGGCTGCTGACGCGCCCGCTGCTCAGCCCAACCCATTCACTGACTACGCCACTTCGGGTGGGGAAGCCAGCCCCGTCATCTACGTCCGCAACGTAAGTCAAACCACAGCATAGTAAGCATCTGCCGCTGACCAACTTGTAGCTTCCCTGGTCGACCAGCAACGAGGATCTTGTCGACCTCTTCACTACCATCGGCAAGGTCGAGCGCGCTGAGATTCAGTACGAGCCCAATGGTCGCTCCAAGGGCACTGGTGTTGTGGAGTTCTCTAGCCAGGGCGACGCTGAGACTTCCATCTGTACGTTGCACTTTCTCGTAATGCAAAATCCTCTACTAACATTTCACAGCCAAGTTCTCCGGCTACATGTACGGGGGTCGTCCTCTTGGCTTGAGCTACGTCAAGTACCTCAATCAGCAGGGCGGCGGCGACGCGATGGAGGCCGAAGCTACCGGAGGTCTCACTCAGGATCAGATCATGTGATTTGCCTGCAGCATTGATGCAAACTCTAACGGGTCTTTCTTTTCCGGCCGTGGTGCAAGTCGCGCCAGTGACCTGACATGCTTTTTTTCACGCGTAATAAAAGTTCGGGAATCATGGCTGCCTTATCAGCTGGCAAGGAGGTGTTACAAGCCAGTGGACTAACAGCCATTGCGTTCTTGCTTCGATAGTATCTCACACTGAGATTGAATGAGAATCTGCTTTTCCGGACTACGTCTTTATGTCTATCTTTGCAGGTCTCGCCTCGGGTATCGTAAGAGCACGCATGATCCACTCGTACACGGCCCATTGTACCGCATTAACAATGAAGGCCCTCGCACTGCAGATACCCAGCCCGCGAAAGAACACACCAGCTCCCTCGTCTCTGTAGGCTTGCCTGGCTATTTGCAGCGCGCCCATCCGCATCTGAGGTCGTCTCAAGATTGCGGTTGCCTCGGTCGCTGGTGATGTCGGTGCGGTGGTCAAACCCTGGGTCTGCACCCTTGTCTTTATCACGTCTGGATGCGGTCAGTTACCAGTTTACACATGGCAAGTCGTGAACTTGTACCAAGCGGGAATATTGACGCCCATGTCACAATCCCTGCTATACCTCCACAGAGCAGTATGGACATCCATTCGGGATTTTCGGCACCTCTCGACTTCATCAATGCCCGTTTGCTTATCTCGTACGACCAGTAGCTGATACGACTTAGCCGAGTTCCCTTCAGTCACGCTAGACTTTCGACACCTACTAGAAACCGTAGCCTACACCATCCCTGAGACTGGTGATCCCACCACCCCAGTACAACCCTCGGAATCCATCACCGCGCCAGATTTCTCGGGCAGCTTCCAAGCTACTCACGTTTCGTTTGCTGACCTGCACGCGACATTTGATCAATTCAGTCGGGGCACTGACCACAAATGTCGCCAGACCTGCCACTGCCCCTGCTAGCCATGTCTTCGTCAAGGAATTGGGGTTTGCCGGATCTTCCTGCATGAAATACATTGATCGATTGTACGACATGAACAACAAAGCGTTTAATGCGCCGTACCCAAGAACGGGCGCTGCTGACCCTTTGACGAGCTCGCCGAAGCGAGCATAGGAGTTAGGCGGGGCATTGGCAGAGATAGAAGCGGCCGGTAGGACAGATTGAGTGTTCCCTGACTGTATTCGAGTCTTGATCAAGTCGAGTGGATTTCCAATGATAATGCCTGCTGCTCCAGAAAGGTATCCCGCCCAGAAGTCGGCGCTCATGGCGGATGAAGGGGGAGGGAAAGGTTCCATTGCCGGCGGGGTGAAATCGAGACAACCACATAAACAGCCACATGTGGCGCAGCTTGGCACGAGCCACTTGGAGAGATCTGAACCCCTCGATCGGGAGGCGGAGATCTGCCAGAACAAAGTGCGTCACTTTCGACACTGATACCCTTTAGACAGTTCCATGATTTGTTCCTTTCACGACACATTTTCTCTACATTTGATTGTTTGCTCTCCTGTTGGCCATGCATTGCGGCGTTATCATTGTCCCTTACACATACTCACTATCACTCATAGACGAAGCCAATTCGCCGGGCCTGTAATGACCGCATCGGACAAATAACATTCGCCTCTTTGAACATAATATCCACGAGCACACAAGTTACGATCATTCTTCATGACTTCAATAGCACCGGGAAAAGCCTGGGACTTTTCAGCAGTCTATTCCCTGTTGGACACCCTCTCGTCAGATCGCGAGCCTCGTCATGACCGTGAGTCAACACCACGCCGTACCACCGCCTCTGCCACCCAGCAACCAGTGAACGAGACCAATTTCACAACCAACCAGAATGCTTACCCAAAGTCTTCTGCAAGCCATACCTCCTCTAATCTCGGAGACTTCAGTCAGATCTGGCAGTTTCTTGGAGCACCAGTACCCTCAAAAACGGACGACTCCAAAGATACCCTGAGTACATCACCCACTCTCCAGCAGCAGATACCTGCAAAGACAGAATACACTAGTGATGGCGCAGCTTACACTGTACCAGCTTCTGCAAAGAAGCTGCAGTGGCGGGATGAGATCAATGATGGGACATTGACAGATGTGGCACCTACCATGAGCGAGGGGGAGTCTGGCAAGCTTTCTAAAAAACAACGTAAGAAGCTGAACAGGAGGAGAAGAGCAGAGCTTGAGGAGGAAACACGAAGAGCTGTAAGCGATATGGAGTCCGAGGCTGAAATGCCCAGCACTCCTCGCAATCCAGCCGCCAAGGCGAGCATACACAGCATGCCTGCGCAGAGCCCACACAAATACAAGCTGCGGCCTCGTGATCAGAACGGAAAAGTTATGACGCCACAGTCGTCTCCAGAACAGAAGAAGAGGTCACCGGTGAAGAAGCAGGAGAACGTGGTCGCTGTTCCACAATCTGAGAAGACAAAGGTTGCTAGCGAAGGCGACAGTAAGGTCAAAGACGATGCACTCCGGGACAAAGTTGCAGAGGCAGGGCGTAAAGTTCTAGCCAGATACAATTCAGAGCCTCCCGAGGAGCCCCGGCCTGCTCAGCCTGCCGAGAAGGTCATCAAAAAGGAATGGCCAGTCTCCAATCCTTACGACGCTAAAGCACTCTCTTTTACGCCAGCTTCCGTCCGCCCTCACACACCCAAGACTGCCGAAAAGATCCAGTCCACCCCAAACGACAGACTTCAACCCTCCGACCCGCCCGCAGCATCCACATGGACCACCCCTTCCAAGCCTTCAACCCGCCTCGCCATCCAACCCATCACCATCCGCCCTCCCGAAGACCGCCACTGGGCCCTCCTCCTGAAGCTCATAAAAGACTTTTGGCCAGACAAGCCCTACCTTGTAAGCCCCGCTAACCTCTCTAACCACTCCCACGACCCCTCGGGGATCCACGTCTTCGTTGACGCCTCCAATATCCTCATCGGGTTCCACGACGCCCTGAAACGAGCCCGCGGCATCCCGCCCTATGTCCGCGTCCCCCGCGTCGACATCTCCTTCGACTCGCTCGCTTTGCTCCTCGAGCGCCGTCGCCCCGTCGCCAAGCGCGTGCTAGCAGGCAGCACACCCATGGTGCCCGCCTTCGACGTGGCCAAGAAGATCGGCTACGACTGCGCCATCCTGGACAAGGTGTACAAGGCGCGCGAACTCACGGACCGCCAGCGGTTTTTCATGGAGCAAGACGAGCGGCGTAGGCGGAAAAGCCACGGGAGCTGGTCGAGCGGGAACGCCGGCATTGGTAAGGGGAACAACGGTGCCGAAAGCGAGGGGTACACGAGCGGGGGTAGCGCATCGTCTTTTGATAATCCCGGCATGAAGGAAAGAGAGAAGATCGAGGTCCCGACGCACGCGCCCGAGAAATTCGTGGAGCAGGGCGTGGATGAAATCCTGCACCTCAAGATGCTGGAGAGTATCGTTGACACGGACGCGCCGAGTACGATCGTGTTGGCGACGGGGGACGCGGCCAAGGCCGAGTACAGTGGGGGGTTCATGCAGATGGTGGAGAGGGCGTTGAACAAAGGGTGGAGGGTCGAGTTGGTGAGTTGGAAGGCGAATCTGAATCAGCTTTACTTGAAGAGGGATTGGAGGAGGAAGTGGGGGGAGAAGTTCAGGGTGATTGAGCTGGAGGAGTACGCTGAGGAGATGTTGGAGATGTGATGTGGGATCATGTAGATGTGGGACGTCTGAATGAACGACATGTGTGGTTGATGAGTACATGGCTTGTGTCTATGGGTTTACTCCTGTGCTTTTGCTTGTGTGGTTACGGTGCTGTGACCGAGTTGTGGTGTAGAAGTACATCCCCTGATGCTCCTTGCCGCCGTTCGCATCGTCTGTCCGAGACTGGATCCCACTGCTTTATACGATCGTCTCCAGCTTCCTCGCGTAACCCAGCGCATTCTCAATCACCTGCCCGCTCGCAGCCAGGACATCCTTCTCCGCCACCTGACCGGCAACCTCATCCTGGCTTGGAAAGTAGATCCTGCCCTCTTTCGCGACCCAGCCTCTTGACCGCGCAAAGTCAATGACGGCCCCTTCACTGTCCAAGAAAAGCAGATTCTTCGCGTTGCTGATGGGTAACGACGGGTATGCCCTCTCACTGCAGGAGGCGATTTCGGCTCGGATCGTCGAGATGAGGACCTGCACCACGATTAGCTCCAGTCCTCTCGCGCCTCCACGCACGCCACATCAGGACACGCTAGACTCACCTCTGAGAAGACCCCAAATTCCTCCCCCGGCACCCTTTCCCCCTTCGTCTCGCCCCACACACGATCATAGCTCCCCTCCATCAAAGCCTGCTCCAACCGCATCGGATACGCGATATACTCATCCTCCTCAAGCCTCGCCTTCCCCCCCTCAGCCGTGTTCTCCAACCTCTCAATTTCCGTGTGAAACCCCGCGTAATCGCCCTGACTCAGCAGCAGCAGCAAATACAGTCCGGTGACCTTGCTCTGGTTCCCCTTGTTCGCGTGTCCCGCGCCGCCACCGGACCGCGTGGAGCGAGTGGCGACGTTGGCGCCGGACCAGCGCTCCGAGGGCAGGGCGTAGAAAGACTGCAGTTGTTGGAAGTAGCGCGTGAAGGCGTCGGGGTCTTTCAGGCGGATGGAGAGGAGGGCGCCGTGCTCGAGGACTTCGCGGGCCAGGAGGAGGTGCGGGGTCGGTGTGTCGGGGGATGGGACGAGGGCGTTGAGTTTGAGGAGGGAGATTTTGGCGCGTGAGAGCAGCTGGGGCGCTTGTGAGAGTTGGGAGGGAGAGATGGATTGGAGTTGGCTGAGGACGGTGGTGACTTCGCGCTCGGCCATGGTGAGCCGGTTATGTGGAGGTTGTGAGAGTTGGAGGTGTGGAGAATGAAGACGAGAAGTAAGCCTGCTGTGAGGCGATGGATGTGGTGCTGAGATGGAGTTGGTGGGTGGTACAAGTCGGTCGTGTGAGATGGAACCTGTGATGACTTTCTGAAGCTTTGACTGATGAGAGCTGGAGGTTTGGCTGGCGATTGAGGTAAAGCTCGGCGCACGAGTCATGCGGGCTCTCGGTGGCTGTGGCTTGAAGCAACGATCCTCCACGGCTGCGGCAACCAAGATCGAGTCTCCGGGTTTAGCGACCAGTCTAATTCACGGCATATCGCAAGAGGTGTGGCAGACGAGACGGCATTGTTGGCACGCACATCCGAGCAGCGTACGGAAATGCACCACAGAAGGACCACGAGAAGTTCTATGTGGTTGTACACGGCGCTGGAATCGACGCCGTGTTTCCTCGCCCGAAAGCGATGCTCGAAAACGGACCGCGCCGGTCGATGGTGTGCAGATGATGGCAAAATGGCTTGCGGTTAACCAGCTCATCTACCGTAACGTCTTTCGTACGCTCCAAGCTACCTGTCCCTCTCTCCCCTTGGCGATCCGTTCACCCTGGTTCTTGTCGCTGGGCTCACTTGCTCTTTGTCACACTGGCCCTTTCGCTGTGAGAGTCTTGTTTCGATTGCCCATTCCCCGGTCAAGGATCATGAATCGCGCCCCGTCCTAGATCCTTGACGCTCTCGTGACAACCAGGAACTTCTTACACTGCGACGCGCGACTTGCCTTTTGCGATTCAACAACATGCGATAGCCATTGGGAGGATTTCCGCCTCTGCTGCTCTCCTCTGATCTTCGTCCCGCCGGCTTGGGACCGCGCCGGACCTGCAGGACATGGACATTAAGATGGACCTCAACAACAGCGTCTCGCCGCGCACAGTAACAGAGGCGCCTCCCCCAAAGTCGGAAGTTGATGATTTCCTGCGTCGCAAGCGAAAGGTCCGTGAGCACAAAGCATGCTATCCCTGCAGGCAGCGCAAAGTGAGATGTGATCTCGGTCGACCATGCAAGACATGCGTCGAGCGTGAACATCCTGAATTATGCGATTATCATCCTCCAGCGAAGAGGCAGAATGTCGGCTTGCCCAGTGTCTCTGGTCCATCGCATGACGATGTCGCCACGCCTTACTCTGGGACAGCTACCATTACCATGACACAAATGGACTTTGCGCATTTATGCCGCAAGCTCGAATCGGTCGAATCAAGTCTGGAGGATCTTCGTAGAGAACTTCGACACAGCAATTCTTCTCTTCATAATAAAACACCAAATCTCTCTGGCCCACCAACTCCAAATGTCAATGGTCGACCATATCCAGATGGACAAAGGCCTGACCTTCCCATCAGTAGCGCTGCTCTCCCAGCCTTCCACACTAGGAATGATCTTACTGGTCAGACAGTCCATCTAGGAGGCTCATCTGTGCCTGCTCTGGTAATGGCACTGGGTCAAGGCAACAGAGAACAACCAGATCTCCAGGACATCCTTGGAAAATCCATCCTTCCGCTCTTTGGTCTGGACAATGAGACGGCTACCTACCCGTTTGTGGACCTGTGGGGACTCGCGCATGGATGGATGGCCAAGGCTGACCAATTGGCAAAGACGATTCCTTCAGATAATCAGTGTCTGAACTTTTTCCACTACTACCGCGACCTCGGACATGTCATCTTCGCTGGATTGGCGGATATTTCTTCCTTTGAACAAGACTTGACATCCTTCTTGATGACCAGAGCTAGCTACGCCGAGGTCGAACCGCGTCAGGACGGTAATTTGCCTCCAGGAGTGACGGAGCAGAGCCTGTTTGATAAAGATCTCAACTGGATCGGTCTTCTCTTTGCTGTCCTGGCATCAGGATGTCAATGCTCAAACTTACCCAGAAAGGAAAGAGAATTGACATCTCAGGTATACGGTAATTATCACGAGCCCATTCCCTTCCATCTATTGCTGACAATACTTTAGTATGCTGCAGTTTTGAATGTCTCCGCTTCACAAATTTCCTCTCCGTCCCAACCCTAGAGAGCGTGCAAGCCCTACTAGTCCTAGGCAATGTCATTTCCAACAACATGAACGCCGGCACATCCTGGAACCTCATCGGTCTCACAGCACGATTAGCCCAGTCTCTCGGCCTTCACCAAGACTCGTCTGCCAACTCAGGCATGAACCCAACCATGAAAGCACTCCGCAACAAGATCTGGTGGACACTAATGTGGCAAGATTCCCTCCTCTCAATCACATACGACCGTGCCTCATTCACAGCTCTTGTCGACCACTCGTCCATGGCTGACCCGCGCAACCACATTAATATCTCCCCGTTCCACAGCAGTATTCTCCGCGTTAGCAAAGTGGCTCTCGATGTCGTCCGTGACCGCAGCAAGGCCATGTCCTCGCGCGAGCTTCACAGCCGTATTCAACGCAGCCGCGACGAGCTCAACATCGTCCTCCGCGAATGCGCCGAACACTTACGCGACTCCCGCAAATGCCGCTCCCTTCGCGAGTCCATCGAGCACTGGTGTCTCTACCTGCACGTCTCTTACATCACCTCCGAACTCTGCCGCCCCGCCATCTCACCCTCGACCTCGGACCCCGAACTCGCGCGCCAATTTCGCCAAACCTGCCTCGACTCTCTGATCAACACCGTCGACGCCTGGCTCGGCCTACAGAACATCACCTCCTACGCGCGCCAGTCGTGGGCCTCGGTCCACCGCGCCCTCTCCTCCGCCCTCCTGCTCGGCATCATGCGCGAACACGCCCACAACGACCGCTGCCGCAAGCTCCTCGGCCGCTTCATCGGCCTCATGGGCGACATGACCTCCGGCGTCAATCCAGCCGAGCTCGCGGCCCCCATGACCCGCGCCATCGAAGCCCTCCGCAAACTCCGCATCCACGAGACGCCGACCGAGAACCACGCCGTGCCCGTCTACCCCCAGCCCCAGCCGCAGCATGGGCACATCACGACGTCTGGACCGCCGTATACCCAGGTCCATCAGCATCCCCTGTATGCGCCGCCCGTGACGCAGCAGGCGAATCATCCCCCGAGATTCATTGAGGATATTGCATTGGGGAGTGGACCTAGCCCGAGAACCGATACGAGCAGTCCTAGCGTTAGGCATGGCGATATTGGTAATGGAGGGAGTTGGCCGGGCAGCGCGACGAGTAGGGTCGCAAGTACGCATGGCAGCGGGGACGAGCAGAGCCCGTATTCGGTGCTGAATAGTATTCTTTGGGGGAACGGGAGGTTGGGGGCTATTGGATGAGGAGCATGCATGAGGAGGAGTAAGCCCATGTTGAGGGTGAGCATGTTGGGCGATAGAATAGGAGGCGAGTATCGAGGACAGACGGCGCAGACGCTGTGAGTGCGGTTGACAGGACGTGGCTGTTTCGGTTCACTGTATGCATATGAGATGTTCAACTGGTGGCATTTTTCGGAAAGTGAAACTCCTCGACGGAGCTTGTGAGGATACAGTATAGATATACACGCCTCTTCTCAATACAATTTAGATATTGCTCAGGCTTTGTACCAACATCGTTCTCATGGAAGCTTTGTTACAGATAATCGTATACAAGATACGTGCAGAAAATAGGTTCAAGAAAGATCGGCATTCATTATTGGTGGTATCTGGTCTTGTCTAATGATTTCCTTTCTCAGCTCATCCAACCATCTAAGCGGCCTGGTCGAAGACGTAGGTCAAGTGGCAGCGACCGCAGTATTGGCGGTTGTGCATGGCAGCCATGAAGATACCGGCACCGCACTAATAATTTGTCAGTTCAAAATTCGAGCAACCAAAAGATTCGAAGAACCCACGGTGTCAGCAGGGCACTCCCTCCTGAGGCGCTCGATCTTTCCATCACCGTCGACCTTGTAGTACTTGAGGACAGCCAACTTGGTCTTCTTCCTCTTGTGCTTGATCTTCTTGGGAGTAGTGTACACCTTCTTCTTCCTCTTCTTGGCACCACCACGCAGGCGGAGCACAAGGTGAAGGGTGGACTCCTTCTGGATGTTGTAGTCGGAGAGGGTACGGCCATCCTCGAGCTGCTTGCCGGCAAAGATCAGGCGCTGCTGGTCGGGAGGAATACCTTCCTTGTCTGAGGAGTATAAGTATTGCGCAACCAAGACTGACTGCTCAGATGGACTGACCTTGGATCTTGGATTTGACATTGTCGATAGTGTCGGACGATTCCACCTCAAGGGTGATCGTCTTACCCGTGAGGGTCTTGACGAAGATTTGCATGATGGCGGCCTAGACAATAGCTTGTCCTCCTCAGTCGCGATGGGGAAGAAATTCCGTGGAGGTGAAGCGGGAAATGATTTTGGTGTGGGTTGCTGAGTAAGCTCAAAAAGCCAAGGCCCGGCTTGCTGCGTCGAGCTATGACCAGGAAATGTGAAGAGATCGACGGTGGGCTGACTCGGGGGCCGGTGGTTGAGACGGATCTCTGCCGGTCGCCCCGCGCAACATCTCTGATGCAAGTGTTTGGCCTCTCGACCTCTACCAAGGCACTCGGTGTTGCACCTTTCTCACACATAACTACCTCCCTATAACAAAACCTCCAATTGATATCTCAAGACTACCAATCGAGAGAAAAGAGACCTTCTACCCTCTCAGGCCACTCGCCTGATTGTAAAACTACAAATCTCTCTTGGCCGAAAGGCCGACCAGACCTCACATTTGGACTTCACATCAGTCTGTGACTGAGTGAATTTCACACTCACAACCGCCCGGCGGCCCCGGCTTGCTCTGCGTGAGGTATGCATGAAATCAAGAGGCTGGTTCACAATAGGAAAGATGGCTGATATTGAGGCGCAGTTTCGGACACACATCTAGGTATTCACTTACACTGGATCTCGACAAATCTTCCGGACTCTTTCCCTGCACACACATTATGCTGTCCAACAGCTCTTCTAGCATACAACGACGACGACGACAACACCGACAACAAAACTCGCTAGAAGCGCCTTTACTGGTTGCTCAAATTCCTGGAACTGGACCCCAACAACGACCGACACACCGACGAGGACAATCACTGGAACAACACCATTCGACACTGTCACCAAGCTTCGGACGACTCTCGACACAGGAACAACCCACCGATACTAACATAGGACAACTCACACAGCATACAATGCAAGGAGCGCAGCTGCACAGCGCAGCCCAGCCGGGCTTTCAACAACAGCACCCCCAACAACAAATGGACCCGAGGATGCACCCTCACATGTTGCAAATGATGCAAGAGCAAGCATCGCGACAAGCTATCGCACCACCTGAGCAAGCGATCAAGAACATTCAAGATCAGATCAAGTCATTTTACAACCACTACCCCAACTACGTCAACTCTTCTCCTCAGGGGGCTTCGCCGAACCTGGAGATGCCGAGCCCAATGATCCAGGCTACCACTCCAGTCTTGATACAGAGGGCTGGGACACCACCGAACGGGTTCCTCCCTTCTCCACCGCCGACGCAGAAGACTTCAGGTCGTTACGTCCGCCACCTCGATGCTGCACCGATGCCAGTCAACCTCGCCAACGTGCCCATGGTGCACATCCAGCAGCCGGCAACTCACGATATGCCTCTCTTCGAGCAGTCATTCGGCAGCGAGTACTCTTCTTACCAGTCATCCATGGCCGACCCAATGTCGCCTCACTTGTCCCCTGAAAGGCAGGCCTCGATGCGTGCGATGAGCATGCCAACTCTCTTTGAGGACGGCGGCATGGTAGCCTCACCTGAAATGATGGCGCACCACCACATGATGATGGCCGCGCAGGAGGGCCGCTTCTTCTACCCTGACTCGCCGATGCGTATTCCCATGTCACCCCGTGAGGCTATGCTTGCAAGCCTTGAGGTTGACGCCAGCATCGAAGACACCGGCATCAGCGCAGAAGAGGTCGCCCAGTACATCTCTCAGCAAGACCCAGGTGACAGCAAGTGGACCTGCCTCTTCCCCGAGTGCGGCAAGAAGTTCGGCCGCAAGGAGAACATCCGCTCGCACGTCCAGACCCATCTTGGCGACCGTCAATTCAAGTGCAACCACTGCGGCAAGTGCTTCGTCCGCCAGCACGACCTCAAGCGTCATGCGAAGATTCACTCTGGCGACAAGCCCCACAAGTGCCCCTGCGGTAACGGCTTCGCGCGTCAAGACGCCCTCACCCGCCACCGCCAGCGCGGCGTCTGCACCGGTGCCCTTCCCGGCTTCGAACGTCGTGAAGTCAAGCGCGGTCGTCCTAGGAAGAACCGTCCTGAGCTCGCCGACAGAGCTGAGAAGGCCTCCAAAGCCCGCAGGATGGACGCTCGTCGTGGAAGCGAAGATGTCGACGCAGGAGCTTACTCTTCCTCTTCTTCCCCCAGCGAGTCCGGCGCCAGCAACCCCTACACCCCACCTCACCTCGCCGACACCTACGACGACGAGCAGTTCTCCCTCTCCACCGCCGAGGGCGTCGAAGCCTTCATCAAAGCCTACCAGGACACCCCACCCACCTCACCAGCCACAGGCGGGAGCCCAACCTCCGCCTCCCGCCCCGGCTCCTTCGAGCAATCGCGTCTCAACTTCGACCTCGCCGCCGCGTCCAGCGCGGGCAGTCCAAGCGACGCGGGCTCCCCCCACCCGGTCCTCGACAACACCGCGAGCTTCGACTTCGCCGCCCCAACCCACCTCCCCGCCGGCAGCGTCAGCCCCACCGCCGTGTCTCCCAAGCAGCTCCACAGCGCCCACGGCAGCCCCATGCTTTCCAACTTGCACCATACACCCGCCCTCTCGGCCACCCACACCACCTCGTCCAACGTGTCCCGCCCTTCGTCATCGCAGTACATGTCTCAGCCCGAGCCCACGCCGTCGAGCTTCGCGGACGGCGTCTTCGACTGGGGCACTATTGACGCGCAGCCGAGCCTCGTCACCGACCCCTTCAGTCCGGCCGCCGCGAGCAGCCCGACTGCCACGGATCTGTGGGGCGAGGACGACCTGTTCTCTGCCGACAAGATGGAGATGTTTGGCGGGAAGGTGGGCGTGGTGGGGATGGACCAGGCTGGGAGCATGGAGGACAGGATGATGGAGTGGGATGAGGGGATCAGCTGGTTGAACTAGGTGGTCTTTCACCTTCTATCTCTTCTTCGCAGCGTTATGAAGGCGAGACCGAGTAGAGAGGCAGGTGAGAAAGGAGAAAGCAAGAGAGACGAGAATGGGAAGAAGTGGTAATGACGTCCGACGACCGATACGATACGACCGTTTTTGATCTTTTTCTTTTGAAGATGCGACGACTTGCGATGCGAATAGACTTTGACACGAAATCGCCGACGACGGCGCACGGCGACGACACCCGCGCTGTCGGCGACGATGGCTTCTTCACTCAATCACTCATTTTGCGACTAGCGAGGGTGGCAGGCAGGCAGTGTTTGGCGTTTTGATCGGCGTTTTAAGGACTTGTATATTTGTTTTCTTCTGCTTTTCTGGTAGTCTGTCTTTACCGATTTGGGGCTTTCAATAAGGAGTGGGGGAAAGGATGATGATGGAGGAGGTGGAGGAGGTGGTGGAAGTGGAGAAGGGGATGCGAGGGGAATGGGGATGGTGGTGACGGTCAGAGGCGAGGAGGAAAAGCGATGATGGCAGGAGTACACTTCGTAAATAGTGCTGCTGTACACAGTGGCTGCTGGTTCGGCTGTCTCTGCGGACTGAGGAGACGCTGGACGTGCAATACCTTAGGGATTGAAATTTTGTCATACTTCGACCTGTGTTCCTCTGTGCCTACATCTTCGTCAATACGATATACCGTGCAACGTGATGTCGCAAGCCTGTATCTTAGGAAGCAATGGAGACGTATAATCGTGCCCGGTCTTTCCCCCAAGTTTGCTCAACGTGCCGGTAAGCGCGCTGCATCTTGATGGTATTGATGCCTAGGGCGGCGTCTGAGACACGGGCCTGCACTGCGCCGCAATGAGGGCTGCGATACTCCTTTCGGAATATGGTATTGTGATGGATGGGTCTGAGCCCTTGCTTCGATTTGTGTCCGAGCTGCAGATGGATGCAGTCTTCTGCTGCACTGCACAATGGGGAACAAAGAGTACCTGCAGCCGGTCTGGGGGTCTCCCGCACCATGCATTAGACGGGCCCATTCTGGGAAATTGGACCTGGCGATTACCTGCAGATGCGGAATAGAGAGACCGGGCCTGCTCAATGGATGGATGGACTGAGGGTTTTGAGCAAAGCAGAGTGTTTGTCAGCACATCCTTTGGACTTGCCTGATCTGCTCGTGCACCATAGGGTTTTCTCACATCCCAGTAGTGCACGTATATGTACCTACGGGGACGCTGGAGTTCGAGTTCGCGATCCAAGGCTACTCTGCAGAAGTGACCA
The DNA here is from genome assembly GCA_007556505.1 of Elsinoe australis. Taxonomy (NCBI): domain Eukaryota; kingdom Fungi; phylum Ascomycota; class Dothideomycetes; order Myriangiales; family Elsinoaceae; genus Elsinoe; species Elsinoe australis. The sequence goes on from SWCS01000012.1 coordinate 243,105, forward strand.
GACCGGGATCTGCTTTGCGCGTCTGGAGATCATGGCTTAATCATTCCCTTAGTTCAATATCCCCACACCCTTCACAAGCCGGATCTCAGCCAAGTGGCAACGTGCAACATGGACTGACCTATAGCAAGGCAGGAAGCGCGCCCTGAGAGGTGAGGGTAGAGGCATGTGGCTCTCGGCAACGGTTTTGCGGCGCCGGCCCGCAGGAAGCAGCCGCTTTGCTCAGCCGTCTACCGTCCTCCTTCGACCTCCACCTTCTGTCCTCACACCCTCGACACGTTTGTGGCCACTCTGTGTCTGTGTTCTGTCTACTTGCTTTGAAGATAAGTGCGACGATCATTGCTTGCCGATCCAAAATGCTTTTGTGTATTTGACGGGCTTTGCAGGGTCACACTGTGATCAGACAATCTCTAGTGGTATCCTCCCCCGTTTCTTTGGTAAGCAGTCTTTTGAGCACAGCCGTTACGGCATGGAATGAGAACATCGCGTCCGCATGAAAAATGGCTGATGAGCCGGCTCCTACTCTCCTCAGATCTTATGCAAGACAAAGACTAGCTGAACGGTCACGCTTATGACCATGTTGAGCAATTACAGTGACCCGTGTATCACCCATCTCATGCGACAGGACATCTCCCAGTCTCGAGCTAAATAGCTTCTAGAGCATCTAGACAACGCCTTCAACACCCACCGTCTACTATCACGGGTTTCCTGGTGCATCAACATTACCACATCGCGTTGCCCCATGAAACAGTCACGCGTTCCCAGAACGATTAGTCGCCTCACGAACCCCCACGAGTCGGTGAAAACCGATGAATGTGATGGTATTGCATCTCTAGCACTGGCCATTACAAGCAGCCACCATCTTTTCAAGCCGACTGTTTCATCGATACTCGATATGATAGGGTAGGACCTCTCCTCACCGCGTCTGATGGCGTCGACCTCCTGATACGCCTCTTCCGCCAGCAGCGTGCAGACCGTACGAGATTGAGAAGACATTGAGAAAGAGGCGTTCAATCGCTCGACGCGATGCATCTTGTTGAGACGTGGGAGGTTGGTCGTGTTTGCTCACGGCATGGACTGTACGAGTATCCAAGTCTATAAGAGGAGCTTCTTCCCCAGAGAAAGGCAAGATCATCAGCTCACCAAACCTCAATACAGCATATCAAACACTATCTGAACTACCACGATCTTCTCATCCTTCATCATGCACTTCACCCAAGCTCTTCCCGCCATCGTTGGCCTTGCAGTAGCCGCCCCTGCGACTTTGTCCATCAGCAAGCGCGCAGCTTGCGATGTTCAGGCTCCCGGCATCACCGGCTACGACATCACCCCCGACACTCCCGAGGCCTGGCTGCAGTCTCCCTACTGGGAGAATTTCTCCAACGGAGCCGCCGACCCAGCAGGCTACACCAAAGTCTACTCCAACCTGCACGCGTCCAGCAAGTTCGTTCCCCCCTCATCAAACCCCATTGACGAATCACTAACAAACCCCAGCGCCCCCGACTACCGCGGCCACGTCGAAATGACCTCCTACGACCTCCCCTCCTGCGCCGCCCAATGCAATTCCAAATTCGACTGCCAAGCCATCAGCATCCTCGTCGAGCGCGTCCCCACCCTCTTCCCTGGCCCCGGGTGCGAGAACCCCCCTTCCGCATCCTACATCAAGTGCGTCTTCTGGTCCGGGCCCGTCACCCTCGACAACGCCGTCAACACCGGCTCTACGGACGTGCAGTTCCAGCGCGTCATCGCGGGCTCCAACGCCTACGTCAAGACCGGCATCGTCGACCCGGCCGGCTTCACCAACCGCCAGTATTTCGGGCAGAACTCGCTTTCCGTGCCGGAGCATCATATCGCGTCCCAGGTCTATGGGGACAAGCTGTTTGATGCGGGACGGTGTGCGCAGTTTTGCACGCAGAGGACGGAGATGGCGGCGAGGGATCCGAGTGAGAGGGCGTGCAAGTTCTTCAATACTTATCTGGAGTACGTCAACGATGGGGACCATGTCACGGGCCAGATCTGCGCTATTTATGATCAGGCTTTTGATGGGTCCGTTGCTACTAATGGGGGCCAGGTCAGGGATGGGAATAATTACCTGAAGGCTAGCAGTTATGGGTGGACTGCTGTTTAGGGGAAGATAAAGGGTGGTTATGATGTCTGGGCATGTTGCTATGCTGTTGGGAAAGTGTTTTCGATATCTGGAATTTATGGCTGCCTTTGTCTGTCCTTACCTCCTCAGATAGCTGCACGTATGGAATCTCTTGTCCTGCAACGCTTACCCCTGCTTAGAGCACAACCATGATGTGATGAAACGATGCAGGGAATTGTGCCATCGGACCGTCTCTTCTTAGTTCAGATTGTCTTGTACGGAGAAATTGGAGATATCTACATTCAGTAGGGACACCGGCCGGTAAGGTCAGGAGGCAAATATAGCCAAGCTCCGAGCTCGCCGTTTTTTCTGGCGTGTCGTACTTGGGCGAGCAATGAGGGAACCATTCACCGGATGCCTCCACACGGTCAGCTGTACGTATGGGCAGGGCCGCATCCGCCTAGTTTCTAGACGAGCAAATTGGCCCCCTCCACATTCAAGGTAATGGAAGTGGCGGCCGTGGAGGAAACTCCAATCTTGCACAATCCACCTCCCAAGATAAAGCGTACGACAGAAGCACACATTCCCATCCCTCACCGCTTCAACTGCGCGAACCTCTTCGCCAACTCATCCACATCCGGTATCTTCCCTCCGGGGCCCTCCTCCTTCTTCTTCCCACCTGCCGCCGTCGTCCCATTCGTCGCCCCCTTGTTCGCCCCCACCATCTTCGGTCCCGGCTTCAACTCCACCGGCCCCGGCACCCTGACCTCCGGCTTCGGGTTTTCCGTACTCGGTTTTGGCGGATTGACACTGACCGGACTCTTAGGCCCCACATCCCTCGGCGGTGTCGCACGACTCAACTCCTCCGCCTCGACCGTGGCCTCCAACGCGCGTACCTTCTCCCCATCGCCAGGCTCATCATCATCCTCCCCACCCCCGGCCTCTTCCTCCTCCCTCTTTTTCCGTGAGCCAGGGGGATACTCCACCCCATACGCCTCAGCAATGGTACTCAAATACGCCTCCACCAGCTCCGTGCGGGGCGGCTCCACCCTCAACCTCTCCGTCACTCTCTTCGACACCTTCCCGTCCGCATTCTCGCTGGCAGCCAACGCGAACTCCTTCCCGAACTTCTCGGCCAGTAAGTTGCGCACCGTATGCAGCTCTTTGATCTCCGTCCGCGGCGCCGCGTAGATGAGGGACTGCACCGCTTCTTCGAGGCCCGGGTCGCATTCTTTGGCTTCGAGGAGGCCGGCGCGCGCCAGGAGCAGCTCGCTGTAGAGTTCCAGGATCTCGAGGAGTTCGGTGGTGAGGTCCGAGCGGATGATGTTCTCGACGCGGATGCGGGCGGATTCGAGCTTGCCTTGCTGGTAGGGGGGGTTAGTGAGGGTGGAGGTGGAGGTGGTGAGGGAGGGAGGGCGAGGGAGGAGAGGGACGGGGAATAGGGAGGAAGTACCTCGAGTAGTTGGGCCATTGCTCGCCGTTGTTGCTTTGCTATTGCTGTGTCTTTCTGTTGGACCATTCGCAGTCGCGAGATGGACAGCTTGAGCTGCACTTTGAGCTTGTTCTGGGGATTGTCAGTTGGGGGCACAGCGGGCATTGGTGTGTATGGAGAGGCGTACTACTACTGTTGATGCTGGCGCCATGGTGTATGTGTTCTTGTGCGGTATGCGACAAGTGTGCAAGTGACAGCAAGTCAAGACGTTGGAAGGCACCCGAGATGGTCTCGGCTGCGACGTCAATCGATCGTGGGGCTGGACTTGGAAGTGCGGGGCGGGTCGGGCAGTGCGATCAACCATGGGCCTGGGACGAGAATGTCACTTCATGTTTTATGAATATCTTGTTAATTATTTTGCATTGCAAGCAGCGCTTGAGATTGATTCGAGTCATATCTTCATAAGGATCATTAGCCACCCATTTTGTAAAGTAAAGTGAAGAGCAACATCCGTGCTTTGAAGCTGCCTGCACCCATGACCATGCTGGACAAAGTCAATCGGCCTGCTGCTCCGTTCATGCCGCTTTGGCTCATGCAGGAAACATCTCGCGTAAGTCATTAAGCCGTCGGCAGTCCCTGTGCATCAAGTCTAGACTACCTGCCGTGGCAAAGGAGGAACCGGAGGGGCTCCAAATTGGGAATGAGTAGAGGCGGGAGAAGAGACATCTTTGAGACTTGAGCGACTGAACAATCATTAGCATGTACGTGTCACGAGATGCAAAGTATGACTGACCTTTTCCGCCTCGAGAGAGCACCGAGAAGCTTCTTAAAGCCTCTCTCTTTGGTCTCCGGACTGCGGAACTCTTTGCGGCCGCTCTCTGGGCTGTTGAACGACTTGCGTGACATGTCTGGGCTGCTATAGTCCTTGCGCTGTTCGAAGTCAGTAAAGCACACGTGTTTCACAACCTCAATCACTCACAGTTGTCGCTGAACTCTTGGAAGTAAACGAGCTGCCCGCAGTCCTTGGTCGATGCGCGACATCATACTGGTAATTCCCATTACTGTACCCATTCTGACGCAAGCCGGTCTCATGGCCATGACCGTGGCCGTGACCGTTGGTCTGTGGGTGAAATGTGTTTGACGTTGGCATTGAGACCAGTGGAGGGCCCATACTGATATCGACCTGCGGCACCTCGCTATCTTGGTCTTCTTCCACCTCTTCGGCCGGCGAGGACCGGTCTTCGTCTCCACAAACGACGATGAACCAGCCTACTTTCTCTTCTGGTGCAAGTTTATCCCGCAGTTCGAGCAACGCTGCCCACTGCTCGTTGGAGACTCCTTTGCCTCGGACTTCGTCCACGTCCAGACCTAATTTGATCTCGTGACATACATCTGCGACATACGCGTAGGGTTGAGAGCCGGCGTTTGGACCAATATCGCCTGGGTCATACTGCTCGGCGAAGCGAAGGCTGGGGAGTTGCTCCATTAGGTGCGGGTGTAGCTCTTCAAAATTCTCGAGAAGGCACTTTGTGGTTCCGGGCGCGACAAGCCATTCTGCAGCGGCGTCGTCAAGATTTTGGAGGATAATGTGGATTCGGATCAGAGGTCGTGGCCAGCGAAAGCCGTGTAAGAGGTAGACTGGCATGGTTGTGGCTGTGTGAGTTGCGCGTGTCGCGTGGAGTCGGAGAAAGGGTTGTTCGCTCAGGTCGGTATTGGGACCTAGGAGCGCAGCATCGGGTATAGATGTCGCGGAGAGTAGCCTTTGGTCAAAGTGAGATTTGCAGAAGAGACTACGATTGTGACATTGAGAAGTGCGGAGGGAAAGTGAAGCGGGCAGATGGCGGAGGTGTGGTTCGGTCGAAGTGGTGTCCCGCGTCAACGGTCGCACGAAACGCTGGCAGATGAGGAGGGTGACTGCTAATCCTGTCGAGCCACGTCCATGCGCCCGGAAAGGTGCAGCAGGATAGGCAATGGTATGCTGTGCGCGGCCGGAGTTGAAATCAATTCGTCGAGATTAGAGCTGAGAGCGGGGCAGGCCTGTGCGATGGTCCAGTCGATGTGTAGCCTTCAAGTGCGCACAGAGACAAGTCCGTGGTCACGTTTGCGCTCAGCGTGGTGACTTCGTGCTGGCGACAAGGCCGCTATCAATTCTGAATGGGAGGCTGGGAAATGAGGAGATGCAGGTTGAAATTGAAGCTCAAAGTCTGGTTTCATGAGTCTGTGGCTGCCAATTGACCGCTTTTCGGATCACCTTCCGGGCAATCCACCACCCTCGCGTTAAACCTGGATCGGCATGGCGTGGTCTGGGGCAAACCTATCAAGGGAAGGAACGCCTGAAATGAGAAAGGGTTTATTTATCTGGTTGGACATGCTTTTCATCGATTTCATTACACGATTCTGTACAGCATCGCAAAACTATCAATGCCATCAGTCAGCGCTGCAGCGCCGAGCGTCACCATCACGAATGCTATGGGTTGCTGGAAGGAGGGACATCAGTGCCAATCGAGGTAGCAAAGTAATCAATAAGCGTGACATTCATACAAGTATATCTCTATCATCGTAATAGAGGCAGGGGTCATCACTGCCAGCTATCCTTTGCATTACAACTGCCTCCAAGTTCTTCTTCACCGTCGCAGCACGTCAATTGTCGGGCCTAATCATCAGACTGGTTAGGATTAGTTCGTCCACTTCACGTATTCCCGGACAACTCACTGATGTTAATGTCGTTGCCATTGATACCATTGCCCTCAAAGGTGTTTCCATTCCCAGCTTCGTTCCCATTGCCAGCCGCGTTGCCATTACCGTTACCATTGCCAGCTGCGTTTCCGTTTCCGTTCTCTGATCCAGCAGCATCACCTGCGGAGTTCTGATCGATGGATTAGCTATCTGTTAGAGTACAGGGATCTTGATTGGACATACACCGTTGCCGTTACCTGCAGCTGAGGCAGAGTTATCTGAGCCTGGCGACAGGAGATTGCCAATATCTTCGAATTGAGGGGAAGGAGTGGCGTCAGCGGAGGGTGCAGGGTAGGCTGCGACTGCAAGGGCCAGGGAGAGAAGGGCGAAGACGTTCTTGGTCAACATGATGTCGGTCTCGTGGAATTCTTGAGGTGTTGGTTCGAAGTGAGAATGTGGAGAGGGAGTCGAGTGTACGTATGCTTTGAGTGAAGGTGGTGAACCAGCTGTACGAGTGGGCACTGAAGAGGATATATACTACCTGAAGAGCATACCCACGGGCGTGCATCTGGGAGCTGCTAGGTGATGTACATTGCTTGCATCAATAGCTTACTCCTTCGGCGTGCATGCGAAGGGGCGAGTGGATCCAACCTAGCTTTTTGATGTGGCCTTTCGTCTGTCAAGTACAGATCAGGTTCTGATCTGTCGTGCCAGGTTCTCACCTTTGCGGAAAGCAGTGACTGCGGACCAAACATCACAAAAGAACAGAGCTCGATGGCGAATACATCGCAAGAATCTAACCGGACTTTCGTGTCGGGTGAATGTAGATCTCCCTTTCCATACCAAAAGCAGACCGCCGAACGTCTCAAACGAGAAGAGTGGTGCCAATTGCGACATCAGCGTCGACGTTCCTGCAGAAAACAATGACGATCAAGGAGGAGCAGCTCATTTGCCTTGGAAAAGAGAAAGGGAAGTCTCCGAAAGTGAGGTGTGCGAGGTATAGATCTGCAAGATCACCGACGCCCATTTCCAAGAACCCGGGAATCCGGAACCGTCAACCATGGCTCCCACTCCCTCATTCATGCTTCACTCCAAACTCTCCGAGCTTCGACGGTGACGTCGGAATTTACGATCATCGCATCTGAACAGTCGTCCATACTACGCGACTGTCCCCAACGCAGCCGCAACTTTCCCACGAAACCTTCCTCCCCGGCCGAGGTCAGACCGGCCTGGCAAGCTCTACCCCCACCAACACCCGACGCCCATGCCCACGCCAACGCCAACGCTATACCACAGACGCAACGCCATACCACCAGCGCAGCGCAGCGCAACGCAACACCTCCTACCTCCCGCCTCGAGGCTGTCCAATCCCTCCCTCTCCCCCCCAATCGGCTTCCCCCCGCCCCCCTCTGAATCGCCTCCCTCCTCCTTGACCACATATAACAGAGCAAAATGCCCCTCCACCTCCTCCCTAAGAAATCATGGCACCTCTACAACACGGAGAACATCGCCCGCGTTCGCCGCGACGAAGCCTTGGCCGCAGCAGCCGAAGAAGCCGCCGAGCAACGCATGCAAGAGGAGGACGCGGCTAGGCGGACCGCCATCTTACGAGGCGAAGTCCCTCCGCCTATAATGCCTGCCACTGTCGCTGCCGCTGGAGAGGCTGGTCCCGAGATACAAGAGGACCCAAGCGTCAATGTAGGCAGTGGACGAGAATGGGAGAAGCAAGCCCGCAAACGCACGCGCCGGCTCAAAGGGGAGGACGATACGGATCGGGATATCCGGGTTGCGAAGGAGGACGCGGCGCGGGGGCGGGAGGTAAGAGAGCGGTTGGGATCTGGCAGGGGCGAGAGGGGGGAGGGGGAGGTGAGGGTTACGGATGAGAGGGGGCATATTGCTTTGTTCGAGGAGCCGAGGGGGAAGGATGGGAGGGGGGAGCGGAAGACGGGCAGGCAGGGCGAGAAGAGGAAAAAGGAAGAGGAAGAGGGAGTCGGTATGAGGTTTGCTGATGCTGCTGGATACAGGGCTGAGAAGGGCGGGCCGTGGTATGTTTCTTCTTCTTCCACTAGGAATGGAGGAGCAGGAAGTCTTGAAGTGGTTGGAAGGGATGCGTTCGGGAGGGAAGACCCAGGGAGGAAAGAAAGAGATGAGAAACGGGCGGTGGGGAGTGATCCCATGGCCGTGATGCGGCGTGCTCAGGGGCAATTGAAGCAAGCGGAGAAGGAGAGGCGGAGTTTCGGGGAGAAGCGGAAGGCCGAGCTGAGAAAGTTGGATGAAGAGCGGGCTTGGGAAGAGGGGCAGAGGCGGAAGAGGAGAAGGCGGAGACGTGACGAGAAGAAGAGTGGACACAGGGACAGGAGTCCCGGGGAGGACAGCCTAGAGGGCTTCTCCCTCGATCCGCCTGCGCATGACGAGAAACGGAAACGACATCACGACAGCCACGAACGACACGAGCATAGACATCGGAGGGACAGATCTCGTAGATCGCGCAGTCCGCACCGGAGGCGCGAGGGAGACAGGTCCCGATAAATGATACCCACATAGAGCACAAGCAGATTAATTTTTGACATGATTTCATTACTTCGCAGTAGGTATGCATCTACTTTCCCTCATTGACAGGCCTAGTAGCCCATGTTAGTCCCTCATTCAGGGATACCATTTTTAGTGCCTTCACCCGCTCATGCTTCAAAGCCCCCCAATGCGATACCCTAAAGGGCCTAAAAGCCCCTCTCCATACTGTACAGAGGGTTGCCCTGCCTAGTCGTTTTCCATGCATTACACTCCTTTCTACTGCTGCCGCTCGGTAAATGTGTGCTGGGCGCCGAAATATCAAATGCGCATGTGTGGTATGCTCTGTGTGCGTTGTGCTCTGTGAGGAGATGTGCAAAAGGATTGGAAGCGGGTCGGAGAACAGACGGCCCCTCTGTCGGATGCGCTCGTCGCGTTAATCGTGCCTGGACGGCGCTTGCGACGGTCAAATATGCAGGCGCCGAGGAACGCTGCCTGCTCCGTCCTTGACCCCCACTTCATAACGCCGTGATCATGCAATACTCCTCCCGCTTTGCCGAAACAGTGTGACAAAATAAAGCAAAAAAGTCGTTCAGTAGGTTTGCGAGCCGAACGGAGGACGCCTGTCCTACTTGGAACCCTTCTTCGGCTTCATGAACTCGATGGGTTTCGCAGGATCGCTCGGGTCGAGGAAGGTGAGCATGACGTAGCTCAGTTCCTTGAAGTCGACTGGCTTGGTTACGTAGCTGTTGAAACCAGCGTCGACGCATTTGGTGTAGACATCGCCCAGGACGTTGGCGGAGAGGGCGATGATGGGTAGGTAGGGATACTTGTTCGACTTCTCCCATTTGCGTATCTCGCGGCAGGTCTGGTAACCGTCTTTGATAGGCATGTGAAGATCGCACTGCAGGAGTTAGTTGATGCAGGAGGTAGATGTGCACATTTAAGCTTACGAGGATGATCGAGTAGTACCCGTGGGGTTTGGAAAAAACCTTATCGGTACATTGTTGGCCATCAAGAACGGTCTCGACCTCGACGGCAACTTTGCTCAAGAACTTGAGTAGGACCTGGAAACCGATTAGCTGCATGGATTTTACCAGAACGGGATATGTATTCCTCACCATCTGATTGACCTTGTTGTCCTCCACAAGCAAAACTCGTTTGCCTCTATTACCCAATCTCTTAGTCATTTCGTCATACAGCTGCTTCTGCGTATAAGCGACCTGCTGCGCCGAGTCTTGGTTACGGTCCGTGCTCATCTCTCTCTCCTTCTGAGGATCAAAGATGAATGCAAACTTGCTCGGCTTGAGCGGCTTGAAGATGTACTGCAAGCGGTGGTTCGCAGTGAGCTGGTCGTAGTTGTAAGAAGGTGCCGCCTCGGTAATCTTGCGGCGCTGGTTCAAGTCCGTGATGATGATCAGTTGTGTCGTAGCATGGGCGGGAGATGTCAGCAATTGATCCATAAAGGCGATGATTTCAGGAATAGACTGGAGCACCAGCACGACGTGAGTGAAGACGATAGACTCATCCCCACCAATCATCTTCTGACATTCCATGAGAGAAGCCCTGGCTGTGATCGAATGCGGCACGTTCCTCGGCAGAGTCATGTCCATGTGCCTGACCGTAGCTTCGCGACTGTGTTTGAGAGGGCAAACGACAAGGATCGAGTACATTGGTGGGCTCAGAGGACTACCAGTGGTACCAAGGGAGAGCTGGTTTGACTGGGACGAGATAGAGCTCAAACTCTCAGTGCGGATTTTGTCGCTTGGCATTGACAGATCAATATTCATGCGAGCTGGAATGGTGATATCGGCCGGGAAGACAGAAGATGCCGAAGAGTTTTCTGATCTGGTACTTGTCCGCGACACTCGAGTCGAAGGCACCGATTCTGAAGAGGAAATGCTGATACTAGGCGAAGGCCTTGACGGGTCAGGTGAGATCTGAGGCGATTTGTGGTGCAGAATCTCTTGAGCCAGTGGAGAACCCAGTAGAGGCCTGCCTGTAATGGATGGCGCAACCCCCTTGGGCAATTTGGAGAGTGATGACATGGACGGCGCGTTTCGAAGTCCAGGCGTGACAGGATCTGGTGGAGGTCGATCACCATCGATCGGTAAAGTTCCTTTAATGTAGAAGATGAACGTTGCGCCCTTGCCGGGGAAGCCTTTGGCGCTCATGTCACCTCCGTGCAGCTGCGCAAGCTGTCTCGAGATGACTAATCCCAGTCCTGTGCCACCGTGCTGTCTCGTACTACTTCCATCGATTTGGCTGAAACGCTTGAATAAGTATTGCGCTTCTTTGTCAGTGAAACCCTGTCCCGTGTCGCTGATCTCAAATTGGATGAGGATCTCTCCTTGAGCCGTTAGGTGCTCGTTGTTCTCCGTATTGTGAAGCACACAACATCTGACAAACACTTCACCGACCTGGGTGAACTTGATGGCGTTGCCGATCACATTGAGTAGAATCTGCCGGACGCGGAATCGATCACCCTTGACCTGGGCTGGGACCTCTTCCTCGACAATGTAGTTCAGCTCGAGACCTTTGTCAATCGCCATCGCCGAAGTGAGATCGTTGACTTCTTCGATAAGCGATCGCACATGAACCCAGTCCATGCTGAGCTGGATCATGCCTGCTTCAGCCTTTGACAGATCAAGGATATCATTGATCAGACCGCGCAGTCCTTCGGTAGATGCTCGAATGATGTTGACATGCTCCATCTGCTCGTCGGACAACTTGCTATCAATAAGGAAATTGACCATACCGGTGATACCGTTCAGAGGAGTTCGAATCTCGTGGGACATGTTGGACAGGAAACGCGACTTCTCGTCCATAGTCTCCTTGAGATCACGCTCGAGCGCTTTGTGGTCGTTAATGTCTGTGCAAGTGCCGTACCACGTCTCCTTCTCCTCTTCGTCCTCATGCAAGTTTTGATCGGCCAGCACAACCCTGACCAGATGCCAGCGGTAGTCACCATCCTTGGATCGGAGTCGCACTTCAGTAGAATATGATGCCTTGCCATCCGTGTCGCGTGTCACTTTCAGAATTCCAGTCATAGCCAGCTCGGATAATTTACGCTGGGGAAGCTGGGTTGACGGGGGCGACTGCATGGGACTGGTAGGTGCCTTCTCGGTGTCGGAGGAGCCACTGGACGAAGCCTGTGAGGATGACACGCTTCTCTTTGGACGTGCAGAAACGGAGACTGGCACGTTCGTGGCGATCTGAGTCCCGTCGTCGAAAGTGGGAAGGCGGCACTTGACGATATCTTCTGGGTGCACATGTTCCATAAAGCCCAACCCCAATGCCTGCGCCTCCATCTGGCCTGAATAATTCTCCCACTGAGTGTTGCAGAACGTGATGCCCTTCGCTCGGTTCACAGTAAACACGACCTGAGGGCTGGAGTTGGCCAGGGCACGATATTTGGCTTCGGACGCTGCTGTTTCTTGCTGTCTGGCTGCGTTTAGCTCCGCAAGATGCTGCTCGTGGAAGTCCATGTTCGTGCCGATCCAGTGAACAATACTCTGTCGCTTGTCCTTCAGAGGAGCTGCTCGGACATAGAACCATCGATAATTGCCGTCGAATCTTTGCAGACGGACCTTCTGCTGCAGCTGCTGGCCGGTCCGAAGGGATTTGTTCCACTGATCCATGTACGCAAGCCGGTCTTCCGGATGAATTGAGGTCCAAGGATCCTTCAGCACTTGCCTGGAGTCTTGCCCTCGGTAAACCAGGAATTTGGAGTTAACCCAAGTAAGATCCCCGGTTCCAGGCGCGGCTGTAAAGATTTGGACAGGGAGCGAGTCAATGATAGTTCGCAGCAGACGCTCTGAAGGTGGTGGCATGTCTTGTGCCTCGGCTGATGACGGATCACGACCGGGGACATTACTTGCGCTGCCGCCAGGTGTCTTTGGAACCGCGGATGCAGGCAGTGACTGGAACGAAGAGCTAAAATCAGCGCCATACGAATGCAATACCGAATGAAGTCGATCAGCATTCTCGGCTTGGAAATCCATAGAAGCAGAATGGCGAAAGTTTGCTCTTCGAGGAGAAGAAGTGTCGATGGATCGAGGTGGGCTGTGATCGCGAGGCGCATGAATTCGGAGAGGTGACTTCACATCAGACTTGCTCGCCGATTGTGCTCTTAGGCGACGCTCGCGATCATCAAGATCTTGTGTGGATTTCTTTGCGGACGATTTAGCTTCTGGGTTTGGCGACTTGCGGCCACCTTTGACGGGCGTGTGTCCTGGTGACATGCTTCCGCCGGCCATGCTTCCTGAACGTGGCATGTTTCCACGTCGCTTCTCGAAATAGCCGTCGCCACCTTCGTTTTGCAGCTGCGCTGGTGTCCCAGCGACCGACCTGTTACCGCCCATCATCGATTCCCAGCCTGGTGTACCTGCGATGGAGCTCCCCGGACTATGTTTGGAGCGGCCTGAGTAGTCAGATGGACTTGTGATACTACCAGATATAGATGCGCCAGACTCGTCAAAATCGCCCCTTATCAAATGGTCAAGATTTGATGCTTGTAGAGGGAGTGGTGCCGGACCAACTGCACGTCCAGATGTACCTCTTCTGTGACGAATGCCCCACGCTTGCGCTTGAACTGCTGACATTTGCTGTGCTATGGAGAATGAAGCCGCGAGGTGTGGCCCAAGCATCTTTAGCGACTGGGTGAGATTTTGCGGGTATGGTACAGCAGGGCTGAGAATAGAGATTATCGCGATTGGCGCTCTGCGCTCGCGTGGGTTAGAACCAGGAGGGAATCTTGGATCTGGAGTTGACTGAGCACTTGGAGCTCGAGAGTCATCACCACCAGATGACATGAAGCCGGAAAGAGTGGGGTGGATTAATGGGAGATGTATAACGGTTGTCGCCTTATCAACACCGATGGCTTCAATTGCTTGCAAATTGGAGTAGTCAGGCGAAGCAGCAGACGGGTTGAAAGTATCCTCTACCGAGTCCTGGCCAGAAAAGAAGGGGTTCTCGTCCGGATCGGCCTGGATAGCAGGTGATGGTGCTGGCGATTGGGACCATGGTGAAGGCGGTTGCTGTTCATACTCCTCATAGGCCGATCCTCTCCTTTGGGTAGTAGAATCCGCTGTGGAAAAGAAGCTCCGGTAAGGCAGGGAAGATTTTGCTGGAGATTTTTGCATGGAAATTGCAGAAGACTTGGAGGGGAGGGAGTGTTCTTTACCTTCTGGTTGGGCCGTAGCCTGCTCATTCGCATAATCCCTTGTCAATGTCACCATATTGCCCCTCTCCAACACCTTGTTCACCCCACTCGCATCAATCAAATTATCAATCTCGCCTCCCAAACCCCTCAACACTGGAAATACTGAAACGTGAGGTATGAATTGTCGATCACCACCGATGCTGCTGAAGTCTGGATCGCTGAATGACGGCTGTCTCGCCTCACTAAGTGGTGTGAATCCCGTAGTACTGAAAGTTGTTTCGTTCCTGAGCAAACTGGGCATGTGACTGACGGTTCGAATGGGCATAGTTGGACGACCTGGAGTAGATGGTGTCTCTGCTCGTTTCTGATTCTGATCTTTCAAGGTGAGGCCAGCGCCAGCGTACGAATGTCGCGATTCCAGACCAGGTCGAGCGTTGAGGATATGAGGTCGCGGAGTGCGGAGTTGTTCACCAAATGATGGTATTTGAGTTGAAGCACGCTGCTGATTGCTGGAACCACTCGAGGGCTCACTTTCCTCATCTCGACCTGTGACATTGAAAGTAGCTTTCTGGCCCCACGGAACATTCTCAATGTCATTTGCATCTGCAGGTAGAGCTAGACTGACGCGGTCAGCAAGATAAGAGTCGTGCAGAATTTTGGTGACCGTGTTCCACCAGGCATCCAAGCCTGGCTCTGCACTAAGCTGCAGGACAATGTCGTAGAGGTTTGGATTTGGATATCTCGGGTCGCTGGCTACACTTGTCATGGCGCCGGGTGGAGCAAAGGCAGAGATGGGAGCACCTGGCGTGCTAGCTCCCGAGATTGTGCTATCACCTGGGGTTGACGAAGGCTCGGCAGAGGTAGTGGGGGAAAGGATTGTGAAAGGTTGATGAAAGGCGGGGGTCCAAGCTCGGGGCGTGTTCATGTGAGGAAAAGGGTATGAAGGCGTGCGAACAGGTTGCGTGGTTGCGCTGGGAGTGGCGGCGACGCGGATGGTGCGAGTAGAGTCGGTCGAAGAAGCTGTCTGAGGAGATTCTTCAGTAATTGGCGAAGGTCCACGAACTTGCTTGAGAGATGATCCGCTGGTAGTTCGGCCGATACTCGAAGGCGGTGCCTTTCCAGCTAGTGATGCCCTTTGCTGTTCGGATAACAAACGCTTGCTGACGGCGGCGCGAAGTCTTGCCAATTCCTGCTCATCTGGTGATGAGCCATCTCGACTAGTGCGTTGCCCAGTGGCTGCCCTCCTTTCTGGGTCCGCCAAAGGGGTTGTACGGTCGCTGGCTCTTCCGGAACTATCTTGACTATCATCTCCGGACGACTCTTCTGTACTTGTCACTGAGCTTTGTCGTGCATGTTGTGGATAATTAGGAGCAGGATCAGGTGACGTAGCTGATGCCCGCTTCAGCAAAGGTCGACCGAGAGATTTTGGGTCGGCCTTTTGCGATGTTCCTTCGCTTGTGGATCTACCGAGTTTGGTGTTGTTATTGCTTTGTGAAGCCGATTGACCATGGACCGATTTCATCGCTGTCGGAGCAGCAGTGGTTGGTCGCGCGTGAGGTGCTCAGGAGAGGACCAACTCGAGCGCGCGTGAGAAGCCGACGGTAAAGGTCGCATGGGTAAGGACAATGACGATTATTTTGCAAGGTCGGCGTCGAATCAGGTGATGGGTAATGGGGATGGTTGGGCTGTTGTTCAGGTAGCAACAGAGGAGAGGTGCGAGGTCAGGCCCGTGACACTGAAAGGTGTGGTGCACCCCGGTTGAGTCTTCGTCCTCTGAAGTGCGGTGACGTAGGGCGCTGAGCGACTGGAAATAGCTAGAGGTCACGCACTCCGGCCAACAGCAGCGCACAACAGCGCACAGCAATATTCTCAGCCCTCGTACGCGCAAAAAAACAGGAAAACTGCTTTTGTGATCATTCCACCATGTCACGCATGCTTGGGCATCCAATGTCCTTGATGTTTACTGAGACAATCCTATGGTTCACAGCGGGTAATTAGAGTTTCCAGAAGAGCAGATACTCCGTCAAAGGAGTCCGAGGGACCAAGGGCGAGGGCAGCTCACTGGCCGCTCCAGCCTGCCACCCGTGCGCGAGTCACTCGCTTCTGCCAAATAAGATGCCCGCGTCATGTTAATTGTTTCTAGACTGCTATCTGTGAGCGGTCCAGAAGGACTTTCATTTTGCTGCCGCAGCGCTAGAGCGCGCAGGTGCGTGCAGGCGGGTTATGCACAAGGCGACCGATCAGCAGGGCCTGCTCAACTGTCGAGCGTCTCTGGTTCTTCATCGCGCAGTCTATCCATGTGATCGGCATAATTGCAGCTCATGAACCATTGGGTCGGTGCTGCCTTCCCAGCCCGTCAAGATGCTCTGCCTCCGCTCTGCCTGTCAGCTCTGCAAAGCCAGGCATTGGCTCTAATTTCATTGCCCAAACTAAGATGCGCCATGTTTTAAACTTCACTCGATTCGATTCTTGTGCGACGGGACAGACCCTGAAAGACGATGATCGAGGGTGGGAGCGGCTGTGGGCAGTCTTCTAGAACAGCGGCAGACCAATAACGGGTGTGTCTCGCCGAATGACTTGCACCCTGAGAGAGTCTGGAACTCTCGGGCTATTTTCACCATCTCCTCCGTTTCATGCACTCAGATTACTGCTCTCATCACAAGTCATGCTCAGATACATTTGGACTTGTTCAGATGTACATTTCATGCTTCGTGTCCAAGTAATAGTGAGGGATCTGTCCTGCGTTCCTGTCCGCTTCTTTCGTGCGAGTTTCGGTGTCTGCTCAAAGCACCCGCCTCGCTTCGTCTCATCCCGCCGAACCTATTCCCGCCGAATGCTCGACTTCTGAAGCCGCCTAGGCGTCCGTCCCGTCGGCATCGAAGATGTGGCGCTCCACTTCCTACCCGCGACGGCAGTACAATCTCGATGGAGCCACGCCGAGGCCTCATGTTCAGTTCCGCCGTACATGTACACTTATGGAGCCATATCCGTCGCCTCGCTGCTTTTCACTTTGCCGATGAATTCCCATTTGTCGACGGCCCGGGAGCTGTCGGAAGATGCTTAATCTGCTTGATCAAATATGATTTCTCGTCGTTGAATTGGTCGTCATCTTGTCTGTCGGACAAGAAATTCGGCAAGAAGTCCAATAGACGCTGCCGATTCATGATAAGAAGTCGTCGGACTTCAGGTGATTTGTTGGGATTGGCCGCAAATATCTGATCGTGTCATGTCAGCGTAGTCCGAGACATCGGGTCGGATATAGGATTTACTTTGAAAACATGGAAGCCCTCGTACTGCACCATCTTCCTATCGTCCTTGAGTTGCCACATTATCAACTTGAGGTTCTCTCCAGACTCTACATATCTCGTCATGATCTCGTAAAATTGTCGGTCAAGCAAGATCTCGCCCAGTAATTTTATCGACTGGCGTTTCGTGACATATGATTCCGATCGAATGAGTGTATTGTTGTACTTTTCGAAGAAGAGGTCAAAGTTGGTGTCGATGTATTTCGCTACCATGGCTTTATGCTTGATCAAGATGTTCTGTCACTCGTCAGTCACGCTCGATTTACTCATTCGCCGCCCTCGGAACACACCTACCCTGAATGTATCGAAAGCATCTGTGCTGACTTCAAACAAGCTCTTATCAATCCAGTCGAAGAATTTCCAGAAGACTCCTTTACCCGTTGCTGGTTGTGATGTGTCGATGCTCGACAGATCCATAGGCTTTCCATCCTCAGTCGGCTCATGGTATAGTATCAGGGCTGTGACCGCATCATGTTTCAAAGCCTCTTTCAAGATTCCGCCGCAAGGCATAGCACTCTCTCGTCTATCGTATCCATGACAGAGAGCGATGATGATTTCTGGCCGGTTGGAAATCACGTATTGTAATGCGACGGGTTCTGCTGATGTATCTCCTGGCTGCTTAAATCGAAATACGTTTGAGACGATCGTCTGCGTGTCTTTTCTTGATTCAAAGGGTAATCTGTGGATGTTCTCGGCCAGCAATCGGAGAAGATCTTCTTTGACAAGCAGGTTGCATAGCTGATACACTTGATCGGGGCTTACTTCTAGCTCTGTTTGGCAATGTTAGCTGTGATCGAAGCCCGCTTGCGAAAGAGGCCACGAACCGGGTGTGCCCTGAAGCATCACTTTCATCGAGGTAAGATTTCTCGTAAGCTCCTCCTCTGACTGCGTGTGCGTCAGCTCATATAGAATAGTAGTCGTGTCGTGTACGTACTTTTGGCGGTAGCTTCTCCTCAGAGACGAGTCGATTAACCAGATCATGAGTTGTACGGACAAGCTCCGTGGTCGACTTCCCACGTGCTCGGCCGAAGAGGAAAGCCATCGTGTCTTTTGTAGATGACCTCTAGTCTGATGCGCCGCTAAGAACGCGGGCCTTTATCGCGGAGACCATGAATATGTATGATCAGGCCGGCATTGATTCTTTTCTTGAAGTTGCAATGACCCTGACAACCCCACAGAGAGACCGTCACAAACAAACACTTTCCCGAGAGGACGGCCCGGCGCTGATCAACCCCACCACCAAACGGCGTCGGGGTCTTGTAGTGTGACAACTGCTCCATCCTGAACACTTCACCTTTCTACTGCATTCAATTTACATATTCAGGTATATATAGTACACTTAGTTTAATTTTCACGCAAGGTGCGCGGTATGATCGAAAAAATAACAGAGCTTGTAGATCCGATCACCAAAACTCCTCGCTAGCGCGGGACATGGTACACGCTTTTACATTTTCAAGAAAGGATGCTCAAGAGCCTATGTGTGGTCAGCACTGTTTAGACATATCTCAGTCCAATGTCTTTACCTTTGCCGCTATCAGACGTGATCCGCTCTCATAGCAGACCAGTTGTGATATCAAATCCCGAGCATCGGTCGACGCTGAGGGCAAGATCTCTGGCCATGGCTTTGCAGGATACTCTTTGAATGCCATCTTACCCCAGTCTGGATACTTAGCCGCTTCCTGATCATGATTGTCAATGAAACTCATCCAATCGCAGGTTCTGTCTCACGTACCGGCCAGACTTTGAGATTTGGTGTGCCCAGGGTTTCGAAGATGCTCTTGATCAAGGCGAGGTCGCTACCCAACTCGCCAGAATCAAATAGTGTATGGGATCCGAGGCTGAAGAGTTGAGCCGCCACACAGCCCAATGCCCACATATCGAGGCTAGGTCCATACCTCTCATTCCCGAACATCAACTCTGGAGGACGATAACACGTGGTGCCGACATCAAGGATCTTTCTGTCAGAAGATTCCGATGCCGGGTCATCCCTCCACCATGCAATCCCAAAGTCCGCTAACCAGGCCTGGTTATTGGAGCGTTGAAAGAGAATATTGGACGGCTTGATATCTCGGTGAATCATGCCTTTGCCGTGGATGTGTACGAGTGCAGACAAAACATCCTTCATAATGGCTTTCCCTCTTGCTTCTGGTATATGCCCTCGTCGAAGAAGCTCATCTAGGTCAACGGGCAGGAATGGGAACACCAATACGAATTGTGCTCCTGGGGCAGCAAACGTCTCGAAAAGTGGGACCACATATGTCGAGGCAGCCACAGCCAACAATCTTGCTTCCCGCTTGGAATCATGTGGCTGCGACATGGCAGATGGCTGGGTAACTTTGAGAGCCACCAAGCCGCCCTTCCAGACTTGGTCCCTCGATGGACAATGCTTTAGGGATTTTGCCTTGTATATGGTCGAGAAATGGCCGTCCTTGAAGTGATGCGCATTAACGTATTCGCCTATGGTGACCCCCTGGGATAGCATCTGATCGACATCATCGCTAAGATCTGCATCTTCTAGAGCTTGTCCTGCCACAGGAACGCTCTCGAGATTGCGGATATGATTCTTGACAAACGATTCATACAGGTCCTGGCCTTGTTAGTCCAATCGGTGCTGTAGGGTTTTTGTAATATGCAGATGGCGTCACACCCGAGTCGTGGCTGATTTGAACAACTCGCTCTCGACAGCTTTGGCACGAGCTTGAGCGTCGACTGATGCATTTCTTCTCTTGTTAAGTTGGTATGCAATTTGACTATTCAATCAGCTGGAATATCGATGAGCAGATTGGACACGTACAGGCGGAGGATGACCTGTAATCTCTCGCTAAAGCTAATTGAGCTTCGCCAATCCGGAGTTCCTGGACTCATTGAGATTTACGCCCTCATCCACATCAACGCTTATGATGAATTCAGAAAATCATCTCTTGTGAGGGATGAAAAGCAGGGTCCGAACGTGATCGGCCAGTCAAGAAAATAAGAGGTATGACATGGGGGTTTGCATGCAAACATGCAATTTGAGTGTCGATCATGGGCGACCCTCGTCACGTTGCAGGACTTTTCTCCGCATGCCCTGATTGGCTGGCGCCACTTCACTTGCCAAGTCATGCGTGCTTCATCCTCCTTCAGCCTTCAACGTCGTCTCTAACGGGTGTCATCTTTCACTGGATATCCCCGCCTACATTTGTGACCTAGTACAACAGAGTCTCCTACGCACCACTATATCGCCTTCGCATACACAGAATATCGACTTTGCAGAACCGACAGCCATGAGGTAACAGTTGACGCTTTGGACTGCAACCCCCTAGAGATAAGTCAATCTCCGTTCTCAACCCGGCTCAGAACACGCGAGCAGGCCGTCTCCGATCGAAGACCACTACATTGGTTCTTTTACACAACATGCTGCTCCAAAGAGCGTCCTCTCTACCTCTCGCCCTTCTCACCCTCATCGCCGTCGCCACTGCCGAAGTTATCACCAAACCCTCTGGCTTGAAAGTAGAAGATCTCAAGACTGTACCCTGCTCAAGACCCTCGCAGAAAGGCGACACTATTGCTGTTCACTACCGTGGCACTCTGACCGACGGCCTTCAATTTGACGAATCATGGGACCGAGGTCAGCCATTCACCTTCAAACTAGGTGCACGACAAGTCATCGACGGCTGGGATGAGGGCCTGCTGGACATGTGTCCCGGTACGAGACGGAAGTTGATAATACCGCCCGAGATGGGGTATGGTTCAAGAGGCGCTGGATTAATTCCTCCGAATGCGGTTTTAGTTTTCGAAACACAATTGATGGGCATCAAGGGCGTCAAACAGGAACCCCCCAAGGAGGAGTCACCCAAAGAGGAGTCATTGAAAGAACCACAAAAGGCTGAGGGCGACAGCGCTGAAGAGGGAGAAGAGAAACAAGGTATGCCGAAGATCGGAGAGACCAAAGAGGCTCCAAAGCCAGAGGATCAGAAGGCAGAAGCAAAGCAAGGACACCCAGAAGGACCGGAGGCACAGCAGCAGGCGCAGAGCGGAGAGTGCCATCTGCTCGGACCTTTTGCAATTATAGTACAGGGTGCCCTTGGAATACTTGCCTTGGGATCCCTGGTTTTCAAGCGCTGGCGAGAGCATCCTAGGCGCCCATTCAAGGTCTGGGCTTTCGATGCCTCCAAGCAGGTCGTTGGCACAGCATTGTTGCACGTTGCCAATTTGGCCATGAGCATGCTCAGCACTGGCGGTGTGGATCCCGAAAGCAAGGCCAAGTCCGTGGCAGAACAGACCGCGGACGGCAGCGACCAGATGCCCAACCCGTGCTCGTTCTACCTTCTCAATCTTGCAATCGACGTGAGTTGATTCTCTTCTTTTCATTGGTGAACATCTGCTAACGTTATCAGACAACTATCGGCATTCCCATTCTCGTCGTTCTCCTCCGCGTCTTCCACTCACTCTTCCTTCGCACCCCGCTGGCCAACCCTCCCGAGTCTCTCAAGTCCGGCCACTACGGCTCCCCACCACACGTCAAGTGGTGGATCAAGCAATGCTTCATCTACTTCCTCGGACTCTTCGGCATGAAACTCTTCGTCCTCTTCATGTTCGGCGCTCTGCCCTGGCTGCCATGGATCGGCGACTGGGCGCTTCGCTGGACCGAAGGCAACGAGAGTCTCCAGATTGCGTTTGTCATGTTCATATTCCCGCTTGCGATGAATGCTATCCAGTATTACATCATCGATGCGTTCATCATGGACAAGGACGGCAAGGATGGGAAGGGAGGATATGAGAGTGTACAGAGCGATGAGGGGGAAGGAGAGAGCAGGCGGCCATTGAATCGTGGTGAGGAGGACGAGGAGGACGACAAGGCGCTTGTGAATGGGAAGGACAGAGTCGATGTTGACGAAATCAGGTCCGAAGGCAGTGCTTCGGCGGGCAACGGAAACAGGAGCAGGTAGCGCGATCAGTGCGTCGACCTGAGTTGTTGATATTCGTATCTATGCATGGCGTTGAGCGCTTTCCAGTCATGACTGTTTACAGTACTTCGTGTGTCAGATCATAGCGAATTGAAGATGATTTGTGAACAGAGATCTCCCACGGTATGCTTTCCATTTTTTCGCTGTCTGAGTCACCAGCTGACATCCTACCCAACTTATGTGCATGCCAGACAATCGCAAGTGTCCATCAAAGCTCGTCGTGAACTATCACTTTACTCAACAATTCTTCGGCTTCATGAGCATACCGTGGATTGCCTGTCTTGAGGAAAAACCGCACCACTTCATCCCAGAGTACATCAGCGCCACTGTCGCCCCCCTCTTCTTCGGCCAACTTCATCAACTTACTTGCTCGAGCTGCTGCCATTTCATGTTTCCCCTGACATTGCAGACCGGCATTGCTTACATTCAAGGTCGAAAGCCCATCCCGTGACCAGGCACCGCAAGGGAAACTACCGGTGTAGCAGTAGTCGATGATCAAGTCTCTCCATTTCTGTATGATTTCCAAATCCTTACGTGGTACCAGGTGATCGTATGGTCCGAGAAGTGCAGTAATGTCCCACGTATGAGTGGCGAACTTACCAGGTGCGAGTAGTCCAGGGAATGGGTTCGGTATATCGAACAATTGTACATAGGTGTCAGTGTGGAACTCAGCACCCATGGCATGGCTGATAGCTGCGTTGAAGAATCCCAGATCGGTGACGACTTGGCAGATCTTCTCAAGTGCTTCTGAGTCTGGGTCGTCCCTAGAGATGTTGTAGATGTCAAGCAGAGCGGTTGGGTTCTTCATTCTGCTATTGCAGATCGCCTGGAAGACCTTGGCGAGTCCTTTCCGTTCCTGGCCAAGGGCAACCATGTACGAGATTGAGCCGTCATACGTGCAGGAGCCCAAAAGCTGGGACTCCAGCCAGGGGTTTGGAACAGCGTGACGAGCATGCCGCATCGTGGCCCAGTCATCCGCAGGAACGAGTTCGGATCGAGAACAGGGCGCACCGGGCATGCTCAGATCGCGTATCTTTTCAATAGGAGTCTTTATCAGATCGAGTGCAATTTCTCTGGCAGTTCGTCCATCGGTTGATATGCCCAGTTTTGCGGCCTGATGCAGAAATTCTGTGTGGTGTTGCTCCGGATCCATTGTAACGAGCACTACACTAGAGCCTGATAAGATGATGGACCGGCGGTAAAGCTGCTCGTCCCTTGGCAGGGAGTTATGCAATGAAAGGCTAGCTGCTCCGGCAGACTGTCCGATCGATGTAATGCTGTTCGGGTCACCTCCAAAGCCAGACAAGAAGGTCCGAAGCCATTCAAAAGCGTTGAGCTGATCATACAGACCATTGTTCGCCGGCATGAGATCCTCCACTTCCGGAGAGTGCATAAAACCAAGGGCCCCCAATCTGTAGTTGATAGACGCATACCCAAGAGGTCGACCAGACTTCAAAGCAGCTGTGCAGAACGTGAGCGGGTCGTAGTACTCACGATCACCAGAGCCGATGACCAGTGCACCGCCATGGATGAAGACAACAAATGGTATGGAACCATTATGGTTTTGGAGTGCTTGGATGGGAAGTGTCAACGTGACACGCAGACAATCTTCAGACTGAGGTTGGTATCGGTTTTTCGCTTCGGGAGGGAACTGATTCCATTTGATATCCGTCTCGAAGCTATCGGATGCTTGAACGCTGCAGCCACTGTAGTCAACGGCATTGTAGTAGCCTTCGTTCTCCTTTTTTTGCGCGGGCAGACTACTCTGGACCACAGATCGGGCGAATCGCTGAGCTATTGAAGCATATGGGACAGATCTGAACTGAACAACTTCTTCGCTGATTTTGATCCCCGCAATGCAACCTAACCTGGGATGTGAATGTACATATCGATGTTTTGAGCTCATTGCCGTTTTTAGCGGAGAGCAACCAGTGATTGATGGTGATGCTGCGTCAGCAGGTGAGGGGAAGCCCAACAACGAAGCAGCCGCTGCTATGACCTTCGTCGCTGAATCAAGAGCCATTCCAGACATAGCTGAGACGTTTGTGAATATGGTCAAGTGTGATAAGTATAGTATTCCTCGGTCGCTTACATCTGCTTCTCGCCCTGAGGCACATTGCCGGAACACTCGCGGCACACTGGTCTTCGCTGAGTGGACAGCTAAGCGCCATCTTGAGAATATCCCACGTCTACCTGCCTCGGTCTCAGAGGCGGCGCCTCATGCTGCAGATGTCGGGTCGCTTGCATCTCAGCTTCTTTCTGCGGCGGAGGCACGGTTGCGAAGGCCGCAAACCTGCGAAGGTCTTTCATTGCTGGTGACACCGAACTTCTTCGGCCCTTTGTTACCTTAGCTTCGTTGTCACACATCATGCGTGACTTCCATTATGGCTGATCCACTCACTATTACCACCGCCGCTATTGCCTTCTTTGGTTCTGCGAATGCCTTGGCCTCTACTATCAAGAAACTGCACCGCGTTCGACATGCCGCGCCCGCAATCCAGTCGCTGGAGGATGAGATGCTCACGCTGCGTGGGTACGTCCAAAACGTAAAAGACATGCTGAATACAACAAGTCAGGCACAGTATAGCATTCTTCAGCAGTTGCCTGTTGAGACTTACTTGGCGTCCGCGCGCAATAGAGTGAGCAAAGTGACTACCTGTCTAGACCACAAGCTCGCACCAGGGTCCTCGGAACGAGGTGTCAGAAAATCAGCATGGTTGACGTGGGAGTCTGACTTGAAAGCAATGCAAAAAGAGCTGTGTGATGTTCGAGTTGAGATTGGCGCTTGCCTCACTCTGATGAATGCGTAAGTTCATCCTGAGCATGTTGTCAGCATGCATCCAGATACCCTTGCTGACTTGATTCGCAGCGCATCAGCGAAGCGTACCGAAGTCCGACTCGATCACCTCGCGTGGGAAGGCCGAATGATGCAAGACGACAACATCAGAGCGTTGAACTCGATACAGAGGAGCATTTCCGAACAACGACCTGCTATTGCGTTAGAATTGGAGCTTCAGCTATCTACTCTACAAAAGACACTGCAAGCTACGATTGAGGAAGCCGCATCCACGAGTGCTTTGAGAGCGCCAGTCATGCGAAGTATGTCCGACTTTCCTACTCGTCGACGGCTCGCGCTCTGTGAATCCCAGGGCCAGCCAGTACTACAACGTCGAAGCTCGAGTGGCAACACTCCCATGCCCCGTGAGCATTCCGACATGAATAATATAGCGAGAGACCTATCTCGGACCACTCTAGTCTCACCTGGTGCTCCGAGTTCATCCCGAGCCCAGCTCAGAGACGATGGCGCCTCAACTGTGATTGCGGCTATACCATTCAGGCGGGACTCACCGTGCAAAGGACCATGCAATTGTCAATGCCATCGTGCCACAAAGTACAAGACCCCCGATATCCTGCGCCATGTCGTCGGCCAATTCCTCATCGATTATTCCGGTTTCTCGATGACCACTGCGCCTTGTAACGAATACGCATGTGCGCAGCGACAGCAGGCCAGTGTCAGAATTCAGTATCAACTCCCTTTATGGTCAATGATTCAGGGTATGGTCACCATCATCTCCCAGACCTCTGGCGCAAAAGGGCCTGAAAAGGTCCTTCGAGTATCTCGGATTCGTCCCGGTCTAGATGAGGTCTTCATTCAAGTCCAGAATGGCAACATTCAGAGGCTGAAACAGCTCTTCAATCAGGGTCAAGGTTCTCCCCTCGACGCAAGTGATACAGGCTGGACACTCTTGCATTATGCTACTGTCGCGAAGCAAATGCACGTTGCAAAGTTCTTGGTCGATGCAGGTGCCGATCCTCACGCTGAATCCGCCCGCCGAGAGAGTGCTTTTGATGTCGCTTGGAATCGCATCCTTTCCGGAAGTCTTGACCCTGATTCAGAATTTATTTTGCGCCAAGTTTTCAACGACTCTGCTCAACTCGATCGAAGACAATTCACGGTCCTGCACAAGGTGGTTCTAGGTCTCGTTCCCCGTAAGCTGCGGCGAGAATTGGAAATCTCTACGGCCCAGATCAACGAGGTCGATAGCACTGGCTACACGCCTCTTGCTTGGGCATGTGCGAGGGGCGATACGAAAGCTGTGGAGCTTCTTTTGGCATACGGTGCTTCATTGGAGATTTCGAACGACACGCACGAGCTTCCAATACATCTAGCTGCGCAGACGGGGACTGTCGACACCATTGCTATTCTCGTCGGAGCTTCCGCAGACGTCAACACCAGAGTCTGGCAGACTGAGATGACTCCTCTACATTTCGTAGCCGAGTATCAAGACTCTGCCGAAATGGTGAAAGGCCTCGTAAACATGGGTGCCGAAGTCCATGCTACCGACTACATGGGCTGGACCCCTTTACACTGGGCGTCTTGGCGCGGACACAAGTCTTCTTCGGAGGGACTACTCAGTGAGGGAGCCGACCTCGACGTCCGAACGCTGGACGGCAACTCAGCAGTCATGCTTGCTGTTGCTAGCAACAGCCATGAATGCCTGAGGGGTCTGATCTTCGCAGGTGCAAATTGCCATGTTGTAAGGAATAGCCGCTGGAGCCTGCTGCATTACGCCGCTATGGGTGGTACTGTGGAGACCTTGAAGGCGCTTGCGAAGGGTGACCTCAGGGAAATAGATGTGAAACACTCGAGAACAGCCGACACCAAACAGACAGTCTTGGACATGCTGGAGATACGTCTGCAGAGCATGGAGCACAACGACAACGCTGATGAATATGACGACTGGCGCGCAGCATGGTCATACCTGATGGAGCAGGTCGACTCCGCCTCACAGGATACAGCCCATCTTGCGGCAGGGTCCAGAGAAAGGGAGCAAAAATTCGTTGACGCAGACTCAAGCGATGATGAAGAGGAAACGTTTGTTGACGCTAGCGATGAGCAGTCACCAGTGGAAGGCGAACAAGAACATCCTGTGCTGGAGGGACGTTGGGAGACTCCAATAATGGCGGGCTTCTTGTTGACATGAGCGACATGCAAGGCGAGCGGGTGATGATTACTATCGGGGCATCTCACGACGGGAGATCAACGCTGCGACGATGTTATGACTTCAACGACGAAATGCTATGTAGTCAATGCTCTGAGCAGACTGGTTTGCTCGATGTCTAATGCGAGCTTGGGGCATTTCTTTCAAGATTCTGAGCTGGTGTACGACATAGCTCTCTGTTCGCACTGGTGATGAACATCGAGCACCTTCTCGCAAATCAGTCACATTTCAGCACTGAAGGTGCGAATGAAATGTCAGTAACTTGTCTCACTCAAGATTGTGATTGAGCTGCATCAGTAGAATACGTGAGTGAGGTGGAGGTATTGTCTTGAGGAGTTCAAAGGTACTCTTCCACACTGCTTGCGTAGCACATACTTGTGCTGTTTGCCAAGATTGAATCAAGGAGCACTGTCAAGGGCCAAGACTAAATGAGTGATAAATAACTCGATTCGTGGTATCATAATGCTCAGCAAGTATTCCAATCGTGCTTGCTGCGTCACTGTCCTGACCAGCAGGATCTCAGCACTTTTCCAAAAACGCCGTCATGACCTCGAACGCCTCCTTCTGCGCCTGCACAATCCTCTGATCAGCATACTCCCCTTGCACCGCAAAGCCTAGTCGCGTTAGCCACGTCCTATGCACAAACCTCTCCCCTCTCAAACTCACCATGCGGCACACTCTCCCAGACCCTCTCCTCGACCTCCAACTTCTTCTCCTTCGCCGCCTTAGTCCCAAACCCCCTCACCTCATCCGTGAACATCCCATCCTCCTTGACAGCCACGATCCCCAACTTGCCCCCCTCTTTCAGCCCCGCAAAGTCATCCTTCCCGATCCCCGTCCCGTGCGCCAACACCCCAGCCTTGATCCACGGTCCCCGTCCCACCATCCCCTCCTCACTCTTAACGGCGCTGTTATACGCCGTCTCCGCCCCCTCCTCACCCCCTTCTTCTCCCTTCGACTGCCCCCCCACCGTAGCAGCACCCACATCCCTCTGCCCCGCCACCACATCGTCAGGCAACTCACTCAGCAGCAGCAATATATACCGTCCCCCAAAACAATATCCCGCGCCATAGATCCCGCCCCCATACGCCACTGCATCAGCGTACATCTCCCTGGCGGCCGCTACGACGCTCAGCAAGCGGGGCAGGACGGTCGCGGGCGTGTGCCGGGCGAGCCACATGTCGATCCTGAAGCTCTTTGCCGTTTCGACGAAGCCGAGCTTGAGGCGGTCGAGGAAGGAGGGGTTAGAGGTGACGGTGGCTTCGCCTGCGGTTGCGGAGGAGGTGGAGGATGAGAGGGTGTCGAAGTGGGGCGCCGGGTCGGCGTTGAACTGGTCTGGCATGAGCACGACGTAGCCTTTGCTCGCCCAGGCGTCGGCTTGGTGTCTGTTGGCGAGGCTGTGGATGCCGGTGCCTGGGGAGAGGAGGAGGAGGAGCTTGGCGGGCTGGGAGGGGTAGAAGGGGGGACGGGAGATGTAGGTTTCTATGCCGTTTAGGGAGGAGATCTCCTGGGATATGGTCAGTGGTGGGTCATGGGTGTTGTAGTCTTGGTGCAGTGGCTAGTATTGAGTTGGAGGGGTGAAGATGAAGTGCTCGTCCTTGTGCGCTGCCCGTGGTATGCTCGTGCCCATCTCCTGGTTGAATAGCTTGCTCTTTATCCTCGACCAGCTGCATGTGCTCGTGCCATAGCATTTGAATCACTGATACTTCAGATGAAACTGCTGTATGCCAACCAGGTAGGCGATGTTTCGCTAAGGAGAGTACTCACGCCTTTGGGCTCAGAGTCAGAGGCTGGGACAGGTCAGCAGACATTCGCTTTATAGCGGTCAACCAACATACTCTTGGGCCCGTTTGATGTGCCGTACTCCTATAGTCTGATCAGTCTCTAGCTACCGACCTCATAGCACAATCGTGCGCACCCCTGTGACAGGCTTCTTGTGGTGCTCCTGCTCTGCGGCCACAGAGCTATCCTCTTGCTTCTGCTCTTGCGCGTCACTTTCTGGCGCCTTCGTAGCGACGTCAACGTCTTCCATATCGTCTGCTGTCATTTTGAAATTCTTCTTAGTCAATTGAGAAGGTCTAGAGGTCAGGCGGGGTTTGGAGGGTGAGGACAGACCAGGCTGCGGGGCAGTGTTGAAACACGCGTCGTCCGAAGAACAATTCGAGCTTGAGCATTACAATGAAGAGCTACATCTTGCATTAACATCCAACTTTCATTTGCGTTCACAAAGATAGTTCGCCGGAGTCATTCGAATTGTGTATCGCTGCCTGTCTAAAGTACATTCGCCGTGATCGTGATTATAACGGAAGCCCAACCTATGGTCATGAAGGACCGTCATCATCTACTAAGAGCTCTTATCATGAGTCCAACGAAGTCATGATGAAGCAATACCGTCAATCATTCCTGACCGGAGCCTTGCCCTTGTCTTCGCTGCTTTGGTCCTCTGCAAGTGGCTCATAAGGGTTCTACTCCTTGTCCTGCAGCTTCTGGGCGTAAGTGTCCTTCTTCTGCTTGGCCTGACCGGCATAGTCGTTGGCCTTCTGCTCAGCCTTCTCCTTCTTAGGTCCGAGGAAGTCTGCGGCGACCTGCAGGCCATCGCTGGCGATCCTCATCTCCGTGCTGAGGATGGACAGACCCAGTGACCAGAGACCAGGTCCACGCCCGTTACGCTTGACCGTCTTGTTGTACTCATCCGACCAGGTCTGAAGCACATAGTCCTTTGTGTTGTTGGCCATGGCAAAAGGCCAGAAGGCGAGGCCCTTGACTGAGTCGAAGATAGTGTTGGTGTCCTCCTTGACGATGGGGAAGTGGTCTTCGACGGTGGTCAGACCCTGGTCGGCGAGGCGATCGACTCTCTGAACATAAGGCTTCGCATAGCTGTAGGGACGGCGGAGGTGAGGCTCAAGAGGCTTGCCGACCTTAGTATAGGCGGCGTCGGCGATCTCGATAGACTTGGCGCCGTACTGGTTGGACTTGACAGTATCGATTCCGTCAGAGACGATGGGGTAGGATGTGAGGTGCTGTCCACTGTCAGGAAGAAGTTTTGAGGGATTTTGGGTAGCCTTACCGAGAGGAATTGAGACTTTGTGTCACCGTTAGTGAGCGTCTGTGTCTGGCTCATCTTGCTGTCGTCCGCGTGCGGCATGTGTCTGCGCTATTGTTAGAGACGAAGATGAAAGCTGTGCGTGTGTGACTGACTTGTTCAAGGTGTTGTGAGGAATATGCAACGGCTAAGAAAGGTGAAGACAAGACAAGCTCAAAGTGTAGCTGTCAAAGTTCGACAGTGGAGGAAGCAGAGACTGGAATGGAACACCTGCAGGTGCGTTGAGCGTGGCAAGGTGAGAGGGTGTGTGAAAAAGCAAGAGAAACGTGCGGTGAGAGATGGGAGGATTAAGCAGGTGCGACTGCGGCAGATGTCACTTATCACAAGCTACAAAAACATTCCGATAAACGCCATCGCTCCTTCCTCTGTTCTCAGAACATGTCCTCGGGCGGCAGACGTGTGGCACATGTCAAAACACACAAAACCAGCGCAGAGGTACGCGGGAGGCTGTCAGTTCTCATTGCGGCAGAGGCAAATCAGGGCAGGCGACGAGGGCAAACCCTGGAGTGAACTTTTGACATGTGAAAGCTGCAGCTCAGAGCTGTGACGCTCCCCGTCGGCGATCCAGCTCTGCCATTGGCGATCCGGAATGCCGGGACGAAGCGAACAGGAAGGCGTGGGGCGGGAACGACGGGAGTCTTGCTGCATTGGGACATCTGCTGCGTCTCAACAACTGCACCTCATGAATCTGTCCATCCTCGAATTTCTTGTTCAGCGATCAATGTGTCACCAATGTCTCCAATCATTGGCAATCGACCGCGATAGAGCCGCAATACGTAGAATTTGACTACTAATTGAGCATCATCAGAGAAAGAAGAAGCACCCAGAATGGGTTGGTAGAATAGATGGAGCAAAGTCCGCGGATAGCTGCGATAGAGAGCTCCATCCCACGCCACGACTGACCCCTTGAACGTACGTCACGGATCCCTCAACGCCCTCAGCGGTTCGCAGCTTCAAAAAGTGCCGAGGTGTCACAATCACTTCTACAAATCGAGCTTGATTGTGTATCTACATGGACTGTTGACGTGCGTGATTGGCAATTGGCTCTGCTAGATCTGGTCAGACTATCACAGAATATGGCACAGCGGCAAGACGGGCCACAAGCGAGTTTGCCTTCCATTTCATTGTGTAGTTCATGCACCTGTGGGGCTCGAGCAGCGGTTTGACACGCGTAGACGGGATCTTCTCCCCAGTACATCAGGTACATGGGACATCCTAACCGAAGCATAGGATATGATTATTCCGACGCCCGCCCATCCGCTGAACTTCTTTCATCGTAGTGTCGACACCGCGCTTTTGCGAGCGGCAGAACGGCAGAGAATTCACAACAGGATATCATTGTAATTGTGAGCATAAGTAAGGATTGCATGTCGGCATGTCCATCACACGATCGATTCCTTAATATCGACTGCAACCCCGCCCGCCCGGCCGGAGGAGCCCGCCCTGTGGTAGTGCTGTGATGAACGCGCAGCCACTACTAAGCAATAGCCGACCCTAATTGTTCTCTTTCTCCTTCGCCTGCTGGTTTCGTTCCCAAAACTCCAATCCAGCCGCCGCCAGGAAGCACGGCACTTCCCCTCTTCCTTCGACCCAGAATTCGACCATCTCTCGAATCTCCCTCGCGAACCGGGATTTCTCGCCGCCTGATATCTTCATTGTGCCTCGTTCACCGTCAAACAAGATGAAATTCTCTTCCTCCTCTCCCGTCTCCAGGTCCACACTTGACGGGTAGTAGACTGAGGACAATTGCAGCTTGCCATGTGGGAGGAACGTGACGTTCCATCCTAATGTTGATGCTATTGCGTCTCGGAACTCCAGTGCTTTGCTGGACCAGATCTGCTTCAGTCGTAGTGTCTTCTTGTCTCGTTGTGCCAGCTCCGTGTCCTTCTCAGCTAGCTGTAGCTTCATCGATTCCACAATTGCAGCAGGTACCTTTTCTGGTGCAGGTGAGCTGCCTTGAAGCTGCGCAAGCAAGGCGTCGTTTTCAGACCTCAGCGCCTTCAGTGTATTGGCCTTGATAGCTTCATATTGTGCCGTCGGGTTGTTGTTGAGTTCCAATACTCGTATCCGAGAAGTTTCCCTGAGGGCAGACAGTTGTGAAGCACTCGCTTTGAGGTCGTTCGTTAGGGCAGCATTCTTCGTCTCTAGTGAAGATAAAGCATCCTGCATCTTTCGTAGCTTTCGCCGCAGTGATCCCATAGCCTCATTCTCATCGTTGTCCGGCGCAGGTCGCTTGAGAGTTGCTGCTGGAGCTGGAGCTGGAGCTTGTGTTTCCAGTGTGCTGAGCTGCGTATGCAGAGAAGATATTTCAGTCTTATATTCATCCACTAGTGCTTCCAGTTCAGCAGTTCGTGACGACTGGCCTTCATCCGCCTTGGTCGGGTCGAACTCGCTCGTCTCGTCTTCGAGCGACTTGAGCTGTGCTCTTAGATATTCCACCTCCTTCACCGCTAGTGTCCGTTGGCGCTCCAACCGAGCTTTTGCTTTCGAATCGCCAGCCGATGTCCCGTCACCGCCTATCGTCTTGAGCTTCTTGACCTCTTTTTCCAGCTTGCTCTTCTCTTGCTCGAGCATGTTGATCGTGTCATCCTTGACCATCAACTCAGGCTGTATTTGTCCGATCCTTTCCACGAGCTGCACCCGCTCCATCCTTTCCTGCATGAAAGCCCTTGCCATCTCTTCCGGGCTATCAAAAGATGCCTTACCCTGCTGGTCCTCCAGATATGCGGTCCAAGCTCTTCTCTCATCCTCCAGCATCCTCCGCTTAATCTCACTCTCCCCCAACTCCCTTCTCGCGTCATCCAACAACCCCAGCTTACCTTCCAACACCCTCTTTTCCTCCTCCACAACCTCCACCGCCTTCCTCTCTCTCCTCAGCTTCTTCAACTCCGCATTGACCTCAGCATTCACCTTCTCCAACCTCTTAATATGCCCCACCTGCTCCACCAACTCCCTCTTCACAACCCCTAACGTCTCCTGATCCCCCGTCACAGCCCTCAACTTCAACACCTCCTGCTCCAGCTCTCCCACCTTTCTCTCCCTCTCCCCCAGCTTTTCCTGCGCCCCTCTCAATCCCTCAACCGCCGCATCCCTCTCCCCCACCATCCCCTCCAACCTCTTCTCCAATGCCTCACACCGCCCCTGAACCTCCCTCAACCCTCTACTCCCCTCCCTCCTCAACCCCTCCACCTCCGCCCTCCCCTCCTCCACCTCCTCCCTCAACCCCCTCCCCTCCTCCACCGCCACCTTCAACTTCCTCTCCAATTCCGCCCTCTCATTCACCCCCCTCGTCTCCCGTTCCCCCATCTCCCTCCTCCCTTCCTCAAGCCTCTTCTCCGCCACGCCCCGCGCCCGCTCCGCCTCCTGCGCCCGCCGATACTCCATCTCCACCCGCCTCTCCGAGTCCCGGATCTCGGCGTTCAAATTCTCCACCTCCATCGCCCGATCTTGCTTCAGCGTGTCCAGCTCATATTGCAATGTGTTGAGCTGCGCGCGCAGGGTTTCGTTGTCGATTGTGCTCCGCACGGGGACGGCGGAGGGGGCCCCGGCGAGAGATTGTCGCAATTTGCTACCGGAGGGGATGCTGGTGCGGCGGGTGGAGGCGGAGAGGGGCAGGCGCGAGGTCGATTGGGCGGCGGGGTTAGAAGGGGTTTGCGAGGGGTCAGTGCCGGTTAAGAAGTCGAAACTGGGCTGTTGGTTGCGGGCGGCGGCCATGGTCGAGGCGGCAGCAAAGTGCCGTGATTGTATGTGTTGATTGAGAGTTTACCTGTACTTGGTCGTGCGCAGCATCCTTGTTGTCGATGCGGCAGCTGGGCTGGTGTTGTGTTTGTTGATGCGAAAGTGAAGCTTCACTTTTTGCGGAGTCGGAGGTGCAGAGCCGCATTTTCCGCGTGAGAGGTACGGTGCACGTGATTTGAGACAACACAAGCTTGCTTGAGGAGATACGTTTAACAATGACATTGGCGCATCAAAGTGGAAGAAGTTTTTGCGTATAAATCTCGTACCAAGAGTTGCAATACCACCGTCGCGGCGACGAATCTGCCCATTACTACTGTCGAACGACCTACGATCTCTTGATTTTACCCCCTTAGTTTGACGCAGGTGGTGACGCGATGCCCGCAGTCCTTCTACGTTCACATGTCGTGTCTCTTTTTGAGTAAATCTGCGCACTAAGCGTGGTCCCTTTCCTTCTTCCGTGGGCGGCCAATTTGGCATACCTCCTTGCCTGCGAATCCACCTTCGGATTCAAAGGTCCATAGATTCGCTCAGCATCAGGGCTGTGTCGACCTAACTCGGGATGATCTCTGACGTCGGAAGGGCATATATCCTTCGCTTGATGTTCAAGGGCCCCGTTCTCAGGAGCATGTTTGCAAAGCGATCTTTTTGCGACCCATAGACTAGGGCAGGGCAGCCGACCGCGTTCCGCACGTAGACTTCGTAGAGCTTGGACTTTTTGTAAGATCAAGAGTGTGCTCAGTCTGCTAGGTGTACTTACACGATCACTCTAAGTGCTGAGAAAGTACAGCATTCCTCCAAGTATGACAGTCTGCAACCAACAGAACACCCCCTTCTGCGGGTCTTCCAGAAAGGAGAAACCTACATTACAGAACAGCTTCGCCTGGGTCATCACATCCTGGCAATGATAAAGGACATTGTACGTGAAGGATCTGAGCAGATTACATATCGTTCGTAGGAACGCGGTTGAAGGTGCGTGACTGAGCGAATCGTATGCTACTAAATAGCGTATCGACGGGCTGTCTGTCAATAACACATCCGAAAGGTATCAATTCGCACATACCGAGACTCCTAGATCGAGACTACTCAGATTAACCTGCTCTAGCCATATG
Organism: Elsinoe australis; assembly: GCA_007556505.1. NCBI lineage: Eukaryota > Fungi > Ascomycota > Dothideomycetes > Myriangiales > Elsinoaceae > Elsinoe > Elsinoe australis. The sequence continues at coordinate 278,172 of SWCS01000012.1, forward strand.
TCGTTGGCATCGAGCGCCTGTTGAGGGACACTATCGCTGAAGACTTCATCATCAAACGTGCGAAGCATGTCGATGAATCGATTTTTTCGCGTTGGTCGCTCGTCGAACAGTTGTTCAAATGTCTCCCTGAGGAGTGGACAATGCAAAAAGGCAGAAAACGCGCTCAACAACTTTGACTGAACCACAGATTCGAGAGCTGACAAAGTCGTCGAGACTTCGGGCGTTGCGTCAGTCTTGATGTCAGTTCTCGGGAAGATCATATTGAAGATTCAGTTGGGAGCTGATCCACGTGGTGGGAGTGATCGATAGAGATTTGTAGCTTCGAAGTGTACCTCGCTTCAACCTCATCAATTTGCCAGAACCCCTCACTTCATCACTTCATAGTTGTACAACAGTTTACACTCGAGCATGTCGTAAAGACAAGGCACGGCTGGAAACAATGCTCTTTGACTGGTGACTCCCTAAGTCACATTATCCCATTGGACGCCAATGACTGTTATCCCTCAATAGTCCGGTAGTACCATAGCACAAACCCCGCCCCATGCTCACGCGACAGATCTCGTTGAGCAGCGAGACGCCAGAACACATTCAGCCCATTCGTGACATGACTTGGCCAACTTCACAGCGTCTCTGTCGGGGTAATGCTGGAAATGACCTAACATAGAAATCATGTCCTTTCAATCACAGCCTGCTGTGTAGTAAGGAGGTATCGAGAGATCGAACTGGTTCTCACTGCTTCCACCTCGACGACATACTGCTTTCGCGTTCATTGTCAAGATGGAGCAGTGATGAGAGGACAGTGACCTGGAGTGGGCTCACTCTGATTCCATGGCTACGTGCCCAGAAACCCGCACAACCTTCCCCTTAAAACATCAGACCGGGCAAATCAGCGGTACCATATTAGTAGTGGGTAGTCGACATCCCTTATGAGTTTTGCAGGCTTCATGGAGTCATAAAGCAATCTATAACGAGCAGTATCTCATGATTGCAGACTTCATGCGCCACGCTCGACTTTGTTTCATATATCGTGGAGGAGACGCGCTTTGTGTTGGATCATCCTGTTTCCGGCGTGACTTCGCAGTCTCTGCTTCCTCCTTAGCCATCTTCCTTCTCTGCATCAGCCAAATGTAATGCCAGCGGAGAGGTCCGTATATCCTTCCAGCCCCTTACATATCCTGCATGAAACGAGGATGCTTGGAAACATCGAAACGACAAACATCTGGGACTTGGTAGGTTGATTCCTCGCTCTTGTTGAGGACGGATACAAAGTTGTATGCTGGAATGAGCCAGGATTTCTTTCACAATCATATACATACGCCATCGGTATACCGACCAACAAAGCATAATACCTCACCAAAGATGTTACTTTGTACCCAACAGAAAACCTGTCTCCGAGGACTCCTAGAGTCCATGAAAGAAACGTGGCCGAAAGATTTTGCATGTGAAAACGTATCGCGGTCGCGAAAAGGACGAAGAAAGTCTTACTTGAAAGACTGTAGCAGACTACATATCGCTCGTAACAGATTCGTGGATGGGATCTGATTCGACTTCTGCTTCTTCAAATCGCAGGTAACCTAAGCAGGCGTTGGTGAGTTTCTCTTACCAGCCTGAGGGTTGTGCATACCGAGGCATCTAGCTTGAAACATGTCAGATCTTGATCCAGCAAGAAGTTGTCGTAGGATTCAGGCGCTTGCCGGGAGACAGAGTTGCTGACTTTGATGTCGTCGAATTCACCAGTGATATTCATGAATCTGCGATTTTGCTTTGTTGGCCGCCCTTCGAGGATCTGCGCAAATGTTTCCTTAACTAATTGGCATCGCAAAAATGTCGAGAATGCGCTTATCAATTTCAATCTGATGTCAGGACGAAGATCCAACAACACTGACAATGCAGTCGGCAGAGAATCCGTCCGAATGTCGGGCGTGTTGAACACCATTGCTCGTTGGCCAGTGAAAGGATAACCGAACGTTGAAGCAAGGTCGAAGTGCCAAGGAGAATATGGATGACGATCTGCTTGTCGTATCCGCTGACACATATCCACTGACACATATCCGCGGCCATAGAGCTGCATGCAGGCATGGCCGGAGATTGTCATGATGGAGGAGCGGCACTCAAAGGATGATCCTTTCACTACCGGCTTGTTGCATGATCTTCGACTGTGGTGGTACCAACCCCGCTCTTCCTTAATGCGAGTGATTCATGATTACAAGAGTGGCCAGATCAGGTCTCGTAAGGCAAGTTGGTAGAAATGTGTGGTTGGCTTATCTTAGAAACGAACGTGAGTGCGACACTCTCATGAAAACTTCATCTCGACCAGTCTACACCGACATCTCATGCCCCTCTCTCGCAGCGATGTCGCAGAGCAGCTCATGCATACACATCCATAGTTACTTGGACCGTGGAAATGTCTTCGATTGGATCGAGCAGTTCTTGTGATCCTTTCTATAAATGTGCTTGCACACGTTGCCAACACATTCGTGTTACCAACGCGAGTGTTAGCTATATGAGTATAATTAGAGAGCTTCATCGCGCACCGAGATGGGCGTGTCCATGGTCAAGCATGAGTGCAGTAAGATTCTTGCGTAATCAAAAGTGCGAGAATGGGAATAGATACCGGGAAGAGGTCTTGAGTATCGACGATGAGAACCGTGTTCTTCTCGCGCAGTCTGTACCCCTCGTAGTAAATTTGCTTCGATCTCCACGCTTGCAGGGTGTACTGTCCATGCTTGCAAAAGAACTGCTTGAAGAGCAATCCACAAGGTCGTGCAGACAAGAGGTACGCGAATTCCTTCGCGCTATGGGCGAGGAGTTCCCGACTATAGTCATCGACTATGAACTTTCCAAAGACGAACCAGACACATATGGCTACACACCAGAAGTAGAGTTGGAGAAGGGTTCCGGGTTGGGAAACGTGATGATACGGATCAATGGCAAGGTCAGTGATCTGGGAGTGGCAGCGCAACTTACACGAAAGTAAAATAGCGCTTTAGGTGTTATCGCCGGTCCAAAGATGAACAGCGAGAGCGCTTTGCATTCTCTCATCTCATGATCCTTATCCATGGGTGTACGCATGCATTTGTTAGCTGGATGGATAGTCGAGCGGAGATCAGCTCTGATACCATATCGAATGCGGGAAGTCGGATGGAGCTAAAGGCTTTTGGGGGCACAATAGCATTCCTCCATGCCTCGGACGAAAAGTCTCCCTCAGATGATGTGAGTTGTACCTCTACCATGCTGTCCGTTGTGAAGCATGGCTGACAACGTCCTAGTGTGGAGATGCACATATTGTGAACTCGGCTGGACACTGGGGAAAGCTATCTCTGGCGACCATGAGAGCAACCCTAGTGGGAGGTGCGTTGCAGCTGCTCGTCATAGCGAGGCTGAGCCTTGAAAGACTGACTACTAGGTAGATTACCGCTTCCCTCTCCCAGCTTCCTGGCTGCCTAGTCAGGGTCCTCTTGCGGTGAACCAAAAACCTCGCGCAGCAGATCAAGAATCCCGTATAGCGGGTCAAGAAGGTCGTGGAACTACTCAGGTCGAAGTCAATGAACCGTCTCCAGCGGAATTCGATCTACCGGTGTGGCCTTCTCCCGACAAAGCACGCGGTCGCAGTTCAACCCAGTAGAGGTTATGCAAGTCGCGTTTGAGCGGGATCGAGCTGGTCCTGGACAGTAAGGCGAGCAGTCCACCGACGAGTAGATTTGTCCATAGATATGAAATGCACAATTGGACGATCAGACGTAGTACGTTTGATGAAGTACCTCGTTGTCGGAAGAGTGCTGAGATAATGTGAAGGAGAAATGTGTTGCAGTATCAAGCTAATTAAAAGATGCCCCGCATTCCGTTAAAAAAAGATCTGCGCTTTTGCCTGCAAGATCTGGTGGGGCAAAATCATTAATAAACGTCACCGTGGGGGCCAGCTCACCGCAGGCATCAAGCTGTTTTGGAAACATCACTCTCACCCAATAATTACATCCACGCACCTAGTTCGCTTTTCCCTACTCATATTCGGCACAGCGACTCTAGATCTCAGTCATATCACCTTCACATCAAATAATGGCCTGCAGTCACGTTCCCCCGGCTCTTAAGCCTCCGTCCCCCTCTCAGCCCGTTTATCGCGAGGACTGTACCCTCTGCTTCGACAGCATCGACAGCCCGGATGGTCTCGATGTCTGCCTCACCTGCTTCAACGGCGGCTGCGCCGGCTCTCGTGGCCACAATCTCGTTCACGCAAACGCGACATCGCATCCCATGGTGGTGAATATCAAGCGCACACGTAAGCGCAAGCAGCGCTCTGAGCCGCCTCAAAAGATGAGCAAGCTTGCCATCGCCGCGGAGACAGAGGAGGACATCTACGACACTACAACACAAGTGCGATGCTACTTGTGCGAGCCTAGTGGACAAGCAGAACCTCAGCTTGGGGAGAATGAGGGGAAGGTGGAGGAGGTGGTGCAAGGAATACTGCGGGCGAATACGTTTGCCCGGCAAGAGGAGGTGAAGGCTTGGGAGCAGGAGATGGTACCGTGTGAGCATACATTGTGTCTGGAGCAAGAGCCAAGTCGGAAGATCGAAGGCAATGCGCTAGGACACTGCAGCATGTGCGAGTTGAATGAGAACTTGTGGTTGTGCTTGACTTGCGGTAACCTGGGTTGCGGAAGGGCACAGTTTGGCGGTGTGGGGGGCAACAGTCACGGTCTAGCTCACACGGACACTTCAGGACATCCGGTCGCCGTGAAGCTGGGAAGTTTGACAGCTGATGGATCGGCGGACATCTACTGTTATGCTTGCAATGAGGAGAGAGTCGACCCAGAACTCGTGGCACATCTGGCAAACTGGGGAATCGATTTGGCAGGTAGGACGAAGACGGAAAAGAGCTTGACAGAACAACAGATTGAGCAGAACCTGAAATGGGAATTCAGCATGACTGACCAGGACGGTCGAGAGCTGAAGCCACTGTTTGGAGAAGGTTTGACAGGTTTGAAAAACTTGGGCAACTCTTGCTATCTGGCAAGTGTGGTGCAGTCTCTGTTCTCCATGAAGGAATTCCAGGACAGATATAACAGGCCAGGAGAGCAGATCAAGTGGACAGATCGGCCAGCCGAGGACCTTGAGGTTCAACTCAGGAAGATGGCCGAGGGGCTGCTGAGTGGACGATACAGTTTACCGGACTCAGATGTGCGGGCCAGCGAAGACAATCCCGAGAAGCCACATCAAAAGGGCCTTGCCCCAGCAATGCTCAAACATCTGGTCGGACGCGGACACTCGGAATTTTCTACTATGCGACAACAAGACGCATTCGAGTTCCTCCTTCATCTCCTCAAACTCGTCTCTCGGTCTCAGTCTTTAGCCAGGTCCACCTACTCCGATGTCACTGACCCAGTAGATGCCTTCCGCTTTGTGATGGAGCAGCGGTTACAGTGTCTCTCCTGCAACAAGGTTCGCTACCGACAGGATGAGATGGAGAATATCAGCGTGGCGGTCCCCATCAAGCGTTTACCGCAGGAGTCAAAAGACACGGCTATGACTAACGGCAGCGACACGACCAACTCTGGCACAAATCCAGCACCGGAGAAAGAGAAGGAAGAATTCGAACCCGTCACTCTCGCTCAGTGCTTGGCCGACTTCACCGCGACAGAAGTCGTAGAACTAACTTGCCCTTCCTGCTCAGCGAAGCAATTCACAAAGCAGTCTCTCTTCCGCACCTTCCCCACAATCCTTGCCGTCAACGCTCGCCGCTTCGAGATCGTCAATTGGGTTCCAACGAAGCAAGACGTACCTGTCATCGTCGAGGATGCGGCGCTTGACCTTGCTCCCTACCGCTCGAAGGGCCTGCAACCGGGTGAGGAGGTATTACCGGACGATGCAGATGTTGGGGGTGGTGCCTCGGCTGGAGGTTTCGTGCCCAACCCCGAGGCGCTAAGTATGCTCGAGGCCATGGGATTTCCGAAGGTCAGGTGCGAGAAGGCGCTGCATGCCACCGGGAACAGTGATGCTGAAGCGGCGACAACGTGGCTGTTTGGACACATGGAGGACCCAGATATCGATGATCCGATTAATCTTGGGGGTGGATCAGGTCCAGGAGGGGCAGCGAGCTCGGCAGATCCGGAGAAGATCGAGGCGTTGGGAAACATGGGATTCGGCGCGCCACAGGCGAGGCAGGCGCTGAAGGAGACGGGAGGGGATGTGGAGAGGGCTGTGGATTGGCTGTTCAGTCATCCGGATGCACAAGGCTTGAGTGAGGAGGACATCAAAGCTCAGGGTGAGACGGAAGAGAAGAAGGAGGTGGAAGTGGATGAAGGACCGGCAAAGTTTGGCCTCGAAAGCATCGTGTGCCACAAGGGAGGCAGCATTCATGCTGGGTAAGTGGAGCACTTTCTTTCGTATCTTCTTGGAGTCACTGACACTCAGCAGGCATTATGTTGCTTTCATCAAGAAGGAACCGGGATGGGTACTTTTCAATGATGAGAAGGTTGCGTTGGGTGGCGCTGTTGATGAGATGAAGAAGTTTGCCTACATTTACTTTTTCCGGCGCGAGGGCAAATGAGCTCGAATAGGACAGTGGCTCGGCTCAGGTGATTATGAAGCAGCGAAGGCATTGATGAAGACTGGTGCATAGCGTGGTCGATCATGAGAAACATAGAGGGAAAAAGCATATGTGATAACGCGTAGGTCAAGTGATGGACATGCACGTCCCTGGCGGCATTTGAAACAGACGATCGAACTTGAATTATCTGAGAGAGCATGACTAGATGCATATAGAGTGACTTGAAAGGAGAAAGTTCTTGAATCACCAATTTAACATCCTCGAGGGGCCAATTACCCAACATCTCCTTGGAGTGAAGCGGGGTGAAGCCAACGACAGCTCCACACCAGACTTTCTACATCTCACCTCCTCACAACCAACCCAACCAACCACAACATCACATCATCACCACCCCGCCGCCCCGCGGCGCGCATGATGTCTCTTCACCTCCCCATACACCACCACCGGCCCAACACACCGGCCCACCCACAATGTCACGCATGGACATAGACGACATCCTCGCCTCAGTCTCTGGCCCCATCACCGCCCCCTCCCAACTCGACCTCCAGCTCCTAACCCGCGCCTGGGTCGCCGAGCGCACCTCGCCCGAGCTCCTTCCCTACCCCATCGCCCTGATCACTCGCGTCTCGGACCGCATCAGCGCCCAAATCGCGCGCATCGAGGACCTGACCAGCGCGATGGACCCGAGCTCCAATTTCGCGCTCGTCGTGATCCAGACCGAGCTGGAGCGGTTCAAGTTCCTAGTGCGTAGTTTCTTGCGCGCTAGAATTGCCAAGATGGACGCGTTTCCGCTGCATTATCTTGCGTTGGCGAGGGGGGAGGACACGGAGGGGGATGAAGAGGGGACGAATGGGGAGAGCGGAAGGAACCCGTTGCTCAGTCGGACGGAATTGCAGTATCTGAGGCATCATACGGCGCTGTTGGAGGGGCATTACAAGGCGAGCTTCCTGGGCAGTTTTCCGGGGCAGTTGCAGAAGATGGACGATACGGGGGGTGGGATCAGTATGGTTGATGCGCCGGATTTGGATCAAGCTGTTTTTGTGAGGGTATTAAGGGATGCGGGGACTGTGGAGGTGCAGGGAGAGCAGGGGACTGGAGACGTCGAGTTGAGGAGGGGGGATGTGTGGGTTTTGAGATGGAGGGTTGTTAGGGAAGGGGTCAGGAGGGGGGATCTGGAAATGTTATGATGGAGAGCATGAGCGGGCGCTTTAAAAAAACACGCCCCAAACCATGTTGGTCGACAGCCACGTAGAAAGACGGCATGCGACTTGAGTACAAGGGACTATTGGAGTTTTGTACCGGCACTTTCGATGACTCTAGGAGCATCGCACGACCAGAAAGCCGTAAAGAAGGGGACCGAAAAAACCCAGTCGGAGATGTCATTGATGGAGCATGCTATGTCAGCTCAGCATCTCGTCCGAAGTCTAGTCTAACCTAGCCCATCTATTCAAGCAAACTAGCCTGATTGGTATAGAGCACATCCACCACATTGTTGAGCTTGTCAATCGTGTCAAGCGCCGCATCGTACCCTTGATCTCTCTCCTGCTCATCGAAGACGATCAAGCATCCCGCACCTTGGTCCAACACGCCAATAATGACCTTGTCCAGGATCATCTGGCCCAGCTTCCTTTCCACCTGTAGAACATCGAGCCCTACCATCTTGGCAACATGGTCAATTTCGACTCTGGAGAATGGCTCAATCACTTTGATGAGATTCTGTTCCAGCATGGCATCGTATAACCTCCGCAGATGGTTTGCAATGAACCTGTCACTACCAAGCTCATTCCGGTATTGCGCCAACGCCTGCTCGTACGACTCCAGACTCCTGTCAGTGTGTGCTCTCGCTACCGCCTTCATCGCCTCCAGGTTCTTTCCAGCGTATTTGACTGCATGCTTGCCCTGCATCAGATTCTGCACATCGTCACCCTGATTTAGCATCACCTTGCAAAGCAGCATGTACTGCAAGGCTGATGTTGCTTGCGCCGAGTCATCCAAACCATGGTATCCTTCCATCGCTTCGATGAAGTATGAGAACGCCGTGTTGAAGTCGCTGTCTTCCGCGTGAAGCATGCCGGATTGCATGTCAAGATTCGCCTGAAGCGCAGGGGGGCAGTAGACACTGGCTGCGCTAGTACGGGCGGATGTGAGAGCGGCGCGACCCTTCGGGACATTTCCAAGAGCGTGATAGACTTTGGATTCGAGCAGCTGGACTTCCACAAGGACAAGCTTGTCATCGAGACGGCGAAGTTCTTTCAGAAGAGAGTTGATTAGGGTGAGAGCGTCGTAGTATGATTGCTTCTGCATGTAAAGCTGTACAAGGCGTGTCTCGAGGTTCTGGCGAAGGAACCCACGGCGCTCGCTGATGGCCCATTCTATACATGACTTTGTGGTGGTGATCTGGATATCGACGGTGTTTGGTATCGGGGTGAAGAGGTCGAGCAGTTGTCGGACTTGATATATATTAGCATTGTCCATGATAGCGTACTCCCCCACGTACCGAGCTTTGCAGTCTTTGCCTTGGCCAGTGATGATAGGACAGAGCGCACATCCTGGACAAGCTGTGCAAGATCGTTCGCCCTCTTCTGATCGCGGTACACTTCACCTAGACCTATAAGAGCAGTTTCGTAGTTCTTTGCTGATGCCTCTGTTTGTCCAGGTCCCTGCTTCATCACATCTTTGTATATCTGTTCTGCCTTTGCGGGCGACTCTTTTGCTAGCTTCTGCGCTTCCTCCACCTTCTTGGTGGTATCTTCCTGAGCCATGGCGGCTCGTGTCCAACTGTGGTGATCTGAACTCTAGTAGCTTGCACAGATTTTGGACTAGCGGCAATGGAGCGACTGGCTTCCTGGATCACACGAGTCGAAGGCTGATGGTTGATAGATGGTAGTCGAGATGATGAGTGGCTGTTCAATGAATCGCGTGAAGCTCAAGGTCGTCACAGCTCACTCAGAAATTTGCAGATCTCGCCCACCGTATTGAAAGTCGGCCAATTTTTCGCCGACCCTGGGGAAATGTTCACTCGGCTCAACTTTTTGCGGGCAAGAGGTTCTCTTCCTTCCTGATCACTGCCGATATGGTGAGTTGCGCTGACTTTTTAATAACGATGTCAAATACTGATGCATTGTATAGAAGATAAAAGCGCTTTCGCGCTCTGCCGAGTCGCAGCAGGCGCCCGGAACGAACGTCTCCCGGCAACCTCGAAATTTGGACCCCTCTCTGCACCCCTTTGAGAGAGCGAGAGAATATACAAGAGCTCTCAATGCGACAAAACTGGAGCGCATGTTCGCTGCGCCTTTCTTAGCTCAGCTAGGCCGCGGACATGTGGATGGAGTCTATACGATTGCAAAGGACCCCAAATCTCTGGAACGATTTGCATCTGGAAGCGGTGATGGCGTTGTCAAAGTCTGGGATCTTACGAGCAGAGACGAAGTATGGCAGACACAAGCGCACGACAATTTAGTGAAGGGGATGTGCTGGACCGAGGATCATAAGGTCATCTCTTGTGGTAGTGATAGGTCCATCAAGATGTACGACCCATACAACACACAGTCAAATTCCGCACCCATCGCTACATGGCTCGGACCAAATGCGTTCAACTCGATTACCCGCCACAGAAATTCGCCTACAGTAGCCGCATCTTCGTCAGTCATCTCAATCTACGACCTGACCCGCCCCTCGACTTCTCCCTCACAAACCATTGCCTGGCCCACCTCAGTCGATACCATCAACTCAGTCGCCTTCAACCAGTCTGAAACCTCGCTCCTGGCCTCCACAGGTACCGACAGATCACTCATCCTCTACGACCTCCGCACATCTACCGCCCTCCATCGCTCCGTCATGACCCTCGCCTCCAACAGCATTGCCTGGAATCCGATGGAGCCCTTCAACCTCGCCGTAGGAAGCGAAGACCACAACATCTACCTGTTCGACACACGCAACATGAAGCGCGCCCTTAACGTGCTCAAGGATCACGTCGCGGCCGTCATGGACGTCTCTTGGTCACCAACTGGCGAAGAGCTCGTATCCGCTTCATACGACCGCACCGTACGACTCTGGAAGCGCAATCAAGGCCACAGCCGAGACATCTACCACACAAAGCGAATGCAGCGCGTCTTCTCCTGTGCCTGGAGTAGTGACAACAATTACATCATCAGCGGTTCCGACGACGGGAACGTACGGCTGTGGAGGGCGGAGGCCAGCAAGAGGCAGGGAGTGAAGAGTGCGAGACAACGGCAGGCGTTAGAGTATGACGAGGCTTTGAAGAAGAGGTACAGTCATATGCCAGAAATCAGGAGGATCGCTAGGCATAGACATGTGCCCAAGGTGGTGAAGAAGGCGGGTGAGATCAAGGGCGAGGAGCTCAAGGCGCTGAAGAGGAGGGAGGAGAATGAGAGGAAACATAGTCGGAAGGGTGAGAAGCCAAGGCGGCCAGAGAGGGAGAAGATGATTTTGGCGAACGAGGAGTAGGTCGTGAAAGACTACACGACCGTGTCTGAATCTCATGTCGGCATAGCGATGGCGTTCAATTTTCCGAAAAGCAGGTGGTTACATGAAGATGCCATCAAAGGAGGCTCAAAAGTAATTATGATACCAAATATATTCACGTCAGACTCTACCACTTCTTAAGCGCTGGATGACTTCCCATGAACCTAGCCTGAACCCCATTGAGAGCGCTTCCTGAAAATGCAACTCATTACAGCATCAAATCATACCAACCAATGCAACCCCGTAACCAGTATCACCAATTCAACCTCAACCAACCGTCTGCGCCGCCCCGCTATCCACCCACCTATACTCGGGCAGCTTCCACTTCTGACCCTGAAAAATACTGAACCCCTGCAACCAATTCGCAAAAACATCCACCTTCAACCAGCTCACCAGCCCCAAAATCGCAAGCTGGACCTTGATCCCCCACGCACTCATCGGGTTCGCCAACTTGGGCATGCTCCGCGGGAACTGCTGGATCTTCCTCGCGTAAGGGTGCATGATGCCCTCGTACCGTTGTAGCGCGCCCGTGACGTCCTCTGCGTCCTTGCTGATCTCTCCTGCAAGGACGTAGGCACCGATGATAGCCAGACTGGTGCCCATCCCTGTGAATGGGGTGGGGCAGTATCCCGCGTCGCCAACGAGCGCGACACGTCCCTTGTACAGTGTCTCGGTCCTGATCTGCGCGATCTCCGAGCCGTAGAAGTCTTTCGCGTCGGGTGCAGAGGCAAGAATCTCGGGCGTCAGCCAGCCGGCGTCTTTGAATTCCTCTGTGAAAAGCTCCTTCACGGCAGGCATGCCGCGCTGGTAGGCGGCGCGGTAGGTGTCGAGCTGGGCCTGGTCGCCGTGGTTGATGACGAAGAGGTGGGCGCGGGTGCGGCGTTGGGGGTCGGGGCGGAGGAGGATGCAGCGGCCGCCGGGAGCGTTGTACCATCTGCTGTACTGGTCACCATTGAGCAGGTCTTTGTTGATGGTGAAGTAGGCGGCAAAGGTGTCGAGAGACCAGATGTGTTCTCTTGTGCTGGTGTTGAAGACCATGGCGCGGACTTTGGAGCCCAGACCGTCGGCGGCGATGACGAGGTCGTAGCGGGCGGCGTCTTTGCCGTTGGCGAACTCGACGTAGGCCCCGTTGTCGTCTTGGTCGATCGAGGTGATGTGCTCGCCCCAGACGTAGGTTGCTTTATCTTTTGTGGTTTCGAAGAAGATCTTGGCCAGGTCGCCGCGGAAGACTTCGAATTCCGAGGTGAAGGATTGCACTTCAGTGCTGCCGGTTGCTTTGAAGAGGGCGCGGACTTTGTCTTTGGGGTCGACGAATGCTACGCCGGCTTCGTGGGTGCTGGTGTCTTTGATTCTGGATTCTAAGCCCATTTGACGAATTACTTCTACTGCTGCTTCACGGATGTCGACGCTCTGTCCTGTGGTCCGGAGCTGTGCATCGCGTTCGACTACCGTAACTTTGTGTCCTGCTTTGTGTAGCCAGTATGCTAATACTGGGCCGCCAATACCTGCCCCGCTGACGAGGATGTTGAGCTGTTTGGCCATGATTGTTTCAAGTTCTGTGAGTCTATGTTGAAATAGTCGAGGAAATGAGACAGGTGTTGAAGGCGGTTTGGCTATCTGAGAAGTCTATGGTGTGAGGGAAAACGAAGCGGGAAGAATGTGTCCAGGTTATACAAATTGCACTTAGTTCCAAGAGCCGCAGGGATGAATTCTTCAAGACGACATCATTCATGCACAGCCAGATCTAGGCAACAACGCGGCCAATAGATGTAGAGTAACGTGCAGTACGTTACGCCCGGCGTCAACTGCAATCTGCTGTATTATCGTGTGTACGCGAAACAACCTGGTCGAACAGTCGTCAGCCACGATGAGTGGTAGGTACAATCAACTTCGCAGATCGAGCAAGTCTCGATTGTTTGTCTGAAGTTGCGATTGTCCAATCAGCTTCGAGAGCTGTCTCCTACGTCACCCTGCCTTCAGCCATGTGAAGTCGCATGTCGGCGCTTGAGTCCACCGATGCGGTGCAACTCCTTTACCGACATTGAGTGAAGCCTTCTGAACTTCACGCAAAACCGCTCCTGTATATGAAATTCTTCCAAACAAGTTGCAGATGTGGACAGATGTTCAGAACCGCCTCGAGCCACCGAGATCTGTCTGGATCGTCAGTAACCGCGGCAACTCAAGCAAGGTCAAGCCAAGCCAATGACGATCATGATTTGCTTCATCTATCTTGCATCTTCGACCCTGCATAACAAGCCTGCCTCTCGCAAACAACTCATGCCAAGGATCCTTGTGGTATCGGTGACAAACGTCTCAGGTTTGTAGAGTCATAAGTCAGTCCGTTATAGATCCAGTTCGTCCTTCCAGTCACTGCTGCCGTCGAAAGCATCCACATCTTCGAAGCTTGTCATGACCTGATGTCGCTTTCACACCGATCTGTGCATAGACGAGAAGACACAATTAACCCACTTCACTGACCAAAAAATTCATATACCTCAGCAGCTGACTAGCGAGGATTGGCAGTAATCCAGCTCGTTGGACGAGCCACTGCAGCAATTAGTGTATGGCTAGGACAGTCGTGTGATGGCTTGTGAACTCCCATATAGTGACACCGAGAGTCACACAGATTGAGTTTCTGGTGGCAAGAAAGCCTGCGGCCAAGACGAGCGCTTCTTGGTGTGACATGGTGCCGCAGTTCAGTGGCAGGTAACGCAATGAGAGATCGAAATGAGAGAGGACGTGGCGGAAATGCTGCAAGGCTCTCAAGGCTGTCAAGGCTGCGGAGATGATCCAGCGGTCACCTCTCCAGCATCGTGACAGGACCAAGGAGCATGCGAAGATGTCTGCATGCAGTCGCATGCGAGTACAAAGGTGTAAGATGACATGTGCTACTGAGCTGCACGTGTGAAAGGCTGACTCATCACTTACAATACCTGCCATGTCGATTCTTCACCTCCCACATGAGCAGACTCACAAGTTATTCAAATATTTATCGTCGAAGCTCTTCAATCGTTGAAATCATCAATACTCGACCTCTCGACTGTTGAGCACTATCCTATTCAGACCGTAGTTCGGTCCTCCACTACAACATTTCCCTCACTCGCGCTCTCTGAGTGCACTGGAGGCCTGTCGTCTCCCGATCATCAGTTTCGCAAGAGCGGGCCTCTACCTCAGACCGAGCTACATACTCAAGCTCTTCCACCATAAGCTCAACCGACAGATGCATGCAAGGTAAAAAGCGTCCATCTTCCCAGCAGCCTTACGACCGTGTCTCCTGGACGCTCCACATTACCTAGTTCACATCAACGAAAATTCAACTCCCATTCGTAGCTCATACATTTCGCAACAGAATCCATCAGGATACAAGAGCTCTAAGCTCGCAATGCCGGCCGTCGGCAAAGCGACCGTTAAGCTTCTCAAGCGGGTGCAGGGTGGGCGTCAGTGCAATGGTATTGACACGGGGTCCGAAGCTACGACGCCTTTTTCTCGACCATCAGCGGAGTCATCATCGGGGCTGTTCCCATTCTCACAGACCATGGTTTACGCGAGTCGTAACACATCGACAAGCTCTATGGCTCCTGGCAGACGCGGAGTGGAGACTGGTAATGTCACAGGTGATAGGCATATCAGACGTGCCCGCGACTCGACGGGCAGTGATGCTCCCGACAGACTCACCGCTCTTATGGGGTGGTTCGACGAAGTAGGCGACCGTGCGAAGGCGGATATCATGCGCCATTGGATCGAGACTGAGTATCGCCGCTGCAAGCATCTCGAGAAGTGGTACCGCGATACTTATCCCAACGAGGACGTTTTTCTGCAAGATCGTTCTCGGAATGCTGAAGTCCACGGTTTTCTCACAAAAGAAGAATATCAGAGATTCTTGATGGAGTATGAGGCCGTCTCCGGCGCCGATCATGAGCTCAATGCCTGCGTCAGGGATCATGTGGACTACATCTCCTTCTATGTAACCACAGACAGCGGTCCTGCATGGTTACCAAGCCATAGCATGGCCAATCCCCGCCACCAAAGCGCTTATGCTCGAAACAGCAGCGAATCCGGGACGCCTCTCTACAATGACAACCCCTTCCCTAGGACCTTATCTATATCCTCCACTACACAAGAAACCCAAGTCACTCCCTCTCGCCTGGTACGCCAAGGGTGCAACCAATATGTTTTCATCCCGCCGGCACTACGTGGAAGACAAAGTGCGACAGCCACAGAGACAGCAACCACTCCAACCACTCCAACCACTCCAAATCCGTTTGAGACCTCTGAGTCCTACGCTCACTCTTCGTTCAAGCCTCACGAGACAACTTCAGCTCCTGTGACAAAGGATCGGGCAGACGCGGCTACAATTCAGCGTCTGCAAGGTACAATGGTTGCGGAGTACGAAAGTTGGGCTGTTAAGTATCCGAACCCGGGTCCACGAGTCACCGCTGAGCTGCAAGACTTCAGAGCAAGATGTCTACTCTTCGAATTGCACGAAATCAGGCAGGAGCAAAGCGTTGGCCAGCGCTCCTCGCCACACACTCCTGGCTCGTCTGGTCCGTTCGGCTACAATCCCCGTATCGGTCGTAACGAGACCCGAGAACCACCAAGGAAGTCCCGCAGGTTGTACTATGCACGAGACCAAGACTCCTCAACCACAACAAGTTGCTCAGCAGCACATATCGACACAGGCTATGGATATTGGCGTTTGGGGTTGGTTCGATTTCGATTTGATATGTGCGATACCCAGCGAGACTCCGGTCTGACGCTCAGCGAGTTTTGAGAGTGAACTCAAGCTTCATGGATAACCCAGCTACATGCAAACCGAAGCAGAGTAGTTTGCAATGAATGACAATTCGATCATACGAGGCTTCTGCCCTGCTGTCTTCTGTGCATGTCCTCCTGAGGCTTCTGGATACTGTCTTTTTGCCACAAGCACGGCGGCATCCTTAGCTTGGACAAGTAAGTGTGCTATAGACAGACTATGGTTAAGAGGAAAGCAAATGTCTCGAATGAAATTCTGTCCAGACTCTAGGCACGATTCTGTTCAGGAAACCATGATCGAGACCTCGGTCTTTAGCACGATTGTAGCCTGAACCTTGGTTCCATAGATCAGTGGTTCTAGTCAGGGTTGAAGGATAGAGAATCTATGCGTCTCGATTGTTGTAAATCTGTCATACTATACTTAGAATTCTTAGCAAGAACAGTGGCGTACTTTGGTCGAAGAGGGTCCTGCACCACACTTGGCAGATATGCTTTAATAATCATACCAGCTCCGATCAGCCTTAGCTCCACAACTGACACACCCTCTGCCAGTCTCAAGCTGGGCCGCCCTAACATCAAGCAGTCTCATCTCCAGCCGTGCGTGCCGCTGTCTCTGCTGCCACCAATCTTCCCTTCCTGCGCTTCTATCTTTTGACGCTTGACCTTGTCTCGGTGTTTCTAGTTTGCTGCTCGGCTGTATGCCCTCGCTGCTTCCCTCGCCTGCTTTTCCCCTAGTGTTAGGCCGGCATCAGCTGCCGCAAGCTTCATAGACAAATGACTGTCGGCAGGTCGATTCTCAACGCGGGACTGATTCAGGATTGGCTTTCCAGCCTTCCTGTCCCTGTTCCTCTCCAAGATTCTCTCAGAAACCTTGTCCTGTCTTTTCCGCTCCGGGAATGGAAGAGGAGCCCATTCCACTGCCGGTTCAGCCTGCTTTTCTGCGGGCCAGTGACTGAGATTGGGTTTCCAGCAGCAGCTGCAGCGGCATAGCCTCGGTGGCCACGCTCAGCGTATACCCCGATCCCATAACTCGCAACCGACATGGCATGAGATTTGGCACCAATATCCTTCATTGTCTGGCCGGTTGCTTTCAACTTCTCCTGCAAGGCGAACCGCCCCTCCCTGCCATCTCCTGACGCGTATGTCCGTTGGCAATCGTTTTGAGGGAACCAAGTTTCCCCATTTCGGCGATGGTTCTCCCACTGTCCAGGACTCCCCGGTGCCCAAGCTCGCCGATGCAGGCCATGGTCCGCCCGCTTGCCCGGATGGAAGTGACGGATGCACGTCCCAAATCGGGCGTTGTATGGCCACTCTTTTCGATACAAGCGACGGCCATGAGACTGGTGTCTCTCCGAGTCAGACCATGTTCTGCAAGCGTAGCTGGGACCTTGACTGTTTTCGATGTCGCAAGACGTGCGATGTTGCCCATCGTCTGGCCGCTTGCTTCAATGGACGCGATGGCCCGTCTGGCCGTCTCGGCCTATGTAAGACCCTTCGCTGTAAGCGCTGGCTGACCGAACTTCCGGTTGTGTGATCCAATGAGCTGGCACAGCGAGGTCTTGTCTGAATGAGACGGGTCAGAAGTCAGTCCCTGCTTTCCGATATAGCCATGGACATTTGAAGGCCAACTCGATGGCTGAATGACGGTGGTTGTCCCCTTTTCGTAGTGACGGTGCCTGAGAACCCAGTGCCATGCCGGAGAATCACCCCCGGTGCTCTTGCGCATCTTCAAGCTGACGGCAAACCAAGCGAAATAGTACAGGTGGGCAGGAGGCGACCCAAGCTGATAGGTACTACGACCTTGATAATCTCATCAGAGAGCTGACTTTGCAAAGCATCGTTTGACAGCACTACCAGACAAGAGCTGGTCGTGCACTGGCTGGACATCAAAAACATGCGCAACACACACACATACTTGTTGAATGAACACTACCAGCTTTTGCCTGGTAGTGCACCGGCTGCAGCTCGGAGACTTGTGCACTGCACACGGTATGATCAGGTACTATCAGCTGGAAGCTGGTAGTGCACCGGCCGCATGTCAGAACCTGTGCAACGCACACTTGATAACCAAGCACCACCAGACGAAAGCTGGTAGTGCACTAGCTGGAAGTCGGAAAACTGTGGGAGCACACTCATCAGGGACTACCAGACAAAGGCTGGTAGTGCACTAGCTGCAGCAGGTCATAGACCTTTCAATGCACATTTGACGATCAGATACTACCAGGTTCCGCCTGGTAGTACACCTGCTCTAGGTCAGGAACTTGTGCAACCTGCACTAGGTGATGAAGCATTACTCGACGAATGCTGGTAGTGCACTGGCTCTGGATCAGAAATGTGCTAGATGCATACGCAGCAGTAGCTGTAACTACCAGCTTCGACCTGGTAGTCTACGTCTGGTAGTGCTCTGGCTCTAGATCAGAACTATGCTAGACGCATACCCAACACTAGTTGTAACTACCAGCTTTGAAGTGGTAGTCTTCGTGTCTGCTAGTTGCTAGAAGGCCCAGCAAAACTCCCGGCTTGAGATTCGCGGCACCATTTGACACCGTAGTCTCCATGTCTGGTAGTTCGTTGAAAGGCCCGACAACGCTCGCGACGTTGGGTTCGTGGCACCACAACACGGTTCAGGGACAAGTAAGGACGATTTAGCTACGCACGCTATGTTGGGATAGGTTCTGTGTAGGAGGCTGATCTTGACGACCTGGATTTGCTTGCTATCAGTTATTGCTTCGCCCTGCCTTACATCTGTCCCGTTCCATGCTTGCCCGTTCAGAATCAACATCCTGCAGGTACAGTCCGAAGCCTGGAGCTCAAAAATCGTCTGCCCTATACACCAGTCCAGGGTAGCACCGATGGCCAGATACGAATTGGTCTTAGAGAAGAAAGAAAAATCCCAGAATGCACTCAATCCCCCGGTCTCGGCGTTTCCAGAACCATTAATATGTGTCCAGTCCGGAATCTTTGCCATCATGCTTTGTCAACCCCAATCGGCTCATGTTCTCAACCGTTCTCGAAGGTGAATTGGTCCTGGTAGTTCTTCCGAAGAACCCGGCTTCTGACATCGAGCTTATCGTACCCATCCCCATGCTCTTTCTACCCAACCATATGGAGATTTGTGCCTGTCCGTGGCCTAAGTAACGGGAATGATCGAAATGTCGAACGGGTTCTCGGGATCATGCCTGTCCTGGAGGGCGGATTGCTGCTGGTGAGTTCTGATTGGAGGTCGCAGACGGCGAAGGGGTGATCGACTCGTTAAACAGGTTAGGTTCCTGGGTTCTGGCGACCTTAACTCACTGATCCCCAGGTTCGTCAGTAGCTTTGCGCTTTGAGACGGTCCTTTCCTCGTTCCCGCCACCAGTGCTCAGCTCCTGGTCGGCCGAGCGACCGTTTGCGGCGCCAGAGTCCACTAAGCGTACGCGTAGTCAGCTGAAATGATAGGCTCGGGTGAGTTGGAAACCGTCGCATTTGCGGACTTGGTATCAGATCGCGAGCTGGTAGGGGACGCCCAGGCATGACAACATCCGATCGCATGTTCCCGTCTCGAACGTATTCCTGAAAGTCCGTGTCCACAGCATCCCTGTCTGTGGGATAAACTGCTATCTCGTTATCACCGGGGGCGTACCCCGGATGGGTGTGTTCTTGATCGATGCGCTCTCCAAGCTCTAGAGCGAGTCGAGCTATGTTACGGGATTTAAACATGTACCTCAATGCGTCGGTCACATAGTACTGTGCGGAGTCCATGCATTCCTGTGTCCGCTTATCGCAATATTGTCAGAATTTGGTGCACTTGTATTCGGCCAAGACCGCTGTTTGCAAGTCGAATCTGTTGTTTGGGGGCAGAAGGAACGGGGTTGAGAGCGGTGTGGTCCCCGCCCTCAATTACCATCCTTGCCTCCATTCCAGCTGCAAGGGTCGTTGCTTCGAGGGTTTTGCTGCTTCATGGGAACAGAGTCTCCAAGATTCCTGTTAAGAACCAGGAATGCCGCTTCAAACCTCTTATTGCTTACAGGGAGACGGTGTTCACGAGACTCCGCCGATGAAGCAGGAATGTCGCTTTGGAGGGTTTCTTAGTTCCAGGAAACGGGTTTCCGATATTCCTGTTAAGAACCAGTTATACCGCTTTGAATACCTTCCTGCTTACAGGGAAACGAAACTTATGAGATCCTGTTCTGAACCAGGAACGTAGCTTGTAGAGATTTATTAGTTGTAGGGAAATGGGTTTCTGGGATTCCTGTTAAGAACCAGAAATGCTGCTTTGAGGACTTTCTTGCTTACAGCGAAACGGGATCTATGAGGTCTTGTTGTGAATCAGGAATGTTGCTTAGAGTGGTTTCTTGCTTACAGGGAAGCGGAGGTCGCAAGCTTCCTATTAGGGACGGTAACGTCGCTTCGAAAGGGTTTCCGGCTTATAGAGAAATGGGTTCTTCGAGATCCCATCAACAATTGTCATCCGGACTCGTCGAATAGTACTGCGTTCATATCCGGGCTGTCTAAGATATGTGCAACACCAAGTAGAATCCGATACAGAAAAGTGGCGGTCCACACCGGGTCTTCGCGACTTGGCTGCGCGATTACGATCAGCCAAGTTGCAGTAGGTCCGTTCTGCAGCACGGGAAACTAGAGCTTCCGTGCCACTACAAACGTATCCCTGGCTCCGGAGCCATTTCCACCGATGCACGGGACGCCTTTTGTCTCACCAGTCCTTTTATGGCAACATCTTCATCGTAACTATACCCGAAACTTGGCCGGGGATGTCGACCATAGATCTGGGATGCGTGCCAGCAGCTTGACGTACTTCGATTCCCTTAATTTTCGGGACCGTCCAGCACGATTTCTGTGATAATGTTTCTTTGCAATCCGAGAAAGCTGTGGACCTGCTGGTAGGTCGGCACAGAGAGCATCTCCATGTGCTTTGTTAAGTCGCCTTTTCGCGTATAACAGTGTCGAAGCATTGGAAGCCAGTGCAAGAAGTCAGCAATGGCGAACCAAATTTCAATGCCTGTACTACCAGCTCCAGATGATTTCCTGATTTGCCCGCCTGAATGCGGCCGGACGAAGCCATACGTCAAAGAGCAACTACCAGTTTCAATCTGGTAGTAGCATATCAGAAACGGTGAGAGGTCTTCCAAGAGCTAAGATGCTCCCTGGTTCCTCTTGCAGTGGTGCTTAATTCTCCACGATAGTAAGAAGCTTCGACATATGAAGCGGTGGTCAAGTAATCTCGCAGCTACATTTCGCCGGTCAAGGTACAATTTCCAAAGTCTGTTCGCTTGGCAGTGCGGTACTACCAGAAAAGTCCGAACGATATTCGGAAGCCGAAGAAGTGGTTAGCGCCTCGGCCGAACATTAAACCTGAAAGAAAACTTTCAGCTTGGCCTGTGGGAATAGCAAGCAAGCTGTTGAGGAAGCGAAATACCCATGCTAATGGAGTAGGTCAGACGATAACTGATAGCAAACCTAATCTTGATTCCTGGAAGTGGACGTCGCACAAAAAGCATGGTTAGGATAGAGCAGGGCAACTGAAGCTTGGGTATATCGATTCTTGATGACTTGGTAAGCAACAAGTTTACCAGCTTACATACTTACTCGAGTACTGCTGAGACCGGTTCTTGCAGAATATTGCCTATGACGGGATCCATCTCGCGAGGGTCAGCTGTCCTACGACCTGAGCGACCCTTGAAGCGAATCGTACCGAGGGCTCCTAACCACCTTTCCTTGGCAGTGGACTGGCCCTACTCGAGCGATCCGCGAACTTCCTCTTCTCTCCCTCTACCACCTTTCGGATGTGAGTAAGAGCACCTTGCTTCTCCTTTGGAGCTTTGCAGGTGTCCACTGTGTAAGGTGCTGATATGATGACCGAATCATCTACAATAATGTCTGTACCGTGCCATCGGGCAGCGTACCTGTTCCCTTATTAGCGTTTTTGTCCGGCAATAGGTGCGGGGCGGCAAGGCCACCGCCTATACCCGTGTGTCATTATTCGATCCACGAGTTTCGTACGTACATCCTGTCCAGCGCATTGAACAGCGCCTGTGCTTCCACCGTGACACCCTTCCCCTTCTTCGCCTCTTCCTCCTTGAGCTTCTTTATCCTCGATTGTTCGCGCTCTTTAAGCTTCGCTGTATCTACCTTGCCAATTGATGGAAGCGCAGTCGCAAAGCCGTCCTTGTTCTCAGCCAGTGAGAGGACTTGGAAATTGTGTATTGTCGAGATTGGAATGACGTGGTAGTCTCCAGGTTCGGCAAAAGCAGCAGAAGAGGGATTTGGTGGTGCAGGGGCGGTGTTGATTGCTACCACATTGAAGATCGGACAGGCTGTGAAGAGGGTACCTTCGAGAGTCTGAGGAGATGAGGAGGTTGTGAGCTTGACGCTGTTCTATATCTCAGTCTGTACTTCTCAAGCCGAACGGGAGCTACTCATCCACATACCGTGCACCAATGGCATTACTGAGGTTCTTCAATGTGTCTCCGGCAGGCTGACCTCCTGTCCGAGGCGTCGCAACTCGCTCTGCCGTTGCGCGTTTGGTCTCGGCCATGTTGATGACAACCTGTGATATGGGCGATTATGATGCAGTTTAGAGAGTAAATGAAGTTGCGCTCTATATGCGAGCCAACCACATGATCAGAGGTCACCTCTATACAGCAAGCTGTCGGCCTGCTCTTCGTGATTGTAATAGGAGTTTGGTGATGACAGTGCCCGCCGCTCTAGTACCGAATGTACAGCAAGACCTAATATGGTAGGAACAGAAGCTATGCTGTGTGCAGCCTTGAACTATGCCTAACAGCCGAATTGATGGAGTTCAAGACCAAATATGCCTTCAGTCGGCGAAGCCACCAGATGGAGTTAACGACAGCCAATCATATCGCGCGATTGAGCTTCTAGAGCCGCAAGGAAGACACCATGCTTCTCACACATACGCTTGGTAGGGGATTTTTCAAAGCAGTGTTGGGACTCGAGTTAATGGACTCGAGGTAATGATCTATTGGATATGTGCGTAAGCCAATTGCGATTACGAGTTACAAGAGGTGTTCCTGAAGATCCGTGGATGTGAAGCGGTTTTCTCATTTGTGCACTATCAAAAGAACTTCTAACACACTCGGGCATCATCCAGCTACCAAATCTAAGCGTTGTATTGACTGGCACTGACATTAGCACCGCGCCCAGTCCCTGAAGCTCTGTCTACGAATGTGAAGCGGTTTTCTCATTTGTGCACTATCAAAAGAACTTCTAACACACTCGGGCATCATCCAGCTACCAAATCTAAGCGTTGTATTGACTGGCACTGACATTACCACCGCGCCCAGTCCAATTCTCGTGACTGTACGCGCCCTCAGGGTACTTCTTGTTGGCGAACTCAGGCTTGATCTGGAAAGTGTGGGCACCGAAGTAGTCACGTTGGGCTTGGAGCAGGTTGGCGGGCAGGTCCTTAGACCTGTAACCGTCGTAAAAGGACAGAGCGGTGCTAAAAGCAGGAGTGGGAAGACCCCAGACGGCAGCCTTTGCAACGACGTTTCTCCAGCCAGCTTGGGCGTTGGTGATGGCCTCGAGGAAGAACTTGTGGAAAAGCAAGTTCTCGAGGTCTGGGTTCTCGCGGTACGCAGAGGTGATGTCCTTCAAGAAGACGGAGCGGATGATGCAGCCACCGCGCCACATAAGAGCGATCTCTGGCTTGTTGAGCTTCCAGCTGTACTCCTTGGCAGCCTATCAGAAATGTCAGTATATCTCTTCTCGTCACAGGTATGACTTCTACTCACGTTCTGGATCAACATGAAACCCTGTGCGTATGAGATGATCTTGGAGGCGTAAAGAGCCTGCTCGAGGTCGTCGATGAACTGAGCCTTGTCGCCGCTGAAGCTTGGGGTGGGGCCAGGGAGCAGCTGAGATGCACGGCCACGCTCGCCCTTGAGCGAAGACAAGCAACGAGCGAAGACAGCCTCACCGATAAGGGTGACGGGCATACCAAGGTCGAGAGCGTTGATGGCAGTCCACTTGCCGGTACCCTTTTGGCCGGCGGAGTCGAGGATCTTCTCGAGGAGGGGAGTTCCGTCCTCGTCGTTGTAGTACATGATGTCGCGGGTAATCTCGATGAGGAAAGAGTCGAGAACACCCTTGTTCCACTTGGTGAAGACATCGCCCATTTCCTTGTTGGACATGCCGAGACCGCGCTTCATGATGTCGTAGGCCTGGAATTTATAAGCTTCTAGTCCTCACAAGAGAAGTAATGTTGCTAACCTCGCAGATCAACTGCATGTCACCGTACTCAATACCGTTGTGGACCATCTTGACGTAGTGTCCGGCACCCTCGTCACCAACCCATTGGCAGCAGGGCTCGTTGTCAGACTTTGCGGAGATGCTCTGCAAGACGTCCTTGATGTATGGCCAGGCCTCCTCGTTACCACCAGGCATGATGCTGGGACCGTAGCGGGCACCCTCCTCACCACCAGAAACACCAGTACCGACGAATCGGATGCCCTTCTGAGCAAGGTACTTGGTCCTGCGGTTGGTGTCTGGGTAGTGGGAGTTACCACCGTCAATGATGATATCGCCCTCCTCGACACCGCCCTCGTTGAGAAGGAGCTCAATGAAGTCGTCGACTGGCTTGCCAGCCATGACGAGCATCATCATGCGGCGGGGCTTCTTCAGCTTCTGGCAGAACTCCTTGATGGAGTGAGCGCCGACAATTGACTTGCCCTTGGCCTCGTTGTCAAGGAAGCGGTCGACCTTGGCGACAGTACGGTTGAAGGCTACGACGGTGAAGCCGTGGTCAGCGGCGTTGAGGATCAGGTTCTGACCCATGACGGCCAGACCAATGAGACCGAAGTCTCCACTGGATGGTATCTCTGTCAGCTTGCCTGGTCATCTGGCATTGTGGTGTGTGTTGGGAGGAATTTTTCTCGGATGGCGGGGTTACTTACACGGCGGTGTCGGAAGACATGGTGGGCGAGGGGGATTTGTTTAGATGGTCGCGAAAGCTGGAGAGTCTCTGAAGGGAAGCCAGCTAGGAGCAGGAGTCAATTGTAGGACAGAAGGGAGGAGACGTAGAGTCAGGAAGAGGTGAGATGTTTTGGCGGTGCGGCGGGTTGTTGAACTGACCTTAGTGGGGTTGCACGGTGGATGACCGAACTACGGCTTTGCTAGAGCTATCTTTGTAACCTTTTCTTCCGGAGATGTCTTTTCGGCTGCGATTTTGTCCGGAATGATGCGGACTCTTGCGGACCAGAATGAGATGTGACTGTGCAACGTTCTAAGAGCCAATTGAAGTCACCTGAGCACGAAACATACAAGATAGTGGCTTCAATTAGCGACTAGCACTCTGTCGGGTTCTGGTTTTTCCCTCGCAATTCCGGGCTCGGCTGCCAAGCCACCTGACCTCCGACGTTTTTCTCCCACCAGACTCGCCGGTGGGTGACGAAAGCAAGCCACCTCACAGGCCGACCGAGCAACATCAGCCTAAACCACTGTCAAGCAGACCTCTTGAGACTCTACTGGAACTTCTTGCTTGCAGCACTACTTCACCCTTCAACTAAGATCAGATTACCCACGAGAGCAGGACGTCCTTGCGAGCCCTGGAGGCCAGCACAGTGAGGTAAGGCTATTCAATCCTCTGCTTTTCCTCGCAAGCTAGCCATCGCCGTCGTTCACCAAACGCACGCGCAAAAGAGCTCTTGCATATTTGCAAATCTATATCAAGACCTTCAGGCTCAATGAGTCACCCAGGTTCAGGTACATCGACACCTGCGGGCGGTCACGCGCTACCAGCAAAACCTGGATTCGCCTTCAAGCCGCGCAATGTCACATCTTCAGCTCCGCCAAAGCGCACTGCATCACCACAAGTGCAGCAGCAGTATCCATCCTACCCGCAAGGCGGCTATGACGTGAGCGGAGGATATGGCGCAGGGGCGCAAAGTTATGGCGACTATTCACAATACTACGGGCAGCAGGGACAATATGGTGGAGGCTACGACTACAACCAGTACGGTGCTCCAGCACAGGCTATGCACAACCCTTTCCCGATGGACGCAGCGGGTGGGTATGATCCCAACGCGACAAATCCTGACGCGGAATGGCAGCAACAGGTGCAGCAGTGGCAGGCCAACTACGCAAATCCTAGTGCCGACAAGAGCAAGCCGGGCATGAACGCCAACGCCCTGCCACTAAAGACGAACCGACTTGAATCCGGCACGACCAGCGCTTCGAGCACTCCTGTCCTCCCTGGCCAAAAGACAGTAGTTCGCCAAGGTGGCGGGCAAAAGTGGGAAGACCCTTCACTACTTGAATGGGGCAACTTGCACCGCATCTTTGTTGGTAACCTGGCGGGCGAGGTCACCGACGACTCACTTCTCAAAGCTTTCGCCAAGTGGCCATCTGTAACAAAAGCACGTGTAGTCCGCGACAAGCGCACAACCAAGAGCAAGGGTTTCGGCTTCGTGGGCTTCTCAGACGCGGACGAGTACTTCCAAGCTGCGAAGGACATGAACGGCAAGTACATTGGCAGTCACCCAGTCTTGATCAGAAGAGCAGAGACGGAAATTAAAGTCGCGAACAAGAAAGATGACCGTAAGGGCAAGTTTCAGAAAGGCAAGAGTGGCCATGGTGGTGGAGGAAATACAAATGGAGGGAAGAAGGATCCACTGGGCGCTCAATCTGGGCAAGGTGTTCAGAAGAAGGGCAAGACGGACAGCAAGTACAAGCTACTGGGTTGATGTAATTTTCACGGACAGAAGGTCCAGACAGAATGCTTTTCTAGCGTCGGAGTTGGTGGGGGTTCATACGGAAGGAGGATCACCAGGCCGCGGCCAAGGACTCCATGGCAACTTCATGGGGAATTTTGATTTCTCCTCTGTAGCTCAGATCATAACGAACGTGATAGCGATAGTACACAAAAAGTCCATTGGGTCATGTCGCAAGCCTGCATTTGTGGTTTCGCGCTCGCGTGTAAACTGACAGCTGCCTAATCGGCCTGGTATCCGTGACGGCCTGAGTCACCCAAACAGAGACACCACGCTCTGATCGCTCTTCCATACACATGACACATATCATCGTTCCTAATTATCTTTTCATCTCTCTCAAAATCTATTCCCGTATCTTGACATTGTGACAAACACAACAATCTCGCACAATGGACACCCCAGAATCCAACAAGCCAGTGCGAGAACTGCACACAAAACGAATGATTATTCGAGCAATAGATCCAGATCAAGACGCAGAGGACATTCACGAATGGTACAATCTCGCAGAGCCCATGAGATTCACGTAAGTCTATCCTCACTTCTTCATCATGCTACGATCCCAGCACCACAACCACCTATCAACACCTGCCTGACCACCAACCCCCAGCACGCAAGCCCCCAAGAAAGACGTCTCCGAAACCCGCGCGATGCTCGCCAAGCGCAACTCCCTCTCCCACTGCCTCCTCTACGCCATGACGATCCCGCACCCGCACCCCAGCCACAAGGGCCAGCGCAAAGTCATCGGCCGCGTGGGCTCCAAGTCCTTCCCGGAGATAGGGTACAGCATGAACCCCGTCTTCCAGCACAAGGGGTACATGACCGAGGCGCTGACGGCGTTCGTTCCGGAACTTTTCAATGTCATGCCCACTGCTGAGAAGGGCGGGTTCGACCACGCCATTGCGATGACGGATGTGGAGCATGTGGCGAGCATGGCGGTGCTGGTTAGGTGTGGGTTTGCGAAGGGGAGGGTCATTCCAGGGGAGTACACCAGTCCGCAGCTGGGGGTGAGGGACGCGCAGACGTGGTATGTTGCTAGGCCTGGGACGGATTTGCCAAAGGGTTTGTTGGAGGGGGAGTTGCGGGAGGATATGGACGGGGAGAGGCCGGTGCCGGATGTGCAGTAGGTGTGCCTTTGCACGGGGATCTTTAGATCCAGAGGCTAGCGTGATGACTTGATGAGTGTGTAGCACTGCTTGAAGAATTGGATCTCGAATATTCCACTGTATATTTGTTAGCTTCGGGACATGAATGTAGATTAGACGAGAACTTACATTGCAGCAACAAGCACCACACCCACAGCTCCCACCCTCACAATTTCCCCTAGCACTCCATAAGCCCCCAAGATTCCCTTCGAAGCATTCAACAGCACCGGCACAGACGCAGCGACCGCCACGCTCCCAGCGCTAGGCAGCACATTCAGCACGCTGAACTCCTGTGACACATCAGCATTCCCCGTGCACAAACCCTCGCAGAAATGGAACTCACCACTCCCCTCCCCCCAAACCAACCCCGAACAAATCCCGCACACCATGCAATCCTCCCCACCATATTCACCGCATTAGCCAGCACCACTCCCCTCGCCCCCAAGCCCGCCCCCACCACCGAACCCCACGCCGTCCCCGCAAACGCCACGAAGCTCGCCCCCATCCACAGGCTCTGCACATACAAATCCTTGTTTGTAGCCGTGGCCGAGACGAACGCCTCCAGCACCCCGTTCAATGCCAGCAATGGGATGTAGTACGCGTATGCACCCAGGACGTCGCCTGCGCCGAGAGCGATCCAGCGGGGCCCCGCGATCAGGGAGAGAAGGGGAGGGGCCAGGGAGGGGCCCAGAGTGGCGATGGGGAGGGAGAGGAGGGTGTAGATTTTTAGGATTGTGGTTAGGATTTGGGCTGCTCTTTGGGGGCCGGGGGAGGGGGTGGGTTTGGATTTGGGGTTTGGGGTTGAGGTTGAGGAGGAGGCGCAGAGTTTGGCGAAAAGGTTGCGCGAGGCTTCTTCGATCGGTTGGAAGAACATGCGCGCGATGAGGCCGCCGTAGTTGGATGCTAGGGCGTAGGAGCCTTGGTCTTGGAGCGTGGCGAGGGCGGTGATTAGGATGGAGTCGCCTTGGGTTAGGATGTATTTGATTGTGGATTGGATGGTAAGGGAGCCGGCGATTTTGAGGAGTGGGCGGGAGAAGTAGGAGAAGAGGTAGTCGTTGTTGGTTTGCGATGTGTTGGTGGATTGGGTGGGCTGGTTGAGTCGAGTTGGTAGAAGGGTGAAAGAGTTTTGATTGCCGACTGGGGTTAGCTTAAGGATATAGTAGAGTAGCAGAGTCGAGGCAAAGGCGAGCTGACCGAACGCAAAAGGGAGTACACCAAGATCGAGACGGAGTCGATGAGCCACTAGGGCACTGCCTACTGTTGCAAATGTCTTGACAATAGTCCCAGCTGCTTCAGCACCTGCTCGGACTTTGAAGAGCAGAAGGGTTTGTGCAGCTACAAATCCAGGCTCTGAGGCCAGTTCAATTACTGCTGCAAGTCCGTATATGAAGACTGCGTGGCCGATATATGGAGTTGCTGCGATCTCCCCTTCGGCGCCAGAGAGTGTTGTCCATGATAGTCCTCCAAGAAGCAGGGCAAGCGGGATACCCAAGAGCAACGACAAATAGGAGAGATTTACAACAACCTGGACACCACTGGCTATCTTTGACTGCGTCTGCGATGATTCGGTTGCTTTACTTTTTTCATCCTGAGATTCTACTGCCACAGGCTCCGACTCGGCGTCAGTTGAGCCAGCTCGCTGGACTGCCACACGGAGGCTTTCTCTGGCGAAAAAGAGAACACTGATTGAGTATAGCTCCAATTGCACTGCTCTGCCAAGCGTGGCTGGTGTTAAGAAGCGCAGCAGTATCTGATTGAGCAGAAACGTGAGAGCTCGAGACGAGACTTGAAGCGCAATCAGATACGTCGCTCCTTTTGCCGCAGCGGACGTGGAAGAGGTCGCCATGATTCTGCAAGCATTCGTTGAGACTCTCCTATCGCTTTCTCATCACTGCAGCTCAAGCTCCATTTTGACATTAGTATTTGGATTGTGAAAAATTGACGCCGGATTATTGATGATCACAAACATCGCCTTCGGATCTCGGAAGTGAAGTTGACTCGCAACAAGCACCTCTAGCATGGGGAGATCCTCTCTACAAGCAGGCCGAGCATGGACTAGTTTCCAGACATCAATTCTGAGCACAAATGAAAGACATGTATAGACAATCGCTCATTACACACATTACATAATCCTCTATGTCGCCTGATACGTCCCGCCCACGACCCTCCTCTTAATCTTCTCCCCCTCCAACGCCTTCCACACCGTCCCCTCACCATCACTAAACGGATCGTCCTCCCCCTTGACCTCAACACCGACCTCACTCCCTACACCCTCCAACGAGAACCTCGCCTCCGCCCTCCCAACCTTCGCCTCTCCCTCCGTCTGAAACCTAGCCAATACCTTCCCCATCTCCCCCTTCCTCAACGTCACCTCCCCAAGCGCCCAATAAATGACGCCACGCTCCTTACTGAACGTGCCAACAGGTTTACTCAAACAGCTGCCCGCCTTCGTCCCCTCACCAAGATGCAAGACGAGCGTCACATCCCTGAGCACGACCTCCTCCCGTCCTCCCAGCTTCTGAAGATCAAATCCAGGATTCAGTCCATAGCTAAGGATGACACTCGTCTGCTTCTCCTCCACCTTCCACTGCGGCTGCAGCAGCACAGGCGCCAATCCCGCCTCCGTGCCGCCCGGGCTGATCTGGTACTTGAACGCCGTCTGTGCCTTTCCCCTTCCAAGATTCGCGACATTCAAGCTGTACGTCCCGGGCCCGCCCTCGCTCGTGTTGGCGAGGAAAGCAGGGTTGGGCGCCACCTTGTCCAGCCGCTCGAAGTTGGACAGACGGATTGTTTCGCTGTCTGTACCTGTTGGGTCGCCGTTGTACGTGACTGCGATCTCGCCGATCACGACGGAGCGAACCAGGGCCCCGGCTTCGAACCAGGCACTGATGGTCTCGATTACGCTTGCATTGAGGCCGGGGGCGGAGAGCTCGGGGTGGCGGTGAGAGGCGCTGGCGGCGCTAGAGTGCGAGCGGCCGGAGCGGATCGAGGTGGTGTCGTCTCTTTGGGCAGAGGTGGGGCGGACGGCGGACAGGGGTGAGTGAGGCATTTGGCCTGGGAAGGGAGCGAAGGGCATGGTTGTTGGCAGGGAGGAGGTGGGGGCTGAGGGCTGAGGCGATGCGATTGGAACATTAGACATGGCTGTTTGGACAGGCGATGCGGGCTCTTCGGGAATGGCTCTCGCTTCTGGAATGGCGGGTGGCCCGGAGAATTGTCCAGGTAGCGTTGGGGCCTGCATTGAATCGTAGACACTAGCACGATTATCGCGACGTCCCCGGACAGTGCCTGTTCTGCGGCCACCAACAACAGGAGGAGCGCTCTAAGCCTTTGTTAGTACTGAATCTGCAAACGTCACATAGCACATACCATCTTCAGCTGCTTTGAGATATTCGCTAGTGCATCTGCATCACCAGCTTCTTGACTCGCAGGCGCATCCTTAATGTCGACCTTGAAAGAAGGTGTCGCTTGTTCACCAGAGGCTTCTGCAGCTTCTTGCTCTGCGGCCGATATTGGATCAAGTTGTGCTGATTTGCCCTTGTCGACAGCTTGTTCGTTCTGCTTTCTGTCAGCACTGAAAAGTCATGCCGCCGCAAGTATGCTTACTCCACCATCAGTAGCGGCCTCACTCGGCTGCCTTGCGGGCTGATCTAAGCTCAATCCCGCCAAATCGTTGGTATGGCTGCCGTTTGGAATGACTGATTCCACCGCTCCATTTGTCGTTGGAACCTCAGTCGGCCTCTCTGTGTCCGATCTGCTCGACACCGTTCTAAGGGGCGACCTCGGGCGCTCTGACTCCTCCTCCCGTGGTGGTTCCAGTGTGGGCACTGTATCTCTGCTCCTGCCCATTCTATTCGAGAAGGAGCTGAACGTCGAGCTGTTCGGAAGTCTCGAAGCTCTCTTATCGGGCGTCCTCTCGGGTGACTCGGCTATCCTACCAGCACCAGAAGGGATCTTGCTCTCTCTCCTTCGTCCAAGCACAGTCCCGAGTCTTCTAAGTCCGCGCGGCTTGTCCGCCTTTGGTGTTGGCAGATCCGAAACTGTACGATATGAGTTTGATTCTCCGAGCACTATACCGGCATATGACGCACCAGAATCACTTCTTTGACTCGCCCTGTCATCACTAGGGCCAGCTGCTGGGGCCGGTTGCAGGCTGCTGACACTCGGACTCTGCTGTACTGCTTGTGGTCTTCTTGCCGTTGAAGGACGCTCTCCACTGCCCGTGCGCATAGCAAATGTCTTGATCTCATCCGCAGTCTCCACCGTCAACAGCACATTGAGACATGACTCCGCGGCTATTCTGTTCCTCTCCACCTTATCGACTTCGTGCGTTTGGAATTGCGTAAGCACATCTCGAAGGTGGTTCAGCCGATTCTCGTCCAGTGACTGCAAGCTCTCAAACACGAACGGGGCCTGAGCTTCCCACT
Source organism: Elsinoe australis (assembly GCA_007556505.1). Classification (NCBI taxonomy): domain Eukaryota; kingdom Fungi; phylum Ascomycota; class Dothideomycetes; order Myriangiales; family Elsinoaceae; genus Elsinoe; species Elsinoe australis. Next base: position 310,249 of record SWCS01000012.1, read on the forward strand.
GTGTTTGCGCATTATCCAGGTCCTTGCTCGCTGCGCCAATCTTTTGCGCAGTGCCTTTCTGACCAAGTTTGTCTAGCTTCTTCTGCGCGCTGTCGATATCCTTTGCAAGTGAATGAAGGTTCCCCTGGATGTTGCTCATACCAGTCATTTCCTGGTTCTGCGAATTGAACAGGCGCAAGGGTTGCTCGACATCGGCCTCGATCTTTTGCGCAAGGTTGTGGTGCGTGTCGGCGAGTGTGTCGAGCGCGGAGATCAGTGCGGACCAGGGGGTTGCGAATACTCTGTACGATCAGGTTAGTTTCCGACCTGCAGGTTTTCGGTGGAGGCCTGCCAACCCTAGTTCTTGCGGATCTACAATAGCAGGTCGTCGGGCAAGCTTGCGCAGGCCTTGCGAATACTGTTCCTCGAGTCTCCGTCGTTCCTGTGATCATCCGCTTAGTCGCGCGCAACAGTGTTTTGGAGGGTTGGACAAACTTGTAACCAATCCGCAATGCCGCTGTTGATCTGTCCCACTAGTCGCACGCGATTATCGAGTACTTGTACAGCTTCCGAGGGCTGTAAAGTGGCCTATGTGTTGTCAGTTTGGTCTGCCTCGCATCCGGCTTGTCCAGGGTAGGTCTCACCAGCATGGCCGGATACTCTTGCCTATCGAGGGCCATTGTGATTATGTGCGCGGGTTTCCGCAATCGCAATTACTATGTCGTATTGATATGTGCTTTTCGGTATGTTCAGTGGCGCGCCAGCACGCGTTTATTGTTCATATTTGGAGAAGTTGAAGCGAGAGAGCCGAAGAGTGGAAGCTGATTTCTTGATCTGAAGGGCTCCGTCATCGCCGGAGCAAGGAGCTCCGTTGATTGGTTGCCAGCAGTCACGCTCTGCGTTTTGATTTGGGGACCATCCAGGAACCAGACTTGAACAAATTACGAATGCTGCATTTCACCGAGATCTGCTCGTGCACGTTTCAAGACTCGTCATCCAGCTGTCGGAGAAGCCGATGCTGATCATTCTGAATAAGATCTATACAGAGAGTGCTACGGATTCGAAAAGTAACAACCCCCACCTAGTCCTCAGGAATGGGCTCAGTGATATCAATCTGGATCTCTTCCTGCCTCCTCCTGATTTGACATTTCGCGTTGGGGTTGGACATGGAGTTACCCTCGAACTCCATGCTGGCTGGCCTTCCCTGGCCGTCGAGCAACTTCATGTCATACTTGAGCAAAAAGAAGCAGAGAGCAATCTTGATCTCGTTACTGGCGAAGAAGCGGCCAGGACAGGCGTGTTGGCCGTGACCGAACGTCATGTGCTTCGAGCTGGTGGTGACGAACTGCCAGTTATTCTCTTCGCCTGCTTGGCTGCGAAGCTTGAGGAATCGGTCTACCTTGAACTTTTCTGGCTCTGGGTACAGTTCTGGGTCGATATATGACTCGGCAGTGACCATAACGCGGGAACCCTTGGGAAGGAGTGTGCCATCGGAGAGTACAATGTCCCTTTCTACGTATCTGTTCATCGAGTCTGTGATTGTTAGATCTCGTTAGAAGACTGATGGACGGATAGTGCCACTTACGCCATGACATTGCGTTGACACGCTGACTCTCCTTCAAGAAGCTGTCCATGAGCTTCAGCTTGTAAAGAGACGTCTTGGCCCAGCCTTCTTCCTTGAGAACCGTGATAGCCTCTTCCCTGAGCTGATCTTGGACTTCAGGGTGCGCGCAGAGATCCAGAACAGCTTGCGTGGTTGCTTCAGACGTCGTATGAATGGCGGCAAGACTCAAGCTGAGCTGACCATGTACGTAGTTGATCTGGCGGCCGCGTGAAACTTCATGCATCCAGCCAATCGTGTCGGACATCTTAGGCGGCTTGACACCGGCTTCGTGGGCTTTACGCACGCGCTCAACGCGCTTCTCGACCTCTGGCATGATGAGCTTTTCAGCGTCTCGGAGGTTAGCTCGAAGGCGACGGCATCGAGGCAGGACCCAGTGCACAAATGGACGGATTAGACCAGGAATGATTCGGAGCTCGAAAGCAGCAGCAAAAGAATCAACGGTGTAGTCCTTGGCAATCTCGAGCCATCGCTTGTTGTGAGCAAGCTCCTCACCCAAGAAGACACGAGACGAGAGTCGAGCAACAATGTCCAAGATGTTCTCCTTGATTGGAACAACATGCCAGTTCGGATCCTCGCCTACGAGGTCGTGAAAGGACTTTGTACATTCGTCGACAAGGTCGTTGGTGACGAGGTTCAAAGATTGGGTGAGTTTGACACGGACGACCTCTTGGATGAAGGTGCCATCCTTCAAGCCAGTGGCATGAGCCTCGAATCCCGGGTAGTTGATGAACAAGTCCTTAGCGAAGGCTTTAGGGAAATTCAAGTCCTTGTGGTTACGTAGCTCGTCGGCGAAGCGATTTGGCAGCACAATCTTTGCACCAGTGCCAGTCATGATCTGGAATGCTCCTTTGGTCGAGTCCAATCCTCTGAAAACCATTTCCTTGCCAGTCTTCATCCAGCCAATGCTTGGAAGCCATTTGAACTCAGTGGGTTCGATAAGAAGAAAGCCAGGGAGTGGACGTTCTCTCGTTAGGAAGGAGTATGCTGTGGAGAGAATCACGATAAGAGCAGTGATCTGCAAGTATCTAGGAAGAGGAATCTGATCAGAGATGCGGAGGACGGGCTGTAGTGCCTCGTCGACCTTGAAAGGGAGTGGCCTAGCTGTCTCCATGATTGCTGAGTTGATTGAGAAGATACGAGACCTACATAGGAAAGAAGCAGGAAAGGTGACCGTTGCACAGACTCATATACTGTCTCGCGGGGCTTGATATTCAACGTCTGTCCACGTCGACCCCTGCTAAAGTCCGAAGAGAAGCGGGGCGACGTGAATTATGCACGCTACCAAGGGTTCGATCAAGCATCGCGACTCGCTAGGAGATTCAGTTTCGGCTTCTCCAAATCCGTGCATAGAGACACCGCAGGGACCTTGTCAAGGCAGACATGCAGTATCTGACGTCTACCTATTCGCCCTGATGGGATTGGCTGACGGGTCGAACGTTTCATCTTTGGCTTGGAACGAAGAAGCTTGACAGGATGAAATGGTACTAGACTAGGACGATTGGCCTCGGTGTTTCGATGAAAATTATGCCATATCAAATTGTGCATAAATCGAAATCCTGGCATCGATCTGCGAGCTTGCTTGTCATCGAAAATAACCGTGTTCTCCATCTTTCATGTTCGTGTCACGTACCACGTGTTCATGTCGCAGAGTATGGACAATGCGGCGTAGCAATATAGCTACTAATGAGCCTGGACGTGAAGGGCTCGTGGGCGCCACAAGTAGGGCAACAACCGGAATCAGCCTTGCGACGAGCTTGTTCCTGGCAAGTGAGTCAGTGTCGGCTGTCATCTGGAGTAGTTTCTGCCGAGGTCTATCTGCATATATCCAATTCTTGACTGGTATAAAGGTTGATTGACAAGCCAGTTGATGCAGTTGATGTGTAAAGATGGCGACGTGCCGTGTCGCACAAAGACGGGACATGCTGACCGAGATACAAGCTTACACCGCTGCACCTTCTGCATAACTTCCGACGTCATGCAGGTATGGCGAGCGACGAGGTTTGCCGCTGTCACAATTTGATGATCATAGCGCGAGTATCGACTAGGATCGATATTGATCGCACGCTTGTTAGCACCTGTCACATGCCATCACGACAACCCTATGTGCTGGCTGGGATAGCGCTCACTGTCATCGCCCAAACAGAGACATCGATACCCGCAGGCCGAAGTCATCAAGAAAATGAGATCACATTGTTCAGATGGCCAGGGTCACCATTTTGGACATCCTCTTCAACCGGAGGTGCAAGTTTCGTTCATGTGGTTCTCTAACCAAGACTTGTATGGCATGGTTTCGGATACGAAGCTCTCTTGGAAGAATTCACTCAGGCATTGGCATTCACATGCTGCTCAGACCATCCGCAGGCAATGCTGTCAAGCAGTCAGAGCTTGAGCATCGGACTCAGCTTTACATGATGGAGCTCCTACTTTGATTGTGTCCCATCTCTCGACTTCAGGAATACAAGCTCCTTGTCATGAAGGGACGGCTGGGGGTGTCTTGCAGGTGCGCCCTCACGCTTGCAGTGCTGATGATATGGTGGAGCGAATTGCTACGTCAACTACTGCTGCGACCCGACACCACACAAACGAAGCTAATTACGCTTGTTCTCTATCAGCAGTCTGCTAGACAAACGACTATCCATTGTGGACAGCTTCTCCTTGTCATCACAATCACATTAGGCGAGATCGTGTGAAATGGCAAAGGTAAGCGAAGTCAGCAGCAATTATCACAAAATTCACATCAACCATTTCTCACTTGCCTTTCTACTTGATGAAAACATGCTACAAACACACTTTACCCGCTCTATAACATCTCCTTCGGGCCCGTTCACGCAAAGATGGCAGCACTGCGGCAGTCACCACAGCACAGGCACGAAGGGCTGTTCGTACAGGGTATAGGGAGCAGAACGCCATCACGGCCATCCGACATAACTCAGTGGGTGAAAGCAGACCCCGACGGTCCTCCATGGGAACCAGAAGCAGTACGACTCTTCCATTCGATCATGCAACACTACAACGAAACCGACTTGAACAGTTTCTATCCTTACACACACCTTCGAGATACGGACTTGAACGCCACACTGACCCAGAAACTGCTACAGTGGGACGAAGTGCTCGAGCAGATCGAAAAGTTGAAGTTACAATTGACCAAACAAGAACAAGAAGAGGTCGAGGAACGGAGAAGGACAAGCGAGATGGAGACAAAGGACATGCCGGACGGTTTGATCCGGAGTATCATCGAGGAGAAGGTGGAGGGCCGCTTGAATCATCTCATGACGATCTTCGGCTTCGATCTGCGACACAAGAAAGAGTTGAGCAAGCCGTTGCCAGGAGAGTTCTTTGAGGCGCAGAAGCCGGATGATCCTGAAGATCCATTCCCTCCGCTGTGGAGCATCGACGACGTCAAAAATGCTATCTATGCGTACTTTCGGGATGAGCTTGAGAGGGTGAGTCAGATCTTCTGGCGCAGCGTACATATCTTCATACTGACAGAGCTGCAGATTCAACGTGGACAGCAAGCGTCACAGAGCATGGGACGTACAAATGTTCGGTCTGGAGGACGGAATGATGGCTCAGAAATGCAAGCAGGCGCTATACACGAGCAGTCCTGAGGGCAGGCCGGGAGCGCTGACATTTCTAGAAACGAAAGCGCTGGAAGAATAGAGAGCAGAGCGACGAACCCCGCTGCATTGCCATATGTACATATAGATTATCATGACACATCCGACAACAACCAATCTAACCTCACTTCTTCTTCCACTCCGCCGTGTCCCACCCAGGATCATTCCCAAAAGCCTCCTCATTCTTCAACACCCACTCCGCGACATCCTTACACGGCGCAACCCATAGCCCCTCCTTCTCCTTCTCCTTGACAAAATCCAGCACCTCCCTCATAACCTCATGCTTCTCCTCACTATCCGTCAGGAACGGATGGAACAGCAGCGCCACATACCCACCCTCCTCCATCAACCTCTCCACCCTCTTGATCAACCTCTCCTTCATCTCCCCCGGCGTCATGACCCCCTCCCCATCCCCCCTCCCCTTCCTCAACACCCCCGTGCTCTCCATATAAAAATACGCATCAATCTCCGGCCACCTAAACGGCACCATCGCCACGCCATCCACAACCGCACACCTCTCCGCCGCAGGACTGAGATACCTAAACCCCCGCTCCTTCATCAGCCCCAGTGTCCGTTCCGTGACCAGCCCCCCCGGCGGTCTGAACCCCTTATACTCCCACCCGAGGTACTCCTTCGCGTCCCTGACCGCGCGGTCCAGGTTCTGCACTTCCGTCGTCTCGTCCAGCAGCTTCCACACCTCGTGCTGCCACGCGTGGAACCCCACCTCGTGGCCCTGCGCGAGCACGCCCTTGATCGTGTCCGGGTAGTGCGAATTGTTCCACGCTTCCACGAAGTAGGTCGCTTTGATGTCGCGGGAGGCGAGCAGGGAGAGCATGCGTGGGAGTTGCGTCGTCAGGGAGTGGTGCCGGCCGAGGGGGGTGGAGGGGTCGTGCAGGCCGCGGTGGAGGTCGGCTGCTTCGGCGAGGTTGTCCATTGTTATGGAGAGGCAGGCGCGGGCGTTGTTGGGCCAGGGGGGCCGGCTGGGGGGCGTGGAGTGTGGCATCCTGGTCGGGGTGAAAGAGGCCTGGATGGGGTATGTGCGGATGAGTTGCTGCAGACGGGCTGGGGCGATTTGAGGGCGGAGTCGAGGAATTGAGAGAAAGTTCAGAGTGCCAGTGTGGGAATTAGATATGGTGTATGCAATTATTGGATTGGGATACTATGGACATGAAACGGAGAGGCAGAATGTACAAGAATTGATCACAGCGATGTGGAAGTGGTGTTGCTGTAGCCGCCCCTCCTCTGTGACGTTTTTGACTGCCGACGCAGCTTGGGCTTCCCCACCTGCGTTTCCCCAATGTGGGGTCCAAAGTGGCGCTGACACGTGATGATCTGATCAGAAGAATTGCATGTTTACTGTTATTCAGTTGGTATTACACCCAGAAATTCGGATTTCAAGAACTGTATATGCAGAACCTTTCAAGGCGGAAGTCTATCTCTATTACCGCTTAATTGGATTCATACGAGATTTCCGCGAACGAATACCCTTCCGCGCTCGTGTCCAAGATATGGCACGCTCCAATATCTCTCAGACCAAAGGTAGTCATGAGATAACACTTCTTCATCCCAGCGTCGGAAAAGATATGATTGCACCCTCCTGCGAGAGACGGTAGATTGTTCACGCGGTTCTTCAAGCACGCCTGCGTACACAAGCGCGCGCTCTGGTCGCACGTACCACTGCCGTCTGTGATCGTCCCTATCGCAGCGCCAGACATTCCGTCGCAGGTCATCTGGCCAGTGCCGGGGTCGCATGTGCATGTGTTGACCACGTTGTTGGTAGGCACGGCGTACGTCGCGACCGGTCCATTCTTCACCGTTTGGGTGGCGAAAGGGTAGTACGGATAGAAGTTGAATCCCATCGTGGTCGAGGATGTATAGGTAGAGCCGAAATCGTCCGTGGCGGTGTAAGTGGCGGAAAGGGAGGCGGTGCTGCTAGTGAAGTAACCCTTGTTGGTCGCAGGACCAGGACTTGTGACGGTAGTTGTGGTTGTTGTTGAGTCAATGGTCGTGGTTGTAGTGCTAAAGCTAGTGATGGTCGTGACAAGCGTCTCAGTTGCTGTGAACAACATAGTTTCGGTGTTCTAGGGGAGTTAGTACGCTAACGGGCAACAAGTTGTCACGGTACTGACTGTGACGGTAGGAAGGGTGGATGTGCTTGTCTCTGTCACGGTTGAAGGTCTCCCGAGGCTTGAAAGGCATGAGCAGGCACTTGTAACATAAGCTGCTGGCTGCGCACTTAGATACGCTGGCGTAGACAATGGGACGATGGGTGTACGCTTCTCCACAGGGAGCTGCAGTTGTCCAAGGTCTCGTCTCTTCTGCCCCGGGTCATAATCGCATGATGTGAGATAAACTGTATAGGTCGAGGCAGGAGTCTCCGTAAAAATAGTTGTAGCCGCAATGTCACTGGTAGATAGAATGTACGTCGTTGTTGTGTCAGATACCGTCTGCGTGGTGGACGGTGTTGACGTGGTGACCACGGTTGTTGTAGGCGTAGAAATAGCAAGTACTGCCCAGCAAAATGGTGTCGCCACTGCGTTATCTGCTACAAGAGAAAGGACAGGACTAGCAGAGCAGAAAGGCTGTGTGGTAGTAGTGGTTGTAGTGGTTGTTGAAGTCGTGGGAGTTGTGGTGGTGGTGGTGGTAGTCGTCGTGACCAATGTAGTCGTGGCGAGAGTTGTAGTAGTAGTCATGGCAAATTTGGTAGTGGAGGATGCTTTTGGAGTCTTCGACGAAGTAGTAGTCGCCGACTTAGTGGTCGAGCTAGTAGTCTTGGTGGTCGTCCTGCTGGAGGTCCTGCTCGTTGTCCTGCTCGTAGTAGAAGTGGCAGACAAAGCGTTCAAAAAGCACTTGCAAGCAGCGCCAGTCTTGGTTGTACTCTGGTCCGGAACAGGAGACTTCACTCGCTCACTAATAGATGATAAGCGAGCTGCCTGATGGCAAAGTTGTTCGGTAACACTTACAAAGAATCTGGCTTGAACCAATTGCAGAAAGCTTTGGGATCGGCAAATTCTGATTGCATAGCAACGACGTCTTCGACAATGCATCCTCGTTGTGAAGCGATACCTTTTCGTGTAGCCGGGAACGTCTTTGCTGCAAACTTGGTTTTGCTGTCCAGAATGCACTGGCAGGCATTCACGGCTTGCTCAGCAGTTAGGGCCGGGAAAGGCGATCGACCTCGGACACTGCCAGGATTAGAGATGATGGTCATGTACACGAATGTCAGAGCACTCACTGCGATGTGTAAAAGCTGCAGAAGAAGCGCGGATGTGCTAGAGCCTTGGAGACAACAGCCACATCGGCTGCTTTGCACTTCGTTGACTCTGCCAGGGCGCCATAGCAAAAGGATACCAAGAGCAGGAAACGCAACATGATGGTAAACTGAACCATGATGCCAGACGCAGAGAATGGTTCTATGATCTGAGGAGAATTTCGAAATTGCCCACCTCGACCGTTATGTTATGTTATGCAATTCAACCTTGGAGAGCCTGTTCAACGGCGGCGAAAATGCCGGACGAAGATTTCGAACTGCCATCATCGGCCACATACTATCAAGACGCTAGCGCAGTGTGGACCGGTGTTCTGTATCCAGAAACATGGGAAAGCCTTTTGGGCACACGGGAATGCCGATGTCCTACGCAGTCGCGGTGGATTCTGGACGTTGGAGTGTCTCAGATCGTGGCGGTATAGGGGTCTAGCCGCATAGGATCCGACGGCGCTCTAAACGACCAGATGTTGCTATTATCCGGCCCGTGTAATTGCTTGAGGGTGGATCGTGTAGTTTTATGAGATTATACACGCCAGGGATTTGTGATATTGTACAGTTCCAGAGATATTGTTGAACTAGAGAAGTGCGGCGAACATTGCATATCTGACTAAGCTCTCCCGCATGCGCCATGATCAACGGAAAACCCTTGGCTAGCATTATCAACACGGTTCCAGATTCAGCGCCTATGACGACTCCCCTTGATTATCATCACCAGTACCCCTCGATTCATTCAATGTACCCCATTGACCTTTCCCTCCTCCAGCGTGCCCTTGACCAACTTCGCCAAAGCATCATCCTCGTAATACACCCTCTCCCTCTCCTCCTTGAGCTTCTTATCCTCCTGCACCCTCTTCAACAAGGCCTTGGCCTCCGGATTCTCACTGAACCTATCCGGCAGGATATCCCACACCTTTGGGTTGGTTCCCTGCGTGTGAAGCGTCCCGCACCCCACCCTGGCATACTCCGTCCACAAGAACGTCCGACTACTCTCAATCATGATGGTCATGCCACCCTCCAGTATCCTCCTGGGCTCATTCTCCTGCACCCTCATCTCCGTCACGTAACCGGCATCAAACCCGCCATGCGGCGTGTGGCCCTGCTCGAAACTGCCGCCGCCGGGCTGGAAGTCGTCTGACCTGCCCAGACCGTTGCCGTACAGGGTAGCGAGGAACTCGGACGCCGAGTTGCGGTGAAAGTAAGGCAGGCGGAACGTGTTGGAGGCGACGTCCCAGCGAGGACCGAACCAGAGGAAGTCGGCGAGGGCGGTGTTGGGTTCGCGGGATTTGGCCGTCAGGACCGTGTTGATGCTCGGGTCGGTGTGGTCGATCGAGGTCGAGTTCTGCGAGGCGAATTTGGTCAGGTCGTATTTGTAAGGGCAGACGTTGCCGTGCCAGGCGACGAGGTCGAAGGGGGAGTGGTCTTGCGCGAGGGCGTTGTATTTGCCGTTGTTCTTGTTTACGATGGTCCAGTCGCCGTGGAGGTCTGAGTCGATGTGCGCGACGGGGTAGAGGAAGTCGCGCGGGTTGGCGAGGCCGTGGCCGCCCAGAGGCCCTAGGTCGGGCAGTTCCCACATTGAGCCCCAGACTTCGGTGATGTAGCCGCGTGCTTGCTTGGTGTTCTTGCCTAGGCGGATCTTGAAACGGATACCGCGCTGAATAACGCAGATCTCGCCGGGTGCGAGGTAGATCATGCCCATCTCTGTCTGGATGTCGAGCTCTCCAAGCTGGCCAGCGATGAGGAAGTCGCCGTCTGTGTTGCAAAAGGCACGGTTCTCCATGTCTGCGTTGATCATGTAGACGTAAAGGGCGATACCCTCACGGATGTTGGGGTCACCTGACCCAGCCAATGTGTGCAGACCATCCACGAAGTCAATCTTCTCGTCATCTTTTGGCAGAGGGAAAGGGGCCCACTCGGCTTGTTCAACTAGGGTATCGACCTTTGGGTTTAGGGAAAGAAAGCAGTTCTGAATATTGGCCTTGGACTCAATTGGAATGAAACCGCCTGTCTGTGTCAGCGAAGGTCTGATGGAGTCGGCCCACTTCACTCACTGTGTGCTGCCGCTGGTCTCACGCGGTACATATAAGTGCTGTAGTTGTGGGCGCGTGGGGCTGCAAACGCAGAGTAGGTAATGCCCTCAGTGTAAAGGCCAAACCTAGGCTCCTGAGGGTTGTTCTGCGCAACGGGCAGGGTGCCCGGAATCACCTCTGACATGTGACGATTACCCCAACCATGCTGGTACTCGTATGGGTCACCCTCACGAGTATGCTTCTTGCGCATGAGGTCTGTGTAGTGGAATACATTGTAGACATCGGTTTGGGGCTTGCGCTCCTTGACAGGTAGCGCCTCGAGCTTCTGGCGTTCAGCAGAGACTGGCATGTTGAATGTGATCAAGTGGTAGCAGGGTTGAGCTGATCCGGACTTGGAGCAAGCACAGGGAGGTGACGGAGGGAGCAATGGCTATATAGCAGCTCACAACGGTTCGATTGTGGAGCTGAGCCACGTCCCGGCACTTGCGGAGAGTCCATGGTGTACCTGAGCTCAGACTTGAGCAACAGCTGACATGGGACGCGGTTCGGACGTTGTAACGAGGAGAAGGCCAGTGATGGTGGGGCTTCCGCGTTGTGGCGCTTGGGGAAAAGTGGTTGCGTAGAGGGGCCATCCGCCCCACTGGAGCAGCATCTTGCTGCCACAGAAACATGTCCGTAGCCCAAGTGGCATTGTTCTTTTTGCTATAGGGCTGCAGATAGCCCACTTGATAAGATTCTTCAACCCTCTAAAGGGCAGAAGTTCTCACAGCTCGGAACATTCAGGCTGATCGATGTCATGTGGAGCTGCAAACCATCTTAGGGGATCGACCTCGATTAGATGGACATCATTGGTGTTCTTGATATTTCCTTCAACATGTCCACATGACAGTGAAGAATGCGTCTCCAAGGCTAGGCTTGTGTGATGTTCTGATATTCAAAAGTCCAGATGTGGTATGGCGGTTGACAAGCATCCCATCCTTCTAGCCGATCGACAGCCCCACCATGTACTTCTCTGTGTACTTCCTTGACCACTAATCATTTCATGCTCTTGTCGCAGCAGAAACTCGAAGTGGCGAATATCAAGCAGTGAATCGTATACGAGCCACCTACATGGCCACCACAGACATCCTCGATCCGTAAACGTAGAAACAGGCTATGACTCGGTGGCAGCTGCCGACCACGACGACTTCATCGCAGACCGCCCCTCGCAAAAATTCACATTGGTCCGCCAGTTTGCTCCCCGACCTGCCAAAAGATGCAACCGTCCTAGGACTAGGCTGCGGCTCCGGCGTGCCCGTCACGTCAATGCTGAGCGCAAACGTCTACGTCACTGGGGTCGACATCTCAGCGGAGCATATCAAATTAGCGAGAAAGCATGTGCCTGATGCAGAGTTCTTGGTGGGTGATATGATGGCGCTGAATTCCTGCAGGCATCGTAAGATGCAGTATGTGCGTTCTGCTCAATCTACCATCTGCCGGGGGAGGAGCATGGGGAGATACTGCAGAAGGCAGAGGGTTGGCTTGAGACAGGGGGTGGGCTTGTACTGAATCTGTCGCCTAAGGCAGCTAAGGGTTCGGTGGAGGAGTTGTTGATTTCGCGGAGGTGCCTTAGTAGTTTTGGGATTGAGGAGAATAAGAAAATGATACAAAAGGCAGGACTTGTGATTGAGAGTGCCGAGGTACTGCCCGATGACGGACTCACTGACCTGGACGGGTCTGGTGAGGGAGTCAAGTCCTTGTGGATTGCTGCGCGGGAGCCGTGACGATATGCAATGTTATGTGAACAACGACAGATGAAGTCAGTAGGAATGAATCATCAGTAATGGAATGCAATACACTGCTAGCTATGGACGGGTCAAATTTATGTGACCGGTGTCATGGTATCGTCCGGTACCACAATGAAAGAAAACTCCATCAAACGCATAGGTTCATCACATGGTTTGAAACTTTTGCCAGGAGACCGCCCAAATCATCAGCGTGAAGAATACAAAGAGAAGTCAGCCATTGTGTCTGACATCCCAGCTAATTCGTCAACCTCTTCCTCTTCGCATTGAAGCTCGTTGAAGCGCTTCACTATTCCTATCCGGTTTGGCCGATGTAAACCACTATCATTGTCACCCCGAATCCTCCAATACATCGCTCATAATATGTAAAATCCTTGAAAAGGTCTTTGGCTTCCAAGCCCCCATCTCGTCCATCAAGTGGGCAAAGTCAAGGAGCACTCGCCTCGCTGATACGTACCCTTGTGCAGGAATACCATTGAGTAAGATGGGTCCTCCCCAATTGATAAAGTCTGTAGCAGGGGTGCGTTGGTGTGCGTCGTACATTGCTACTGGGTTCGTGACAGGATCAGTGAGGCCACAATCACCGACCAAGGTCCAGTCAACGTCACCCATAAGGTCGAAGGGCAGGGCTTGCGGGCCACCCGAAGATTCCTCCTCCTGAGAGATTTGAAAGACGAACAAGCCGAGGATTAGGGCGGCGGAAAAGAGTGCGCTCAAGCAGTTCAGCATCATAGTATCAGATACTTTACGGTTGCTCAGGTATCGATAAGTGTGAGCAGAGTGAATTGCTGCTCGCCTGGCTGCTGGAGTCTTCGACCACGTCGCGATGTCCGAGAGCGCAGTCGCGCCTCGCGCCGGTCCACTACGGCCGGCTGCGAGTTCGAAGATCTGGATGTTGGATGTCAGGTTGATATTGAGATTGTGCCATAGTATAGCCACGTTCAGGTCGCTGTGTCTTCGCGAAGTGATGGCAGCTTGGGCCAGTTGGACGATGGTCGGGACGAATGAACAACCGCGAAAATCGTGCCTGTATGTCTTCCAGGGTACTAGCCTGTCTAGTCCGTTCCAGTCATCGATCTGTGCAAAGTATCTGTGCTGCGTGTCGCTGACCATATGCTTAATGACAGTCAAAAGACTGTACATGCTGAATGGTTGGATGGGATGTGGTTGAATCAGGACCGAGTCGAGGGAGCCCTTCAAGTGGAAACCCCTAGGCTTGATCGTAGGCATCTCAAAATTACGGCCCGCCTGGATAAGCTGCCACCATTCTTCGGCGGATCTGGCATTGAACAGGTCGTCGTCACTCGGCAGACTCATCTGCACGGCTTCGGGGTGTATTAATGGGTTTGCGCATGAGTTATTACCCCACCACCAGTCTGCACTGATCAAGCAGCTGACCAGCCTTCGGACACTTTCGACTCGCGCCCAGGCTGTCCACCGCTCTCGCAGATGCGCAGTATCTGGCAGGAATTCTGATGATGAGGCTTCTCCAGCGTTGAATAGACCTTGTCGCATCGATACCGCTATGAGTGTCGAGTACAGGGCTTGGCTCTGTGCAATAAAGTCGACGTCAGCCGAAAAGACAGCTAACTGCAAAGTGAGTAATGAAGTCGCAAAGGCACAAAGGCGCTCCTCCATGGTCGTCCCCACGGAAGCAGTGGCCACCAGTTCCTGCAATGCTCGATGCCGCACATCCAAGAAAGCCTTTTTGACAAACTTGCTTCCACCGCTAGTGCTCATTGTACTCAGGCCCAACACGGTCATGATGAACAGAAGTGCTGGAGGAGTCGAGGATGCCTGAAAAGTTGGCACATGAATGAATGGAGCCATTGGATGAATGCGCCTGAAGTAGATGTCGAGTGACATGTCGAGCACTTCTGCAGGAGGAAAGTTTGACTTGACGGATTGATTGGTGTTTGGAGGTGCTCGAAGACCACCGGGGGTCGGTGCAGGAGTGCCGAATTCGATCTTGAGCTGATTCCTGACAGCAGTGTTCACACCCCACCTGCTGTCATTGTGGTTGTTGTTGTAGGGCAACTTTGCCATGGCTCGGTCGCAGCAGAAAATGTTGGTAGCCGAACTCTCCGCCAGCTCCATCCAAAGGTTCTGAAAATAGTGCGACTTTGCAACCTTGGCACGCCATACTTCTTCGACCCTCGCGAAACGAGCTTCGGGTATTGAGCCGATGGAGTCAGAATGACTACGTGCTACAGGGGGTGGTGACGGCTGAGAGGTAGAATTGCTGTTGGTGTGATGTAGAGGTCCGCCAAATTCCGGCATCTGGAGCATGGAGAAGTCAATGTCGTTGTCGGCTTGACTAAGCCAAAACTGCAGCATGTCGCTTGCATTGCCATCGAAACTGCCGGGTTGATAGGGAGATTCAAGATTTGTGTCATTTCGGACCTGTTCTCGCTGGGAACTTTCGTGGGGTAGATTCGGTGGTGGGTTCATAGGAGTGGTGCCATTCATGTGAGAGTCGACAGCCGAATGTTGGGGCTGTTCTTGAGGCGGCAACATCTGTGGCGTGTAGGCATGGTTACTGCTCACGGATTGCCGGTGATGCATGGGCGGGATCGGCTGGGGGTTTGCGATCGGAGAGGGTTGTATTGGAGACGGGTTGGACATGCTGGGCCGTAATGGATCGAAGCCATTCGTGACACTTGGGATCGACATTTGGCGGAGTTGAGGATGAATGTGACTGTTGTAGTTCGCATTTTGAAGGGAGTGCTGAGAATCGAGGTCGGAGGGCGGACGCTGGGGTACAGAGCTGGGATGTGGCGGCTCGTTCATTCCATTGTGATCATGTTGCTGTTGGGGATGGTGTTGGTGACCATTTGGCGCATGCTGGACATTGTTCGGTGATACAGCTGGGTCGTTTGGGTCCTGCTGTTGATGAAGTTTTGTGTGTCGGTAGAGTACGTCGCTATCCTATTAGTGCCATGGCAGTCGGGGGAGAGGTTTGAATCGTGCTTACCTTCTTGAGAAACGTTTCTGACACGTCGGACACTCGTACGGTCTTTCTTTTGTGTCTGGTGTGCAGGGTCAGTCCCGATACCACACAGCTGGCATATGGCATACATACGCGAGCGCTGGTGTCGCTTGAAGTGCTCTGTCTTTGTAAACTTTCTGTCGCAAAGTTGGCATGTACGTAGGACCATGTCTTCAGCTCGGGCCTGATGGCCTTGACTGGCCTAGGACTGACTACGACGTGCCGACAGCGGAGGCGGCGGACAAATTCAAACAAGATCCAAGTGCTGCGGGTTGCAGTGGGATAGCGACGTGCAAGACGAGATCGCGATGGGGTTCAGAGGGACGTTTGGTGTAGGCGCAAGTGGGGCTGATGAAGCTCTGCTTTTGCGATGCTGGATCTCCGCCGGAAGTGCAGATCCGATCGCTGCCTGGAGAGATCGATTGATGATGGTCACGCGGGGATCAGCGCGACAGCGGTACGGTCGGCTCGCGGTCGAAATAGAGAAATGTCAAGTTGTTCGACTGATTGCTGAGGGTGTTGGAGGTAGCTCGAGATGCAACGGGTCTTTTGGCGCGGCGGAGGTGAGGGAAAGACGGGGACGTGATGTGGACGGGGAGCGGCAGGCGCAGCATTGGCAACCGTCAAGACGCCAAAAGATCTGGATGAGTCTTGATTGGCTGGATGTAATGGTTCCCTGCGCTCGTCCAAGGGTCCAAGTGTCTCTCTCGTTCAGGCTGTTGTCCTCTCGCCCCAGAGCTCTCGCCTTTCTCCCCACCCGAGTGTGTCAGATGAACAGCGGTTGCCAGACTCATTCACTCGAGGTGGTCCCTAGGAGCTCTTTTTGTTCTCTCGGTCGACTCTTGTTTGTCTGCACATTGTACAGATAGATGATGCGTCTTGCAGCATCGCACAAAATTAAGTTCTCAGGATGGTCGGCAGTACGAAACACGCTTCCTTCCTGATTCGGCTCGCAGACTTTCTTCCTTGATTGCTCTCGAGATACTCTACTTTGTCAGCACAACCTCTCATTGGCGTCATATCATCTCTAATTTACACATCTGGTTGACCCTCAATCTGATTGCCCTGATCAACCTGCTTCATCTACGCCTCGTGAAACACACCCTGCATCATCTGCGCAATCTGGTTTCAAGGTCGCTTTACCCTGACGATCTGTTCTAGGCTTGACATCATTTGTCAGGTATTATCAATACAGTACCATGTCTGCTAGCACAACCAAAGCATGGACTTTCAACCATGAGGGCTATCCCAAGGCGCTGCGCTTGTCCTCGGCGCCGATCACAAGCTCTTTGTCGACGACCGAGCTTCGCGTGCGTGTCAAGGCCGCAGCAATCAATCCAGTCGACATCCAGCTCATGAACTTTCCTATATGGTCGTATCTGCCAACATTCCTTGCTGCCCCCGAACATGGTCTTGCGGCGGATTTCTCAGGTGTAGTTGAAGCAGCAGGGGAAAGTTCGGGTTTCAAAGCTGGCGACGAGGTAAGTGACCAATCTTAATTCTCTATATCTTTGCCAGCCATTAGCTGCGTTTCGACTCTCATTCAAGCGGTCAATATAATCTATCTGCCATTTAGACCGAGATCTTGGATCAGATCTTCAAATCAAGCATCTCCGCATCCTAGCTTTCACGTGCCCAAATGAGCAACGCCACAACACATGCTCACCTATCCAACTCCAGATCTTCGGCATGGTCCCTCTCCTCTCCACCGGCACCCTCCAAGAGACCATCCACCTCGACACCACCGCCGCCGCGCTAGCCCCCAAGCCCTCATCCTGGACCTTCCCCCAAGCCGCCGCCCTTCCCCTAGTCTACCTCACAGCCCGCACCGTCCTCGCCGCCGTAGAGCCTTACGTCGCCAATGCCTCCCGCCCAAAAGTCGCCGTCCTAGGCGGCAGTTCCAGTACAGGCATGTACTGCGTCCACCTCGCCAAGTCGCGCGGCTGGTCCGTCATCGCCTCGTGCTCGGGCCGTAACGCAGACTTTGTCCGCTCCATGGGCGCCGACGAGGTCATTGACTACACGTCCAGTAGCGTGCCGGATAGGGTCAAAGTGTTTCAGCCTGACGCGATCATGGACTGTGTTGGTGGGACGGAGTGCATTGGTCTCGCGGATAGGTATGTCACGATTGTTGGGGACAAGACGAGCAGAGCGAATATGGGTGGCGCCGCGACCTATCTCTGGAACCCGCAGATGCTGCTGAGGTCGTATTTTGGTAAATTTGGGTTGGGAAAGTCGTATGACTGTGTCAATCTGGAGCTCAAGTCGAGTTATCTGGAGGAGACGCTAAGGTTGCCGGCGGAGAAGCTTGTGGTGGATAGTACTTTTGGGTTTGATCAGGTGAGGGAGGCGTTCGAGAGATTAAACACTGGAAGAGCGAGAGGGAAGGTCGTGGTCGAGGTGTCCAAGTGAGGCATGGGGAACTTGAGGCTTGTCCGCGAGGATGCCGCGCCTGTCCCATTGTGCATGGTTCATCGCATTGCTTGCGGGTTTAGGTAACAACCTGCGTCCTGCAGGCTGCTGCTGTCCCTGGTCGTAATTCTGCGGTCCGGAATTGACAAATGTATCACCCCCTGCTGTCCGTGCCGCCTGGTCCCACAGCTGCTGTTGCGTCTGCCGCCCCGACGGAGTGCCTTCCCGCATATCAGTCTGCATAGCGGGCGATTGCTGGCCTACCAGCCGCTCATACTCTAGCACTACAGCCTCGACTTGAGATCCAGGACACTCGACTATGTCATCGGCTAGACTGACGGTACAAAACTCACCGGCCTTCCCCACGCACGATCCTTTGCCTGGACTGCATTGTCGGGTTTTGCTCGTCTTACGACCCTGGTCGTTGTATGAGCCGTGGCACATGGGATATTGTCCGGATGTGCAGCTCTAGATGGATGTAAGTCAGTCTGAGAATAGAGGGAAACAGGAACTGTGGAGTCTTTACACCTGTAACATATTCGCGGCCTGCAATGGTAATCTTCATAGCTGATATCAAGGTTGAATAGGAGACGAGCAAGAAGACGACTGCCGCGGCTTTCATGATTGGTGGCTTGGACCCTAAAAAACAATGTTGAATATATTGAAGGCTTGATGGAAAGCTGATATAAGATTGGTTGGTGGAATACTCAGCGCATCGACTTGCTTTGATTTCTTTGCAAAGTCACTCCGATGAATCAACAACAGGGAATAACAGCTGGGCACGAGACATATAGGTCTTGCAGAACAGAGATACGTACACGATATGCCCGAGTGCGTCTTATCTGCACTCGTGTCCGGTCCGCACTGTGGGCAGGGGCCTAGTCGGTTGGTTGGGTTTATTATATCGAAACCAACATTTGTGCTTAGTCATCACGACGGCCGGTTTGAAAGCCTCTCATAACCTTCGCAATATACATCATCAATCTCTCATACCACTCGATCTTTTCTTGTTCACTCAAATTTTTGTCACGGACAGAATTTGCAGTCGTCTCAGTCTCCTGGATCTCACCACCAAGAGCCGAGGGGACCATCTCAGCTACCATGGTGACGACCTATTGCTGTCACGGCCGTAGCCTGGTAAAGTCTTTCGGTCTGTAGTCCATGAACTCATGACTAAGCTTGAAGGATGAATCGACTACTACTGTTGCTACTGTCCACTATTCCTCGCGTACTGCTCCAGCTGCCTCATTCCCTCCATCACGTCCCGCGGAACCGTAGCCTCCCACCCGGGACACATGACAGAATTGTCGCTCAAATTGATAGTACAAAACTCTTTAGCCCTATCATCGCAAGAGGTCGGGGCTTTGCAACTTCTTGTGAACTGACGCCTGTTCCTGGCTTCGTCGTAGTATGACCCCTTGCACAAACCCAGATCCGAGCACCGCTGAAGGGCAGGTCAGTCTTGGATACCATCATGACAAATGAAGGGAATGGTGTATGGTGTTACATACCCCTGTGACGAAGAGAACGCCGTTCAGATTGATAAGGCCGGCGTTGGCGCAGTTAAGACAAGAGGCGAGGGCAACAAGCACTGCGGCGATCTTCATGGTGCAAGTGGATTGTAAGAAAGGCTGGCTGATGCGTCGGAGAGTCTGTACCTAGAATTCGCACGCCATGGCAACCGCTTTTTGTCAATGGCCATGCGGTACACGTAGAGCAGGGCTCTCGTGCCTTACCTTGGGGGGCCTGGAATGGACAGTCGCTGGGCACTGTTTCCAACATCCATACGCGAGACAAACCACAGCGCCCCATACAGCTAGCTAATCACATAAGGCTCGTGCTGCCTCCACCTACAAGGGAGTTGATGCCCGGCAGTTTCACGAGACACGAACCTGTTACTGAGTCAGTCGAGTTGGAAACTAACGCTTGGTCGGCCTAACTAAGCTGCCAAACCATGATGGCTTCGCCTTGAATGGCCGCTCATCGGAGACAATCTACAAGCCACAGGAACCCTGTATACAGCTCAACGTCATGCTTCGCCAATGGCCCAAGTAGAGAGCTGTTGGCATGGGTACCCGGGCAGCCGTCTCAGGACGCGTAGTACCGGGAACAGATGGCACCCTCGGACCTTTTCAAGCCTCACGGCTGTGTTATACGATGAGATATTGGGGGAGAATACGTCCAGCACTGGGGTTCAGCAGGTGGCCTACTGCACGCGCCGGTTCATTGACTATGCCGGCTGCGAGGTGCTGTACACATTTCTTGTACGTCTTGTACTCAATACAGATTTCTGTGAAGTGGGAAGATTACGCTGGGGCTCCGGATCTTCGGACAAGCTTTCAAGGTAACTTGTCATCGATGACTACCAACCCACTCGCTCGACATGTCTCGCGGATCATCATGCTGATCACAACTAAGATGTCGCCTCTTCAAATACACGGATCACCAACATCCTAATAATACCCTCCACCCTGCGCCTGATAACCCGCTGCATACCCCTGCTGCCCTCCCGCCTGACCCCCCTGCCCAGCACCACCCTGTCCCGCCACCTGCTGCTGCCACGCCAACATCTCCGCCTCACCCTTGTACCCAGGGCAGAGCACCTCATCATCCGCCAAACTGATGGTGCAGTATTCCAAAGCCTTACCGACACAGCTGCCGTCGGTGCATGTCCTTGTCCGGGTAGTCCTATGGTTGGGGCGGTCGAAGAACGAACCTCTGCATAGTCGGCCTCCGCTCTCGGCTTGGCATTTCTGGAGGGAAGAAGTGTTAGCTATAGAGGGGGGATGGGGGATGGGTGGGAGTGGACGTACGCCGGGGATGTATTTGCGGCCGTTGATGTCGATGAGTGTTGCTGATGTGAGGGAGAGGTAGGAGGCGAGGTAGAGGAGGGCTGTTGCGGGCTTCATGTCGCTGAAGTATCTTGTTGCTCCGGATTTCCGATCTTGAATTGGAGTGATGGTGAAGGATTGGTTATGGTAAGTCTGCTGTGTTTTGTGCCTTCACTTGCCTTCTTATACATGAGAATACCATCAGCTTGCAAGGACATGACAGCCTGGCATTGTAAGGAGAGCTTCTTGGCCAACGTACAGCCATGACTCCTGTCGTGGCTTTTATAACGTAGCCGTAGTGAGGGCCGAGTTGGAGTGCATTAGACTGTCGGTGCAGCCTGGGAAAGACGCATAACCGCCCATATACACATAGGAACGTTGCGCATGCCGTAAGTGTGAGTTCGTGACCACACAGATCCCCGGTCGTGACCAGGCATAGTATCGATTGTTCGACTTTGGCATCTTGCATTGTAGCTTTCGCATCTGGCCCGACAGAGCAGCGCAGTCATTCATTCTCGCAGGACGGCATAAATCTCACATCATTCTACGTTTCATGTCACAAAGTAGGGATCTAGTCACGGTCTATTGGCACCAATGAGGTCCAGCTCTATCAGTTTGCAACGTACACTCTGCTCCTCGCCCCTGCCAATGCACTGCTCATATCCCATGATCCTCTCCCAACCCAGGTCTTCTGGTAGCCCCTACCCACAGTACGAGCTCGCTACTGCTGCCACATATAAGGCTCGTAACCATCGAGCTGTCCAAAGCGATTGTCCTGCCCCTGCCGAGAAGATCCGCCTTGCTGCTGCGGCTTTGGCGGCGGAGCCATGGTCGCGGCCTGGGCTCCAGGACAGACGACCTTCTTGCCATCCATGCTCATGTTACAATCCTGCCCCGCCCGACCAATGCAACTGCCCAAGGTGCAGTCTTTGTCCATGGGTTGAAACATGCCAGGTTGAGGACTGTACATTCCACTGCAAGTGCCTGCGGCTGCAGGCTTCCTCATGTCTTTGCATTTCTGGAAACGAATGAGTTGGTATGAGGTGTCAAGGAGACTTGAGAGGGGGGGTGGGGGAGGGGGGGGGGGGGAGATGGAGGACATGGGGTATCTTACGCCGGTGACGAATGGAACGCCATTAATGTATTCGATTCCCGCTGAGACGAGCGTGGAGGAGGAGGATAGGAGAATGAGGATGGCGGTGACCTTCATTTTGGAAATGCTTTGAGCAGATTGGGTGATTCTGATTGTGGTGCTGATGGGAATGCTGGTTTTCTGCTTCTTCGTAACTGCGCACTTGCCTCAATTTATGCAAAACGAAGGGACACTCTGAAGCAGCCCGACGAGTCAACCCGAAGACGTACGTCTATTTGCGTCGGATTGTGGACAGTGGTCAACATATGTGCAACATAGGCGAAGATTGACTCTAACAGTTCACCAAGGCCACTACGAGCTGTTGGAGAGGCTCAAAGGTCTGCAATGAGCAAGCATACCTTTCAGGGCCTCAGTCGTTGTTTCTCGTTACCAGTCCCAACGATATGCCTTATGAGGTCCTAAGTCGTGCGATTCGGTTTTGTTGTGCCTGGCGGCCTCAAGTATACGATACATACATTGTTGGCTTGAATTGAAGGCTCGGGGCATACTTTATGACGATCGTTCTTCTTGTGGCCAAGGACTTGGTGTCGATTAGATAGGTCTGCGCGTAGACGGAACCGATAAGTTGGGCAAGAAGTCCGATGGTCTCGTGGTGGGCATGTATTGCAATGCGTACATTTCCAGCACGGCTCCACTACCAGATCATTGTGAGCTCCGGACCACTGATGCTCTATGCCAAGGTCTTCAAGAACATAGCGAATGATCTTAAGGCGCTCCAAAGGTTTCCAACAAGGACTCGGCCTGCGGTGTAAAGGTTACTCGCGAGTCGAGCAGAGTCCAGGTATCTTGTACCAGACGACCGGTGCCTTACCCTATGAGGTTGCTGAGTTGCAATAGCTCAGCGGACAGCATCCGAATGGTTGTTCAATTGGTTGGTGAACTGGTTTCCAGCTGGTTGGTTGTTCGTGGACTGGTTCCTAGGGCAGCCACTCGACAGCCGGCCAGTCGCTCAGCCTCGCCACAACAAGGACCTGGCCTAAACAGTGCAATTGTTTTTTGTAATTTCCCATCTGTAGTCTAGCAGAATCGAATTATTTGGTAGGACCATCCGAGAAGCAAATTGCCAGCTACTGAGAAGCACTTCTCCTGCACAGCCAACTGCGATTCATTTATTATCGGTCCGGCTTGCTCAAGAGCAGGACCAAATGGGTATCAAGATCTCGTTTCCTTCCGAGTGTCATACGCTACTGTTCCTAGCATCCTGAATCTTGCTGTAGGATGATTCAAGCCGGCAGGATCCTACGATTCACCTTTCCTAGTCTTTCCCCCTTCCCCAAATTTACCCCGCCGCATCGGCCTCTTAATCAAACCATCTCACCACTGTTCCTTCTTTTCACCACATGCTTGCTCTCGAACCTACCTCATCGCTTCACCCTCTTCCCCCCTCCCTCGTCCTCCTCATCACTAACCTCCCCATACTGCGTAACAGGCTGCGTCTCCTCCCACGCCTTCGTAAAGATCCGATCCCCCTTGCCGGCATACTTCAACAACGCCTCCCTCGGATCCTCATCCCGCATCCCACTCAGCGGTATCTCCCTCCTGACATACTCCTCATCAGGCCTGTTCTTCCCGAATGGAGTCGGCGCAGGCTGCTTCGGCCTCCGGGGATCCCGACTCTTGCCAGACGCGGTCAGGCCGACTTCTGGATGGCGCGACGAGAAGGTCGCGGCGCTGGGGACGGTGCCGCCGGGGAGGATGATGGCGTCGGAGAGCGAGAGGGAGGTGTCGGTTGTTAGCGAGGGGTCGTCGTCGATGTGGCGGCGTTTGGGGGCGCGGGACATGATGGCCTTGCCACCGCCTTCGGAAATGGTGGGAGAGAAGAGGATGTGAGTGGTTGCGTTGGCGGAGCCGGTGACAATTTGGTTGAGTTTCGGGTGCCAGAGGACGGTGATGAGGGGGGTGTTGGGAGTTACGGGGGTGATGCTTTCGGGGCGGAGGGTGGCGGGGTTGAGGATGTGGAGGGAGCCGTCGGAGGAACCGGTGAGGATGGAGCTGCCTGTAGGTGAGAAGCGAATGTTTGAGCTTGGGTATTGAGAGGAGGTGGACTCGTGGGTGACGGTATTTACGGGCGTTTTGAATTTGCGGAGATCCCAGACCTTGATCGTGTCGTCGCCTCCACGGGTGACGACCAGTCGTCCATCGGGGCTGATGTCTAGTCCAGAAGTCCATGTGCCAGGAGTATGCGCGGATTTGATCTCCCCAGCGGGCCGAGAATAGGGACCCTCACCGCCGTACATCACCAATGTACCATCTAGCGCAGAGGCTACCATGACACTGCCTTCACCTCCTGCGCCCCAACCCACCGCTGTCATCCTGCTTCTCCCTGCGCTGCCAGCTGCCTTGCTCTTGAACACTATTACCTCTTTCTGATGTCGTGGCTGATTGATGTCCCATACCCTCAGTGTACTATCCGTGCCTGCCGTTACACAGATATCTTTTCGCGTAGGATGCCATACTCCACTGGTAACCTCACTCACATGACCTTTGGTATGGTTCATGTCCCGCAGATACATGTCTCCTTTCTGAAACTCGGCCTGAACCTCTCCATCCCTGGTGACGACCTTAGGCTGTGCTGTCGCATCTATCACGAGGATCTGTGACGGCGTATGTGGGTTGTAATGTGCGGCATTGATCGGGTGCGATTCTGCTGTTGACGCAGCTGTAGGCTTTGGGTTCGAGGGGTCCAAGGACTTGAAAGCGCGAATCGTAGTTGGTGTCAGCGAAGCTAGATCGTGGAACTTGAGCGTCGAGTCCAGGGAGCCAGTGATCAGGCGCACTCCTGACGGGTCGAGCGTTACAGTCGTGACGGCGCGCGAGTGGGTTGGTATCTTCACCGAATGAGTGACGGGAAACTCGGGCTCGTCGTCATCTGAGTCCGAGTTGGAATCTGAATTTGAGGTGCCGTCCTTGCCCTTCGAATCATCATCATCGCTGTCATTCGCGCCAGAGTCTGGATCTGTCTTCAGAGTACTGCCATTCTTCTGAGCTGAAATCTTGGTGTCTGAGATCTGCTTCTCAATATTACCTCTCCGGTCTTGCTTACCGAAAGAGGTTGTCCCTAGAAACCTCCTGACCGCCTCATCACTCACGTCTACCTCTACGTCGTCTGAGTCACTCATGGTTCAAAACAAATCAGATGACTGGGTTGGAAGAAGTTGAAGCGTTCGACCCGACCACTTCGACTTTTTGGGAGCTCGGTCTGCCAAGACATGGTGGGATGCAGCTATTCACCACACCATCTTGTCAATAGTTGCACTCGGCCATACCGTTCGTGCGTTTGCAAATTAATGAGGACAAGGTGTGCGGGAACACGATCCATAGCAACATGCAGCATTTCAGTAAATATTGTAGCATGAGCGTGCATTAACCACAATCTATCTACGTGAAAAGTAGCGACTCATTTTCGCATCACCATCCTCATTATACATCTAGAGCCTGGGCCTGCCAGCGTTGCCAGAGTACTCTGGCTTCAACTCGAAGCGGTCGTTGTTCATGACCTTGTCCCAAACGTTGACAAAGTCCTTCACGAACCTGTCCTTGCCAGTCGAGCTGCCGTAGACCTCGGAAATGGCGCGCAGCTCAGGGTGAGAGCCAAAGACGAGATCGTTGCGCGTAGCAGTCCACTTCTTCTCACCAGTCTTGCGGTCAACACCCTCGAAGATCTCCTTGGTGTTGTCGACAGCCTTCCACTCAGTGGAGGTGTCAAGAAGGTTGACGAAGAAGTCGTTGGTGAGCTTACCGGGCTGCTTGGTGAAGATACCGTGCTGAGAGCCGTCGAAGTTCTGGTTCAGTGCACGGAGGCCACCGAAAAGGGCGGTCATCTCTGGGGGAGTAAGGTTGAGTAGGTGAGCTCGGTCGACGAGGAACTGCTCAGTGCGCACACGGCGGGTAGACTTGCCGTAGTTGCGGAATCCGTCAGCAGCGGGCTCGAGGTGCTCGAATGACTGAGCATCGGTCTGCTCCTGGGTGGCGTCGTTACGGCCAGGAGTGAAAGGAACTGAAACGCCAGAAGCCTGCTCGATAGCGGCAACACCAGCAAGGACAATCAGATCAGCGAGAGCAACCTTCTTGCCACCAGATGCAGAGCCGTTGAACTTCTGCTGAATACCCTCAAGAGCACCGAGGACCTCGGCGAGCTGGTCAGGCTTGTTGACCTCCCAGTTCTTCTGAGGCTCAAGACGGATGCGAGCACCGTTGGCACCGCCACGCTTGTCAGAGCCACGGAAAGAACCCGCAGCAGAGAAAGCAGTGTAGATGAACTTGGATGGCTCAACACCGGAGTTAAGGATCTCCTTCTTGAGGTTGGAAATGTCGCTGTCCTCAATGAGCTTGAAGTCGACAGCTGGGATGGGGTCCTCCCAGATGAGGATCTCCTTAGGGACCTCTGGACCGAGCCAGCGAGTACGAGGGCCCATGTCACGGTGGAGAAGCTTGAACCAGGCACGAGCAAAGGCATCCTTCAGCTGGTCCTCGTTCTCAAGGAAGCGGCGGGCGATCTTGTCATAGGCAGGGTCGAAGCGCATAGCCAAGTCAGTGGTCAACATCCTAGGCTTGTGCTTCTTGTTTGGGTCGTGTGCGTCGGGAATGAAGGCCTCGGAGTCCTTGGCGACCCACTGGTTGGCACCAGCGGGAGACTTCTCAAGCTCCCAGTCGTACTTGTAGAGGTATTCAAGGTAGTGGTTGCTCCACTTGACAGGAGTCTTGGTCCAGATGACCTCGAGACCGGATGTGATGGTGTCGGGGCCCTTACCCTGACCGTGGCTATTGGCCCAGCCGAAACCCTGGGACTCAACATCGGCGCCATTTGGCTCGCGGCCAAGGTGCTCAGATGGAGCGGCGCCGTGAGTCTTACCGAAAGTGTGACCACCGACAATGAGAGCAAGTGTCTCCTCATCGTTCATGGCCATGCGACCGAAAGTTGTACGGATGTCGCGAGCGGCAGCGACGGGGTCGGGAATACCATCAGGACCCTCAGGGTTGACGTAGATCAAACCCATGTGAGAGGCACCGAGAGGAGACTCGAGGTCGCGAGTGTGGATGTCGGTGTTCTGGGACTTATGGATGTCGCCGTCAATGACACCAGGCTTGTCAACACCGGTGTGACCCTTGGAGTAACGGACTTCGTTACCGAGCCAAGTGCTCTCACCACCCCAGTAGACGGACTCGTCAGACTCCCATGTGTCGGCGCGGCCACCGGCGAAACCGAAAGGCTGGAAGCCCATGGACTCGAGAGCAACGTTACCGGTGAGGAGGAAAAGGTCGGCCCACGAGATATTGTCGCCGTACTTCTGCTTGATGGGCCACAACAGACGTCGGGCCTTGTCGAGGGAGGCGTTATCGGGCCATGAGTTGAGAGGTGCAAATCTTTGCTGACCCTCGCCACCGCCTCCACGGCCGTCATGGACGCGGTAAGTACCCGCGCTGTGCCACGCCATACGGATGAAGAGACCACCATAGTGGCCAAAGTCCGCAGGCCACCACTCCTGTGAGTCGGTCATCAAGGCGTTGATGTCTTTCTTGAGACCCTCATAGTCCAAGCTCTTGAACGCCTCTGGATAGCTAAATTGCTGGCCGAAAGGGTCGCTCTTGGGCGAGTGCTGGCGGAGAATGTTGAGCTTGAGCTCATTTGGCCACCAGTCCTTGGTCCTGGTACCACCACCGCCAACGTTGGCGGTGCGGATGTTGTTGTTTACTGGGCACTCAGACATTGTGGGAAGATGATCTGATGCGTGAAAGGGAATGTAAATGCGTGAAATTCCGGAGAAGAGGAGGAAAAGAGTGCCCCAAGAAGCTATATAGTGCCCCGCCAACGGGGTAATGCCCGCGCGGCTATTGGTGGGTCGGGTGTAGAAAGCGGGAGTTGCTAATGGAAACACCATTTTCACTCTATTGGGCGGACCAACTTGCGGTGCGTCAGCGAGTCAATCTAGACCTCGGATGCCACCGAGTTTTGAAACTTTCATGCTCAGCATCACCGATTCTTTTTGCTACGATTCATGCTGCGTAATATGCACAACGTCTTGCCCCGAGAGAACCGTTCTCTTTGAGCTACATCTATGCAGTGGTGGGAGACAACAATCACCTTGGGAAAGGGAGCGAGGCAAGAATGGTCTGACGATTAATCTCGCTGGGATACGCTGATTTGCGTGATTTTTGGTCTGACAAATAAGAGGAACCCGGTACAGCCGATAACAGGCACCGAGATCGGCGACTTGGCTACCAAGGGTAGTCTGCTCGTTTATCGCTTGCAGCTAGGGCAATCGCAGTCTACGATCGAGCATCGCTAGTCCCTTGATGTAGCTGATAGCATTTTTATCGTTGCGCTGATATCGTGAGAAGCGCGGACATTTCAGCATTCCAACGCTGCTTGTGGGAATATTTCAGCATTTTCGGCAAGAACATGCGGTGCGGTTCCGCGGGGTTTCGGGGTGTGTAGAGCGGGGCAGAAAGTGTGTGAATTGCACCAACCTGTCGCCGCCTCCACGTGTGCCCAGACTTGGCCCGACTTCTCCAAAGGTTTGGCGCGAGATCAAGCACACAAATCGATAGCGTCAGTGTGGAAAAATCTGACGAACATGGTGTGACATTTAACATTTCTCGTCATAGTCGAGTTTCCAGAAGCTCTTACAGCGAATTAAGTGCGCTCTGGACTGCCACGGTGCTCGAGTCGTCTCGTCTTTGAACATATGGCCTCAGATCTCTACCATCGATGCCTGCCAAAGCTTGACTGCCAACTCCCTTGAGCCGATCTTTCAATGCATCTGCCTTTAGCGAGAACAAATTCGGGATCTCCGTCAGAACCTCGATGCTGGGGTTGAAGGTGTCGGGCAAGTCCCAAGACTTGAGCAATTCGATGTACTTCATCATGTCTTGAGTGACCAAAATGCCACCTGCCTGACTGACTTGAAAGGACCTGAAGTGAAGCAGCAATAACGATCGCAGGCCCAGTGCTAATTCTAGCGAAAATCCGTCCAAGACACGACCGGATAGTGAGCTCGACGCGTTCTTGTGGAGCTTGTTCAAAAAGTTGTATGTTGACAGGCATGTTGGTGTCTGCAGCTGCTCCAGATTCAGGGACGCCTCATCTCTTGGCCGGAAGTCTGTTTTCTTTTGCTGCGAGAGAAGCTTTGATGTCCATGCTGATGCAGAGTCTATCGTCTTTTGCAGTACTGTGTCGATCTTTCCCTCTATTCGATCGACAAAGGTATTTGTGCTCTTTTCCAGATCCCGCCGAATGGTGAGGTTGGTTGCTGCCAGAGGCATGAGCAAGGTCTGAATCGTGACAACTAGCAAGTGCAGTGTGCTGACGCTGCTGCGGAGGTCGGAGAGATATGAGTAATCTGGCTCCGTTTTTGGGTTCTCGTGCGATGTGGCCGCTTCGACTTGGGCGTCCAGAGCTGTTTCGAGGTAAATTTCACCCATACTACCTATTAGCAGGCTGAGCAGCTCGCGAACATCCTTGGGCGTCTCGTGGCCCCCAGCAAGCTCAAGCCCACGACCAACACCTTCAGCAAGCCACTTAAGCATGCGCTTGGCATATGGTAGTTGGATCTCTCCGTCCTCATCTGTTACCTCAATGTCGTTGCGATTATTGAGGGAGGAAGAAGAGATGCCGGCAAGCCTCACTAGCAATTTCTTCTGAGAAGAGGACATTTCTGTTGAGTCAAGTCGATCAAGATATGCTTCTTGCGCCTTGTGTATCATCTCCTTACTGCGGGCCTGTAAGGATCCGAGATAGGACGTGGGAACCTTTCTCCGCCGTGACTAGTACTATTACTGAGTTGTTCCAGTCTTATGGGGAAACTTGACTTACATGATAGGTTGTGAACTTGAAAAGCAGGGAAGAGTACAGTTCCTCGAGGCTTCGCTTTTCCCGCTCGATGTACGAGGACCCAGCAAAGTAAGGCACAAATAGGTCGTCCAGTTGCTGGTCCAGGATTGCTGCCGTCGTAGTAGAGGCAGGCTCAGGATGCTCTGTCAGGCCATGCGTCTTGAGATCTTCTACAAGCGACGAGATATAACTCTTCGAGGACTGCAATGACCGCAAGAAGGCGAGTGATGACACAGCTCCAGCTTTGTCCAACACCTGTTCCAGCTTTTGTTGGATGGATTGCTGGAACACACGTTGGACGAATCGGCCAAGTACCTCCTCATAGTATGGGAATGCACGCTTGATGATGAAGCTTTCCTCCTGTGCGACAAGCTTCACCTCGTCGATCAAAGATTGTAAGGTCGGCTCGACTCCAGGTGGTTCGGCGTCGGGGTCTGCGAGTCGATCCCACATATCCGACTCGGACGAGACTTCTTCAGTCACTAGCTGACTGCGATCGATGAAGAATTGATGCTGATTGACGAAGAGACCCATGACGCTGGCACCGTCGCCAAAGTCTCGTAGTGCAGTGGCGCATTCTCGCATTCCCTCAAAGTTCTGCCTCCTGTACGAATCGTCAAACTGTTTAAGTAGATCCTTTTCCAGCCCTTCGAGAAATTTCTCGATCACTTCTTTAGGCTGTGGCCTTCCATTTGTGTGGTCACCGTTCACACCATTGACTCGGTGTCCGTTGGTCGTGGGCTCAAGTCGCTGACTGATCTTGAGAAGCTGTCGAGCAATGTGCGCACATCGGACTTTACCCTCCCCGCCTCCCAGCCTGCGAACATCCTCCAGGCTTGACAAGTCCCCTCGATTGCTGACTTCTAGCCAGCATTGGAGAATGAATTTTGCATCTTGCGCTCGCTGTCGTTGCTTATCGAGCTCTTCCAATCTCTCTCCGATTCTGACCGCAGCGTTCCCCCCTGCTTCGCCATCATTGTCCAAACTCCTCTCCAGCCCTTTGAAAGAGTCGACGGTCTGTTCGAGCTCCCTCTCTCGTGCTCTCACATTCTGGTTGTGTTGCGCTTCTGCTCTTCTGACACTTCCGCTAATCTCGTTTTCGCGCAGTTCCAGATCCTCACTGAGATTCTTCAGTCCATTGAGTGCTTGTTCAAACGCACGGATCAATGGCTTTGGATCAAACGCTTGAGCGGCGTGTTGCGCGTTCGCCGGCTGTGACTTGCGTGATGCTGGTACTGCCGATTCGGACAGCGATTCAACAAAGTCCTTTACTATAAAGTCCTGGCTGGAGAAGGTATCCAGAGAGAAGTTCGTAGATCTGCCGTGCTGCGGCCGAGAAGTCCCCGTCGTGTGCCCAGATAATATCGAGGCCGTATCCGCAGAATTGGGAGCCATAGTTCCCTTCCGGATAGCAATTCGATGGTGTTGCAATGCACTACGCGACGAGGAGAAGTCGCTCCTGTTCGCTTTAGATCATTGTTCCGCCGCTCATCACGAGATTAGAACGATCCAAGGGTGAGAGGACCAGGATCACTCCCCAGAAGAAGGTGCAGATCGTTGATTGATTGTGGTCGAGTGAGGTATATGGGGACATCGAAGTCGAGCTCCACCGGACCCCCGAACGACCGGTCTCATTGCGGCTCTGCAGCCTGAACACGCTAGCGGACCGAACCGTCCGATCGTGTGCAGTGGCCAGGAAATTTGGTGCGAGCTTCCAGGCTTCGTCTTGGCCTACGCGTGTCAGAATGAAATTCAGAGGCTGTGAAGACGGCAAAACACATACTCGTCACCCGGATTATTCGTAATGACAGCTTCAGCCACACTTAATTGTCTGCCTAGTTGACAAGCCAGACGGATCCAAAGAAACACATCAACCGCCTAAGTCTGCACCATTGGTGTACACTCTTCACACCCATCATCCACCACCACAAGAACACCATCAAGCCATAACTGCAACATGATCGGTCTTAGACAAGCCGCTCTTCTACGCAGCGACACGGACGAACATGGACGTAGGTTGTCAGTGGAGGAGCGAGAGAGGCTTATTAGGCCATACCTCCCAGAAGGACCAGTCGCATCGAAAAGCAGATCTCGGTCAAGCAGTCATCAAAAACCTGGTCGGAAAAAGCCCATTCGGACGTTTCTGAAGACGACTCTTTACGTATTTGTGTTCAACTTGATGCAATGGATCTTCTCCATCTTCTACAGGATCCGACGAGCATACAGAAACACTGTCAGCCGATCTATGGATGTCATGTATCATCATCACCGGACGCCAGAGTTGATACAGAAAGACGTTCGTGACTTCAAAAAGATGCCAAAGCACTTGAGCGTAGTGCTCGACCTCGACGGCAGGACTGACGACGCGGCGCTTGAGGCTTTGATCAACGACGCTTGCGAATGCGCAGCGTGGACAGCATGCGTCGGTATTCCGGTGCTCAGCATCTATGAGAGATCAGGTATGGATGAATGTTATGGTGGCAGAGGGTTAGTCTTGCTGACAAGAGATAAGGGGTGCTGAAATCGTCTCTGCCACATCTGCACCGACAAATATCCAGCACCATCTCGTCCTACTATGGAGTCGACAACCCCTCGAAACCCACCGTGTCGCTCCGCGCACCACAGGTCCCAGCTTTCTCTCCACCAACGGCTTCCCCGGACCCATCCAAAGGCTCACCGCCACATTTGTCCATCCTTTTGCTGTCCGAGTCAGACGGCAGACGAACGCTTGTGGACCTCACCAAGACGCTCACGGAGATGAGCCAGAAGCACAAGCTCGGCCCCGAAGACATTTCTGCCGAACTCATAGATGCAGAATTGAGCGAAAGTGTCATGGGCGAACCCGACTTACTAATCCTGTTCGGCGAGTCGGTTATTCTAGACGGGTATCCGCCATGGCAAGTTCGGCTCAGCGAGATCTTGTAAGTGCATCTGGCGTGCTAGCGGTGTCGGGTGACATGCGGCTAATTTCGGAAATAGTCACGTTCCAGACAATCACGAAGTCGGCTACCAGATTTTTCTGCGTGGCCTGCAAAAATATGCAGGCGCTCAGATGCGCTTCGGTAGTTAGCTGAAAACTAAAAAATCGATCTTTGCTAGACCCTGGAAGATCTCTTATCTGGCCCCAGTATTCTGGAAACTCTGCAGCGACGCGCGCGAAACATCGGTGAGGACGACTGGTGAAGAACGGTTGCAAGATTGGAACTAAGAGCAAATCACAACGGCCAACTCGCCTGCGACCCATAATACTGCCAGGAAATTCGAAGTTCCGGCAGATTAAAGTTCAAAGCGGCCAACTTCCACGGACCGGAGGTACCACCGAGCGTGCTGTCCTAAACACCGATACCGTCCAGACTATTACCCATAAAACTGCCCCTTCTCTGCGGAACAACATGTTTGATCATTCTGTTTTTGACCTTGCCGCCCCTGCCACGATTGTATTGACTTTTCTTTAATATCGTACATATCGCTCTGTACATACCCTACGCTCCTTTTGCACCAGTATCTTGACCGTCTGCATAAAAAGAAGGCAAGAGTAATAAACCACACACAAACAACCCTACATGTATCCAGACGTCGACGTTGTACGCAAGACGATTCTCGGTGGCAAGAACAAGTATTCCGAATATGACAAACTACACCTCGGGACCGAGCTGGTCGTGAAGCCAGCCGGCAGCAGCACCACCAAGCAAGGTACCGGACCAACCCTAGACGACCTCCCCACCGAAATCCTCTGTAAGATCGCCGGCTACCTCTGCGCCGACTCGGACAGCACAGTCTACGTCAAGCGTCGCTCAAGCACATCCTACCAGCAATCCGACCTCTGCGACGGCACCGCCCGCAAGTGCTGGAGCGTATCCGGCTACCCTCTCGCCCTCCTGAAAGTCAACAGGACGCTGCACGCAGCGGTATCGCGACAGCTCTGGTACCAGACCGTCTTCGTCCTCTCCCTGTCATCATCCGACACCCTCATCTTCCTCAAGTACGCCCTCTCGCCAAGCCAGCGCGTCGCCCTCCAGCGCATCCGCCTCACCCGCTTCATGTTGTCGTGGGAGGACGGAGTGGGAGATGATATCTGGCTCGCTGCGCACCGCCGTGAGCCAGCTTTCCATGCTCAGTTGCCAGCAAAGTCCCATCTTGAGCGCGTGAACAACCTCGTCGATCATTTGCAGCGCAGGCATGTGGCTATTGCCTAGACCGTCTCGACTAGAGGAATAATATCGGTCATCATTCATCATTCAGCGAGGAGTTGGTGGATATTAGCGTAGGGTATGGGCAAGGTGGAGGATCAAAAGGGATCCCTTGCTCAGGTATTGGCATAGCGATGAACTTTCTTGTACATATATATCTCTTGGGACTAGACCTAGACTTTTCTCTCCAGAATGCCTAAAATACACGGCTACGATTGGCTACGCGTGAATGGCCAAAGATCACACACTCTCTATTCATTCGTATATTGCTGCACTGTGAACGGCCGTAGATGAGTCATGAGGCAATACATATGCCATCTCTTCAGATACCAGTCTTCCCCAGCTTCGAAGCAAGTTCATCGACTTCCTTATCCTTGTCCGCGGCCACAGGCTGATCCTCCGCAGCATCGGCCTCCTTGATGACCTTCTCCTCTTCATCCTCTTCCTCATCTTCCTCCTCCTCATCGTCACTATCTTCCTCCTCCAGATCATCCAACTCATCCACACCCCACCTCTCCTCATCCTCGTCCTCGCCCGCTTCCTCCCTCCTTTCGGCCAGCACTGCCTTGATTTTCTCCACACTCTCATCCTCCTCCGCAAACTTGTTCCCATTGACCTCCACCCTCCTCAACTTCGGCACCTTCCCCAACCCATCGGACAATATCTTCAATGCCCTCCCATCCACCTCATTATACTGCAACCTCAACACCTCCAGCTCCCTCGTCTTCCCTTCCCCCAAAGCCTCCATAACAGCCACGCCGCCCCTAGCCGAAAGCAAGCAATCACCGACCCCCAACTCCCTCAGCCCCTCCCACGCACCCCCACCAATAACCTCCGCCAACGCCCGACTCCCCACCCTCGTAAAAGTATTATCCTGCAAATCCAGCGTCTGCAGCCTCTTGCACTCACTCAGCCCCTCGCGCAACAACACGACAATGCCCTCCTGCCTGATCCCATTCTGCACCATCCTCACCTCCTTGACCCCTGTGTTCGCCCGATACGCCTCGGCCCAAGCCTTCATGCTCCCCGTCTCCAACCTGTTTCTTCCACACACCACCGTCTCCAAATCAGGCACCTCGGAGCCGTCTTTCCGCGCCTGCGCCTTACGCGCCGCTAACTGCGTCAGGGCTTCGGCGACGAGGGTGCCCGCCGCCGGGCCCAAGCCATTGTTGTTGAGGATGAGGTGCTGGAGTGGGACGTGCTGGGAGAGGAAAGGGCGCAGGGGCTCGACTGTGTTGAGACCGAAGGCGTTGTCCGAGAGGTTGATAGTGTGGAGGTTAGGGAGGGCGAGGCATGCGGTGAGGAGGGAGGAGAGCGAGGGCGGGATCTCGGAGAGCAGGCGCGAGGTGAAGATGTCCGCGAAGTTGGCCGTGTGTATCGATTTCTTGGTTGAGAGGACTTTGGCGAGCTCGGCGCACGCTTCCACGCCTAGCGTGTTGCCTTGGAAGCGCACTTCTTCGATGTCCGGGGTGGAAATCAAGGGCCCAAGGTGGGATTCAATGTCCGCCGCGGTGTCGAGTTTGAGGCCTTTGCCTTCCAGGGTGAAGAGCTTGGCCATGGTTTGGATGGGAAGATTTGGTATGGGTGAAGTGCGAGAGCGTGATGGAGGCTAGAATTGATAAGGAGGAATTGGATTGTGAATCGAAGGGGTTCAACTTCTGTTTACACAAGCCCCTCCACGGCGAGAACAATATTGTGGGTCTCTGACGTGCGGACCCTGCAGGCGCAGAGCCGCATGGCGTCGGAGATCGGCCAGGAATTATTAAGCGATCATGACTATTCGAGTATTGCAGTGGCTATTGCACCATCTTTATTCCGTACACGTTTATTCTCACATCGAAATGTCAGAGCAAGCTACGCGATCACTAGGAGACTGTAAGTCAAGCATCCACCCCGGATACGAACAATGCATGCGCTGACAGTAAGAAGCGACGGCTTCGCCGCCGAACAACCTCGCCGCAGATGTCAAGCCAGCAGGTGATGCAGCTGCCAAAGTAAAGGTCTGAATCACCCTCCTTACCAGGTCTTGTCGAGATTGCTGACACTTATTGAAGCCTTGCTGTGTGTGCAAGGACGAAAAGACGGCCCGCGACGAATGCATGCTCTTCTCCAACTCGCCAGATCCACAAAAAGAATGCGCCGACATGGTTTCGCGGTACAAGACGTGTATGAAGGGTTATGGTTTCAACATCTAATCGAAACGCCTGTCGCTTTGTAGTCGGGAATATCAAGGAGTCGGGATTGGACAATTGTACATAGTGGAGACGGGAAAGATGCAAGGACCATAGAAGATATCTATACGTGGGTATCTATTGTACAACAGAATACAACGCTTCTCACCTTTTCCGACTTGCCCTGTTCAACGTGCTCTGAAATCACTGCAACTTCTTCATGGTCGGCCTGTCCTTGGCAGGTGCAGTGAAGAGTCCGCTGCGAACAATTTGGTTCCATACACACCAGAGGTAGCACAGTCCAAATCCTGCAGCGCCTGCTACAGCGTTGCCGACGAGCCAAAGATCAGGCATCCGTTCTGGAGGTGGTACAAAAGCTTCGCCAACGTGCCACGCA
Organism: Elsinoe australis; assembly: GCA_007556505.1. Taxonomy (NCBI): domain Eukaryota; kingdom Fungi; phylum Ascomycota; class Dothideomycetes; order Myriangiales; family Elsinoaceae; genus Elsinoe; species Elsinoe australis. The sequence goes on from SWCS01000012.1 coordinate 346,522, forward strand.
ATCATGCCGAAGTAGAATGAAAGGTGCACTAATTTGGTCAGGATGTTTAAAGACGCCCCTTGCTTGCCGACGTATAGCGATAGGGACGTCGGAGGCAGCCCTAGAAGCCAGGCCCAGAGAAGAGTGAGCACAAGGTACGGTATGCGCAGCTCATCCCGCTTGAGAAGGGGGAAGCACGTCCAAGTGGCAAGGACGTTGGCAAATCCAACCCATGCTCGGACATCTGGCTTCAATCCCTTTTCAGAGGCCAGTAAGAGAGTCATCGGAAGAAGCGGAAGCAGGACGTTCTTCTCGTGGACCTGGTAGCTGCAGAGGAAGAAACCCCATGCACAGCCAGCAAAAGCCCAAGGGATCAGAATGCGCTTTGGCTTTATGAACAATATGAAGCATGGAGGAGTGATGGCAGCCAGCGTGACCAGCAGGGCTGCACGAGAAAGTAGCGACGAGTCGTACTGAGTAAGCTTGTGGAGACCAGAAGAGTGAATGGCACACCAGATGTTGGCAACCTTGTCCTCAAAGAGACCACGAGCGAAAGGGAAGATGCGGTGTATTGACTGCGCCAACTGTAGGACGAGCGGGTAGAAGAAGGATCGTCGGGGAATCTCGAACGGCAGTGTTGCTAGAAGAGGAGGCAGCTCGTAATCAGACGGCAAAGGCACCCGACGTTTTGCATCGTAAGCCACACCGAGTAAGAATGGCAGGTATAGGACTGCGAAGGATGCAAGCGTGCTAATGGCGATAGCCAGAAAGCGCACGATATTGAGCCTTGGAAAGATACAGATGCCGAGCAGATAGGCGAATACTGCAGGTGCGTAGAAGAGGGCCATCTGCTTGAAGCCCAGTGCAGCAACAAAGTACATGCAACTCCTGGCGGGATGTCCCCGAAGCATACCGGCGATGGTCGAAGTCAGGAAGCCAAGCATGACGGTGTTGTATTGAAAGTGTCCGTGGTCAATGAGCAAGGTAGCTGGTTGCATGAGGAGAGCTGTCAATGCAATCGATGCCTCCCAAGAGCCGACTCCAGATAACCTGCTAAGTCTTCGAATACAGACAATTGCACCTGGAATAAAGGTAATGTATTCCGAGATGACCACGGTAGCTCGCATGAAGATCTTGAGGGATTGATCATCCAGTCCACGAGAAGTGTACAATGCGAACCATGACTTGTCGATGTAGTTGCCGCTGCATGGTATGAGCATGGTAGCAGAATGGACCAAATAGACTCACATCTTGCCCAAGATCCAGCTGTGATATGCAGTCAGAGGAGGATAGTCAAGTCCCCACCACTGCAAGTCGTAAAAGTACCAATGAGATATCGGTAAATTGATCGTCAATTCCATCCAATGTCTCTGAGCTTCAAAGTCTCCGTGCATTGGTGGCTTGGCCATCCCTACAGACCATGTTAGAAGATATTCGACCAAAGTTCTATTGACAGCGTACCGGAGTAGCCCCAGAAGCCCAGCGCCCATCTGAATAACCCCACAGCCATCAAAAGCAATGGTACCGATACCCATTGAGAGACACTGCCTTTTGCGGGTAGCAGGAAGGCTGCAAGAGGAAATGCAGGTTGCTGGGATGACCCAACTTGCAGTAGAGCGCCATTGTCAGACACCAATGGCGGTGCCGACGATGTCCTCTTCTTGCGAGGCGTGTGACGCGCCTTTGATGGTGTTTGAGCCATGTTGATATTACCTGTAACTTGAGGCCATCTTGCACAGCTGCAAACGTGGAAGCAGCTCGGGGATCGCTTCGTCTGTCGGCTTGTCAAGCCACATGCAAAGGTGCGATTATTCAGGGTTCAAAGTTAGACTTTCCGCCAATGAGTCGTGAGTCACTTTAGCGCCGTCAGAATTATTTTTTCGCCGCGGAGAGAGAGCTTGGGCCCTCGCCGACTGACATTTTCCTACAAGAACCTCTGACCGACATCACTTCGCAGTCTCTTCTCTACACACAGCAGAGATTTTTCGCAGTCTCTCACATTCTCAAATTTATTAGTCGTGGGCATCCGTGGGCTATCTGTGGGATCATATAACAAAGAATCGGTTCGTTGCATACCTCATCTGTGGGCTTTTCCTATACTAGCGGGACTCGATCTCGAGTCGCCGAGATATTACCAGAGACTGCGCCGGGTCTCGTGTCCGTACCAGTGGGCTTGTTGGCTTTCAGCTTCTTACTCAAGGAGTATCTGCGGGGTTTCTGCTCTTGTCAGGCCTTTGTGGGAACACGCTGCCAACGACTGAGCTCTCAACGGATCTGGTTGTCGCTCGAGTTTTCTCGGTGACCACACACCTGTGGGCTTTGAGACGGCTCGTTGCGTCTCTGGTTGCTCTGGAGAGCACCTCATCTGACTTCAAGTCGATCGATCGATTGTGAGCACAATTACTGACGGGTCGGCAGAAATGGCAAAGAGCAAGACATCATCCAAGGCGGAGGCTCCGTCCACGCTCAAGAGTGTCAAGGCTGGTCGTGTGACCAAGCCCGCTGAGGACTCGAAGAAGAAGAGCAAGGATGTTGCAAAGTCCGCCGCCAAGGCACACCAGAAGGTACAAGACTCCAAGAAGAAGCGAAAGGACTCCGTAAAGGCAAAGAGCGACTCTGAGAGCAGCTCTGCCTCCAGCGACAGTTCTGCTAGCAGCGAGAGCGAGAGCGAGATGTCCCTTGACGAGAAGCCTACCAAGACATCCAAGGCCTCGAAGGCCAATGGCGCAAAGAAGCCTGCCAAGGCTGCAAAGGCCCAGGAGTCAAGCGATTCCGAGTCTAGCGCGTCTGATTCGGAGGATGACAGCTCTGATTCTTCAGAGGCCGAAGCCCCAGCACCAAAGGCCAACGGTGTCTCCAAGACTGCCAAGGCAGCAAAGAAGGACGAGAGCTCTGATTCAGAGTCCGATTCGGACTCGTCTGAGTCGGACGAGGAGAAGCCTGCTACCAATGGTGTGAAGGCTGACCTCAAGAAGGACTCCGACGACGACAGCAGCGACGACTCTTCAGCCGACGCATCCGATGAGGAGGTTGTCAAGGTAAGATATCTTCAATGTTCAATCAATGCAGAAGCTAATATTTACAGGCCAAGGACGTCAGTGACGAGTCGGATGACTCGGAGGCTGACTCGAATGCCAGCGACAGCTCTGAGGAGGAGGAAGAGAAGCCCGCTGCCAAAGAGCCGGAGAGCAAGAAGCGCAAGGCTGAGGCGGATACCGCTGCCCCTGTCAAGCGTGTCAAGCAGAACGGCGAGCCAGTCAGTGAGCCTTCAAAGAATCTCTTTGTCGGCTCTCTATCCTGGAATGTCGATGAGGACTGGTTGGCTCGCGAGTTCGAGGGTTTCGGAGAGATTGTCGGCGTGAGGGTCATCACCCGCCCCGAGGATGGTCGCTCCAAGGGTTTCGGCTACGTCGAGTTCAACACTATCGAGGACGCTACCAAGGCTCTCGACGCCAAGCAGGGTGCTATGGTCGACGGCCGTGAGATTAACATCGACTTCGGCAAGGTTCGTCCTGATCGCTCCTACAACAACGATCAGGTCAACGCCCGTGCCCAGAAGTTCGGCGACAGGGCCCCCAATGAGCCAAGCGCTACCCTATTCGTTGGCAACATCTCCTTCAACGCCGACCAGGACATGATCACTGAGGCTTTCTCCGAGTACGGCAACGTCAACGGTGTCCGCCTCCCTACCAACCCTGACGATGGCAACATGAAGGGTTTCGGTTACGTTGAGTTCAGCAGCGTCGAGGAGGCTCAGGCTGCGATGGAGGCCCTCAACGGTGCCGACATTGCTGGCCGCAACATCCGCCTCGACTTCGCGGGCGCTCGCCCTGCCAATGGCGACAGCCCTCGTGGTGGTCGTGGACGTGGCGGTTTCGGCGGTGGTCGTGGCCGTGGCGGCTTTGACCGCGGTGGACGTGGTGGTGGCCGTGGTCGTGGAGGTTTCGGCGACCGTGGCGGACGTGGTGGAGGCAGGGGTGGCTCTACCAACAGGGGTGGCTTCGGCGACTTCAAGGGCAAGAAGATCTCTTTCTAGAGATGTGTAAGTATAGGCAAGGCATGGCAAAAGTTCTGGGATCGTTCTGCGGTATGCTTGGATCGCCTGGTGATCACGAAGCTTAAAAGTCAAGCTTCGAGCATCAAGCATCTGCTATGCTCACAGTTGAGGTTTCACTCGCGTAGAATAGGTTGTTTTCCTCTATAGTAATTCAGATGGTGTTCTGTTTCACAATACGTGCACACGTGAACGGTGATCTTGCACGTCTTGTGGTTCACCCTTGCGAGTGACCTGGAACGTCGCAAACATCTGCCCCAGGACTGCGCGTCATGGGTCCCGTCCCGACCGTTTGTGTTATCAGCTGCTGCCTCACGCTGCAGCTGAGCCCGGACCGCCAGAGAGTACCAGCGGTGTCCGTGAGATCTTGTCTGACTTGAGCTGTCTGCTATATATCGAAACACGACTTCTACCAAACCCAACAGCCAGTGTTCGCCCCGAGATCTCCTGAAGGGACCGACGTTGAGATCCGGGCGCGCCATCGCGGCTTCGACTCCGAGCAGGCACAAGTGTTTCCTGTTTAGGCCGTCGGCTGACTCCTCGTCAGACCCCCTCCCCCGCAATCAGCCCACTGATTGGCCAAAGCGGTGGGATCAAGCGATACCAAGGGTACCTCGACTACTACACCGCTGACTGCCTTGCGTGCGACCTGCATGATCCAGCCTCCTATATTGACACCTGGCCGACATTTCGATCTGGCGTTTCAATATCGAGTCTTTTCCGACACACATCATCACTGCAACTCGACTGTATTGCTGCTATCGACCCCGCGCAGTGACGAACGCCGATCGGCGACCGCCGAGAACCAAAGGCAAGGGACAACGAGTCAAGGCATCACTATTGAAGCAGGAGGACTTGGCTCGACAACGTAGTCAGAACTATTCGAGGAGGACATACATATACACATTATGGAGACCTCTGCCCAGGGCGGCCAGCATCGTGGGGTGCGATCCAATCCGTCTGCCAACGAGATGAGACCATCGGCATCTCGAACCAATAACACAAGATCCGAAGGTAAAATATTGATCTTTTCACTCAGCTAGACCTTTGCTGATACTGTTGCGCAGAGTCATGGATTGAAATCGGATCTCAGCCTTCATCGTCCTCTCTCTCTTCCGCGGCGGATGATATCGTCACTACTGGACTTCGCATAGAGCATGATGTTGCTGCCCGACGGAGGAGACGACACCGGAATCAGCCCTCAACCTCGGATCCTCGACGAGCCAACCACAATGCCATCGTCGGCGATACGAGTAGTCAAGAGGAGTATGAGGAGAGCGAAAGCGAGTCGGACAGAGTTATGACCTCTTCCAACGAGGGACTGGTCATCGGCCAGCATCAGATGAATGAAGGGGACGGTATGACGAGCGACGACGACGAGAACAGGACAGCGGTGAACTACCCTATCCGACGCACAACACAGACTGCATTCACTCCGCAGCCAAACGCCTTCTCACATCCTCCAGCATCAAGAGGCATGAGACATGCTAGCGAGCCGTGTCCTGGATCATACTTTCCACAAATGCCTGCCCGATCGGCGAACAGGCCGACAACCAGACATTCTTTTTCTACACAGGATCACCACCCTCATGCGCCTTACAACGCCATGTCGCCATCTCAAAACGCCGTGGCGCACCACGAAGCCACTCTGCGTGCAAGTCTCTCGACCCTTCTCTCTTGCGCCGCTGCCGCTCGAGGTTTACCGAAGCTGAAGACTCCCCAACCATCAGTCCCAGCGTTGCAGCCGTCGAGCCGTGTCCAGCCAAACACCCTTCGACTAGTGCCAGAATCCGCACTCCCAGGCGCAACCACCCAAGCACGACAAACCCTCGAACCTAACTTCCCACCCACCATCCGCCAGCGCTCCTCTTCTTCCACCTCAGCATCTGCAAACGGCCGCCTAGCCGAGTCAATAGACCTGCACAAGCGCAAAGGCCGAGGCAGCTCGAAAGAGCGCCGTGCATCTAAGAAAGCACGCCGCTCGCCCTCCATGTCGTCCTCGTGCACGAATTACAGTGCAGAGGAAGTCTTCGTCAGCCCGACGCTACTCACCTGGGTCGTCAGCGCAGGCGTCGTCGTCGTGCTTAGCGCTATCAGCTTCTCCGCGGGATATTCCATCGGTCACGAGGCAGGCAAGGTTGAGGCATCAATCCCCGTTAGTGCGGATGTCACTAGCTGCGCGACGGATGCAGGGCGGTCGAGTCTTGGGTTGAGGAGGCTAAGGTTTGCGGTGCAGGCATGAGCTGCAGGCATGAGCTGTATGAGCTTGATTTCGAAAACGTCACGAGGTAGGAATGATAGAAACAGTACACAATCACGGGCATATGGTTTAACAAGGGTGTTTTGGAAAGAGAAGGTAAAGTGGAAATGTTGATGGCCTAATGAACAAGCATGAAATCTTTTAGTGGGTATGGGGTTAACACATATGCGAATGGCGTTTGCTTTGTTCTTTTCTCGGCGTTTTCATAGTGGTGGCTTCTTCATGGGATAGGTGTGATGCACCACTCGATCGTATTTGACAGTATAGATTGCACTCGCTGCTCTGCGCTTCAATGAGAATCTACACGATCATGATGCATGTGTACGGACTTGCTTGAGCGTGCTTGGTGCAAGGGCGCCTACTATGTATTTGTGTGAAAGTGAACAGCTCTCATGTCTGGCCGTACTTCTAGCATATCTATGATACTACAAATACAGAGCTCTTTAGGAACGCAAGGCATGTAAAATCGTTTACTATTCGCTGTGTGTTATACTACTGTTCCTTGCTTAGTAGACACCTCCTTATCGTGTACAAAAGCAGCTGTGAGCCCCGTCTTCGATCAGGAGGAATGAAACAGGCTCGAGTGCCTTCGATATACGCCTCAAAACCATGAGGTCATCAAGGCAAGAATACCGTTGCTACCGCCGTCCCCTCAGTGTAAGCAGAACCTTCGATCCTGACTCGTTTTGAGATAGAACTCTTCCCCAGCCTCTAGTGTCATCTCTCAATCGATCGAAATCACAGTCCCGCTCTGCGCGGCACGCACCACCGCCCTCCTCTGCTCAATCCTCCTTGCCCTCCTACTCGGGCCCACAATCCGCTGCGGCTCTCCTCTCTGGCCTGCACCCTGGACCCGCATCATCTGCTCTAGCATCTCGATTCGTCCTGCCTGCTCTCGAGTCTCAGAGTGCAAGTTACGGACCCAGTCAATTAGCAGCTTTGAGTTCTCGTTGAAGGAGTTGATGCGCACGATGTCGGATTCCAGGACACGGCGCTCGAACGGCGTCAGCTCGCTCCAGGGTGCGTCTGCGGGACTGCTGTTGTCCTGTAGAGACATGCCTGTCATTTGAGTCTGGGTGGTGGTGGTCGTCTGGGTTTGCGTGACTGTTGTCGAGCGGTTAGTGGGTCTGGGTGTGCGAAAAGAGGGCTGTGTTGTTGAACGCGGAGCGATAATGTCTTGCAGAGTTAGTTCTCGTGAAGCAGGGTTCTGTGAAGCAGTGTCCTGGCCAGTGATATCAGACAACCTAGACTGCTGTGCTGTATAGCGTTGTGACATCATTGTCTGCAGCGTGGGCTCACTTCCCAGAGTGTTCCTCTGAGTTGCCCTGGTCTGACCCATGATATGTTCCAAAGTAAGCTCCCTTCCGGAATTAGTCCTCTGGGCCGTCCTTGTCTGGCCCATGATGTGCTCAAGGGTAAGCTCTCGAGAACTGGAGGTGGTCTGCCGAGCTGATCCTGTGGGTGTGTCTCGAAGGGATCCCACGGTTTGGGTAGGAGGAGGCATAGCAGCTCTAGATTCATCCATAGGGACGAACAAGGGCGACTCCGACCTTCTAGCATGCGGATGTCGGTCAACGAGCTCAACATCAGGTGAGAGCATATATGCCCGAACATCATTCTCAGGGTCCTCTAGAAGTGTGTCAAACGGGGGCGGAGTTGGAGACGTCGGCATCTGCAGGTCGATATCGGTGCCTTCCTGTTCCTCTAGGCCACGCAGGCTACTAGTCATACTCCAAGATCGCTCCCGAGAATGTCGGTTTGGAATCGCTGTAGCAGACTTAGGCTTGAGGGTTAAATAAGGCGGATGATAAGCTTGCGAAGAGCCTTCCGGCATAGGGACCATATAGTCCCCGTTCCCGCTGCGTCCAGTACCAGGCGTGGGTAGGTAGCTAGTCCCGTTGATGCCAGTGGTCCTCTTTGACCCTTGACGCCCAGTGTCAGTGAGGGCAGCCTGGTCGCTCGGAGTCCTCAGCTCAGCAGCGCCCTGTGCTATCTCTGCTGCAGTCATTGTGTCGCATTGTAGGTCGTTGTCAAGATCAGTCACAAAAGAACCGTCAATGGACTCTTCATCACTGCTCTCATCCACTGAACTGGACCCGATGGGGTTGGTGGCAGTCAGGTCGATCATCGAAGCATCCTCGAACGAGGGACGATGCGGGTCTTGGTCTGCTGCCGTCACCGGAGTAGCACATCTCGTCCGCTTTTTTGCGGGGCACGGGCTCTGCTCGGAGGTCTCATCGTCTTCTGCCGAGCCTGACCAAAGGCGACGCTTGAGCCAGCGGTGAGGACCGCCAGTTCCATGGTGAGCTCCGAACTTGTTAGACAATTCTGTGGATGTTTCCGGTGTTTGCCCAGGTTCACCAAAGCTAATGCCTAAACCGACATTGCTAGAATATCCAATTAGCTGAGTCGAGTCTTCCGATCTGGTTTTCCTTAGACGTTCCAGGTAGGATGCACTCGTAGATGCAACGATGTCAGCCCAATCCTGGTCTTGATGTGTTGTGAGGTCCACTGCATCAAGTGGGCCTTCATCCGAAACATCTCGAGAGTCATCGCTGAGGTCGTGCCTGCAGAGGGATTGGACTGGGCTCTCAGTGTCAGACGGGATTGATTCGATGTCGGACCAGTCTTCAATCTCTTCCTGAAACTGTGAACGTCTTGTAGTCCGGACCGGGCTTTGCCTTTGTGTCTCAGCGTCAAAGTCGTAAGGGCTGACATGTCCGCGGTGGTAGGGAGACTTCCACGCGAGTCTTCTAGGAGTCTTGGGTTTCTTTTGTACAGTGTGGCTAGTACTGTTTGATTGCGGGACCTCAATTGGACCCTGAGCCCAAGAGTTGTGGTTGCGGTGATGCTGGACCTGTTCAACAACCTGTCTCTGGACTATCAGGTTTTGGACTGGCAGCGACAGCTCAAAGTGATCGGCAAGTAGCAGCTAGACCGTGATCAGTAGGTTGCTAGTATTATAGATACCAGGCCACTTACATCGCCCATCCTTCTGTTAGGAAAATTCACAATTCTCATAAGGTCCCGGATCTCATCAACCCCAAGCTGGGCCACATACTCCGCTGCATCTTCCACAGCCTCTTCTGAGGACGGGTCTTGTTCGTACGCGGAAGGCATCGTATACGATGTATCTGATTGTAGAGCAATTGTGAGATTGAGGAGGTGGAAAGGAGGTGCAAGTGAGAAATTGAAAGTGCTTCACTTCACTTAAGGCGGATCACATGTCATACCATGCCGTCGGTATAATTGCTTTTGCAGCCCTTCCGTGTCCGCCCTGCGGGGATCGGTGCCTCAAGGCTTAATAGCGGTAGCAACCCATAGCGAAGGCTGCTCCTTGACTTGATTGTCCACAGCCATGGTGGTAAAGATCTCCTTAAAGATTTCCCGTGCTTGCTCCTTGATGCCATGCTCGGCCAGATACTGCATCGCAGGGGACTTGATCTGTTGTGCGAAGATACTATCAACATCCTGAAGGTCGAATATTCTGGCATTGGCGGTCGGCAAATCCTTTGGGACCACAGCTTTGACCTGGTAGCCGGCCTGTTCGAGCACATGTCGGATGGCATCCTCCGAGTCGGACCAGGAGGTGTTGTATCCCACCGGTACGCATAATTGTTTGGCAGTCATCTCGGCTGCAAGTCCAGCGGGTAGGCTTTTGGGGGTGACCACATCTACGACAAGCCGTCCGCCTGTGCTGAGGTAGGGCAGCCAGGACCGCGCAGCCTCAACAGGATCGTTCAGAAGCACAAAGGCAGAGCAGAGGGTGATGACATCGAAACGTTGACCCTGTATGGGAGCTAGGGATGCCAGGTTCGCGATATCATGGTTGTGAAAGGTGACATTGGTATGACTCCCGGATTTGCTCTTCGTTCGGGCCTCGTTCAGCATGCCTTCGCTCACATCGATGCCGACGACGGGACCGTCAGTCTTTTCTGCAGCGTAGAGCGTGACAAGTCCAGTACCACATGCTAGGTCCAGGACTGCCTCCCCAGATTTTATGTCAGAATGGTCAACGAACCACTTGGCAAGCTCTGGGTGATGGCTGTTATCATACGCGCTGCTCCTTGGGTCATAGAGCTTTTCAGCAAATATTCGCTGATCCATCCTGAAGTCGCGACCTTAGCGATAAGTGAGCCAGTATTGAGATGGACCACCAACCGCCAGTAGAGTATAAGTAAATTATTTCGAAGTTGGACATCACAACATGAGGAAGATAACAGGATCGGCGAGCAGCCACGTCTCCGCATTCCTGCAGGCCAGTGGGTCGAGCCGTGACATCCGAATGAGGCTGATATTGCTCGCGATTGGTAATGTTGAGTTGCAATGCTCATATTCAATAAAAGGAATGAATTGCCAGAGGTGAATGAAAGATCTGATAGCGAATGATAGTCAAGTGATCATAATGTGTAAAGTAGTGGTCTACACTGCAGCTGGTTTTCTGATCATTAAAGTGTGCGTATACCTTGCCGGACCTCCAAATCGTGAGACATCATGGTGCACTTCAGCCATATTCGCGAAGCCGTACTTCTCATACAGCCCTCTACCGAAAGGCGTGGCTTCAAGATGGGTTGGTAAGCCTTCGCGGTCTGCCAGGTCTGCTCCCCATCCGACAAGCAGTGATCCCGCGCCCCTACCTTGATATTCTGGAAGTGTCTTCACTTGAACAAGAACTGGGTTCCCATCAGCAGCTTTCGCAATACGAGTATGGTGGACGTACAGATGGCTTCTCCATCTCCGGAGAAGACTCTTTCATTCGCTTCTTCCATGGCCGGACTACATGCTTCTACGACTTCCCTCCTCATACCTTTCGGCCAACCCGGAGACACACAAGACTCGTTGTACTCTCGACTGAATCGGTCTCTCATCTGTGTGTCAGCTTCGGCGTCTATACCACCTCCGTTTTCTCGGTTCAGCCGCTCCCAAAGTGAGATCGGAAGAGCCCATTGGGCGTACGCGACAGGCTTGCCGCTATGCGTGACTTTCTGAAACCAATTGCCTGGTCCGAGAAGGGTTTTAGGTAATCGTGCATGACTACCAACGATGCGTGATTCTATGGTACTGTCTGGCCAGACGGTCTGGCCGTATGGATCGTCAAAATTGGCCCTGGCGATGATCTCTGCAATAGCACCTCGGTCTGCGAGGCTGACATTCTCCAGCTTCAGATCTTTAGATTTTGACATTGTATAAAACCGGCGGAGTGAAAGGAGTGGGCATCCAGCAGTACTTCGGCCGGAGCTGCGGGGCCAGATTTGTCAGCCGCCGGGACTAGCATGCCAGATCGTCTTGGTCCATGATACAATAGCTCGCATAAATGCAAAGATGTCTGCGAGCCATTAACATTGTGGATATTGACTCGGACAAGGCTGGGTGTCTCCACCAATGCATGAGCAGTAATGTGTCCGATACGGCAAAGTTGTGTACCTGGTTGCGCCCCCTGACCTATCCGTCCTGTGAGATATTTGGCGGTAAGCAGCAAAGGATTTCCATAAGATAAGGTGGACCTCGCATCCCTGTAAGTCCTTTTGGTTTCCTGGTTTCTACAATACCGATATCATTTCCAAGAGAACAATGGCCATCTCTGTCGGCATTGTCGGCGCATCAGGCGCAACCGGCGCTTCCATCGTTGACGGACTTTTGGAAGATGGAGACTTTGTAACACATCCTTGAAAATCTTGAAGAGATCACTTGTTGACCATTTCACAGACCGTCGTCGCCCTGACGCGACCAGCGTCGGTCTCAAAGCCAGCAATCAAGGCTCTCGCTGAACGAAGTGTCGAGATCCGAGCAGCGGACTTGAAGGTAGCTGCATCAGTCCTGGCCAATTCACTCCGAGATCTCGATGTAATCGTCTCTGCTATCGGTCCGACAGAACAACTCGAACAAATCAATCTTGCTACAGCAGCCAAAGCAGCTGGCGTCAAGCGTTTCATACCCTGCGGCTTCATTACCATCATCCCCGTTGGAGGCTGCCACATCCTCCGTGACGACAAGGAGATTGTCTACAACCACATCAAGCGACTTTGTCTTCCATACACCATACTTGACGTCGGCTGGTGGACGCAACTTGCTCTTCCTCTCCTACCGAGCGGCAGGCTGGACCCCGTTCGCACAAAGTATCGCCTTCCAGCCGGCCAGGACATGCCGATGGTAGGAGACGGCAACGTCCCCTCTGCTCTCACTGATCTTCGTGATATCGGCCGATACACTGCTCGTATCCTGAAAGATCCCAGGACGCTGAACAAAATGGTCTTGGTCTACAACGAGCTGTTTACGCAGAATCAGGTCAGAGACGAATTGGAGAAGATCTCGGGTGAGAACATCCCTCGGAACTATGTCAGCTACGAGACTCTCAAGACCAGCCTCGAGGAAGCAGAGAAGAATTTGAAGGCATCGGGCGCCGTCCCAGGCTCGTCCGAGCACTATCAGCTGTCGGTACCGAAGATGATGGCCCAGTACCAGATCAGCTGGGGCATCGAAGGCCATAATACTCCTGAATGGGCAGAGTACCTAGGCTACATCAATAGCAAGGATCTGTATCCAGACTTCAAATACTTCACACTTGAAGGGCTAGCAAAGGAAGCGTTGGCCAGGAATTGAGGACGGGCGTAGCTCGTCCGTCTTCGTTGAAAGCGCCGAAAGTTTAAGGGTAGAATATAAGTTTCCCATTGCGGTGTAAACTACTTATGGGCCTGGTGCGAGGCCCGGTACGAGGCCTGGTCAGGTTCGGATCGTGAGCATTCCGTTTGAGCGATCTGTGAGGTTGTCGTCTTGCTCATGAGCAAAATATATAAATCGATCCATACTTGCTCTCTGGTGGCGAAACACGCTTCTGCAATACAACGAGTCGTATCAAGTGATGACCAAATTGATTGTGCTGTATCTAGCACGTCCGAAGCAAAAAGCAATCCCCCTTGGAGAGCAAAAGAGAATGCGCCGACCAGGACTCGAACCAGGACCATAAGTAGTTTACACCGCAATGGGAAACTTATATTCTACCCTTAAACTATCGGCGCTTTCAATACGTTTTTCAACATGCTACAAGGTAGCATGTTATGTTTCACGTGGGGTAGTTATAATATATTGCCAGCCCAACAAGCTGCGCGACCGATCAAGAACCTAAACGCAAGGTAGGCAGATTTGGGGCCGTGATACCATGCAAGCAAAACTACCCTCAGACAAAGCGGAATTTTTATTTTCCTTTCGATCAGGAAGCTTGAAATTGATCGATAATAGGAGCTGGTAGTACACTCTAACGATTGTTGCTAGTACTGCTATGGAACGTCTCTGCTCCTTCGAACTACTAGCATCCCGCTGTCAACAAATGCGCTGAGCAGATCGTCTTCGCGCGCAAGCCTTTTTGCCTCGACTCGGCATCCTGCATTGCATGGCAAAGAGGCAGCTCTGACATTCTCTAAGCGCACGATATTTACGATCGTTCATCTGTCACGACATAATACTCATCCCCAGCCAATTTAGATTAGTTCAAAAAGACGACCGGCGGTATCAATAAGTCCATGCTCCATCGTAAACTAGAGAATTGAGGAATCTCAGATGCTTCCACAAAGCCTTCAAAATGTCACAGTATATCAGTCACAGTATTTCAGACTGCCAGGCCTAGAGCACTCCTTGCTACAAAGTCGATCAAGGCGAGGTTGCCATGCAGATTGCTAGGGCTTGTGACAAGACAGTCCAGATCATCGTCCTCCGCCTCCTCGCAAACGTCTTGGTACTTCTGGTTCCAGCTCCTCTGCGCAGCTCGAAACCTCGAGAGATCGAAGTTGCCCGGCCATCCGCAGTCTTCGTAGATCCGCCAGCGGGCATTGCACTCGTTGAGTGAGGCCTTTGCCAACTCGGCATCTGGACCCGTCCAAGCATCTGGTCCCTCCTGCAGCAAGCGGTCGTACTTAGTCGGCCAGCTATCAATGTATCTGGCGTTCTCAAAGCGCCATGGTAGCTAGGTGAGGCTTCTGAGATTGGACAGCCACGTGCTGAGTACTTGACTTGCGGGCCCTGAGGCAGTTCCTCCCACACGTCAGTGTTACTGTCGTATGGCCATTCGACTAAACTCTCTCGTCAGGTCAGCATTGCTTCTACTTCATGGCCCATGTGCTTTCCTACTCGTCGAGGTATAGTACAGATACATGGAACCTTCTTGATTTCCATTGACTGAAACCTTGAATGCTTGCTCTGGCAGGTCGCTCTCGTCGCCAGCTTCGAACTGGTTCCGGGAATCTGCGAGTTGCCACTTGTCAAGGTAGCAGAGAGCACCACTGATGGGAGCGATTGACAGCCCCAAAGAATTGTTCAAGCGATGACATTGTGCTCAGAACATCTCCTTATGCGCTTCCGCGCTTGGTAGCGGTAGTTGCTTGAGAATTGGTATCGAGGCGGTGGGCAGTGGGCTTGAGTTGAACAGCTCATGTTGCTCTTCGGTCCTCTTCGGTCTGTTGTTCAGGCCATACAACCTCATCGGCCGACACGAATCCTGAGTGAATCAAAGTCTGATCGACGGCTCGCATCCCATTGCAAAAGGCTGCGTGCTCACTGCTAGCGGCAGGGGTCGCAGGGGCATCAGGCATTGTATGATTGTCGCATTGTTTCATCGAGTCGTGAACATGTTTTTGGGCGGTTGTAGCGATATCTTACAGGATACGGTTATCTTGCATATAGGATCAAGTGCGTTGGTATTGTAGGTAGGACAGTGGTAAGCTTGAGATTGTCGACCAAGATCACTCCAAAGCTTGGATCGTCACCGCGGTGACAGATCAGAACCTCGAACAAGTGCGACTTTCCTTGACTGAACAGGCAATAGTCAGCAGGCAGCAGTTCCCTCGGATGACCCTCATCGATTTCTGCTGGTCAAAGTCACTGGTGGTTCAAACTACAGACGTGTGGGAGATAAGTGTGCGGAGCTGTTTTGGTGGCAAGC
Source organism: Elsinoe australis (assembly GCA_007556505.1). Classification (NCBI taxonomy): domain Eukaryota; kingdom Fungi; phylum Ascomycota; class Dothideomycetes; order Myriangiales; family Elsinoaceae; genus Elsinoe; species Elsinoe australis. Next base: position 361,747 of record SWCS01000012.1, read on the forward strand.
CGTTGTTGTCAGCCGCACTCAACATTCTGCATTGCATTGTATATTTCTCACACTCATCGGATGCGCAACGGAAACAATGTTTCCGCTGACCTCAGACGTAGGGAAGATCTCTAGAAAACAAAAAATCATAATGTTTCAAGCCCTCATAAAATGCTTGAAGAAACCCGAGGTAGGAGAGTAGTAAGTCTCGCAAATTGACGCAAACCTTCTCGCTCCACTGCCCTGCCCATGTCACGCCATGGCTTGAGAAACTTCTCCTGAATTCCGCGTTGTAAAGAGTTCGCCTGTGGCATTAACAATTCCCTGGTTTTGAGTGCTACGGAAGACGTCCTATCAGTTTCGCAATCAGCCAGACGGAGTGCCTTCGCGCATGTCTCCCGCTGCCCTCACTCGGCCGAGAAGCAGCAGAGTCATCTCAATTGTCAGCACTTGGCGATGAATAAACTACCAGGAACAGCTCCGACGAGGCATCGCGCATTCGGAGCAGAGTCTCATTGGCCGGCTCTTTCATCAACCAAGTCCATTCGGGTTGTGGGGTCCTATATCAAGGCTAGGTCGTCATGGTTCTTCCGAACCCTCTACCCCTCCTTCTCTTCCACATACACAACGCCTCTCCAGAGACCATCAGTGCCAATTTTCCTATCATCCACCTGATTCAACATGGCAACTACACAGTACACCCTCCCCAAGCTCCCCTACGCCTACAACGTAAGCCCTCCCCCCCTATCCACAACCACAACCAGATCTAACCAGCCCAGGCCCTCGAGCCTCACATCTCCGAGCAAATCATGACCCTCCACCACACCCAACACCACCAGACCTACGTCAACAGCCTCAACGCCGCCCTCCAATCCCAAGCCACAGCCTTCACTGCCGGCAAAATTGCCGAGCAAGTGCACCTCCAACAACTCATCAAGTTCCACGCCGGCGGGCATATCAACCACTCCTTATTCTGGGAGAACCTGGCTCCTGCCTCAAGCACCACCCCCTCTCCCACCGCAGAGTCCGCCCCAACCCTGCACTCCGCGCTCGTGAAGCACTGGTCCAGCGTGGAGGCGTTCAAGGAGGCGTTCGAAGCGACGCTGCTGGGTCTGCAGGGGAGCGGCTGGGGGTGGTTGGTGCAGGACGGGAAGACGGGGGTGTTGGCGATTATCACGACCAAGGACCAGGACATCCCGCCCAAGCCGTACAAGCCGTTGCTTGGGGTGGATATGTGGGAGCATGCTTATTATTCGCAGTATCAGAATAAAAAGAAGGATTATACCAAGGAGATTTGGCATGTGATTAATTGGAAGACGGTGGAGGGGAGGATCAGTGGGAAGATTTCGACGGACTTTGATCAGTTGTCGCAGCAGGCGGGGAGATTGTAAGTGATGATGCGTGGAGGGCTTGTGAAGTAGGTTGGAGAGATTGTAGCTGTATGTGGATGCAGCATACATAGAATATATGATGGCTATGAACGCTCATGGAAACTCGTTTTGCGCGGTCGCAGTAGTGTACATGAGCAAGCGCCTCTGAGAAGTCAGCCCTCCTCTTTCCCCTTCCCTCCTCCCTCGTCAGCAATCCACGGTAATGATGTTTCGTTGGTAGTCATGCTGGATATCATAAGTCCTCGTGGCCTTTGTGATCACTCGAGCTTGAGCTCCTCCTCCAGTCCTTCCCTGAGCCTGTCAAAGTCCCGCACCAGCTCTCGGTGACAGAGACACATGCAGAGATTGCCGATCGTGTCGCATGTATAGTCACCTAACGACGACACACATCGTGGGCAAGTCCTGGTAGTCGCAATGATCTTCAGAAAGCGATCTAGTGCTCTTTGTGTCTGACCAGACTGTCGAGCTGTGGCTACTATCAGATTCTGGCCTCTGAACCAGGCCGCACAGTCCTTGGCGAAGGATCTGGTCCCGAGCTCGTCGCGAGGTACAATGAGTTCTGTGATGTTGGGACATTGGCCGAGCATTCGCAAAGCTTTAGCTGCAGACGAAGTGCAGAACTCGACAATGAAAATGCGGCGCAGATGGGCCGAGGCGGGGATTACCAGCTCTAGGAACTTGATGAGATGGGAGGAGCGTTCGAATGCAAAGATGTTCTGGCCAAAGGCAATTGGTAGCGCTTCGTTGCGTATCATCTTGTTGGCGAAGAGGATGGCGCTGTGCCAGTCCAGGAGCTGGTATACAGTCTGGACGCCCCCAGAGCGGTTCTTGGCGTTGCTGATGGCGATCTTGGAATGGGATACCAGGAGGTAGCGGTAGATGATGGTGCGTACCTCAGCTGGCAGTTTCAAAAAGGGAAACATGTCTTTCTCGAAAGGCTCGGGGTCGAGGATGAGAGCGGTGCGACCCTTGAAAGGCCCCGAGGTGAGCATCGTCTTCTCGACGGTGAAAGGATTGCGAGACGCCACAAAGATGGACTGTATGTTGACCGACTTGTCAGCCGGAGTTTGAGACGGCGCTGGTCTTGCCGTGGGGCTGTTGTCGCCGAAGCGGATCGAGAACTTCGCATTGCCAAGGTTGCTCTTCGAGGCAGTATGGGTGATTGACTGGCCTTCGGGGGTTCGTGTAAAGTACATTCCAGCACGGGCCTAGGCAGGTCAGTGTCGAGCTCAGGAATGGGCAATACATTATTGCGTACTACCACATCGTCAACTTGGTTGATTGGAGTTGTGTCTTGAGTGGCAGCCATTGCGGCAGCTAACGGCGTAGTAGTGCTGTGATGCGACGGCCAGTCGGGGCGCCCTGGCAAGATGGCCGGAGCAATGGTCAAGGGTAGTGCTGGAGCAGAGATGGACAGCCAGGATGCTGTGACCCAACGAGGACCGCATTGCAGTCGCGGTAGCCGCGGCAGGCAGCAGCATCGCGGCTAAATGGTCCATCGCGTCACCCTCAGGCACTTCCACATCGACTTGGAAATAGTACACTGTGACTGGTCAAATAACATGAATGCATCTGGCAAGTGCAATTGAATTATTAGTGAAGAAAAGTAAAGGAATACCCAGCCTCGAAGCCAGGTGCAACTTCTCCTGACCTGCAACCGTGCGCGGATAGAAAATATGCTCAATGCTTCGACCTTGAACGATCACTTCCCTGAAGAGCTCATTCCCATGGCCCAACTGATGGTGCGATTGCTTGCCTCCATGACCATCAGCTTCCTTGGTAGTGCTTGCTGATGATGCCATCCTTGTGACTAGCTCAGCACAACAAGCCAACACGGCCTACCTATGTGCTGCTAGTGCGTGTCGTATGTGCCGTTCTCGCAATTCTTTCCGATCGTGACTTCCAGCGCCGTATGGTCCTATCTCAGTCGTCCAGCTCATTCATCAGCGCCCTCTTCAGCTTTCTCAGAACCACTTTTCCTTTGCTAGCACGCCGAATGCATTCGCAGTACTGTCCGCCCCAAGGTCTCGTGTTATGAGTAGCGGGGTCGTGACATCCTGGGCACTGTCCTTCATGCATGATAGAGAGTACTTAATCCACCGCTGCTTCGGAGTTGCCCTTTGCAAGCATCCAGGGACGGCATGCCACTGCAAATGAAGCATACTTGTTGCCTATACTCAGGAATTTGACTTGACCAATGTGTAACTTCTGCAAAGGGACACCCCTGGCGATCTTTGACATGAATGCAGATGCAGTGCTTGCAATCCATTGGTCGACACTGATGTGCCGTACAGCCTTCTTTTTCGATCCTGTCATGCCGAGAAAGCGATCGGCCATTGTGGTTAAGATAAATTCGAAGCGCTGATTGCCATAGAACAATCCGCTCGCCTCTGCATTGATCTTTTTGCTGACTGAAAGCAGAGCACAACCGTTGCAGGAAAAGGATTTCCGGAGTTGAGACCACACGCATTCGCCCTGCTCTCAACCACACCGACTGATGCAGGTCGCGGAAGAGCGAGTTTGTAGATCATGCTGCGAATCTCGGTAGGAAGTTCCATAAACTTGAACCGTGCTCTTTCGGGGAGCATTGGGTCAATGATGAATGCCATACGGCCTGCATATTGCCCTTCGGTCAACTTCACCTGTCAAAGCATTAGCTTTATACGCTAAGGTGAGCTTTCTACTCACCTGCTGAACATCGAATGGGTTGTGAGATCCGACGTGTATGGATACAATAGTCGGCTCTACATCTGTGCGAGCCTGGTAGTTGTGAGCCATTGTCGCGTAGTGATTATGAATCTCAGTTGTGACCTCTGGAAGCGCGGATTTCTGTACGCGGGCATGGAACGTGGTCTGAGATACCCGACTCTTGGAGATTCCGACAGTGGTAGTGCCGCGAGTCGTTGCGGAAGACCCCGCAAGTGCAGCAATGTCAGTATGGGCCCGTTCCTAATCATCGTCAGCCAGCGTGTGAGTTGACAGGATACCATAGCTGACATACCACGGAGCTCTTCGCGACTGCATTCGCCTGGTTCTCGAGTAAGCGGGCACGCTCTTTTGCTATTCGCACAGCCATCTTTGACGCAGTGGCGTTAGTGTTCATGTTGTATATGTGGATGTCAATGACGAGTCCCTAGTCCTTGATCGGAGTTTGTGTGAACTGCGGCTCTGGTACCACTTGTGTGAGCTGATTAATAATGGGGATAATGATGGATGTGAATGTCTGGTGAGCTTTTGAGGTGAGCGTGTGCGTGAGACTGAGTGTATATGAGTGGTGTCAATAAGTTGCTGTGCCAATCTCAGAGTGTGAGGGTGTGTCGGAAAGGCAGATGTCGGTCTTGCAGAACGAGAGCAGTGGAAACGGGTGGAGAACAAAGAAAAATTGAACGCAATCCTTTTGCGATTGGGGAGTTATGGCTTCGAATCAACATGTTCCCGTTTGAGGGACAATGATCTCGTTTGCCTAAGCTGATCACACGGCATGGGACAAACGAGACATGTGGAAGAAGCAGAAAGCTGTGCTGACCTTGGTGCAGAAGCAAGAAGCAAGGAAGTGTAAATGGAATAGAGTCACTCATCCTCCGAACGCAAGCATCTCTTTAATCACACATTTATGAGTTCATCGTTAGTGCTATCCCTCTGTTGCTCCATGGTATGAAAGATGGCTCACATTCGGGCAAGCTGGCTCTTGCGGGCCACAGCCATCCCTGGCCAACCAGCTTAGTCAGCACGCCGACCATCACGACCACATGTCCTTTCCTTGGAGTGGTTTGGATAGAGACAGATAATCAATACGTCCCTCGGCTGATATAGCATTGCAGAAGTATTTATGCATGTCTAAATATGATAACGCAAGCAAGCGCAACGGGACCCACTGGTAGTATATCACAAGATCTGATCGTCGATCAGCTCCCCCAATTCCTTTTTCAACGGAAGGTGCTCAATCCTCTTGAAGGGACACTTGATGCGCAGCCTCGTCGCTCGATACCCGTCGAAGCAGTAATCACATCTCCCGATGTAGATCAGCGAAAGCAGCCTGTCTACCTCTTCCTCAGTGTCGTTGCGGTATTTGAACCACGCCTTGCACGATTTTGCGATGGCCTTGAGATCGAAACCATACGGATTAAGCAGGACAAACTCTCGAATGGATATACGAGACAGGAGTGCCATGAGCTCCTTGCCATGACTAGCGTACCAGCGGCCTTGGATTCCAATGCGGCGGAGGAATTGTGCTGATGTTCCGATGTGTTTGATGAACTTGACAGCAACTCGTGTGTCATGAAAATCAAAAGCGTTGAGCGAGTAGAGCATTGAAGTGGCTTCTTCTCGAATTTGTTTGTTGACGGTAAGGAGGGCGCTGTTCAATCCTGGGTTGCCACTGCACAACCACAAGCCATGCTTTGCAAAACACGCTCCAGCGATGTGTATCAACTGCTTGCTAACTAACACCTCGCGGAAGATCATTTGTCGAAGCTCTGGCGGCAGTTGCAGTAGAGGAAAGATGTTCTCGGGATCGGGAATTGGATCGACGACGAAAGCAAGTCTGCCTGTCAGCGGACCGGACTCAATCACGGTCTGTACACGGTCAACACACTATGACGTCGAAGTATTGTCAGTGCGAACATACCTTCTGGAGAGTGAATGGGGCTTTGGAGCCGACAAAGACTGCTCCATACTGGCCTTGAGAGTCTGATAGAGTCTACCGCATGTTAACTTCATGACAACTGAGTAGACTAGGACATTGACCATGGATTGTCCACCGTTGTTGAACTGGTAGCTGATTGCGTTCTCGCACACATTACTCTTCGTCGAAGCAGAAACCGCCTCCCCATCTTCCTCACTTGGAGCAATGGCAAGCTTAGCCTACCATTGATCAGCATGCCGTCCCTTCTGCTTCGTAGGGTGAAATTCGTACGACGGTCCGGTGAACATATGAACCTCGCTTAAGCCTCTTCCTGGGTGGTGCCATCATTGAGCGAGTATGATGGGATCATCAGTCGTCTAGATGAAAAGATGATGGAGGATACGTTGACTGATGGGTAAGACAAGAACCAGCATTTCGCTGAGGTCTTTGGTAATGTGAGCCCGAGGTGATGAGGTTGATGAAATGGTTGAAGGACCATTGCGAATACCTGACAATGGAGCGGGAGCCTTGCACGCGTTGCGGTAGGTGGATTCATCAGAGTTCGGTGCACAGGGCAATTGACGCCGTGGTGTCGTAGTTGTGGTCGAAGGTGCAGCGGTGGGGCTAGCTTCGAAGGTGCACTGTGGGAGGAAGCCGCTGAGGGCTTCTACACTCCACCTATCAACCACAGTAAGCCAAGCTGAATACTAGAAAGATCATGTCGCAACAATGAAGAAAGCATGGTCACAGAAGAGGAAAACGTCGAAAAGCATGAACGAAACCATCCATTGCTGTCATTGTGTCGTCCTCTATGTAACACATCAGACACGTGATGCAGCCGCATGATGCACGCCAAATGAAACCACGCCGACCAGTGCAGGACAAAGACCATCGTCTGAGACCACGGCCAGTCATCATCTTGTCCGCCTGAATCTTGATGTATACCCACGCCGTCATCTCTCCCGATCGTCCATGCAAGTCGTCTACTTCTGCTCGTCCTCGCCGAGAAGAGCATTGCGCTTCTCGGTGATCCTCGCCTGGCGCCTCTCCCTTGCTTCCTTGTTCTTCGACCTCTTTGCATCCATCTCGGCCTTGATCTGTTGCTCACGGGCCTTCTCGGCCTTGGCCTTGTGGATCTAGGAATTATCAGTACACCATCGACAGAGTACTGGGATCGAAGACTTACGTGCTCAACGAGGGCACGCTTGTGCTTGAAGGTGTTACCCTTGCTGAGCTTGTACAGCTCGTGGTAGAGGTGCTTGTCGATCTTGCCGGCGGCACGGTACTTGACTAGTAGACGACGGAGGACACGAAGACGGCGCATCCAGAGGACCTGGCTGTTTTGTCCGTCAGCATCCATGCAGAATATGTCCAACACATTCGTTTCTGTTCCTCCTCGATACTGGTCGATGACCGTTGTCGCAAATCGGGAAGTGCATGGTGGCGTACCTTGGCATACGAGCGTCCGCAGTACCCTTCCTCTTTCCGTAACCCCTGTGCCTTCCGATACGGCGAGCAGCGTTGAGCTCACGGGCGCTGGCACGCGAGTGCATGGTGACGGGCTTGCGGATGATGAGGCCATCAGAGACCAACTTGCGGATGGTCTGGCGGGAGTTGGCGTTCGAGATTTCGTTGACTTCATTGGGGTCGAGCCAGATCTTGCGCTTTCCGCATCCAACGACGGACGCCGCGAGGCGCTTCTGAGTACGGAGATTGACCCTGTATTGATAACATTGTTAGTGTGCTGCTCTTGACGGTCTCGAGTGTTTGCCGCTTGGGTGTCTCAGGCGGTGTATAGTGCTGAAAACCCATCGTCCTCCAGAAATATGCTGAATGATGGTCGATGATTTCGCTGGGATGCACTCACATTTTGTCGAATATCCGTGATGCTGTTGATGGTTAGTGACCTGGTTGACGAAAGAGACTTCGCTGTGAGGTCAAGACGATGACTGGATCCCCCTCAGTTGTGCTGTCTTGGCATTTGCTTACGGTTCTTCGGCGAAACCGTTTCTCCGACGTGCTCCAAACTTGTGCAACTTCAAATCTTGCGAACAGCGACAGGACCAGCAAATCGAGACACTAACGACAACAGCAACACCGGAACTCTGTCAATAAATTCGACATGAAGTGTACGTTCATTCAGCATACTCGACAGCGCGATTCGCACAGTCTGGTCTTCAGTTCAAGGGTCGATCTCTAACAACTTTTACAGTCCTCAAGGTTGGCCGTGTGGCTATCATTAGCCGTGGACGCTATGCCGGCAAGAAGGTACGACAAACCCACTCCCTCAAGCAGATTGATTCGATTCTACGGCAACCGTCCTCTCGATCCGCAGTCATGGAGTGTCCAATAGCATCTAACGTATTCCCCAGGTCGTGATCATCCAGCCCCAGGACAGCGGCACCAAGGCGCACCCCTTCCCCCACGCCCTCGTCGCCGGCATCGAGCGCTACCCCCAGCCCGTCACCCGCCGCATGTCAAAGAAGCGCCAGACCAAGCGCTCGAAAGTCAAGCCATTCATCAAGGTCGTCAACTACAACCACATCATGCCCACACGATACACTTTGGAGCTCGAGGGACTCAAGGGCGCGGTGAGCAACGACACATTCAAGGAGGTTTCGCAGCGTGAGGAGGCCAAGAAGAACGTGAAGAAGGCGCTCGAGGAGAGATATGTCAGCGGAAAGAACAGGTGGTTCTTCACGCCTCTGAGGTTCTAGATGTGCGTGGTTGGCAAACGAGGATGATGGATGGGTTCGTGGATGTGGGATTGATGGCGAAAAGATATTCACGGGCTCCTGATGGGTCCGGACATGCATAGGTGTCATATGGCTCGAAATCAAATTTCATGTTCAGCGAAGACATGTCATGCTCTCAATTGGGGTGTCAGGGTTGTTGTGTGTCTGCGATTGCATACTGTGTCTTGCTCACTCGTTGACCAGATGCTAGCCTTGGGGCTCGTTTTCACTTTCGTGTGGTTTGAACATCTGGCTATACTGCTTTCAAGGTCAACCCTCCAGTCTACCAGCCAGGTATCACAGGGCGTGCTTGTAAAGCCCGCAATCTCTGTCTGATAGGGTCGAGGTCAGCTAGAGCAGTGCAATGATCTCATGTCAAACAGTCACAGCACTCGGCACCTCAAGTTCAGTACATGACCAAATCTTGCTCCATACATGGACATACAGGTATAGACGTAGATACAAAGTTATCCCACAGGTGAAGCCAGCAGGAATGCCAACCCTTGCCCTCCCAACTATGATCATGCGATAATTCGAGAATGCATAGACTCCGAGCGCCTCGCTCTATGCTGGCAGGGATCCTCCTCTTGGTTAGGTATTTGCGGATGACAGGGCGAGTGGTATATGGTATCAGGTACGTGGAGATCCCAAGTAGATGTGGTGGGGTCCGGCGCGGTTGAGAAGCTTCTTGTCCTTCCGAGGAGAGTTGGGCTGTTTGACCGAGCAACATCTCCTGTTATGTCGGTACCATGGATGTTACCGAGGACACGCTGCGTTGACAGTTTTGTGGAAGATCAAGCAGCAGGGTGGGATCCGCTTTATAGCAGCTCGGACAGCCAGCGTTTGGCGGAAGGAGACTCGAACACAGCGGCGATTGAGCGCATTGCGAGCGAGTAGAGGCCGGAACAAGCAAAGAGCTTGGAGGCGAAGAGGAAGGAAAATGAAAACGCCGCCGTTGGATATCTTTTGTCGCTTCATAAAATCGTGCACTTGCCCTTCTTGCCTTCACCTGACCTCGACTGCGATCGGCCGCTTTTCCTCGAAACGTCCAGCCCGCTTTTGCTCGTGTCCCTTCTGCGATCTGAAGCTTTGGCAGGGCTGGCCTCACTTCCAGACGATTGCCGTTGTCGCCGGAGCTGTCTGACAACATCGTAAAATGCCTTCTCGACATTGACGCAATTCTTCGCTGATGCCTCGACGAAGTCGCAACCCAGCTCTCTGGCGAGGGAGCTGCCTTCTTGTGTCGAGACCTCACGCTCTGTGACTCTGTCGCATTTGTTTCCAACGAGCATGACTGGCGACGGGCCGAGACCAGCGGAACCAAAAGTCGGCGAGCCGGAAGCTTCTTTGACTCTCCTTATTTGATTGTAGAAGCTTTTCAATTGCTGGAATGAAGCCCTCGAGGATATACTGTAGACAAGCACGAACCCCTCTCCGTCTCTTATCCATTGGTCCCGCAACGAGACATAGTCTTCTTGACCAGCAGTATCGAGCACTTCAAGCATACAGGATTGGCCGTCGATCTGGACTTGTTTGCGATACGAGTCTTCGATCGTAGGATCATATGTCTCGACAAAGTGATTTAAGCATAGCTGGTAGGCCTATCAGTGGTTGAGTTGAGAAATCAACGCTTTTCCAAACAAACCTGAATTGTGAGCGCCGTCTTGCCTACTCCTCCGTCACCGAGCACCACCAGCTTGTAGAGAGTCATTTTGCCAGCCATGTTGGCTGTTGTTCAGAGCTCGGGCTCTGTCGGGAATTCTATCCGATCTGGGTGGATTTGTCCTTTGGGAGATTGAGGAGGTGAAGCTGACAGACCTGAGAAACGGCTGACTGTCGCACAGAATGTAGCGCTGGACGTGTGCGGCGATCAGACACAGGGATACTGTCAACGAAGGCGAACTGCGAAGAATCTGCAGTCTATTGAAATGCGGCGTGCTTGGAGCTGATGTGTCTGGTCGAGAAGATAGAGGGTAGGGTGCGATCGATTGGTAGGTCGAGGCAGAGGCGGGCCGACCCTGAGTGTTAAAGGGGAAAGCGGGATGCGCAAGGATTAGGCGTCCTCGTGGCAGAGCAGCGTGGTGGCGGCAGTTGAGGGAAGATTGTAATTCAGGGCAACAGACATGTGAAGAGGTTCAAGGTCACGGCTAAAGTCTCTTGAAGATGCGAGGGTCGGGCGAGTTTTGAGGGATGCGGAAGCTGGCGTTGGTCGCTGCTCATTTGAGTTCCGCTTCCTCATGTTGTGCTTGTGCTTGTGCTCGGGAGCTGTTGACAGCAAGCCACCAGCCTGTCACAATCGACCTTTGTGGAGTGAACAAGGGAATGTCTAGCTACTCTGTGCCAGGTCCGGCCGTTGTCAGCGCTACAGCATGTCCTCCCATGTCCTGTCACGGCGTCTATTGCGACTCTGCATATCCTGGAACTTGCCAGGTCTTGCAGAGCCTGTCCAGCCGTTCCACACCGCCAAGGGTCCTGAGTCGTGATCCTGGCGTTTGCTCCTCGCGAGGACAGTCTGCGTCTTTTGGCCTGTCAAGTGTCTGATATTTCTTCCGCACAACCAGGCTGTGCCGCATGCGAACCCTTGTTCGCGGTCCAGCTCGCGAATGATCCGCCATGTCCAGATGTGTCCAACATGTACTCTTGTACACCTGTACGAAGCAGATCTGGGATTTACCCGAGACCTGCCAGCCTTGGACGGATGGTAATCCTAGGATAAACTAGATCCTCTCTCCAAATGTCATGAAGCATGATCTTGGGTCGGCATTCGATCGTCTCTTTTACTCAATCTAATGTAAGGACCTTGTGCTCTTCTGCACCTCTCAGGTGCCGCATCCTAGATTCCTTTCTGATGTTGAGCTCGGCAACTGAATCAGTGGCTTCTGTGCCCAAGCCGTCCATCTACACTGGCGCGCTCTTGGCTCCGTTCCTTTTCGACTCTGATTTGCCTGTCGTATCTCTAGTCGTCCCAGGTGCTTCCTAGTCTGTTTCTAAAGCCCTTCTCCCACGTGATATTGTACCGAATGTAATAGATTGGACGATCTGATTATGCCGCAGAGTCCGGGAGCAATTCGGTTTCATCGAGTGCATATCTTTCGGGATAAAAGATGCCGATCGAGAGAGCTGGGTCGGACTGGACACATTCGGGTAGCTCAAAGAGCTCGATGAATATCCGCGATTTACGTTCCAGACTTTTATCCAGGGACCCCCGGATGGAGAGTGGCAATCCCGAGGATTAGGCCGAATAGCGACAGAGGTAGTCGACGCGGTGTATGCAATAGAATCAGTAGTAGATTCAAGTTTGAAAGGTGTATGATGTCCTCGGTCAAAATGTTGGCTGTAGTTGTACATATTCCATGCCTGGAGAGTACCCATTTTGCAAATATGAGGGCGCAGGTGCGAATACTAGGATATCTTTCATTCTGGACTGTACATGCAGTACACGGGAACATGACTATCTCTCCTTAACTCCATCAACCCTGTCCCTAAGTATGCAATTTGTCTCTCAACTCATGAACGAAGTGTGCCTTGAAATCGCTTGAAAACCCAATCTAATGTCCACCCGTCAAAACATCTTTCTTCCTGCAGCTTTACGCTGGCGAAGGCTGAGCGCCGTGGTCCGACGATACAGTCTCGATCTCCACCTTTGGCATCGGTGCACCAGTGCCGCCCAAGTCGGTCTGCCTCGCCTTCGGGTTCTTGGTGTAGTAGTTCGAGATGGCGGACTTGATAGCGTCCTCGGCAAGCATAGAGCAGTGCACTGTTATGCGAATTAGTCACTGATTGTGATTTTATGAGACGTACGAGGACACTTACGCTTCACAGGCGGCAGGCACAACTCCTTCGCAATCTCAGTGTTCTTGATCCGCCCAGCCTGCTCCAAGGTCATTCCTCGAACCAACTCCGTCAGATAACTGCTGCTTGCGATAGCGCTTCCACATCCAAACGTCTTGAACTTGACATCGGCAATAGTGTTGTCCTTCGGGTCCACTCGGATCTGAAGCTTCATGACATCGCCACATGCTGGAGCTCCTACAAGTCCAGTACCAACATCGCCATCATTCTTGGGCATCGATCCGACATTTCGAGGCTTGCTGTAGTGGTCCAGGACCTTCTCGTGGTACGACCGGCGAGCAACAGTCTGTGTGGCAGGCGCGATGATGCGTGGGGTAGACGTGAGTGCCGGGCGGGCGGCCGTGGTGAGTGCGCGAGATGCTTGCGCAGGCGCAGTGGACAGGACTCTTCGGAACATGATGGATTCTGTGTCTCGTTTGTGGTGGATGTGTGTCTGATGTGAGTGTAGCGTTGTAGGTCGTGGTTGTCGAAGTTTCTTTGAGGTGAGGTCGATTGTGAGGAGAAACCTTCGATGAGATAATGCGCCAAGCCCGAGCGACTTCGGAGGCTTTTGCCGATAAAAAGTCCTCCATTATGATTGGCTATGTGCAGCTCACCATCATCAACCAAATACGAAGAGGCAATTCTACTTCATTCTTTATGACCAAAGAGACTGGCCTTCCCCGTTTTTGGTAGTTAATGTACGCTATACCAGCAAGCTACTGGTCACGACTAATTCCTGATCCTTTCTTCAATGTTACAACATGGATAAGCCGTCTACAACTTCCGATCGCGACTTTGCCATATTCTTTGGGACTTCAAGTCCACTGTCAGAGCTCTTCCATGACACCGCTTGACGTCACGTTATAGGTCTCAGTCGAAGATGTCGTCCAATGTCAAAACCACAGTATTTCTTCATTCTCTCTGTCCCCTTTGCAAACAAAGCATTTCCCACGAGAAATCGAAAGCCAGCAGACCCGTAACACCAATCCAACCTACTACTAAAACATACCACAATGCCTCACTCCAAGACTCCCGGTGGCCAGGCCGCCTCTGACAAGTTCCAAAAGCAGCAAGCACAGAGTAAGTTGCCCAATGCCCTCTTCGAGTACGATGCAACGAGCACATGGACCTTTCTGCTGCGTTTCTTCACTACGACGCTGCTAGCCATGACTATCTTACCATCTGGTGCGATGACTGACCAAACTCAGCTCACGGTCTCGGCGCCGACAATGCTCCAGGTCACAGCGAAGGCAAAGCACCTGGCGAGACTCCAGTAGCCAAGGACTCCGGCGGCGCTGGCAGCACCGGCATCGAGCCAGGCACCAACCAGCCCGGCGAGAAGGGCTTGAAGGACGCTACCAGCTCCTAGATATCTTCAAGTTAAGGCAAGGAGGGGAGAGGGTCTAAAATAGCCTGCGCACACTTGAATGGTTGGAGCATGGAGCCATGAGCTTTGCCATATACCGTACTTAGGCTGGGCCTGACGCGAGGACCTCAGAGGTCGTGTATCATAGTCATGTCGTCTCAGCGTCGGACTACTGAACGTCTCGAGAGATAAAGGCAATGTATATTAGATATTGAGCGACGATTGGTGCGAATGAAAAGCCACCAAAGTGTTCATACCCTACTTATCCTCACATCTCCTCATATCTCTTCAAGATCTTTACTGGCGGTATGCTGAAAAAAATGCGAGGGCGTGACTTCGGCTTCAACACACGAGCGACGAGGCATGGAGCACTGACCCGGGGATTGACCGAATCTCATACGCCACGCTATCAGCAAAGAGCTGTACGGGGCACTCTCTTACCCAACCGTCAAGTCCCCATGCTTGATTCTCCCAGTTTAAACCATGGATATGCGTGCAAGCCGGACAAACGATAGGACAGCAGAGCGGCGGCGACAGCAGCGAGTAACAGAGACGGGGAGCAACAACAGCGGCAGCAAACGGAGCAAACGAACTCAGCAGCACAAAAGATAATGGTAATAGTCAATCTGATTCCTCTTCATCTGTTGATACATCATCTTCATAGCCAACTTTCTTCTCCACCTGACAGGCTGACTGACGTCTTCCATCCTCTCCATTCCATCCAGTTTTCTCTCTTCCGCAATAGTACGCAATAATATCACACACAGGAGTTCGCAATTTCCCATTCCCTCTTCTTTCCTTCTTCCTTACAGGTGAAAAAAAGTTGATCCCAAAAGCCAAGCAAGTTGTAATAGTGTATCGGGTAATATAAACAGTTTTGCGAATCGAAGAGTGTTGTTCGTGGTGGTGGGGAACGATCGCTGGGCAGCATAATAGCTGCGAATAAAACGAGGGGTATAAAGCGGGTTTGTTTTGTACAGGTCTGGAATCGAATTGCTTGCTCGCTCGAAAGTGAGGCGCTTGGTTGCTTGGTAAAGGACGTGGGTTGGAGTGCTTGCTTGCTTGAAGGATGAAGGATGAAGGAGGATAGTGGCGGCGCAAGTGGTGATGCGGTCGGTCGATGATGCAGTAATGGTGAGATTATGCTATGCGGTGCCGATGGCTAAACGACGGTCGCTTGCTTGATGCTCGGTAATGCTGTGCTGGAATGTGATGGTGACGGAGTGATGTTGGTGGTGTGTGCGGATACTGAATCCAGTGTCGTGGGAAACATTCAAATCTAAGTAAAAGGAAAAACCATGATCGATGGATGGGTCGTAAACGCCGTGAATGCATTGGGCTGAAAGGGACATGAAAATTGATCGTTGGTAAGGAGTGACTTATGCTGTTGCCAATCGGCGGGTGAATTGCCTGGCGAGCATTGGGGAGATGTCATGGGAGTCCAAGGCGCTGTAACTCCGACCGCTCATTCTTGAGCCGTATCCGGATGTTGGACTGTCTTCCATTTGACATGATTGTGTGCCAAAGGCAAATGTTTGCGCTCGGCTGAGCTTGGCTCGCTGCTTCAGCTTGCCCATGCCCTTCTCACAGGCCTGTTCGTGGTCCTTGTGTTCCATTTCGACGTAGTTCTGGGGAAAGCACTTTGTCCTGTGAAGCTTGAAAAATTGACTGTAGCCGCCGTCAAGAATGTACATCTCTGGGTAAGTGAGTTTTGGGTACTGGAAGTCGTTGACTGCTCGGTCTCTGTTGCGAACAAATTTGGCCATTCGTGGAGCTCGGTGTACTGAATATTCACAGTGGAAGATGAGAAGAGTCCTTGGTGGTGGTGCTTCGACGAAGAGTTCCCTCGCCAGCAACTCCTTATCATTATAATTAATGGCGCCTTCGATATGGCCGCCGTCATACTCGTACTCGAAGCGGCAGTCGACGACGAGGACCTTGTCGTAATGAGCGTTATACTCTCCATTAAGAACGTTAATGAGTGTGTCTTGTTGGATACGTGGTAATGAGTCGGGTTCATCTGGTTGGCTGTGGGGGAGTTTGTGCTTGTAGTCGATATCGACTTGAGGAGATGGGGCAAGAGAAGGAACAGGAGGCTCGTAGTCTTCACGATCCCTCATAAAGTCTTCTGGGTGCTGGAACATGCTAAGTGATCTCCGGACTTGTTTCCGTGGGCGGTGAGGTCCAGCCACTGGCTTTCGAGAGACGCCTCCGACGGGGGAACCACCACATCTGTTCGTGGTGCCGAGGGATGGTCTACGCGGGACGTGGTGGGTGGAGAGGAAAGATGGCTTCTGCTCCTCCATAGGAGAATCAATCATGGTGTCCAAAAGGTTGGGTGTGGAGGCGGAGGTCAGGGTGGGAGCGCCATTGCCGAATTGGAAAGGCGGGAGGAGAGCTTCCTTGGATGGGGGCTGTACAGGGGCAGATGTGGCGTTGAAAGTCTTTGGGCGCAGTAAAGGAGGCCTCTGAAGGGTTGGCTTCTTACGTCTGTAGTATCAAAGTCAGTGATTAACCTCGAGAAGAGTTTTCAATTTACGAACTCTGGCAGAACCATTTGCATGGGAAAGTCCATCCGCTGCGGGCCCATTGGGACATCCTGGTGTGATGCTGACCGGGGCGTCAGAGCATCCTCCTCATCGTCGACTGGAGTGACCTCCGGAGATGGTGAGGGCAGAGTCACACGGGCAATGAAACAAGGTGCCTTGTGGGGCAGCGGTGAAATGTCCATGAGGTCGATACCAGGTGAGGAGGACGGGATGGGAGGAGTCGTGGCACCCTCGTGGTCGACCGGGGGTGTGACAAGGAAATCTACCCGGATGTTATTATTAAAATTTGATAGGGCATTGTTTGGAACGTACCATTGTTTTCTGGCTGGAACAGATTCTTCGCGAAAAGAGATCGTCTTGGAGTAGGAATCTGAGGACTGTCCAGAATGTTAGCCACATGGGTTCTTCCGACCTGCCGTGGAATGTGATGTGGCATACCTCTGATCAATGTGGAAGTTTGAGGAAAGGTCCGCGGCCAGACTGGCAGTCGGTGACGAGCCTCTAGCGGGTCTAGACGAGAAGTAGTCGTGTTTGCCCTTGTACATGCTCATGTTGCGGAAGTCGAAGTTGTTTGGCGCCAGCGTCTGGGATCCAGAGTACATCAGACGAGAGGCAGGCATGTCTCTACGACCGCCCCAGGTCGGGCACGGAGGTGGGTGCATGGCGGCCAATGGCGAAGAAAACTCCATTGTGATGTGTGTAGTGAAGCTTTCTATCCTCGAATATATCAATGCTCTTGCCAAAGATACGTCCGGTAAGGTCCAGGTTGTTGTGGATCTATGTCGGGCAAGAGTGCTCAACTCAAACTCTAGCGTATGCTGGGCTAGGATAGAGTCGAGATGGAAAAGGAAAACATCCAGAAGATTGGTCCGGAGGTGAAGCAAGGTGTGTGTAGTTGTGTGAGCAGCTCGGGTGTTGGTGGTTGCTGTGCTTTCCTTCCTCCGCAAGGTCGGATGGCGCTTTGTGATGATGGGCCGGTATGCCGTGTCAAAGAACGTATTCCCTTGCCGGCGGTCCTGTGTCAAGCTGTCCTCCGAACGAGTGAGGATGACAACTCTAGTCGTAGACCTTCAGAGACTGGACAGAGGGTGGGAGGAGAGGTGGGGAGGGCGTGGTAGAAAAGGCGTCTGGTGTAAAGCCGTTGCCGTGGAGAATTGCAGTAGGTATCACCCGCGGGTCGACCTGGCATGGACTCTGCAGGTGGAGGGGCCCTGGCGCGAGCTAAGATGACCTTGTGCGTTTTGGGACCGAGCAGGGCAGAGCAACGCCTTGCGGTTTAACTCTTGTCGGTGCGCAAATGGCGTACGAACGGAGACAAGGTCAGCTCGCCCACTCGCCCACTCGCCCAACAGTGCTAGCAGCTGCTCAGGCGCATCACACCCGCGATCTGCGTCCCCAGGGATATTCTTGTTTACGGATCTGCATATCGGCGATGTAGCTGTAGAGGGCCACTTTAATCGATGGCTGCGCTCTTCTCAAACCTGCATTATCCTGTTTTCGCACTGCTCGTCTGTTGTCCAAAATTACAGTGATACAGCTCTACATCATCCGCGCCATTGACTGCCCGACATCTCATCTCTCTGCCTGCAGGGCATGATGCTGCAACGCAGATATTGTGCGCACAACGGTTACTCTCTGACCACCCGTCCGCCAGTCGTCCTCCCGTTGCTCACGGACCCGACGGCGAATCCTTCTGCATCCCACTCACCCATCTGACTGCGCTGCACCTCTCCACCTCGGGTTGAATATGTCTGTAACACTTCCAAGCTTGTTGCTGCGCAGCTGTCAGCTTTCGGTGGGTCTGCATGCAGGACAATGACTTGTGTCGCCCAACAACCTGTCTTTGTGCAATGGCTAGCTGCGGCGAGTGTTGGTTAATCAGCAGTCTCATCTATCCCTTTCAAGCCTTCTTACACTCCACCCGTTCCGTTTGTGGTCACGTTGGCAGTCTCCTTGTCAGCATCCTGCCCTGCCAGTAGTCTACGGGCCACACAGGGACGGTGTGTCACGGCTCTTGTTGCTTGCTGAGCGGTGGTTCGACCGTCTGTGCTTTTCCTTCCTCACTGTCGTTCCAACAACAGCTGTGGAACCCCTCGCGTGGCTCGAGCCGGACTCTTTCGCTTCTGCATCCATGTTGCGATCGCTGGTTCCCCGCTGCATCTCTGCTTCTAATGCACGCTGGGCACGTCATGCCGCAACCATCGAGGCCTCGTTTCCAAGTGGGAATGTCTCTGCCAACACACGTACGCTCTCGTAAACCCGGATTCCGTGGTCTTCGTTCTGCACGACATGACCTATGACACAATACTTCGTTTTCATTTCGAGCAACCAAAAACACGTTTGAAGATTCCTGGACCGCTCAAACGAGCCAAACGAGCATGACGAGAGGGCTGGCCGAATTCTCATTTGGATCAGAAATGGCCCGATAAGTTCTAGGCCGCGTAGGAGACGAGCAGCCAATGGCTCGCGGCGTACGAGAACTGCCAATGACAGACGGCGACCGTTCTTTGCATTCAGATTGGCTGCTTTAGCGCCTGGATAAGATTGTCGCAGGTAACGACGGAGAATGTGGCTCTCGACAGGGACCTGAGGCACGGCAAAAGGGCAAAAGCCCGCGCCGGACGCGCCGAGAAAAAACAGAGAATGACAAAATTGAAAACACTGCTTTCACGCTAGCCCGCGCCATCACGTGACTTTGTCCCCAAATACAGAAACCACCACGAGTCAGTCATCATCCACTCCAGCTGATCTTAGAGCAGCACTAGCTTCCACCAGGAACCGTTACTTCTCCATATTAAATTCAAGATGTGCATTGCAGGCGTTTCGAGCAAGGGAGCTACCGTCTGGGCATTCGATACGAGCAAGAGTCAAGCAATGTCTAACTCAAGCAAGGCCCGTCCGGACCTGGCGAATGCCCGTAAGCTTCTGTTATCAGCGAGGCCATCATTGCCGTCCTCCTGTTCACCGTCGAACACCGTCAACTATTCTCATAGTCTAACAACGAGGTTCTGGAGCCCGATACCGAAAAGTCAATTCCTTTCGACCTCGGGAAATACATGAGCCTAATCTACCTCTGCCATGTCGCTGCATCATGCAAGCCTTCCCGCCGGAGAACGTCTTCCGCAGTGCAGTCGTCCCTGCACATGCAGAGCACTGAACGCTTCCAGGTTCCATCACCCTGGGTCTTCCTAGATCTGGTCAAATGGACATGTACATCTCCACATGGCCTCCACAACCCCTCCGCGAATTGACGATATTGAGAAAATCTGTCAAGATACGCATTCCTAGTGGGTCGTTCCGCTGAATTCTTTTCTTTGGCACCGTTTTGCCTCCTGACATTTCGAGACCGATGGCTTGGCCTACAGATAATTGTCCGTCGTTGCATGTACCTTCGTTGCAATCTCTCGGTCATCTCCTTGCTCACGCAATACAGATAGGACGGCATTTGCCTACCTTGCAGCCGACTAGTAGTCCGGTTGAACGGCATTTTGAATGCTAAGCTCATGTCTTGGTGCATAATAGTCAGGGATTGTCAAGGTTGAGCTCGCTTGCACGCCGACACCCTTGCTGCCGCCGGTCACTGCCCAATGGCTGCCAGTGCTTCATAACTTTTCAACCGCCCGACACCGCTTGAGTGTCAAACACGCTGCTGCACTCCAGTATAAACTCCACAATACGGACGCCTCAGCAAGCCATGTATGCCATGCCATGCCATGCAGCCTCGCACAGCCCAAACATCTCAACCAACGCCTACAGCATCCTTTGGTGGAGATCTTTACTTGGTAACATTCCATATGATATGATATACCCGACCCGGTTCATGGACCCACTACGGCTTTTTGAGATCTACAAATCCATTTTTTGAGACGTTGGAGGCACTTGCGTGGGTTTATGTGCTTGGGCATGCAATGCAATGTATCGAGCCACTGAAGGCCGTATTGACACCATTGACCTGCCTTGATGAACCACAATCCCGGTCACCCGCATGCCCATCACCTGCAGCCACGTTCTGTCATCAAACTTGTCGGTACCATGTATTTTCGCAAAGTGAAGATCCAACCTGATGTAGTCTAATTTTTGGGGGGGGCTTCTGCCAAGCCAGCCTGATATCCACCCTTCGGCATCAAAAATCTGTAGCTCAAATCTTCACCATGCCGCCCCGGAAAGGTTGAGCCTGACTACCCCTCGACGATGTCCATTAAAGCACGTTCTCCCGGTTCGTCTTACATGTGAAGATCTCACGCATATTGAGGGCCCAACAGTACCATAAAATCTATCATTATGGGTACAAAACGCCATCGTGAGGAGAAAGTCAGTGCTCTCGACTCGCCCGCTCCAACCGACGCACAGCGCCCGCGGAAGAAGCTTCAGACATATTCCGAAGACGACGCACGTCTGGCGAAATGGTTCAACGACTTGTCTGACGATGTACGAGCTACAAGGATCAGCGCATGTCGAGAAATTGTCCTCTTCATGGACAAGGCCACTCAGGACCAAAAAGACCGAATCCTTGAAAAGCTCATCCGAGGTCTATGCAGCAGTCGAAAATCGGCCAGACTAGGCTTTTCTCTGACATTTACGGCCTTTCTTGATAGAACTTGCGAGCGGACGGCATCTGCGGGCTCCGGTTACAAAGTCCTTGAGCTTCTACCAACTGTGGAGTCTCTAACATCTCCACCAAGCAACGCAAGCAACCAGGTGGGCTTTACGTCTCGTATGTACTCACGTTGGACTAACAAGGTGTAGGAAAGGAAGGACTATCAGCTCGGCAGGTGCCTCGCGTTTCGGGCCTTCATCCAAAGCAAAGCTCTCTACAATCAGCCCCTCAACCAAGGTGTCCACATCTTTACGCAACTGCTCGACTACATCTTCGCTCTCTACAAGGAAGCTTCATCCATCCGCCAAGAATGCGGCATTACGGCAAACAGTATTCTTGGTGCACTGGCGTCTACCCCCCTGCCTGACTCTGCTTTTGCTTCTGCTCTGTTACAGTCGTACCAGAACCACAGTGCCGCGAAGACCCCCGAGGGCCTTGCTGCTTGGCTTGAGGCTCAAAGCATCTTCCCTAGGGACCTTCAACTGCCTAACCATGTCTGGCACAGAGACGATCCTCTAGACCCCAAGGAGAGATCGACACTGATCCAGATCCTGCGAGACAACACTTTTGAACAGAATGGTGACGCGGGTGCTACATCCAAGACCTCAACAGGTCAAGCTCAGAGATCACCATGCATGGCTTGGGAGACTGTACTGAAAGCTGTCGCCCAACGTTCTGTCAATGCAGCTGCTGCCGACAAGCCCGATCCGGCCTTCTTCACCCAGTTCTGGAGGGAAGCGGTCGATGGTATGTCGCCATATCCGCTACATGATATCGCTAACAAAGATGTAGAAGCATTCTTCTCTGCCAAGGCCAGCAGCGAGAGAAAGTCTGTTGGCCTACAGATAGTTCGCTTGGGAGTCCTGCTCGTTCCCAGCACCATCGTCGCTGGCATCTTCTCACCGAACGTTATCAGATGCATCATCAACCAAAGGTCATCACCAAGCAACACTCTTCATGCTGCAGCTGAGCTGCCACTGAAGACGATTTG
Source organism: Elsinoe australis (assembly GCA_007556505.1). Classification (NCBI taxonomy): domain Eukaryota; kingdom Fungi; phylum Ascomycota; class Dothideomycetes; order Myriangiales; family Elsinoaceae; genus Elsinoe; species Elsinoe australis. The sequence continues at coordinate 383,813 of SWCS01000012.1, forward strand.
CCTAAGGGCCAGGCAGCAACCCCAGTCCGCGCTCTCTTTTCTGACCGCCATTCTCTCCAAATGTGGACTGGTGAACTTCGACAAGCTGACGCGCACAAAGACTGTCGATGAGCTATTGTCCCTTCTTCCCGCAGAAGAGGCCGACTCACTGTTAGAGCATATCGACGACAATATCCGACAACCAAAGACATCTGAGCATCTCGACGTCGAAGTCAGTCAGAGAAGCTCTGCGGATCTGCTGTTGACCCTTGTCCGCAAGCAACACCTGCCCCCTACTCAGCTTGGCAACCATACCAAAATTCCGCAAGCAGATATCGACACTCCTCTCCCCATCTTTCCATGGACGAATTTGTTTGGCATCCTCACCCGACATGCCTACCTGGCCAAGGGTGGGCTTGAGCCGATGCCGGAGGCCATTCGAGAGGTCTATCGGGCAAGGACCATGTCATGCCTCACCCACACTCTTGATTCAACTCTTGATCCCAACTTTGATCATGCTGCATACATCGTTACTACCATGAGCAAGCTGGTCAAATCTGGAAAATATAGCCTGGTATTACAGGCAGATAGAACTGTTCTTGACATCCTCGCCAGATCTGTAACTCAAGTGGTCGACATCACAAAAGAAGTCCCCAAAGCATTACCTGAGCAAAGACCTACACTACAAGCGTTCAAGCTGCTCTTCTCCTTGTCTGTCTTGCAAGCACACAACGGAGATGGCGATGCTGTTTCTATCCTCGAGGAGCTGCATGATGTTCATGACATGTGGACCAAGAGTAAGAACACCTCGACGGCACTTATCGAAATTCTCCTAGGCTTTCTATCACGGCCTTCTGCTCTGTTCCGAAAGTTGGCTCAACAAGTCTTCGGCGCCATCTCGGCACAAGTCGGAGCTGACGGCTTACACGCTCTCCTCGAGATATTGGAAAAGCCTGAGAACCTCAGCGGTCAACAAGAGCTATTTGAGAACGTCGACGAAGTCGCCGAGGAGCTTGCTGGGATGATGGACAAGAGCTCTGACGGCTCCGCCGACTCGTCTGAGGATGACTCTTCTGATGACGAAGATGCTTCAGATGTCGAAATGATCGAAGCCAACGTTGATGTCGAGTCCGGCGATGCGTCTGCTTTTGGCGAGGACTCATCTGAGGAAGGAGATGATACCTCGTCTGACGAGGGAGCTGGCTCTGAACCCGATGATGAGCTCACAGCTTTTGAATCAAAGCTCGCTCAAACACTCGGCACAAACAAGCCAGTCGCCAATGGAGATGCCGCAGACTCCGACTCGGACGAATCAGATATGGACGATGATCAGATGATGCAGCTCGACGGCCATCTTACGAAGATCTTCCAAGAGCGTACGAAGCTGTCCAACAAGAAAAAGGACAATCGTGACGCCAAAGGCACAGTTATCAACTTCAAAAGCCGAGTCCTTGACCTTCTTACAGTCTTTGTCAAGCAATGCTACAGCCGCCCTCTCATTCTCGAAACGATCGTCCCTCTTCTCCAACTAACCCGCACCACATCCAACAAAGAGCTCTCGTCCCGGGCCTTCACTGTCCTCAAGTCCCTTTCCGACACCTGCAATAAGCACAAGACTTGGCCTGAAGTCGAGGAGGATGAACTCTTCACTGTCCTCGCCGCCATACACAAAGAGCTCAAGCAAAGCAACTCCAAAGTTCACGCAAGCGCTGCGAGTCGATCATCCCTCTTCGTTGTCAAAGTCGCCATCACCAAGGACAGACAGAATTACGAACGAGCAGCAGACATGTACACAGCACTACAGAAGGACTGGTACACGCACCCACGCAGCAAGATTCCTAACTCTGTCTTCACAGAATGGACAAGCTGGAGCATCAGCAGTCGGAAGTGAGGTCCGACATCCGCATCCCTCTCTGCCGTCACGCCACTGACGATCGCCGTCAGCGGTACTCCTCGATTGCCGTCGCCTTTAGAGGGTAGACTATAAGTCCTATTTGTCGTCGAATCACGGCAACGGCGGAACCGTTACGCAAAGCTTAATATTAAGGGACTTTATCTCCAGATAACCCTTGCTGCCGGCTACCGGTCCGCCGCCTCAACGGTCATCTCACCTACCCCGGACTAGACAACGGTGATGCATGACGCGACAAGGTTTAGTGTTTGATGAAGTCTGCTGATCGTCATTCATGGGACAATAAAAGAACGGTTGTCTGGAACGGGGGGACGCGTGACGTTCGGCAAGCAGAAGTCTTGGCTATCAGTACAGGGCCAAGGTCGGAAAAAGGGGCTTAGTCAGTTCCAACAACCACGTCACCAGCAACCACAACTCATCCCTTGAAGTACGAAAGTTTGATACCCTCTAAAGAAGAATTACATACTCGTCACGCGAAACCAAGAAGCTTTTTCCCACGCCGTAGCCGATCAAACAAGACCAAAATCCACTCTCAGCCACCTCAAATTCCCCTTACTCCTCCATCTCCTCCCCCTCCCCTCCCTCATCAACCCTAATCTCCACTTCCTCCCCCTCCTTCCCCCTCCCCCAAGGCCTGACCCCAGCCAGCACCTCAAACCCACCGGTCCCCATCTTGCCCACCCTCCCCACCACCCCCCTAGCACTAGGATGCAACAGCTCATCCCTATCCCCCTCGAGCACCGCATCCCTCAAGAACCCAACCGTAGTCTCAAAGCTCATCTTGGCAAACGGGCTCGTGTTCCCCGCCATCCCGCCGCGGCTGAACGCCTTGTAGCCCCCCGAGCGCGTCATGAAGTCCGCGATCAGGCTCAAGTGCCTGTAGTCGACGCTGATGCCGTGGCCTGAGAAGACGGCCGAAATCTCCTGGACGATGGCGGCGCGGCACGCCTCGACGCCGTATTGCAGTAGCATGCTCCCGATGTCGTTGGTGCGGAAGCGGTGCGGGTTCAGGATGTCCTGGAAGTCGCGCATGGCGAGCAGGTTGGCGCCTTCGGTCTGGATCGTGGGCGGGCGGGACGCTGCCACGTCTTCTTTGGTGTAGATGTAGGTGGCCGAGGTGACGCCCGGGATGGATTGGACGAGGGCCGAGTGCAAGGCCGATTCGACGTGGGTGAGCATGAGGAGCTTGCTGGCGGTCGAGGGGTATTCGAGGGTGAAGTTGACGGAGGTCGGGGTGAAGGTGAAGGCGGTGATGTCGTTTGTTTCTTTGGAGGAGAGAATGCGGGAGAAGACGGCCTCGGAGGGCTCGTAGGTGGAGGGCGCGGCTTCGTTGTCGTCGGTTGCGGTGGGGTTGCGCTTCGTGGGTTTGGGTGATCCACCGTAGGTCTCGTCTTCGGACTCGGAGTCAGGCGAGGCTTCGCGTCGGTTCTGGGTGGCGATTTCAGCCTCGTCGTCGTCGGGTGCGTCGTACCCGCCTTGTGCCTTGTTGTTCCTGGTCTTATCCTTGGTGGCGTCGTCGTCGCCTTCGTTGTCAGAATCATCGTCACCACCTTCAGCGTCGGCTTCAGGCCGCGCGGTCTCCTGCTCGATTGTACCTGCAGACTGGCCGATTTCTGGGTGAGCATCGGACTTCCCCTTCAGCTGCTTCGACTCGTTGTTCTTCTTCATCTCTTTCCGTACTGAGGCTTGAAGTCGGGGGAGGAATTTCTTCTCAATGCATCTGAGGACGTCGCTGACCTTGATGGCGTACTCTTCGCAGTACTCATCCGAAGGGAAGAGCTCCAGGTTTACTGAATAGACTCTAGCGTGGTCGTAGGCGACACCGGCACCAACCGTCTCAGTGACAGTGACCTTGTCGGTGACTTCAGCAAGACTGAGTCTACTGATGGCCTTGGCGAATTGCTTGGCTCCCTCCTCGGGAATTTCCTCGTTCAGGTAAAGAGTCATGGTAGGAGTGGGAATGCTCATGCTGGCGGTCATGACGATTTCTCGGAGACGAGGGATACCCAGTGTGACGTTCTTCGCAGCGTGACCCGCCAAGTGAAAGGTGTTGAGCGTCATTTGTGTCGATGGTTCGCCAACAGATTGTCCAGCAACGACACCAACAGCCTCACCAGCTTCGACCACTGACTTGAGGTACCTCATCTCAAGAAGTCGTTGGAAAGTCTTCTTGCTGATACCCTCGATACCCTTCTTCTTGTCCGTGATTACACGATCACGGTTCTCATCCATCCACTCTCGTGCATCTCTGTACATCTTCTCTGATATGCTGCCAGCGTTTGCAGCAGGTGGGTACAACGAAAGAGCAGGATCAACGCATCCCAGATCACCGGTCCGGCGATACAGCTTCTCTGCCTTTTTCACGTGCTCTTGAGCATCCTCATTCCCAACATGTTCAAACTCAGATCTGACGTTTAAACCATGGAAGAATGACAAGTAATTCTCGCCGATGAACTTGAATTGCCCGGTGTATTTCGCCTTTGGGATCTCGAGTCCATCGTCTCCGTACAAGAATTGGACGACAGAGCCATCCGAGTTCCTGACAGACGTGTCGTGCTCAACCCGGAGACCTTCAAGGCCCTTGACCAGACATCTTTGGAGGTAACCAGATCTGGAAGTTTTGACGGCAGTATCAATAAGACCCTCACGACCTGCCATGGCGTGGAAGAAGTACTCTTGCGGCCGGACACCAGTCAAGAAACGATCCACAATGTAGCCACCAGCTCGAGCACTAGTCTCGAATGGTTTGAAGCAGGGCAAAGTCTTTCCGCTAACCATGACAGGTACACGATTACCTTCCAAAACTTGCTGTCCAAGATTGCAGGAAATTTGGTTCGCATTCACTCCAGATCCCTTGGCACCAGACCCAGTCATAGCCTGCATTTGGTTTTTGGGGAAAGGTTTGACAAGCCCGACTGGTAAGCAGGTCGTAGTCACTCCACTAGACAGCGCAGCTGCGGCGGTCTTCATCTTGCCATCGAGTCCTTGCTGCTTCTCGGTCTCACGGAGGACCTCTTCCAGTCGTCTGCGTAACTCAGGATCGTTCGTGCCCGGCGTACGATCTTGCAAACCAACGTATTCCGCAGCAACCTCGAGGCCAACAGTGTCCGCTTTTTTGAGTGCCTCTTTCCGTTGCTTGTCACCATCAGGGGTAAAGATCAGGTCTTCAACACCACAAGAGAATGCGCGCATGTGGAGGAGTTTGGTCAAGAGTCGTCCAAGTACACTAAGAAGTTTGCCTGCAATCACGTGCCCGTAGACCTCGTAAACGGCGTTGATGAGACCGCCAGCGCTAGGACCAATTTGAGCCTTATCAAGGATACCGCACAGAAATTCTCCGTCTTTGAAAATGATATTCTGTTCGTCTGACTTCTCTCCCCAGAAATTGGCATTGGTCGACGATTTTGAGTCCAGGGTGAGACCGGGATATGCCGAGGGCTTGACGTTTTTCAAGACTGTGGTGATAACCTGCTTACCAGTCCAGAGTGGTCGGGGTTTGATGATAGCTGGGGGGACGGTCTCGATCCGACCACTAGATGTGTGGTTGTTCTCAGGTCGGACAGCTGCGTAAATAAGTTGCTGGTAATCTTCGCGGTTGAAGTATGTATCCCTATTCGTCAAAGCAACGCCCATCGAGATGTGATCCTGAATAAGACCTCGTAATGGTTTGGCCGCGGTTGCTGAGAGGTATTGATGGTCTGTGTCTGCAATATTGATCGCTTCTGATCGGGCCAGCTCGTTCTGCGGGAAGTGCATGTTCATCTCGTCACCATCGAAATCGGCATTGTAAGTGTTACAGTTGGCATAGTGCATGCGAAGGGTCTTCTCTCCTGGCAGTACTCGTGCTCTGTGACACATCATGGAGGGCTTGTGGAGCGTAGGCTGTCGATTCATAATGACAATGTCGCCGTTGTTGAGATGGCGGTGTACCTTTTTCGGCCGAGCTCCGTTGTAGGCAGTGCTGGATGGAGCTTGCAGTTGATTCGCCAAAGCGGTCCTTTCTTCAGCATTCTTCACCTGCAAGTTGATAACCTGACCGTTTTCATTCTCGATCGCCACTGCTCCAGGCCAAACAAAGGGGCCATTCTGGACCGCTTCTTTCAGCTCCTGAAAGTTGTGGTCGGTCACTGGCTCTGGGTAAGTCAACTTGATAGCAAAGACTGGTGGTACGCCAATCTCGTTGGTCTCGATATTTGGATCGGGAGAGATGACGGTTCTGGCGGCAAAGTTGACGCGCTTTCCCATCATATTCTTTCTGAACAGACCTTCCTTCTTCTCTAGCCGCTGCTTGATACCATCTTCGATCCTAGCACGTGCACCAGCATTCACAGGGTTACGGTCCTTGTCCAGCATCGAGTTGACAGCATCTTGTAAACGAATCCATGCTTCCTGGAAGTCGGCATATGTTCTGCGCCTTCTTCCTTCTGTGGGATCTTCCATACCATTAATCTGGCGGTGGATCTGCGCCATGTCATCACAGATATTGATGATCCCCTTATAATGGGTGTTGTCAGGCGACTCCGCAATTGAATCGTTGCCAGTCCTTGCTTCAGGTCGGTATTTGTTGGGTGGAATCAGAACATCCTTGATGAAAAACATATCGGCGCTCGGTGGTTTCGAGCCTTTCCGTTGTGATGGACTGTAGACAAGCTGAAGGATCTCGGGCTCCTGTTCGAAAAGTTGTACCAGTGCAGCATGAACCTGACCAGCGTTCAAGAAGCCTTCGGTCGCGTCCGATGTCTTCTTCTTTTGAGTGGTCTGTATTGCGGCCTCCAGTGTCGTCCCCCCAGCTACCTCATGCTCGATATCTAGCATTTCAATATCCTCGCCTTCTCCTTCAGACTCCATGGATGAGTCTTCGAGATCAGCAACACCCTCATCCTCGGCCAGCGCCTTCTTCTTCTCCGCAGCAGCTTTTGCTTGACGCTGTCTTCGAAGTAGTACAAGGGGATCCTGTTCCTTCATGCCGGCTTGGACCATGGCAACCTTGTCGCGCTCGGTAAGTGGCTTCTTGAATATCTTGGTGAACCTATCCTTTCGATAGCCAGGCGAAACGCCTTGACAGGACGTGCATTTTTTGACCTTGGTAATGTTGGCCATGAATTCTTTGATGATCTCACGCCTTTCATCAACAGATGCTTCCAGCTTTCCGGCAGCCCAGTCGCTTCGCTTCTCCGCGTTCCTGATAGCCTTCTTGACAAACCGACTTCGCCTCTCCGTAAGCTCTCTCACGTCCTCATCCACCTGGTCAGATTCGTCTCCAGATCCAGCACCATTCATCAAAGTCGTTCTCTTTGACTTGCTTGGTCTGATGCTGTCCAGTTCGTAGCATTCTTCGATCAAGCCATGTCTGATCAATCGCAGCTTGCAAGCGTATCGATTTACTTCTGATCGAGACATTTTGAGCTTATGGCAGTAGACACATTTGGCCCGTAACAACCGCAGACACTGATCCATGAATGTTGGGTGATATACGTGGACTGGCAATTCGATGTGGCCACAATGGCCGGGACAGCCTGCTCCTCTGTTGTTGCATGTAGAGCAGGAGTTGTCACCGAAAGGACCATATGCGGCATCGTAGAGACCTCCAGGGACCGGGTTGAGAAGTGTATCAAAAGTTGTCGGATTCGTTACTCGCTTCACAGACAGAGCCCGGATGTCCTCCGAGCTCAGAAAACCGAACTCGACACCTTTGATGGCCGAGACGACTGGCTGTGATACGTTCATGTTGAATTCGTACCAAGTCCCCAGTCCAGCAAAGGTTCACAGCTGGTCGTAGCTTTTTTTGGGGAAGTGCTCGTCGACCTTGAAGAATTCAGTTGCCCTTGATGCTCAAAAAAAAAGATGCTGGAGCTTGGTCCAACCGTTCGCAGCGATGCCGCCTTGGCGGGCCCTCAAACCTTCACATGGACTGCCGATTATAGGATGAGGAACTTCTCACCTCTCTATCAATTTCTTCTCCGACTGCTACGATCTACGCTATCGGCTCGCCATAATGCCTGAGAAACGACCCTTCGAAGGCGTCGAAAATGGCGATGCCAAGCGATCTCGCTCCAACAATGGCTCTCCCGCGCCAGCATCAAAAATGACAGATGAGGAGCGCAAGAGGGCAGAGGTTGCAGAGCGAATTGCTGCTATGAAGGCTAAAATGGCAGCAAAGACACAAGCACCGGCAGCTCCGGCAGCACCTCCGACCTCCTCCAACTCGAATATCAAAGAGGACGCCATGGCCAGAATAGCAGCCATGAAAGCCCGTCTTAGCGGCAAAGCAGTAGGCAGCGCATCACCGTCACCAGCACCAGCACCACGATCTCCCGCACCACAGTCCCCCTCGCCAGTTAATGGTACGAACGACAAGCAAGCCGAACGAGCGCGCGCTCTCGCCGCCATCAATGCCAAGATCGCGCAGAAGAACCGCCAAGCGGCACCACCCCCTCCACCCACTAGGGAAGACACGACGGCCAAGGCGCGCGGTGGTCTGGGTATCGGTCTGCATCCCGCGCTGCTGGGAGACCTCAAATCTCAAGAAGCGCAGAAGCAGGAGGACAAGAAGCGGACACAGGTCAAGGTCAACCCCTACCTCGAGCAATCCTACGTTCAAGATGACGAGCGCGACCCCTCAACCTACGACCCGCACCTCGGCCGGGCTCGCATCGACCGCAAGACGCGAGAGATGGTTTTCAATGAGAAGGGCAAGTTCATTGCACAGGCCGAGGCGCTGAGGGCACAAGAGCGACTGGAGAAGATGAAGCAGGAGATGCAGGCGCAAGCGCGGAAGAAGGCGATTGAGGAGGCGACGGAGCGGTCGTATCTGGTGCAAGCGCCGCCAGAGGTGGAATGGTGGGACGAGGGCCTTGTCAACGGAACGAGCTACGCGGACATAGAGAAGTCGGACGGGCTGAAGTTCGACGTTATCACGCAATACGTACAGCATCCGGTGCTGCTGGAACCGCCGCAGGAGAAGCTGGCGCCGACGGCGAAGCCAATGTACTTGACGAAGAAGGAGCAGGCCAAGATGAGGCGGCAGAGGAGGATGGAGGCGCACAAGGACGAGCAGATGAAGATCAGGTTGGGGATATTGCCTGTGCCGGAACCGAAGGTCAAGAAGAGCAATTTGATGAGGGTGTTGGGGTCAGAAGCAGTCAAGGATCCGACGGCCGTGGAGGCGATGGTGAATCGGCAGATCGAAGGGAGGGCGGAGAAGCATGAGCTGATGAACGAAGAGAGGAAGTTGACGAAAGAGCAGAGGCACGAGAAGTTGGAGAAGCAGAAGGAGATGGACGCGGAGAAGGGGATCAAGGTCGCGGTATTCAGGGTGGAGAATTTGAGCTATGGAAAGCACAGGTATCAGATTGATGTCAATGCTAAGCAGGAGAGCTTGACGGGCATGACGGTCTTGCACCCGAAGATGAACTTGGTCATTGTGGAGGGAGGAGCGCACAGTGTGAACTTTTACAAGAAGTTGATGTTGAGGAGGATCAAGTGGGAGGAGAACGCGGCGCCGGTAGGAGGGCAGGCACCGAGGGACAGCGAGGATAAAGCGTGGTTGCAGCCGTTGGATGAGCAGGGAAGGGTGAAGGACTTGAGCGACAACAGATGTACGCTCGTCTGGGAGGGAGATGAGAAGCAGAGGGCCTTCAAGAAATGGGGCAGTCGGGTATGTGAGACGGATGGTGAAGCCAAAGATGCACTGGCTAGGATGAAGATGGAAAACATGTGGACCCTGGCACAGAGTGTGAAGGTCGAGTAGATATCATGAGCAGGCGGCAAGGCCAACAATGAAAAGACCCTTGAAAGTGAATGTCATAAACGTAGGAGCTGACATTCCCCGCACCGCCACAAGCTGCATCAGCCACAATTGGAACTTCTATCACATCGACCATCCAATCACTCTTGACTCACTTCTTCAGCTTGAAACAACGACAGTCACCATGTCAGATTCCGAAGAAGGGATGGATCCCGCCATCGCCGCCGCAATGGGCTTCTCGTCCTTCGGCGGTGCACCGGTCGCCAAGAAGCGCAAATTCAACGACCAATCCTTTGTCGAAGGCCAGGAAGCAGAGGCTGCGAGACAACAGTACGGGACAGGCGCGAATGATACGGCGCTAGGTGAGCGCAGGCCGCCCAAGAAGTCAGCAGATTCGAATGTAGGGGGAGGGAATCCAGCGGAGGGTCTGGCTGACGAGAATACTGGTGGCAAGGCACACGGCAAGAAGAAAGCAAAGGGCAAAGGCAAGGATCTTCAGTCTGGTGGTCTAGCTGCCTTCTTGAGTCACGGGCAAAGTCTACCTGCGAGACCTAGCGAAGTGGGAGCAGAGGAGGAGAAGTCGCAGACGGCAACGGTGCAGGTTGGAGCGGAAGCGGGAGTGAACAGAGACAGGATGTCAGGAAACGCAGCAGGGCCGGTCGACTTTGGATCGTGCAGCTTGCAGGATCTGCGACGAGGCGTGCCGAACGAGAACGGCGACATGGCTTACTTCCTGCCCAGCTTCCTGGAGGATCCTTGGACGGGACTGGAATAGATGAACGGGTGATGTGCTGATTGCACATCTGATGACTCACGATCAATGATGGTCGGGAATAACATATTCACATTTCACGAGAGTCAAGGCAGGGGCATGGGTGGAAGTGAGTAAGGTTGTCATTATTTCGAAGCTAAGCATGAAAAGCTAACCTCCTAGTTGACTTTCTATCAGAGGCAACGACTGGTCGCTCAAGATGAGAAAGAGCGTCATGCCAGACATACAAAGTACAGTCATTGACAAGCTATTGCGCATTCTCAGACATTGATCTCCGGTGTCCCTGGTGTCCTATCACAGCAGATGGACGCTGGCCGATAGCGGGAGGACCTGGCCGTCGAGCCAGAGGGCCAGAGAACGCAAGACTGGTGACTGCTCGATGGCGAGGTAGCGGCGTAGGTGTGAATGTAGGTTGAGGGGTCGGGATGTAGGTAGGAGGTGGCGTATGAATCCGAGGGGGAATAGGGTAGGCTGGCGGCGCTGATGAGGGGTGCCTAGGATTCTATCGATTGCCCATGCTAAAGTTGCCAAACCCACCATGACCAAGGTTGTGTTGGGAGTATTGTCCCGGTCCAGGAGTGCCCGATAAGCCTGCATGAGAGCTATTGGGCGTGCTTGGTCCCTGATGTGTGGACGGGGTGTGGCCCGTATGGAAAGATAGAGAGGCCCCGTTAGTTTGAGGGGTTTGCTGCCCTTGATTGTTGAGGAACTCGTCTCGTGCTTGGGCTGAGGCAGGTGGTCCAATACCATGCAATCCGTAAATTTGGTCCGAAAGCTCGTCTGGAACATGTCCATCGAAAATCTTGGAACGCATCGCCCAGAAGACTTGGCCAGTGAGCCACGAGTCTGACGCACCGGTATGTGGCGTGCCTACTCGCTGACAACTGAGCTCGTTGGCAAGATCTGCAAGTCCGGATTTCGTGCCGAGAGTATTGATGATGGTGGAAGCGGTGGGCGTCAACCGATTCTGTGCAGCCATTGAGCGCTGTGCATGGCGGAGAAGGAATTTGATATCCCAAAGTTTGGGAAAATAGATCTTCACAAGCTCTCTAAACTCATCCTCATCAGATGGCAGAGGCGAGTTGGTCAGTAGCTTGACAAGGTAGCCAAAATCATACCCTGAATGGAACGAAAGCCAATTCACATCCTCCATGAATGCAAGACCGGAGGTCATTAGAGCGGCACCAAATGCGTTCGGGTCGATTCCCATTGTCTGGTGTCTGCTGAAATCAAGTCCTGCAGCCTTGAGCATGTCGATCGAACCCTCCGCATACATATCTTCATCAAGGGAGAATTGGAAGTTGAAGGACCAAGTACATGGGCATACCATGAGGTTGTTGGAGTATGGCATTTTGGGGAGAACAGTCCGATCAGGTTGCGATGGAGGAAGCTCGCCTTCTGGCGACCAGAGTGTGATGCCTAGCTGTATCGGCTTGAGTAGGTCGACGTTGCAGCGAAGGGTCTGATAGTGGTAGGAGGCCTTGCTTTCGAAGTTGCCAATCGGCCGCGCGACGATACCTGGAAATTCGGCGTCCATGCTGACAAAAGGGTACTTCTGGATCAATTGTCGCAAGATAGTCATCTCCTGTTCGAGGTTGTTTGCCCAGACATCTCTTATGCGTCCGGCCATGCCACTCTTCAGTCCGAACTGCGCAGCTTCCGCATGTTGTGCTTGTTGCTGTTGTATCGCAGCTCCTCTCGCGAACCCTCTGAATGCCTCTTCGCTGCCCAAGCCCGTCCCACTTCCAATTCCCGCACCGCCGTATGCCCCTCCCTGCAATCCTCCCATCGCCCCAGCTGCTGGCGAAAACGGACTGATGCCACTAGGAAAGCTGACAGATCCAAAGCTCGAGTGAGCTCCCGGTGCTTGTGGTATACTTTGCAGTTGTTGGTAATGAGGGAGGTTGTGGGCTGGCGCGAGATGTGCATAGGGATTCGAAGGATTGCTCTGATGACCAGGCATCCTACCCACGGTCGGGGGCATTTTGAAGAAGGATTGTTAACGGAGAAGTGTCGGAGGGGAGAGAAAGATTATATCACTACCGGTCCAACCTCATGGCCGTTGCGCAGTCCTGGATGAAGATTCGGACTGACCACCCAATTGCGCTATCGCCCAGGAGATCCAAATAGATGTTGATATCGACGATACTGGCGATGCGATCTGTTTGAGTAGAGGTCGATGATAGCGCTGAGTTTTTGAGGAGATTGAAAGCGGAAGTGCGGTTGGTGATTGCTTCTTCGTAGAAGCTGCAGTGGGCGCGTTGAAGCTGCGCCGGAAGTTGCCGAGCCCGCAACTCATCACGACTTCACTCTCCAAAGCGGTTCTAACGTGGTACTCTCAGCGGACAACATTAGCTCCAATACTAGCTGACACACTCTGGTAGTGGACTCCATCGTTTTGAGAAAGCTCGACTGATCCATTGGCAGCCTGCAATGTCGAAACGACCAGATCTCACTGGGTTTGACCCGCAAAAGTTTGCTGCATCATCGGGCCAGCATGCGAACGACCCCTGGAAGAGAGCGTAGGTCTCTAGAGGCGACAATCTAGACATTATTGGCTAAGAATGGTGCAGAGAGGCATGGCGGTACACAGGTCCTTTCACAAGGTTTCAAAGATTCAGAGGAGCATTTCCAGGCCTTGGGATCGCGACTGTAGCCTTCGCTGGTTATCTCGCATACGAGGCCGTTTTCTTGAAAGACGATCACGCTCATGGTAGTGGACACGGGAACGATCACCATTGATGGATTGCCGGGGCTGGGCCTAAGGGGGTCGAGAGGATCTAGAAAAGGGTGGTAACAACGACTTAAGCATGCATGGCACTTGCAGAGGGTACGAGCAAGCGTAAATGAGCTTTCGAAGCAGTATTAAAGGGGTCGACATGCTCTCCTATCATCGTGAACGATACAGGAGCATGTTACACTATAAAGGCACACGACAGGCAGGACGACATTCGTGTATTGCCTTTATGTAAATAGGTACAACTCCGATAACATGGAGTCCACAGTGATTACCAATCGCAAATCAGACCATGGATTCTTGCGGAATTGTTTGTGACAATAGCAAATGTTTGTTAGAAGCTGCTCTACTGCTCAAAGCGTTTGCGGCGGCTCCGATGCTTCAGCGGCTAAAACATGTGCTAGATAATCAGCCAATAAGCGCTTCGGCAATCACCCCACCTTTGACGCCATTTCAAGGTTGCTTGCAGAGCGAAGCTTTGCTGGAGGATTTCCAACCAACATCTTGTTCCCTACGCCTCGCATTCACATAGCATAGTTTACCGCCTCATGTTTTCCCCAGCAAACACAGCATGATATCACCTCGCCTATACTTTATAGCATCGATCGCCCACGATGCCCAGAGTATACCCACCAATTGATGGGCGACAGCCCGCTTCCACCATTTCACCGTCACTTGTCGAAAGTGCGGCGGGGTTCACGGCCGGCATTGTATCAACTCTTGCTGTGCATCCCTTTGATGTGATCAAGACCAGGCTTCAGAGTATGTACTCAGGGTGGATTGACTTGTAAGTCGCTAAATTTCACAGTCAATTATGCGCAACCTGCCCGTCGTGGCGACACCCTTCGTATAGTACAGGGCATCCTCAAGAACGAAGGATCTTACTATGGGCTATACAGGGGAATCATGCCGAACATGGCCGGCAATTCGGTCAGCTGGGCGTTGTATTTCATGTGGTGAGTCGACCACATTCCATTCACAAATCGAATTCTGCTAATCTCAGTAAGGTACGGAAACATCAAAGACCTGGTAAGAAAGATGCGTGGTGAAAGTGATCGTTTGACTTCTACGGACTACTTCCTCGCTTCTGGAGTCTCTGGTATCCTCACGGCATTCTGGACCAATCCTATCTGGGTCATCAAGACAAGGATGCTCTCTACTGGCAAGAACGCTCCTGGTGCTTACCAATCGATTGCTCACGGGACCAAGGAGATCTGGAAGACCGAAGGAATCAAGGGATTCTACCGTGGACTGGTGCCATCACTTCTCGGGGTTTCTCACGGTGCGATCCAATTCATGGCCTACGAGCAGCTGAAGAACCACTGGAGCATCTCTCGTGGTGGTAAGGAAAAGCTTACCAACATGGACTTTTTGCTCCTCAGTGCCGTAAGCAAGATGTTTGCTGGCAGTGTGACCTACCCATACCAGGTGGTCAGGGCCAGGCTGCAGATATATGAAGCTGGCCACAAGTACAACAGTGCCACCGATGTGGTGAAACAGGTGCTGAAGAATGAGGGGCTGTCGGGATTCTATCGTGGGTAAGTGAAGCTGGATCGAGCGTGATGAGAACACAGCTGACATTGTCCATAGGCTGGGCCCAAATCTTGTCAGAGTCGTACCAGCAACCTGCGTTACCTTCTTGGTATATGAGAATACCAGGTTCTACCTGCCGCGCTTCTGGGCGACCGACAAACATGACGACTGAGACGACAGCGACGAGAAGCATTGATCAGCCGACAAGGTGATAGATCTTGAGGAACATGATACAGCATAGAGCTTCATCATAGCGTCTGGGGTGCATAGTTTCATGAGCGCAAGCATCTGTTTCCTTCGGCCGTACAGAACGGACAGTTGATGCATAGCGCATTCGGGGTTTTCTGTACATTATACACCAAGCGATACCCAACGAGCATGAAGATAGACGGCATTCGGAGACTCAACATCGAAAACAACTTTTTTTTTTTACCCTAACTGCTTGTCTTCGGCTCAGATGTGAGCACAATGGTGCCCTGAATTCAATCATGCTAGACCCTGACCGGAGAAACCTCGGCCCCAAAAAGTGAAGCTCAAGGACATGTGTCTCCAGTAACTAGCCCTGTTCCTCGTCCATCTGCCCACCTCCCATTCCACCTCATCAGCAGCGCAATATCTGCGCACTTTCCTCCAATATTTCCACAGCTCAGAGATCACAGCATACCCCAAAATGGAGTCTCTCGACACCTTCACCCAGCTCCCCCTAACCATCGACCCGCAAACCAAAGCCGTAACCTCACACCCGACCTCGACCGCCATCACCACCGAGCTCGACATCCTCAACTCCCTCCACCGCTCCCTCCTCCGCGACCTCGAATCAACCACCGCCCCGCACGGGGTGCCCCCACCCCCCGTCCCCGTCAACCCCAAACGCAGCGCGCAAATCACCAAGCTCCGCGAGACAGGCAACGCCTCGTTCAAAAAGGGGCAATACTCCGACGCGATCCGGATGTACAGCCTCGCGATCGATATGGCTGCTGCGCGGCCGGTGTGGGAGCCGTCCGGGCTGGTGCGGGAGGAATTGTCCGCGCTGTATGGGAATAGGGCGCAGGCGAAGATGGCGGGGCAGGATTGGCCTGGGGCGGCGGCGGATGCGGAGTGTAGTGTTGAGTTGAAGAAGGTGGGGAATGTGAAGGGGTGGTGGAGACGGGGGACTTGTTTGAAGGAGATGGGGAGATTGGAGGAGGCGAGGGAGTGGGTTCGGGAGGGGAGGGAATTTGAGAGTGTTGGGCCGGATAAGGAGGGGGTGAAGGAGTTGGAGGGGTTGGAGAGGGATATTGAGGGGAGGATTGCGAAGGTGTAAAGGATTCAATGAGGATGGATGGAGATAGGAGGGAGATGCATTGGGATGGCGTTTGAGCGAGGCGTTCATGGGTATGAGATGTGGGAGCTGGGATTGATGTGCATAAGATATGCCCGTTAGGGTTGTTAGACTGGCGTGTGAAAGCGCTGTACATGGCTCATCAACTTCGTCAACTTGTGATCGGAACTTGGAAATCTAGTCCAGCCCTGGTGCAGGCGGTCCTCCAATCTTGGGAGCCGCTACCTTCTTCTGTCCTCCTCCCATGCCGCCACCACCTCCCATCAAGAAGCTACCCATCATATCCATCAGCGGATTGCTCTGGCTTGGTATCTTGATCCCAAAGTACATCTCTCCAATCTGCGCCAATGCCTCATCCCATGATCCCACCTCTTTGACATGCGAAGCGTACTGCGATTTGAGTTGTCGGAACAGATCTGATGACCCGCGTTGTATCGAAAGCAGCAAGAGGCCGAGAAAGTTCATCAGCGGCAGGCTGGGATATACTCTGAGATCTGATTGTGCAGATCCGACTTCTTGCACACTGAGTCCGGCAGTAGATGCTAGCTTCGAAGTGAATAGCAGCATGGCCTTGTTTGCAGCCCTGACGTTTCCGACAAGCAGGTATGGGATCACTGCTCGTGCAGCGTAGAGAGGTGCCGTTGAGGGTTCGTCCGACTTGTACCATTCGTACTCCATATTCGCAAAGACTACCGGTGAATCATTTGTGCCGAGCGTAAGATGCCTTTCAGCATCCAGTGCATCTCCTTCTGCAAAGTTGTCAGTACACGCGCCCCTCACAAAGCAACTTGAAACCAACCTTCAGCAAACATGCTCCCAGCGACATGATGCAGCTCCGGATCTCCAGCAGGGTATGGCGAATTCCTGCTCGACCACCCGATGATCTCTCCCACGAATCTCTTCTTCGTCGGCTCGAATTTGGGAAACGCCCGCAGCAAGTACAGCAGCCTCGCCTTGTTCTTGATGTCCGCTTCCATCTCTGCCTTATTGTATACATCCATTAGGAAAAGGCACAGGTCGCCGCCGCTACCGCCCTGTTTCGCGCGCAGGAGCATGGTCGCACCTTGACACAAGAGGTCCACGGCGGACTCCCAGTCTTGCGCCTTGACATAGCGGTTTGCAATTACTCGGAGCTGTTGGTGGGCTTCGTAGAATTGGCCTTCCTCGACTCTGGTAAAGGTCAGCGCTGCATAAGTTGATCGTGCAAAACTGCATACTTCTGCTGCTGTCGCGCAATCGTCTTCTGGATTTTGGCAGACATTGTGATTGGCAAGGCTGTGGTGAAGGAGGGGAGAGGTTAAAGGCAGAAGTGGGATGACGTTGCGGAGAGATGAATCCAGATTTGGGTCCAGTGAGCCACTTCCCCTCTGACCAATACGTCCTTACACACCGCGATTCTGAATGTTTCTTCTACCAAATTGATAAGATTGATGATATGATGCATTCACTGATGTTTATACGTGTCACGGTGCGGTAAAGTATGGATCGCAATACCGGACAAAGCAGACGGTTCTGATTCCAGAGCTATCATCCTAGTGAAGGCTTCAAGTCCACGTAGGAGCCTCAGTGCTCCCATGACCTTGCGAGGATCTCGTCAAACCGTAGCTGCTATCTCTCAACGGCTACAATAGCCGTACATCGTCATGGTATGAATGGTAGCATTACACAGCATCTATGTACAGTACTAGGACCCCGCAGAGCCCATGCTGGTCACCACTCTCGGCTTCCATGCTGTTTCTGTCGATTGGTGTCAGGGTCCTGTCCGTCCCCATTGACTCATCTACGGGCTGGTAGAAGCCGACGCTGAAGAAGGTGCAGGCGCAGCAGAGCTGGTCGAGCCACTCGGGCTAGGTTGTTTCGTCTTCTGCACAATTGCATTGACGACCTGGCCTGCAGTGTTGGTGACAATGTCCACCAGCGCGTTCAAAGGCGAGTAGGAGTAGGTCTGCTTCGTCAATCCGTTCCCGAGCTGTTGGGCCGCGCCAGTCGCGGTCATGTTCTGCCTGAAGTTGCCCACGATCTGATCAAGAGCGCCGGTTGCACCGCCGGTTGCGCCAGTGACTTGCTGGACAATGTTGCCGAGACTGTCGACGACGAAGGAGAGGGTCGTACCGCCTTGGGTGATAGTACCTAGCAGACCGTCGACTGCACTCACAACGTCGCCCACCAGGCTTTCTGTGGCATTGCCGATGCTGACGATGAGGGGATTGAGATCTACGGACTGGAAGACGCGGTTCACGATGTCAACCAGGTGGCCAAGACGGACTACCAGCTCGAGCTGTACGTCGACGTCTGCGATTGTGAGATTGATGTTCTGCACTGATAGCTGGACGCCTGCATTCAGCGTGACTAAGCTAGCAACACGGGCGTTGAGATTGACTGGGAGTTATTAGCATCACGTCTCCCAGGTCTTGTGTCAATACTTACTGTCTGCCCGCAGATCGTCTACGTTCAACTCAATCCTGCCAACTGAAAGCTCAGGCACGTTGAGATACACGTCTGGTGGCGAACTGGCATCAGCTCCAGACCGCGATGTGGTCGTCCTGGAAGGACGAGATGTGCTATTGCCAGTGGCAATTGGTGTGCTTGTCAAGGTCGCTGACGGTGTCGTAGGCGGTGCTGTTTGTGCCAGGCATGCTGGTACAAAGAGG
The DNA here is from genome assembly GCA_007556505.1 of Elsinoe australis. Classification (NCBI taxonomy): domain Eukaryota; kingdom Fungi; phylum Ascomycota; class Dothideomycetes; order Myriangiales; family Elsinoaceae; genus Elsinoe; species Elsinoe australis. The sequence continues at coordinate 402,465 of SWCS01000012.1, forward strand.
AGTCCAGCAAGGACTGTCTGCAGCGTGAATTTCATCCTGTGCTGTCCCGTCGCAACAGAGATTCCAACGGCACTTCAGATGAGAGTATAGGGAAAGAAGAAAGACTCTTGGGGTAGCATGGGAACAAGCATCAGGATCGAGCATCCACCTTGTCCGTTCTCGTCACCATGAACGCCGGGTAATGTCCACTTACCATCGTGACCCGCAAGGTCTATTGCTCCTGGTGTGACGGGATCCAAGTTGGCTAGGATTGTACCTTGGTCACTTGAAAAAAGCAAAGACCAATTTCCAGGCACAATCGCGCTGTGATTGGCAGATCCTCTCAAATGACCTGTGGCTTGACGGCCCACTTGATCAACCCCGCCCAAATTAAATCCTATTTTATAGCCACGCGGGTTTGACAGCTGCAATAAACAGGGAGGATCGTGCAGAATTGACACACTAGCCTGGCCGTGCTGCACAGTGGTGATTGATGGGCGTCGCTAGTGCCTTGCGGATGACCATGTGCCTGTTTTCGCATCCTTGTGGATCACGGCAATCGTGATGAGAGAGTGGATAGGTGGTAGTTCTCTTCCTTGTGGTCTTTCTTTGACAGTACCTCTTCCATCCATCAGACCAGTCCTACGACCTCGCGAGAGTGCACAGCATCTCCAGGTCTTCCCAGAATGAGGTCCTCGTTACTATGGCTGCCATGCCTGGCACTCGCCTCTGCACAGAGTCTCACCTCCTCGGATGGGTACGTCGGTTACAATCTGGAAGTCACTGGCGACGAGGAGTCTACCGGCTACGAGACCGCCAACACAGATACAAACAACGGCACGAACTATCCACCGCCTGATGTCTTTCTGAACGCTACTGCCAAGGTCGGCGAGATCAGCATTGGAGTGCAGAACCTCACTGCAAAGATCAATGTCGATGCTCAAGTACTGAGTCTACTGGACTTTGGTGCCGGAGTCGACCTCTCCATCAACCGCGTCGACCTCATCATCCAGAACATCAGTGCTCGAGTACTCTTGGAAGCCCGCCTAGGCAACTTGGTAAACATGATCGAGGACGTGCTTGACTCGATCGACCTCAACCCTTTGATTGCTTCTTTGGGCAGGACTGTCGAGACCGTCGGTGATGGCGTCGGAGATGCGCTGGACGGGGCTCTTGGAGGAAGTTCAAAGGGTAGTAGCTCTGGCTCAAATCTCACGGCTCGCTCTATTCTGAACGAGCAAGACAACATCCTGTACTCTGTCAACGACTACTCTGGAGACACGCATACCAACCGCAAGCTGGAACGGAACGGAGACGTTGTAGACCAATTCCTTGACAATGACGGGCGTGTTCGGAGTCAGACCAGGATTGGATCATACTCTACCGAGTTCACCTTCACAGGACAGGAGAACGAGGCTGTCGTCGATGGCCAGACGGTCAGGGCTCGAGAGTACACCTACAGCCCCTTCTTCGGTTTGAACATTGTCAGCTGGATATACCTGAATGCTGAGGATGCGGTAGTGAAGGCACAGGTGATAAGTGAAGGCTCCGCTGGCGGTTCCAGCACCATTTCGAATTAATGTACATACTTGATTAACAATCCAACCCTCAACACGGAGATGACACTAGGTGTGTGAATCGTTGCACTGTCTTGATCCATGTCCTGCCCACATTTGTAACCGCAAAACAATCTCCTCTTCTTTCATGCTTCCATTTCCATATGAGACTGCATATGGCGCCAGTACGCATATGCGGAGAAACCTGAATCTCTCCCTCCGCGCATCCGGACACCTTGACTAAGCTGGTTGGCTGAGCCGGTAGATCAGAACACGATCCTTGTAGTACCTATATTCGGTTGCTTCACTTGTCCCTTCGGCTGTTTGGGCTTTGACGATGCTTGCCATTCCTTATACTGTGTTACAAGTCTCGCGTTCGCCATATGAGGGAGCGGTTTGCTAACTTCATCTGCGCGTTGAAAGTTGAATTCGTCGGAATCAGTGTGATAGATCAGGCCCCGCATCTGCTTGTTGCGGTCCGTGACCGTGCGAGCATATCCTTTCGGAACCTGGTCGTTTGGGTTGCCATTGTTCAAGACTTTGCCTTTGCGATTCTGCCTTGAGTATGGATAGCGCTGTGCGGGATACTCATATAGACTGGTATTCGTACCGAACAGGCCTTCCCGGTCTTGGTACATGTGGGGGTATTTTGGGCCGGTGAAACGAGGTACTACAGGAGGGGCCTCTGCCAACACCCGTTCTAGCTCTGATCTTCGGTGTGGAATTGGACCCGGTGCGAGGTTCGGCCGGTGACATAAGTAGGTCTCCGTTTCCTAGCTGGCTCTTAGTCTTCGAACGCTGTGAGGTTGTAAAGCTTGCCTACTGCTGCATGAACTGGAGCTGAGCTTGCACATCCCATGTTTCTACTCCTTGGAAGCCCACGATACCATTAATGTATTGAAAGTATGCGAAGGAAAGACCAATGACTCTGTACACAAGGAAATAAGTCGGCAAAGTAGATCGAAGGAGAACAAAGAACGCCAGATGGTATACAATACTGAAATGCTCTCGTCTTAAAGTACTCACTCTACTTGCGATGACTTATGTACCTTCAGTCAAACACGCTGCTGGAACAAGACGATGTTGAAAAATAGCTGAGACGCGGAGAGCGCGTACACTAAACATTGTGAGACGCTCGCTCAGTATGAACGCTAGATTGATTGCTTTCCCGCATGACAATGCTGCATGGCACGACGACACTAGGCGCCGTGGTCAAATCAGGAATGACACCGAGACAGGGCCAGGTAAAAGTGCTGGCCTTTCGTCAAAACAAGAATGGTATGTGTAACGATCGCTTCTGCACATTTGATGGCGATCGTTGTCGCAAGTACATTGTGAATGTGCAGTGGAAACGAAGGATTGGCGAGGGACGACCGAAATATTGTACAAGGCTTGAGAAGTCTGGCGCTTATTTCGGCGCTTAATGTACCCGAGTCATGACCATTAACCGCCGAGGGTGATATGGTAAACCTCCAAGCAGTGGAAGGTCTAGCTGTTTGTTAACGAATGATTAAACGCCTTCGTTGAGAACCGTGTCTCAAAACATGGCGCAGTACATCCACTGCCGAATGAACCGTCGATAAAAAGCTAGCATTGTGAGGCGAGTGCTGCTCCCTTCCGAGACGCCAGCCTACACTTACGAGGTGCTTACACTTCACGATCTGCTGCTGTCAAGGTTCTCTTGTCGAGGAATTCGATCAATCTTCCACTTATCATCCCTCACTTCGCTCCTAGGGATAAGTGCAAAAATATGGTCAGCTACGACCTCGATCCAGCCATACTCGACCCTGACCTAACCGAATGTTATGGTAACGAGCTGTTCGATGTCTTTGACGCTATACGGCAGTATATGACAGCCGAAGACTTCACGGAAACCAACTCGGCGCTAGAGAGGCTTGTAGGATACTACAGCGAAGGCTATCAGGACCAAAAGATACTCAACGACGTCATCCTTCATGTCGCAGACTGTACGCCATACTCGAGTCCGATCCATCGGAGGTTGGCGCAGATGGTCCTGGACTTCCAAAACAATGACAGCAGGAAAGCAAAGTCAAAGACTGTACGTGCTCATTTCCCAAGCCAATTACCTCATTTTGAGACTGAGACTCCTTAGCTCGTGAGACCTGAATACGATATGTTCCGAGGGCAGCTGCAAGAAGATATAACAGATCACCGAGTCAGTCCCCTCGGAGCTGTCCAAAGCGGGTTTGACACCCATGAATGTGCAAATTTTGAAGCCTTTCTTGCCAATCTGATGCATGTTGGCTTTTCGCATAACGTCAAACTGTTTCTGCAGTATGCTATGCAAGATGCCTTCTACGAGGACCATACCGCAGACACGCAAGCTGAACCCTCGAAAGCACAAGCTATGCTTGATGCATGGGTCATCACCGCCGCTCAATGGATATACCACAGTTCGGAAGAAGCATTAGCGATTGCTCGTAGAGGGGACGACGGATATAGTATGGCAGATTGGATTAAGTGGCAACAAGAATTCCAGAAAGCAGCAAATGACCGGAGGTATGGTGAGGAGTGCAGAAAGGTCGCCAGCCAAGCCGCGGATTTGATGGCTCTGGCTGAAAAGGCTTGTGGTTAGAGAGTGATATTTACTGTGAAGCATTCGTTCCCCTAATGCAATCCATGACTATAGTGCACCTAGACATGTTCGGACGACGCACATCCTTGTTGAAAAGACTCACTGTGCCTGACCGGAGCAGTCTCATCAAAGGAGGATGAATGTCGCTTTGTAATGAGGTCGAAGTTATGTGTGCAAGGTATCGTAAAAGGTTCAAGTGACCTCGGACGGTCCAGCCGTCGTCGACAATGATGTCATGCAGCCCTCTTGCAGGCCGGATGCTTTGGACGCAAGCACGCCTCATGGCAGCTGTGCCTTTTGCTCCGCCATCATGACTGATTCATGTGGGATATAGAACAGCCATTGGAACATGTGGCTGTACAAAGCAAAGGGGCCAGGCATGTCCAGAAGACCCAATGCCATCATCAAACATGTTGCTGAATTTGGCATCGTTTACGCGTCCAGGCATCGACGTCTGGGCGCACCGACCACCTTGTTCAAATCACAACTTTTCCTACGCGATCGGCAAACGCATTTTGGCGACTCAAACTCTTTCCCTGCCTGATGAATCCGGAAAATGCTCCGCTGACGACCGGACAACATCACTGACGTAGTTGGCTCCTGATATGAAATGTCCTTTTACTACATCCACTCGACTACGTCAAGACGACTTCTTGAGCTTATACGCGGAGAACATTCGGGGCTTGTTCCGCTCTTGCTCTGGATATGAGCCTCCATTGACGTATGCGACCCTTTGTCAACAGGGCCAGATTTACACACAGCTTGAGATTGAGGAACGACTGGACTGTCATGCTCCTATATACGGAATGTTCACGGGCGAGTACATAGTGTTGACCGTTCCTTTTTTTTTGTTGGCACTCCCTTTCCCCCCTTGGCCTGTCCGTATTGCCAAATGCATCAGCTACACCTGACCGCCCATGAACACGCCAATAGTCTGCCAGGTCTTCTCTTCTTACACTGAGGATCACCCCAAGCTGTTTCACAATGTCGAGAAGCTAGTGACTAACGGCAAATTCGAGCACGCCGCCGTCTACGAAATCATCGACGACCCGCAAAATGCAGGCAGCTATCCCCTCGACACATCCAACGACAGCTACTCCTTCCTGACGATTCTCCGTTCCAACCTCTCTTATCGCATAGGCGGGGAAGACCAGCGTATCCACTCACCTTCCCTAACATGGACTTATGAAGGCACATGGCGCCAATTCGGACCTTACCACGCCGACGACCTCAGCAGCGTATCGAATGAAGCGTGCTCTGAACCCAATGGACCCTCTGTAGGTCCGTTCCATTATCTCAGACTCGTACAAAGAAGCAGGTCTAAGCCCTACCAGATTGCGCATCCTACATGCTCCACATAGAGATTCCATCCGGCCCAGCTGCATCCCCGGCTTTCGACATCCTCAGAATAAAGACTGCGCAAGGCGTGTCGGATTGGAAATACACCTCGACACTAGTCACCACTCGATCTTTGCGCCGGACCTCAGAAGACTTAGGATCGGTTCGATTCGTTTGCATCATGGGATTTGGCGCAAACGTGACGAGACGGGAATTGCAAGAGCTGGTATCGCATATTGCACACGGGGCAGACAATGCAAAAGAGATTTTGTGTCTGCGCATGCGGATATGCAAGCTGTACGGCAGCATGAGGACCCACAAGCTCGATGCCATGATGCTAGATTATGAAGGGGCTATGAAGAGGAAGGCAATCGAGGACTGGGTGCAATGAATTCTTGAGTATGCATAGCGTGGTTTGGCAAGAATCTTCTGAAGTACCATAGACTTTGAAGATATCCTCATTCTGATACACCAGTTTGGCCGAGGTCAAAGATTTGTCCCTACATCTTGTCTCCGACGCTGGTGATGTTGCGTCTATCATAACTAAAACCATGATTTTTGGTCCTCAGATATGAAAGTGGCAGTGCATAAAGGAGCAAGTAATTCCTAGACTCTCTCGCTATGCATTAATGTTACAACATCATCATTCCTATCATAACCATCCATTCCGAACCCACTAATCAGTAGGCGCATACTTACTCTTCCTCCTAATCGCCGGCCCATACTTGTAAAACACATACGGCACCGGCACACACACACAACTGATGCACCCCAATATTGTCAGCGTATAATGCACGCCCATGTTCTCATAGAACGGAATCTGTCACCCGGTCAGCACACTCCGCTCAAAGCCTTAGACACGACATGAACTCACACCAACAACCGCCATCCCCCCCGCCGCCACATACCGAATGAGCGTAACGCTCGCCAACGCGCTCGCCGCATAAATCTCATACGAATCAATGACATACTGATAGCAACTGATAAACACACACAGGATCCCGAACCCAAACAGCGTCGACGCCGCCAACGGGGACCAGATACTGATATTCGCATCGCTGGTCCACCCCATCCAGAAGATGCTAATCGGGATGGCGGGCGAGCCATACATGGCGAAATGCAGCCTGAACTCGGGCGGGAGGTGCGTGCCGCCTCTCTGCTGGATAGCGCGCAACTCGCGCTTCGCCCTGCCCGCGATGTACGGCACCAGGGCGGAGGCGCCGAACAGACCGACCGCGATGCCGAGGAAGCAGAGGCCTGTGACGCCCTGGGAGGTGTGGTGGATGTCCTCAAAGATATAGGTGTAGCCGTCGAGGAAGGTGAAGAGGACGATGTAGATGACGGTGAGGTAGAGGGCGATGAGCATTATGATTGGTTCTGTGGCGGTGAGGAGGAAGGGGCGATAGAGGGCGCGGCGGAGGCGGGTGACGAAGGGTTCTTGGCGGACTTCGACTTCTGCGCGGTAGCGCTCGTCGCCGGTGTGGGCGCGCAGGTGCGCGGCTTTCCATTTGAGCAGGATGGGGGAGAAGGTCTCGGGGACGAAGAGGATGACGGTGATGAGGACCAGGCCCGACATGATGAGCGTGATCCATTCCACCCAGCGCCATTGCGGGGCGGGGAGTTGAGAGGACGACTGCGAGATGTAGCCGCCCATTGCGGGGCCGAGGACGGGACCCATGAAGGCGGCGTTGGCGAAGACAGGGAAGGCGTATACGCGCTCGAAGGGGTCCCAGAGGTCGGAGACGGAGCCGCCGGCGCAGGTGAGTGGAGTGGAGCCGAAGAAGCCGGCGAAGAAGCGGAAGACGAGTTGGGATTGAATATTAGGGGCGAGGGCGGAGGCCATGATGAAGACCATGTAGAGGCTGAGGGTGACGATGTAGACGGGGTTGCGGCCGACTGTTTCGGAGATGGGACCTGCGAAGAGGGCACCGCAGCCGAAGCCAATGAGAAACAGACCGGTCGCTAGGGATTCTACGACCTCGGAGACGCCGAATTCCTCTGCTGCTTGGGGAAGCGCGGTGCTGTCGATTGAGCTTGCTACACCTACTACGAAGCCGATCGAGGCGATCATGAAGGTGATGAATATCCTCTTGCTGTAACTCCAGTTGTGTGGGTTGGTCGGGTCGTTCTCGTCGTGATAGCCGACGATAAAGACGTTGCCTGTGCCCCCCTCTTTTGTGTTCCTCTTTCGTATCTGAATGCCTGTCATTGCTTGTCCAAGTCGGCCGCCAACAGACGTCTGTGTGGACATGCGAGAGAGATGCCGTCTGAGATCGTGATCCGCTTCGTTCGGGTCATCGCCCTCGTCTTCGTCTTCGTGCTGTTCCACTTCCTCTCGTGGCTCCTGGGGTGGTGCGGTCGAAGCATGGTCTTCTGCAAATGTTCCGATCGGTTGCTGCGAATCGACGCCCGCGGCAGTAGTCGCTGCGTGTGAAGAGAGTGGTTCATCGCCTTTCTCGAGGTCTTCGCTGTTCGGTGAAGAAGCTTGTGAGTCGGATATATGTCTTGTCCGGTCTGCGTACGATCTGTCTGCTATACTATCTAGTCGCTCCTTCGCGCGACCTTCTTGTTCTTCGACGAGAGTCCGACATCTGCGATACTGGAGAAATGACTGCATGATTTGGATAGAAATGGAAGGAGACTGCGAATTGGTCCGACCAACCTGGATGTGAAAAGGCTTAAGGTAAGGAAGACGGAACACCGGATAATCACGACGGTCACATAGTGCGAAACCACCTGATATGACTGCAGCTCCCGAGTCGGGCGACGAGTCTTTGAAATGTTTGATTATGACGTGTTATTGAAGGTGTTGGGGTGTTTGTCTGCCGAATTCCGGGGTGACGTTCGTGTTTTCCTTTGCGACGTTTTCGCCCACCGGATGACTCAGATGATGAACATTTGCTTGAATAGCACATGATGATCTGCATTCACTATTGAAGATAGAACATGTAGCTATTATATTCGTGACATCGTATGATGGTCTATCCGGGCACGTAGGCAACACGCACGTATTCTCTCTCGAATTGGGCCCTCAGAGCTCCAGATTATCCATGCCCCATATCTCTTCATGCTGCACATCTTCGTAGGACGCGGCTGACAAGACATGTCCGTGAGCCCCTCTGCTGACATGAAAAACATGTTTACCAAATCCCAACCACCTCATGGTCGAGCTCTGAGCATCATTCAGGTATCCTCGGACAGCCTCGCGTAAGCTGGATATCCCATCTGCATGCGACGAAATGGTTTGAGCTAGGAACTCATTGTCAAGAATTCTGAGTGCCCGCAATTTTGGGAAGTGATAGATCAATATCCGGAAAGGGTCCTCTCCTCCCGCTTTCAAAGCCACGCCAAATTGCTCCAAGTCGGGACATGCCTTTGCAAGCTCTGCAATCTGCGACGACGTATAGCCGAATGCGTTCACGAACAAGCACTTCCTGAGAGTAGGTCCATGATTCTTGCAGACGGCGTCAAGGTACTCGTTGCCGAGAGTGATGAGATCGGATCCAGGGAAGATGACTGGATTTTCAAGCGAGACAGCTGAGCTTGCAGTGGAGGTGGACGCAGCGCTGGATGGAGTGCCGTAGTTGTCTATGACCATGGAGGTATTGGGAGTGCCTAGTCCTACTGTCTTGCTCGGGAAGTACAGCTCTTCTACGCCTTTGAAACCTCGGAGCATGCGTGTATGCTGCATAGACATCTCGTTGCATCGGTGGATCTTCCAATTGAATTTGAGAATGGGTGGTATGCTAGCCCACGAAGTGTTGACAAAGACGTTACTTTGTGCACTCGGACCGGCACCAAACATGTCGAGAAAATGTGTTCTGACAATTGTTGACTGTGGCAGTACGGCGTAGAGCTGACCTTGATTAGGCCCGTAGAAATTCTGCATTCGAACCTCGCGAAGGGCAGCGAACATGTATCCAGCACTCACGCAGCGGTGAAAGTAAGAGTTCAGATGGGCGCTGCATTCTGCTTCGAGCCGCATCCGGGGGTTCCAATGCATGTGGAGCGCTTCAAGCTTTTTGGAGTTGAGTAATAGGAGTGAAATGTCGTCATTATAACACAGCGGATCCATGTTCATGACTCTGAAAGTGAGCAAGCTTGGTATTCCAGGGATTGTAGTGAGCGGACGAGGCTCTCGAGAGGTAGGGAAGACCAGCGTGAAATGAGTAAGGGAGGATCGGAGCTCGAGTCCTTGGTAGACCATTTGTAGGGGTTTTGCATCAAGCATCCACCTATCCCTGTCAACGGCGATCGATGTTCTTGGTCAGAAAATACAAACGTGAACTTCTGCAAAACGGTCATTTGATCGATTGCAGCTCTGATGGCAATGCTGAGCAATACCGCAAAGTCCGATAAACGACCATGAAGGTGGTCGTTTGTAGCAGGTACCGTACCTCTCAGGGTGGCCTCCCGGACTAACCTGGCGGGTTGACCGGTGGAGAGTGCATCTAGGGCTGCGCAGAATGCCGATACTTCTGACGAGCTGTTCTTACGTATTTCTACTTGTTCCGAAGCCGATCGTAGTTGCAAATCCACATGCTGGTAAAGTCTTGGAAGTGCCACATAGTAGAGCAGGCGTGAGGATCGAGCCAAATTGGCCAGATCTCGGAGATCAGATATCTTCGACCATTAGTGATAACCACGTATATCTGTTGGGAATTGAATTACATAAGTTGTGATTCTGGCGATCACGCTGATGGGCAATTCAGTCCCGCCGAGTACATCCGTTAGTAGCAATGAGGCCATGTTCTAGACATGGACGATGTGTGAGCCTGGGACAAACGGGCGGCGGGCATCGAGGTTTATAGCTTATATTCCCTGCCATGTCGCTGATGCGGTGTACATGCATAGAACAAAGCTGCGGTCGACAGCTGAAGTTGCCGCCGCCAAGAGTCTGTACAGATAGCAAGGCAAACGAGTGAGAATGGGCCGTGTTTTTAATATCACACGCGCTCAGCTGGCACGGCAGATTGCCGGAGTGTGGGGCCGCAAGCAAGTCATTGGCCGTGTCGCTCCTTGAGCTGAACACGGCTCTTGACCTTTCGTGCACTGTGTCTGCCTCCATATGACACTGCTGTCATCACTGTTAGGATTGAACGTGTACCACAATATCGTGAGGTGTCAAAAACATGTCAAGGATCAAGTGGAAGGAAGGATCCGCTCAAAGTCAGCTCCGGCACAGACCCTAGAATTCAGCTCGGCCATGCGGCTCTGCTCCTTTCCGGCATCCTTTTCGCGACGTTCACCATTCGCCGTTTTGAATAACTGAGACAGCACGGCATTTGCCCATTTGTTGTGATCTTGACCTTTCCAGACTTCGACACGACAGTGTAAGAGAATCTCACAATGGAGGGACCCTCCGTCCGGCATCGGCATCGTAGAGTTCACTTCATACCAGCCTCCTGTCAGCCGAGGCCTAGCCAGCGATGTAATGATACTTCTCCACGCATTTCTCAGAGAACGCTTAAATCCTCTTCTATGGACCTTGGTTGCAGTCTGTGTGTTTCTGCTCCATGTCTGCAAGCTATGGCTCGAGGAGGGCTGCCTTGACTCTGTGTAACCGGCCCTTGCTTCGTTGCCGCTGCACCTGCATCTTCATCCCCTGTCTATCAGTCTAATCCCTGCATTTTCAAAAGGCAGCAACACACTTCACAGGCAGCAATAGGCATCTCACCAGGTCTGTGGCCTGTGGAAAGACGATAAGTACCTGGGAATGCTCGATCATGGTCTTTCTCGACTATCAACGTCCAAGCTGCTACCATGCCTACCCCGAACGATCGGGCACCAACTGCTATGGCTTTGGTAGAGACGGTCAACCCACAGCTTCTGAAGATAAGATGGCGGACCAAAGTGCGCATGAAGGACTGTCTTCCAGAATCGGGCCATATCAAAGTGGAGAACCCGTGGCAGTCATTGATATTATGTTTCTATTCAGAGGAACTCGATGACCTCCCCGAATACAGAGACATGCATCTATGGAGCCCAGTGGCCTTGAACTTCAGGGCAGTAAGCTTTCACTTCTTTCGCTGTCGGAACTCTGCTAATTCTCCTCAGAACCATCTCTGCAACTTCTCGTGTAGTTGCAGGAGTTTTGACGAGTGCTGCATGATCCGAACGCTCTGGTATCTGAACGCAAAGCCAGTTGGTGCATAATTCAATGAGGAAGATAATCCCTAAAGCGATACAGGTCCTTCGTCACATGGCAACGTGCACCAAGTGCGACACAGGATCCAACTCGGTCTCTTTCACCCTTGCATTCGGTCCTCCTTTGACTTTTCCATTCACGCATTTCATGGCACTTCCTCTCGACGTTCGCTTGATGGTCTACTCTCTCATCATTTCCAATGACCAAAACGACCGGAGAATCTTGATGAGCCGTGGTTCAAGCAACAGAAACGCTCCACAGAAGCTATGTGATGCAGGCTATAGTGCGTTATTGACTTGCTCCCACTTGCTCACTACTGCTAGCAGCTACCATCCTGGCGACGGGCACTGGCTGGCTCTAAGGCTCGTGAACAAGAAAGTCAGCTTCGAATTCACCAGCCACCTTGTCAAGCAAAACGAGATCTGCTTCGAGTCTGCATCTGACGGCGTAGCTTTCCTGGACGACTGGCGCTCATCTCGTTCATTCATTCGATCTCTCCACGTACCTGGTCTTGACTGGCAAAATGGTCGGTCTTTCATCGCTAGGATCATGCACCTCGACAACCTCCACCAACTTCGTTTCGCGAGTACCATTCAACTCTCCCGCAACATGGCTACTGTGTGGTCTATGAAGCCCTGGATGGTCACGTTGGGCGCTGATCAGGCCGCGACAGATCACATTCTTAAAGTTGTCACCTTTGGAGACTGTGAGACTTGCGGCCTGTCCTTCAAATTGGGAACGAAGAAGGGGAAGATTTGCGAATGCGATCTTCATGTTAGTCGGAACGACAAGCGCTCGTGGGTTGCACTGACCACCATGTTAAAAGCACAATCGCACATCGAGAAGTTAGCGATGGGAGAAGAGGAGAAAGCCTATTGGAAAGCGATTGACGAGATGATGCAAACTGGAATGCAGTACACCATGTTTTGACGGCTTGTAACTCTTGCTTTCCAAATCCATCTTCACATTTAACATTCACCCCTGCATCTCACCTCTTCTCAAGCATGTGATTGTCTGCGGACTGTGGTTACCTCTTTGCTGCTTCTTTCACTTCTTCTCAATATAAGCTGTGCCATCGATCTCAACATATACAGTTTCCAGACACCGGAATTTAAGGAATTCAGCACCATCTTAAAGTGTCCATATGATTCTTCAACTTATCGACCACGACTAGCAATCTCAAGGCTTCTCATGGCTGCAATATTTCAATACTTTCCGCAGCTTGGTTCCAGAATCAGCCATTCTCTCTCGCTTCTTCACTCGCCAAACCACTAGCATCGACATATCAAGTTCCGTCGTTGCGACAAATTGACAACACATCCCGTGCATCTTCGGTCTTCAGATATCAGACGCGAATTCCCCTGTCACTCTTACAACGAAGTCACACATTCACAGATCTAGCGTTCTTAACTCACTCAGATGGCATCCGACGATCAGAGCCGGATCTACTCTACACTTTATGGACCTTTCAAGCTCTCCTACCACGCCCAAAAGGGCCATTACGAGAAGGGCGTGAGTCTCTCATTCCAAACAACTTGAATACAAGATTGACTCACGGCTAGTTCGACGCTAAACGCAATGTCTACCGCCAAGTGCTGACACTTGAAGCGTCCATGCCGTTCAAGCTTTTTCTCGTAAGTGCTGCCAATTTCGTTCTTCCTTCCAGCTCTAATTCCATACTCAGAGCAAGCACGGCATCGACTTCTCGGTTCGTCCGGGTCCTCGCGATCATTTCAACTTGCACGACTTGCCGACAGAAGTGAGGACCATGATCCTCAGGCTCGTGCTGAGCCCACCGAACTCTTCCCTGGGGATTCTTCGCGTCAACAGGGCAACCCACAAAGAAGCCGAGGCCATCCTCTACCAGGTAAACACAATCAATCTGTTATCAACAACTATATGTCGCGCATGGTTCAAGAAAGCCAAGCGCAAGGTACCTCTCGTCCGCCACTTGAGCGTAGGAATATGGTATGCAAACAGTGGTATCAGCGCAGCGGCGTCGCTCAGCAAATTCCACAATCTGGAGTCTTTGGTCTTGCCGATCACCTACGATGCTGAAGGGAGTCCTGGTGCAGACGTCAAGAGGATGTATGAGGGGCTGATGGAGTTCTTTGACGGCAGAGGGATGAACAAAGCAGATGTGGAGAAAAGTCTCGGTATCATCAGATTCGGACGCTGTGATGGACATCGTGGCAACCAAAAGTATCAGCCGTGCAAATCCTTCAAGAAAGATGGGAAGCTTGTTGGTGTTTCTGGGTGTGATGCTTGGCCATTGCTTCGCGATATGGCACCGGCGGATGCAGTGACCGAGGAAGGTGCCAATTAAGAAGATTGACGGCAGAGAAACACCGCAGAGGAGTCTCCCTTCACCTTCGAGGCCGCTTGAGAACAAGGATCAACTAGCAGAGGAGATATGGTTAAGGGTGTCTTAAGGGTTTACTGCAGCTAAGGCAAGGAAGTACGAGCTTTGAGTATCCCAGATAGTCATCAAGTCGGACGCAGTTTTCAAATAGCATCCAGCATTTGACTTGATGAGCTATTTCAGAGGCTCTGAATGTAACATGATGATGAAGACAAACGGCGTCCTCAATGCATGTGGAATTACATGTCTTATGATTGGTCATCACATGCTACTTTGAAGTGCCTGAGGCTCATGCTCGGGTAAATAGTCAGCATCACATGTGCTAGACTCTGCGCCTTTTCTCACCTTGCGCTTCAGCTCCCTCCATATCGCCGAATCATCTAATCAATTCACCTCCATTCTCCTCAAGGTAGGTCCCCCCAAGAATAGTGCGGAGACGGCGCGGATTTGGACACGAGTAGTAGGAATGTACTCACGTGCTGCTGGAGACATCCACGAAACTCTTGAGACCTTTACGGAGCTGTGACACACGATGGAACCGCTGCTCATTGCTCACTTCGATATCCAAGATGCGACAAAGTCGTACGACCATGTCCCTCAGACTAACATGGAGCATGTCGAAGTGAAGCTTATGGTCTTCAAGCTCGTTCTGCTCAAGAACCGGGTGATCAGGATTCATTGGATACGATCACCGTTCGGCTCAAGAACACGTCCAGCTAAACTCAAGATGGGCGTTGCACAGATCGAGCTTGCCCTCCTCGGCGTGAACAGGAGCATTCGCAAAGATGCAGCCGCCCTGTTCTTCGCATACAACAACTTCTATTTCTACACCGAGGTCTCCTTCTGGCGATTCTTCACAACTTGTCCTGACATCAGTTCATACGTCCGCAATGTCACTATAGGCCTCTGATACATAGGTGGGCGTTTGTTCCAGGACGGCCTCGTGCAGCTTGATAATCTGCGGTCTATCACTGTCGCGATGTCTTCTCGTAAGACATGTTGGAGATACAGTCTGTCGATTGCATCCCTATACAAATTGCTTGGTCCGATGATCCACAGTCGAGGTAACTCTTTTGAAGCAGTGGAGGAGGTACTCGGTGTCCTTACCATTGTACCCTGTCTCCGTCACGTGCATCCGAGAAGTAACACTTTGGCACACGAACTCGCTTCTTGCCTTTGTAATGAAGGATTCATCCCAAGCAAGGTGCATACACTGCTTCGCTGCATTGGGAGAGCTCAAGTCAACGGAAAAGTGTCCCCAGAGTCATCGGAAGACGAAATCATACAGGCCGTCGAGGATGATATCTTACCAAAACGGGATATCTGAAACGCCAAAGAAGACTCGACGTGAAACGTGAAATGAGGGATGGCAGCCTTATACATGTCAGAACCTGGACGTGATCTGTTCATAGGAGAGGACAGTACACAGTAGCATATTCGTGTTGTACTTAGCCTTGCTGCTCGATTAGATGAAGAAGTCGCATGAAACAAAAAAACTTCAGTCTCTATCCCCTTTTCCTTTGGTCGGAGTCCCTGTGCAAACGAAACTCCAGCTTGAGTCATGCCCCATGTTAGATCAGTAAGAGGAACATTCACATAGCCTAAGAGGAGAAAGGATGCTACCGCATGGCGTTACGAAGGTTCCATGAGATTTCGCAGTTCTAGCAGAGTCAAGAAACGTGTAGTTGTAACGCGCTGGCTATGTGAGACCTAATCTATGCATACTTGGTCGCTACTTCAGGAAAACGGATCATATCCAATGCCTTATATGGTGAAGGCGCGTCCCAAACCTACTCCTCAGCGGCGTGTGTATGTCTAATGATACCACACTTCCGCACTCAAAAGACCATGTTGATCTCGAGCTCCCTCTCCAATTTCGTCTTCTTCCTGGCCTTCTTCGCCGTCTCCTCGGGAGTCTCATCAGTGGTACCCTCGAGCAGGAGATCCTTCATGCCTTTGAGATTCTTCTCGATGCGCTCCTCGGGACCACAACGACAGATCATGTAGTTGACTAGGCCGTGGATCTCGTCGCAGTCCGAGCAGTCGTAGGAGGACACCAAGCTCAGCACTTCTTCGGCAGCCGCGACGGTGTTTCCCTGCTTTTCCACCCACGCCTTCGCGATGGCGACGAAATCGTAGAGGGCAAAGCCCGGGACGAAGAGCGTGTCGAGGCGCTTGTTGACTGGCGCGATGGATCCTATGGCTTGACCGCCATGTGCGGTGGTACTGTTGGCCGAGTAACTTGAGGTTCCGCCCATTGCGACGTCTGCCGTTCCGGTATCGGTGGGGGCACGGAGATGCATGAACTTGGTCAGCAGTCGAACGCCCTTGAACAGATTGGACCAGTTGGAGACGGCAAAGCCGGTGATAAAACCCATGTTGGGTCCTATAGAGGACAGGAACTGATTGGCTTCTTCGATGTTGCTGACGCCAAACATGTTGCTTCCGTAGTAGATGGGAGCTGCAATGCGACGGATGTTACTGTTGACCTTGAGTATACCGCCTCCGAGACGGGGATTATTGTGCTGCTTGAGAACGACAATGCTTCTATTCTTTGGAATAGTCAGCGCCAGGATGATGTTCTGAAGCTCCAGAGGAAGGTCCATGAAAGAGAAAGGCTTTTCAGGCTCGATCACGTAGATCATTTTTCCAGCGTATGGACCTGACGTGGGCCTCTCCTGTATTTCTGTTAGCTTGAAAGAGCGGGGTTCAAATTCGGCATGACAAGAGCTACCATCACGACTGAGAATGGATCCGGGGAGACAAGCTTCATCGTCTTCGTGAATCCTTTGTCCTGACTGTTCACCTAATTGTTGTTAGTGATTCGAAGGATCTACGTGGTAGGAAGCTCACTCCAGAAAGCCTGGTGCCGTCCTGGATAATATGTCCGATGGCCCTGTCTCCATGGGTAGTCTGAAACTCTTCCACGAGGAACGGCCCAATCGGGCGCGTATCCTGTTCGAGATCACGCTGAAAAATGTTAGAGAAGGGTAAAGAAATTTGATCTTGTACTGCTTGCCTCGACTGGGAAGTGGGGAGGCGGTGGCGGTGATGCCCTCGGTGACTTTAGAAGCATCGCCACGCTGACGGACTTGACCCGCGTCCAGCCGACCTGCTTAGCCGTCGGATTGAATCGCTTGGCTTTCGGCATGCTTGGTGGCAGACTATGTGGAGAGAGGGCAGAAAGTTGAAGCCTTGAGAGTGTAGTCAAGGAATTTGAAGGGAGGTGTCACAGTCTGCGAAAGATTGTTATGAGGGGAGCTTCGTGAATGATGGACGTGACGTTGATGTCCGAGCGTACGTGTTGACCCGACGCTAAAATTTGGTTCGGGACATCCACACGTGCTAGACATGTGACTGGAGGTCATTGTGGTCATCGGAGGAATACTTCGCGCTTACCATGACTATCAGCTCCGCTCCGAAGAATGAAGCCCGCAATCGATCAAGAAGACAAGAAAGGTCCAACACATCAATGTAGTCGCTGTGGCCGAGTGACCACAGAGGCTTCGGCGCAACAAAGAGAGAAGATGGTGAGATACTTGACCCTTGAGTTTGTTGTTCGAGAGTCGTTGAACATGGGTGTATCACTGAAGTAGCAAGAATGTTGTAGCTGGACTTTCCTCTGCGGTATCACATTCAAGTGCGTGGAGTGAAGACTCCAATATTTCCTTTGTTGCAGCTCCCCTTTGTCGATTTCTAGCAGAGCCGTCATATCAGGCCTTTGTCTGGAGATAGTAGCGTCAATGTGGTGGCCCCGACGCATCAGACGAGAAAGGCACAACAGCGACGGTCAAGCATGGCTCGCAGAATTCTACCGTGGTGTAACAAATGGTCAGACTCGATGGAGCTGTATGTATGTACAGCACCCGATTCAGCAAAGACGCTCTGAAAGCAATTGTCTCGGATATTGTGAACTGCACTTTGTCAGCATCACCATCGCCTCCCAGTCGCACTCGGAGACAAATAAGTGCATAATCGATGGGGAAAGTTCGAGAAGCATGTGTTCCAGGACTCATTGGTAAGTAATTGGACATATCTGCAAACCTGGCAGCGTGAACAGCGGAATCTCTGCTGGTAAGATTTGATGGTACTGAGGTTGTCCGGAACTTCGTCAATCTGCATCGCCGACACAATGTCGACAGTGATGTGCAAGCAGAGTGGAGCAGCATCTCTCAGATTTGCATTGTAAGTGCACGATATTAGTGAACGTCCAAGACTTAAAACAGGATCAGTGTGGCAGGGTCCTGGTCGTCACATGGATTGGTGTCGATGACCTTCGATTGCCAATGATAGACTGACGTTGTAGGTTCGGTCTAGTCCTGGAGCAAATCTAGACAGTGCAGGGGCATGCGACGTTGAGCTTACGATCGTCTTCCAGAATACGGCTATTTCGATCTCTATTGGGCAGACCCCGACGTCTAGCTTCTACCCAGCTGTGGTAGTGTGTGCTGACTGAGGTGAAAAGTGATTGGGTATTCAAGGCCTTCTAATGCCCAAGCGACCAAGCACAGAGAAGTCAAATTTCAGAGTACGAAGAGCTGTTAATGTGTGGACCAGACAAGCCGGAAGAGACGGTGTGTGAGAGTGCTTAGCATCATCAAGCGTACCTGATGATCCAGGTTTTCGATGTTGACAGGCGAACACATCGAGGGTGGATCTAATCTGCGGTGTCATATGCTGCGATCGATTTGCTTCCGCTCTCGTTGAACTCAGATCGGCAATATTCCCAGTAGGGCCCAGTAGGGCTGGCGAGAGCAAATAAGTAGAAGTCGGTACAAGTCACTCCTATACTAGCATTGCCGCAGCGGGGTGCATGAAGCCGCAATTGCAGTTTCAAGAGTTATCGGCGGGCGGTGATGAGGGCTGCATTCGGTCGGTGTTTGAGCAAAATGGAGCGGAGACTCGGCCAAGACGGAGCCATTGCTTCACAGGGCGCGCGGCGTGTGACCTGCTGATGGGTTGGCTGATCACGAAGGTGACGAGACACCGCATTCGGGGCGAGTTGCAAGCTGCAGGACGTGCAGGAGGGGAGGAGCTCGCGTCGAAGAAGAAGGAGCGGAAGGCCGAGCCTCGGAAGTTGGGAAAACACTGCTCGGCGTCACCACATTTTTCTCGTGCACTTCACTGGGAGATTGTCTGCCAACCACCACCGACAACCACGTGCAGAGCTGCAGGTCATTTATGGCGATACATCAACCCGTAAGGATGATCTAGCGTCAACAATCAAGCGAAGACCAAGAAACGAGAACCTTCCAACAGTGGGAGGGCATATCTTGAAGCGACACCAAGAGCATTCCTTACGAACAAAGGCCCAAGAGCGTCCGAATTTTCACGAGCCGCATCTTCACTTTGAGGAGTCGAAACCACTGACACGTGGGTCGGACATGGGCCCTGGTTCGTCGATGAAACTTCCGCTGGCAATGACAAGCACTCCGCCGTCCCCACCCCCCGATCTTGCGTCCGCCCAGCCGAGTCTTGGCTCTTGTGCATTGCGCCATCCTCCAATGGCAGTCCATTCCTGACCTTATACAAGCATGCAAAGACAACAATACGCTTGGAGTTAAGACTGTGCTGCCGAGTCTCAACAGGTAAGTGATCTACGAACAAGACGGCGAAACGCGATGGAGGGACTGCAGGAGATATATTACCCTGGGGACGTGTCGACTGTAATGTAGTAAGTTAGCGCGTTCTCTTGCTCCTCTTTGTCCGCTGATTGCACTTATTGCAACACTGTCTGTCATTCTTCACAATGGCGGCTCTTCCTCAGTATTCGTACATCTTTGGCGTGGGAATGGTCTTTGCCTTCCTCGACGCATGGAACATTGGCGCCAACGATGTTGCGAACGCTTTCGCTACCTCGGTATCTTCGAGGTCTCTCACCATGCCCCAGGCCATGGGTATCGCCGTGGTCATGGAGTTTACAGGGGCTGTTCTGGCAGGGTAAGTGTGCACATCCTGGATACTTCTAGCATTGCATTGCTGACATTTGCAGCGCCCGTGTCGCAGGCACCATCCGCAACGACATTATTGACGTGGATGCCTTTGTCGATGCCCCTAGCGTACTCATGTTGGCCATGCTCTGCGCATTGATCGGTTCTTCCCTCTTCCTCACCCTGGCTACTAAGATCGGTCTCCCTGTCTCGACCACTCACTGCATCATCGGCGGTATCATTGGTGTCGGCTTTGCAACTGTCGGAGCCAACGGTGTCGACTGGTCATGGGAAGGTGTCTCCCAAGTCTTCGCTGCGTGGGGTATCGCACCTTGCGTGGCCGGATGTTTCGGTGCACTGCTCTTCCTCTTCACAAAATACTTCGTTCTCCGCGCCTCGGACCCTCTCAAGAGGGGCATGATCACCGTCCCCTTCTACTTCGCCCTCACCAGCGGTATCCTTACCATGTTGATTGTCTGGAAGGGTGCCGCTAGTCTGGATCTCGACGACTGGGGAACTGCACCCACTGTCGGCACCATCTTCGGCGTCGCCGGCGGCGTCGGTCTCATCGCCACCTTCTTCCTCCTTCCCTACATCTACGTCCGTCTCGTCAAGGAAGACTGGACCCTCAAGCAATGGGAAGTCGTCAAGGGCCCTCTCCTCCTTCGCCGTCCTCCTCCACCCCCAATGCCCGAGGATGCCATGCTCGTTCCCAACTACTATGCCGGGCACAAGACGCGCGAAGAGCTCGAGCGCGACGGTCCCGCTCAAACGACTTCGACCGAGGTAACCAGCGACGAAGAGTCCCTACGCAACAAGGAGACCGGCAACGAAAAGACCACCGCCCCAGCAGCCACCACGACCACCACCAGCGTCATCAAGCCCATCCTCCCCCAGACCCCCTCAGCCCGCGCCATCTCCCGCCCCAAAGGCTCCTGGACCTCCCCTCTCCACTGGATCCGCATCATCAATTGGGCCTTCTGGCGCGGCGTCAGCGTTGACGTCGTGACGGCCCAAACAGGCACCAACGAAGTCAAATTCATCCAGAAGCTGCTGGTGGGCAAGGGTCTCGAAGACAAGCACGCGCGCGTCAAGCACTACGACCCCAAAGTCGAGCACCTCTTCTCCTTCCTGCAAGTCATGACGGCCGCGACGGCCAGTTTCGCGCACGGCGCCAACGACGTCGCAAACGCAATGGGGCCCATGTCCGCCATCTTCTCCATCTGGGACACGGGCGTCGTGCAGGACGACTCTCCCGTCCCGATCTGGGTGCTGGTCTACGGTGGCGCGGCTATCAGTATCGGGTGCTGGACGTACGGGTATAACCTCATTCGCAACCTGGGGAACAGAATCACGCTGCACTCCCCTTGCCGCGGGTTCTGTATGGAGCTTGGCGCCGCGTTGACGGTCGTGTTTGCTACGAGATTGGCGCTGCCGGTGTCTACGACGCAGTGCATCATTGGTGCTACCGTTGGGGTGGGGCTTTGCGCCGGCGATCTCAAGGCTATTAATTGGAGGATGGTGGCGTGGGCTTATTCTGGTTGGTTTATTACGCTGCCTTCTACTGCGCTTATTTCTGGGCTGTTGATGGCGTTCATCGTCAATGCGCCGCAGTTTGGAAACGCGGTTTGAGGGGTGAATGAGGGCAATGGTAGCGGTGGAGGATGGGGATGTGGGAGGGACGGGGAAGGGGTGGAAAGGTCTCGTAGATGTTTTTCATACAGCGCTCTCTCGTTTTATATACACCTTGTTCCCATCATTCGTAACTTCGTGACATGAGCTGTTCTATACAGTACTTCAACATGGTCTTTCCGTCGTCGTGACGTGACGTGACGTGACGTTCATCGGGCCACCACCCTGCGCTCTCTCTCCATCCACCAATGACCTTCCCCGTCTCAAGCCTCCTCTCCAGAACCATCGTAAAATCGTCCCTCGCCGACAACTTAGTACCCACTTCTCCCCGTTCCAGCAGTCCCCGCCGTACCCGCCGTCCCGCTCGTCCCCGCCGTCCCCGGCTCCAACCCCCGACTCCTACTTTCCAACTCCCCCTCCTCAAGCGCAGCAAGCCACAGACACCTCGCCACGACCTCCTTATTCGGGCGCACACTATACCTCGCACTCGCCTCCAACAATCTCAACAGATTCTTGACGATTCCCGCCTTCGTCTGGAACCTCTCAAAATTAACCATCGGCTCATTCGCAGCCGGCGCGACCGACCCGTCGAGCGGACGGGAGGACTTATCTTTGCCCTTCTCGTCCTTCTTCAGTTGCACGGGCGCCCTCTCCGCGCTGGACGGGGAATCGCCGCCCTGCCCCCGCGATGGAAGGGACAAGTCGCTGCCACCAGGCTCGGGGTCCACGAACGCGGGCTTCTGCGCGTTGAACGCCAGGTCGTGGGTATAGATGCCTATGAACGGGATACAGGCGCCCGGCTTGACGATGATGTCCGGCTTTGCGGTCTCCGTCGCAGGCGTAGTGGGTCTCATCCCTGCGCGGCTCTGGGCGCGGCTCTCGCTGCGTGGCTCTGGGGGGACCGACAGCGTGTCCTCGGGGCTCAGACCCGGTGCGAGGAGCGCGGCTTCCATTTCGGACCTCAGGCGGGCGAAGTTGCGCATGGGCTGGACGATGAGTTCCAGGGCCTTGAGTACGGATTTTTCGGCGGGCGACACGAGGGCCCAAGTGCGTTTCAAGCGGACGACCTTCTCTGCGCACAAAGCCACGGTCAGCTGGTACATGGAAGCGAAATTGCGCAGTTTGCGGCTGTGGGCCGCGACGTGGATAAGTTTACTGATGGCGCGAGCGCGGTCGTGCATGTCGGTCGTGAGGAGGATTTCGCTGACGGCCCATTTGACCACGAGGTTGAAGCGGGCGATGACGATGTCTACGCCAGATTGCGCGGGGAGCCGCATGTATTCGGCCCAGTTCTGGACGGTCGGGGGCGAGGCGGACCATTTGAGGGACACGAGCTCTTGCCAGTCGATCTCGGAGAGAGCGTCGCGCTCGATGATGGTGAGTTGGGAGGCGAGGAGGGAGGAGGGAAACGCGAGGATGAAGGGCGTGTGGGATGGGTGGAGGGAGCGGCTGATTTGAGGGCTGGCGTCCAGGGGGATGTGTTTGGCTTTCATGGCGGATTTGGGGGGCTGAGTGAGGTTGAAGTTGGGATTACTTCGTGGTGTTGGACCCAAAGTCTTTGCGGATGGAGGGAAAGGGAATGCGGCTGCTTCCTTGATCTGCTTCTGTTGTTCCTCTGGATCAGGTCCAGGAGTTCGCAGTCGCTTGGCCGCTTTACCTGGGATAGGGTCGTAAAGAGGCGGAGCAAAGGGTATTGCAGGCAAAGGTGTTGAAGGTGGTGGGCTAAGAGGCGGGTCGAACGCACCGGCATATGTTGGTGATCGAACACGCTCGTAGTCATCGCCATCTGCATCTTCATCAATGAAGAAACTGCGCCCACCACGTGAATTCCTCCCAGAAGCTCGAGAGACGTCTCTTGGCCCTTCATTGCCGCCTTCGCTGTCGTCGGAGCTGAGCTCTTCATCATCATTCAACAGGAAAGACGACTTTGGAGTGTTTGAAGAAGTACGGGTGGATGGTCTTGGCTGTTCGGGTGCAAAGTCCTTTGCACTGACCAATGGCCAGTTCTTCCTGCTGACCGAGTCTGACTTACGCGGGACGGGTGCAACTACATGTGACCATCTACCGTTATTTGATGCAGTATCGGATGGAGCTCTGTGCCCATTGATCAGGTAGGGATCCTCGGACATGGCAGAGTCCCGTAGACGATCTTCTGGGGTGGCCCTTGATGAGCGCGACGGGTTGTAGATGCTCGCGCCCTGTGTTTCAGTCCTTGGGCTGTGCTGATCCGTGAGATCCAGTCGGCTCGTCTCTGGATGATCTGGATGCCCAATGACTTGAACTCTACTGCGCCTCTTTGGTTTTGACGGTGGACTTGGTGCGGCTTCTGGTGATGGGGCGGGAGCAAGATGAAGTTGTTCAGGGGAAGCTGGTGGTGGAGGAGGAGACTTGATCTCTAGAGGTGGGTCTGTGGGTGACGCCATCGGTGAGCGACCCTCCAACTTAGCCAAAGTAGACTCGAGCCCACCGTCATCTTCATCGTCCTGTGGCAATTTGGCTAACTTGTCGACCTCGACCTGGAAAGACGGTCGCAGATTTGGCATCGACGAATGAGTGCTGAGCAGTTGTAGTGAGTTCCGTCGAGGTGGCGAGGACTCTACATCACCGTTGTGATGGCTTACGAGTCGGGGACGAGCAAGTTTGGCACCCAGCTGGGCGTCAATAATTTCTGTAGAGAGAGTTGCAGATGTTGTTCTCGACATTCGATTCAGTGCAAATGAACCCGTCGAGTTCCGACGTGGCCTTGGACGATTCAGTTCGTCAATGTTGTCGGCTGCTCTGAGATCACCGCCCGGTCGTCGACGCAGCTGATGTTGATAGGCAGGTCCGGTGTCTGATGATAGATCGACAGGCTCAACGGTAGAGGATTTTCGGTAGGCGCCCTTTGCATCATTCTCCTGATAGTCAGGGATCAGCAAGCCCAGCCCGTGCGGAGGACTCTCCGAGCGATTGGACGCTGAAGAAGCGCTATATTGCACGCGCTCGGAAGCACCCCCAATCTTCAGAGTATGCGGACTTGGCCGAACTTGAAGATGATTCTGCGGCTTCGGCTTTGGACTTTCGTACGTTGAATCTGGAAGGGTCTCTTCCTCTGATAAGGACCCTGGCGGAGAATCCCCACCTGATTGCAGATCAAAGGCGTCCTGTATCCTCTTCGGCGAAGGCTGCCAGACACGGGTGTCCACTGGAGTGATCCTGTCGTGCAAATCGAAATTGGGCATAGCGGGCACAGGCGTAGCATCAATGTCGTTGATGATCATGATAGATCTGCTGCTGGTGGTCATGTGACTATTAAATCGGTCTGTTCTGCGTTTCGGTGGCGGAGGCAAGTCCTTGTCGATGTCGACCACCGACTCTTTTCGTTCATGCTGGTGATGCTCTTCTTGAAACTCATGCTGCTCGTCGTCTGTTGGTCCTGGCTTGGGGGTCTGACTGGCTGGCTTGTCCGGTTTTGGCGTGGCACTCCTGTCAGTCTCTTGATCCTCGCGAACCAGTTTCTCATATGCTTCGGCTACGCGAGAAGCGAGAAAATCAGATCTGCTGACCAGGACAGTCTTGTTCGGCATGTTTGCACGACGAGAGCCAGTATCTTGCCGCTTTGGACTTGACGTTGCTGAGCCATCCCGGCTAGGTCCAAACGTACCGCCCCTGCTGCTGAGCTTCCTCTTCATTTGACCCATGACATTGTGTTTCTTGCCTTCTCGATCACTGGTTTCCAGATCACTTTCGAATCCTACTTCTTTGCCCATTCTGACCTGCTTGTTGACTTGAACTTGCTTAGTGATTTGCGGAAGAGGCGGAGGTACAAGAATACCACGGATAAGGTCGCCGCTATTGAAAGGACCAATTTCATTCCGTGGCTGGAAAATGGTCGGGTCATCGTGAGGCGGACTGATGACAATGGCTGTCTCGTTACTCTCTTTTGAGCCTTTGCTCTTCTTATGTCTGTGGGCGATGGATGGTAGTTTCGATACTTCTGCTCCAGAATGGCCCTTATCTTGGACGGGCATCAGTGCTCTAGGCCGGAAGGAGGGGGATGCTTTGCCAAACCGTCGCCACATAGGGATGGAGCATGAGGTGACATCTAAACTGTCCTGTCGTAATCTCCAGTTGCCCTTGGGACTTGTGATCATAGAGGCCATGTCGACAGGGTCGAATGACACGATGCGTTGGTGAGTTTGCTGGAAGGTAGACTGGTTGAAGAAATCTTCCTGTACTTCCTGCTGCCGCTTCGCATAATCGCGCTCATCTACGCCGTTCAAAAGTAGGTCATCAAGGTGTGCACCACCTGGTGAGATATCGTATGTCGAGGGGAAGGGGTGTGTGCCCTCGTTTGAACCCCATATAACATCGCATACACGTCTCCAACATTTCTTGAGCTCCCCCACCACCTGGAGGTCTCCACCTCCTTTATCTGGTCTATTGTACAGATCATTGGAAAGCTTATTTACAAGTTCGCAGAAGAGAGATCGTAATTCGTAATCAGGTTCAAAGTCGTCCATGAAGTAATTGAGTACCCAATGTCGGATGGCAACAAAAGCACGCACCCGTACCACGCGGCCTGAGCCACCACAGAAAACAGCCCAGCGGAGTCGTGCTAAAAGGTATCGGAGGAGGTCCTTAGTGCTTAGGAAGGAGCGGAAGGTTAGGAAAAAGTCAGAAAGGAGGTCGTAATCCAGAAATTTTACATGAGTGATCTGCGCAATGAGTCGTGCTGGTGTCGCGGCTAATATGCGGCCACCAGCAAGATATCTGATGTAGCGAGGATTCTCAGAGTCAAATACAAATGCGTTGTAAATGTTGGGGTCTACACCAAAAGTGGCCTCTGGGGGGCTGGGCGCAGCAGTCAGCACGCGAGACGGGTCGTAATTGAGGAAAGCAGTCGGTGTTTGCATGCCAGGAGGCGCGGGGAAAACATCGTCCAATTCGAGGTTAGAGAAGTTGGAGACTCGATTGTCCTCGCTCGAGCCGGCGCTGTAGAAGGAGTCATGCAAATAGACCGTCCCTCGGTCCCCTATCCTTGGCGTACCGATTCTGTATGTTGGTATAGGCACCTCGAGCATCATTGGAGAGTCAACGGGCGTAGGTTGGTCGCTGGATTGTCGTCTTGCCATGCCGGGGTGGAGTCGATTCGTGTCGTAGGCAGGATTGCGAAACGTTCGTTCTTGTGGACCAGAACGGCTCGGAGGTGGGTTCTGTTGTAGTGCTTGCTGGTGCGGCTGTATGTTATGAGGATCAGTAAGAGAGCTTCTCCTTCCCAAGTCTTTTCTCGTAGAAGACGCTGCGCCTGAATGGCGAAGGTCATGCACTCCTGGTACACCTGTGTGATGAGGCACGGAAACACTGGCTGCAGCGGCAGCGCTCTCGTGTAAACCATCGTGCCAGTAGTTTGGGCTCTCCATCTCCAAATCCGAAGGAGACATTGGCGGAGAAGGTGGAAGTCCGAAGGATGGTGGATGTGAGGCAAAGGAGGGCAGCCTCTCGGAGGGCCTGTCTTCAATAAACGCCTGTTTGTAGGTATCCTGGTCCTCCTCGTCTTGCTCGTACCTGAGGTAGATAGTCCCGTCGTCCCCAACGTTTGCTATAGCAAAGTGCCTTTCGGTAGTAGACATTGCTGCGTCTGATGTCCGGCGTGGACCTCTTGAAGTCTGTGGTCGCGGAGGAATTGATGCATAGTGTGGAACTGGCGACCTTCGCGCTACCTCATATGCAGCCTCTTCTTTCTGATCGCGCGGGGGAAGTGGTTTGGTGTGCAGCTTGTCGCGTAACAATTGATCGTGTAGAGAAGGGTTGGACTTGTACATTGCAAGACATGGCAATAGGTCGCTGTAGAGAAAGAGATCCAGAAAATCCAAGATCCAGAAAATCCAAAGGCCAGAATCAACAAGGGCAACAAGGGAGTGGTGACGGTGTTGTGGTCGACCCGGGCACTTGCGCAGCGGGATCCAGAGAAAACTACGGGTATGACGCTGAGACGTTCATTTGCGTGTCAATCTGAAGCAGCTAGGGCCCCGGGAGCGAGCCGATGAGATGAGTCCAGTGGTTCGGGATCGCGTCTTTGTCGCGACGTGTTTGACAGAGGTCTCTGTATGTGAGGAATTGTAGAGCAAGATGTGGCAGATCGAGACCAAGCGGGCAGCGACAGAAACAGCCTGCTGGGTGGAGAGGTCGGTCAATGTGGGTTCGGATTTAGCCCCGTCGCAACGTGGAAGAGTTGCAGAAGGATGATGCAGAGGCGTTCACGCCTGCACGCTCTTTGCTCGAGCAGCCAATCGCAGCCAATGACACGCAACGAACAGAGACGAACAGAGATCTTCAGGTCTATGAGCCTCTATCGACGCCCGGCTCGCAGCCCGGACCACTTTTTGACATGGACTAACGCTTCCTCTTTCCCATGTCCCACTCGCTCTGTCCCGCACGCGACGATCGTCATTCATCCTTTTGCTCTCCAACGGCTCGCTGCACTTGGAAAAACTCATGCTGCAGCGCTTGTTTGGCTGTGTAACACTTGCTGGCATCGCCACTAAGCATGTGCATGAGTAGATCCACGACGATAGACAATTCATCCTGCGAAAAGTCACCAGAGCCAGTTTCTTCCATCATTTCCCCCTCATCCCGAAAGATCTCACGACATGATCGGATCTCTTTCAGCAGCCACTCACCACTCACTGCTTCCGATATGTGCTTGCTCCTAAACAGCGTAGCGTATTCGGGCGCGCCGGCGACCATGTCTGTCATCTAGAAATGCCAGTCAGTAAGTTGTGCCATCTATGGGGTCTGATTGGTAGCCCTACGAGCCGTGCGAGGCTCCGGATATCCGTATACTTGCTGGACTCCGGCACTCTCCCGCCTGTAGAGTATGCTGCATATCTATCAGTCTTCTTCTTCGCAAGCTGGTAGCCAGATCGACTGACATTTGCTAAAATTCTGGAGCTTGATTTGGAAGTCCAGGTTGTATGGAGTGTCTACATGGCCTGTCCCTGTTGAATTGAAGCTGTAATGCTCAGGCGCATGCTCAAAGGAACCATAGTAAAACTTGCGAACTGCTTCCTCGCTCAATAAATCAATGTTTGGGTAGGTAATCAAAAGGGAGAAAGTGTCGATGGCTGCCTCAGATGGTTAGCAAAAGTTGGCTGGCCAAGGAGGCTCTAAAGTTGACTGACAGCCATGTACAATATCCTCCGAGTGCAATATATCCAGCGCCAACAGAGTCTCCCTGAAGACCTTCCATATCCAACCGGCAGGCTGGCCGCAACCTTGTGCTCCGAGCTGGGTTAGATAGTACAGATCAGGCCCGACTAGCTCGTCGAAGACGAACGCTAGATGTTCTTCATTATGGTCGAATGTGTTGACAGGTAGCAGGAGGTGAGTGTGTGCATCGACAAGTTGTTGTAGTCTCGCATAGATGCTCTTGTTGTTCTGGGCAGCATACCCTACTGTTGCTGACTTTCCCAATACTCGGACGGTCACATGGTGAGAAGACCTGCAATGCCTTAGACAATGCAGGACAGCAAAGGCTTATACCATGCCAAACCTTGTATCTTTGGCAATGTACGTTGAGTGTGCAAGCGGAGCAGGGGTGCTCTCAGTCGAGTGGTGCAATCCGACGACGATATAGTGGTCATCTGGACCCAGACAGGTTCCTGGGTTCACATTGAGAAGCTCTGTGCCCAGATTGCCGATTCCGATACCCTGTAGCGGCATGTTGCCAATCCGTCAAACTCAATTACAAGATGCTGAGGAAGACAAGTGATAATGCCGCGCATGCCTTGTCGCATAAGGATGAGTCTCGAAAACATCACAGGCGCGCATTGGCGCTTCTTCAACGCTGTTTGCGGCTGATTGGCGCCACAAGCTTCAGCTTCTGTTCAGACTTCGGGACAGTCACTATGCAGGTTCTGATGTGAGCTCCTTAACGCCGTTCGAGCGTAATGCTAGCTCATTCACATCAAAATGAGCGGAGCCACTCCGTGCTCTTGAATCTACCTATGATGCCGGCTCAGGTGGTCGAAGGGAGGGGAGGAAAGCAAAGACGGCATGTCGATCCTCGGCTTGACTTTCAGCCCTCGCAATGTCAGAAAGCAGAAAGGAGATCGTCTTGATCTGCACTCACCACGTGCAAGCGAAACGTGCATGACTAAGTTGTCGAGCTCGAGTGTGGGCCATGCCGCTCTCTCCAGAAACCTAATCCCTTCAGTTGGTGATTGACGTAGGGTTCAGAGGCATCAGACCAACCCGCTTCGATATCATCGCCCGTATAGACCTCGCCCGGCCATCGAGAGATCACTGAGACAGGAAGATAGACTGCAATCATCTGAATCGCACGATGTTTGAGTTCGTCACAAATTCGCTTTCATCACGCGATCAGTTCACGAAAAAGACACCGCTACCTTCTAGCATCAGTCGAAAACAGGCAGTCGGACTGCTCCATAACCATGCTGAGGTACAGCATCACTGTGTCAGCTGCATCTTTGCTACACTCCTGACCAAATGCAGATCATCCGGTTGAATCCTCTTGTTGTTGACTTCCACACTACCTCCAAACCAGCAGAAGCTCCCGAGGATGAATCTCACTGGACCTGGTACGAGATCACTGACAAAATTACCTATCTTCCTGGCGTCGCGCAGAACGTCACCTATCGTGGCGCCTTTCTAGATACTCCGGACGGCCTGCACACTCATGTTTATGCACCAGCCGGACTGGAGATCCGTGAACGATGGTCTGTCCGTGACGGCAGTGAAGCCTCAACCTCTGCTGGTAGCGGCGCTGCAGACAACCCTTCTCAGGACAACACTGGCCTCGTCCTCTGCGAAGACATTGACATGACATGCAACGTCCTTCTCATGGCTTTTGTTAAGAAGCAACTAGAGGGGTCACACGGTGTCCTTACGAAAAGACTTCTGGAAGTTGAGGATCAGGCTGACAGTTGATCCGATGGTGCTGTTCAGACCTCAACACTGATCGCATACGCTGAATTCTTCGGCTATCGGGCAGGGCCACCGATGCCATCCTTTGGGCCCAACCAACTATCACTCAATCATCCAGCTCTCACTTCTTCGCCCCATCCGCCCCCTCCATCTTCTCCCTCTCACTAAACCGATCCCCAAACAGCGCAAAATGCGGTCTCATCACAATCGAAAACTTGACAAACTCCTCCACGCAATCCACCACGCGATCCCGATTCCCCCCCTCCAGCATCCTCGACCCGCCCTCCTCCGCCCCCTCCTCACTAAACATCTTCCACGCCATCGGCACACTGCTCTGATTCGGCACAGTCCACATGCGCATCCACCTCCCCAACACCCTCAATGAATTCACCGTATTGAAGCTCTGACTGCCCCCACTGACCATCGCCAACCCCAGCGTCCGTCCCTGCGTCGGCCTCACAGACCCCGTACTCAGCGGTATCCAATCGATCTGGTTCTTGAAAACCGCCGTCAGGTTCCCGTGCTGTTCAGGGCTAACCCAGAAATGCCCG
The DNA here is from genome assembly GCA_007556505.1 of Elsinoe australis. NCBI lineage: Eukaryota > Fungi > Ascomycota > Dothideomycetes > Myriangiales > Elsinoaceae > Elsinoe > Elsinoe australis. The sequence continues at coordinate 433,485 of SWCS01000012.1, forward strand.
TCTGACCATCTGGAAAGATCGCGGAGTTCCTGCACCTTGGGATGTGAGTGTGACTCGTCGTCCTTTATCGGCAGACCTGCGGGATCGTAGACACGGACGTCGCAACCCAGCCGGAAGAGGAGGCGGGAGATTTCGTAGGCTAGCAGGCGGGAGTAGGACCTCGATCGGAGACTGCCGTAGAGTACGAGGACGCGGAGGCGGGCGCCGGATTCTTGCATGTCTTGCGCGGCCATGGCGGTGCAGGTGGCTAGCTCGAGGCGCGAGATCCAGTCTGTGGCTTGCATTGAGGGGGAGAGGAGGAAGGGGCGGTATTTGGCGCGGATGGAGGCGTCGTCTTCGGAGGAGGGGATGGCGAGGGACTTGTAGGCCATTTTAGGGTCGCGGAGGGGAGCTGTGGTCTGGCGCATTGAGGAATTGTTGTTGAGGTCGCCATTGGGGATGGCTGTGGGAGACATGGTGGATGTGGTGCGGTATTGCGAAGTGCGAAGTGTTGCTGTTCTGGCAATGGGATCGTGGAGCCGGTAGCGAGTTCTGAGGAGGAAGCGAGGGGCGCCAGAGCGGTATGGACGATTGGTTGTTGTTGTTGAAAAGTGTGGTCGTGTATTGCAGATGTGACTTGCTGTGTGCCTCATGTCCTACGAAAGCTCTGGCTGAGATAACGACCACAAAACTCCCAGATTTAGCTGTGACTTGTACAAAGCAATCCAATATTTACTTTGCCTGATCTACGAATGTGTTGCAACATATACATGTGATGCATGTGCAGAGGCCTTTCGGGGGTCTCTTTCACTACGGCTGTCACCACATCGCTCTGATTGGCTGGTGTCCAACCAGATCTCCACAGATCAACGCTTCTACTAACGAGCATTCCACGTCATTTGGACGAATATTCTGTGCCATGTCATATATGTAACGTGTAACAATATGATGGTCGGGATGGCACATACATGAAACTTCCTGTTTGCCTCCAACAGTAAGTCATCTATTATGCCACAGTCAAATCTAACGCTATCCAACTCCAAATGCTTGTGAATGCCATCCTACCTACAATCACCTCCACAGTAGTACCCCAGCAGACCCACCAAATCAGTCATCCAACCCAAACAGACCCCGATCAAAAGCATGCTTCATAGCAGGATACACCGCCCTAGCAATCGAACTCTGCCTGGCGAGTATATACCTCGGCGTGATGCCCGGGAAATTCGGAATGTTGTGCTTGCCACGGCTCTCGTCGATCGTCCACGCATGGAGGACATACGTGCTCGAGAAGTCGTGGGCCCACTCGTGCCACTTCTTCGGATCCCTCCACCTCTCCAACACGTCTGCGCTCTCGTCGTCGTCCTCAAAGGGATACGTCGCGCGGCTCGACTCGTTCAGCGGCGAAGGGAACTCCGGGTGGCCGGCGTAGATCTTGTCGTAGGCTTCCGGGGACCAGTCCAAGGGGGTGAAGGCGTCTTGCTCCATGATCAGGGCTTCGCCTGGGTATTTGACGTAGCGGGGCACGAGCCAGGTGAGGAGCAGGTTGACGTGGGAGGTCCAGCCCCCCTCGTAGGACGTGTGCATCAGCCCGGCGAATTTGCGCATCAGTCGGGTGCCCTTCTTGGCCATGATCGTGCCGGATTGGATCGTGTTGCCCCATTCCCGTCCGAAGATGTTGTCGAATCCACTGTCGCGGAGGACGGCGACGTCGCGGAGGGGGATGGCGTCAAAGTCGAGGTATGTGCCGCCGAATTCGATCAGGGCGAGAGGTTTGATGAAGTCGGCGCGGTGGTATAGACTGTTGATTTTCATGTGGGTCGTTGTATTTACATGAGTTGGGGCTTGGACGTGGTGGATGCGAATGTTGGGGATGCTGAGTAGAAGACGGTTCCATTTGTTATTCTGGTCTATCCTCGCTCGAGATATCGATTCTGGAGAGGCTTGGACGTGGAGGTAGATGTTGTGAGGTCGCCAATAGTACCAGGTCGAATAGACGGACAGGAAATGTTTGAATTGGAAAGTGAAGTCGGCATCTGTGTCTTCCATGATCCAATTGTAGTGAACATTGTTGGGGATCACGTCTCGGAAGTTGTCGAGAGATGTTGAAGCATGTTCGTAAATCCTTTCTGATCTGCCGCCGAGGTAGACATCGATATGATCATGAAACAGAGCGTGACTAGGATCAATACTCGGCGATGAGAGTCCCTTGCTATAGAGACCATCATTAGTTGTCGTCCTCAGGACTCACTAGGATGAGCAAGTCCGGATTGGTATGGAGTTATCAAGGACGCAGTAGTGACTCTGACTTGGATCAATGCTCAACGGCCCTCTTGTGGACAGGGTTGAGATTAAGCGGCATGGTCGGGGCAAAATAGGGGACTATAGACTTTACCGTCCTGTACCCGCACGCATCAACACGAAAGCCCATGTCCTGGCAAGTCCCTGGAACAGCATGACTAGCCCTTCTACCAGGCTCGACATATCATCTCGGTGTGAGCCCGATCTTACAGGCGATCAGAGACGGAAAACCTTTGCCTGGAATTGATCATCTCACGTCCACATATCGCGTATACATAGTTGAGGGTGTGGTATCTCTCCTGAATCAGGCTAGACCGCTGACTAATCAGATCCGGCTTTGATTGCTGGTCCAAATCAGCATACCGTCCACAGCTGGCCTCGTAGAAGGCGATCTCCCACTGCTCAATGGATTCAAAAATTTGCAATCTGTCAGTTGACAATACACAATACTCAAGGCATATGCGGACGCTTGTGTTGAGCGTCAGATGCTCAAATGCAAGGGTGGTCCACCGTATATCAGCATCTATCCCCTGTGACCAAAGTAGATCGCAACGGTCGGAAAGGAGGCTGACCCTATTGCTGCTTGGCCACGTGAAAGCATCAGCGCTCGTTACATCTGATTCCGGGATCGTTGATGCAATGATAGATTGTGCAAGTTTACTAAGGGGTTCGCAAACACTAGGTCTGTTCATGAATTCTCCTTCCACTACAGCATCTACTTCTCCACATGGGCCAAGGGCCACATTAAACTCTAGTATCATTTCGCTCGATATATACTTCCGACCGAAACATCATCTATGTTGCATAGCAGCAGAGCATGGCCCCACAACTTGACTTGCTCGTTGACAGCAGTCGACAAGACTCTATCATCAATGACGTTCATCTGCGTCCGACAGACACCACCACCTCCTCCTATTCGTCCGACTTCGACCTCGAAAAGCAGTACCACGAGACCGAAAGTTCCGAGGAAGACGAACTTCTGGATGTAGTCTCAACCCCAACCACCCCGCCAACCCTCACCACCACACCTCTCACCACGACTCTAATCGTCCTCTCCTAGCCCGCCCTCTCAACGACCCTCATCCTCTCCAACAAATACATCATCACCAACCTTTCCTTCCCCTTCCCCACCACCCTCGCCTTCTGGCATCTCCTCCTCGCCACCCTCCTCACCCAGCTCCTCTCCCGCACGCCGTACCTCCCCATCCCCACCACCCCCATGCCCACCACAACCTACACCGCCACCATCCTCCCCATCTCCCTCCTCTTCGCCTTGGCCCTCATCCTAAACAACGCACCCTACCTCACCCTCTCCCTCTCCTTCATGCAAATGCTCAAAGGCCTCGGCCCAGCCATCACCCTCTTCGCCGCCTGGTCGCTCGGCCTCGAATCCCCCCATCTCTCCCGCGTCCTCAACACCGCCGTCATCGTCGCCGGCGTCACGCTCGCGTCACTGGGCGAGGTCCACTTCGCGCTGTCCGGCTTCCTGTTCCAGATCGGTGGCTTGGTCTGCGATGCCTACAGGCTGGGACTGACGAGACGGTTGCTGGTCGGCACAAAGGGGCTCGGCACCCTGCAGGCGCTGTATTACCTTGCGCCTGCCGGGGCCGGGATCTTGGCTTTTGCAGGCGTGGTGGGAGGGGAGTGGAGACGGGTTGGGGTGGAGGATCTGAGGAGGGTCGGGGCCGGGATGTTCTTGGTGAATGGGGGCATGGCGTTTGCGTTGAACATTGTGTTTGTTAATGTGGTGAGTCCAATCGGGCGGTGGCGCGGGCTTGAGAGCTTAGTCGTGATGCTGATGATGATTTTTGCAGATCCGGTTGAAGGGACCGCTAACGATTCCGTTGTGTGGGGAGTTCAGGAATCTGGTGGTCGTGACCATGTCGGTGGTGTTTTGGGGGTCGGTGGTCACGTCGCTGCAGGTCCGTGGCTATGCCACTGCGAGCTTGGGGTTGCTGTACTATTCAATTGGGGCGGAGAAGATGCTGGCACCAGCGAGGCGCCTGATACGATTATCACGACATGGCTCTATTGGTAACAAATGATAGCCCCTTCATCGAAGCTGAAGTGAATCAAAGTCTTCTTGATTGCTCATAGAGTCTGGTGTCAATATCTGTCGTCTATGTTGTGTTACTCCCGCTTATCCCAAAAGTCTCAAATAAAGGAACAAGGCTTTTGACGGAAAACGGCTTCGAGACTACAGCATCAAAGCCCCATTCTTGTGCGTCCTGCAGTGGCACCCGCGCATTGCCCGTCACGGCCAAGACCGGTATGTCCTTGTGCAATAGCCCTTCTGCCTGCCACTCTCGTATCCGTTTGACACACGTCTTGCCGTCCATGACGGGCATCTCCAAGTCGCAAAGGATGATTGAGAATTGCGCTGTCGTTACATCGTCGTGTTGGACGGCTGAAGGACCTTGGAACCAAGATGAGGTTTTCAATCTGTCTAGTGCCTCTTCGCCGTGATTGGCAGTGGTGACTATGCATCCTAATTTCCGCAACTGACGTTCGAGGACTTGCTGGTTGATGACATTGTCCTCGACAATCAACACACCGACATCGTGCAGCGGTGCTTGCTGTGATCCTGAATACGATGCTTCTCTGCTGAGGACTCCCGGCTGAACACCCTCATTTTTGTCTGTCTGCGGCTCGCTCGCCTGCCCTAATGGGAAGGTCACCTGCGGCACGGTCTTTCCATTTGCTGATCCCCGTTGCTCGATCCGGCGGCCTTTGATGTAGAAGGTAAATGTACTGCCTCGATCCACCTCGGAGGCAACACCAATCTCGCCGCCGTGTAGCTCAGTCAATTCTCTTGAGATGAAAAGACCGAGTCCGGATCCGCCATATTGACTGTGCGTGCGTGGTGATGCCTGCTTGAATCGTGCAAACAGCGCATTCATGTCAGCTTCCGCGAGGCCTGGTCCTGTGTCGGTGATGGTGAAGCTAACATATACAGGGTCATTGTCCTTCCACTCTGCGGGAATAGTGGTACTCTCGTCCCTACTTCGCCCAGACGGGATGTATTTGATGCCTGGCGCGCGGCTGACTGATGTCGCTGCACCCAGCGAGACGAATAATCGCCTCTCCTCCATGCCTTTCATGAACTTGATTGCATTGCCGATGAGATTGATGAGGACTTGCAGAGTTCGTCCCGGATCTAGTAAAACATTTTCGACCCCGTGTTGGAGAAGACTGTCCTGCTGGAAGTTTGTCTCCAGTTGTACACCAGAGGCACGCATATCTGCCATGAATATCTTCAACGCTTGTGATGCTACGGTCTCGGGACATGCCGGGACCGGACAGATCGTGAGGAGATTGGCGTCTAGCTTCGATAGTGTCAAGACGTCGTCTATGATCTCCTTTTGATGACGTCCGCAGTATAAGATGGTATTGATGACTGCAACACAATCCTCTGCAGTAGCTTTGTCTACAATGGCTGGCTTCATAGTGGTATCAGGGCTGGAGAGTAACTCCAAAGCTTCTTCGGCGCACTGTATCATGGCGTTGAGTGGATTCCGCATCTCGTGGGAGACCATGTCTGCGTTGCGTCAGAATAAGAGCAGCAGAACGAGAACATATTCGGCAGCGCTGTAACAGTAGTCGGTCAAGTCCAAAGACTGGTGCTTGAGAGAACCATGGTTAAAGTCTGCAGTACTCACCCATGAAGTACTCCTGTGCTCGTTTCTCCTCCAAAGCGGCCTCCATCCTTGCATTTGTGATCCGCTCATGCGCCACTTCTATAGAACGGTCCATTAGCAAACCCGTCAGTGTCTTCATCTTCCCGTCTTCGTCGAGTTCGGCAAACGTAGAAGACCTCAGATATATGACATCTTTGTCCTCATCCCCTGTCAGCGGGTATCGTAGATTCCGCCATTCGAAGGAGCCCTTTGAGGTCCCCGCGCAGGCTCGTGCCCATTCCTCAGTGGCCTCTTCTAGATCATCAGGATGGACATTAACCTTCCATGAATCCGTGTCGTGGTCACGCAGGCTGCTCTCTGATTCCGGTAAACCCATGAGTATGCGGTAGGCTTTATTGCTGTACTGGATGGAGGAATCTCTGCCTAATACAAACACGCCGACCTAGTAATCGTCAGACATTGGGACAGGGTACAGAGGGAGTAGATTTTACTTACCGGAGCCTGTTCAGCGAACTTAAGAAAGCGGAGGGCACTTTCCTGAGCTTTGCGAGTCTGCTCTTTCAATTGCTCAGACAGCAGTTGTTGCTCAATGGCCGCTTGGTCGACAGTTTCTTGCAGAAGTCTTGCTTGAGCTTCGATGAAGACGACAAGTTTCAGGGCATTCTCGATTTGCAGGATCATGACCTGAATGAAGTGCTGGTAGTCTTCGTCGTAGGGTCTAAGAGGGTTGAGTCCGATCATCATGCACCCTACTGCAGCTCCAGAAGCCAACCGTAGGGGACACACGATCATTGTGGTGTATGGATAGTCCTTGTACTTGCAGTCTGACAGTAACTTCTGTGCGACCTCGTTGTCGTCGATAGTGAAGCGGGTAGGGCCCGTATTCGAAAGTGCCTGCTGCACAACCTTGGAGAGACCGTTCAGGCTCGCTACTCGTGCAACGTCAGTCACAACAAGATGATCCTCCGCATACCCCGCCGAGCCTTTTGAGGTCCAACTTGCCACATCCTCGATATGGTCTACTTGTGCCGCAATGTCCGCGAGCGACATGTCATTGTTTACTGAATACATGGCGACAAGCGGGATATCCTTTTTGGCGTCCCGTAGTATTTCTAATGTCGTATTCCACAAATCAGTCTGTGTCTTTGCGGTTGTTGCAATATCGCTAGTGCGTTGAAGTATCGACATCCTTCCTTGTGCGTACATGTCGTTCGTTACATCAGCAGCTTGATCATACACGCCTGCGACATTGCCGTCACTGTCGAAGAGCGGAATGTACTGAAAGGTGAAAAACGTCTCCTGGAGACATCCATCCCGCAAGAATAGTGGTCCGTCCGCAGCGATCACGCTGACCGAGCTTTTGGTGGCCTCTACTTCCTCACAGATTCTCTCATAATACGACCAGAAATCTGACCACTCAGCTTTCAAAGACTTGCCCATCAGATCGGGATGCCATGCTCCAATGAGAGGATGGAAAGCTTCATTGTAGATTATGAGTCGCTCCGGGCCCCATAGTATCGCCCCTGGCGAGGATTTGCTGAGCATGAATTGGACTTGATGTCTAAGTGAGGCGACCCAAGTGTCTGTAGGTCCAAAGGCCGAACTGTCCCAGTCATGATCCTGAATCAGTTGGATATGTGGGGAGTGCGGTTCTGGGAAGAGGCGTAGCGAAGAGCGTGCGTGCTCATATGAGATCCTAGAGTTCTCATTAGACTTTCTCGAGGCAAGTTCAGCGGAGCTGCGGTCGAGAGAATCGTCGGCTGGACACCCGGATTGTAGGCTTGCTATCTGATCGGGCATCACAATGCCACTGATAACGCGCAGATCATCGCTAATCATGGAACCAGACCACACACAGTTCTTGAAGACAATGGAAGCGCTAGATTGATTGAACATCCAGTTGATAAAGGACTCGCATACTGCCGATGGTCTGACTGGTGAGAGTAGCTCGAGGAGGGTTCCAGAAGCTCGAAACGCAGTATTGATGTAGACGATGGCGGTGGAGAAGTCGGGTGATTCCTTCTTTGATATATCCACAACGAGGGTTGGCTTTGCGTCAATGCGAAAGTAGTCTGCAATAGTAGTCGTAGATATATCAGGAGGTAGATCGGAGGGGGGAAGCACGTGTTCCATGGTTATTGCCGACACCAGGGCCACGAATGATTATGAGACTTGATCAGCGTCGAGACGTCCATGCTGCCACAGGCACTCTAGCCGCCACGAGTAGCAAGGTATCTTCTGCGAGACATGGTTCTGCTGGGTGCCGAATGGATCTGGATGGTCTTGTGTGCAGGAGTGCGATGACTTCAAGGTTTCGGTGGATCTGAGATCGGCACGTGCTCAGGGTCGTATCGGCTGTTATCCGCAGAGCCGCGCCGGCACGGTCCAGTCGAGCGGGGCGTTTGATTAGTCTGGCGCGGCCACTTACATGCGAGGCTCAATCCTACATTATCTACTCCATTGTGATCTATGCATTTGCTTCGTTCTAGCTTTATGTTCTACAACTTCTACAATTTGCTGCCCTTCTTCTGAACGCCTTCCTCCCTGTCCTTCAGGTTAGGGTGAGCCGCCTTGACAGGTCGAGTGACAGCATAGAAAGCGAGACCGGCAGACCTTGTCGAGAACTCGACCTTGGATCCGACGTGGACTGCATGCTGGATCAGCACTCGCGAATCATCATACATTGGAGCTGTGGAGACTCACAGAATGCAAAGTCACCGGGAACCAGGTGGTGCTGAATGCCAGTGGCCACGTCCAGGATATCGATCTGCCCGCTGAGGACGTACTTGGACTCCTCGAATGTGTAGTGCGCAGGCCGCGCTGGACCGGCTTCGATCTTGTAGAAGCCGGATGTCAGGAATGCAGGTGTGTCTTTCGTGTTTGTCCGGATTCTAGAGAATGTCAGACGAGACGAGCGATGGCTTCGATACGTGAAGTGGCCAGGCAATCATCATGTCGGCTCTTGCAAATGGATTCGGCTTACGAGTGAAAGTCGGCAACGGTTGCATTCTCGCCCTGGGGAAGAGGAATGAACTCGTGGCCAGCACCCTTGACAATTGTCAATGGAACGAGATTTCCGGACATATTTGAGATATTGCTTATGTATTCTATTATGAAATATACGAAAGGAATTGCCGTCTATACATTCAAGGCCGTCCTGGAGAGATATAAGTATTCTTGGACCTGCTTCGGGAGGCTTGCCGACGATATCTAGTATTTGTGGGGGTAGAACGCATTGCTTACCCGAATCTAGCAAGTCGTACCCGAGTTCCTCTTCGAGCCGACTACTTGCGCAGTCTTGTCCCCTTCACATTTGTGCCTAAACATGCTATCCGGGGTCGTCAGAATATATAGAGCAACGGCTCTGAGGGTCAGAAGCGTCAGCTGGCTAGTCAGCTGGCTATAACATGAGACTCACAAGTCCAGTCCAGTCCTCTGGGCTGAACCCAGCTCGGCCGAATGCAGGACTGGGCTTCCAGCGAATCAGAGCACGCGCTGATGTCCTTCTGTACGCCCATCAAGTACAGCAGCGTATCTGGTACCTTACTACCAATATGAATGATATAAGCGTCCGGAGCACCTAAGCCGACTGTAAATGAGATTCACTGCTCGATTTATGGTCTTATACTAAGGAAATAATCATCAAAGACCTCGTCACGGCTATCGAACGATCCAACTTTTGCAAGCCTCGATCCGGAGTCCCCTCCATATGCTTGCTCACAACGCAATGTCCGGGGCAACGTCTATATCTGCTGCGCTTGTCTCTGACCTTTCCGACCTAATATCAAGCCTGAGCCCATCACCATAAGGATCAACCTCCCCCACCAAGAGTGACTGTAAACACAGTCGGATCACCAGCGTTTGCCTTTCCGCTCTGGTCCTCACCTCCGCTGGGCTGCACATCGTCATACGCAAACGCATATCCCTTCATGTCTGCATTGACTTCATGTACAATCCGGCAGTAGTGCTGCGTTGTGCTGTCCTTGTAATAGCCTGCAGGGTCGCTGGGCTGAACGGTATCAGTGAGCAGCGTACTCCGCACAAATGCTGCTGCCAGACGAGGAATGATCGCATTGCGCTCCTGGCTGCTGCCCGTCACGAAAGGTCCACTGTTGCAGCCGAAAATATCAGTCGTCGACGGCCGGCCAAACTCTAGCCCAGGGCCAAATGTCAGATTGCCGCTGCCGTCAACACTGCCAGTCACTGTCCCTGCTGCCGACTGAGTGTCGATCTCCAGTCGAGAGCCTGTTGAGTACTTCTGCCATACCTGATCCACATAAGGCTCGTAGTATCCGTCAAAATTGGCTCCCACTGTGTTCCCGTGCGTGGCGTTCAGTACACGCAGCGCTTGTCCGTCGGCCTTGGAAGACACGACGAGACGGTCCCATGGCCTACCGTCCGTCCCTGCCTGGTCCCGCAATCTGCTGGCGATCTCCTCGATGCCGTTGCTGGGTATGCCGGTGACGTTCGTCCGCGCGCCAGACGCGGTTTGAAGATTGATGGCGATGGGCAGGCGGGGGACGAAATCGACATAGCTGATATTGGCGTAGAGCTGGGCGTCGTTGAGCGTGAACTCTACGAAACCGAAATCGACATCCGCGTTAGGGTCGGATGGGTTCAGCACGCTGGGCTCTACCAGTGCAGGGCCTGGATTGAGTAAGAAGGTGAGCTTCGCATCTCTAGAGATCCAGAGGCGGCCTCCGGCCAGCTGTGGGATCTGTATGGTTGTTTCCTGTCCGGGAGGGCCGAGCGGTATAGCGCAGTCCTCTGCCAGTGGTGAGCAGATAGACGAGGGAGAAGCCGGAAAGTAGAGATCAGTGCCGTTCGAGCTCAGAAGGCACCTTTGCGAATCATGCTGCAAGGCGATGCCGGTCACATATGCGAACAGCGACGCTGATTGGGTGGTGTTTCTCAAGACGAACGGGACTGAAGCTGGCATCGCGAATTCATATATGTGATGATAAACATTTGAGGATGTGAAACAACAAAGACAGTTCTTCTCGACCTAATTACATCCCGTCTTCCCTGATGAAGTTGGCTTCTGAGGTCATTGGCACGATTGATCTCATCAAATTGAAACCAGAAACCTGTTTCGGTCTCTGCATGTTGACGCTTCAAAATCTCGTGTAACATACATATGTTCTGCTGCAATGTTGTGTGATCTACATAAAAGCCGCATGCATAACGTGTACTCAAGCTAGTTGTCTTGACGCAATTCATCAGTGCAATGATCGTAGCCGCATTGCTCTCTACAGCATCGTCTCTGGCCTCTGCTGCTGTCCAGCACTTCCGCCATAGACTTGTTTGCAACAACTTACTGTACGACTTCAAATATGCGCGCCGACTTCAAGTATGCGCCCAAGTCATTCCGTCCACAGCGGTGTTGTAAAGAGCCTGTACTGACTTATGCAATCTTTATAGCCCAGGCCAGGTCCGCTAAAGACGTCCAAAGTCAGACTCGCAGTGCCATCCATGATGCTCACAAGAATCGAATACAGCATCTTCACCGGCCTCTGATCTTCTACGCTGTTTTCCCGATCCTCGCAATTGGCGATCTATATCGTCATTCTTCTCCTGACAAGATTCGAACCGAGTACTCAGCATTGAAAAAACGCTACTCCGTAACTTAACTTAGCCTGACACCGTGTTATGCATGTGATCTTGCACCTTGAGATGGTGCTTCAGCATCTAACTGTATCGCGTCAACTTTACAGAAGCGGATGAGGCATAACTCTGCCGCACATTGACGATTTCGTCGCCTCAGTCACCAAAGGTGTCCAACAGCAAGGATTCATGGAGTATGAGAACATGAGGCCATTATCTGTCGGCGACTTAGGGCAAATTGACATTGTAAGGCGTTGACCAGCTTAGAAGTGCAGTAAGTCAACTGTATCGACGCTACAGTGATCCGATCGAACCGGTTCTGCGCTGACAAGTGCAGACTGAAACAGATACGTTACATCACAATTGAATTCACGCTGGTTGATGCCAGAGCTGTGCGTGAGGATCGATCTCAATGCGAGCATCATGATGCAACTCTTCATCAGTCTGTAGAGGCTCGGGTGGTTGAGAAAAACGCTGCTGAAGTTCGAAACACCGGCCCGTGGTGGGCTTCCGCACGATATGCTTGGCAAGATGGTATAGTGCGTGGCTTCAGCTTCACGATGCAGGTCCACTTCGATGCGGGGACGCGTGCAAAAGCCGTGTGCGTGGTTTCGTTCCGCAAGGCAACCACGCGGGAGATTTCGCAAGCCCAACACCATCCCATGAACTCCGCAACTTTGTAAATATCTATCAATCCATCAATTAGCGATCAGAAACAAGTCATTGGAATATTCCTCAACACCAGCGCCACTATGGGGTGACACCATGGAGAGTTTGAATGGTTCAGCGCGGAATGCCGACTGACGCCCCTTCTCGAAGTCATCCCAGGATCAAGCAGCGACTGGCGCACAAATCACGAGAGAGACACTTCAATCACAGGCATCATTGCACATTGCATGGCGAATGCAGCATTGCGAATTTACGGTGCCAGTATTGGACGACGATTTCAAAGTGCGACGAGGAAACAGAGGCTTACAAGAGACCGCGACGGTGAGAGACCTTACGATTTGTTTACTCGAGAAGAACATGGTTTTGCAAAAAGACCCTCATTACCATCCAAAATGAGCATTTACCATTGTGCTACAGCCATCAAACACACCGTGCGTCTTGTTCATGTTCGATCGACACGGATTACGTACGGATCGGGGCGGGGTTTCAGGGTTTCTGGACGTGTTGCCGATGATAGGACTGTCGTGTTCTGTTAGATGGGAATGATGGTGAGCTCCGACCATGCGCCGGGCTTGACTTTGGGAGAGCTATGGACTTGCAGCCGACTCTTTGAAAGCTTTGCGCTCGACATGCAGGCCGATTGGATGCATGAAAGCAGCAAGTTCTGCAATCGTCATGCACTCGATCCTAGAGACTGGCGAAAGGTGGGAGCGTGTAGTCGTCTCGAAGTTCGTGCGATGCAGAGGCTCATGTCGCAGCAGTGATCGTCAAAATGTTGTTCGCCTCGGACTGACTGCAGCAAGACCAGGGCCTTTGCATGCCGTAAGCGACTGAGGTGCGACGTGCAGGGCGCAGGGGTAGTGCGTGATGTCTGTCGTAATTTGTATAAATAGTTGAATGGGCGTGTGCGCGGTGGGTGCGAGGGTGCATACGAATAAAGGTTGAACTGCGCTGTGCTGAACTGGGGTCGGAGAGATAATACTGGAGTTGCAATTGGTGAACGAGCAGGAAGGCAGTCCTGCACAGAGCATGCTCGGCAGCCGATACACAACGACTGAGCGCCACATGTGATATCGTGATCTTGCAGCTTTGTCATAGCGCTGGATGAACCGATGACCAGCAGCAGCAACGCTGAACGAACCGATGGCCAGCATCGGCAGCCTCGAATGAAGCGATAGCCAGCACCAGCAGCGCTAGATATGACCAGCATCAGCAGCCTTGGGTGAACCGATGACAAGCATCGGCAGCGCTGGATGAACCAATGACCAGCATCAGCAAGTCGAGTGAGCCGATGACAAGCACCAGCAGCGCTGGATGAATCGATGCCCAGCATCAGCAGCTGATAAGTTATGTATATTCGAGAAATGGTCCGGGATGTGCAGTATAATGCTTCGACTGTTGAGCGCTTCAGTAAGTGCACATTGGGATGGTTTGGTTACTGAACGGTTGCGGGCTGGATGCGATTGGGACGGTGCGGCCGCAGGGCGGTCGGTTTGGGTGCGTCTGGGATGGTCTGGTTGTATTCGCGTGCGGTTGGAATGGTCCGGTCGCGGGACGGTTCCAGGGCGGTTGGGTGCGGTCGCGATGGCTCGGTTTGCTGGATAATCCGGGTGCTGAATGGTTCGGGTGCTAGACGACCGCTGTTTGGACCGGTTGTTGCTCGATTGTTGATCGTTTCCTCAAATGATGGTTGCTTCGATCGCCACTCAGTTGGTGCCTGGTTCAAGTTGATTAAGCCATCTGATTTCTGGAGACGGAAGCACTGACTCGTCTGCGCAATCACGAGCAGCGTGCATCAAGGTTGTACGTGCAGAGATTCGATGCATTCCGGCGGTCGGCAGTGGTGGAGCAACAGTAGACTGCTGGCCGATGCATGCAGCGTCTTACAAGCAACTACTGAACTAGCGACGTGTAGGGTTCCTAGCGGTCTTGCTGGTCAAGAACGAACATTGCGAGCGGCGTCATGCAGGCATCTTGTAAGTTGGATCAGGACCACGTTGTGATCCCTAAGCTTCTTGACGGTCATGTATCTGATGGATGGCTGTATGACGGCCAGTGAAGGAAGTCCAGATCGGTAACTTACAACAGCGATGGGAGATAGATCGAGTAAGAGTATAAGTTACTGCCTCAATGGCGGGCTGCCTGGGAAGTTCAGCATATCGGTATCTGCTAGCACTCGATACGACAGCATCGGAAGTCGGCACTGAACATGGGAGCTGGAAGTTCGGGGCGGTAGCCGGGCACCCCTGCGGCCGAATTGTTCAGGGATCCGACACCGAGCGCACGAGTCTCAACTGTCATCTGCAAGCCTTGGCTGTCCGGGTTCCATGGGAAAATTCCCAATGAGGTAAGGAGGATGTTGGTCGAAGCAATTTGAGACAGTGAGTCTGCTTAGGCAGCGCGTTCCTCCCCAGAATGTACCGTCGACGTGGCCCAGAACGACGTCGACTCTTCTTCCCGATATTGTGCTAATGATCTTCTGCGCTGTCGACCGGCAAGGGCAGCAATACACACTCATGTCGAGCATAATCAGGAGACCGGTGACTGGAGGTCGATATTGTAGTGGACTAGGTTACTGACCATAAGCTACTGGATGTAAGTGACTGCCTGTTTGATCGTCGGTAATGTAACTTACTGCCATGCGCCGGATAGGTCCTCCTGCTGACGAGTGAGAGGCAATCCCTATGGAGTCTCGACGAGGACCGGCAATGTCTGTGTGGTTGCCGGTATGTTCGCCATGTACAGTATCATCTGTGCCACAAGTGGTGCCCGAAAGTCGTGAATGAATGGCCAATTGGAGCAGACGAGGATGTTCCACAGAAGAGAGGCATAATTGGCGATCTGCAGTGTTGACTTCCTGGCCTGAAGCTGGCTCAACGACACGAGGTCACCTCATCCACTGAAAGAGTTCAGTGGAATGGCGGCGATGGGGGCGAAGGCTATCGCAGCAACGGGATCGGGTGGTTGGTTGTGACTCGTTATACACTGGCGACGGATTTTACTGACAGACGAGAGCGCAGGCAGTTGCTCGTCAATTGCCCGGCGCTGACCAATGCTTCGTTTGCCCTGTCTGCAGAACGTCGACGCCAATTGCGATGGTACAGCCGTTGTCAGCGGCAGTCGACTGAAGATTCTGTAAGGGAAGGAGTGATGCGATTGAAATGCAAGGCTTGAAACACTGCGGACGAAGCAGTGGCCAGATAATGGCTGTTCGAAATCTCTGGACACGCTCTCGACTCGGTCGATAGAACGATGTTTTGGTGGCCGAGCAGCCATTCAGGAGCATTGACTCGAATGGTGAAGAGTATGCCCTGTTGGAGCGACGTCAATGGACGTCGTCAATGGACGTCGGCGGCAGGTGTTGAACAGTCTCAATGGAGGTGAGGTAGAGTACGGAAAGTGCTCCATGAATCGAGGTGGGTTGGTAATGGCAAATGGCTAATGCAACGCAACGGTTATGTGATGCTGACGGCTAGCAGGCGATATAAGCGTTGCGTGCGATAGCAGCCAACATGCACTGTGATCGAAGTCGAATGAGGAGTGAGTTGAGGCGAGGGGAGACCAGACGGTCGGTCGGCGGAATGAGCAAAGAGCTAGCAATTGCAGAGATCGAGGTGTTGTCAAGCGAAGTAACAGAGATGAGGGAGAATTGGGTGAGGTGGATCGAGTTGATGTGAGGTTATGAGGTGAGGTGAGGTGAGTAAGGTGGATCGAGTCAATGTGATGTTGTGAGGTGAGGTGAGGTGAGCTGGATCGAGTTGATGGGAGGTGAGGTGAGGTCAGGTGAGGTCAGGTGAGGTGGGTCGAGTTGATGTGAGGTTTTGAGATCAGGTGAGGTGAGGTCAGGTGAGGTCAGGTGAAGTCGAGTCGATGTGAGGTCTCGAGATTGGGTGAGGTGAGGTGAGGGTGGGTCGAATTAATGTGAGGTTATGTGATGAGGTGAGTTGAGGTAAGGTCTAAGGGTACAGAACAAGGCCAGGTGATGTGGTTTGTATTGTGATATGTTAGACTGGGAGAATGACGATGAGCGACTTCGGATAAGAGCAAATACATTGCTAGCGATGGTCGATGTACTGGCACTACCGAGGTGGCACATGCTCGAAGGTGAGAAAGTTTGACAGCTAGGTGACCATCAGATCAGACGACATACGTACAGATCAAATAGGAGGGCATGCCTTGGTGACACAACAACATTCAAAGAAACGAATTGGAGTCGTTGGTTCGAGCGCAGGCAGAAGACAAGCTGTAACTGCACTTCATGCATTGGTACGCCTTTGCGACTGGTCTTGACATGCTTGATCAATGAAATCGAATTTTGCTCCGGATAGAATGAAGGTGAGAAAGGAGATGTGAGGGCGTTCACTTCAAGCCAACAGAGAAATACTTGCCAGATACCATGATACCGGTCAGAGTTTATCGAGCTCATGGCTGCGATTGAATACTCGGCAGGCCGCCGCCATCGGGTCGACAGACCCTCACAGAGCTGCGCAGCTTCTGGCTCGTTCTTTTGGAGATCCTAGAGATCATGCTTTCACATACTGGTCAACAAAACAATCGACAGCAGCTTGGAAGAAGCTGACCACTTGCGTTAGACATCGTCCGATTGACCCTTCTTGTGGCACCTGCTAGCGATTCGCTCCTTGATCTGAGGACGCTCCAACGAAATTGCTGCGTTCTCAGACGACTTGTACGGACTTGCCATGCAGATATGCGGCATTGTCAGCATCGCTTCTTCGGAAATGCATCACGCTCAAAGCTCATCCTCCTCAGGCTCAGTATTTCGAAGACACCGCTGCTGAGGAGTATCGACTCATGCTTCTCTCGAGTCAACAGCCAGGGACATGAGCGCCCTAGCCTGAGCCATAGCAGGGGTCTCGACGAGACATATTCGCCTCTGTTGCACGCGATTTACTTCATGGCTGAGCCGCCGTTCTGGGGAGCCGCGCCACTACACTTGACATCGTCATGCGTTAATTGAACAATAAGGGACCTTGGTAAACTCTTTTCCATACATTGTGTGCGACCCGTACCGACCAGACCATACAGACTTCTCCGTCCCCTTGAGTGGCTCTCTCTATGTCCCACCCGCATCAGAGAGTAGTAGCTCCGAACATGTGACGGAACTGAGAAAGAGGGGCATTAGGGGGCAGTAGGGGGCAGGGAGGTGGTAGTAGTACCAAAGGCAGAGGCGCTAGCAAGAGTGTCGCTGACGCCTCAGAACGTGGACGACCACTTCTAAGTAGGGATGCCTTGTTCGAACGCCAAGCTACCACTGGCCAGATTCACGCACTCTCAGCTGAGCAGAATGCATGAGTACGACACTTCGTTGATTCACTAGCTCGGCAGGCTGCTCCATTAGGGCAGGCCCAGATTCCATCGGTACCGCAGCCGCTTCAACATAAATCTACACGACTACCACGTTTAGGAGTAGACCAACCTACACAGGTCCCTTCATATCCACTCGTCCGTCCATCGAGCCAGCCACAACTACCAGCGCGGCGTGAGATACAGGCACGTCACGGTGCGGGACCTATCAAGACAACATCTTCACAGACCGATGACACAAAATCAGCACAGAAGCTCCTAGTCCTGAACTCCAATCAATTCTGCTCCTGATAGAGGTACCTCACCACGAATCTCTATTATCATAGCCACTACTACGATGTCGACCAAGCGTGAGCCTAGTACAAGCGGCGTAACGAAAAGCAAGATTTGCTAGCCGATTGAAGAGACGTGCTGAGAGAAGAGAGGGTTGATACGGAGGCGTAAGAGTGAGATAATACGGAAGTGCAAGAGAGGGATGATACGAAAGTGGAAGAGAGTATCAGGTCAAGGTGGAGTGAAGAGGAAGGGCCGGGGCGGAAGAGAGGAAGAACACAGTATCAGGAGGGTCACAAACAGCGACGGCAAGTTGAAGGAGTGAATGAGGCCAAAGAGTAAGTAATAGAAGCTCTCATGAATGCCCACTTCGTGTACTAGCCCCCTCTGTTGTTTCTCTATTCAGTTTCCTGCCCTGCCACTACTTCCCTGTGCCCGGTCTATCAATCGCTCTTTGGTCACACTCTGTGCTATCATCAGCATGAAATCGTGTCTCCACGCGAAACGGTCTTCCTACGTCACTGCATAGTTAGGCCGTTTGCGCTGAGGTGGAGTCTGCGTGTATGATTGCATGTGCTTGCTGCATAGCATGTGAATGCCAAGCATGGTGACGACCAAAGAGCCCATGGTTGGACTCACAAACTTTCTTTACTTCGTAATCCTTTCACACTGTCGATTCACACATCAGTACTCTTCATCCTCTCTCTTCAGGGCTATTCCTGAGAAAAGCTGGCGACTTTCAAGCGCGACCAATCCGCTCGAAGATTACATTCATCTCTCCTTAGCAGCGCCTATCGAACACAACAAAAGCGTCGCGCTTCAGCCTGTCTCCAAAAGCTGCAAGAGTTGTTGAGTGGTTCTTTGCCGTCTCATCCTCACAATGGATCTCGTTGGCGACTACCCGGATACCGATGAGGAAACTCAGGGACCACAGCCGACACAGGAGCCTGATACCTACTCTCGTGAATGGGGATCACGAGTCTCACGACTTGCCGATAAAGGGAAGGCCGTCTATCTGCAGCGGTAAGTACAGATCTCACACCAGATCCGAATATGCGAACCTTTCCGTACCTACAACCTAGTCGACAATCCCCGTACTCTTCATACCTACTCACCTGCATTTTCCTTTACCTGTTACCCTCCCTTGTCGTCAGCCTCCTCCGTTGGCTATTTTCTTCGCTCTCTTAGCCCCTATCCTCTTTGCAGAACGTTTTCACAAGCTACTGGTCTTTCGCTTCATATCACTCGAGCCTGTACTGACGCAATCAGGGCAGCAACCTCTTTGTCCCGGGATCTACGCAAGGGGGACAATGAAGACGTGGAGAAGCTGATCAACGAAATGCCATATGCGCAAGAAGACAAATACCGCTTGCGAGCGGCCTGCGCCTTCCAGCACCTCCAAGACGCCAAATTCAAGCGGGCCAAGCGCAGGGAGCGCCAGATTGACAAGGTCGACAAGTCTATCACTCAAAAGGCCCAGTCAGACGTCGCCGCCATCAAAGCCCAGATCAAAGGACTGGAATCCGACGCAGATGCTGAGAACAAGCGCCTGAGGGAGAAAATAGAGAGGCTGGAAGGGGACCACAGCAAGGGACAACAGGGGAGAAAGAAAACGGAGAAGGTACCATACCAGCGACCAGAGATCGTGGCCAGAGTGTTGAACACGCCGTCGAGCAAGGCTGTGGTGGACGAGGCGGCGGCCGCATGGGAGCGTAAGCTTGCTGAGGAACGCGGCGGCGAGGGTGCCCCCGAAGCTGGTCAAGGTGCCTCTCAGGAGCCAGGGGGACAGTGTGCCTTTCAGTGAGGCCGGGCCATATTCCAGCGAGATCAAGGTGCATTTCAGCGAGGTTCAGGTGCCATTCAGCGAGTCCAGTGTGCAATGGAGCGAGGCCAGGTCGTGTTCAGCGACGCGGAGATGCCTCAAGGCGTTCGAAGGAATAAAAGTGTTGACGTCTGAATATTAGCAGTCGTCCATTAGTTCTGAGTCTAACGCAATGCAAGTCTCCAGTGCTGAGAATAGTTCGTGCACCTGGCGTGACCGAGTCGTGCCATGTGAGCGCAAGAATTTGTGCAAGACCGTCGCTATTCTGTACTACCAGCAGGACGACCTCGATCTGTTACATTCTCCTTGACATGGAAAACAACAGAGCCTCCTGTCTGTCGCAAGACTTGTGTAACACTCTCCGAGTAAAGAGATGACCCAGATGATACCAGATGACCCAGATGATACCAGATGACCCAGATGATACCAGATGACCCAGATGATACCAGATGACCCAGATGATACCAGATGACCCAGATGATACCAGATGACCCAGATGATACACTACCAGCCCACCGGACCAGATAGGTATCAGGGCACAGAGCAGACCTCTACCGAAGAGAACGATTCAGAGGATGCACCACCTGTTAGTCATTCCCAAAGGGGGAACAAGAACCCAGCGTCCGCCGACGAGGACGAGGTGGATGCCAGGTTGATCTTCGACCATCTCGCCAGCGCTGATATCTGTCAGAACCATCTTGTGTCTTCTGTGTAGCATTGTAGGGATGACTGTGGAGACTGGCTCATGGAGCCACATCCGGCGGCACCAAAGGATCGCAAAGGAAAGGAGTAATTGCCTCAGTGAGCATGAAAAGAGTTGGGAGGATTGTTGCTGCAGATTTAGCTTGACAGCACACTGCGACCCTTGCCACGGGTATTACTGGTAGATGAGTTGCGAGAACATGATCAATGATAGCACAACAGATGACAATAGACTAGAGATAGCGGAGACTTGACTGATATCCACATCGTTTGCGGAGCCGAAGTGCATGCTAATTTCCCTTCTTATTGTCATCCCTACTTTCCTGGCCATCTCCCCTGTGTTTCACCATCCGCTTCCTCTCCCTTCTTCATGGTCTCTCCTGCGTGAGAATCCGCGTGATCTCAGTCAGCCTTGTCAGCGAGTGAGTAGCGAACGATGTTGTGAGCAAGCTACCGCACAAGAAAATCGTAGGAATGGGATCTTTGTGACCTTGGAGTGATTTCTCCAAGTCCTGATAGGACATCGTTGCAAATTGTACGGTCTAAAATGTGAATATATTGACATTCTACAAAGTCAAATAAAGGCTGAGTCAGCGCCAAGCTCCTTCTTCAACATGTCACCACTCCATGGCATAATTTTTTGACACGCAGGTCTCTTTGCCCTTCTGGGAAGAGAGGCAAAAGAAGAAGCGTAAGCTGGGGGAATATGAAACGATTCACCGGCACCTTGGTGGTGGCAGGTGGTCACCAGGCAGAACCGTCCCAACGCCGATCCCGGGGCTTCGTTTGATGTGCAGCTGTCAGCAAGAAGTGTGGACGGTGGGGGGAGACTTGGAGGCCGGAAGAGAGGGGAATGATTTTAGGATCGCGGCTAAGCTCACATTCATTCAACAGATGTCGTTGCCGGGAAATGTAATTGTGAAGATTATGCATCAATCGTACAGTGCTCGTGTGTGCACATCACATGCTTGACCACTCAGGGGTAATTCACCCGCGATCTTAGTCTCAAACCTGATTCCAAGTTATTGCCATATGAGTTGTGGATGAAGGCGACATATTTGGTGGTTCAATTATCATTCATCTGAGTCCATGCTGTCAACTAGGGTCCAAGTTGCTGCCTTCTGCCATTCGTGATCGAGTCTACTTTCACATCTCAGGGGGCTTGAATTCACCCTTGTCCCTGAATTGGGAACGATTGCTACGACATGCGCACTTCGTCGCCTCTCACGCCTTTCCTGAGATGTTTTAACGTGTCGCCGACATGCCAAAGAACTGCTAGGTGAGCTGCTCCGGAGCTGTGAAGCTTAATGCTATGTGACCATCACGTGACTGTACCATGGCTTGTCATGAAGTTTTTGCCCACATCAAGCAGCGTGGTGATGTTGCTAATCAGGGAAGTAATCAGTTTTCATTCCGATCGACTGATCTGATATTGTATCTGCATGTTTCAATGTCCCATGTACTGGGGAAGAAAAAGATCTGTACGCACTACCAGGCCAGGACCGAGAGTGAAATCGGATGTCCACCGAGGACATCCGGATCACAGCTGCCAACATCCGACCCCATTGGTGACTATGTGATGAATAATGGTCATGCAACATTTAAGCTTGTGATGTCTGCTTACACTTTCACGAAGGATCTGCAACACAAGGTACAATTGAAATGTCATTCGTACGCGAGAAGAGACTATGTTTCGTAAAGACGGGTATCAAACGTAAATGTCATCATCGCAAGGAGACTTGCTCGCCCATCCTTCACATGTTCTCAATGACCCTTGAGTTGATGGTATTCTGGAAGTCCTCACCGCCAAAGTCGTTCGACCCTCCAGTGTTCTGGTAGCTGTTGGCACCCTCTCCCACCGAGTCGGCGACCTGCATCGGCGTAGTGCCAGCAACGGTTTGGTTATGCGCGGGGAGGAATATGACTTTACTGTTGGCGGACTTCGCCATCGCCTGCATAGCCTCCAGGTACCTGATCTGCATAGCGGGGGCCGAAGACAAGATATCAGCAGCCTGGCGCATCAACTTGGCAGACTCGACCTCGGCGCGGGCGGCGATGACCTTTGCCTCACCGGTACGCCTGGACTGGGCGGCCATGGAAAGAGACTCCTGAAGCTCTTGCGAGAAGACAATGTCTTTGATGAGCATGGACTCGACCTGGACACCCCAGCCGGCAGCAGTATCCTCGATGATCTCGCGGATGGATTGGGCAATCTCTTCGCGGCGCTCGATGACGTCCTGGAGGACGCGGGCACCGATGACGTGGCGGAGGGTGGTCTGGGTGCGCTCGATGAGGGCCTGGCGGATGTTGGAGATGCCAAAGGCGGCCTTGTGGGGAGAGGTGATGTGGTAGTAGATGACGGAGGTGATGTGGACGTTGACGTTGTCCTTTGTCATGACGACCTGCTGGGGAACCTCTGTGAGTGTGTTAGTGGTTGCGCGTGACAGTGGGAGTGGCGGCTACATACCAACAATCTGAATCTTGACATCGACAGTGAAGAGCTTCTCGCTGAGAGGGTTGATCTTGACAAGACCAGGGTCGACGGCGCGGGAGAAACGACCGAACTTTGTGACGAGACCGACATTTCCTTGTGTGACTGGCTTGTATGGGTTGGGACAAATGACACAGCATGGAATAGCGCCCATAGTTCCGACGATAGATCCGAGAGTATTGATCATAGATCCATACCAGCCGTTGTTGGAGGCATCTTGACTGGTAGGCTTGACGACCTGCGCATACGAGGGCTGGAGGTCGTCGTGCTTTGGTGGCTCGACCTTGATCATGTTGTTCAAGGTGTTGTCCATGGCGGCACTGCTACCTGGGCCGTTGGTAGGACCCTTGCCGTTGGTTTGGCCGTGGTGCTGGGGCTGAGGAAGAGCAGACATTGTGGGACAGTTCTGGATTTGTGAAATTGGATTTCTGGTAAAAGGATGTAGATTTGCGCCGAGCTGTTTGATGAGATACGACTTGTAACTAGGGACTCGAGCTCTGTTTATTAAATGCCTGAGATGATGCAGACAACCTTGCGTCCCCAGGAAGGAAGCGAAGATCTAGCCAGAAGAGGACTAGCTCACGGGCAAGCTTACCCTGCCGCTCACATGTTGACCCACATCGGCCGCCCTATCGAGGCGCAGTGACGACATGCCCTGGGTGCGTTCCCAGAGCTCAGGCTCTTGACCATGACCGTCTCTGCCTCGATTCACAAAGAAGATCAACTGCTGCCCCATCCTTGAATCGCAAATCTGGATGCGCACTCCGCCTAGCCAATGAACAACTCTGCGCATTCTTTCAGCTCAAAAGTATACCAGTCAAGCACCATGCAAAGCCCTATCATGTCCACTATTATTCCCAGTGCCTATGCTCGGCATGGACGGCAGACGTCTTGTCCCTGGCTCTTGGACGTGTAATCAAATCCATCATCACGTTGTGAAGATCGACTCTAGGGTCTGCTGATCGAACATTCAAAGTGTGAGACTTTGTGACACGGCTACCATATCCGTTCTCGACAATCAGAACCCCGCGCTAAAGTGCATCTGAATATGCTGTGCATGTCAAAGAAAACGCAGCAAGCAGAAATGTCTAAGCCCCTTCCCGTCCAAACGACCGGAACAGCGATTCCGAGAAGGTGTGGACGCTGTCGTGGGACGATTGAATCTCAGGACGATCTTCTGGAAGGCTTCTAGCGTCTTGCCTTGTGCGGTATATGATCTGCAGCCTGCGGTGAGACCTCTCAGGTGAACGGGGCGGAGCAGCCTCCTCGTGACTGTTAACCGAATCCTGTCTCATGCCTGAACCATGCACACTGCCGCGGATGGATCATTTAGCTCTGGGACATGTAGTCGCACGGGCTGTTGTATAGGCACATTGTCAAATAGGAGCACACCTTAGCGCAGTCATTCACCGGAGAAGCAGAATTGCTTTTCGCTTCCTGTCGCAGGCCGTTGAGCCGAACATGCGCAAGGCACAGCATAGCGAAAAAGGGAAATGACGATAATTCGAAATAAGGCAGAAATCATGCAACGTAGAGATGTGCGACTCTGTCACGCCGTCGGTTGATGCTTGTATTGGTATGAAGGTGGGTCGAGGATCGAGGAATGATGATAGGAGCAGGATGCAAAACGCAGAACTGGGAGTGGCGTTCAAGAGGACATTGAAGATTACTTCCATCAAAACAGAAGGACGCAAGCATAACATAATTTCGTTCATGATCATTATCATAATTGTCTCGCCATTGAAGTGGTCTCCTCTTCCGTCGGCGGTACTTCGCTGATAGAAAAGAGACGCTTATGCATGGGCATCTCTGATTCTGACATGCCTCTGTCCAAAGAAACCAGGGTAGTGCTGCTCGTCATATCTGTCTTGACAGTGTACGAACTGCTGGAATTCGTCCAGTCGTCATCGTCTGCGCTGAACGTGGTGTCTGGTAGTAGGCCAATCCCATGCATGGCCCTGGCGTCCAGCTGTATCGCCCCCGAATCTCCAGCTTGGCCATTCCCCCCAGCTTCCGGATCTGGATTCGAAGGATCCCTCGCAGCCGTCTCCGAGTCGCTTGTAGACAAGAAGCAGAACTTGCGGCAGAACCGCCGGAAAGGTCTAATGAGCGGCTTCATCGTGGCCATGGATATAGCAATGGTTCCGATCGCATTTTCGGTGGCGGAGATGATCGCAACTCGAAGCGTATGACGCCACAATGTCGGCCCGAATTGGTAGTCCTTGATGTATGGTATACGGACGATGGACACCACACTACCTGCCATGGCAAGAAGGACCAGGAACCAAATCGCCCTTCGTGCCCGTGCTTCCAGACTACGTGCTCGGAGGATCATGAATATTGGCGTTATAGCAAAAATCCAGTCTATTACAGCATTGAAAGCCGAGTTGACAGCTAGCAGACGATAAAATAGCGGACCGTCGATTGCGCAGTCACTCTTGGAGATGATCTCGAAGGGCTTGGGAGTCCCGCAACGGAAGAGCATGATAAATGCCAGAACTGTATTGTAGCCAACAAAGATGACGGTCGGGATGAGTATAAGAAGTCGTTGCCACTTGAGGCGAGCAAGAGCTAGGAAGAAGAGACCCATGGACATTTTGAGGGCGACTTGAGCTCCGGCGTAGCAAAAGGTTGCCCAGAACCACAGCTGAAGGATGTTAGTGGACGTCGGATTATCGACACTGATATGCACTCACAACGTTGATAGTCTCATAGGTATGCTCGTCAGTGTCGATGCCATGACGAGGGTAATATGCGCAAATTGCAAAGAACACCGCAAAATGCGCAATCATACCCGTCTGAGCCATGAGTAGCATCGCATCGTCCTGACCAAATGATTTTGTGATTCTGATCCGTATCCATAACCTAAGACTGACCGCGACGGACGTCAATATCAGGTATATCACAAACAGGGGAACCCAGTCAATCGGCGTCGTCATATTCGAGACCCTCGACCAGTCCCGACTCGCGAACGAGCATCGAAAGGCTCAAAAGACGCAGCACAGTGAGGGATCTCGTATAAAAGGGACATTGTGAAGCGGATAAGCATAGATCGAGTTATTATTACCGTCCGAGGGACCTCCGGGGGTAGAGACATTAGGAGGCGTATCGGTGAAGGAATGCACAACAGCCCGCTTGTCGCTCCGTCCACGTATAGTCGTATGGACCTAATCTAATCTGGCCCTGCCTGGTCGAGCCGTTGGAATTGTCCATTTTTGGGCACCTACATGGCCGTTACAGCTGACAGGTCGAGTCGAGAGCCGAACGCAGAACAAAAGCATGGTGCTTCGAATATGTGCACCTACCACCGTTGCCAGCCATGGGAGGAAAGAGTGAGTGCATAATTCAAGCACAAGGAGAGTCGCTAGACCTTACATAGTTGATCAAAATGACTAGGAACATGGACGAATGATCCCAGATTGACCAGGAGTTGCATCTTGTGGATCCTTTTGGTTCAGATCAGCGGGAACTAAGATTGCTAGCGCGCCGCCCAGCCGTCTATTGCGGACACTCTCACCTTTCCCTCTCCCAGCAGATTCTGTCGCCAGCACCGAACAAGATCCTCGTGTGTCGTGCAGCTTTGACAAGCGATCTGGCACGCGATTCTGCCCTTGTTCCGTTGCGCCAAAAGCCACAGATCTGCGAACACGCCCAATTAAGCTCACCCTGACCGCTCAACCCTGCTGCCACCCGACACACCCCCTCAGCACACTGAGCAGAGGCCCAGCATCCCACTATCGCCTATTACCGCCTCCGTACCAATCAAGTCGCCCGCCATGAATCAAATCGAGAGCTTGTACCAACCTTCTTTTAACCATCCCTATGAGATCCACCACCAGCAGGGTCCATACGCCGCCCCTTCGCCTTTGACACATCAGTTCATCCCTCCCCAGTCCCCGGTCGCACCGACTCACCTGCGCCAACCATCAGTACCGCAGTCCAACAGGCCAACCTTTGGCCATGAGTTTCAAGGAGGCCATGTGCAGACCAAGGTTCAAAGTCCGAGGAATATAGGTAGGCCCACCGTCCCTGCGCCAACTCATTGGACATGCAGCTGACTTACGCACAGTACCTGGCCAGAACCAATCAAACCCATATACTTCTGCCGGGCTGACACAAGGAATTGCGGTGCCTGTACTGTCACCCACAAAGCAATCCACACCTCCTTCACAGCATACAGGCAGCGCGTCACCTCAAAAGTACCCAATGGCAGCACCACCACTTCCAGCCTCTGTCCGTCAGCACAGCCCGCAGACTTCAAATACCTCGACATCGCAGCCTTCGTCACCTCAATCGGCCGCTCAAGCTGCGCGAGAGAAGGAAAGAGTTGCTCTATTGCTCGACATCAATCTCGAGTTACTTCAAGAGATGAACAAGTTGCAGGCTAATGGTAAAGGCGGAGCACCCAACCCACAACAGGCTGCAGCCATGAAAGCGCAGGGGCTGTCGGACAAGATTGCTGCGGATGAGTATATCCAGTAATATCATCCTATGGAGGGAATACGAACATCGCCGACTGACCTTTTCTCAGGGTGTACTATCGCGTCTCGGCAAACATCAGCTATCTGTACAACCAGCCAGATATGCAACTTTTGAACCCCCACAACCAAGGCCAGATGCCTCAGAAGAAAGGACCACCGCATCCACCTCAATTCATGTGGGCACCACCACACATGGCGTCGTTGAACGACAAGTATGCTGCTCTCCGCAAATTGTTCCCAGGGTGGCTTGGTAGAGATGCGCCGGCAGGAGCCATTGAAGGACAACAGTCGTAATGAGGAACATTGGGAAGGCGTCTCGTCTCAATTCAAAAGATACCAGCTACGAAGCATACGACTACAAATGAAATGTACTCTTCTCAAATATTATGTACTACAATACAGAAAATCAAGGCAGCTATCGATAGGCGCGTGGACTATCATTGACATGAGTACATGTGGGAAATTATGCCAACATGACTCGGCCCGTGAGCTTGCACATGAACTAGTTCAAATGTACAAGTGCGTGCGTTGGAAAGGAGAGGTCAAATCATGACCAAAAATGAGCAAACGGTAGATTAGCCGTTGTCAGCCGTTCACCTTGTGCCGTGTCCTCTGCCATGGCGACCACGACAAGTCAGACAGATCGGAATGAATCGACGCTGTTGTAATGCAGGGGACAAAGGATGGCTGTGTAATACTAGACAAGGACTGGGGTCATCGCGTGAAGCAGTCGACGTTTGAGAAGTGCATGAGAAGCGTAAGAAGCAACAAAGAAGTAAATCAAAAGGGTGTACCAAATCGCAACGTAGGCTAGCTGTCACCAACAGTATGGACAAATGTCATGACTCAAAAGAAAAGCGAAATTAGTCAACATGCAGTAGCTGGGAAGGTAGATAGAAGGCAGATTGACCATGTGGTGGATAGCTTGACGCTTGGAGGTTGACCGGTCTCGACCTCGATTGGAGCTGGCGCTGATCTTTGATTTGTCGGGCCTTTGGTGCGGGTGTGCTGTCTTCCCCCCACAGTATTGCTTGACGTTGACCTCTAAACCCTCCACCAACTGTTTGCCTCGCCTGCTCTGACAACGCCCTCTGTCAACTCCCTGTTGACTGTTCAGTGATCATCTCTACGCCATCGACTATCGAACCTGACCGCACGCAAGCATGTCAGCTCATCCTTGGTCGACATGAGCTGTACTCTGGCCTCACTCGCATCTCCGCCTCCGCCCTCTTTCCTGATTCGGCCGCAACAAGCTTCAGCACTTGCCGCACCACGACCCAGACAGACTCTCAATATCACAACCCTGCGGTGATGATTGGCGATTGGATGGTCAGATAGGAAGAGCATAGACGGTAAACAGCATGGAGTCTGTTCCACGACGGAACGGGTCGACTTCAGGGTCCGTCGCGGAATCATGGAGATCTTCCGACACTGTCAAAGGAGAAGCGAATAGATTTGGCAGTTTGGAGACACCACCGAGAATGAAGAATGCTAGGAAACCACAGTACGTGACTATCTCTTGTTCGTGGTAGCATCGGGGTCCGGATATGGTGAAAAGAGCACTCCGGCCAATAGCTCCGGTCCACCGCGACCAAGCTATTCAGGAAGACCGAAGATCTTTCTACCATAACCTTGATGACGAGGAAACGATCAGAACTGACATACCTGATAGGCTTGACAGAGATCTGGAGATATCCCCACATACCGTCGTCACCCCAAACTCGCGGCGCAATGTCGCTCCTTGGGAAACCGACGACTTTGCTAACCCGGACCACCGCAAAGATCTTGCTTGTCTAAACAACGGCACTCCGGGTCCTCCCAAACCAAGTCACTCGCCCTCCAATTCCGCATCACTATCACCTTCCGGAACCTTCAAAGATCCAACCCCTCAGTATGGCCGACATAATCGCCCGTCTCGACTTCCTTCCAGCGTCTTCGGCAATCATTTCGATGTTAACGATGACCTTGGAGCCATGTCTCCGGGCTTTCACCCTATGAACAGTGGCGACTATCTCACAGACGAGCGTCGCCCTTCCGTGGCAAGTTCATTAACGGTTTCTTCCACAGGATCTGGCCAGAATGGTACACCGCAATTTAAAAAGAAGAAGTTGCAGGGATTCTTTGGCGAAGAATATGCCAATGAGCACGGTGGTCGTCAAGGTTCGGATGCTAGTCTTCCACAAAGCATGCAGACAGCAGGTGATGGCATGTCAATGCTTTCCAGGCCATATGCCGGTGACAATGCATCGCTAAGGTCGCGAGCTCTTGGGGGAGATGGCGCGTCGATGATGTCCAGGCAAGGCTCATTCTCTGGTTACAGACCAACAAGTCCGAGTGGATCAATTAAACCAAAGGGCCCGAAGGCTAGCAGTGAAGTTACACCATGGGATTTCCAAGAGACAGAGGTGAGTTTCCATAATGTTTGCGTTGGATTCGCTGCATAGCTACTTCGGGAGGAAGCCGCAGACAGCTACAGATCTCGGCTGGTAAGATGGCCAAAGCTAATCCGCAAATCCACAGGACGTGCCAAAACCGCCAGAATCTGGATCCGCGACCCCCAACTCGAAATCGAAAGCTCCCGGCCGATTACATCTCCCAGGACATCGACATAATAAGAGCCAGGATGAGAAGAAAAAATCGCAAGACGACGGACGACCAGCTGGTAGGGATTACGACGCAAACAGTATCCGGGCATCTGTGAGCTCTACCTCCACCCTCAAACCAAGATCGTCCAGCCCTACACCGAGCATGGGTAGTATCCAGAGTCGGGACACCACGTATTCTACAAGAAATGCTTCAACATCGCAAGGTGGAAAGCGATCGATCTTCTCGCGTGTGACGGGACGGCATAAAGATGCCACCCCCACTGACAGATCACTCAAAACCCTACCCTCTTCCGCCGGCACCTTTGCCCCCTCTCCACGGCACCCAAGCGTTGTCAGTACCGCCGATACTATCAAGACGAACAAGAACAGAAAACCTACCCTGGCAGATCTTGGTCGACCGTTCGGCAGCTCTGAGAAGACAACATCCAAGGAGAAGCACCGATTACCGTTCAAGTCGAAGAAGGGTGATTCCAAGGACGATGGGTTGAGACCGAAAGATCCTAACGGCCTCAAAGCTGATGCTAAGGGCAACATCGCAGCGCTATGGCATTTGGATACTGATATGGGTAACATGGAGGGCATCATTGATGTTCAACAGCTGCGGCAACCATCTTTCGCCATGACTCCTCCGGTCGGCAAATTCGATGCGCCCTCCGAAGGATTTCCATTTGGGGGTCTGGAATTACCGTCAAACCCTGATGCAGCCGGCATTGGCGCATGGGATGCTCCTGACAGCTGGGCCGTAAAGAGGATCCCTGACATGCCTGACGACATTAACGAAGAGGAGGAGAGTGGTACAAAGGAGAAGGATGCTGGACCAATGTTCTTCATGCGCATCTTCCGTGCAGACAGCACTTTTGCTGTCATCTCCGCTGGACTGAATACAACATCATCAGAGCTGATACAGACCATGGCTAAGAAGACGTACCTACAGGACGAGCTAGACACATACCAGATTGTCATGCGGAAACGAGGCCTCAGTCGACAACTGACTGGATTCGAGAAGCCATTGCAGATTCAGACACAACTTTTGCAAATGGCTGGATATCACGAGAATGATAACTTGTCAGATCTTGGCCGAGAAGACCATGGATACCTTTGCCGCTTCACCTTCCTACCCTCAAAGATGACTGGTTACTCCAGTTTGGAAAAGGATCCTGGCTTCAACAAGATGCAAAAGTTCAATCATATTGATCTGGCTGGCCGTAACTTGGTCACCATCCCCATTGCTCTGTATCAAAAGGCCAGCGAGATCATCACACTCAACCTCTCCCAAAACTTATCCCTTGACATTCCGAAAGATTTCATGCAGAGCTGTATGAATCTGAGAGAAGTCAAGTACACGAGCAACGAAGCGATCCGCATCCCCTCAAGCTTTTCTCTAGCCGGCAAATTGACCATGGTCGATTTCTCGAACAACAGACTGGAGAACCTGGACTACTCAGATCTCGATAGACTCAGTGGCTTGATCAGTCTGAAGCTGTCGAATAACAAGTTGGATCGTCTGCCGGACTACCTCGGCCACTATCAGGCATTGCGAAGCCTTAATCTGGCTTCCAACCACCTAAATGAGTTCCCCGATTTCCTCGGCGAGCTGTCAACGTTGGTCGATTTGGATGTGTCGTTTAACAACATCTCCTCCCTCCCAAGCGTCGGCAAGCTCGTCAATCTTGAACGTCTTTTCGCTACCAACAACAAGCTGTCCGGGTCGTTCCCTGATAACTTCAAGGATTTGGTGAACCTCAACTCGCTCGATGTACGCTTCAACACAATTGACAATATCGATGTCATGTCACAATTGCCAAAACTTGAACATCTTATGATTGGCCACAATTCGATATCAGCTTTCGAAGGAACCTTTGCGAGACTCAAACTCCTCTTCCTTGACCACAACCCAGTCACTCGTTTCGGCCTTGCCTCCCCTGTACCATCATTGTCTGTCCTCAATATCGCATCGGCCAAGCTTGCAGCCCTTCCCGATGATCTGTACATGAAGATGTCCGGGCTCACAAAGCTTGTTCTGAACAAGAATCATCTCAACGGCATTTCACCTCAAATCGGAAGTCTTGCCAAACTCGAGCATTTGAGTATCGCGAAGAACGCTCTTGGAAGCTTGCCTCCTGAGATTGGGTACTTGCAGAACCTTCGTTACTTGGATGTGCGGGAGAACAACTTGAACAAGTTGCCCTCGGAGATCTGGTACGCTCGACGACTCGAAGCATTGAATGTTGCATCGAATGTGCTTGCCGACTTCCCCAAACCAGGCAACCCACCAAAGAATCTGCAGGCCGAGATTGTAGGCGCCACCCCCTCCACAACACCTGGCACACTCTCTTCGAGCCCCGATTTTGACGAACTAGGCAAATTGGAAGGTTTCCAGATGCGAAGACCAAGTTACGTTGGAGGCCCCTTACCCCCGGGCCCAACGTCACCAGGCGCGCAAGGTGCTTTGAGAAAGGCATCTACTGCCTCAGCATTGAGCTCTGGTCGCAACCCGTCCTTGACGGCGAGATCATCACAAGAGTCCAACCTGGGTACACCAACACCCGCCAACAGGAAGGACTCTACATTGTCAGGAAAGCTTGCGCAGACTTTTACATCAAGTCTGCGCACTCTCATCTTGGCCGATAACCGTCTCACAGACGACGTATTTGACGAATTGATGCTTCTCACTGAATTGCGACAGCTTAACTTGTCGTACAACGAGCTCTATGACATGCCTCCACGGACAATCAAGCGGTGGCCGAACTTGACGGAACTCTACCTCTCTGGTAATGATCTGACATCACTTCCCGCTGAGGATCTTGAGGACGGTTCCGCGCTCCGTATCCTGCACCTCAACGGCAACAAATTCCAGGTCTTGCCTGCTGAAATCGGCAAAATCCAGAAGCTACAGACCCTTGATGTGGCTTCCAATTCGCTCAAGTACAACGTCACCAACTGGCCATACGATTGGAACTGGAACTACAATCCTCAGCTTCGCTACCTCAACTTGTCTGGTAACAAGCGTCTTGAGATTCGTCCTAATGCCAACGCCATGACGAGGGGTGAGACTAAGGATCTCACTGACTTCTCGACTCTCACCAATCTTCGAATTCTTGGTCTCATGGACGTCACTTTGACAATTCCTTCAGTGCCAGACGAAGGGGCAGACCGACGTGTGCGTACCGCTGGCAGTATTATCGGCACCAGTATTCCGTACGGTATGGCCGATACACTTGGTCGGTCAGAGCATCTGAGCACTCTGGATATGGTCATTCCTAACTTCCAGGGTCATGAAGACCAGACTGTGTTTGGTATGTTTGATGGCCAGGCACTGTCTTCAGGCGGTTCGCGCGTTGCTCGATACCTCCACGAAAAATTCAGATACCATTTGTCGGATGAGCTGGAGAAGCTGAAGAGTGACAAGGAAACGCCCATCGATGCACTGAGGAGGGCTTACCTCGGGCTGAACAAGGAGCTCGCCACGGCTGCTACACAAGCTACCGACAAGCAGGACAATGCGACAGGAATGGTTCATCGCGCGTCGGTTGGAGGACCAGAGCTCGGCGAAGACGACATAGGGTCTGGTGCAGTGGCTACTGTCTGCTATCTCAACGGCATGGACCTCTTTGTCTCTAATGTTGGAGATGCTCAAGCTCTTCTCATCTCTTCGGAAGGCAGCCACCGTATCATCACCCAGAAGCATGATCCCGCCGAAGCAGGCGAGCGTCAACGCATCAAGGCTGCAGGAGGTTTCGTCTCTCGTCAAGGCAAGCTGAACGATGTGTTGGAAGTCAGTCGAGCCTTTGGATACGCTCAATACATGCCGGTCGTCACAGCCGCGCCCCACGTCTCCAAGATCCAGTTGAAGGAGTCTGACGAGATGATCCTTTTGGCATCACGCGAACTTTGGGACTATCTCACCTTCGACTTTGCTGTCGATATTGCTCGATCCGAACGTACCGACCTGATGCGCGCCGCCCAGAAACTCCGTGATTTGGCCATTGCCTTTGGTGCCACAAGCAAGATCATGGTCATGATGATTGGGGTTTCCGATCTCCGCAAACGCGAAAGAGCCAGATTCCGAACACACAGCATGAGCATGGGTCCTACGGGTATGGCAGACGACTACTTTGCGACGGCCAGACGAGGCAAGCGTGGCCGAGACAATGTCGGCGATTCCAAGCTCGCACGGCTGGACCAGGAGGTTGAGGCACCGACGGGCGATGTATCGCTTGTCTTCACCGATATCAAGAACAGTACCATGCTGTGGGAGACTTTCCCAGTCGCCATGAGGAGTGCTATCAAGATGCACAACGAAGTCATGCGACGACACCTGCGTATCATTGGTGGTTACGAGGTCAAGACCGAAGGTGACGCCTTCATGGTCGCGTTCCCAACTGTCACATCTGCGCTGCTGTGGTGTTTCACGATCCAGTCCCAGCTGCTGGAAGTGCAGTGGCCGCAAGAAATTCTCAATTCCCCGCAGGGTCAGGAAGTGCTCGACGCAGAGGATAATGTCATCTTCCGTGGTCTCAGTGTGAGAATGGGTATCCATTGGGGTAAGCCAGTGTGTGAAATCGATCCCATTACCAAGCGTATGGACTACTTTGGTCCCATGGTGAACAGATCGGCTCGTATCGAGTCCGTTGCCGACGGAGGACAGATCACCGTGTCCAGCGATTTCATAGCAGAAATCCAGAGGCTCCTAGAGACGCACATTGAGAGCGACCGGGCTGGAAGTGCGGGAAGCGAAGACACCATGGCGGACGATCATATCAACGCTGCTATTAGGAGGGAGCTTAGGTCGTTGTCCAGCCAAGGTTTCGAGGTCAAGGATCTCGGTCTCAAGCACCTTAAGGGTCTAGAGAATCCCGAATACATCTACCTCATGTACCCCCACAGCTTGGCGACACGACTGGTCGTTCAGCAGCAGAGAGCCGAAGCCGAAGCGGCGGCCGCGGCAGGCAACAACACTGATGCTTCGCGAGCCCAGAACAGCAGACTCGCGGTCGACACCAACAGTCTCTGGAAATTGAGGGAGGTCAGCCTGCGGCTCGAGATGCTGTGCAGCACGCTCGAAACCTCCGGCGTGCAAGGCATGAGAAAGACAGGCAGTGAGGTATCGGAGATGGGGCAAAAAGTCGAGGACGGCACCGTGACAGATCCGTTCGTGGTCGGATTCATCGAGCACCAAGTCGCTCGTATCGAGGTAAGCATCCCCCTCCCCCTTTCCCATTCAGTACCCCCAAAAAAACTAACCCACTTCCTCTAGTCCTCCATCACCACCCTCGTCCTCCGCAACGCCCTCCGCCCCTTCCGTCCAGGCACCATGCTCCGCGACGCCTGCCCCATCTCCGACATCCTCGGCGAGCTCCTCGGCCAGTTGACCGAACTGCAAGACATCAAAGAAGCGCACCCGCACCTCGCGACCAACGTGACGCACCCCCCCTTCCACAGACCCCAGAGCTACGCCTCCAACCCGCGCTCCAGCGTCATGAGCGCCAACAGCGGCAACAGGAGCAGCGTCCTGAGCAACAGGCCCAGCAGCGTGGTCAGGATCAGCAGCATCGCTAGTGGCGGGCAGGGAAGCTCGGTGGGCACCAGCGGGGACAGGAGCAGTGTGCTCAGTGGGGGACGGCCCAGTAGCGTGGTTAGTAATCGCCCGAATAGTGTTATTCATGTGCGCGAGAGGCAGGCGAGTGTGGTTGCTAGGCCGATGAGTTCGATCAAGGGGCGGGTGGAGGAGTTGAAGGAGGATCAGAGAGGGGAGGAGTAGTCGTCTACTACTCGTATGGGGAGAGGAGAAATGGGAGGGATAACCTGTTGGCTGGGACCGAGCCGGAGAGGGAAAGGAAGGCGGCAGTCATGGTTTTGAATTTTGTGCTTGGAGTAGCGCGGCGTTTAAGAAATGGGATTGCGAGTTGGATCGGGCGATGGATGGCATTAGCACTGGCAATTTGGTTTCTCTCCCGTTTCTTGGATAGGGAGAAAAGGAAAGGGATTTATTATGGTAGGGATAGGGATCAGGGACTGGGATGTGGCGAATGGGATGGATGGTGTATGCATGATGTTGACGCTTTGTCTTTGAGCTTGAGAAAGTCGCTGTTTACTATTTACCTTACCTTTTGGTGTTTTGATCCCGGTGACTCGAGTTCTAGTGACTTGATGTCCGAGTTTGGTTGAGGCGTGCCGTGCAAGACGGTCTTGACTTGCGGGATGGGGCCAGCGACTGTTGGTCGTCGCTATGCATTCGGAGACTAGGGTCTGGAAGGTGAAGGTCTCGCTTTCACTTCCTGCCGATGTTGTTGTGCTTCTGGTAGTAGTGGTAGCTAGATACTACCAGGTCGGAGCTGGAAGTCATGAATGGTGTGTAAGCTTGAAGCAGGGGGCTTGTTCATTAGCACGGATGGGGGTACTTGTATCTCGAAAATCCATGCTCTTGGTCCCACTTTCTATTGATGTTGTCGTGCTTCATAGTAGTAATTGTGTAGCTAGATACTACCAGAGCTGAGCTGGTAGTTGTAATGGTCGTAAGCCCAGGTGATGAGACATGTTCGTCTGGGAACCAAGTACTACCGGACCTGGTAGTATGTAGTGGTCGCAAGCGAAGGCGACGAGAGACATTCGTCTGGGAACTGAGCACTACCAGCTTCGGTCTGGTAGTGATATCCAGCGACTTCTTCCACTCGTGGCCAGTCTCCAATCTGAATTTAACAACTTGCTTGGCCTAGGTTAGCCGCAACGAGAACTACCAGAACAGGATACGAGACATGTGTGCAAATGGAGGTATTTATTAGGCAACCAGCGCCCAGAATATGTAAGTGTATCTATGCTCAATCATCCTTCCTCTTCGGCAACTACCAGGACATTGGGAAACAAAGTGCGTCTAAAAGAAGGCTTTTCGAAATGTGCTGTTCTAAAGGCACCATCTTAGGCAACCCCCCAGTGGTTCATGGTATATTATGACAAGGAGACGTTCTTTATGCCTGGCCTGCATCCTTCTGTCAGCCGCAAGGAGTGCTCGCTTATGCCTTGAGGGGCTTGTCGCTTGTCCTGATACCCTTCATGCTCTTGAAGTACTGGGCACCGTCGACCAGTCTGCGCTCAGTGTTAACGCGAGTGTTGACAAAATCTGGATAATTTAATGTAAGCTCAGCGGCGCCGTTCACGATGTGGTCAGCGGCCTCGACACCCAGCATGAAAGAGTCTAGATGATGTGGTCAGTCTTGGTCGAAACTTGGGAGTTTGGATAGACTTACGGTCTTGGTTGCCGACCTCGTACCTCCATGAGCCGAAACGGCCACGAGAGTAGATGTCCTTCTCCTGGAGCTTAGGCAGGAGCTGCTTCAAGACACCCTCACGCTCAAGAGTGGGAGTGGGGTATCCGTGGTCGAAGCGGCGGTGGTAGGTGGAGACAATCTCGTCAGTGGGCTTGAGCATCTCAGTGTTGACAAGACCCTGAATGCAGTCCCTGAGCATGTTCTCCTGGTCGACTGGCTTCATGCTGGACTCGGAAACCTCCAACATGATTGACCAGTAGGGACCCTCTGCCTCAATGTCTTCCTTTGGCTTGGAACCATCAGCCAACTGCATGGTCTTGAGCTTCTTGGTAGCGACTGGCTGGTTGTGTGGAGAGTAGTTTGAGAAGATGGTGGCGCGGTAGAATGGGCAGTCGTCCTCTGGGAAGTACAACCAGCACTTGTCACCAATGCGCTCTGGGCGGTGGCCACGGACACCGACACCGATGACGTGAGTGCTGGAGTAGAAGAGACCCTTGCTCAGAGTCTGGAGCTCCTTGTCGCCCATGGCATCGGCGAGGAAGTCAACGGACATGGTAGAGATGAGCTTCTCGTACTTGACGGTAGTACCATCCTTGAGGGAGACAGTCTTCTTGTCAGCATCAACCTTTTCTACGGTACCGTGCGAGCCAAAGCGGGTGTTCTCCTTGGGAAGGGTGTTCGCAACGGCAATCCAGATACCACCAGTACCGCCCTCGGCAGGGAAGCGGAAAGTGGCGTTGGGACCCCAATTACCGGCGGTCTTCTGGAGGATGACATTCTTGGTGACGTTCTTGAGGTCAGGAGCAGCGACACGCTCGCCGAGCCACTGGCATTGCATCTATACTTTTGTGAGCAAAGAATTGAAGGGTGTACAGGACGGAATGACTGACCTTGGTGGTTGGGACAGCCCAGACCTTGTAGTTGTATGGCCTCATGAAGAGATCGGCAATACCAGTGCCCATCATTCTCACGATCCACTCGTCAAAGTCCTTTGGCTTGGAGTTGCTGACACGTGCCTCGAGGGCGGCGTCAATCATACCGTCCATGCACTTGACCTGCTCCTCCTTTGGCAACATGGAGATGTTGTTCTGGAAGGGGTATGGGACCCAGAGCTCCTTGCAGCGGACATATGAGATTCTCTGGTGGGTGTACCAATCCGTCTCCTTTGGGAGTGCCTCGTTGATGCAGTCGTCAAAGTACTTGTAGTGGGAGAAGATGACGTGACCGCCAACATCGTAGAGCTGGTGGTCGTGGTCAGCGCTGGACTGGCAGGGTTGGTATGGATAATCAACTTACGAAACCCTCGGGGGTGACATCTGTCGAGGCAAGGCCACCTGGCACCTCGTTGGAGTCGACAATCAACCATGATGGGCCGTCCTGTAGCTGTCAGCTTCTGGTTGCAGAGGAGAAGGAAGTAGTATCTCACAATCTGATTGAGACGCTTCGCAGCACCCAGACCAGTTGGGCCAGCTCCGATGACGAGAACGTCGACCTCGCTGTTGGTTTGATTAGCACTGCTTGAGCTTCCAGAAACGGTATGCGGGGCAAACCTACATGTTCTTGCCAGACATTTTGATTTGGTGTGACAATGAAGAGCGAGTGTATATTAGTTGAATATGATAGAGGTGTTGTACAGAAGCCGAGGTGAGTTGTGGTGGGAGAAGAGAGACTGTTGTGCGGCTGGAATATTTTTTGGCAAATAGGCCAGGGTTCCTGGAAGGAGAGAGCTACGCCACGCGGTCGCGGAGACTGATGAGTGGATGCTCTAGCTTTGGTGTGGATGGCTGCAGATCTGGGCCAAGACGACCTCGACACAGGGGAACAGGGGACCACAGCAGATCCAAGACACACACAAACACCGTGGGACTGCACACAGGGCACGCAGGGTCAGGACCATCAAGAACGAAAATGCACGACGCACACCCTACGGAGCAAGGAACGCGGGAGGCTGCACGCCTATCTGGCATCTTGCCGTCTGTGCATTTCCATCCACACTTCCTCCATACCAGTCAATGTGGTCGGCCTTACCACTGCCAACTATGCCCTGCTTCCTACCAACAACAACTTCTGGCCGAGCAGAATCCAAGCTGAACAAGGCACAAAGGCAGAGATTGTGATTGTCTGGGCCAGTGGATATCTGAAGGGGAATGAAGCATGTCCATCAGTGGATGCGACCACCCTTGGACGTCTCACATTTGGCCGTTCATTTGAATTTTGCCTCTGCGACACGCGTTTCAGGTCTGCTCATGCCTCGGGACTTTGCTCCGATTCGCCCTCAAAGATGATTATCCCAGCATTTTGGTCATTTGGGATAGTGCCGGCGCACAGTCCGACTCAGCCCGAGCACTTCAACAGAATCTCTCTTCTGCACGGCCCCCGTCGGGTGCCTTGAAGTGCGTTCTGACGACTTGTACATGTACAGAGCATGGATCGGATGGCGGAGAAGGTGATCGCTGCGCTCGTCGTTTCGGGACTGGGGATCCACGGCAAGAAGACATGAGCGATGATCATCCTGTCATTGACTCGCTTGTACCAGGTTGAGGAAAATTTCGGCCGGCGTAGCAGGGCACACTCGTATTTCAGATTGTGTTCCCGACAAGCATTGTGTCAAGCATCGCTTCTGAAATGAAGGATCAGGCTTCATCATAGCAGATAGACAGCCAGGCGAGGACAATGAGAAAATAGACTTCTGGACGTGCATATCTAAAATGAGATTTGACAGTCGATGGCTTGTCCGCGCTGTTCGAGTGCCGTTGGGTGTGGATCCTGTCTCTGGTGGATTGCTGGGGCCGACGTCGAATGAGGAGCCAGAGACGACGCAGCTCGTGCCAAGCTTAGTTCGCCGCAGGGTGCACCAGCTCCTCAACTTTTCCCGGCCACGCATCCCTTGATCCATTGATTACAACGTCTCGCCTCCTATCCCAGCTGCCACCGCTGCCCTCCTCACTTCTCGACTCCAGCTTCTACCTTCTTAGTTCCAGCTTGGAATATCTTACTTCTCCACGCGTTGCACTCTTCACAACTCCACCTCGTCACTCTCTCAAAATCCCCCACAGCCTCGCCTTTAGCTGAGCGACGCGAAGCAGACCTTCATTTGCTTCAGTATACAAGAGAAGACTATTACAATGGAAAAGGAACGCAAGTCGGCCGAGATCGAGCGGGCTCCGCAGACCCCCGTCTTGCCCACCGTCAACCCAGACGCAGAGAAGCCAGCTCCTCCCAAGCCATCGCTTCACCCAGCTTTCTACATTGCGTATGTCTCAGAGCTGCAATAGATGAGACTCATCTACTAATAGCCTTCAGAGCATGGATTGGTCTCAGTTCAAGTGTCATCTTGTTCAACAAGTGGATTCTTGACACTGCTGGTTTCCGTAAGTTGATTTACAGCTCCTCAATGCCAGGGAGCAAAAGCTAACATTTCTCCTAGACTACCGTACGCACTATCATCAACTGCACCTGTGCGCTTGCAAATCTAACATGTCACAGCAATTGTCCTCACAACATGGCATTTGGGATTCGCTACCCTCATGACCCAGATCCTCGCTCGCTTCACCACAGTCCTCGACTCAAGAAAGAAGGTCCCCATGACTGGCCGCATCTACCTCCGCGCAATCGTCCCCATCGGTGTCATGTTCTCGCTGTCTTTGATTTGCGGTAACTTGACCTACTTGTACCTCAGTGTCTCATTTATTCAGATGCTCAAGGCAAGATCATCAACTGACATGGACATGCTCTCATGCTAACCATTCAAAGGCCACCACTCCAGTCGCTGTGCTCATGGCAACCTGGGCAATGGGTCTCGCTCCCCCCAATATGAAGACTCTCGGAAACGTCTCCTTCATCGTTCTTGGTGTTATTATTGCCTCGGTCGGCGAAATCAAGTTCGTCCTTATTGGTTTCTGCTTCCAGATTGCTGGTATCATTTTCGAGGCCATTCGCCTTACCATGGTCCAGCGCCTGCTGTCTTCCGCCGAGTTCAAGATGGACCCTCTTGTCTCTCTATACTACTTCGCCCCAGCTTGCGCTGTTATGAACGGTGCCACTGCTCTGCTTTTCGAAGTTCCCAAAATGAGCTGGACCGATGTTGAGAAGGTTGGATACTTCAACTTGTTCGCGAACGCCTTTGTCGCATTTGCGCTGAACGTCTCGGTCGTCTTCTTGGTAAGCCTCTCCAAACTCTCACTACGTGACTTGATCTAATATTTTTCAGATCGGCAAGACCTCCTCGCTCGTCCTCACCCTCTCTGGTGTACTCAAGGATATCCTCCTTGTCCTCGCTTCCATGCTCATCTTCCGCGACCCCGTCTCTCCTCTGCAGTTCTTCGGTTACAGCATTGCGCTCGGCGGCCTCGTCTACTACAAGCTCGGTGCCGACAAGCTCAAAGAGTACGCTTCTGAGGGTTCGAGGCAATGGGCCGACTACGGCAACAGGAGCCCCATCATGAGGAAGCTCCTCACTTTCGCCGTCATCTTCATCACCGCTATCATCCTTCTTGGCGGTCTTGGTAGCGCATTCCCAGGTTACGACCCCAAGGAGTACGCCCAGAAGCTGAGCGGCATGTTGACCAACAACGGTCAATAAGCGCAATGCGCAATCAGCAATCAGCGCCTCAAAAGCACGCATCAGCTGCTCAAGAGCTGAGAAGAGACGTTGTTGTGCTCAAGGAAAGGATAATGAAAAGCAGCAACTGGTTGGATTTTGGAACGCAAGAGAAGAAAGAGACGAGATTATATCGGACGGGAAAGGATAGTGAGCGTGAAAGGATTAGGACACCCCACACCTGCTTCAATAATCTCATTGCACGCTACTTTCAGGCAAAGGGCTGCTACTACCCCGGTCTTACCTCATAGGCAAAAGGCGTCGACCTCACATGTATCACTTATGGAGCCTGACACTGTCCCTTTTTTTCAATACTATTTTTTTTTTTTTTTCGAAAAGCCAATTGTTGTACCTGGCGATATACGGATAGACGAGGCATGTAAAGCATCTTTCTCTACAAATCAGAACTATTATCTCGAATTTGTCTTTCTTTGCTGCATATCACACGTACGTGCAGACAACCATGCAACGCCGGCGATGTTGGTGTGCCTCCTACCGAACTACCAGACATGGAGACCTTGTTCAAGCTGGTAGTTGCAACTGCTACACAGTATATACATGCAGCCCGTACCTCACCCACAATCAACGCATGACCATATGAAAGCTGGTGGTGCTTGTCCGTCAAGTGTGCACTGCACGGATCTCTGTACTCCTCAGTACGCACTACGCATGCAACGCCTGGCTATGTGATAGTCTCTTTGCCCATGACACGTTTCGCCTGGTAGTTGCATTCGATTCGCGCGCCATCGTCGGCTTGCTACTATCACCACCAATATCAGGTCTAAGGTCGAATCTACTTGCTGAGCTTGCTCGAATCTGTACCCTGAGTGGAATTTGAGCACGTCTCGTCATGATCTTGGACAATACGAGGAGCTCTGGTAGTCTTGTAGGGATCAAGGTGAACGGCATGAAGTGGCACCCCAGCTTCCTCTCTCTTTTCTTGCTGAGATGCACTACCTCGACGCCTGCGAAAGTCTGTCTGCTTGGCAGTGCTGCACTACCAGACAGGTTCGGAGAGATCTTAGCAGCCGTGGAGGTAGGGGATCTTACTTCGGCATCCAGTCGATGACCACAACGTGCGCTCGTGTAGGTACTGTGGTAGTTGCACATACCAAAGAGGGTAGAGGAGGGCAAGCATGGTAGATCCAATTGCTGTGGTAAACCGCATCATGATGTCAACTCGGCTGGGCTATATGGATAGGCAGGGTTGGAGGTCGAGATTGGAGCTGGCAAAGAACGTTTGTGGTATGGACAGAGTCGCGCTTACTTTCTATCTGGAGAAGACAGTATGATCATAACGAATTTGGTATTGTACAAGATGCAATCATCTTATATATGTACAGTCAGTATATGGCGTCGTGACTGGCCGAGCGCCACGCCTTGATATGGCTGTCTCGGATCCTTCAGGCCTTTCACTCACGCGGTCGCTATGATCTCCGCGCTCTATTGCCTGAGGGCACACTGTATGAGCAGTACTACCAGCCCGGAAGCAGAGTCCTTGTCACCGTTCCCTATTCCACCTCATCAATTGCCTCATTTCGTCAAGAATTCCCTGCTCTGTCCTCCCAAGGCTCCCAATTGATCTATCGCATCAACCTCATCACAGCCTCAAGG
This sequence comes from Elsinoe australis, assembly GCA_007556505.1. Classification (NCBI taxonomy): domain Eukaryota; kingdom Fungi; phylum Ascomycota; class Dothideomycetes; order Myriangiales; family Elsinoaceae; genus Elsinoe; species Elsinoe australis. The sequence goes on from SWCS01000012.1 coordinate 476,852, forward strand.
CACCACCAAAACCCCCATACTCCCCGCCTGACTCACCACGCTCCTAGCAATCTTCTCCAGCCCCAATCCCCTCAACTTCTCCTCCTCCCCCTTGATCCTCGCAATCTCAAAAACATGTTTCAGACTCACGGTCCCCACGACCCCCAGCTTGCTGTTCCCGGCAAGATCCTTCCCGCTGGCCTTCCCGCTCTTCTCCACAGCGTACGCCCCCCGTCCATCAAGCCCCTGCGCCACCACCTCCCCCGCCGCGCCGTCTTTACTCGCGGCCTCAGCCGGCGTCGTCGACGAGGCCTTGCTCGCGCTCGCCACCTGCGCCGCCACGGCCGCGCCCAGCGTGCGCGGTCCGGCCGTGTTCCCTGCGCCTCGCAATCGGTTCTTGATGGGCGCTACCCCCGCGGCGGAGAGCAGCAGGGTCGAGGTGGGCGGGGTGCGGATCGTGAAGGTGAAGCTGCGGTCTGGGCGGACGGTGACGAGCGCCGGGATCGGGGTGCCGGGGATGTAGTGGGCTGTTCGGGCGTTGAATTCCTGAGGCGGGTCAGTGGGAGAAGGAGGAGGCAGGAGAGGAGGTAGGGGGAAAGAGGAGGGGACGGGGAGCGTACTTTGCAAAAGTCCATGCTTTTCACACCTTTGCTACCTAGGGCGGGACCCACGGGTGGGGAGGGGGAGGCTTGTCCTGCGCCGACGAGGAGCTTGACTAGGACGTCTTTTGCTAGGGCTTTTTTGGACATTGTGGTGTGTGGGAAGGAGGACGAGGGGAGATGGGGTCGGGAGGGTGAGGAGGAAGAGAGTTGCGCTGCGAGGCTCTCGCAGTGTGTTGCTGAGGCTGTCGCGGGTGCAGTAGCGTGAACCAAATTGACTCTATCCGGCGATGAGGGATACAGTTGGCTTATGGGTTCTGTTTGTAATGCTGCGGTATACTCTGAGCTCGGTCATGTACCGCCTGGAGGTGCAAGTTCTAGAAGTCGGAGGTCGGAGGTCTAAAAAAGTTCTGGGTCACGTGAACGAATGCCATACCGAACAGATCTGGCTTTGACTATCAGATTATGTACTTCGCTACGTGAATGCGAGACTGTCAGAATCATGAGTATATGCGACATAAGACGAATTGGTACAGATTTGAATTCATGGGTATAGATATATTTCCAGTAGGCCTCAAAGCCTATACTCATCGCTAAGCCTACAATCTAATAATTTGGGTATCATAGTCATAACGTGAGAATCATGTTTTTGGGTTGTTCGGCCGTGTCCAATACCCTTCCAACCATGCAGGAAGACCAGCGAAAACCACGGACAATGAAACAAGACCACCCCATCGAAAGCTGAGGCAGTCCAAAGAAAGCCGACCACACAATCATGCATTCTGAGCCTCGCTCCTCCTTCTCTTCAAAATACCCTCTGCTTCCTTCACAATACCAGACTTTCCTTCCTTCCTCATCTCCCTCTCCTTGATCCTAACCCTCTCTTTGAGCTCCTTCCTCGCGGCTTCCCATTCCGCCCTGTCGACGCCACTTGCGGGGCTGGTGAAGCCGCTGCCACCGCCAGCGGTAGCAGCACTGGAGCCCGCAGGGATCTCCTCAGCGAGACGGTCAGCCATTTCGGCATCATACTGCCTCTCCTTGGCGCGAATCGCGTCGGGGTCCCGCTCTCTGGCTGTAGCCAGGAAGTCAAGGCTACCACTGTCGCTATCTTCGTCCTCGTCGTCGCCGTCCTCGCTGTCGTCGGACTCGTAGTCCATGTCCATACGCTGAGGGGCGGCGCTTGGTGCGGGTGCGCCAGGACTGCCAGGCGAGATGCTCATGGCGTCTTCCTCGGCGTCCGAGGTCTCGTCGTCTTCAGGGCTAGTATCACCGGCTGGCATGAAGCAGGAAGCGTCAGGCAGCTGACTTGGCGGGAGGATCTCCGTTCTTGTGTCGACCAACTCTTTGTGGAAAGCCATACGCGCTGTCCGGCCTGTTGCGTGATCATTCTCGCTGAGCAGGCGCGCGATCTTCTCAGGGTAACGCCGAGGTGGGTTTGTGCGGGACTCAGCAGGCGCGGCGTTGTTGTCCATTCTCGAGTGGCGGGACTCGACATTGATGGCGAAGTTGTCAGCTGGGTAGACACCTCCAAGACCAGAAACTTCGAATTGAATAGACTTTCGGTCTTTGGGTGGTTGTGATGATATGGGTGAGGCGGCAGGGAAGGTGAGCTCCTGTTCAGCAGGGATGGGGTTGTCATCGAGCTGCATGGCCTCTGGAAGCTCAGTGGCGTCGTTGAGAGGACCTTTTCTGTCACTATTGCCTAGAGAAACTGAGCCAGCACCAGCTGTGCCAACTGGCTGCTGAGCAACGCTGTGGTACAAAAAGGCATTGTAGATCATAGCTTCTACTGTCTTGGCATCGCCAGATAGATCTGTGCAGAATTTGGCATTGTTGTAGAAGATGATCGGTCCATCTTCTCTTGCCTTTTTCCTCTTGGTCGAGGTCGTCTTCATACCAGAGCTGGTCATGCCGGAGGAGTCGCCGTGAACCATTGGGAACGGAGATTCTGTAGTCTCTGGCTCCTCATCCGAAGAGGTGTCGCTACCAGTGCTGCTTTGATGGTGGAAGAGAGGAGTGTAAGCAAGCTTTTGCTCCTGTTGCAACATCTCGCTACGGGATGGTCTCGATGCAGAGCTGCTGCCCTGCTGTGAGATCTTGAGTCTCTTCCTTGGGCTGCCGCGTTCCGACGACATGGTATTCGAGTTGACAGCCCCGCCGGTTGAAGGTGTGTTGTCACCATCACTGCTAGTCTTGGTGACGGTGCGACCGCCCTTCCATCGGACCTTTCTCCCGTCAGTGGACAGTTCCAGCTTCTTGGATCGCTCCTGGATCGCACTCTGAACGAATTCTGGAGTAGCGTTCAGAGTATGTATCTGAGCCATATTGGCAAGCAAGTTGAGATAAATCCATCCATGTCCCTCTTCCGGTGGCGACATGGTCTCTGCACCAGGAGGAGAGAAGCCAAGGTGCCTGATGTATCGCATGTTTTCCGAGGGGACCTGCGCTCGGTAGGGATCCAGATCAAGTGGTCGAGTGGGTCTTTGCTCAAGGGCCTGCTTGGTGAGCTTACGAGGCTCTGGCTTCTGTTGCTTGGCCTTGTCGGTAGCGGCAGGATCAGACTGCGCGTTGTCGGCAGCCTCCTTGCTGGCAATAATCTCGGACATAATCATTGCTTCGCGTACACCCTCTGAAGGCGCTTTGAGACCATTGCCTTCAATCTCTGAGCGGTCCATCTTGGCAGCCATCTGACTAACCTCTTGCTGCTGTTGGGGTTGATGATTTCCCGTTACGGCACCCTTGCCAGCGAAGATTTGTTCAAGTCGACGGACGATGAGCTTCTTCTTGGATTTTTCGGTCATAGCTGACGGTTGTCGTGGAAGTAAGCCCTCCGGGATATCGTGAAGATAGGTCTGGATGTTCTGCTGGCGCGACTTGGAAGTCGTCGCCATAGGCTTCCTAGTTGTATCCGAGGAGGACTGGGCGGAAGAGCCCTGACCAGAAGCAGACATGTAAGCCGAATCGGCAAAGGGGTTCGACGCGGATGATGTGACCGACTTTTGCTGAAGCAAAGCAGGTGTGCTTGCTTTTGGCAAATTATTGGCAAAGTCGAGAGCAGACTGTGGATTGAGCTCTAACGCGAATCGGCGCAACATCTCTTCCAGCTCCTTCTTCTTTGAGACAGGAAGTCCATGTACTCTAACCTCGAACAGCTTTTGGTCCTTCAAGTGGGAGTCGTGGAGCTTCTCGTACTTCTTCAGCTTCCTCTTCAATTTCTTGTTCTCAATTGTCAGGTCATCGATGACACCTCTGAAATCTTCTGTGCTGCTGTTATCGGTACCTAGGTGGAGTAGGCCGGTACGAAGCTGAAGAGAGCCAGGAGATGGCTGACCAGCGTACTGGTTTCGAAGGTGGGCAGGAACGCCGTCTGGTGGTGTCTCATCGGATGAAGAATGCTGGAGGAAGAACGGTGGTGAGTCTGGGGATTAGGTCAGCCACGTTAATACGATACAGAGAAGAACATATCGTACTGTCGACAAAGGATGTGCTATTCCTTGATGCATAGTTGTTGGATCTGTCGAACCACTTCTCGGCGTTGCTGCTCTCCCCCGAATCGTCCTTGCCGATTAGAGGTTTCAAGCTCGACGGTGAGCTTGAGGGTCTCTTGATAAGTTCTTGGGGACGCTGGACAGATGCTGAAAGCGGTTCATGACTGCTTGCGCGACCGGGTCGAGGAGAGTGTACTAAAGATACAGACTTGTGTGCAGGTTGTCGACGAGGATGTAAACTGCCAGATGACTGACTATTGCTACTGGACGTGTCGACATCCATAGTGATGGAGAATCTAGGTATCTAGATTGTATTGTGGAAGCTGATCGCCGATGTTATCCATGTGATGACTATATTCGTGCACAGCTCAGGGTGATTGTCGCCACTTTGATATTTAGAAATAGTTGTATATAGCAGCGCGCGTAGGTTGTTCTGGACAGGTCAACGTTGGATGGAGAAGAACCAGGCGAGGGAAGGGGATGCAATACCTCCAATAGCGCAGAGTAGGGGCCTAGGTCGGGTGATGACAAGGCAAGCTGTAAGGAAAATCCAGAGCAGAGGGGGGGCATGCGCAGTCAGCTCGCAAATCGAACAAGTGAACCAGTTTGCCCAAGATCCAGCGAGCCGTCAAGGGCGGACATCGTTGAAGAACAGGCGCATCGACAGGGACATCGGGGCGGAGACGAGACAGAGGAGTGGCCGGAGATTCGAGATCGATAGTAGTGCGCGCAACGAACATCGATCGCAGCCATTTGGGGAGGTGGAACGAGAGGCCAGTTTGTGCTCATTGTCGCACGATCTGTGTGGATTTTGGCTTTGAATGGGAATCGACGTCAAGCAGAGGCCAAGCCGTGCATCTGGACTTGGACCCTGGCGAGGTCTGGCCCGTCATCTCTGGCCTGGCCTAGGATCGAGCTGCCGGGCCCTGCTGCAAGGGCCCTTGGCATTTGCTTTCTCAAGCCTGTCTCTGCGACTAACCTTATTATTGAGGCGCATCGGCGATACAGGACACTGTGGTTATACATGTTTCCTCTGCATCCTCGACAGTAGAGACGCCCTGCCCTGTTCATGTTCAGGTGTCTAATTCATAGCGCTTTTTCATTCTGAATTGGAACTCAACGGAAGACGAGCAGCAATCCGCCTGATATCTTTGTTAATGCGACCCATCCGTGCAATGCAGAAGGTGGGGCGTGAAGCCATCGGAGCATTGTCACAGTATCCCCCCAATGTGCGATCTGGGCAGCCGTTTTCCTCTTTGTGTACCTATAAGACAAGATGCATCGCGATTCATCGAAACGATACAGTCGGGCGAGCCCATTTGTGAAGTTATCGGGATGACCTCCAACACGGTGCTCTTCCTCCTCGTGCGATTCCCTCCGTAGAGGTGATGGAGACCTGACAAGTGCTGGCGCCCAATGATGTATCATTTCGAGCCAAGTAGGCCCTGATCATCAAACGATTACACGGTATCGCATCGTTCCGCGCGTGCCTGGTGTCCGAGCCTGCGGGAGCGTGCGCTAATCAGATGATATCGCCGATCTGTCCCCCGATCATCGTGCGGCTCTGCGCTAGTTCTTTCGCCAGACTGTCGAGAAATCTCCGATGACGACCTCGTGTTACGAAGGGTCCAAGGTTCGTACGAGCTATATTGATGCACCTGAAGCTGTCAGACTTCAGTCACTGCATGGTTTAGGAGCACATTATCCTATGAGGAGCCAGGTTGCATATTCAACGTGCTTGGTGTATGGTATTGAACTTGTGTTCGTCTTTCGCTGGAGGCGAGTGCGAATGCAGCACGGCTTAACAGAGCTGCGTCTTTGCCGGGGTCGCGCCAGCAGAGTCAACAAGGAAATTGTATGCAGTAGCCCTTTTGCAAGAATTCTGTAGGCAAATGTTGTTATTCGTAACGATGCCGACCCCCAAACCAATCTCAATGGGTATCCAAATGCCAACGCCAGATATGCACCTATAGCTCGCTGCCAGTCACACAAATCTCATGCCCCTTCCAAATATCTAACGCCTTCTCTCGCCCTCTCACCCTTGCCTACAGCACCACCGATGCCTTCCTTGACCTCTATCAATCTTCTCGTCCCCTCTTCCCAACTCCTCCTCATGTCTTCCATCTGATCCAGGCCCTCCACCTCAAGTTTCACTTCCTGCGCCTTCTGCACCTCCGACTCTTCCGTCTTGACCGCCCGTTCGTTCCACGCCTTCTGCTCCGCTTCTAATGCTTGTATATGATCCTGCGCAACTTTCGTCGGCATATTCCGCCGCATATTCGCCAGCTGCAGCGTGAGGTACTCGATCTCCGAAGAAACGGACTGTATCCGTCGCGCAAGCCTGTGATCGAATGGCTCCGTCTCTGCACAGTATTAGTAACTCGGATCTTCACAGCGCTGTCATGCGCGTGCCTAAGCAAGCACTAGATAGAAATCACCCTCCATCTCCCCAACTAGCCCCTCCAACTCCTTCCCCTCAAGCCCATTAATGCTCACGTTCCTTTTCACATCCCCAAACGTCCGCTCAATGAAACCCTGCACCAACTCCTCCACCCTCCTCCTCATCGGATCATCATCCCCAGTCATCCCCACTGCCTGCCCGTTCTGTCCCTCCCCCGACGCGTCCGCCCCTCCTCCCCGTGACTGTGCATTAGGCGGGAAATGCAAATCGATCTTCTCCCTCGCGACGCCCGACGCAGACGAAATCAGGTGCTGCAGATCCGACGGGGATTGGAGTTCGATTTTGCGGTGGGTCGTGTCCATGTTGTCCTGAGGTATCTATTCAGTCGTTTTCAGTCGTGATTTATGGGCGAATTGCGGCGGAGAGGTTCATTGCATTGTAAGACTAAGAGGGCGTGACGGTGTCGAGGATTATTTGATTCTGAGCTGTGTCGGCGGGACGTGTTTTGTTTAGGGACGCCTGCAGATCTTCCCGCGCGGTGATTCGGCGCGCGACGGAGAAGTGCCCGCGTAGGGCTGTTAGCGCGGTATGTGGGATGCGGGGAAGTGTTATTGGGCCTTGGTCTGCCTGAGCTTGTTATCATTGGATTGGGGTAAGGCGATGATGACAGGCGGTAGATACGGGATGGACCTAGTTTGATGCTTGGAATGGTGCAGGCATGTTGGAAGGTAGAGAAACAATGGCATGAGTAATTCTTTTTCAATGTTGAGCTTGATTTCAGAGAGGAGTATGGACGCTATCAAACAGCGCCTAACACCGTGGTATGTCTCCACCAATGTGCGCGCGTCCTGAGAAGCAACCCGGCTTGCTTACATTCCTCTATAGCCCCGTAAAGAAGAACTCCTGTCTCGAGAGACGAAATCTGTATGGAAAGGAAATCGTGGTTGACCGTGTGATCTCATGTCTGTCTGTGTTCGTGTACCTCGTTACTGCGGGAGCATTGCGGCCGCCTCCTCGTCAGTAAGGATGATGTCCTCTACTGGATCTGGCTTCCGTTCGAGATCGGAAGAATCGTAATCAATGTATGATGGCAAGAAGATATCTGTGGTTCGATCAATATAATAGCCTGGCGAATCATTAGGAGGTTTTAACATACCTTGGTTCCAATCGAAGCCCTGCGAGGACTTGACGCAAGTGACCTGTAGACTTGGTCAGCATGTTTGATCAATTCTGAAAGGTTGCTCGAAGGCTGCTTACAAGTCTGGGGGGTCCATCTGGTCCGGCCACGTTAATCACGGTGTACTCCGAGTGCGAGAGGGAGGTGCCTGATAGTGGGTCAGCTTGTTCGTTTTGTGCTTGGCTGGTGGGGATATATCTCGAGATAGACATACCCAAAAGCGAAGGTCTCCTGTCGGACTCTTTCCTCCTCTTGCTCTGTGTCGATGAGTCTGCTGACGTTATAGTAGAGCCCATGCTGGGTGACGCCGATGACGGAGTGCGAGGAGAGGAAGCAGCTTGATAACTTGAGAAGGATGAAGCAGCGGAATCTGAAATTGGAGTAGCTGCTGAGGATGATGACGAAGCTATGCAGCTGCCGCCGTAGCTGCTCTGTCTTGGTCGTCTACGCTTGGGAATGGCAATAGATGAGGACATGGTCGGTGTTGGTCAATGCCGAGGGAAACCGAAGTGATCAGTTGTCGTGTTGTTGCATGTGAATTTGAAAGTGACAACAGTATAGTCTCACAGAACAAAGAGCAATATGAGCAGAGACACGGAAAGTAAAGTGATCTCTGGTTGTTGAAAGTTGGATGCAAGTTGGTGGTCCATCTGGGTTCGGGGTCGAGCAGATGACATGATAGCTGCTCCGAGTCACGCTCGAGCGCATGACTCAGGCACTCATGCATACATTCTACTCGATCAGGCAATCTGTTAACCGATCTTTGGATGGCCTCATAATGCAGGGATTCCGACTTGCAGGCAAAGTCGTAAACAGTGTCAGTCATCACTCATCACGACGGCACAAATCTTTCAGATATTTCTCGCATTACAGGCCGTATACTTCTGTCTACCATACAACTCCCAACATACGATAACATGTACAAGGTCCATTCCTCCTCCAGAATCCAGGCAGCCAGGGTATCTCAAGTCCAACTCACAAAAGGGGGGAGAGTAAAGATAAGGTAAGGTAAGGGTTCGTCCATCAACAGAGATGAATCAGTTGCGCAGTGCTTTGCTGGTTGCAGTCTAGCTCGGGGTGGTCGTGAGAATATAGTGGTGTAATAGTACAGATGGGTCGTGTCAAAGTCGAATGATGAATCGATTACCAGCCTCGCTTGCGGGCGAACTTCTTGTTCAGTAGTACAAGGAGTCGTGGCACATTAAGAGTGATGTAATCGAGGTCCAACTCGTCGTTACCATCCTTTTGCATCTCCAGAAGATCGTCAAGCTTGAGATCGAGCTCGAAAATACCTCTGTTACGACCCTTGTACCAGAGAGAAATGATGAAAGTTCCAGGACTCGGGCTGGTCATGTTGAAATATGTGCCTCCCTTTCTGTTTTCAGGAATGTTGGATCGGACTAGCACGCCATCCTTCTCTGCCTGTGCATGGGAAAGCTTGTAAGGGCCAAGCACCTTCTGGTTACCAGAGCGTTTGGTTTGACTCTCGGCTTGGCCACGGACGTTGTGCAAATATGACTTGTAGGTGTCAAGCTGTCCGACAAGATAGTTGTTGTGCTCAATGATGGTCGAGTAAACCTCCTCAAGCTTCTGTGTCTCAACAACAACCTTCTCCTTGAGCGAACCAAGGTGGTGCAGTTCTTGCTCAACCTCGTCACGCAGAGATGCGAAACCATCTGACTTCTCAATCGCTCCCATCTCTTGCAACTGGTTGAGTAGCTCCATGGCCCTGATACCCTTTCGAACCATGACAGAGTCGTTCTTGGTCGTGGCTGCTGCTTCAGCAATCCTGTCAAGTCTAAGAGGTCGTCTCGTGACTACAGCATTTCTGGGCAGAGTTCTGAGGATCATGACAAAGGTAGATTTGGCCTCCATGAAGTAGACCTCCTCTTCAGTTATATCCAGCGCAGCAGTCAGATCGTCCAGAGCGTGCTCCCATCTGCTGAAAAGTGGTAGATTGATGGCTCGGTTCTCCTTCCTAGGTAACTGCGAAGGCGCATGACCCAGCTCTTGCAGCAATTGAGCCAAGTGAGAGCTCTCATCCCTGGTGAGAATGTTCTGGTGCTTCTCGAGGAGGGCGTGCACAGCGTAGACTTCGTTGAGCGAAATGGACAATTCGAGGTCCTTCTTCGAGAGTGCCACGTAGTTATCCATTTCCAGCGACTCGTAGAAATCCTGAACTTCGCAGAGATTGAGCAGAAATTTGTTCATACGCTCCTTGTTGTCGTAGACGAAAGGCTGTAGCGAGGCCATGTAGGGCTCCTTGGCGTAAGAAGGCTTGTTGGCCAGATTTTGCAACATCTTAGCAATCTGGAATATGTTAGCGCTAGCTCGACTTCAGCAAATCTTTGAATACATACGTAGGTAAGTGTCCTCTTTGGGTTCTCCGATGGGGGCTGCTCGATCAACATGTATGATCTGGGCGTGACTATCGCAGGGTTGAGGAAGCGCAGGAAGAAGAAACCGCCGATCAATGTACAGATTGTGGTGTCGTGAGCATCCGGGTACTTGCGCCTGGACAAACTGCGAATCTGCTTGCAAATCCATCGGATGCCGTACGGCACTTCGTCGATGCCTGCGATGATGGTGTCCAGGAATTGATTGGCCAGTCTCGTGAGAGTTTCAATCCTTGGTTGGATGACCTTCTGTACTTCTCTATTGGATGCGGCCTGCTCTGCTGTGACGCCCTTGGGCAGATAAGAGGGGAGGGGGTTGCCGCTGCCTTCAATCTGGGCAACCATATGCTCGTAAACTTTGAGGGGGTTGATCTCACAGTCAAGGTCTCGGACGGAGCAGAGTGAGTTGATCTCCTCGGATAAAACCTTCTGAAGATAACTCTGGCCGGGACCGCGGCGAGTGTAGGTTGTCATCATTCGAGAGACGGGTGTGTTGGCGCGGAGGAGAGATGAATAATCGGTAGTATTATCGAATTGGTAAGTCAAGACGGACTGTCGTCACTTGTTAGAATGGCTGCAATTGTAGGCACGCGAGCTCTGAGCATACCTGAAACATAGTGAGGAGCAAGTACTCTTCACGACTGTCATACTGGTTTCCGTAAATGGTGAACATGACCGTCTGAAGCAGCTGATCAATCTCGGCCATGGTCACCAGACGACAAAGATGCGCAATGTGCCGAGGCTCGGACTGGAGCAGGAACAATAGGTTACCATATCGCTGTGTCTTCTCGTCGTTCGGAAAAGATCCCTCCGTCAATTCGGTGGCATCGTCAAGTGTTTCGGCAACTTCGTTTCGCTACATTGCGTCAGCATCAATTATCACAGACGAACCGATACTCCATACTTCTTCCTGTGCCATACGATTCTGGACAAGCAATGCGATTCTCGAATCCAGGTACCGAACATCTTTTTCGAGCACGAAGTTCTTCTTCGATTGTGTCGAGATCTTAGTCTTGAGCTCTCGCAGGATCTTTTGAGCTAAGCGATTGGCGTTAGTTCGTGGATCTCTGCATCAGACACGTGGTATGGCTCACCCTTGGCAAGGTCATCCTCTATCTCTAGATCTCTTTGGTTCGCATTCATAGACAAGTACAAAGCGGTTACGGAGTACCGCTTTGACTGCCTGGTAGACCGGACGCCATCACGAGAAGCTCGTGTGTCGGCTCGGTTGAGAGCTGGAAGGTATGAGGACGAGGATCCGCTCGACGTCCTCGAAGGCGCATGAAGCGCCGCGATTGACATGATGTGTGGTTACAGGACTTTGTGGTTGTAGTCTCCTGCTCTTTCAATGGTCGCAGGCGTGCAGAATGCACATGCGAGGCGTCCTTGGCTGCTCGCACTGCGTACAAAGGGGTACAGAATGCCGGCGGTAAGCAGGTACAGTGGTGTGCGACAGGATGCTCTTCAGTATAGTGTCGTTTCGAGGACGTCGGACTTGAGCGACAAGAACAATCGTAGTCAAGCGACAAGTATGGCGTGGTGAAACAGAGTCGTAGTGGTGGACAGGTGCCTTGCAGCAGTGAATGGTTCCAGTCGGCAAGCGCAACGTGGATTGCGGGTGTGGACTGGACAGCGGATGGGAGAGGGGCGTGGGTGATGGAATGGGAGAATGGGAAGTAGACCCAAACGGTTCGAATGGCCACAAACGGCGGGCTCGTCGGGATGGCAGACGAGGAATGCAGAGGGGAGGGTATGAGGGAGAGAATTGGGTGGACGATGGTAAAGGGATGCGTGCTGGGGATAGTGGCAGACGTCTTGGTTGGTGGGGACGCCGGAGGAATCGTTTCAGATCCCTGCCCGACTCTAAAGGGGACAAATGGTCTGAGCTTCACCGTTTTTAGGTCTCACTCGTCTGCGCTGCCATGAAAAGTGCCCTGCGCTATTCGACGATTGGATTTTCATTGGTCCATAGCTCTCCTTTCTTGAGCTCTCAAGAGCTTCTTTCCCGGCGGGCAGGACTGCTTCGTGCGAACCGCAGCGACTATAGGATTGGGTTGGAAACAATATTCGGATGCTAGTGACACGAAACGAGGAATGCGAAATAAAACCTAACTACGTAGTCTTTGGCGGAGCAACCAACGGACTCCCCGATCGAATGCTGCAATCGTTTGCGAACCTGAACGCGCCGTTGGCCATGGTCTCTCACCTTCGGATGGAAGGCCGGACTTTGCGACCAGTCTTGTGAGCCCGACCATTGCTCAAGCAAAGCTTGACTCCCCACCACCGAGCCAGCTACCCTGAGCACACGACTACGAAGAAGCAATGCCTGCCTTACTTAGGCATCTTTCGCGTGCGCAGTCGCATATACTAAACATCTCAAGTAGTCTCCTGGTCCTGAGACACAAGCTGTCCTAGTATAGGACCTGGGCCAACCCGTAAATCTAACGGCATCCAGGCACGGCCTGCTTCTCGATTTCTTTGTCATGACCTCAGATATCCAACTGCCACAGCGGCGAAATGGCTTCTTGGTCCTTCCTTGTTGTCGAGCGATTGCCTTGGCTTGTATTTGGGCACAACTGACATTGAAAATTAGGTCATGAATATATTGGCATAGCCCTATGCTGTTACTAGCTTCATGTCTGTGCATTGGATTGCGCCTTGACCATGACTCACTCGCCCTGTACCTGTTCGATCGCCTTTCGAGAACTCTGCCGAATTTCGGTCCTAGACGGGTCGAACTGAACTGACCAAGGTAGATTCATTGTGTACTGAAGAACTCCTTCCCAACTCTCAAATCCCTTGTGTTATTGCAAGCCCAAACCAAAACGAATCAGGACAGGTACCAACACTTCATAATCACGACCGAGCCCATAGCATGAAAAGATCATGTGAGACTCTTCATTTCCTGAGTGGAATACCATAAAGCTCCCAGTCCTTCTTTTTCTTCTTCTCTTCCTCCTTCTGCTTCTTCTTCTCTTCCTTCTCTGCGTCCTTGAGCTCCTGAGTCTTACTTCCTTCTCCGCACACTCTCCACTCGTTCCTGTGGCTTTCTGGCGGGCCCTGCACCCAAGATCCATCGCATGTCACATGGCTGGTGATGACATGGCCATGTAGACCCCATTTCATGACATCTGACCTCCTCACGCGACAAATATTCCGTTTGTTGCAGGAATGCTTAGAGGGGCAGTCTCCTCGGACGTTTGGGTAGTTCTTGGGGATGCACTGGTTCGTGGCTTCGTCGCAGCAACCGTACTCGTGCTTGTGGGCCATGGTGATGGTACACATGGCGGACATGGCGACCAAAAGGGATGCAGTGGCAATCTTCATATTGAGGAGTGCGAGGTCGGGTAACTGGTGTTGTCTTCGCTGTTAGGGATCTTCGAAGTAAGTGGTGTTGAAGGTGGCTGGCTTCGTGCTGCGGGATTTTGAGAACTAGGATGGAGCAGGCGCAAGGGGTCTTTATAGGTAGCCTCTGACAGTGAGGCGAGTCAACTCGTCTCTTCCCATGCTCCAAGGTTCGTAAGCTGCATATAAATTGCAAACCTCATGCGTTGGCAGACTAGCTGAGCGCGCAGTCAATCTGAACATTGGGTAACGAGGTACATGACGCATTTCATCCAAAGAAGGAGATATGGGCTGACTGTTCTGAGATGAATTACTACTTCACAGTCCAGCTTGCTGCTTCTTCCTTTCTACCATCTCCTTCAGAGGTCGAAGATGAAGAGGAATCTCTTGACCCAGCCATGTCGCCCTTTGCGTATGGTCTCGGTAGTCATCTCCAGTGTTCGGATGTACAAGCGCAGACAAAGGTCCTCGATGAATTACCAGCCATGGAATGAAGGCACCAAATTGGGCAGGATTGAAGACATTGACCTCGAACATGGCTATTGGGTGTGGCCCGATCGGTTTGTCCCACAAGCGGTAGATTCGCAATTCTGGGAACTCTCTTCGAATTCTCTCCCAGAGCTCTGCAGCATACTTTGTTTCGTACTCAGAGTTCTGTTGGAAGTAGATGTGGATGTCGAAACCACCGCGGATCCCATTGGTCACGGGACCTGCGAACTTTGTGTAGGCTGAACTCTGTTGGGCTGCTGGTGGATTCTTGTACGACTTGCCGTCATCTGAGATTTCACTGCAGCGATCAGAAGCTGCGATTCTGCGGATTGATGATGGACCTACGTTGGCAAAGGCTCCAAATTCTCATAGCCCTTGAGCGGTGATTCGTACGTGTACAGAAGAGGATCCGCCATGTTGATGCACCGTGTCTGGAGCTGGATTCGGTAGCAAGCTCTGTAAATGAAATGGTTGTCTTTCAATATGTGCGAATCGGAAGTGGATGTGACAGCGAACTATATATCTGCCTTACCATAACCATGTTAAGCTTCCCGGGGGCTTCTCGTAAGCAGCGCGGAATCAAGGCGCTTACGCTGTCACGTAATCGCGCCTTGAGACATTGTTTGCCAGTATGGCTCGGACAAATGCGATGGGCTTACCTAATGGGTTGCTCGCATTTGCAGGATGCATCAGAAGCTAAATGTAGTCTGATCGTGTGGTGTACATGGGTTGCAATAGTATAGCGAGAGTTGATTGTTCATGTTCTTTGCTTGTCCATTGACGTCACCCGAAATGGGAAGGCGCGTCGCTTCTGCCCGAACGCGTCGAGGCTAAATTGATTCTTTGGTTGATCAACCCGCATTCCTATGTATTTTACATGTCCAAGCACATGCATATTCGATATTATTATGGACGACATGGACGACACTGGAGATCATAGACTTCGCGATCTCAAGCTCGAGCTGAAATCCTGGGAGAGATCATTCGCTGCTGCTCATGGAGGGCGTAAACCAGCAAAGGCAGACATCAAGGCCGACGCAGCGATATGTACACATACTGCTCCGAGTAACGGACGCGATCTGACACCATATAGCTGCCAAATACAAGCAGTATGATTTGCTTTGTCGACCAGAGAAGAAGCTTCGGTCATCCCCTCAGCGATCACGAGCGACAACACAAGACCCGACCCAGTCAAAAGATCATGTTGGACGACCAGCAATTCAGGTAGTAACTCCGAGCAAGTCCAGAACAATATCATCAGTGGGAAAGTCCCCTGGCAAGTCGCCACTACCTACAGCAATGTCACCGACTCCTCAAGCACTGCGGCAACGTCTAGGTCCAACTCCTCAAAAGGATGGCCAGATCCTGAGCTTGTTTGATAGCATATGCACGGGCACTCCATCAAAACGTCGCACAGCCTTTGCAGACATCGACGTGAACATAGCAGCAACACCCAGCAAGAAGCACGGTCCTGCTTCGAGTATAGAAAGCGAAGAAACGGAAAACGCCCGACTGGGTAGGACACCTACATCGAGTGGGAAGAGGTACATGCTTGACACATTCGCGACTCCAGTGAAACGGAAACGAGATGAGGTCGCACAAACGCCGTCCAGTGTAAGAGGCGTAAACTCAACGCCACAGTTCTTGCGCCGGACAAATATACTATTTTCCAAACGACTGGATCCCGTGCAGGAAGCGGACGAGGATGTGATTGCGAAACCTCAGCCGCCTTTCAAGAAGAGGAGCTTGGTTCGGAGTCTCAGCAGTATTATCAAAGGTTTGAAGGCACAGGAAGAAGACAAGGCGGACGAGGACCTTGAGCTGTTGAGGGAAATGGAAGGAGATCCGTTCGAGCGTGTTCCGAGGGCACAGATGCAGCGAAGACCGCAGGCGGAGAGCCAGAAGCAAGCAGAGCGGGTGCCGGAAACGCAGGTGGAGATGCCTCTCGGCCCTGACATGCTGCCTGTGTCTGATGGTGAGCTGAGTGACAAGGACCTGGTGGGTAGTCTGGACGCGAACGGTCAACCCAGAAAAGTGTGGAAGAAGAAAGGTCTCAAGAGGCAGACCAAGCAAGTGAAGAGTAAGTTGCCCACCCTGATACACTTCACGATCAGTACTAATATGAACCAGTGCGACCTGCCCCTCGACCAGCGAAGACAGACGACAGACCTGCCACGGATCTTATGGACTTTAGTTCTGTCAAAGACGACAAGTCCGACCAAGAGCTTCTTGCCAACGGAAGCGACTCTGATTTTGACGATTCTGTAACGCACATCAATACGAAGCCGGGAAAAACAAGGGCGGAGTCATCCAAGCCAAAGAGCCAGGATTTGGCGGCTGAGAAGGTGCCGCAGAAGAAGAAAAAGGTCAGCGCCACGGCCCATGCCAACTACTGCCGTCTGAAGATCAAGAACAAAAACTCCAAAGCCAACGGCCGCGGCCGCTTTGGCAGGAGATGAATATATTCGTCATATCTCGTGATCAACTTTAACCTTGTCGTGTGGTATATCTTCGCGATCTTGACACGAGCATGGCTCGCCTTCACCTCGTGCTCTGACCACACGTGTCTGCGGGCAGCGAGCGGCACACTTCTCAGGCACTTTCCCTTACCATCGGCTTTCCAATGACGGCTAAGCAAGCATCACTTGCTCGCTTCTAGCCTACCACCACAAGGACCTCTTGATCAAACCCCCACTCATCCACCTTCAATCACCCGTCACTTCTTCTCCCCCTTTCCCTTCTTCACCTTCTTCCTCTTACTCCTATCCCTCTTCTTCAAAGCCGTCATCCCCGCCTTACATACCTCCGCGTACCTCGCATAAAATCCATCCAATTCGTCCGGCTGTACCACCGTGCTAAGCTTCACCTTGTCCTTGTTCTTCTTCTTGCTCGCCTTATCAACCAGTGACTTGCCGTCTGTCGCCCGGATTAGGATCGGAAGTGGGTTCGGCGGATGTGTGTCCCAAAGCGGGTCGTCTGCGACTTTGACTGGGTCAGGTTGCTCGAGGGTTTCGTAGGATACTACAGAGATTAGTCAGTGTTCGGTAGAGGGGGAAGAGACTAGGTACGGCGCTTTTGGGTCAGCCATATTGAGCCGTGCCCTTCTTGTGCGCGTGAGGAGAGGACTGCGGTGAGTTGGGTGAAGAACTGGGAGCGTGAGCCATTGGTGGTCGTTGTAGCGCGCAGGAACAAGATCGTACTTCTTCGTGGCTTAGGTGGCTAGTAGCCATGTTGTCAAGCTCTGGATGGGTGCGGAATGATTATGGGGGAGGTGGTGGGGTGGTCGTATGAGGTTGGTCGTGGGTTCGCGGGGCCATGATTTCGTGTGCGCTTCACTTCCGCGGCTCCAAAATGGGAGAGTCTTCGCAAACTCACACTGTCTCTCGACCTCACACCATCCACTTCATTTCTCTGATGCACTGGTAGTGCCTGGTAGCGACCACTTCTGACACTACGCGTCCGTCTGTCGACATTCAGTCGAATCTATCTTAGCATCACACCAAGTGTCACGTGGGCAAGATCTAAAAACGGTAGCCGATCGGCGACCAAGGAGATGATAACGTGTGTTGGTTCTTTCGTGATTATCTACTCATATCTACAGACGATAGTATGATACGCTACATACGGCATCCAACAGGTCCGAGACGCAGGCGGTGTTGCTGCCGAGTTCGATACCTAAGTAGTCGTGGCTGGTATAGCTGGTAGTACCACCTGCTTCAGTACCCAAGTCTTCACTCTCGATCAGTCTACGCTGATGCACATCGATTGCTACCAACTGCTTAGATGTGTTCTCAGAGAACTGCTTCCCGCTGGCAAGCTCCACATCGGTGCTGTACTCGTCCGATGTAGTACGCCCTTCCCATCTAGGCACATCGAAAGCCTGTCCTTCAAGCTCGATGGGGACCTCGCCTTCGCCACTCCAGACACCTAGATCCCGCCCTTCGTAAGCCAGTCGCTGTAATTGGAGGAAGCTCAATGCATTCCACTCCGACATGAAGTATCCTGGTTTGTCCCTTTTGCCTCGGCATGCCCATGCAATGTTCTCGCTGAAGAAAGCAACTACCAGGAGGATGAGGCCAAGACTGAAAATCGACACCAGGCCAGCGACAGAGAAAGATGCGCTCGTGGTTGAGTTTACAATCTGATTGGAGCACATCCAGATATCCTCCTCTGCGACAGGTGCTTTGCCAGGAAGTAGGTTGTAGGGATCTGAGACATACCCAGCAGACATTGTCTGGAAATTGAGCAGCACGGTCGCGAAAAGACCTTGTACTTCTCTGATCCATTGGCCGTTCATGACATCGTTAGAGGCCAAGCTGAATCCGACTTTACTGTATTGGCTGGCCAAGAGGGCGGTAGAACCTTGATACTGCAGTGTCTTCGCCATATCTGCTCCTTCAATAGCATAGAGTACTCGACGAAGTACCGACGTCTGTTCGCGTGACATGTTCTGGGATGCTGGTAGTACGAACTCGTCAAGATCCTGCACCAGGCTGGAATAATGCATATCTTCGCATTCCGCTTCGTTAGATCCATTCTTTGCGGAGGAACAAAGATATCGTGTAGTATAGCAAGCGATGACTTGGAGAACTTGACGGGAGTAGAACAACTCCCGTCCTGTACTATGCCCATTGTTGTCAGACCCCCGAGGGAAATGCTCTGAAGCAGCAAACCATGGATCGTCTATGGCTTCGTAGTAGAGGTCAAAATTGGCGAGTATCAACAATCTGAGACGACCATTTTTGATCCAAAGCTCCGGAATTGGAATGAAGGTTGAGGGACTTAGCATGGTGCCATTCTTGAAATCGACAGCTTCGATACTAAAGCATGTCAGTAGGACCACTTTACGTGAAATGTGCAGATGCAACCCACTCGATCTGTAGCCCGATCGGACTTGTAAGTGCAGAGAATCCTCTCTGTGTTGCCATTGCTGGTGAGTCACCATCTTTTGGGATTAAAGACACGTAGGTTTCTTCTCTCGGCAAGATCATGGAACTACCAAGATACAACGCAACTGATCTTCCCCAAGCCACGGTCGTGGAAGAGGCATTGACAAATGGTGTTGAGTTGACTCTGTGGTCGTCAATGTCGTCCAAGAAAGCCAACCGCTTAGTGACGTCCAAAGGCTGGCAAGTGGCCTGTATCCGTGTGAGAATCCGGTCATGAGGCGCGCTGATGATTCCAAGGTGAAGAAGGGAGTCGATAAGGCCGCTATCAAACCGAACGGAAGGTACATCCCCGCAAATTGAGTCATCGAAAGGGCAAATAGCAGTCGACATGGTCCAAGGTATAACTTGCCGTCCTGGTACACCACAACTGGAAGCATCCAATGCTGAGGTGCCGTTGTAGCAGTGCCTTGATAAGGATGAAGCATGCGAATCAATTCTGTCATGGGCGGTCCAGTACCGAAGATAGTCTTCATCTTTGTCGGTACTCAGGCGATTGTAAAAGCTTTCCATTATCCCGCAGTCGCCGGGATTTGCTTTCACTAACACCTCCGTTGCACTGTATTTGACACGAGACGCCAGGATACCAGCGGCGGCGAAGAAGCCCAAGTTGAGCGAGCTGGCAAGCAGGATGCTGGCAGTCTTCCACGGTCCTCGGTGAGACTTTCCTCGCCATCCTGACCACAAGTTGTACAACATGGTAGTTGTCGAGACTTCTGTTGTTGTATTCCTCAGTACAGCTTGTCTCTGATGATGCAGGCCGTCCATTGGAATTGCTGTCGAGTAACAGCGGAAGAGCAAAAGTCTCACGATAGACCATGCGGCAGATCCAACAATCCGGATGAAAAGTGCGAGGAAGGCAATGAGGTAGGATCCATTCCGTGAGCTCAAAGTGAGTGTGCTAGCGTAGATCCCCCCAACTGCATGATTGGTCCAGAAGCCATGATAGATTTCGTCCTGGGCAGACATAAAGACTTAAGTTGTCCTACAAAAGAGCAGAGTAGTAGGCCTGAGAAGACAGAGCGCCCTGGTAGTGCTTCGCTCTTATCATGCTTGTTACAATCAGTGGACATCGTCTGTTCTTGCCCTGCAGCACAGCTACACCACTAGATCGCTGTCAACCTGTAAAAGACGGCTCGCAACCTACGCTTCGATGCTGAACAATCGTTCCAGAGATTACACGGCCGAACCCATGTGCAGAGATGCACCAATCAGCATTGCCAAGTTATGTGACCACTAGCACCGCATCAATGCATACGGCACCGGTCACCTGGTAACTTCCGGTTGAAAGACCCCAGGTCTTGGAGTGGGTCACTCAGGAAGTTTTCAGCTGCGATGGCGACGAGATCTAGCTCATCACAATTCGAGAGTATTCGACTCATAGAAACCATGCTGAAAAACAAGCCCTGTACCTCTCGAACTGTGGAGGCACGTCCTCCTGCCCGCCGCATGCGACTTCGAGGGCTTGGTCAGATCTTAGCAGTCGACGGATTGATTGCGCTCCCAACCAGTCGGGAAGGGATGTCGATGTTAAGCTTGAGCCTCGGCCAATTGCCGCTATGCAATATGCATGCGGTAGTCACATTCGCGCTCCCCACGCCGTCTCCGCTAGCCGCCTCCGGTATAGCGTTGCATGGTTCTGGCCCTTCGATGTTACTCTGCAGGTCAGATAGTTTGTCATGCTGCCTGAATCTCACACCCAGAGTATCAGCTGAGGACTACTTGTGCGCTCGGATTTGCTTGTCGTGCCGCAGGATTCGGCAAAATGGATGTGATGGCTGGCAGCCGGAGATGTGCAGGCAACGAGAGCTCCAACGCTTTGAGCGAGACCGACTCTTCAGGTTCGGAGCCAACCGTACAGCAGTCAATCAAGCTTTTTGTTGGTCTAATTGTCACTGATACCAGGCAACCAGAATGGTACTCAGAGCTCGGTCATGTCAGCATAACATTGATAGCTAGATTTGCGTTAAATGACTGCTAGAGCTCCTCACCTAGCTGACTCAGCAGACCTCATTCCATTGAAAGGCCGACTTTCGGAAGAAGCAGGGGTCTCACCCCGCCATCGGACCCCGCCGAACACACTGAGCTGTTGATTGCTTAAACTCAATTGACAAACAGTGCCCTCGGTCTTTGACTCACTTACACAAACTATTTTGCGTATTCTCCTTAGATCCTCTATCCTTACAGATCAGCATTAGCCAGTAGCCATGGAAGTCCACACCATTACCCCAGACGACGTCGTCCTGCAGTCCTCCTCCTCCCCTCAAGCCCCCAAGCCCATTCCAGTAGACCAAATCTCCACCGTGTTCAGCAGCGACAGCATAGGTACGCCCTTTCCTCTTCCTACACAGACGTCCTCCCTGACCAATCCTCAGACCTGATCTCCAAGCCCCTCGGCTCCCGCATCCTCGGCTTCTCAGACGAATGGTTCGCAGCCGCCGACAACCTCACCACGCCCACGCCCCCCGTGCGCAAGCCTGGCGTCTTCACCTACGCCGGCGCCTGGTACGACGGCTGGGAGACGCGGCGCCACAACACCGAGCCCTTCGACTGGGTTGTGATCCGCCTGGGCGTGTCCTCCGGCCGCGTCAAGGGCGTGGAGATCGACACTGCCTTCTTCAACGGCAACCACGCGCCTGAGGTCGTAGTCGAGGGGTGTTTCGCGCCTGACGAGCGGGAAAAAGAGATTGTGGGCAAGGACTTCAAGGAGTGGGAGACGATACTCAGCAAGCAGGAGTGTGGACCGAGTCAGAGGCATGCGTGGTTGCTGCCAGGCGAGACGGGGAAGCAGTATACCCATGTCAGGCTGTGTATGTTTCCGGATGGAGGGATTGCGAGGTTTAGGCTGTATGGCACTGTCGTGCCAGTGTTGCCGCAGGATGTGAATGAGGTTTTTGATCTCGCGGCGACGGTGAATGGAGGCGTGGCGGTCAAGTGCTCGGATCAGCATTTCGGGACGAAGGATAATTTGCTGCTGCCAGGGAGGGGCGTGGATATGGGCGATGGGTGGGAGACGAAGAGGAGTAGAGGCGTGCATATCGATTGGACTATTATCAAGCTGGGTCTGCCGGGTGTGATTGAGAAGGCGGTAGTGGATACGGCACATTTCAGGGGTAACTTTCCGCAGAAGGTGCAGCTGTTCGCCGCGGGGCAGACGGCATCTGGGAAGGCGCCGGAGCATGAGGAGCATGATAAGTGGGTGCAGATCCTGGCGCCTTCAAAGACGGGGCCGGATAAGGAGCACGAGTATGGGACTGATGTGCTGGAGGAGGTGGCTAACAAGACCTATGCTTATGTGAAGCTGGTCATCATCCCGGATGGAGGCGTCAAGAGAATAAGGGTGTTTGGTAGAAGGGCGCCTACTTCGTGAGTATATGTATGAAAACACAGACGTTGTCGATAGGTCTAAAAATGATATGATCTACTCTATCCGGGATCCCTCTTTGCGTACCTATATCCCTGAATGCCAAATTACCTCTATTACACGGTCTTCAATCTTGATGTTGCCTTCGAATGGCAATATATGGCTCTTCTTGACCAAAGGCGACTATTCCTCTAACTACCAGCCTGCCTCACTCTGCCTTCTTGGACTTCTTCGTCCTGAGTTTCATGAGCAGATACACCAGCCCATAGCTCGACAAGGCGAACACCACCGTAATCCCAGCATCCCTCCAACCGTTCGACTTCTGCGTCAAGTTAAGCGTATTCAAGTAATCGCTGCCCCGGTCATATTGACAGACCCTACACGCCGCGTCGGCAGTTGGGTTCAGCAGATTGGCACCGCTGCCCATCCCCTGCAAATACGATCCCAGATACTCGCCACATGTCTGGTTCCCCACTGGATCGAAGATAGCCAGCTCAGACTCCTTACACGTGACGTCGACATCCCACGTCGTAAACACCAACATCGAACCGATCAGGTACTTGAACGGATTAATGTAGTAAAGCCAATACCGCCAGAAGGCAGTGATCTGACTATACGGCACCACAACACCAGAGAAGCCGACAAGCGTGAAGATCACGAGCGGGTTGACCAGACTGGCTGCGACGGCGTTGGGGGCGTAGGCGGCGATGAATTGCCCAATGCCGGTGTAGATGAATTCATAGATGAGCATGACGAAGAAGACGGCGCCGGCGCTGCTTGCCGAGGATGGAAAGCCGACGGTGTAGTAGAAGGTGACGAAGAAGAGAACAGCGCAGACTACCAGGTAGGGAAATTCCGAGACGATGAGAGAGGTGACGAAGGCGGGCCAGCTGTACATCTTAGACTTCTTCTCGCGGGTGTCGTATATATCGCGGCGTTCGATGAAGAGAGGTTGGAGCTGTGCTAGGAAATAGTCAGTACTGGGAGATTATGTGATGGATATGGGGATGAGGCATACCAATCACGCCGGGTGCAACAAAGATGAAGTTGAAGATGGCGAATAGACGGAGTTGGAGGTCGCCCACGCTGTCGCCGACTTTCCAGAAAGAGAAACCTGTGAAGAGACCGAGGATGATGTGGAGGTTGAACTTGTTATTCACATAGCCAGTGTTGCGCCAGAGAGACTTGTTGGCCCTAGTAGTAACGATCTTGATCTGCTCCGACCACGACACAGCGAATTCGTGGCCGTCATCAATCGTGGACATGTCTGCGTGAGATCTTTTCTTAACGATCTGGTCGAGTTCTGCCAACATATCGCTATGCTCGCGGGATTCGAGCCATATCTTGTTCCAATCCCTACTCTCGTCCGAGACCACGTCAATCATGTGTTCGGCTGGATTCTTCTCTGTGGGACAAGGAGCATCGTTCTTGGCGAAGTACTCTCGGACCTTGGAGGCATTTTTTCCAATCTCGCCGAAGTAGACAGTGTTGCCACCTTTCGCAAGGAGAAGCAAGTTGTCGAACTCGGCAAAGAGCTGTGCGCTGGGCTGATGGATGGTGACTAAGATGGCTTGACCTGCGGCAGCGAGCTTTTTCAGGAATCGGACAGTATTGAACGCTGCTTGACCATCAAGACCAGAAGTCGGCTCGTCTAGG
The DNA here is from genome assembly GCA_007556505.1 of Elsinoe australis. Classification (NCBI taxonomy): domain Eukaryota; kingdom Fungi; phylum Ascomycota; class Dothideomycetes; order Myriangiales; family Elsinoaceae; genus Elsinoe; species Elsinoe australis. The sequence goes on from SWCS01000012.1 coordinate 500,692, forward strand.
AAGATCAATATGCTAGGCTTAGCCACCAGCTCTACCCCGATGGTAAGTCGCTTCCTTTGTTCGATTGACAATCCGGCCTCGCCAGGTGTTCCGACAAGACAGTTCTCTATGTCATGCATCTCGAGTAGATCCAGAATCACATCAACATATTTGAGCTTGTCTTCTCTAGAAATACCTCGAGGTTGACGAAGGAGCGCAGAAAATTCCAGAGCCTCTCTCACAGTCCTAGTAGTATTGTCAGCACCGCATGCAATCAAGAAGTGTGATCTTATGACTTACGCCAGTGATTCATGCACATCCAGTTGCTCGCAGTAACCTGCAGATCGTTGAAAGCTTATAGGGAGAGGCCGTCCATCAACAAGAATCGAACCACGAATTGTACCATCGGTTTTCCTTTGTGCTAGAACATCCAGCAGTGTCGTCTTGCCAGCTCCTGAAGCACCCATTAGGGCACCTAGCATTCCTGGCTTGACCCACCCGTGAACGTCGTTAAGCAGTACTCGTGGTCCATCGGAGGTCTGAACAGTGTAGGTCAAGTTCTTCCATGTGAAGACCGATGTATTCTCAATCAGTTGAGAATCAGAACCTTGTCCAACCTCGGTGTCTGAGGACTCGTTGGATGATGAGACTTGCTTTTCGGCAATCTGTGCTTCTTCATCCTCGCCCACCAAGCGAGTTTTCTTCGATAGTTCTCTTGGAACAAGCAACACCCCGTTTTGAGAAGAGCTTTCCTTCCACATGGAAGTAAGAACCATGGTCAAAAAGACGTAGAAAACCCACCAGCCCCTGAAATGACTGGTCAGTCGACGATCAGGATTCTCCTTTCACAGATGCGTACCAAACAATTCCAATATTCCTCCACATGTCCGAGCGGCTGTAACTAAGACTGTCCAGATATCGGGTGCCTAAAACACTGGCCTCACCAGGAAGCGCCCCTCGAACACCAGTACATGCCTGATTTTCGATGGAACCGTACTGAGGACCATTGGGAACAAGGTTAGGACCGACGCACGGGATAGTCTTCCCATCAAATTCATTGGAGAGCAAAGTACTATAGCTGTAGGCCACGGGATCAATCCAGAAGATCCTATAATAGGTAAGTATTGTACTGACTTGAGCGTAGTGAGAATTCACCTACCAGACAAACCATGGATGCATCTCGCTCTTTGGAATCATGTAACCATTGTACAAGATCAATGCTGAGACCAGGAGTCCCGAAATCTTGCTTGCATCGTCGAAAGTCTTGAAGGCTGCCGCTACTGCTCTGAACAAAGCCGTCATGGCTGCGGTGCTTGACAAGATTGTAAACCAGAAGACAAAAAAAGCCCCCGCATCTGTTGTGAGTCCGACCATAAAATAGATGATCAGGGAAAATGTAGAGACTTGGAAGAGCATGATTGGAATGTCGGTGATGATTTGAGAAAGACACCATGCAGCTGGATGGTGGAGGGCAAAGCTCTTGTGTTTCGCCAGCACCGGGCGACCTGTAAAGGAATCCGTGACCTCAGATAGAGATAGCAAAGCGTTGAACAGTAGGGAGACAAAGATACCACCTGATCTAATAAAGAGTCCGGTCGATGTTTCTGGTGCTGCGTAGAATAGACTACCAGATGTCAAAGCTTGAATGATATTGGAGGCCTGCTTGAGGATGAGGACCGTTTTGTCTCCCCACAGAATCTGTGTTTGCCGAACGACAGCAGCCTTGAGCTGGGTTGCAAATCCTGCTGTTGCTGGTGAATTCCTAGTGATCCAGCTAGGGTCCTTTTCATCATCGATCGCCCGTCTGAAGGCTTCTGTATTCTCCTCAGCTGCCTTTGTGGTAGGATAGTCGTACTCCAGCTGCATCTGATGCTTGACATTCGAAGCTTCATAACGAGCCAGAATTTCGGTTGCATTTCTTGGAAATTGGTTCTTGCAGTCGTCACGGACCCGACGCTCAGTGGGAACGGTCACCCCTGTAGACATGTTAGTAACATTATCTGAAGACAAACTCGCTTCTCTGACCTGTTAGAAAATCCGCTACATTGGCACCATCGGCACAAATGAAGCCAAGATGCTCCATGAACGGCCTTGCATCCTGCCTGGTTCCATAGAAGACCTGCTTGCCCTCATCAAGAACCAAAACCTTGTCGAACTGTTCATATATCCCATTGCCAGCCTGGTAGAGGGTGATGATAGATGCCAAACCAAAGATATCAGTCATGGTTCGTACAGCTTTGATATATTGCAGTGCAGTGTTGGCATCAAGGCCCCGGGTAGAATTGTCCCAGCAGTAGATACTTCCACGAGTAGCCATGGTTTCTATAATACTGACACGCTTCCTTTCTCCTCCGGAAACTCCTCGAATGAACTCATTTCCAACCTTAGTGTTGAAGGTGTGGGAAATACCGAGTGCTTTCAAAAGAAAATCCCGGCTTGCGACACGGGCTTCTTCGGGATTGGTGTAGCCAGGAAAAGAATGACTAGGGACCTTAAGCCTAGTAGCAAAATCGATGGTCTGTTCCACGGTCAAGGTAGGAAAGAAGATCTCTTGCTCCGTGTTCATCACAATCTGGCCTTGGTATCTCTTAGCTTCGGTGTGGTTCAGGGTACCGTATTTGACTTCGCCGTCGATGGAGGTGTAACCAGAACGCCGATTGGCTAAGACTTTCAGTAAAGAGGTGCAGCCTGCACCAGGTCGTCCAAGCACAAGAAGCATCTCTCCTGGCTTAACGCAACCATGACTGTCAGCAACGATGGTCTTAATCGACGCAGCTGTAGAACCTCCAGTACGTTTCAATTGTGGAGGAAGGTATTGTGAGCCGATGTTCTCGTTGAAACAAGCATCGGCGCCGAGGCCCTTGATTGTGAGGTTGGTCCAGGTGACACCCAGTCTTTTCGATCTGCTGGAGCTATCCTCCTGGACCGCCCGGGCCTCGGGCATTGCATTCCAGTACTTCACATCTTCTTCCGATTGGTGATCTTCTGGTCGTTTATTGTTCGGGCTGGCCTCTTTGGAAGGTGAGGGTGTATTGTGGCTCCATGACCGAGCTCCACCTTCGTGAGTCTGCATAGCAGGTCCGCTATTGTGTGACGCCGTACGGTCGTGTAGTGCTGGTAGTCAAGATAATCGAAAGACAGCAATCGAAATATGAGGCTGAGCCAATCTCAATGAGATCAGACTGAATATAGGGAAGCTACCCGCGTGGCACTCAGGAATACTTATGATAGATCGCTTGTCAATACACGCTTAGAAATGAAAAACACAGAATCAGATCACATCGGAGCATCCGGGGACCAATGCGATGGCATCATGGATAATACAATGGCCGTAACGACCGCATTACGATGTGCTTCCGGCTCCTGACATTGCTGGGGAATTTGCAGGCGCTAGTCATTGTTCAGGCCCCAGAGGCTCCCACAATCAGAGCACGGCCGCAGTGCGATTTACGCCAAGACAGCTATCGTACCCTGGTCACGGTTGATGAGATGCGCCGGTTAGAGTCCTGTTCACGTAAGTCCCGTGGAGTGTACCCAGGGAACGGGGCGACGGAGAGATGGGCAAGATGCGATACTGATCACCAAAGGCGGTCAATGACGACGGATGGGAGTAGCGGCAGAAAACGCTACGTAGATTGGTCGTGGCTCATGTAATGTCTCTGCAGGCCTTAGTAACGCCCCCGAACCACCTACTTGCATGTTTAGTGATCCTATTCCTGGCCAAGTCGCACCCTCAACGACATTCAGTAATCTGCTGCGCCCTTTCCACACTTTGATCTCATCGCATTAACAAGCCCTATGTTGGCAAACATGACCGTCTTCCGACCTGAAATACTGCGTAGTGGTCCAGATTCGAGGTGATTGGAAATCTCACGGTAAGTCGTACGTTGCAACCAGTACATCTCCAGAGCCTCTTTATCGATCTACGACGCACATCGCACTCTCCCTTGATACGCCGAAGGGTCATATCGGCAAAAGAACAATCCTGATCTGTTGTGCTGTTACTACCAGGCTGTCAACAAGGCATACAAGCATGGATTCAATCTCTAACCAGAATGCTCCTCGAAAAAGTAAGCCGAAGCGGCGCATGTCAGAACTCGATGAAAATGCTGCTCAAGTAAGGCACGAATACTCCATCAATATACTCGCAAGCTGATCTGTCTGGTATCTGTAGCGACGTCGGACTCAATTATGCAAGGCCCAACGAGCCTATCGTCAGCGGAGAAAAGACGAGGTAGAAACGCTGACTGCGCAAGTCACTCATTTGACCCAAGTCATCGAACGGCTCAACACATGTTTCCTCGGTCTGACAGATCATCTACTTTCCTCGGCATATATTAGGCAACAGCCGGCCCTTGCCAAGGTCATCAGATCTTCGGTCGAGGACTTCATTGATACAAATAAGACGGTCGATAGGGAGCCGGACCACGAAAACACCCAACCTCTCAACGGAAATCGCGACGAGACGCTCCGATCAGAGACCATCGCACAAGCGGAGGTGTCAGATGCGGCTGCCCGGTTGTCGGATAATCGGACGGAGCCGAACTCATGGCAGGTCTCGTCCTACGCTTCGTTTTTCATCCCAAATACTACTACCGAGGTCGCAAGTGATGTGACACCGATATCAAATGGCTTTCAGACCAACACGAACCCGGCCGAACAAATACCGTCGCTCGATGCCGCTGTAACGCCGTACATGACTCCGCCACCAAGTCAACCATTAGAATTACCATTCGTAGAAGCGATTGTGCCGTCTTCTAGTCCGATACAAGACAATGGCTTTTCCAACTTCGCTCAGAGAATCTACAGGACTTCCATGGAGGCAGCTTACAAACTAGTCACTGAGGGCGATGAACGGAGCGAGATGTATCAACACGCCTTCAGTATCTACCGTCAATTCTTCCGACGAGATCAGATCAAGAATGTCGTGATACGAAGTCTTGAAAAAAGCCGCAAGCCCTTCAACATGCGTGAAGTCGTAGGTACAGGCATCTTCGCCAATAGTGAAGGCCGCCAAATGCTCACCGTTCCGGCCTTGGCTTCGTTCTTTCGCAAGCAAGGATTCCATTACGACACTGCTTCCGACCTGTTGATGAAGCACTCGCCGACCAAGGGTCCCTTTGATGATACATTGTCATTTGACTTGGGGACTATAACAGATGTTATCGGTCATACCTGCGATTTCAGCGCTTCCGCGGTCCAGGATCGATGCGTTGTGATCAGCGTCGCAAACCTCATGAGTGGTAATTGTCCCTGTTCTTACCAAGAGAGGATTGCAAGCTCACATTTGACAGACCTGCTTCTCGGTGCTCAATGCGCTGGCGAGTTCCCGGCATTTCGGAAAGACATTGTCCATAATACGCTATCAAAACTTGCAGTGTAGACACTTTCGATTAGGCAAAATGCTAACCAACACGCCGGGCTCTTGCTACCAAGAGGCGTTCACGATTATGAATGAGCAAAGACTTCCATATATCAGAGATACCCCATTACTACCAGTATTACCACAAGTACCACAACTCGCTACCCATCAAGTAAACCGCCAACGATATTGGCATCCAAGGACACCCCCGAAATCGTACCCAAATCATCCAAACCCAACGGCATCTTAACCACCATCTCGCAATGCTCAGTATGCTCTACCCCAGTATTCCTAACCTCAACCTTCTTCCCTGTAAACTTCGACCGCAACTCCTTCCGCTGGTCAGAGTCAGCCCCAATCAACACCAGCCCCACATCTCACTTACCCATTGATACATGCAATGCGTAACATGCCACCCCTGCGTGGTATAGAAATGCCCACTAGGTGCCAGTTTCCCCACTTCCTCGATATTCAAAGGCACCGTCATGTTCCGGTCCGCCCAGTACGGCCATGCTCCATCTGGTCCGGGCCCGGCATGGTCGAATTGATCACTGAGCTCTTCGTCCAGACAGTGCGGTGGAAGCCAGGATATGGCGAGGGGGGAGAAAGTGCAGCCTCGTCGCTTGGCTTCTGCGACTGTGGTGCCGCCGCAGGAGCAGTCTGGTGGTGAGTCGGCTGGATGGTGGAGGTGGTGGGCCGCGGAGATGAGACCCCAGACTGCGAGGGAGAGGATGATAGCTTTGACTACGAAGCGGAGGACGCGGGTGGAGAGGGGTGCCTGAGGGGCTTCTGCGAGGGGCCTGGGCATATCTTCTGACACATGAGATGCTGGTAGTAGAGGCTCATGGTTGTGGTGCTTTTCAAGGTCAAAGGAGAAGGTTGGAGAGGGGCCGGATGTCCCCATGGCGAGGGTCGGTCTTGCTCTGATGGTAATAGATAGGGGAGACTCAGTAGGGTGGGTAGATGTGAGGGGAATTCGACTTCAGCGTTGGTTGTAAATTTCAAGCGAAGAATCAAGCTTCTGTCTAGTAACCTTTCAAATTCTTCATCCATCGTGACACCTTTGACAAGCTCCGCGAGCAACCAGTCAATCGACCTGCAGAATCATCTTACTGTGACAGGTGGGTCACGGAAATTCTATCACCTACTTCTAGAGGTGATGATTGATCAGCGGGAAACAGAGCTCTTGTTCCACGAGCTCGCTTGAGTTCAAAACAACGGCGCATGCGGGCATGTGGGAGTAGAGAGTGCTAAGACGGCGGTGGAGATCCAAGCGCGGCGTCGATCATCAGATAAGATTGGATAGCACTCTTGTCCGCGTGGCTCCACCATGAGAGGGTTCAGCAAATCTTGTCTTATCAATCAATTGATCTTCTAATACTTATTCCCGATCGAATACTTATCCTGCACCTCCTGTATATTTTGCTATGCGACAGTGGAACCACCAATTGTAGCTCGGATTCTCGGACCACCGACACCGGCACTGACAAACGGACCGGACTCTTCAGTCATGGTCATATTCTCCGCTCGTTAATGCTGAGGCAAGAACCTGATTGATCGACCACAGAGTCCTGTGGATCCGTCCTTCGGCTAAAGCGAGGCATTGTGCTATACCGATCTCCTAGTCGTTCGTCCGTGGCCGAATTTCATCATGGCTACCCCTCACCTCCAGCATGGTGGGGCCCGAACATGTCAAGCTAGTGTCCGGTGAGAATTTTCAAGCTCTGTGTCGATCGAACACGGTGAATGTAGGTACAGAGCTAGAGGTGTGCCGATTGCAATCAACCCACGACAGTGTTCATTCTGTGAATGCCCACCTCGGGGCATCATCCACAATTTCTAGCAAGATATAAAGCAGCCGCGTTCCCCTTTGCTTTCCCAGCATCCAAAACACTTTAGCTTCAAGCCCCATAAGCAATCCTAAATCCTCAAACTAGATCTAAGCTATAATGAAGTTCATCGTCGTCACACTAGCTCTCATGGGCCTCACCGCTGCCGCTCCCCTCGGCGAGCGCGGTACATTCTCAGCCAACGCCGGTCCCATCTGCCTGCCGAATGCCCCGGATTGTCCCATTGGCAAACGCGACGCTGCGGATGCATCAGCAAATGCAGGACCTATCTGCCTGCCCGGTGCCACAGACTGTCCCTTCAGCAAACGCGAGGCAGAAGACGCTTCCGCTAACGCCGGACCCATCTGTCTTCCTGAGGCTACCGATTGTCCTTTTGGAAAGCGGGAGGCGGACCCGGTAGCTCGACCAGTGGATGCGGCTGCCAATGCTGGTCCGCTCTGCCCTGGATTACCGAACTGTGGCTAGGTGAGTTTGACGTTGATGTGTTGCCATGTAGTATGCTGACTTGTTTCAGGAGTAATGTACATGAATGAACGTAGTAGTAATGGACATACCCAACCAAGCGGGTGGTGAGAGGGTATTCTGTTGGGAGGACAACAAAGCCATGGAGTGGTAGTCTCAGATGGAGTGATAGTGTACTTGTTACGTATAAAAATGGGAGCCAGCTACTGATTATAACATGATCCTTGCATATGTCTATCAATCAGGCCTTTGTATGGTCGTAACTAGTTAGGACTATGATAGCACGTGCTCGATATGCGAAGAAATGCCACCTATATAACCTTTCACACCTCTCACTATAAATTTGCTCAGTCATCATTTATTACGGGCAATAGTGCTTGTAGAGACTTGTGTTGCTAATTTTATGGTAGTTCTGGACCCTGGGAACACAGTGCAATGCTGGGAAGGACGCTAGGCAGGACAGGTGGCGCTAAGCCCCGCCTCAGAGCAAATCCTGAGCAAAAACTTGAAATTACTATGTCTCAACCAATTCTAGTCCGAAACTAACGATGAAAATGCAAAAAGAAATGCGAATCCTCTTCTGCATGGGCTCGAACCATGGACCTCCCGATGAAGGCCGAGCCAGGTAACTCGTTAACAGTCGGACGCTCTAGCCAACTGAGCTACAGAAGATCCGTGTTATTGATGGAAGAGGAGGTGGACTAGTTAATCTATATCCTTAATACAATTAGAAAGAAACTTGGTACAGCTAGAAAGAATCGAGTGGTGGACAGTTCGCGGGAACACTTGTTCCCGCAAGCAAATCCCCGAGCCTTGGTGTGCTCAGCTGTCAATGTACCCTTGCCCTCCAGAACTTCGTAACCTTGAGTTGCTCCGTTGTCTTCCTAGGAATGATGATCCCCCGTATGACACGTCAGTGAGCATTGAAAAAAAAAGGGGGCAGATTAAAGGCGAATGACGGGTTGTAACTACTTATTTAGTCGGGTGTCGACCTGGCAGGTAGCATTTCTTTGAACAGCAGTAGTTAGTTCAGGAACCGCGCTAGCAGCTTGCCACATGCTGGTAGTCCAAGGAAAGCGAGACCCTCTCTAGCAAAAGTGTAGGTGATTGTCTCCAATACTACCAGCTCGCATCATCTAGTTCTCGAGGCTCAGCCATTGAGAGAATATGCATTCACACAGGATTCCGATCTTTTCACGGACATTTTGCTATTCTGTGGCACTCTGTCCCTTACGTGCCACTGTCCTCCGGGTGTCCATCACGAACAATGCAACAAGAGTACTACCACCAGCCCGGTCTACTCTAACACCTTTCGTCTGCCAGCTGTAATGCCAATTGAGTAGCAGTAGTGCTCATGCTTCCAAGTGAAATACTCCGGAAGAAGATTGCACATGTCGGCGAGTTGGCCGCGTCTCTTCGTTCCATTGGCAAGCCCGGCACAGGGCAGTAAGTACCAATTACTAGCACTCTTCTGATTAAAATCCTCTCACGGCACCTGAGCAAGAGGACGAATTGTCATGTTCCCCGTTGCCTTCTGATCTTGCAGATCCGAGTCAAGAAGTATGACGCATGTGTTCAGCGCCAATGCTGGATAGTAGACTAGTAATCGCAGGGATCTTCTGAGCTCGTTGGCTAGAGCGTCCGACTGTTAACGAGTTACCTGGCTCGGCCTTCATCGGGAGGTCCATAGTTCGAGCCCATGCAGAAGAGGATTCGCATTTCTTTTTGCATTTACATCGTCAGTTTTGGACTAGGTGGAGGTGGATAGCATCATGGCAACTGTGTAGAAGCCCACGTCGCTGGATCAGACTTTACTACCTCTCTCCTCAGGTTAAAAGGCAAAGGGCCGCATACGTTTCTCGTTACGCGGGATCAACTCTGCGATTGTGTGACCTGCGAACGAAGCAAAGACATGTCGCAGAGTGCACGACTTTTCTGAGTGGTAATTCCATTCGGGGCTGCTACCTAGCAGCTTGCTATATATGCAATGGCAATGCCTGCCGCCTCTCTTGTCTGTTTGATCCAATATATCGAAACGCCAGACACTATGCTACAAATGGTGGAAACTAAAAGTTTTGGTATGAAATTTATCATGTCAGAAGACAAGATGCCTCGAGGTCTCTCCAAGTCCAGATTTGCTGGCCCGGATACGGTCTAGGAGCGCATGATTTCCTCGAAGATGAGTTCTATGTCATCGTTAGTGTTTATCACTCAATTGATAGTGTCGAGATACATACGTTTCAGCTGCTCCTTGCTCAAATTGTCCTTGTTCTTGTCAAAGTCGAAGAACTCCTCTGGGATGGGCTCGGCGGTAGGCTCGTCCTCGGGATCGTGGTACGGCTCGAGGTAGGGGTGCTTCAGTGCCTCCTCAACTGTGATACGCTTGACTGGGTTGAATGCGAGCAGCTTGTCAAGCAGGTCCAGAGCCAGATCCGAGGTCTTTGGGAACATGGCCTTCCACGGGATCTTCTTCTTGAATGGCAGACTGCGGATGTACTCCCTCGCACGGCGACTCTTGATTCCATAGTAGTCCTCCATGGTCGGTGTGCCGAGCACGTCGAGAATGAGGGTCAGCTGGTGATGGTAGTCCTTTCCTGGGAAAAGTGGCTTTCCGCTGAGCATCTCAGCCAGGATACACCCGACAGACCACACGTCAATGGCCTTGGTGTACTCCTTGAACGTCAACATGATCTCTGGCGCACGGTACCACCTAGTGGCAACATATTCTGTCATGAAACCCTGATTGTCCTCGGTCGATGCAGCAGATCGGGCAAGACCGAAATCGCAGACTTTCAGGTCACAGTTGGCGTTGAGCAGCAGGTTCGAAGGCTTCAGATCACGGTGGAGGACGTTCGCAGAGTGCATAGCCTTGAGTGCACGTAGGGTCTGGTAAATGAAGTACTGGCAGTGGTCGTCGGAAAGCTCCTGGGTGCGAATAACACGGTGCATATCAGTCTCCATAAGCTCTTGAATGAGATATACTTCTGTGAAGCTCTCGTAGTTCCTGGGTCTCTGGATATCGAGGATGGAGATGATGTTCTCGTGGTTGAAGTAACGCAGCAACTTCATCTCTCGTAATGTGCGCAGGCAGAACATGCTGTGGTCGAATGGAGTGATCTTCTTGATGGCGACCTTCTGTCCGGAGGGCTTATGGAAAGCGGAGCTACTATTGTCAGCGCAGTCACCGTACACGTGCCAGTCTAACAAACCACACGACTCCGTATGCTCCTTCTCCTACTACATCCTGGATATCATACTGCTCCGACACATTGAAGGAGATCTTCCGCGACGACCCATTATTAGGCGCGGCGCGCGACATGTTGGTTATAGGGGTATTCCAGTAGCTCGATAGCGCTGAATATACTGATGTGTAGGCGGATCGGACGAGTGGGGAGGTAAAATCGAGCGGTTGTAGAGAGAGGTAGAGGATTTGACAGTGCTTCTTTGATACGGCGGGAGACAAAGAAGTGCAAGCTTTTACCCACTGCAGACCTTCTGAGTGAGTTATCAGTCTTTGTTCCATATTGGGTCCATTGGAGTCATGTGCAGATGGAAGCTAGGCAGGGAGCTCCAAGATGTAGCCGCCGAGCTCATGTTCCTGTTTCAAGAAGATCCGCGACAGTGGGAGGACACGAGACACATACCTTTACAACTATGCCTAGATCAGGTTGGTGATTCCTCCGGATATATCAGCTCGCAGCGCAGAGGGAAGGATGAGGGTCAATTGAGGAACGAGGGGGCGGCTGATCGCTGCAAGGACGCAGGCGGTCAGTGCGGATTGTCAGAAGAGCGCTTGCAACAGGCCAGCTGTCTGGTGTGTTTCAGAAGCAATTGATAGGATCCTGAGGTGAGAAGGTAAAGACGAGCTGAAATGAAGATAGAGGCAGCTGATGAACTGGACGTTTGACGGTAAAAGTGATTCAGAGGACAACGGTGGGTATCAATGTCGGTGGAAGGGTAGAGTGGTGCTCAGAGGTGCCCTGACTCTGGCACGCAGCGGGGCACGTCTATCCACGCTCCTACTGGTCGAGGCCACGAGTCAGTCCATTCCACGCGCGCCTCACCCTCAGCCATCTGCAAGCGCTCGGACATGGATCAGGAGCATTCTCATCACGCCTTCTGATCAGTCAAGATTGAAAATAGATTTGATTATCCAATAATTTTTGTACAAATCCCTTCTCCCAAAAGCCCCAGCAACAAGCTCGACCAAGGGTCTTTGAACAAGATTCAGGGTCTTCCCGCAAAAGGCGATCCTACCGCTTTTGGTCGGTCCAGAACCCTCACCAGACTTTGAGAAGTGAATATAGAATAATACAATATGACCACGACGCCATGCTATGGTATCTCCCAACCTCAACTCCGAATTAGAATGCACAGGCTTAGATCCATTCCTGACCGTGGTGAGCCTCACCACCCAGGAAAGGTGATGCTTCCTGAGGATGTTGTTGTTGTGAGATCTGCGCAGGAGTTCCTACGAACCCAAGTCGTTTGTTTTCATGCTCCTCACGAGGTGTCCTTGGTGGTGTCCTAACGGAGTCCATCTTGTTCTGCTGGACTTTGATGATCTGAACCTTCTTGCCAAGATCAATCTCAACAAGGTCACCACCTTGCCTCTCCATAGTGTTGCCACGGCTGCGCATGGTGCGGTCGTCAAAGTCGCGGTTGAGCAGCATGGGTGAGGTAGGCTCGAGAGGGACGTGCTCGAACTCAAGCGCGTGCGCAGCCGGGTCCTTGCATCCGTAGCAGAAGAAACCAAAGTGGAGAAGGCTGAACAACTGTTAGTCGCGTTCATCACGTGGGTAGAAGACGACTTACCAGCTCGTAGCGAGGAAGATGATGGCGGCAATCTCAAGGCGCAATTGCGAAGCAGGAGCAATGCCGAGAGCGAAGTAGAGGATGCAGTCGAAGCCAAAGTTGAGGAACCCGGTTATCAGGAGGGCGATGGCGACAAAGATATCAATGAAGATGCAGATCCTGCGATCGAAGCGGTAATGCTTCTTGACGCACAGGTCGAACATGCAAAGACCGTTCCAGATGAGTGAGAGAGCAAGCTGCGTTCATGTTAGGTCTCGAAATGGGCATTGTCGGTCTTGGGAACTTACTCCGAGGAGAGCCAGACTTCCGAAAGCACTCCTGGTGGGTACTGAAGAGTCGAAAACACCTGGCAGAGCGTGCGTCACCTGCTTGACAAAGTTCTTTCTCGCGCCGTAGCGGAGGTCGACAATGAAGGCGAACATGATGACCGATGTGCATGTTGAGACGATAGCAATGGCCCTGGTCATCTGGACCAAACGGAGTGTCTGTTGGAAACCCATGGTGGTTGATGTGTAGAATGGACTAACAGCAATCAAGTGTCGTGGCCAGGTGAATGGAAGAACATGCTCGTGGTAATGTTTCATATATCAAGTATGCTAGAAGACCACTTTTCGAGCCGTTGAGAATTGAATCACTATCTAATCGCTAGGGGCAGTTGAGACCGTTATAATCGATTCTTCTTCTGATAATGCGGCGTTCGGTCGGGCTTGAGGAATGTGGGGATGAGGCAGGATACAGAATGAAAGGCGCATACCGATACCAACCTCGATATCCTGCTACACGACTGTCTCACTTCAACAAAGCTCGAAGAAAATGAAGGCTGCTCGGTATGCATGTTCTGCTAGTTCAGTCACGCATTTTCAGCCCTGCAGACCCTGCAGTGAAGATCATCTTCAGGCATGACTGCGGGACGTTGTATGTATTTCAACGGTGGTTTCCAGCCCTGCCAAATCTCTCTCGTATGCATTTTTGGGTATGCTACAGTTGCCAAATCCCAGCCTTCTCGATTATGATATCGAACGAAATAATTGATGATGAAATGACGGTAAGAGTGCCGTGAATAGATGCGCCCATCACGGAAAGAAAAGACGGACGATATTTGAGGCTGGAATATGATCGTCATAGGCCGGCTACACGGTCGGTCATGTCAAGTCTTCGCGTACATCTCGTGATTGATTCATCTTGTCCTGAAGGATTGACAGGGCTGAGATCTGTCTCGAGCCGTGTCTGCTTCTAGGTTGATGTCTTTGCCAACGAAGAAACCTGAGAAGTCACCTCACGTCTGCAGATGACCTCGGTTAAACCTTTAGTGTCGCGCCGGTCCTCATTCGCAACGAGTCAATCGTAATTCCAACCTCTCCTACAATGTAGATCGTCGAAGTTGCAATCAAGACTGAATCATTCAGACTATATGATACTGATGCGGAGATCATGCAGTCGAAATGGTGTCACGGAGCCTCAGCCCGCTGTCGTGCCAGCGCAGCATTATGCAAGCGCATCGCTACATCGGGCAAGTTTGTCTCCTCTTGCAGCTCGGGTATCACTTGAATATGCGCTGTTCTGAAGCAAGAGCTCTGTGTAGCACAACCACCACAGTAACCATTTCCTTGATCTTTGGTTATGTCTCCTTCGAGTACATCAAAGCAGAATGACACGGTGAGTTGCACGTTATCCTTGTTCGAGCAGAACGCCCATGATTATGGCGCCCACATTGCCAACCGTGACGCCGGCGGCTAGTGATAGCAGCATCAGAATCAGTCCGAACAAGTCCACATTTTCTCTACCTGAGCTGGAAATACGGCAAGCAAATACCGGCCTGCAGAGGAGCAAAAGTCAGGCAAACGTCCTTGCATCGAGGTCCACAGGGACCACTGAGAAATCGAAAGCCAGCTTGACCCGCGCTAAATCGAAGCAAGAAGTCAGCAAAAAGCAGGCCGCGATCCAAGACAACGAAAGACACAGCCGCAAGAAGAATCGCTCGCAGAAGAGATATGAATCTTCTTCTTCTCCCCCTGCCCCGCCTCGAAGGCTCTCACGGAGTCGACTGGTCACTAAAAAGCTTCCTGTCCGTCGTGTCCGCACTACCAGAACAGCCCCATACCTCACTGTTCACCCATCCGTCCTCTCGATCTTGTCAGGTCTGACTACCCTCTCTAAAGCCTCCGGTTCCACCAATTCAACCATGACCCAACAAAAGTACGACCGGGAAGCGGGAAGAGCCAGTCTGAATATGGCGGGCAAGCCGAGCATGTCAGGTATAGCTGTGAACCAACCTCCTCATGCAGCCACTGCTGCGCCGGTCCAAAATCGGACCCGATCATCCTCTATGAGCTCCGCAGAAGGAGAACGTCCACCAAGATTCACACCCTTGACGAGTCCGAGTACCTCGGGACGCTGGATACACGGACGATATATCGGACAAGCACCAGAGAGAACGGGAACATTCCGCTCGCGCGATGACAGCCACCAAGTTCCCGCTTCGATCATTGACGATCAGCAGCACCTTGTACGCGGTAGAGATGTTCCCGGGGGGTCGCAAGACCGCTCACGTCACTACGTGGTCCCCTATCGACAGCAAGAATGGCAAGGGTATCTACCTCAAAGAGTTAATCCCCATCAGTACCAGGAGTACCCCCAAGAGCACTTTACCTGTTCGCGAGTATCTTCGATCTCTAGCTACGACGCCTACACATACGCTCAATCGACACGTACAGGTAGCGCATCAGCCCATGCCACTCACCAACAACCAGTCCTTGATAGCGCTCGTCAGCCGCTGCGACACTCACTGTCATCGTCAAAGGGCCATGAGCCAACGAGTCAAGGCACTGAAAAGTCGCCGATGTCGCCGTCTTCCATTTCCGAAGCTAACCCTGGACTGGGAGCAAGTTCCGTGGATGATGCTAGGAGCTCGAAGGATCAGAACACTGTGCAACCTCCAGACTCTTACGAACCGCAGCAGATCCCGCCTGGACTGCCCAAGAAAGCCCTTGAAGTACCACCTGCGATCTTTCGACGCTTCATGCCTCTTCACAATCGCATTCTGACACAAATTCAATCCGATCTGAGTACATATGAGTCTCAACTACAAGCTCTCGAGCAGCAGATCTCCTCCTATCCTGGACCAGACATGGCATACTTGCAATCTCTTCAAGCTCGACGCCGGCACATGCTCAGTAACGTTTTTGAGAAGCTGGGCCAGTATAACAGCGCTGTGGAACTCAGCAAATCCACTCTAGCTCTCATGAATCCGTCGACGGTGGACCTCTCCAGATTGCAGAGCTTGAAAGATAGCTATCCCGGCCCCACTGATGTTGATGCAGGCGTCTTGCTTTACCAGGACGATCTCTTCATCCTGCCGAATCGATCCGAGGTTGAGACAGCTGGGCCGGAGACAGAGCTGCAGTTGAATTCCGAGTCCTCGTCAGAAGACGAAGCATATAATGAATCGAGCAAAGCTACAGCATCTGATAATCAAACCAGTACCGTGAGGGTCAATACAGGCCTCGAACGCCCTCAAGCTAGACGCTCTGAGCAGCCAGGCTTGCGAAAGCACAATCGATCGAGAGAATTCCTCGTGATTGTCGCTGCGTTGTCTTGGGTAGGGTTCATATGGATCTCTGGACACCGCAACCATTACAACATCCCGCTTCTCATTGCAGTTTTGTTCGGATCCACCGCTTCTACAGTAATGTTCTCGATGAAAGACATCGTCAACAAAGGTGTTCGAAGGTTCATCCAAGATAATTGGGTACTTGTGTTTGGCAAAGCTTGGACGCCGCTCATGGTCGTGACACTGATCGGTTTAAGGGATTCGCCAGTGCTCTTTGCTCTTGCACTGCATCCTGCAGTCTTGTGGGCTTTGCTGATGTCTCTCATCATTTCGGAAGAGCACAGCGGCACTTTTCAAGTGACAGTGACGCCTGATGTAGCAGTTCAAGATCCAGCTGTCTCCCAAGACGGATCTTCAGAGACTCCGACCCCTAACCCGGGGACTGAGGACAGGGTTGATAACAAAGAGACTGCTCATGAAGTGAGTCGTTCCAGCTTCACGGTGAGGGGAACATATGGAAGTGTCACGGCTGCTGAGACTGCTCCAGGGATCTTAAGATTACAGGAAGGATATGATGCCTTGCTATCGCAGCCCGGCACAATCGCGAGCCTACCAATACCAGATACGAATCAACGGTGTCAGACCCCGGATTTGAGCACGCTCAACCGCGAGACGCAGTCCTTGAATATGTCGGAAGCGCCACAAAATGAATGTGCGAAGAGTGCTATATTTCCTTGTGGGTCAAACAGCAGCGCAGAGTTATCGCACAGTATTCCAAACAGCCCGAACGAAGAGCAAGACATGTCGCGGCATTCTAGCAACTTATCAGATCTGGAAGTCATACTGGGCTGCCTGTGCTTGTCTTGCTTCGGCCCGATGGTCTCTTTTCGTTTATCTTTATTTCTTGTGGGAGAAGCTGTAGCGTCTTCACACCCTTCCGCAGCGTGGCTCACATTTTACGTGGTCTTCATCATGCCAGGTGCGTTGACATTCGAATGCGCAGTGAGAGGCCAGCCTGTTGCCTCCCGTTTCTGGAGAATTATCTTTAATCCACTCCTGCTAGCATCTGCTTTTACGCTATCTGCCATGGAGTGCGGACGCTTTCCAGAGAAGATCTTCGGATTCGCCCGTCTTTCCTGGCTGCTCAGTCTCTACCTGCTGGGCACGACTTCGTCTAAACCATACTGTCGTACAATTGATACGCTCCGCTCCACTCGCTGGCGTCTGGAGAAAGTAATGCCAGAATGGACCGATGAAGACAGACCAGACTCAGAGTTGACGTCAAGTGCGAGTGGGATGGACGGACCTGTTGGATTTCGGATCTTGATTGCTTTAGGGGCCCTGGTCTTCTTCGGCACCCTAGTCACGACTTACTTGCTACCGGAGAAACCCTTCTTGATCCCAAGTCTTCTTCAGGGATTCCTTCTTGCTGTCGTGTTGGTTGCATGGTTTACTAAAACGTGCGAGGCCTCTTATGGTTGTCATCGTGACCAGGTCTTACTCATGTGTCTACCAGGTTTGCTCTCGTTCCTCTGCGTATCGATTCAGCTCTCGTTGCTAGACTGGGTCTTGGGCTTGCTCGTCTTCGGCGGCTCATGCTCGTGGCTCTCGTCCACAGAGAGATCGCTGATGCAAGAGTGGCGGGTTTCATACAAGTGCGTGAAGCGAATCTAAAATGAAGGAGAGTTCCCAAAGAGACGGGGCATCAAAAATGTAGATTACGTGGTGCGAAGCATAGAGGCGAAGAAGGCGCTTTGTTTCTCGTTCGGACTGCCCTGGATATGGATAGGCACAGGAGAACCTGTGGAAGATGTTGACGACTCGGTGCGGACCGAGTCCATGAGAATCAACATGGGCCGCTGCAACTGGATGGTTGAAAGATGTCTAGATCGGGCGAAAGGCGAGGCTGCAGCATTGCTGTACCTTGAGAATATATGGCAGATGTTCGGATTGATAGGTGCTCGGCACCAAAAGGTCGCCCATGCGCCGGTCGACGTAATCGCCGACGTCGGAGACGCTGTTAACAACCTTGAACCTTTAGGCTGACGTGGCAGTCTTTCTTAGCAATAGCTCTTATGCCTGTGAAATGACACAATGCCACATCGATATGCAACACAAATAAATTGAGATCCCTATCTTGCTCGAGGTGGCTGTCAGCTCGGAATTTGAGGGCTCCACTCAGAAAATCCAGTAGAGCGCTGTATAGCAGTATCGATCCGTTGCTCATCGTCGAGGTCAGACCATTTCTTTACTACATAGATTTTACCTCCAACGAGACTGTCAAGTGCGCACCATATCACATCGATGAGACATCCTCAGATTAGTGAAAATTGCAGATCGATGTCGTGTTCGTGAAGAGAAGGAGGGCGAGTTTCCGCCGCACACAGTTTTGATGCCTTCTCGGGTAAAACTTCCCCAACTCTTCATCCCATGGCTGTGACCTCACTTTTTTAGAGCTTGAGAAACCGCCGTCGCAACCTCGACATGCAATATTGATATGGCTGAACAGCCTGTCAATGGGTCCACGGGACCAGATCTGGACGGTGCTCGTCTAGTATTGCTGTCGAATTCGTCAAAGAAGCGCACAATACAGCTTCAAGCTCACCATGAGCAGATCAAGAAAGATGGTCGGTGTTAACCTGTGCGCCTCTGCTCAGCATACTGACTTGACCAGAAATCCAGGATGAGCAGTGGTCTCAACTGGTCCGCAACATCTTCGACACTTTACCTCTTTACGTGGACATGAAGTCTCGACATGCGGCAGAGGACTGTCTATCTGCGATCCTGAAACGCGGCGTGGAAAACGAACCGGCCGACCTCTTAATCGATCTGATAGTCAAGGAGACGGAGAAGAAGAGTTTCTCGCCTGGCAATGCATTCATACTGGTTCGCTGGCTTCACTATGTCATTCCTGCGATCGGGAAGGCGGAGAAGGCATGGTCAAAGTGGGGAAGCAAGACGATACATGCGCTGGTGAGGTCGATGCACACTTTCCTCGGCTCGGATCCGCGCGAGAGTACAGATGCGACGGTCTTCAGGGTCACGAGACGGACGTTCAGGTGGCTACTGTCCATACCTGAGAGGGGACAGAAACTGCTTGCGGACAGTGTAGGCTTCCTCGCGACTAAGGCTGCTGGACCTTCCCCTCAGAATGGAATACTCCTCGGCATCATCGCCGGCGTATGCGCTCGCTTTAAGGCTATCAAGGTCGACTTTGAGACATTCAAGCTGACATACAACGAATTCTTTACCAGGGAGATCCTCGGATCACGGACGGTGCTACCGGACCGAGTAGCACAATCCTTATCTCCCTATTTCGAATCCTATGTAACGCTTGACGACCTTGAGAAGACTCATGTACCCGCGATAGAGAAAGCACTGCTCCGGTCACCAGAAGTGGTACTGGTCAACATACTCTCAGGCGTTATCAACGCCCTGCCGACTAGCATTGATCTTGGGAACGTTCTGGCGACAAAATTGTCTACTCCACTTCTGAAAAACGTGACTTCTTCTAACGCAGGTATCAAGGCTGGTGCAATTCTGAGTTTCGAAGCTCTTTCGAAACGGAGCAGGGATGAGTCGACTCTAGAGAAAGTCGCGGATCTGGTCTTGACGCCTTTGAAAGGTGGTAAACTTACCTCTGCCGACCACAGAACATCGCATGCTCAGCTCCTCGGCGTCATTCCAGCTACAGCGGCCGTATCCAAAAAGATTTCAACAGGTCTTGCACCTGTGATTGCCAAAGAGGCAAATGATACTGCGGCTGGCGCCGAGATTACAGCACTCATGCAGCATCTCGGATATGGCCTGAAATCCAGCATTGCCCCGGAGACTGCTGTATCCGACGCTATCGTCAAGGGTCTGGCAGACAAAAAGTCGCAAACGAAGCGTATATGGACTTTACAATTGGCACAACTCTTTTGGGGTTTGTCGGATGCAGAATTGAAGTCTGAAGGCGCCTTGAAGCTTGCCGATGCTAGTGTGGGCAAGCTGATTGATATCTGGTCAGAATCCCAAAACAACCCACTTCCTGCTGTTCAATCTGGTCTCGCGTCGGCTGCTTGTGCAGTGACTGCGCTTGTTGCCGGCAAGTTTGCTACGATTCAAGGTGATCTGAAGAATTCCTCGATCATTAAGAAGGCCGGCATTACGGAGAAGAGTCTCGTAGCGGAGCCAAAGCCTTCATTTCTGCTCAACACAAAGGTCTTTACTAAATTCACTTCCGCTGATGACCTCACATGGCTGCTAAGGGGCTTACTGTCCTTGGCCGACAGTTGTCTCTCCTCAGCCACCCCTACCCTGGTACAGACGTCATGGGCTCAAGCACTCATCTTCGTACTTGCAGGGGACTCTGTACCAGCTTTAAGCCGCTCAGAAGCGACGCAAGAAGTGCAAAAGATTTATCAGGTCAATCCGGCTGTACTCACAGATATTCTGGTATCCGGGCTTGTGCAGTGGACACTCGATGTGGCGAACGACAACAAAGATAGCACAGCAATTGCAGCACGCACCGGGAACACCAACCTGTTTAAAGTTCTGCGTTGCCTGAACATCGAGCCTACCGCAGAGTCGGAGAGGACAAACGAAGACCTCGACAAACAAGCTCTCGCTCTGCTGATCATTGCTAGACCTCAAATTATGCCTCGTGCCAATTGGATCGAGATTTGCCTGAAGGTGGGAATCGACCCCGGTCAATTTGCAGGCCGAAATGCGGACGCATGCGTTCAAAAGATCAAGCAGTGGACGGAAGATCCAAGGTTCTCAAAGTTGCCATCTTTCCAAGAAGCTGCCTTTGCAGCGGCGGCGGATCTTGCATTCGTCTCACCAGAAGTTGTTCTTCCCCGCGTTATAGAAGAAATCTGCAGTGATCTTGACCCAGGTCTTCTCGCAGAAGTCGGACCCACAGAGGCTGCTATTTACCGTACCCCCGCAGGTACTGCATTTATCGACGTTCTGGCCACACAAGCACCACCCCAGCCACCGAGCAAGAATTCGAAAGACTATGACACCCTGAAGTGGGAAGCTGAATTCAGAGAACAGCTGGCAAAGAAGAAGGGCCAGGTCAAGAAACTGACCAAAGAGGAACAAGCCAAGGTCGATGCTCAATTGGCGAAGGAAGCCGAAATACGAAGTCAAGTCGCTGGTGTTGTTGCGAAGATCCAGCGAGGAGCGGGCATAGTACAAGCATTAGTACAAGGACCACCTACCGAGGTCGAAGCTTGGTTCGGAAAGTGCACACAACAATTGTTCGACATCATTGTTGCCGGAGCTGGCCTTTTCGTCGGAGAATCAGTGGCACAAATTTACATGCAATGCTCAGCCAAGACGTCTTCTCGGCTTGGTGCTAATAGGCCCTTCCTTGGTGCTGTTGCACTGCGAGCCGCTGGTGTCGTGGCTATACCTAAGGACGTGCAGGAGGAACCGCTTGGGGAAGCAGTCACAAGGATTCTGTATCGTCTGCGATTCCTCAGCGAGCAGCGGCCCTTCGACCCCGCTACACTCGCATACGCGCTTCACCTCGTTTTCACCGTCCTCGAGCAAGGCTCAGTTGACCGATCTGGAGAAGAGGCAGAGGAGCAGCTGATTCTTGCTGGAGAGGTTCTGTCCTTTCACACAGATGTCTGCAGTGATACCCGATTACCGCGAGCCAGAATCCTTTCCACAATCATCAAAGCCCTACAGGCATACACGCAACACTTTCGACTATTCAAAGACTGCCTCAACGATTTTAGTAGAGGTATCGCGGCCAACCTATCACCAGAGGAGACGAATGTCATTGTCAAGGCTACTATCGTACCAGAGACAGCTGTGCGCACTGCGTCACTTCAGGCCATCAGTGCTGAGCTAGACTTACCCGAGCATACCTTCTCGAAAGAGATCTGGACGGCATCGTACGACGATATTCAAGAGAACAGCGAGCTCGCTCAGGAGATTTGGGAAGAGAATGATCTAGAAACACATGCGGAGGACGTTTCTGCTCTAATTCCATACCTGGAATCGAAAGACGTGCAACTCAGACGTGCTGCTGCCCGGGCGATCGCTGCACTTGTTTCGCAGTACGCAGACACTCTTTCAGGACTCCTGCAGCAGCTCAAAGACATGTACATTGAACGGGCCAAGCCACGAGTGCCGCAAAGAGACAAGTATGGGATGCCCATGAAGGTTGATCTGGACGACCCTTGGCCTGCAAGACAAGGTATTGCACTCACCTTCAAAGAGCTTGCACTTTCCTTCACCGATAAAGACCTTGTCACTTTCTTCGAATTCATGGTCAATAATGGGCCACTTGGAGACAATCACCCCTCCGTCCGCGACACGATGCTCGATGCTGCAACAGCTATCGTATCAGAGCGAGGCAACCTAAAGGTCGAGGACCTGATGAGCCTGTTCGAGAAGTCTCTTGACGGTCCGGACGTGGGATCGAAGAGCAAAGATCTTGTCAATGAGGCAGTAGTCATTCTTTACGGTGCTTTGGCAAGACACTTGAAGTCAGGCGACAAACGAGTCCCTAAGGTGGTGCAGCGCCTACTTCAGACCCTCAGCACACCGTCCGAATCAGTTCAGTATGCCGTCGCGCAATGCCTGCCGCCCTTGGTCCAGGCTTCGAGCCAAGAAGCAGGTCAATACGTTCAGAAGATGATGGAGGACCTGACAGGCGGTAAGAAATACGCCGTTCGCCGTGGTGCCGCATATGGTTTGGCGGGTATTGTCAAAGGACGTGGTGTCGCTGCTCTCCGAGAATTCCGGATCATGTCGAGCTTGAAGGCTGCGACAGAGAGCAAGAAAGACACCAATCAGCGACAAGGTGTTTTCCTTGCGTACGAACTTCTGTCGTTGATCCTTGGACGGATCTTCGAACCCTACGTCGTCCAAATCGTGCCACAACTACTAGGCGGTTTTGCAGATCCCAGCGCAGATGTTCGAGACGCTTGTCTGGACGCCGCAAAGACTTGCTTCTCAACGCTCAGCTCTTTCGGTGTCAAGCAGATTCTACCTATGCTTCTGGAGGGTCTCGACGAGTCACAGTGGCGTAGTAAGAAGGGTGCTTGCGACTCCCTCGGAGCCATGGCCTACCTCGATCCTCAACAGCTTGCTGTGAGTCTACCTGAGATCATCCCGCCTCTTACCGAGGTCTTGAACGACAGCCATAAGGAAGTCCGACTAGCTGCCAACCGAAGTCTGCAACGCTTCGGTGATGTGATCAGCAATCCTGAGATCAAGAGCCAGGTCAATATCCTGCTTAAGGCACTCAGTGATCCTACCAAATTCACCGATGATGCTCTTGATGCTCTCATCAAGGTTAGCTTCATTCACTACCTGGACGCACCATCCCTTGCGCTTGTTGTTCGTATCTTAGAGCGTGGTCTGGGTGATAGATCTGCAACGAAGAGGAAGGCTTCACAAATCATCGGCAGTCTTGCTCACCTGACGGACCGCAAGGATCTCGTTAGCCATCTACCCATTCTCGTTGCTGGATTACGTGTTGCCATTGTCGACCCGGTGCCAGCAACAAGAGCAACTGCTTCGAAGGCGCTTGGTTCTACAGTAGAGAAACTCGGCGAGGATGCTTTGCCTGACCTCATCCCCAGCTTGATGACCGCGCTTAAGAATGACACCGGCGCGGGTGACCGTCTTGGTTCAGCTCAGGCTCTCAGTGAAGTCCTGGCTGGTTTGGGCACGAGTCGTCTGGAAGAGACGCTTCCAACAATTCTCCAGAACGTCTCAAGCTCAAGACCATCCATCAGGGAAGGCTTCATGTCACTCTTCATCTTTTTGCCTGCAACTTTTGGAAACAGTTTTGCCAACTACCTCAGCAAGATTATACCACCCATCCTTGCTGGTTTGGCCGACGAAGTCGAGTCTATCAGAGATGTATCTCTCCGTGCGGGGAGGTTGCTCGTCAAGAATTTCGCCACAAGAGCCATCGATCTGCTCTTACCAGAGCTTGAGCGCGGTCTGGCCGACGACAGCTACCGCATTCGTTTGAGCTCCGTCGAGCTTGTTGGAGACTTGCTCTTCAACCTTACTGGCATTAGCGGCAAGACTGAGCAAGACGAGGAAGAGGAAGACGCCAACGAGGCTGGCGCATCCCTTCTGGAAGTGCTTGGCGAGGAGAAGCGTAACAAGGTTCTCTCAGCTTTGTACATCTGCCGCAATGATACCTCTGGCTTGGTCAGAGCTGCTGCCATCAATGTCTGGAAAGCGCTCGTCTCTACGCCAAGGACACTCCGTGAGCTTGTTCCCACGCTTACGCAACTGCTTATTCGACGCCTGGCCAGCTCGAACATGGAGCAGAAGGTCATCGCTGGGAACGCCCTCGGCGAGCTTATTCGAAAAGCGGGCGAGAATGTACTTGCTACCTTATTGCCTACGCTGGAAGAAGGTCTCCAAACATCTACCGACTCAGACTCTCGACAAGGTATCTGTATCGCTTTGCGAGAGCTTATCTCGTCTGCACAACCTGAGACACTTGAGGAATATGAGAAGACGCTCATCTCAGTCGTCCGTACCGCGCTTGTCGACTCGAACCCTGATGTCCGTGAGGCCGCTGCCGAGGCCTTTGACTCGCTGCAGAAGATCCTGGGCAAGAAGGCAGTCGACCAGGTCCTGCCATATCTGCTCAACCTCTTGCGATCCGATGAGTCCGCAGACAATGCCCTCTCTGCTCTCCTCACCCTGCTCACCGAACACACTCGCGCCAACATTATCCTTCCGAACCTCCTCCCGACTCTGCTTACTCCTCCGATTGGTGCTTTTAATGCTCGTGCACTGGCATCACTGGCTGAAGTGGCTAGCTCGAGCATGACTAGGAGACTGCCTACGATACTCAACTCGCTTATGGACGGTATTGTGTCTTGCAAGGACGATGAATTAAAGAAGGAGCTAGACGCTTCGTTTGATACCGTCTTACAATCGGTGGACGAATTCGACGGGCTCAATACTGCCATGAGTGTCATGCTTACTCTTGTCAAGCATGACGACCACAGGAAACGAGCAGCGGCAGATTCTCATCTGGCAAACTTCTTCCAGTCCGCTGAGATGGACTTCTCCAGATACTACCCAGATCTCATTCGCGCTTTGCTCTTGGCTTTCGATGACGGTGACTCGGAGGTGGTAAAGGCTGCCTGGAGCGGTCTGAGTGCATTGACTGGCAAGCTCCGTAAGGAGGAAATGGAAGGACTGGTCATCTCAACAAGACAAACCCTCAACCAAGTCGGTGTTGCCGGACACAATTTGCCAGGTTTCTCGCTACCGAAGGGGATCAACGCCATTCTGCCCATCTTCTTGCAAGGTCTCATGAATGGTACGGCGGAACAGCGAACACAGGCCGCGCTCGCCATTTCCGACATCATCGATCGGACTACTGCGGACAGTCTCAAGCCCTTTGTCACCCAAATTACTGGTCCATTGATTCGTGTAGTGTCAGAACGATCAGTGGATGTCAAATCCGCCATCCTACTCACCCTTAACAACCTGCTCGAGAAGATACCCACCTTCCTCAAACCTTTCCTTCCTCAGCTACAGCGAACTTTCGCCAAGTCGCTTGCCGACCCGTCTTCGGAGCTCTTGCGTACTCGTGCAGCCAAAGCTTTGGGTACTCTCATCACGCTCACGCCTCGTATCGATCCCCTCATTGCTGAGTTGGTCACTGGATCCAAGACTCCTGACCCTGGAGTGCGTGGTGCCATGCTCAAAGCGCTCTTTGAGGTGGTCAGCAAGGCTGGAGCAAACATGAATGAGGCGAGCAGAAACGCCATCTTGGGCCTGATAGATTCAGACTCGGGAGAGAGTGATACGGGTATGGTAATCACGAATGCGAGGTTGCTGGGTGCGTTGGTCAAGGTGCTGCCCAGTGATGCTGCGGCAGGTCTGATCAAGTAAGTTCATGTTTCTTTTGTGTTGGCAAATCAGGGTTGACAAGCATAGGAACCGCGTGCTCGCTTCGCAAGCGACGTACCCATCGGTGCTCGCACTGAATGCCATCCTGCTCGAAGCGCCTGAAGCTCTGACAACAAGCTACTCTGATGTCCTGGTCAATCTCATTACGCAAGGCATTAAGAACTCGGTAAGTTGCATGTTTTCTTTGTCCTTCCCAACGAATTGGCTAACGTACTGCAGAACCCGCAGCTGTCAGAAAGTTTCGTCATTGCAGCAGGAAAGTACTTCTTGCAGTCCTCGTCATCTAAGGATGAGGCGCATGTAGAACCCATTCACAATGCGCTGGTCAGTATCATTCCTCCTACTGGAGGCGCGTCTGTCGACACCCGCCGGTTGTCACTTACGGTGCTCCGAACCATCGCCAGACACAACCACTCAGAACTCATCGCGCCGTACCTCGCGACTCTTGTTCCCCCTGTGTTCGGCTCCGTCCGCGACCCACTCATCCCTGTCAAGCTTGCCGCTGAACAAGCCTTCCTCGCCATTTTCGACGTGGTGGATAACGAAGCAGAAGACTTTGATAAGTACTTGGAAAAAGAAGGGAAAGACCTGCCTCCGAACACGAAGAGGAGCATGGGTGATTACTTCAAGAGGGTGGCAGCGAGGCTGGGGGCACAAGCGAGGGAGAGAAGAGAGGCCGAGGGACGCAGTGGGAAGGCGGTTCATGGAGAATCGTCTTGGCTGAGCGCCGATGAAGAGGAAGATGAGCGAGAGTTGTGGTCCGTAGGAAGAGTGGAGATTGGTGAGGGGTGGAGGGATAGTAGTGCTTAGAAGCGTTACGATGCGGCATAGCGTTTGCTGATATGAAATGTACATACGAAAAGTTCTTTGTGTCAATCACGCTACTGTGAATGCTAATCGTACCCCAAGACCATGTTGTCGCCAGATCACGTGCACCATACTTTTCATGCGGAAAATGTAGCTCTCCGCCTTTCCACTCGATAGTGCGGATCTATAGAACAAACACGACTCACGTCACTACAACACTCAACTGAGAGCCGCACAAATGCTTGTATCACTAATTCGTGCCGCAAGTCATTCGTTGCCCGTGGCCTGATGTCTCGAGGACTGGTTTTCTGAGGATAGAGCGGAGTTTGTACTACCACACCTCTGAAGGACGTTAGTCCAGGCCGCATCATGTTCGCACAATTTGTGCAGAAAGCCATTAGTTCGAGGACAATCACAATTCAGTTCTGCTTTGACTCACTCAGACAATCTAGTCGTGAGGTAGCTTAGTGGCAGCTTCTGGTAGGCGAGAACGCACGAGGATCACTTAGCAAGCTGACTGCTGCTCATTGTGAGGTCAACAAATACCAGCACTGGATGTATCGATCGATAGCCTGCATCATGGCCGATATCAGAACAGAAGATATACCCGACGCCTCCAAGCCATTGTCAGATCTTGATATCCGTATCAGATCTAAGGTCACGGACGCGTTCTCGACGTTCTTGCGCTGCCTCTTAGTCAAGAAGGCATTCAGGCAAATCCTTGATCAGAGACCTACCGAGGAGAACGCAAGGTTCTTAGATGTTACCTACTTGCTTCGGGCTGAAATCTTCGACGAGAGTGTCTCAGAGGACCCCCCAAACGCCTAGGATGCCTTTCTAGAAATCGTTGATCTTCTCACTCTCGAGCTGGATGTCACAGTACGTATAACATGATCAGAAGGACCGACAACCAGTCACATTCATAAACAGTTCCCTAACAGCGTCAGATTGTCCAAGACCTCGAGAAGCACGAGCCTGATTGCATTCCCTCCACTGTGTTTCTACGAGGAATCTGTTCCTTGTTACAGTCTTTCACGTATTCCATTTCGTCCTTTCGACGACATGTCAAAGGCAAGATATTTCTGTCACCATTCCTTTACATACCCTGAGGATCCAAGGAAGCAAGTGTTCTGTTGGGTATAGAGTGTGATCTTCGGAGGAGTGCTGTGCTTCATCAGTCGATATACTGACGGCGTTTGTACTACCACATCCGCAGCTTGGAACCATTTGAACTGACATTCCTTGAAGCCCCACAACGTCTACATTCGACTCCCAATCAGCAACGCTGCTCTTGTCCATGGAAGGCAAGTGGATGACTTCGTGTCCGTTCTCCAGAACAAAGAGACAAGTCTGTCACGGTTCGACGTCAAACGCAATCCGCGCTTCATGCAAGATCAGCGTGGAGCAGAACGGATCTACGGGCCTCTACCTTGGTATTACGTTAGCAGATTGCGGCAGTATCCACAAGCGACGGGAGAGAAGAAGACGACGACGAAGAAAGGGGTCATGGATCACTTGAAGGATGGCCAAGGGGCAGAGAGAGACCTCCGCTTAGAAGATGATGAGTAGCTCTGTATCGACAGCGACGGCTTGATTCTGGTTGTCATACAATCCGGGGATAGGCGAAAGAACGTGTGTCCTTCGTCATGCAGGGCAAAGGCACAGCAATTTTGATTTTGCATCCCTCAATTTGGCTTACAACTCCCTCGAGCCTGCTCATCAGTACATCGGAGCCCTGCAACTCTGACCAAGTCGTCCTTCGTTGATCGCTGTCGATTTATGGTGCGAATAAAACCTCACTCATGACATCTCATGGCCGTCGGCAAGTTTTGCTCTGTTATCATCCAGTGGTATGGACCACAGGTAATTTGATGATAGAAACATGGTTGACAACAGGATTAAGATCCCCCGTAGACAGATACGGCCACAGACAGTTGGACACAAGGCATCCCGTCCGATCTGCCCTATTTAATCAACTGATCGCACAGTTAGTATTGCGGTGGGTGACCACGCGAGAATCCTGTGTGCTGTATCTTTTGCCTTTTTGCTGGCACGAATTTCAGCATTGGGTTTTGTAATTCTAGGGAGAGGCGACTGAAGTTGAAGCGTCTGGATCAGGTCCATACTGGCTCGATTCCTCGTGCAGCATTCCACGTCCGCCTGGGACTTGTGCACTTGGACGGTACTCAGGTCACACCTCCAATTTTACTTTTTCTGTGGGTCTATCTCAATTTACTCATCATCCTCTTCTTCCTCTTCTCAAACAGGCCCGTCCCACCC
The DNA here is from genome assembly GCA_007556505.1 of Elsinoe australis. Lineage (NCBI taxonomy): Eukaryota > Fungi > Ascomycota > Dothideomycetes > Myriangiales > Elsinoaceae > Elsinoe > Elsinoe australis. Next base: position 529,697 of record SWCS01000012.1, read on the forward strand.
ATGCCATCACCCCTCTGACCATCCTCGGTCGCCCGCCTCTTCCTACTCTTCTCCAATGCTCCCTCCTTCTCCTTCCTCTTCACACCCCTCGTCAAGGAATCAATCCTATCCAGCCCCTGGCCCAAGTCCCGCCACTCCTCACCGCCAAATCCACTACTCCTCGCTTTCCTCTTCGCCTTGTCCTTCTTGCTCTCCTGCAGACGTGTGAAATGCGTCTCCTCGTAATCCCTTCGCTCCTGCTCCACCGCGCGTTCTCGAGCAGACACCTGTCTCCGGCCGCCGTCGGCGATGTTTGCGCCGATACTGGGCTGTGCGGTGGGCGCGTCTGCCATTTCAGCCGAGACATACTCATCGAGTGTCCTTGAGCGTGCAGGTCGCTCCTTGCGCGCTTCGCGGGGTATGCGCTCCGGCATTGCAGTGGCTGTGATCTTCGGTGGACGATACACGCCCGTCTTGTTCTCCTCTTCGCGGGATCTTGACTGGGCCCTATCTGCCTCGGGTCGCCGCGACGACATCATGGCTGCAGCGTTGGGGCCGAGAGCAAGGGCATTCTCTTCGTCGACCGAGGAGTCGGAGTCGGAGTCGGATCCGCTTTCATCGTCTGAGGTCGATCCTGTCCTGCCGCTGACTTTGCCATTCGGCGCTTTTGTGGGCTGCGCCTGTGTTGCCTTTCTGTCCTGCTCTTCAGCGGCGCGTAGTGTCTTGTCGATCGTGTATTTCAGTCTATCCTCCAGTGGACGAACGCCCTTTTCGAGGTAGACTCTTTGCTTGACAAGGTTCTCCACAATCTCATTTTGCAGAGTTTGATTGCTACTGGAGGAAGTTTCGGCTGCATCTTGGCCAGGAATGTATTTCTGGACGCTTCTTATCACCTCCAAGTTTCGCAGAGCAAGTGACTGCAAGTAGGAAAGGAAGATCTCGTTTTTGGCGTCCAGCAGGGAAATGCCGTTGTCCGGAGGTAATATGGAGTCGACAGATGGTACTGCAGAAGTTGCTGATTCTAGAGAAGCCTGCAGGCTCGCCAGAGTATCTGCTACATTCGTTGGCGCAGCAGCAGAAGCCATTTTGTTCGAAGAGTCTAGTCTTCAATTCTTGTGTCAAGCTCAACTTTTTTCTAAGATCTTGCCGAAGTTGTGCTGACTAAGCACGATTTGTCCGCATCTCAGGCCGGTTCGCCGAAGCGTACATACGGTTCGGTTCTACTTTCATGGAGCCGGGGAAGAACGCATCATGAGCGAGCTTTGAAGTTGAGCTGATTCGAATCCAGTCATGTTGCTATACAACTTTGGGACACGACTGATCAACGGTTTTGATATGGAAATGTGGTGGTATTAAAATACTATCTGATTTTCAACGACAAGAGTGATTCAAAGATTCGGCTCGGTATTTGAATGTGGAAGCTATCTTGCCAGTGCCGGAGGAGAAGACCATGCTAGCAAGACTACGAGCGGATATCGCAATGCGCCAGAAACGCCATGCGATCCCACTTTAGCGACTCGGCGCAAAGAAGCTAGTTGTTTCTCCCTGTTAACCCATTCTAGTCCATCACACAGCAGTCCTAACTCTTCCTTTCCAAGGTGGTATCGTCGAGGGTATCGTAGAATAGTTTAGAAGATGGCGTCAAGACAGCAGCAGCAGGCAAGAGCACCGAGGATACCGGCGCAGATACCGCCGCCACCCGAATTCTTTTGACCCTGGTAGCCGCCCTGAGGTGGGTACGGTCCTTGTTGCTGGTAGTACATTGGCTGTTGTCCTTGAGGAGGACCGTAGGGCCCCTGCTGGTAGCCGCCTTGCTGGGGGTAGCCGCCGTACTGCTGCTGCGGTGGTGGGCTACCGTAGTAACCCTGTTGGCCGCGAGGATCGCCCTGGCCTCCGTAAAAGTCTTGCGCCGAGCCTTGAGCAGCTTGCTGAGGGTAGGAGGGGTATCCTGGTGGTGGATCGTTCGGCGCGTCGTACTTTTGTTGACCCATTGTGAGTTTGAGGTAATGCGACTTGTTTGTGGTGGAGGAAGAAAGGTGGAGAGGAGTCCGAGGTCAAGTGGTCAGACTCGAGTGGAATCCTGGTGGCGCCGCTGAACCTTGGCTCTTGGCTGACGGGAATAGGATGACGGCTACCAAAGTTTGAATTACTGCACCTACCAGAAGGCAGACACAGTATTGATGGGGGGGTGAAGGAGGAAAGAGAAAGCAGATCGCTGTATAGGATGTTGAGATCAGTCGGCTTCAAATCTTTATGCCAGAAGTGTCTCGTGATGATGGAGGGGCAAAATTGGGGCGCAGTCACTTGGCGTGAAGCGGAATCGTAGAGGACAAAACCCGAGAGAGCGACAGCGGCCAGTGACCGGAAGAGTACGCGTCCTCGCTGCCGCCCCGATCGTAATTATCAATCATGATTCGTTGCACAACCGAGGAATATGCAGCCTCTTACTTGGTGAAGCGGACCTGTCACGATATTCAGCTTGACATGCAAGTTGAGCAATTTCAGCCGCAGAATCAATTTGCAGCATCTCCAAACGACTGGACGCACTGGCCTCTGTTCACATGAAATGATTGACGCCGGCGGCAGAAGCTCCACAGGGTGTTTCTAATCAAGGACGGAAGAATCTGAAACGACAGGGAGCGGGCCGCCTTCTCGAAAGAGAGATGCCTTGGATCCTGTGGTTCGTCGTTCGTTGCACGGCGGTATGTTTATTGTGGCGTCAACAGCTGCTACTGCTTCACACAACCCGAGAGACTATGCGACGACCAGTCATGATGGCAATTTACTGAACAGGCACCTTATACTAAGGATACATGAATTGGCAAGGAGCTGCGCTGTTCTAGATGTGCTGTCACAGCCTGAGATTTGCCGAGCTAGTGAATTGGGAGTCGCAAAAGCCAGGAGGAGGTTGGGTGTCCAGCCTCCCAGTCCCATCACCACAAATGAAGCCCATGACGCACCTGCACTCTCACCCTTGGGATAGTCGTTTTATTCCTCCAACGTTCACCACTATACTTCCTTCACCATTTTCCCACCACCTGTCACTCGTTCTCGCGCTCTGGAAAAATTGTATCTTGGGGATAATTCGCAGCCGACCGTTACTGAAAAGAAGCAAACCAAGAAAAACAAAGCCACCACATCACAGTCTATACCATCACCCCACTGCCCAGCGCTCTAAAGTCGACTCTCCGCCGCCGCCGCCAGCCAGCTAACCACCTTGTGAGCGCCGCACTCGAAACGTCAAATATCCGCGCGCACATTCTTGTCACTCCACTAATTGGCTGCACAATAATTCGAGCCTATCATCCGTCTCTGAAACACGATCGGCGCAATGCCTGCGCTTCCAAGCATCCCCGCCGAGCTGTTACGGCGCGTAGCTGGCCCACTACCACTACCTGAGCCTGTGCAGCCCACAGCCCGCCAATTAGAAGTACATCAACTACTCAAGCGACAAGGCACAATCGCTATTCCTACCCTCTACCAAAACCAGAATGATAGCCCCTCCCCTGGCTCCGTCGTCGGCATTGTCCTTGGCTCCGTAGTCGGGTTTCTACTTCTCATCTGGCTGTTCTCAACTATCACAAACCGACGGAATTCGCCATTGGTCGCTGAGGAAGAGGTTGTCGTGAGCCGGAGGGATCGCTCACCGCGGAGCAGGAGAAGCAGTAGGAGGACGGAGATGACGAGCAGGAGCCGTGAGCGGAGACCGGAGAGGATCATCCGACAGGAGCGCATTGTAAGGGACACATCGAGAGCGCCTCCACCGCGAAACAGCTATATCGTGGAAGAGAGGATACCGCCCCCTGACGCTGGTGGAAACATGGTAGAGGTCGTTGAAGAGGGAGAATCCAGCATTGTCAGTGCGCCGAGACGAAAGAGCAGGAGAGGAGGCAGCAGGTACGGGTGAGCTCCTTCATTTGTTGACTCTCCAACTTGGCACTGACCATGCTCTAGACGGTAGCAGTAGCGACACTTGATTGTGCTTTTCTGTACTTGCAACATCTCGGTTTTCGGAGCAACACAAATGATATCCACAAGGCGTACAATGGCGTTACCATGCAGCAAAAAGAATTGCGAAGCGACAGCAGTCTAGAAATCGGGAGGATTTGGGAAAGATGGGATGAGAAAGTCCATCAGGCGAATTTGCTGGTAACCGTTTGGAACAAATACGGGAAATTGGCTCCCAACTTCTGTACATGTACCTACTTGACAATGTGTTTTGATAGCACGTAGTCTCAGATATTTTGTGTCAACATATTCGACAGTATCTTGTGCCCGTTCCATCTGCAGAATACTTTGGATGTGATACAACCAGGCGTTGGTGTTCTCTCTAGTCTACACAGATCGCCCACAAGGCGCGTATCAATGTTCGGGAAGATCAGCCTGCTGGTCGCATGTATTAAGTACATACTCGACTGACAATCTACCAAAAAAGCTTTACCATAAATATTGGAAACTTGGTCGAGAAGAGTGATCGTAAAACATCAATCCATCTCATATCTAATCTAATCTTGAACCCCAGCTCCCCACTTCGTCATGCTTGCCAAGGCAGTCGGACCAGGCGGTCTTGTTCTCTAAGGGAACATACCTGTCCTTATACTTCACTTACAATACGAACGACTGTCAAGCCACTCATCCGTCTCAAAGGAAACTTCTCCGCTCTTTACAAACACAGAAAGACTTATAGCTAACATGTATTCTCGAGGCCAGCCCTCTGAGAAGAACCCCCCAATGCCCCCGCGGACACGACCCATGCAGCTGAGGCCTGCAAAGTCACCGGACAACTCATACACATTCGGAAATATAGTCGCTGTCTCACCGCGCGATATCCCACCCAACGATCGTGGCGACACTTACCTCCTTCTCAATGGCAACTACGTGCTGTCTGCCCGACCTAATCCACAATTCCCTCCAGGACAGATCTCCCTCTCTGATCCACAACGAACATGGATGCAGATCGCCCTCACCGATGTTGTGGACGTACAGCCATACGACCCCTTCTCGAAGGGCTCGTCGAGTTATTTGGGTTCTATGGACCTAGAAGTAGGATTCGCAGGGAGGAAGACAACGGATGTGCCATATGATCAGGATGAGTTGGCTAGCGCATTTATACACAATTTCAGGAACCAGATCTTTGCGCCTTCACAGCAGCTCTTGATGGACTTCAAGGCGATACCACTACGCCTGACTGTACGAACAGTCGAGCTGGTGGATCTGTCGTCGATGGGAGGCGGTCAAGGAGGGCAAGGAGGACAGACACACTCGGATCCTCGCGCGAGGGGTATCTTGACACCGGAGACGCAGATTAATTACTACAAAGATGCAAGGACAGGCATCAACCTCAAAGGCTCGAATCGCAGACCAGCAGCCTCATCCGTAGTGCGACCAGACTTCAAATTTGAGGACATGGGAATTGGAGGTCTGGACAAGGAGTTCAGCGCTATCTTCCGAAGAGCTTTCGCCAGTCGTATTTTCCCTCCTGGCTTGGTCGACAAGCTCGGCATCCAGCACGTTCGGGGTATTCTCCTCTATGGACCTCCTGGAACTGGTAAAACTTTGATCGCTCGACAGATCGGAAAGATGCTTAATGCACGGGAACCAAAGGTCATCAACGGTCCTGAAGTCTTGAACAAATACGTAGGTCAGTCAGAAGAGAATATTCGAAAGCTGTTTGGAGACGCCGAAAAGGAGTACAAGGAGAAAGGAGACGAGTCGGGACTTCACATCATTATTTTCGATGAATTGGACGCTGTATGCAAACAACGTGGCTCCGGAGGTGGCGGTGGTACAGGTGTGGGCGATAGTGTGGTCAACCAACTTCTCTCGAAACTTGATGGTGTCGATCAACTCAACAACATCTTGCTGATCGGTATGACGAACCGAAAGGACATGATTGATGAGGCTCTCTTACGTTCTGGTCGTCTCGAAGTGCACATGGAGATTTCGCTTCCAGACGAGCATGGCCGCACCCAAATATTCAAGATTCATACGGCTCAGATGGCAAACAACAATGTTATGGGTAGCGATGTCGACCTCGTGGAATTGGCTAAACGGACGCGTAACTTCTCCGGCGCTGAGATCTCGGGTCTGGTAAAGAGTGCTTCGTCCTTTGCATTCAATCGGCATATCAAAGTCGGTACAGCGGCTGCGATCGACGACTCGGTTGTCAACATGAAGGTGCAGATGGCCGACTTTCTCAACGCTCTCGACGAGGTACAACCGCTGTTCGGCGCCTCAGAGGACGAGCTATCGAAGTGCATACCTTCTGGTATTCTACACTACAGTCATACAGTGGAGTCGATCTTGACATATGGTCGGGAATACACATCGCAAGTACGCAGTGGTGGATCACAACTCCTTACCTTGCTTCTGCATGGTCCAAAGGGATCAGGCAAGACTGCTTTGGCAGCACGTATAGCCTTGGACTCACAATTCCCTTTCATCAAGCTTGTCCGACCCGTGGATATGACCGGCATGAACGAGCTGCAGAAAATCCAGCATTTGCAGATGACTTTTACAAATGCGTACAAGAGTCCGCTGAATGTTCTTGTGTTGGACAACATTGAGCTGCTGATCGACTGGGTGCCGGTCGGACCAAGGTTCAGCGCCAGTGTGCTTGCAGCGCTGAAGGCGTTCATGGAGAACAGACCTCCTCAGGTAAGTCATTTTTTCATAGTATCCTTGTATGAGAGACACTAACACATCCAGGGTCGACCACTACTCATCATCGCCACGACTTCGGATCTCAGCGTTCTTCGACAGCTCCAACTGGACTTTGACGCCGAGATTCCTGTACCCAACATCTCCAAGCCGCAAGAGCTCGGCTTCGTGATGCACGAGTCCGGCATCTTCAACCAGAACGAGATTAGTAAGGTACTGAGCGAGATCACTGAGACGACGGGCAGTCAACAGCTCAGTATTGGTGTCAAGGCTGTACTCACTGCTATTACTACTGCTTCGCATTCGGAGGACAAGGTGGGACGGTTTGCGCAGATTATTGCGGAGGGTGTAAGCAGGAACATGGCTTGATGAAAGTCCGCAATGGACTTATAGTTATAGATGAGATGGCGCTCAGGACTTTACGGACTAAGATACGAAATCAAAGGGACAACAGCGAAATGTGCTGCTACTGGCTCTCAAAATCGAGGTGTAGATGCGGAGGCTAGGACCATTGCCAGAGATAGAACTGTATCCTCCAATAGAGGATAGGGAACGAGATCCCTTCCAGCAACAACCTCAAGCCTTCTCTGCCGCCCCAAACTGTGCATCCCAAGCCTTATCAAAGGTCTCCCTATTGACCGCATACTCCCTCACAAACTCCCTCTCTAGATCATGCGTCCTACTTCCGACTAACACCAAACTATGCAGCGGCCTCCCCATGTCCACTTCACTCAACTCGCCCAACGTCCCGGCCACAATAGCCTGATCCTCCGCCCCCACCCTCGCCACACCAACAGCAATAAACTCCCTCCCACAAACCCCCTGCCCCTTCTCCTCCTCCGTCTCGACCAGCTGCTGCGCACACTGCGCCACACTCATGAATCTCGGCTTCTCATACACGACCCTGCCCCTCGCCAGCTGCGCCAGATCCGGCTCCTTGACCTTGATATCCAGCAGCACGAGCGTGTGCAGCCCCAGCTTCGTGTTCTCGGCCACGCGGTCGTAGAAGGACATGGGCCGCCAATTGTCCGTGAAGAAGACCATGGACACCGTCTGGCCGAAGTTGTACAGCGAGAGGCCGGTGCAGCCTACGCCTGTGAGGATCGAGGCGGCGGGGAGGGTGCGGACGGGGATGGTGGGGGTGGATTGGCGGGCGCGGAGGAGGAGGTCGGTGTGAGTTGTTGCGCTGGGGAGGTTAGGATGTGAGGGTGTGGGGAGGAGGGGAAGGGGCCACGTACGAGAAGGGATCTCCGACGACGAGGAAGGCGACGTCGACTTTGTCTGCGTCTGCGAGGATGGAGTCGCTGGAGGATTCGACCATTTCGCGGTCGGCGATGATTACGGAGCGGCCATAGAAGGACTCCTACTGCGGTGGATTAGCTCTGTGACCGGTCATATTGCCAAAGTGTAATCCGTGCCCAATTGCTTTAAGAGAAGACGAAAGAGAAGAGAACATACCAGAGCATCTTTCTCCACGAGCAGGATTGCAGTGTACGCTTCGAGATACACTCGTTCAGCTTTCTTGACAATCTCAAGCCCTTTGACTGAGATGTCTTTCTCGTCAGCGAGACCAAGACCTATGAAGTATAGCATTCTGCCAATTTCGGACGCAGTTGTCTTGATCTCTTTCAGCAAGAAATATCGACGCTGCGGGGTGAAGTTACTGAGCAAAAGTTTATGAGCATCAAAAGGGAAAGGTCGTGCAGATTTAGCGGCGGACGGCTCCTCTAGCGTGGCAGATCTCCGGCTCGCGCTGCCATCTCAATGTCGGCGCTGGCATGCGCTGGTATAGACTTGTCCGGCTCGATTATGTACTTCCTTCGAGAAGTTCTCCAAATCTTCGCCAATTTCACCGTAATCCTGTCCAGATCCGGATACTGACTGTACTGTTACTCCCTCTGGATCTTCACCGCACTAGTCCGCGAAGTTAGCCAGCGATATCAACTTCCGATCGAGACTCAGGACTTTGATATACCCTCGCCTGAACAACTCGCCCGGACGATCTTGCTTCTGACGGACGCCGCTGTTTCAGATCTCGTCACTCGATCGATAAAGCTTCAGTTGAGCAGCCACCATGGGTGAGCGACCGGCGAAGTATCGCCAGGAGATACAGCAGGCAAGTGGTCATCTTTCTTCGTGCGACCAAGTTGCGCACAAGACGAATCAGCTCTTGTTTTCTTTGGAGAGATTCACCGCTGCACTTGTTCAAATCCTCTCCTACATGCGTAATAGATACATTGCGTATCCGATCCTCTTTCCCCTCCGCAGTTGTATCATGTTTTCTCCATCATCTTCCTCTTATGCCCCCTCATACCTCGAAGACCCCACACATGACCCTTTCACCGGCGAAGAACTCATTTGTGGCCACACTAACATCCTCAAGATGATGTTCGTCTCCGGCGAAACCGGCGAGCCCACCCCCGACACCACAACCCTAATCGAAGGCATAGTGCAACAACAAGTGATCGAAATGCTGACGCGCGCCACCGCCCTCGCCGCCCGCCGCGGCGTCCGCGCCATCAACACCGACGATCTAATCTTCCTGATCCGGCATGACCGCGCCAAAGTCTCGCGCCTCCGCACCTTCCTGTCCTGGAAAGACGTGCGCAAATCCGCCAAAGACAGCGACGAAAAGGGCGGCGGGGGCGCGGACGACGAAATGGCGTTCGCCGCTGAAGAGCCCGCGCCGGGCATGGGACCCAGCGTGGGCACGCGCAACGCAAAGGGCAACAAGAAGGCCAAGGTCGGCCTGCCGTGGGACGTCAGCAGTTTCTATTCCGAGCAGGCGCCTGAGCGGGACGAGGAGGAGGATGAGGAGGAAGAGGAGATGAACGCCGCTACGCTTGCTAGGCTCAAGTCTGCGGATGAGAGGACCAAGAATATGACGCCTGAGGAGTATCTGCATTGGTCCGAGTGCAGGCAGGCGAGTTTCACGTTCAGGAAGGGGAAAAGGTTCAGGGAGTGGGCTGGGTTCGGCGTAGTGACGGAGGCGAAACCGAATGATGATATTGTGGATATTCTGGGGTTCTTGACGTTTGAGATTGTGCAGACGCTTACGGAGGAGGCGCTGAAGGTGAAAGCGGCGGAGGATATGGTGAAGAGGGATAGAGGCGGAGAGGGGGGTGAGGGGGGCGGGATGGATGGTGAGGGTGAAGGGGAGGGGGGTGGGGAGGGGCAAACGGGTAGGAAGAGGAAGAGGAGAGAGCCTGGTCTGTTTGATCCGCCTGAGGAGGCGAGGACGCCGGTGGGCCCGAAGCATATCCAGGAAGCGTTCAGGAGGTTGCAGAAGCCGGATCAGAAGATGAAGTACATGAATCATCTGCCTGGGGCGAGCAAGCGGAGGCCGGTGAAGCTTATCTAAGTCGTTCCATTCCCATGACCGAGGGGATGCGATTCGAGAAGATATTTCTACAATGCGGAGCTTGCGAGCTTCCTGCAACTTCGAGCGTTGGAGTTGGGGACACACACATTTGAGCCACTTTCGTGAGTTGGCAAATAACGAGAGAGGCTTATAGGGTAGGGCCAAATTCATAACATTCGTCGTTGGACACTCACAACCGTCGTACAAAAGCAGCGGTTCCTCTCAGTGATATCGTACATGCCCGACTATTCCTCAACGCCGAACCACTCGTAAGCTGCGATAATCTCTCCCTCTGCCCCTCAGGCACACTCCAGAACTCGCCCTGATTCGCCTTGGGAAACCCTTTCCGTTCCCACTCTTCATGCTCTTTCACACCCACCTTATGAATCGGTACCATGAGATCCTTTCACCCTGACATCCTACAAATCCATCAACAAAGGACTGATCTTGTGCGGATGCGGCGCCGCGCCCCTCTCAAAGGAAATCTCCCTCTTCCTCTCATCTTCCGCATATCTCTTCTCAATAGTCTTTTCCATGCTCTTCATCATCCTGTCCTTGTTGTACGTAACAGGCTTGAACCACTCCTCCACTTTCTTCTTGTCTAGTTCGAAGCCGGCCTTGTCATACGTCGGCGACTCGCGCGATCTCTTCTTGCGGCACACGTATAGCTCGTGGAAGCAGTGTTCTGATTGTCTAGGATGAGTTGGTCGTATTCAGCTGATTTCTCGCCTGGTGTCTTGCGGACTTTGTTGCCTTTAGGGCCTCGGAACGGGGCAATGTCGGGGGGGAGACCCATCTTTTCGGGGAGGTGAGGGCCGACTGGACCTGGTGTCTTTTCGTTGCGGTGGATGGGAGTGCTGGTAGTTGGGGGAGTAGATGGGCAAGTAGGCTCTTCATTTTCCTTGTTCTGCGGAAATTCGTTCGGAGGACTCTTGCTCGTGCTCGGCTTTTGCTGCTCGTTGCTCTGCTTGCTGGATTTCTTACGGGATTGAGGAGAGGCTTCCTTCTTCTGGACTGGGGACGCTTGCAATGAGTCTCGTTTTGGGATTTGCGTTAATGGTGGTGGTGAAGTCTCCTCTACAGCTCCAGCCTGCTTCGGGGAAGATGACTTCGCTTCAGGAGTCGCGATCCTCTTCTTCGGCTGAGAGGATTGTGCAGCATCGGGCGCTACGCGTTTACCATTCCGTAGGGTAGGCATTGTGTATGATCTCTCGGTCGCGGAAGTGAAAAGAAAGGAAGGTGAATAATCTCACCGAACAGAACTTACAGCCCGCCCGCTGGACCTACCTGGCAGTACCTTATACTTCACCTCATCTATCTAGTCACACGCGAGGCTTGTTTTTGTGACATACGATGACGCGGCTGTCGCTTTAGTGCTGATTGTGATGGAGCTGAAGAAGGGGGGTAACTCTCAGTGGGTGGAGAAAAGCAAGGATGTCGATCGTTTCGTCACAAGCTCCACGAAGCTCTCGCGAGATCACGTGCCGGAACTCCGTCAGTATTTTGGCTAGCAAGAGTCCTTATTCGGATGTTACATTATATCGTATCTTTCGAGGAGCGAGAATGCCAGTATTGCGAATGAGGCCCAGAAACCCCTCCTCGTGATGTTAGGTGGTACTGAAAGCCAGCTCTCCTCCAGAGCCTCACCCTCCGTCCGCGTGGTACATTGAGCATAGGTATAACATGGTCTGGAAGCGTATGCACTCGCTTCCCAGTGGCTACGACCTCGTACCAGTCCCATCCGTCAGCTTCGAGATGCGTTCCTTCTCTTGCTCAGTCATACTGCAACACTCGCCTTCCTTTGCCCTTGAGAATCCTCGTCTCTCCCACTCCTCGATTTCAGGGATACCGACATTGTGGTAAGGTATAACGAGATGCTTACTGACCCTGTCAATCCACAGATTCTCTAGAAGCGGATCGACAAAGCCTCCTGTAACATACTCGTTAGGAGGTAGAGAGCTATACTGGCAACGGTAGGCAGCGCAGGAGTTGAGATTTTGCCTTTGTGCGGTGCAGCTTGATCTCGGGAGTTGTGAAAGAGCTGATCGGCCTTCGAGTTACATCCAGCAGCCACTGTATCATCGTCGGTACTGCCACAATGTGTGTAGTAATTGGTATTCGGGTTGGTACATCCCCTCCAAACGGCTCTTCTCAACATCTGAAATTACTACCAGATGATGCTGGTAGGTCGAAAGCAGCAGATGATCATCTAGCAGAATTGATGATGCTTATCAGGTGCACTACCAGACGATGCTAGTTGCTCGAAAGCAGCAGATAATTATTTAGCAGAATTGATGACTTTTACCAAGTGCACTACCAGATGGCGCTGATAGTTCATGATAAACGGAGACCTACTCAGCAGAACTGACGATGCTTTGTCAAATGGACCTCCAACTCCCGTGACTAGAGCACCGGAGGTGTTGTTCTCTGTGTCATCATCTCTAGCGGGCCCCCGTTCGCCCTGCGTCAGGGACGAGGAAGTCGCGATCTTGCGGAGCCAAAACACAAAATCCACAAACATGGAAATTACGGGCCAACTAATGCTCTTTCTCTTGGAACAAAAGCTTGCAGTTTTTTAGCAAGGGATACCATGATGATCCCACATGGCTATTAGATCCCCCCCAAGCTCGAAGACGGTATAGAAGACTGCCAATGTCCATTCGACAAAAGGTGTCTCTGGCTGAGGGGCTCGCCCACATTAAGCTCCGGAACCGCAGCGGAATCTGGGCCGTCCTCTCTCCCGACGCTCAACCCCGCGCTCGGCTCCACTCCGCTGACTGGAGGGCAGATAGAGGTAGAGTTCCGCGAACGTCCAATTGCCGGGTCGATTGAGACCGAACACTGTGGACTCGATCAATTCTAGATTTCTGTATCTCTCCCAATTCGTCTCGCTCATCACGTCTCCGAATTGAAAGCAAATACCTTGGAACAAGTCTCTGAACAAGTCTCTGAACACAACATAAGCGGGGTAAATAGCCAGAAGCAGAAGACCTTCAATAAGATCTAGAAGAAGCACATTTTGGAACACGAGATGGCAGCAGTACAGAAGGTAGCGCTTATCACAGCCGGTACGGCAGGTCTAGGAGCTCAGATTGCCCGAGTCCTGGCGCCAGATTACAGAGTGGTAAGTACAGACATTCAACCCACTTTCTCCCTCCTCAAGAGAGCGTCTCTGTGCAGAGCGATCCTCGAAGTGATCGCCAGCCAGGGCAACGTGGATACCGAAACTTCGATCAAACACAAGTCTGCTATAGCACAATCTCTAATCACAGACAGGTAATCAACTACGCCAACAACGCCGACCGCGCCAATACTCTCCTCTCCGAGCTCTCCTCCATCCCCTCGCGCCACAACAGCCCAACCACACCTCGCTTCCACGCCATCAAAGCCGATGTAGGCGACCGCGCCGCCATAACCTCCATGGTATCCGAAACTATCTCCACCATGGGCCGCCTGGACGTCGTAGTCTCCAACGCAGGCTGGACGCGCATCACCAACTTCTTTAACATCGACGAGCAGCTCGAAGAGTCAGACTGGGACAAGTGCTTCCTGTACAACGTCAAGGCCCACCTGTGGCTCGCCTACGCCGCCAAGGACGCCCTAAAGGAAAGCCAGGGCAGCTTCATCACAACGGCCAGTATCGCGGGCGTGAAGCCCAGTGGGAGCAGTCTGCCCTACGCTGTGACCAAGGCCGCGGCGATTCATTTAAGTAAGAGTTTGGCGAATATCATGGCTCCCGATGTGAGGGTCAATTCGGTGGCGCCCGGGCTGTTGTTGACGGAATGGGGGATGAAGTTCCCCGAGGAGAAGAGGGAGAAGAGCAGGAAGAATACGAAGTTGGGACGGTTGGCGACGGTGGAGGATGTCGCGGATCAGGTGGCGGCGTTGGCGAGGAACCAGAGTATGACGGGGCAGAACATCTTGCTGGACAGTGGGATGAGTTTGTAGTTTGGAGTCGAGAGAGGAAGTATAGACCTGGTAGATTCATTGTATGCCCTTGCACAGGTCTATTTGCTTCGCGTACGATGCTCTTCCTTACTTGATGATTTTACACATGTACATCTCCACAATCCGTACACAGTCTGGCTTCTCTTGTCTCTTCGTCGCTGTCGTCTTCGAAAAAGTCCTTCTTCCCTTCCTTCCACGGTGGGTAAAATTTCCTCTTCCTCGTCACCGAAGTCTTTACATCCAACGCAAGGTGGAAGAAGATCTTAGGCCATTGAAGGTTCGAATACAACCTCGGCCAGTCAGGATGGCATCGACGAGCAAGGACCTCGACGGAATCGGCCTTGATGGCTTTGATCTCGTTGAGGAAGTTGGAGTCGGACTCAGCAATATTACGGCGACCAAAGAAGCCCTGGTCAATGTCAGTCACTATGCAAGAGCGACTAGAAGAATGCAACGTACGAGTTTGAGAGTCTGCAGACGGCCATGGTCTGCGATAGTCCGGATGGCCGCTTTGAGGTGCTCATCGTGCACATAGCGGCGTTCTTCGGCCGTCTTGAATTGCGGGTTGAGGCACGGAACAGCATCCTCGAGCAGGAAGAAAACGTGCCGGAGACGTGCTACGTTGGCAGGCCCGATCATTTTCAAGAAGCGGTGGATGTCGGAGAAGCCGATCTCTTTGCTGTCAGTTGTCCACAAAGGCGTTCGAGAGCTAGTGTTGCGGCGAAAGTAGTACTCGCATTCGGAATATAGCATGCTAGCGCCTTCATGAGCGACTTGCCTGCATGTGCGCAAAAATGCTGCTGATCTTTGGAATTGTGAGGGTGAGCTAAAATTGATACGGCGTTGATCCTTGACGAAGGCGGCTCTGTAGATTTCGTTGCGAATCTCTGGGGGCAGATCAAGGAAGCCGACTTTGCCTGGTATCGACTTGCTGGTGACTTCGTTCGAGCTCTTGCGTTGCGCTGCAGGCTTCGCTGTAGCTGTAGAATTTGTTTTCGAAGTGCTTGTCGACGCCAACTGGGGTGCGGCACTCTTGATTAGGTCGTTGGCATCAATGTTGATGGTCAATGGTCCTTGGAAGCCGGTCGGAATGTTGAATGTCAATGAGATAGGGGCTGGACGATTGTTGTTGCTGGTGGTGGTGACTGGAGGCGCAATTTGGGTATCTGTGGGCTGAGGATTGGGCGTACTGCGTGCCGATGTCTCGAGGAAGCGGTCAGGGGTCAGAGCTGGTGGAGGAGTGCGCTTCCTCTTCCTGGAAACAGTGCTGCGAGGCATCGGCTCTACTTCACTATCACTCCCCGACACGCTAGACTCGACGTCGCTGATAGCATATGTTGAGTCGGCAAAGGCATTGTTCTCCGTCTTCTTCGATCGTCTGATCGGTCTACCCGTAGCAGAATATTGCGCGGGTAATGAGGCTTTCCTTGCGTTGGTAATCCTTTTCTCTCCAATAATATCTACCGCATGAGCGTCCGTCTCACGAGCGATCCGTTTCCTAGGCGGCGCCATTGAAGTAGAGTGCGAAGGTCCTTGACCCAACAATCACGTGAGTCAAAAGGGGAACGGCTACGAATGCGTGGGAGAGAACGTCGTGATAGTTCGGGTCTTTTTGCCGTGGACGTGATGATGCGCGAGTTAGTCGTGGATCACGGCAAATCCATGCGAGTTTTTGTGGGGTTGTGGGAAGCCGACGGGGTGATGATCTGGTGGTGGAATTGGAATTGACCTGACCGACGACAGTAAAATTGCGTCGGCAGATTGAGGCAAGGTGTTTCACTGTTAGTCGGGTATGGATCCAAGAGATGGGAAAGAAAGCAGGGTCGAAAAGAAAAGGGTGCAGTGAAGTAGGATTTTTAACAGCGAGCAGGTGGAGATGGCAATGACAGGGTCCAAGGTACTGTACAACAGCTTTTTAGTCTTACCCTTGTCTGGCAGGGTCAGGGACAGGTCGAAAAACTACAAGGCCAGGAGTCGGTGATGCAGCACTGACAATATTGCCTTGGGCTTCCTGCACCGACGGCTCTCGACCGTCTTGACCTTCCTCAAAGCTTTGTCTTAGCTCGACCGTTGTGACAGAGCATGTGCCGCAACCGGAAGTATTCGACGATGACAAGAATCGTTCTTGAAGATGTTGCGAGGGCTGACGCATGCTAACCTCGGTCGGAACAAGAGGCCGAAGTGCGATTGACCATTGTGGTTATATCCGCTGGGGAGGGAAAAGTCTGTTGCTGTCAAATATCCTTTGGCTACTGTATCGTGAGCGTCAATTGTTGAGTCAGAGAGGGTCTGCCTCTGCCATTTCCGCCTTGGCCGTCCATCAATACGAAGGATCGGCTGCAGGAAGGTCGGAGAAATACCATCCAGTGTCCCAATTGATGGATGAATGCTTCGCAAGGCCACGGCATACCGCACAATGGCTACACACAACGTGATGCCAATCAGGAGGTCTCAAATCGCCCATTGAAAGGTGGTACAGTGGGCTCTGAGCGTAGCAACAACACCCACGTTGGACCAGCGTGAACCAGTTCGAGTGAGGTTAATCTGCCGTACAAGCCATCTCATCGTCTTGGATTTAGTTGTGTGTGAGAAGAGAAGGAGAAGATGTCCTCGACGCGTGA
The DNA here is from genome assembly GCA_007556505.1 of Elsinoe australis. Classification (NCBI taxonomy): domain Eukaryota; kingdom Fungi; phylum Ascomycota; class Dothideomycetes; order Myriangiales; family Elsinoaceae; genus Elsinoe; species Elsinoe australis. Next base: position 546,266 of record SWCS01000012.1, read on the forward strand.
GTGAAAGCTCGCCGGCGCTGCGCGCACCACTCGATTTTACGCTAAGCCGTTTGCGGTGCTCCGAAGATCGGGGATTTTTGACCAGAAAGGCACAACAAGCCCGACGGCAAGCGAAACGATACAAGACCCTGTAGCTTTCCCTTCCACAGCTCAAGCAACCTCCCAGTCGTACAGCCATGTCTTGCGCAAAGAGTGCTCTCCGGAAGAGCGCTACCCTTACGGGTGCACCTACAGCCCGCCCGGCCCTCCAGTCATGTCGGCGACACCTCCAGACGCAGAAGTGGCGGGCCATGTCGACCGATCAGCAGCAAAAGGTGGGATGACTCGATGTGCGACTGCTATACTTGCGGCTGACTATTAATTGCAGCTCCTATCCTCGAATCTGGAGAAGTCGGACCCTGCAATCTTCCAGATCATCGAGCGCGAAAAGAGGCGGCAGAAGCACTTTATCAACTTGATCCCCTCTGAGAATTTCACCTCGCAGGCCGTACTGGAAGCTCTGGGTAGTGTTATGCAAAGTACGTGGGAGATAAATGCAGAGGAAGAGCTTGTAAGCTAAGATAGTGAACAGACAAGTACTCGGAAGGATACCCGGGCGCAAGATACTACGGTGGAAACGAGTATATCGACCAGGCCGAGAGACTGTGCCAGCAGAGAGCCCTAGAGACCTTCGGGCTCAAGCCGGAGGAGTGGGGAGTGAATGTACAGCGTGGGTTCTATGCGACTACAATCGCCGACGAGGTCTAACAATGTCGCAGCGCTGTCAGGATCACCGGCAAACCTCTACGCTTACTCTGCCGTCCTCAATGCTCATGACCGGATCATGGGCCTCGACCTGCCTCACGGAGGTCACCTTTCTCACGGCTACCAGACACCTACTAAAAAAATCTCCGCGATATCAAAGTACTTTGAGACCTTCCCCTACCGACTAAACGAGAAGACTGGCCTCATCGACTATGACAAGCTTGAGGAGTTTGCTACCCTCTACCGACCCAAGATCATCATCGCTGGCACCTCGGCATACTCCCGCCTGATCGACTATGACCGCATGCGAGCTGTCGCTGACAAGGTTGGCGCCTACCTGCTCTCCGACATGGCCCACATCTCCGGTCTCGTTGCCGGTGGTGTAATCCCCTCACCCTTTGCTCACTCTGATATCGTCACCACCACAACGCACAAGTCTCTGCGCGGTCCTCGTGGTGCTATGATCTTCTTCCGGAAGGGTGTCCGAAGTGTGGATAAGAAGGGCAACGAGGTCCTATACAACCTGGAAGAGCCGATCAACTCCTCCGTCTTCCCTGGCCACCAAGGTGGTCCTCACAACCACACTATCACGGCGCTGGCTGTTGCGCTACAGCAAGCACAGTCTCAGGAGTTCAAGGATTACCAGAAGCAGGTCCTCCTAAACGCTAAGGCTCTTGCCTCTCGATTGGGTGACGCGAAGAACGCTGGTGGACTCGGATACAACATCGTTTCTGGCGGAACAGACAACCACCTTGTGCTCATTGACCTGAAGGATCGCTCCATCGACGGCGCGCGTGTCGAGCGCATTCTGGAGCTTGTTGGTGTAGCCGCAAACAAGAACACTGTACCTGGCGACAAAAGCGCCATGAAGCCCGGTGGTCTGAGAATGGGCACCCCGGCTATGACGACCCGTGGTCTGAAGGAGGAGGACTTTAAGAGAGTCGCCGATGTCGTCCACAGGGCTGTGGAGATCGCCAAGAGCTTGGACGCGAAGGGAACAGAGAAGGCAAAGGCAGAGGGAAAGAAGACGATGACTGTCAAGGGCTTCAACGAGTTCGTTGGCAGCGGCCAGAACACAAATGAGATCGTTGAGCTCAGACATGAGGTCGAGGAGTGGGTCGGCACATTCGGTTTGCCATGGGAGAGTTCGTGAGGAGCGGGAGCGGGAGATGGAGAGGTGAAATTCAACATTGACAACGCGGGCAAGGTATACGCATAATGGCGCCACGACTGATTCTGGGTAGCGAGCATGTAAATACGAAAGCAAATCACTCTGCTCGAGACCCATGTTGTGGCAGGGAGCTTTTTATTCGTCATTTGAAGTGGTAAGCATCAAAGTTCCTTGCCTACGAACCTGATCCCCTTGACTTTTGTAGCTGCACTGTCTATTCGAGCGGGCAAGTCGACGTACTACTGAAAATGATTATCATTCCCTCTGTTCCTTTCCTTTTGTCATTCAAGTTTTCCAATCAGCCGTCTTCACCCACTTCACCTAGATACGGCAGAGATACAGCAGCAGCACATCTTATCTACAACACCACCATCATGGTCTTGAATGATTGGAGTGGATGATGGAGTTTCGTTGTAGGTTGTGGAGTAATAATAGACTTTGCTGCACTGCCTACTTTTTGTGAATTGACGCTCTCCGAGGTTTAGTACAGGGCTGGGCGTGCTGCCGGATGCACGCGCTGTCAATGTTTCATTATGCCACTACCTTTTTCCTTGCGACTTCTCTGGTTCCCACTCGTTCAGCATCAGGAAATTTTGTTCAGCCTTTGACAGGTCATTGTGGGGCTGGACACGTCCTCGCCGTCAGCGCTAGACCGGAAAAGGGAATTCATCCGAGCTGAAAATCGCTATACCAACATTGATCCTCCACATCAGCCAAATTTGGGTCCAAGCAACATGCTACTTCGCCCTGTCGTCTCACATTACAGTAACGCTTGTCAGATGCGCTGTAGGAGGGAATGTAGTCTTAAAATGTACCACCGTCAGCCGCACCGGTCAGAGTGCAATGGTCCGGTTGATCTGAGGGCTAAGTCAATGCATATAGAGGTAGCCGTTTCCTCTTTCTTCGCTGCTGACTCTTCCCAATGTTACCTGTCACTTTGCTTCATCGCTTTGATTCCTCGGATTGAAGCTTGCTGACCTGCAGCGTGTCCCACTGGTCGCCACAATGACGGAAGGCTCCAAGGACATACTAGATGACAGCAAAGACTGTCAGGAGTCGACTTTCCCGAAATGCGAAACCACCACAGCAAACGAATCCGAATCCCCAGAATGCAAGACTCCCACAGCCGACGGAATCGAATCCTCAAAATGCAGGACGTCCGAGGCAAATGAACGCGAATCCTCGGGATGCAAGACTCCCATGGCAGACGAAGCTGAATCTACCGATGAGAAGGACCCCGTGGGGAGCACATGGACTCCCAGCCCGCGCTTCAAGCTGGCATGGACCTCAATATGTATCGTTGCCCTGATGGCCGCCCTTGACGCGACTTCCTTATCCGTCGCTCTACCACAGATCTCGAAAGCTACCAATGGCACCGCAATTGAGGCATTCTGGGCTGGGACCTCGTTCCTCCTCACCAGCACTGTATTCCAACCAATCCTTGCAAACCTCAGCGGCATCTTTGGCCGCAAACCCTTTGTTCTGATCGCCCTGGTCTTCTTCTTGGCCGGCGCTATTGTGGCAGCCACTGCCCGCAACATGACCCAAATGCTCGTGGGAAGAAGTTTTCAGGGTATTGGCGGTGGTGGTATACTCGTCCTGATTGAGATCTTGGCGACCGACTTGGTGCCTCTGCGACAGCGACCCACCTACCTCGGAGGTGTCATGTCCATGTGGGCGATTGGTAGTGTTGCTGGTCCCGTTATCGGTAATTCCTGATTCCTCCGATCTTGTCATCAGGCTATACTGACAGAACCACAGGTGGTGCGTTCGCTAGCGGCAAGGGCAATACTTGGACATGGATCTTCTGGATCAACGTCCCTTTCACAGTCGTCTGCTCCGTCTTCATCATCCTTTTCTTGACAATGACTGGTCTATCTGGTAGCTGGGGCTCCAAGCTCAAAAGAGTTGACTGGATTGGAATGATCACTTTCATTCTAAGCATGACATCCTTTCTGATCCCCCTGACATGGGGAGGAGTCAATTACGCTTGGTCGAGCTGGCACACCTTGGTTCCTCTGCTTCTGGGCGCCGCAGGCATGGCCTTCTTTGTTGTATGGGAAGAGAAATTCGCACGGGAACCACTCGTTCCATTGAGAGTCGCCAAGACAGTCACTACCGCCACAGTCTATATCGCGACGCTACTCCATGGCATGATCCTCTGGTGCGGTCTTTACTATGCTCCCTTATACTTCGAGGCAGCAAAGGGCTACAGCGCCGTAATTGCCGGTGTTTCGCTCTTCCCCTCCACCTTCACCATCGCTCCTTGCAGTGTGGTCGTCGGCATCATTGTGACCAGGACCGGCAAGTATCGATGGACCGTGTGGGCCGGTTGGGTCCTAGCATGTCTCGGCTATGGTCTCGAATACCTGTGGGACGCCGACAGCCCGATCTATGAATGGGTCATCATTCAGATCGTCACTGGTATCGGTACCGGCCTCCTGTTTCCCGGATTGGCCTTTGTCCAACAGGCTGCAACAAACGACGAGGATATGGGCGCTGGAGTGGGCCTCTTCGTCTTCATGCGCACGTTCGGGCAAATGGTTGGTATCGCTGTGGGCGGTGTCATCTTCCAGAATCAAATCATGAAGCAGATTCTCACCCACAGCTCCATCGCCGCTAACGCTCACAACTACGCCATCGATTCGAGTGCCCTGGTGCAGGTCATCAAGGCTATGCCCGAGGGCATTATCAAGACGGATTTGGTGAACAGTTACGCTGATGCTCTCAAGGTTGTTTGGGCGGTCAACTCGGGTCTTGCTTTCGTTGGGCTGGTCTTGAGCTTGTTCATGAAAGAGTATACCCTCGATCGTGAGCTAAAGTCGAAGCAGCAGTTTGAGCATCCCGCCAGTTCCAAGAAGGATACCGAGACGGAGACGAAGGTGTAGAATACGACAGCACACGATTGGGCTTGATAGGGAGGATTCAAATTACATATTAGAATACATAGAGACGCCGAGATCAGAAGACTCAGAAGGCAAAACAAGCGGATAGATGTTCAGATACTGTCCTTCGCATGCGCTCATGTATCTTGAATCGAGGTCTGGAGTCTGGAAACTACGAGCAAGAGCACGATTGCCGGATACTTGAAGATAAATATTTCATATTACGATCATTTGTAGTATATAATCCATCATCTCATAATCACAAGTCTTAAACCTGAAGCATGCCATGCGCCTGCTTTGCATCATCGTCCGGCTATCATGCCATGAACTTCTTCTTCTGCTTGAACTGCAAGCCCGCAGCAATCTTGGGACCAGGGATAGCATAGCTAGTTGGAATTGGCCAGTAGATGTTGATAAGAATACCAGGATCCCGCTGGCCGTACAGCTGAGTTGCAGGAACACCAGTGGGCTGCAAGTCTCCGCCTCCATTAATCTTCAGGTTGACGCACTGCGGGTAGAATTGTACCCCCGTTTCGTTGAAGGCCGAATGCAGCGCGATGATCTCATGGCGAAGGACGTAGTTTCCGGCCTTGATATTTGTCGGGATCTTGACCACAGCATTGTTCTGGTTGTCCCGTACCTTGTTGGCAGCCCAGTATAGGTCCGTCGACGAGGCGTTGGGGTTCTTGAGGAGACCCGAGTGGGCTATCTTGAAGAACTTTAGGTCGTTGGGGTTGACGTTCGTGCATGATCCTGGGCATCGTGCAAGGTAGCTCAGGACAGGTCCAGGATGTGGCCATTCTCCGCTCCAGTGAAGCTTGACGTTTGATCCGGCAGCAAGAGGAATGAATTGTGTACCCGGTTTTGCTCCTCTGTGGCAGGTCATGTTGACGTTCGTGACATCCCAGACGTAGCCATAGTCGTTGTTCTCAGCTGACCATCCAGGGGAATAGACCTCTTGCCATGGGGCCTTGCCGGACCAAACTTGTCCACCACCCCATACGGTGTCGACGATGCCATGTGCTGCTGCCAAGCTCGCAGACGATATGACTGCAGCGAAAGTGCTGGCGAAACGCATCTTGGAAAGGATATGAAGGTGGGAGCAGCACCGCCAACGTGCGTGTAGCAGAGACTGGTAGTGAAAAGAATGATTGTCTCAAGGAACGACAGTGGATATTATTGATTAGAAGTGAATGAATGTCGAGCTGGACAGCAAAAATGCGTGCATACTTGAACCTTTTTGAGGACTTGACCATTGCCTTGGTGTCTACAAACCACTGTCAATAGCCTCCTGTCAACCCTTGTTTTTGAGACTAGCTCATGTTCTCCCAACGTCGTGGCGTGGCAACCGTTAGATCAAGGACTGGCGAACAGCGTGCAATTTCGGTTTCTGAAGCATGAGAATCTAACGGGATTAAGGATCAGCATCAGACAGGCCAAGTATAGCGAGACAGGCGAGGTCGTAGAAGCTCTGGTCGAATCTCGGCTGGTCGTGGTCTGGCGAAGCGTTTGTCTAGTGAGATAGTGCTGGAAATTGGCGCTCGCCTGGTGGCCTCAAGATGACTAGTAGTCCTGTCGTCTTCGAGCTCTAAACATGTGTCTCTCTGTCTCCATCGTCGCTTGAGGAAACGGAGAATGCTTAATCGTTCACCAGGTGACAGGTGGAGGGGTACTGGTCATGCCATCTTGAAGCATCGTTGTTATCTGGGAACGTCTGCCCATGATGTCAACCACAATAGATTTCCCACTCTCTTGCCCCAGCCTGATGACCGTATTACATCCGTGTCCATGGGTAGCCTCATCATCCATCATGAGAATTCAAGAGTCGTCCCTGGTGCTTTTGGCGAATAGCGGGTAAGTCGCCGACCTGAAGCTCCCGCCCCTTTGCCGAAATCGGATCCTTCTCGCATTGCATCATCCGGCAAGCAGCTTCCCATCTAGCAATTTTCTGAACAACTCCCTCAACTATCCTTCACTGCTTCACACAAATTGGCTCGCTGACCTGAAGCTCACAAAGATACGACAGTCCAACAGATCTCTCACCATGGCCTCTCTTTTCACCAAAACAGCGCCTCGCGCTTTTGCTGCCAGCAGCCGCTCCACTGTACGCAACGCAGCAGCAGCAAAGAAACCCGCCTCGCCCATCTTCCACTTCCGCCGCAACATGGCCACACCTTCAGAGCAGCCACGACTCCGTCTCGGCTCTATTGCGCCCAATTTTCAGGCCAAGACGACGCACGGCGATATTGACTTCCACAAGTTCGTCGGCGACAGCTGGGCCATCCTGTTCAGCCACCCTGCCGACTTCACGCCCGTGTGCACGACGGAGCTGGGCGCTTTCGCACGGATGAAGGACGAGTTCGAGAAGCGCAACGTCAAGATGATCGGGCTGTCGGCGAACGACCTTGGTTCGCACGCAAAGTGGATCGAGGACATCAACGAGCTGTCGAAGACGGACCTGCAGTTCCCTATCATTGCGGACGCGGATAGGAAGATTGCGTTCCTATACGATATGGTGGATCAGCAGGATCTGAGCAACATTGACGAGAAGGGAATCGCGTTCACGATCAGGAGCGTGTTCGTCATTGATCCGAGCAAGAAGATCAGGTTGACCATGATGTACCCTGCTAGCACGGGCAGGAACACGGCGGAGGTGTTGAGAGTTATCGATAGCTTGCAGACTGGCGACAAGAAGGGTGTCACTACGCCGATCGACTGGCAGGTTGGAGAGGACGTGATTGTGCCGCCGAGCGTGAGCACTGCGGATGCGAAGAAGAAGTTTGGTGAGGTGAGGGAGATGAAGCCTTACTTGAGATTCACCAAGATCTAGACAGTATAGACATGGTGGACTGAGTATGACTTGTACGAATGTAGAATAGAAAAGCAATGAACAAACACTTGCCTCAATGGCGTACATAATGCAGACTTTCTACAAGCATCGAGCTATGATCCCCTCATGGTACTTTGTGACGACTAAAGTGATATGCCAGTAGATGCTCAACAGTCGCCCTCACTGCACTCTCACCACTCTTCAGATTAGAATAGGCATATGATCTTCATGACACTAGACAACCTTCTAGAAAACAATGATCAGCAACCATCTCCAAGCCCAAGAAAGTCAATTCCAGACCTCCTGCGCCCATCTCTTGGCCGCCATTCGCCCGGGCCCGCCGCACACTGACGTTTCCCGCATCCAGCGGGCCGAGGCAAGCAAGTCCGCAGGCATGTGCCAGGACCGGGGCCAGGACAATTATTTGACCCCGGCAAGCTTCGGCTATTGCCAATTGATTTCATATCGCACGACACACTGTGGTTCGCACATTGCAATTTTATAGCCAGGTTTGTCTGTTACTTGACATTGCTCACCCTCTGTGTGTTCGACTCCCTGCCTCCTGCCTTGCAACAGCTCTCGAAGCTCCGTTGCGACAGCTATCGGATCTCCTTTCCCGCGTCGACCTCTACAGCAGCTCCAGCAGCCAGCAAAGTCACAGAAGCACGAAGAGCAGTAGTAGCAGTAGTCTCGGTATCGTCGAACAAGCACAACCTTCACAATGCCGGACAAAACCACCCTCCCGCTCCCGAGCAAAGACTCATTGCCATCAAAGGAAGAGCTCAAGGAGGATGTGACCAAGGCGACAAAGTCGACGTTCCAATCGCTGCGGGCGCTGGCTGCGGGTGGTGTCGGAGGGATATGCGCCGTGGTGGTGGGACACCCGTTTGATCTTGTCAAGGTCAGGCTGCAGACGGCGGAGAAGGGGGTGTACACCGGTGCTATGGACGTGGTGCGGAAGACGATTGCGAAGGAGGGAATGGCGAGGGTAGGTCGATTTCCAGTACTTCTCTTTGCTGCTGTATCAGAGAAGATTATTGGAGCTTGCAGCCTCGTTTACTGGCCCATAGTCAGGAAAGGGCTCGCGAGTTACTTTTCGCGACGCATTGACGCACACAGCAGCAACAGCTACACGATTTCAGAATCAGCTAACCTCCCGTCCAGGGCCTCTACGCAGGCGTCTCCGCCCCCCTAGTAGGCGTCACCCCCATGTTCGCTGTCTCCTTCTGGGGCTACGACGTGGGCAAACAAATCGTCACCTCTCTCTCAGCAGCCCAAAAAGCCGACCCCAAGGCCCCCCTCAGCATCGGCCAAATATCCACCGCCGGCCTCCTCTCTGCCCTCCCCATGACCCTCATCACCGCCCCCTTCGAGCGCGTCAAAGTCCTCCTTCAGATCCAAGGCCAGAAGACGCTCGCGCCGGGCGAGAAGCCCAAGTACGCGGGCGGCGTCGACGTCGTGCGGCAGCTGTACAAAGAGGGCGGGATGCGCTCCGTCTTCCGCGGCAGCGTCATGACCTTTGCCCGCGACGGGCCTGGCTCGGCCGCGTATTTCGCTACGTACGAGTATATCAAGCGACGCCTGACGCCCACGGACAAGGATGGCAAGCCGACGCAATTGAGTCTCACGGCTGTCATGGCGGCGGGAGGCGCGGCGGGCGTCGCCATGTGGATCCCGGTGTTCCCTGTCGATACTATCAAGAGTCGGCTGCAGAGCGCGGAGGGGAGACCGACAATTGGAGGCACAGTCAGGGAGATCTATGTCAAGGGCGGGGGGTTGAGGGGGTTCTTCCCGGGTATTGGGCCCGCGATGGCCAGGGCAGTGCCGGCGAATGCGGCCACGTTCTTGGGAGTCGAGGTCGCGCATATGTCGTTCAAGAAGATGTTTGATGGGGAGTAGGGGAGGGGCACAGTGTCGGAAGAGGAAATGGCTTCGTGGGAGCGGAATGAGGGCTGGAGAGTAAATCTCAGAGGAGGGAAGACATGCTGGAATTAAACGAGGGGGCCACTGCGAAGATAGGTACGGTCTGGATGTGGTCCGATGAAGCAGAGAGATGGCTGTTGCTGTATAGTCAGGTCCCAGGCCTTGGATAGTCCAGTACAAAGATAGACGACGGTATAGAGAAATTCATCTGGTAAGATGATGACGGTGACTTGAGCATATCTCTTGACTGGACTGTAGATTGCAGGTGATGGTTCGACCGGACTTTCAATGGAGTCTGCCATATTGTTCGCAAATCGTCAAGCACTAGACAGCTACAGCACACGGCGTGGGTACACGGGTACAGACTCTGGATGAGCTTCATGAAATGCCAGGCCGTGGTATAATCATCGGACACATGTGGTGAACAGCTACCGCGTCACAACTAGTCAAAACCCATATCTACAAACGCAGCGGATCTTCGCCAGTGTTAAGACGCGTTAGTTTCGTTGAGATGCGTTCCGCCACCGTCTACCGTCCTGCCGCCGTAGTACAAGTACACTCCTTTGTCGGTCTCAATAAAAGCATGTAAAAGGTGGGGCCGCCATCTTCCGACAGGAACCATGCATTGACGAGGGGCGAGCTGCATGCAGGTGGCTAATGCAAGCCGCAAATCAGCGCTAGATACATCTGCCAGTGCATGTGAACTTGTTTGCGGGCGCGAACGGTGGCGGGCGAATGCCCGGATGGATGAGGAAGGAGCGGGTGCATATCAAGAAGGATGAATGGCGCATCGTATGCAGCTCGAAAAGGTGGACTCTGCGGGGCTGTTAGAGACCGGCAGGACGGGATGAACATGTTGACTTTACCTTTCTGCATGAAAGGCTCGACGCTGACGTGAGGACGAAGTGCCGCGTGCTTCGCTTGCATACCATGAGCTGCATGGATCAGTGAGAAGTGGAGCATTCACAAGAAACACTGCGTGGTTTGTGGCAAGAACGATGTCATAGGTGGAAAGGATGAATGCGAAAGACATGGAGATGTGAACAGTGTGGTTCATTGTGATTCGAGCCTCCGTAACAGAGCTATTTGAAACACCAATCACTTCATGTGTACATAATGTACTCGCCCGAGTATGCAAGTAAGCGTAAACAGATGAGACCCGCTCTCCGTGTGCTATGCCGTGCCGCAATGCTCTGTTACTATAGAATATAAAAAGTACTGGTTACTTGGTTCTGCCGATCTAGTAGGTAATAACGTGGTTGAGGAAAAGCCATGTATGTCGTAATGTATCATGTGCTGAATAGTAGCAACAAGGAGAAATATGCCGCGCCTTCAATTGCGGGATGGGTCGTGGTCGTCTTTGGTGTGGGGGGGGGTATCTCTGAATTATGGTAAAATAGTCGTTCTAACCAAGTTGAACGTGGAAGCTGGTGTAGTCTGATAATTGAAGGCCGTGGAAGTCGTAATGTGAGAATTGAGAATTTAGAATTTTAGATGGAGAGCTTGCGCACAGTCTCACCAGTCATGAGCTGGTCGACCCTGACTCCGTGAGGATAGCCATAGGTCCAGCTTTGGCCTGATGCACTGCTGATCCGCCGATGAGCAGCGCTGGAAGAGTGTCGTCGGCGCTCATTGAGTGACTGTTGAGCGTCCATGAGTCGAGTCTGAACCCAGTTGCGCATACGCTCGTCGTTTCGAACGCTGTCGCAATTCAGAAGATCGGTGAGAGTGGCTTTGATCTTGTTGTTGATGTCGGCAAGTTTGCCCTCGTCCGTGTCTATACGGTGCTCGGACTCCGGCTGCTCCGGAATGGATGGAATAGACGGCCGACGAAGAAAAGAAGAGCGAGGTGAGCGTGAGGCCGGGGACGCAGATGGGGATGCAGATGATCGTCGCCGAGCTGGCGTCGATGGAGACTCATCACCAAAGTCGAGTGGCCGACTCTCAGGCGATGAAGAAGCTGAAGACAGGGGAGACTCTGGGGACGGTGATGCTAATCTGCGTTGTACAGATGTCTGTTGTGAACGTAGAATCATGTATGCTTGGACCAGCTGAGCCTGATACACATTAGAAAAGGCGCATAGATATGACAGTGTGGCACATACCCTTTCTGGGTCCTGGTCATGTGGGTTAAGGAGACCGAAGCGAGGCATTGCGATAGAGTATGAAGCAGTGGCAGCCCAACTGTTGGTCTTTGCTGGTAGGTGAAGCTGAAAGTAGGCAATGCTGAGCCGGTAGAGGAGAGGCTTCAGGCGTGTCCCATAAATTAAAGTCCAGAATCTTTTACGTTGGACGGATGATAAGGTAATAGGGACCAGTCATATATTTCCGCAGCTTGTAGCTTGTTGATGGTTTACAGGCGTTGGAAAGGGGAAGTTAGATCAGTCGATCCTCACTTGGAGCGCAAACGTCCTGGTAGTTCGATAGCAACAGTTCGCGGGATGGGTGATTGCAGTTCGAACAGTTGCGCAGGGGGCGGCGGGGATGGTAAGTGTGGCGCTCGTTAAAGATATAAGAAGAAGTGGGCAGATGTTCGTTATGAAGGACGGGACGGATAGCAGGCCGCGTCAAGCAGGCTTTCTAGGGGATCAATTCTTGTCCCGGACGTTTGGATTTCACATCTTGGTTAGCCTTGACCTAAAGGGCAGTTTGAGGTTATCGAAAGTTCGATGGAAGTGGATTTTTCGATTTGGGGAGAGGAAGCAAGACCCTTGTTGTCTCCGCTCTACCTTTGACTCCAATCGACGATACCTATCGGGAGAGGCTGCCGCTGGGAGTGCATCTTGATCGCGACAAAACACAAGCATGTACGCGAAGGGTCTCGGGGGATCCCTCTCCTGAGCCGCCGTGTTCCCGGTGTCGATCATAAATTGGCGAATAGTCTGCTCAGCTTTAGACCGTTGTGCCGTGTTCAAACGTTTCTGTACAGCCTCGAGTGTAGTACAGTATGTGCACAGGCGACGTTTCTCAGCTGAACGAAAGCAGGAAAGCCTGCGCGCCACGGAAACGTTTGCGGCGCAACAAGAGGAGAGTCAGGACGGGCTCCGATCACCCCGCTCTTTTGTTTCACCTGACTCTCGCGCATCTGGTCGATTCTGCAACGAATCTCTGATCGCTGCTCGCTCCTTGTTCTCGGACATAAACTACCAGCTATTCGCGAGCCTGGTCCATGGTCGTTGACTTTCGCTCGCTCTGTTGTCAAAGCGCACATGTGCTCGTCACAAGATCTTCTGTCTCGGATGGGCTTAGTCCAATTCTTGACAAGCATCGCACCGATGAGATGGGAAAGTCGGGTTTAGGCGCCGGAATTCTGGTCAATCCCGTATCGGCGAGTGCGTGCGCGTTAATGTGGGTGTGCACGATCATGGAAATTCCAACAACGATGCCGTCATCCTGTTGACATCTGGTAGTTGGCGGATCCTTGACCGTGTTTCGAGTATCATAACACGTGATGCAGGACTAGTTGCGCGATCCTGCGATGCGTTTGAACGTTTGGTCGTCGCGCTGGCTGAAAAATTGGCTGCATCTCTGAAGAATTATCCTGCCGACGGTCACTGAGACGTACTCGTCTCATCAGCCAGCAGGTGGTCAATATTGAGCAGCGCGTAGTCGGAGCCCCAGCTCCATACCGCGGAGGCGCGCACAACTCGTCATATTTCCAACGAAATGTCGTCTCATGATCTTCAGGGCCTCCCAATAGACTTCGTGATACACAAACGACAGCATTGATCTCCCGTTCATCCGCCACATGCGATACAGGCAGCAACACAGAATTATCGAAAACCCGCACTCCTCATTCCAAAGTTGGAAATTGGGTAAGTCCCTGAATTGGAAAGCAGGACGTGCCGCGGAGTGTTGACCTAGGGAGATGGTTCTTTGAACGAGGTGTTCACGTTGACTCGGATCTGTTCGGACACGCTGCCGTCAGCAGTACTATAGTCCTCAGTCCTCCTTGTATTTCTGGTATCAATGTCGAGGGCAATGTCAGGAGGCAATCGTCGATTGCTTCCCGACAATTGGGTATCAGGGGTCGAATACACCGGCCATCCTGTGTATTCGCCAGCCATCACGGCGGACCTGCAGAAGTCTCTGCACACTCCAGTAGCAGCAACGGCCGGATGGGTCAAGGTAGGCGCAGCAGATCTTGCGACGCCGTGTCCAACCGTTCAAATACGACCTGTAACTCTACCGAGCCACCCTGCCAACGGCCAATGTGGACTCTTTGCGACTAAGCATTTACCGCCTGGTAGTTTCATCCTACCGTACGTTGGACGAATCCACACCAATGCGTCGGACGACACGGATGCCGAGTCGAATTATGACCTCTCTATGGACAGAGAACTCGGCGTGTCGGTTGACGCAAGCAAGGTCGGCAACGAGGCAAGGTTCATGAACGATTATAGAGGTGTTGCAAGTTCGCCAAACGCCGAGTTCCGAGACTGCTGGGTTCAGCTTCCGGCTGCGCAAGGACAGAAACGAAGTCGGTGGGAGAGACGCATCGGTGTCTTTGTTTTAAGCGCAGGCAAGGCCGGTAAGCGAACTCGTGGTATTCAGCCAGGAGAGGAGATACTTGTCAATTATGGGCGCTCTTTCTGGAAGGAGAGACAGCAAGTGCAAGCGCAACCGCAAGAAGTTTTGGACTGCAATTGACATTTGAGCGGCTTCAAACGTCCTACCTCCTCGCTTACCTGTGTTGTAACAGCGTCATATATTTGCGACCGTTGGTGGTATGGCCATCAAGAGACTCAAGAAGGACATGAACAATGAAGTCGCTCAACCCGTACGCATTGGCCATAGTGCTTGCAGCAACGAGACGTCAGTGCAATCACGATGGTCCATGTCCTTGCTCGAGAAGCTGTCAAGCTCTTTCTGGAAGGGAGATCATTCGAAGATCACATTTACCTGAGACAGAGGGGTTAAGCGAAGCTTTGATTGACGCCGGGATTGTTGTGCTTGTTGCACAGTTGGACAAGCAAAAAAACCCAGTCGCCAGGTCGACATGTTTTGTCACAGCTCTACAAGGCCAGGTCGCGATCGCTGGTTGTCGTTAATTGCCTGTCATAAGAGATCACCATCGAGTGACGCAACATGATTGCTGATCTTCATCTTGACAGACGGGGTTTTTGGTTGTTGTCCAGCCTGGAAGTGCTCGGTGTTCGGGTGTCGCTTGGTCAAAGTTGGGCTGTTTGGAGAAGCGACGGAGACCAGCGTTTCAGAGCTTGAGCTTTCGATAAACGTGGCTATTACTCATCGGCTGGCTTTTCATCAGAAAAACCCAAGTCAGGGCAATAATGTGCGCTTCTGCTGTGCCTGTGTGCTGCGAGGCGAGACGGTGTTGACCATGTCTAACGAGGATATGTTTGCCGTGTCTGGCTTTACGAGTTTTGATTACTGTTGTATACGCACAGTGCTCGATGTTAATCTCCCTGGTCTGAGCCAACGGCACACGACCGCGGCGAAGCAATTCACAGAACCACCTAGACGGAGGGGATGCTCGTTGGGAAGGATGGCCGTGTTGCATGTGCCTGCATGACCTTCCGCCTTTGGGGACACAACCGCCTGTGCTTTCCGCCACCTTTCTCCCAGGCGTACGGGCAGAGTCACGAACAATCTGGGGTTTGTGAGTCTGGGGCTGAGGGTGGTAATTTCGCCAGCTCCAATACGAGAACTAAATGTGGCCCGTCTATTGAAAGAGTGTTTAATATGGAGCCAAAATAGCCTGGTGTGCGAGACCAAGGATGGGCCGGGATTGTCATCTGCAAGGGGCAGCGCTGCCATCGCGCCTTGGTCTGTTTCCCTCTGCCCTGATTCGCCCTGTCTCGCTGTTCCTGCACAAGCGCCGACGCCATGTGTTGCTGCCGACCAATGGCAGCCGATCGCCCTGACTGTCGATCAGGTACCAGTGCTTGTTTTTTCTTCCCAACCCGCTTCCCACCAGCTGCCCTGCAAGTCCTGCCTGGCGTGATCCGCTGAAGCCGAAGCAGCGTCGCGATAGCCGTTGAACACACCGTTTGACGGCTGTTCAGTCGGGTAACCGTATGAACTCCCAAACGCACAACTGTCAAACGGCTGTCACTCGACCACCCGTTCCAATTGACGACATGAGATCAGTGGTGAGGCAATGGCTTGAGTCTTTGTCCAAGTTCTGCCCAAACTCGACCAGTCAAGTCCGGGACACTGTCATGGCGACGAAAGGCGAACCGGCCCAGCTGTCAGCGGCACGCGACGGGCAGAACAAAGGCGAGCGAGGGCTAACCACAAAGGACGGAGGACGCCTGATCAAGACTGGTCCCCTTCACCCAAACCAGCCTCGACAAGGCCCTCGCCGACGGGACGAAGTTTTTACATGGATCTTGCAGTAGTCTGACGCACACCTTGCCGCCTCTGAACCTTCCATGCCAGCCATGTATGAGATCCTACTCCTGTTTCTTTCAATAGCACAGAATCGTGAAAGAGTCAGATCTCGTTCGGATCGCATTCCCACTCGCCGCGCATATTAAGTGACAAGAAAGATTGCCCGCTCGACCACAGACAAGCATGGTCCGGGACGTCGATTATTGGGAGACATGTTCTGGAGAGTAAAATGAATATTGATTCTGCCGACCAGTCACAGCGAGGGCACCCCTGGACGGCGTCGAGCTAGAGCGGTAGACTTTTGCAAGACCAGACGCCACACCCACACTTGCGACGGACTTGCAGCCGAGTTGCGTCCAGTTGCTCTGGTGGCCAAGCATCACGCTACTGCACAGGCCTCCTGCTGGCCACCCTCTGTGCCATCACCCATCCCGCCAGTCGCTCGCCCTCCATGCTCTCACCCATTGCGAGCGCATATAGAAGTACCTCTCTGGTCCTCTCATTCTTTCTCTCCTCATCCTCATTCACTCAATCACTACCCCGGTAATACTTCACCGAGTACGTTCGCTCTTCAGCACTTTTACCACTACAACTTAATCTTTTAATACCAACAACCAAAACCCCCCACCACACAATCAAAATGCGTTTCACCATCGCTGCCACCGCCGCGCTCGTCGCTGGTGCCTCTGCTACCTACAAGCGCCCTTCCACCAACGACACCACCTACGTGACTGAGGTCGTCAGCAAGTACACCACTTACTGCCCTGAGGCCACCGAGATCTCCCACAACGGTGTCACCTACACTGTCACCTCGGCCACCACCCTCACCATCGAGGACTGCCCCTGCACTGTCACCAAGCCAGCTCCTTCCACCTCTGCTGCTGCCACCACCTCAGCCGCTGCTACCCCCAGCGCTTACCCTACCACTAGCTCCGCTGTGACTGCCAACCCAGTCCCCAGCAGCAGCAGCTCTCTCTCCAGCTACTCTGCTCCCGCCACCAGCGCCGCTGCCACTCCCAGCGCCTACCCCACCACCAGCGCCGCCACCACTGCCAACCCAGTCCCATCCAGCAGCGCCCCTGCTGTCTACCCCACCACTGCTGCCCCAGTTCCTTCCTACCCTGCTGGCAACGCCACCAAGCCTGTCGGCACTGCCTCCCTCACCGCTAAGCCCTCTGCTTACACTGGTGCCGCCGGCAAGGTCCAGGCCGCTGGTTTCGCCGCCATCTTCGGTCTCGCTGCCCTTGCCTTGTAAGCGCAGTCAGTCCTCCTGGGTAGTGGTACGGCGTTCTGTGTCTCTGTCATCAGCAACAAGGCAACAGGTCGGGGTTCATCATCGGGGACCGGTTCGGGCTTTTCACGTCTTGACGTCTCTGATGCGGAAGGGAAAGGGTGTTAATTCTATCATGGCATTCGTGGTCACATCATCGTTCGGCTCGGCGTCATGTCTCAGCAAGCCGCTTCTTTCTTGATTGTTGATCCCAATGGTTGTTGGTGTTTTTCTCACAAAGATTACACCGCAAAGTCTTCTCTAGTACAAAGTTCTTTTTCGACACGGTCATCTGGCCTAATCGGCGGTGACGAGTTAGCTTAATTTTGAGTGAAATCAAAAAACATACCCAGACTTCTCTTCTCACATCTGTGCCAGTGGAAATCTCGTGTCGCAAAAGTCCTGTCTTACCCTTTGAGGGAGAAGTCCCATGGACTGCTGTCGTCTCAGAGTCGTTGCAACCGTTTGAGGAACGACAGTTGCTAGCGGCCCGAAAGGCTTCGCTTCGCTCACGTGATTTGCAGCATTCCTCGATTCAACACCACCAGCACTCGGACCCCTTCGTTGACAGAGTGAGTTTCCAGACCATCGTCAAGGCAGACAGTTCGTCGTCGCCAATATCACGCCGAAGCGCAATGCTCGAGAGTGGGGCGAATGCTAGATGATTGAAGTGCAATGCAAGGTACATATTCACAGCATGCCACTGACTGTAGTGGTGCAACTCGCCGGCTTTGCATTGTACTTCCCACGCGGTCTGGATACTCTTTGCTCTGAAGACCATCGGAATGCATTTACACGTCAAGGTAGAGACCCGAGGCCAAGTATGCAGGTCTTAGTGGGAAATGGGTGTACCTGCCGCGGCGCTTATATGAGTCACCACATCAACGCAGTCCCAGCGCATACAAGCATCACAACCCTTCTCGTATGAATTCGATTCTTCATGTTCACATCTCCTACAGTGACATGCAGAACACAACGGCAGTCCCTCAAAGGAAAGATATCGAAGCACATCCAGACCTCAATCCCGTCGATGTCTTCCGACTGGCAATAACTGATGAACTCAGCAAAGTGACCGGTCTGAACAAGGAGGACATATTTCCCGCTCTATCATGGACCAATACTCTGCAGAAAGGTGACTTGATCATCGCGATACCGAGATTCCGTATCAAAGGTGTTCCTCCAGAACAGCTTGCAGAGGAGTGGGCTTCAAAGGTATGTCTACACTGGTAGCTATGGTTGAGCAATTCATTGTTAGTCATGGTCGGGCACTCGACTAGTAGTTCTAGTGGAGCACTTTACCGGTAGTTTTGGTTGTGCATTCGACTGGTAGTTCTGGTCCAGGATTTGACTGGTAGTTCTGGTTGAGCATTTCACTGATAGTCATAGTTGAGAAGTCCTGAGTCTAACGTTTCCTGCAGTTCCCTTCCAACCCTCTGGTACTACCACCTATACCGTCTGGCATCAGTCTCCGATTCGATTTTGCACCGGCTGTACTACCACAGGTCGTGCTCGAACGGGTCTTCAGGCTCGGGAATGACTTCGGCCGCAACCCTTACAGCGGATTCAAGGATCCTACGGACGTCTCCAAGGGCCAAAAGAAGGTCATTATCGAATTCTCAAGCCCGAACATTGCCAAGAAATTCCATGCAGGACACCTTCGAAGCACCATCATCGGTGGTTTCTTGTCGAACCTCTTCCAAGGCGCAGGTTGGGACGTCGTTCGTATGAACTACCTTGGTGACTGGGGCCGACAGTATGGTCTCCTCGCTCTAGGCTGGAAGCTCTACGGAAGTGAGGAGGAATTCGCACGAGATCCGGTCAGTCACTTGTACGACATCTATGTCAAGATCAGTAATGATTTTGCCCCAGAAGAGGAGGCCTTTAAGCGAACTTCCAGAAACGGTGGAGATACCGCGGCTCTTGAAGCACAGGGGCTTCTTGGTGAGGCGAAGAATTACTTCAGAAGGATGGAAGAGGGGGATGAAGAGGCACTTTCGTTGTGGAAAAGGTTCCGAGATCTCAGCATTGGGAGATACAAAGAGACGTATGCTCGATTGAATATCCACTTTGACGAGTATTCAGGCGAGTCACAGGTCTTGCAAAGCACGATGACAGAAGCCGAGAAGGTCCTGAAAGAGAAGGACATCATCTCCTTCGACAATGGAGCATGGATTGTTGACTTCAAACGATACGGAGCCAAGAAGCTGGAGACCGCAGTGGTGCGCAACAGGAATGGTACGAGCAATTACCTCCTCCGAGACATTGGTGCCGCTATTCAGAGGAGCAGGACTCACAAGATGGATCGTATGATCTACGTCGTAATGAGCGAGCAGGAGACCCATTTGCTTCGACTGTTCAAGATCCTCGATCTGATGGGTGGAGAGTACTCAGAACTTTCCAAGAAGATGCAGCACGTTACGTTCGGCAAGGTATGGCTTGTGTATCGAGCGTCTCGTAGTTCGTACTGACGTTGCAAGGTCGCGGGCATGTCAACTCGCAAAGGCAACGTCAGGTTCCTGGACGATATACTCGATGATGCTGGTAGTGTCATGCATGAGGCCATGAGGCAGAACGAGGCGAAGTACGAACAGGTCCACGAGCCCGACAAGGTAGCAGACACCCTAGGCATTTCGGCTATCATGGTTCAAGACATGTCGGCCAAGCGAATCAACAACTACGACTTCGACATGGCCCGTATGGCCTCATTCGAAGGCGACACCGGCCCGTATCTACAGTACGCCCATGCAAGATTGTGCTCGATCGCCAGAAGGACTGGGTTGAGCGATGAGGACTTGAGGAACGCAAATTGGAGTCTGCTAAAGGAGCCGCACGCAGTTGACCTTCTCCGTTCCATGGGCCAGTACCCTGACGTGGTCGGACAGGCACTGAAAACACTGGAGCCGGCCACGATACTCACCTATCTCTTCAAGCTTACGCACCAGCTGAGCTCTAGCTATGACGTACTGCGTGTGGTCGGCGCATCAGAGGGACTGGAGGTGACGAGGGCTCGCGCGGCTTTGTATTGCGGTGCGCGACAAGTGATTCACGATGGAATGGTCATTCTAGGGCTGAATACGGTTGAGAGGTGAGAAGCTACGTTGATATACGAACATGCTGTCGACTAATGTTATACGACAGAATGTGATACGGGGGAAAGACACTACCAGCGCTTGCGCATAAGAACGAGCCTGGTTGACGGCCTTGATGACGAAATGTAGCATGATTATGATAAAACGCTTATGACGTTTGCTTGCGAGTAGTGGTACGTGTTCGTGGACAGCGAAGCTATATTGCCGCTATACTAGTGTACTACCACTTCCCAATCCGTATATCAGACAAGCTGTGTGCTTGCCCTCGTTCTGAGAATGCGCAGTCTTCGACCTCTTGAGAGTAAAGCGCTGATCAGTTCGCATCATGCCTGTACACTAACGTTCCCCTTCTCCTTCTCAATCCGGTCCATCCCCTCTTCGCTCGCACCCCTCCCCTCTGCTCTGTCCACGACCTCCACTCCATCAATCGTCTCCTCCACCACCGCCTCCTTCCACGGTACTACCTTCCACAACACGGCATAAACAATCATACTACTAGTAAACCCGTACAACCATCCAAAAGCATACAGATTCCCAGCCCCAGCACTAATCACCACCCTGCCCGGGGTAATACTCCTCGCCAAACCCGGCAAGTTCGGCACACACGCGACCAAGAACGCCACAGCGCCCTGCCAATTCACGCCGTGCCAGTACCTGTACCTCCCGTTCGGATCGTACAGTCCCGGCACGTCGAATCTCCGCCTCTTCACGACCCAGTAATCCACCAGGATCACGCCGGCCATGGGCGCCAAGAAGATAGAGTAGCCCCCCATGAAAGACAGGAAAGTCTGCGCGCTGGTCAGGATCTTCCAGGGGACGATGACCCACCCCCCTATCACGGCGGCCACGACACTTCCCCTCTTGATGTTGATGTACCGGGGACAGAGAACCGTCAGGTCGTTCGCGGCGGAGATGCTATTGGCCGTGATGTTCGTTCCGACCTGCGCGACGTACCACGCCAGCGCGGAGAAAAAGGCAGCTGCCCGCCCGCCAGAGGTGCCGGAGCGGGACCACTGCGCGAGGATGTCGAGGGGGTTCCAGTAGTAGGTGCCGTAGATGACGTAGGAGGCGGAGGTGGTGATGATGCCGAGGGCGCCGCAGAGGGTGAAGATGAGGGGGAGGAAGGGGAGTTGGATGTATTGCGCTGGAGGGCCGCGAGGGTGGGAAGGGGAGGGGCGGGCGTAGCGGGAGAAGTCTGCGGGGCAGTTAGCTGGTAGTGAAGAATGGGGAAAAGAGGCGACGGACCCATGATGTTGCAGGCTAGGGTCGACCAGACGCCTGTCACGGCTGTCATGCAGGACAGCCAAAGCCAGGCGCGTTCTTCACCTGACACACTCGGAGGAAGGTTGAAGAGCTCGCCGCTGCCGCCGGCGCGGTGGACAGACCAGGCCATCATTGCGATGGCGGCGATGGGGGCGAAGATGAGTTTGATAATGAAGAGCCAGCGGAGCCGGGTAGGAGGGATCATCAGGAGTGGTAGTTGGATGATCCAGAATAGAAAGTAGGAGATCATGCCTTGGGTTGAGAGACCGGCGGATCGGGGCAGGCTGTTGCGGGATCCGTCATAGTCGTAGTCCCAGTAGGAGGGCCAGATGGAGGCGAGCATCACCGTCATGGCTTGGGCGCCGTTGGCGGACTGGATGCCGAGCCAGAACATGGCTAGGATGCAGCGTGAGACGATGCAGAAGTAGGCGAAGTTGTACCCGAAGCCGGAACGGACGACGATGCTGAATGGGATGTGTAGGTGTGCGCCGATGGCGCCATTTAGCACCATAGGAATGGCTACGCAGAGTGTGCCGACAGCCATTATGGGTAAAGAGTCACGCCAGGTGAGACCTACTGCGATGATCGAGGACGCAGTCTGCCATGTGCCCAAGTTGATCATGTCGGTAGCCCAGCTTGCGTCCGTCAGTCCCGAGTTGGGCGACTCTGTTGCTATACACAAGAACTTACTAGGCCATCCATGTCCATATCGTCCATGTCTGATCCTCGTAGGGCACAGGATCCATATCCTTATTTGTCCATACATGTTTCGGTGCAATGGCACTGGTTTGCTTCGGTAGCTCCCATGCAGATAATTTGGTGAAGCGGTCTTTGATCTGTTGCCTCGACGGCAGCCGGGGGGTCGGCATTGCTTTCCTACTCATCTTGTTGACGATAATAGAGGGGATAGGAAAGGATCAAAAGAGAACTGCAAGGAGCCGTGATAACCTACGTATATCAACTGCACCTGACGTTGACAGACATACCGAATGACCGGGAGCGTACCACCACGCGCCCACGCGGTAGATAAGCATTGATAGACCCCTCCCCATGGTGGAACATGAGCCTGCAGGCGTATCGATGTGGTAAGTCCGGATAGTCTTGTCTTATTGGCTCACCTTATCTGCTGGGGAAGTTCTAGGACGGAAGGAGCGCGGATTGACGGGCGCTGAATCGAATTGAACACCTGCATCTTGCCGTGCTTGCAGGCAGAGTCTGTCCGTCACTCAACATGCAGACGCACAAGAAACATTCAAAGGGTTAAGTTCAGGAGAGGCCAGAGTATTGTAGTGGATGGCGAGTGCGACGGGACAAGCTGTATGTCTGTCGCATAAGTGAGGTGCGAGGATCAGTTCCAGTCCACATTGCGCTTAGGCATGATAGGATAGGATGCATGACGGAGCTGGCTGATCGGCGAGGAGTTTATGGGAAGATGGTAGCGGAAGTACCAGTGACTCAATCGCTAGATACAAACGAAATCAATAACGATTCCTCAAAAGACTGTTCCATGTGGAATGGTTGTGGTCTTTTATACTGGACGGAGTGGGAGCAGAGAACGCTTGGCTCTTGGAGATGCGGAGCGTTTTCGGGAGTGTCCAGAGCTTCATTCACCTTTGCCGTCTTTGTCTTTTCCTCAGTCGCAAAGTACATTGCTAAAACACCAACATGCTTAGCATTCTCCAGACTCGCTATCAACGAGTAGAGAAGGCTCTCGATACTCTTCTGGAATCAATCACTGCATACAACCCATCAATTGCAGCTGCAGACGAGCTAGTCGCAGCAGACGACGACGTGAACGACGCGCTCGAAGAGTGTATGCCTCTTCTCCTCAGCCCTCGCGCCTCACCCAATACTGAAAAACCCACAGTAGCCACCCACCACGCCAATTACAGCCGCATTCTCACACTGCGCGCCACCTCCACCGCACTCGACGAGCAAATCAAGTCCACAATCAGCGCCCTCGCCTCGACCCGCAAGACGCTGCAATCCATCTCCCTCCCTCCCTCCTCCCTGACCACCTCCTCCCCGCCCTCGAACGCCCCCGCTCCCCGCCCCGTCCGCGTAGACGAGCTCCTCTCCTACGCAAAATTCATCTCCAAAACCACCGTCCCACCGACACGCACCGCAGCCGCGCCCACCACCACGCAAGCGCCCACCGACGAAGCCTCATCCGCCCCGGGCCCCCTCTCCAACGGTCTCCCCCAACCCAACATCAAGACCGAGCCCGCGACACCCCTCCCCGACGCCTCCTCCCAACCAGGCACCGCCCCCTTGTCCTCAGCCACCACGCCAGGCGCAACGCAGTCCACCTCCGACCCCGCGGCCCCGCAACAGCAGCAAAGTGAAGCAATGCGCAAGGTGCTCCCGCCTGAGATCAAAGGCGAGTTCATACCGTGGCCGTCGCACGAGGTGATCAAGAACGGGGGACTGGGGAGGGTGCAGGGCATGGTGGAACGCGGGGAAGATCCTGGGTTGGTGGTGCTTAGTGCTGAGGAGGAGGCAGAGCGGGCGGAGAAGGCTAGGGTGGAGGAGGAGAGGAGGCAGGTTGAGGAAGAAGAACGGAGGGAGAGGGCTAGGAGGGAGGGGATGGGTATGGTGCAAGGGAGGAGGGAGGTGAGGAGGGAGGAGGACGTTTTTGATCCTGATGAGATGTGATTGTCTGGTTATTTTTGGAGGACGCATGGGGGAGTGGAAGGATTTAGCATCCTGGGATGATAGACGCGAAGAGTCAAGGGAAAGAATAGCAATGACACCAATTACGCTGAGACATGAACATGATTTCTTTCCCTATATTCGTGAGATGCTGCGCTAGACGCTACTATCACATAACCCAACCCTTCCCCTAAACCTTTCACCCTAGTCAATCTTCAACGACCCATAAATCCGATGCACAAACCCCCACGCCGCAATGAACCCAATCGTACCTGCACTAAAAGTTAGCCTGTATCCCCCAGCACGAACCCACACAATTTACTCACCAGTCAATACGAACCACAACCCAGCCACAACAGCCGAGTACCCCACAAACACGACCCCAGCGGTCCAACTCGCCAACGACATGCCCTTACCCCACCACCATAGCGCATAAAGGAAGACGTACAGCCCGCTCATGCCACTCGTGTAGAACGCACGCCACTGCCACCTCCAGTCCTCGCCGCAGAGGACAAAATACGTGACGAGCACTGTCACACACGCGGAGGTGACGATCATGAGGCCGAAGCACAGGAACAGAAAGCCGAACATGTAATAGACCCTTCCGCTCCAGAAGCTGCTGAGGATGAAGTAGAGCTCGACCCAGATGGCGGCGAAGGGGAGGACGGCGACGAGAAGCGCAGAGGGAATGGGACGCATGTAGGCTGAATTGCTCGGGGGGATCTGGCGGGGAATCTGGTTCGTCTTTGTCGGGTTCTTGGGGGGTTGTTGCTTGAAGCCGAGCCAGGAGCCGAGGAAGGAGAGGGGGAGCGTGATGAGGAACCAGATTGCCACGAGGACGAGCATGGTTGTGAAGGGGACGGCGCCGGACGAGGCGCGGGCCCAGACGAAGAGGTTGAGAAGGAAGAAGGAGGCGAAGACGGTGGCGGGGAGGAGGGTCGGGGTGAGGACGAAAAGCGGTTTCCAGGCGTCGCCGGAGAGGAGGGAGTAGGTTCTTGATGAGGCGTAGCCAGAGGCGAAGGAGAAGATGGTGTACAGGAGGATCATGACGGTTGTAAGGGAGCCGCGGTTCGAGGGAGAGAGGAAGCCGAGGAGCGCAAAGGCGAGGGTAAAGCCGGTCATGAGGAAGAGTTGAGACCCGTTACCGACGAGGATGGAGAGGATCAAGGGGTGTGGTGGAGGTCGGAAGACGTCGCCGTGGATCAGCTTCCAGCCGGAGTCTTCTTGGACGTCGTCGTGCAGGGAGGTGCCACCTAGGTCGTCCAGATTGATATTGTCGAGGCGGTTGTAGCGGGCAATGTCTTTGCGGAGAGTGCGGATCAGGACCGTGGAGACCATAGCCACGAGAACCACGACCACTGCGGCTGACAAAATGAGGAAGAACCAGTGGATCTGTGGGTTCTCGACATGGAGATATTTGTCCCAGCGCGTGGCGAAAGAGGTCGCGCTGGGTCGCCAGAAGACGGAGTATGTCCATTGAACCTGGGTGTCCTTTTCTTCGCTGAGAATCATAAAGGAGTTCTCGTCTTCGCATTCGGCCTTCTCGCCGACCAACTTGTTGTTGCCGCGTGAAGATGGTTTGACCAGAACACCGACCACACGGTACGTATCTTTTGTCGACTGGTGATAGTCTATGAAGATATCGTAATGGTTGTTCAGGACCACCTGGTCTGCTTCCGAGATGCCACCCAGCGCAAAACCCGGGCTGTAGATCTCCTCTTCGCCGTCGTATTCCGGCTGCGCTGCTGGCAGTCCATCGATCAACCAATTGAGGTCGAAACTTTCTCGTATAATCTCGTTGACGAACATAGCATCGTTAGGTGTAAAGACCTGAGGACCGCAATTGTGCTTGCACGTCTCATTGACTCCCATCTTCAATTCGAATGGAGATGTCTGTATCCTGTCTCCAAATAATATGCTCCCTAATGACTCTGATATGCTCTTTGGCCCACCTTCGGGTTCACAGAAGTGGAAAGATGGCAGGTAGTAGTCGTATGCGAAGACGGAGTGGACTTGAGGGTCTCGGCCCTCAATTGAAGGCGACACATGGTTGACAGTGAGTGGAACGCGGTCGCCAGTTTTGTAATTTGTTGGTGCTACGCCTGGCAGATAGAACGCTGAGGAGAGAGTCGAGGCGCAGAGGATGAGCAAGAGGGATGGCGGGAGCTTGCGGATTCCCATGATCGGTGGTCGACAGCTCGATAGAGCTTATCCAGAGTAAAACTGCTATCGCATTTGATGTCTCGTGGCCGATGATGATGCAGGAATGGCCGATGGTGATGCTGACAAGCTGTTGCTTAGCGTGAAGGTTCAGAGAGGTATGTTCCTGAAGTTGTTGGACTTTAGACAGGACAACCTGTCAATTAGGAGCCTCGGCGTCAGGCAAGGTCGTCAGCTCGCGGAGTTTCATGCCCGGGACGGGACCTGGAGCTGTCACTTCGCCTGCTAGCGCCACTCGGCATCATTACCAGGTCGCGTGGACAGTCTCGCGAGCTGCTACGGTTTCACAATTGCAATTCAGCCTAGATGAGATCCGAATAATCGTGACAGCTGTGAATCGAATGCCATTCGAGACGTACAAATTCACGGTCAAGCCTTATTGTCATAATCATCGAAGCAATGGCACTCTACTCGGAATGCCATACTTGTATACTCATGATCTGCTTAGAAACCAACGTCTAGCAATGATGCCTCTCTACTGCTTGTAGGCGGTTCGACCTCACCACTTCGGGCCAAGCCTACTCGCTGTTCAGAAGGGAAAAAAAAGCGCGCCAGGGGAATTGCTCCAATAAAGAGATGTAGCCGCTTCTGTCCCGTCAGCTGCTCTACCCCCAATGGCTGCGTCATATGTTCGGATGGTGCCGTTTGCGTTATTCGTCTGTGCTGTATGTGTCGAGTGACTCGTTCATACGAGACCGTCATACAACGACAATGCGGACACGATCGTCTCGTCGCGTTTGGATCCCTCCTTGAACTCCTCCATATCCAGACTGCCGTTTTCGTCCTTGTCCATCATGCGGAAGATCTTCTTGACGCGCTTCTCCGGGGTATCTTCGTCTTCTGGGAGCTTGACCATGGAGCCAACCTTTGTCAAGTCAGTACATGCGCTGCCTGGACAATAACTGCTAGACCTGAAGAGTGCGCAAAAACGTACCATCTTGTAGATCGCCTCGACGATAGACAGCATCTCCTCGTAGCTGATCCTTCCATCTCCGTCAATGTCATATAGCTGGAAGGCCCAGTCCAACTTATCCTCCATCTTTCCACGGCTCGTAACACTCAGGGCGCAGATGAACTCCTTGAAATCGATAGATCCAGACTTGTCGGCGTCAAAGACATTGAAGACATAATCCGCGAATGACGACGGGTCGCCGAAGGGGAAGAATTGCTTGTAGATCTTCTGGAACTCCTCCTTGGTGAGCATGCCAGATGGACAATCCTTGAGGAAGCCTATTACAGTATCAGCACAGCCTGCGCATACCGATAATCGCTGATAACTAACCCTTATACCACTGCTGCAGCTCCTTCTTGTCAAAATGTGTTGCCTTCTGGAGGTCCTGGAGCTCCTGCTGGGAGAGCTTACTCTGACTGTGTTTCTCTATGATCAGCCCACGTCCGTCAATGGTTATGCGAGTCACGCCAGTCATAGACCCGAGCTCCCGCTCTAGGTGGTGAATGGCCGCACTAAGCGCCGCGGTCTGACAGACTTTGAATTCGGGATAGCTGCCAGAAGGATGACGAGGAATGTGCCTAGGTCGTTGTCTTGCGTGATTGAGGACCGGGACAGAGCATCTACTGGAACCAAGTGCAGTGTTTAGGTTGTGAGGGGGCTGTCTGCTGAGCTGCATGGTGACAGTGCCGTGAATGCGAATCGTAATCGGTGCTCTGACTCGTGATGGCTCGAGTGTCTACATCCTTGCTCTTTCAGATCGTCGCTGGCTGGCTGTTGTACTCATAGATGCTCGTAGGTGTGCGCTCGTCGAGGATGTACGGCACCAACAAACAAAGAAAGAGGGACACGAACCTCTTACCCATTGCGACGGTGACGCAAGCGGAAACCCCGCAACTGCCGCTAGATATGAGATATGAAGGGAGTGTGTGATTGACCAAGATCCGAGTCGATCGCAGAGCTCGTAGCGTAACAGGTATAGAGATTCGTGTGGATCGCTAAGTGTTCAAGTCGGGGTCATGTAGGTATGCAAGCTATCCGGAGAATGTCTGCAGCGGGTGATTAATGAGGTTCAGGACAGCAATGCTAGGCTGGTAGGATCGTTTTCATGGATGCAAACAGCCGCCCAAGCAACTTTTGGCGTGGTCTCGTGCGGCATCAGTTGGTCGCCGCCGACGAGGTGATGGTGGGGCAAAGTCGGGGGCTGTGCATCGACCAAGCAGCGCCAACTTTTTGTCATGGAGAAGCGGCTCCGCTCCTCAGACACTTCAGAGTCCTACAGCTTGCCGCTTGCCGCCGCACCATCTTAGCATAATTCATTATTCTTGAGTCGAGAGCGCGACTCTGCGCTTCGTACACACCGTAAATGCCATATCGATCGAGCTCGAAGCTCAGGAAATCGTTAGACGTAGATCTAACTGAGCATCATGCAGGCACCGACCAGGCCAACTTGTAGCACACCGCCAGCAGTGACACTAGCACGGCCTTGTTTACAACCAAGCATTTTGATCGTGAGATTCCGGAGGCAAAAGAGGCAAGTCGATGGCAAAATGTCTCTGTATCAGCTCATATTTCACATTCGAAGAAGGCGCAGCAGAAGACGAAAAAGTGGCTTAGATGTACGCTGATTGCTCATGCTCATCTGCTCATAAATCATGCCTCAGTGATCTACATATAAGATACCCTACCCATGTCCGACATTGCACGCGCTACAATCACTGCCATCGTGCTGCACGTGTCTGATCCAATTTTGGCTAGCAGTTGGTGGAGAGCATCCGTCCCCTCGAGGATCAAACTCGAACGGCTCGCTTAGCTCCGTTACACGACTCGTCCTGTCCTCTCGTCGTTCACGGGAGGACGTCGACGAGGAAGCTGACTTGTTCTCCACGGCGTGTGAAGAGACAAAGGTGTTTGGACGGTCAGTATAGCTCGGCGTGCGACTCTGCACGTGTCGGATTTGCGAGGGCGGTGGCGGGCGCCATGGTGGTCTATCTTGCGGATCGAGGAATGGATCAGATATTCGACGTGGTTGAAGCATATCGGAAGAAGTCGATGCTTTGGGTCGCAGTAATGAAATAGCTGCGACTGCGGCAGGCGGTGGTCTTGGTAAGGGCTCATAAAGTAATGGCGAGGGGGTATCTGAAGTGGTGTGAACCGGGAGGCTCTGTTGAGAAGGTGATCGAAAGCCAGCAAAAGCAGCTGCCAGAGCTGTCCTTTGTCGCGACAAAAAAGTACCAGGATGTTCTGGTACTGATGGTGGAGCTGAAGCTAAAGGAGTGGTTGCTCTCGAAAGAATATCAGGGTTGGTGACTCGCAGATCGCCGGTCTGCTTTTCCGGGTCACGAAAAGGATCCTGATCCTCGTAGGCGAAAGGTCTGTCCCAATGCGCGAGACTCATACGAATAAGGTTGTCCTCGATGATGGGCGTGTGGCTGATCACAATTGGACGAAGCTGCGGCGCTCCTTCCTGTCGATGGACTTCCTGGGCATGTATGCCTTTTCTCTCTCCGACTTCTCCTCGGTCACCTCTGTTGCTATGGAATGATAAGAATGTGCCTGTGTGGGATTGGTTAGGTTCCTTAGACTCACGTGTCCTCCTGCGCTTCCAGAAGAAGAAGGCGACGATACCGATCGCAGCGACGGCAGATATCGAACCAGTCACACCACCAGCAATGGCAGCCTTGTGCGATATCGGACCGGGCGCAATGGCCTCCTTCGTGTTCGGGTCAAGATGGTAAGCAGGTGGCAGGTATGTTTGCGACGGCTTGAGCTCGATCGTGTCGGTACTGGTAGGAACCAGGGTGGTGGACAAGCTCGCGGTGCCAGTTGGGTTGGGAATGGTAACAGTCTGGGTCAAGAACAGAGTGGACATGATAGTCGTAGTAGATGTCAGGCGAGTCGACGCCGACGAGACAGAAGCAGAATCAGCCATTGTGTTGGTGGTTGTTGAAAGGAGTGACGATGTAATGAGCGACGGGGAAGAAAAAGTGAGGGTGAGGGTGTAGTTGAGGGTTTTGGTGACCGTGACAGAGGTGCGACGTGTGGAGGCAGGAGGAGTGAAGGCCCGAGACGAGGTGTTTAAGCCAGTCGGGGCCAGAGTGTTTGTTGCTGGGCGGCGCCGGGAGCATGACTTGGTAGGGTCGGTAATAGTCTGATGAGCAAATTCGGTTCGCCGGGAGGACTGGCGCTCGCAGTGAGTGGCCGCACTGGCGACATGGCATGAAAGTGTTTGTGCCTGGGGCTAAGGAACCATGAGCTCGGGTACAGCTGGATCGTCAGGGGAGCGAGGATTCTTACTGGACCGCGGGGCAGACAAGACGAGTTGTGTGAACCAAATTGACAGCCTTGTAGAGGATAGTGCGGGGAGTTTGGGATGTGTGGTTGGTCCTTTTGGTTGTGGCTTGGAAAAATCAATTCGATTAAATTTGACATGACGAGCGCATCATGGCCAATTCTGGACGCTGGTGGATTTGCCCAGGAGATGCAATTTCAGGATGATTGCACCCGAGGGCTGGAGTATAAGGAAATGAGCGAACTTTTGGTTTTGAGACATGTCGACGACTTGGTTTAAAAGAGAACACGACTGACCGATGCAGCATGGTCTGGCTGGTTGTCACTTACCTCGTGATTACTCAATACTGGCATTTCATTCGAGCGTGTCCTTCTCCTGCATTGGCGACGAGGCAGAAGGAGTGTTTGGGTTTGTGCCAACAAGATGGATGCGAGCGGCGGAGATTTGATCAAGACTGGTTTGAGAAAGGATGCCATTGTTTCAGCGCCGCATGCCCCGAAGGAGCTCATTGGCCAAGACGAGGAAATTTCCCAGGCTTTCCTAGAGGTCCCGCCCGAATTGCCGACGGTCGATACTTGCGACACGAACTGGGCACTCGAGACAAAGGTGAAGCACTCCAGACGTCTGGCATAGCGCTGGGCATGTGGGTAAGAGAGGAGCGAATGATGTGAGGAGAGAAGTGAGGTGGGATCGAAGAACGAGATCTGGAAGTTGTCGTCCCGCCCGTTGATTCCCGGACACCGTTTCGTGTCGGTCGAACACCCACGATCCACGCGCCTTGGATTCTTTTTGGCCTGTCCCCAACGGTTGTCTTTGCAGATCACATCATGGCGTGGGGCTCTGAATGTTGCTCGCGTGTCTGTTATCTTGACAAAGATGCGAAGGAGACTGCAGCGAGATAGATTTGACCAACAACCTGTTGCATGTAGACATGGCGCCGAATGACCTGTCAGATCATTTTCGAATCTCTCAGGGCTCGATTTGCTCCGTCCTCGATGTTGGACTGGTAGTCCACGGGCGTAGATGTACTGCGTCAAGCAATGCGACATAAACGGATGCTGCTCAGCTTTGAAGCTCATCTCGATCCTGGCGCTTGACGGGTCTTCCAGCCATGGCTCGAAGCCATCGAAAATGTGTGGTCGCAGCGGTTGCCTGAGTAAACAAATGGCCGACGTCATCTGTGTACTGCTGGTAGTTTGTCTCAGATCTCGTGACCATCCGGCAACAGTCGTTACAGTAGCCAGTCAATAACAGAACAGGAGCTCAATGACAGCAGCACGAGACCGCAAAAGACGCAAGCACAAAGGTTGTGAAAGTGCAAAGTCCCGTTCAGGCAAACATGCAGTCGCTCGAGATCTTCGACTTGGCTGCGGAGATGCACTGCGAAGACCGCGCAATGAGCTTCGCCTCCGCCATCTTCTAATAATATCGCAATGATCATGTGCCTGTACCGTTACACAGATTGTGACTATGAGGTATCCTAAGTCATAGACATATCGATCCTGTGCTTCCTAACCTACCAGTGTAATAAAGGTCGTTTTTGATTGATCTGATGATTCGACAATCGATACAGCCGCCCACGACGCATCACTTAGACCCTGTTGAAAACCTGCTAGCTTGTTTGCGCCTCGTACGACACCTCCGACCGTCGACCCTCTCAACATACCTGCATCTTCTTAGTCGCGAACACATGAGGAATAGACGATAAATCATATACGTACTGGCGTCGTGCCGATCGAACCCATTCCCCGCCGCTCCCTCGTTTCCTCTTCCGCAAATACCCAACCATGGACACCGCTGGCCATGTCTTGGAAGCTTCACACCAGCTCTACGAACGCGCCGGCGCTTCTACTGGCGATGCTAATACTCGACCGCCAGTCTACAAAGTAATCGGTATCATCCTGGCAATCGCTTCTGGTCTCTTCATTGGTGTATCCTTTGTCGTCAAGAAAGTCGGGCTGTTGCAAGCCAACAAGAAATACAATGAAGAAGCCGGAGAAGGATATGGATACCTCAAGAATTGGATGTGGTGGACGGGAATGTCACTCATGATCTTTGGAGAGGTCTTCAACTTTGTCGCCTATGCCTTTGTCGACGCTATCCTCGTCACTCCGCTAGGTGCTCTGAGTGTGGTGGTAACGACTATTCTTTCCGCCATCTTTCTTAAAGAACGACTGAGCTTTGTTGGCAAGATTGGCTGTTTTCTGTGTATCGTCGGATCGGTCATTATTGTGCTCAATGCTCCCGAACAGTCCGCCGTGTCTAGGATACAGGACATGCAGCGATATGTCATCTCACCAGGATTCCTGACGTATGCTGGAATCATTATCGTCGGCAGCATTTTCACTGCTTTTTGGGTCGGTCCTCGATACGGAAAGAAGAGTATGCTGGTTTACTTGTCAATCTGCAGTTGGGTGGGAGGGCTCAGCGTGGTTGCGACACAAGGACTCGGAGCCGCTATTATTACTCAAATCGGAGGCGAGGCTCAGTTCAACCAGTGGTTTCTATATGTGCTATTGGTCTTTGTTATAGCCACTCTGCTTACCGAGATTATCTATCTCAACGTGAGTCTAGACTGCTTCTCCCCCCTGCAGAAGAGTCTGCTAACGAATTCACAGAAAGCTCTCAACCTGTTTAACGCTGCCTTGGTCACACCTACGTACTATGTCTATTTCACTTCCGCCACCATCATAACTTCAGCCATTCTCTTCCGAGGTTTCAAGGGTACAGCATTCACCATTTCGACAGTCATCATGGGCTTTTTGGTCATCTGTTCCGGAGTGGTTCTCTTACAACTTGCAAAGTCGTCCAAAGATGTGCCCGATACTGCCATCTTCAAGGGCGATCTCGATCAAGTGCGAACGATCGCTGAACAGGAGGAACCTGAATATGAGCCTCGTGCAGACACCATTCGTGGCAGTGGCGCATTGCTTCGCGTTATAAGTCAACGACGTACCCAGCGAGAGGCAGACGAAGCAAAGACTCTCTACAGTGAATCCATGGAGCCCATCCGCGAAGATGAGCCTGTGGAATGGG
Organism: Elsinoe australis; assembly: GCA_007556505.1. NCBI lineage: Eukaryota > Fungi > Ascomycota > Dothideomycetes > Myriangiales > Elsinoaceae > Elsinoe > Elsinoe australis. The sequence continues at coordinate 579,944 of SWCS01000012.1, forward strand.
ATGGACTTCGGCGCAGGAAGACTGTGATAGGCGATGCTCCTGGTCCCGGCTCGCTAAAAAGGACGAAAACCATACATCCGCCCCTAGGCATGTCCAAATTCCCGGATGAAAGCCTCTCGGACGCTGATAGTGACGATGTCCATCCTGGCTTCTTTCCTCACTTCGGCCGACGTAGTACACGCAAGTCGAGAAGTTCAAGAAGCGGTAGCGCTAGACACGCCTCACCTTCACCAGTACGCATGACCGGCATTCACATATCTGACAAACAGCCAGATGGACGTGCTGAATCGCAAGAGCACGTCTATGGTCTTCCGCCGGGTCTCCGCCGCTCAGCAGACGGCGCAGACGACACCGCCTACCACCCGCCTTCCGATCACGTGCATTGGTCGCATTCTGTCGAGGACCGCACACACGCCCCGACACCTCCACCACACCGCAGCTCCGGTCACGCACCTGCCACCCGCCGCGCCTTCTCCTTCCAAAAAGTCTTCCACCGCCAAAAGTCCGACTCCGGTCTCTCAGGTCGCAGCTCTCCCCACCCCGCCCCCGAGGCCCTCGAAGAAATCCGGCCCAAGTCGCGCACCGGACACGCAATATCCGGGCTCCTAGGTGCCCATTCCTCATCCCACCTCGCCCGCATCAACACCGAAGAAGAGCGTCTCGGGCTGGTAAAAGGTGACTCAACCCGCGCCAAGGACACGACATACCTCGACTCCTCGCCCGTCGCGTCGCCTGACAGACCGCTGATGCAAAGCCACCAGGCGCGCCAGGACAGAGAGAGCGGTCTCCGCACTACTAGGACGCAAAGGGACAGCGAGGACGACGACTGGCAAGTGACGAGCGGACCAGCGAGCACGAGCGGACGATCGGAGAGTCCGGCCGTCATCGGACGGGATTTCGGCGTCAGGAGCGCGAGTGAGAATAGCAGTGAGGGTATGAAGAGCCCAGTGGGTAATCCGGGTATGAGTCTGGGGCCGCACCAGCAGGCGGCGGGTCAGAGGTCGGCGGGGCCGAGCAGTGGGCGGACGACGCCGAGGAGGGGTTATCAGAGGGGACGATATGTGGATAGTGATGACGATGATGATGACTTTAATGATACTACTGGGTTGGGGAACTTGGGGCCGATGCAGAGGTCACGGGATGCTTTATAGAGGGCTGAGATGGGAATGTAAAATTTGTAATACCATGTTTTATGATGACAGTACTCTCAAGAGCTCACGATGGTGCCAATGTGGTAGTTTGTGTGACTGAGGGATGTGCGCTAATGCCGCTGTTTTGATGTAATTGTAGTAGAACCGGAGGGTATATCCACACTGAATCCCCTTATGCTCGAATCCAAACGCCATGCAATAGCTCAGAAGCCTGTCGCGTCTGTTCTTCGACGTCGCTTCGACAGACACACACCAATGCTCTATATTGACATATTACGTCCACCTCGTTCATCCACCCCATTCTCGTCTCTTCGTAAGCGTACCCATGCTATGACCCCACCGCCAGCGCACCGTTCAGCACATCCATAAGCTGAGACCTATCCCCCACCCCACCGCCCGTCCATCCCCAATCCCCGTCCTCCTCTTCCACTCGACTCTGCCGTCTCGATCCACCGACCCCACTAACTCCATTTACCCCATTCACCAGCCCCTCCTTCTTCCCAATCCGCAACGTCCCCATCCCCAAATCCCCCTCCTCCATCTCCTCCTCCCTCCACCGCTCCCCCAAGAACCTATCCTCCCTACACGTCCCGCCCTCCAGCCGCCACACAACCCTCAGATCCCCCCGCCCCACCGCCTCCCTCTTCTCCACCGCCTCAACCTCAACCGGCAACCGACCCAGCACGTCCCTGACGACGCCCACGGCTCCTTCATCCTCCGCCCTCTCCTCCCGCCTGACCCGTTTCCTGTACCGTCGGCTCTGCACCATCCCCTCTCCTTCCCCTCTCACCATCGCCAACCACCCCCCCACGACTTCCTTGACGTACATCTCCACCGCCGTCTCCACCAGTTCCCCCGCCGCAGAGACTTGCGCGGGCAACATGGCGCCCGACAATCCCTCCTCGTACGCGATCGGCTCGATGCGCGCCTGGATATTCTCCCGAGCAGGAAACTCCTGCGTCTCGCTCGCCAAAGGCAGGGCGAACCGCCGCCGTATCTCCAAGTCCGTGTTCGTCTTGCCGCCTCCGCCTCCGCCTCCTCCCCCTGCCGTCCCGGGCCCCACACCACCCTGGCCAAGCCCGTACACCACGGACGAGGGCAGCGCGTCCAATGCCTCGCGGTATGTCCTCGCCTGGCGCGGGCCGGCGTCCAAAGCGACGGCCGAGTCGGGGTCGCGCACGGACTTGATGCGGCGCCGGTCGCGTGCGGTCAGGGCCATGACTTCGCGCTTGTTGCGGTCGGAGATGGCGTCTGAGGTGCCGGTCGAGGGCTTGCTGGTCGAGGTGGACGTGGTGGGGGCGTCGGTCGCGAGGACGAAAGGGGCGGTCGTGTCGGGGGGTGGGGGGTCGCGGTAGAGGGCGTTGGCGTAGAGGGCGGTGAGGAGGGTGTTATGGAGGTGGCGCGGGGAGGGGGAGGGGGTGGGGACTGGGGGTGTGAGGATCGGGAGGAGGATGTGCGTTAACTCGGTTTGGTTGAGTTTTCCTGGAGATTGGTCAGTAGGACGAGGCAGGAGAGGGGTTGCGAATCGCAGGTGTACCCAGCAGGAAAGAGGAGAGCGCATTTTTGTAGTCGCTCCAGTTGTCCCCGATGGCTGCTTTCAATTGGGTGTAGATCGGCTCGGTGTCTATCCGCGGCGCGGACAGGGAGAGCTTTGCATTCTTGCCGGCTAGGGTCGCGGAGCCGGGGAGAGTCTTTGCTGATAGAGGAGGAGTCGAGTCCAGCGCGGGGAGGGTCAAGTCGGCAGGATTCATGATTGCTAAGGGAGTGCTGGTTGGGCAACTGAGGCCAGTCGCGCAAACGCGACGTTGGTAGTGGGTAGATTGCTATAGCATGGGCCGAGAATGGGAGGACGAGATACGACGCCAAGATGGTTGAAAGAGCCCTCAGGCAGGTGCTAGAAGCGCAGATCGATTTGCGACTCGATGAGATTCTGTGATGTTGAAAGTGAGGTTGGCCGATCCCCAGATTCGATGTCTCCGACTGCGGCTGTGTCCGCTGAGCCGCATCCCTTCACATGTTTGGCTACTTCATCAGGATATGAAGAAAGGACTGAACTTTGAAGACACCTATGAGCAAGGCTTGAACGATCTATCAGTATGCAGTCAGTGATGAGACATGAAGGGATGAAATCATGCGTCACGATGTACACTCCACTCAGTCGACTTCAAATTACTTGAGCAAGCTGCTTAGAATTCAAGGTCCAAAGACCCTCCTCTCTGTGGACAGACCCGACTGTAGCGGGATCCATTACCTGAATGTTGATATACCTCCCTATCCTTCCAAGAACCCAGTCTACTCAAGTGAAAAAGTGCCTTCAGCTCAAAGGGGGTATACTGATTTGCCATGTCCTGACCCTTTCGCACCGCGCTGCACTGCCGCGCTAGCTATGCATATTCGCTGTTTGTGTCCCCCCTACCTCGTATCAGGTAGGTGAGTACCCATATCTTATCGCAATCTAATGTCCCAGACAAAAGAGAAAATCCATCGCCAAAGAGCCAGACCGTACCAAGGAAATTCGTGAAGTGAACATAAAGCGGTAACCTCCTCCTTCTCGTCTTCCTCAATCTTCTGGAGTTCCGGGCGTCTCCCATATCGCATCGTTCGCATCGGGGACATCCCCGTGTTCGATCCACTGCCAGTGATCTTTCTCATGTACCGGCTCGATCCTCATGTTACCCTCCTTGTCGAGCCCTTCTTCGGGATGCACCACCACACTCCCCCTGATAGCCGCACTCATGTCTCGGTTGCTGACCGGCAACTGATACCGCAGCACACCTCTGAGGATCAACTCAAACGGATACCCCAAGACCCTCTCCCACCTAGCGCTTCCGCCAGACTCGGTCTTGTTTCCCGGCTTCGCAAGCCTGAACTCACCCGTACTGAAATGCGCATGCCTCTTAAATGGCGATCCTTCGAAATACAGTCCCTGATCAAACTTGAACACCCTCCCCAACAACATCGTCTGACTATCCCCCTCCAGGCTATCGTCATCGTCCCCAGAATGCCACCTCCCATCCTTATCCTGCCACGGCTGACCCCGTCTCTTGATCTCTCTCCTCCTCAACGCCGTCGGCCCAATTGTCCCCGTGGCAGTCGGTCCCGGCAGCGGCTCCCTACTAGTCGTAGCAACATATTTGCTCTTCGCAAAGACATTAAGGTCCATCTCTGTTACTCCAACGCCAAGCAGATTCGGGTTCACCGCCCCGACCACCAAATCAAGCATAATCTCCTGCTCGCTGGCCAACACGTTCTGAATGCGCTCCACCCGCACCTCTTCCAACGCCTTGTTGCTCATGAAGAGAACGCCGGCGGCGCCGACGATGATGAACGCCACGACCACGAAGCCCAGCAGACACCCGCCGAATCGGCTCATCCAGCTGTTTTGGCGCAGGTTGTAGATCCCGCCGCTGTCGCGGTGATCGCCGCGTCGGCGTGCGTACCGTCGTGGCGTTCGCACTGTGCCGACGAGAGGCGTGCGCTCGTCGCTGCCGTCCTCGCCTGCGTCGTCGAAGTCGTATTGGCGGAGGCCGAGACCGTCCTTGCGCCAGGGTCCAAAGCGGTGTTGGGCTGCGGGCGCGGATTTGGGCTGCTGGGAGGGCGTGTTGGGGCGGCTGCTTTGACGTTGGCCGTGGTTGTGGCCCGCGAGATTGGCGCGGAGCTTGGAGGCTTGCGTGAAGGGACTGTCGGCATCGTTGCCGTTGTTGTTAGGACCGCCACCGTAAAGGGAGGAGTTGCTTCCGATCGTGCGGCCAAAGCGGGAGATGTTGCGGGGATGGTGGGCGCGGATGGTGCCCATTCCGGTGCCGCTATGGGAGTCGTCGGTCGGGGAGTCAAGGACATTGTAGGGATTGTTGCTGAATTTCATGCTGCGTTTGCCGGCGACGCGATGATTCTCGTAGCCGCGAAGATTGAGGCGACGCTCGGATTGTGAGTGGATTGAGGTCACACTGGGGGTTCGGGAATGATTCCTGTTTGAGCGAAGCTGAGGTTCGGGTGGATTTGACTCGTAGACAAAAGTCTCGTCACTGTCAGAAGAATTTGCTTCGTCGACTTGGGATGCGACTCGAGCTTCGAAGATGTCGGCTTTAGAGCTGGCAGTACCATTGTGGACTGAAGGTGCCTTTCGTGTGGCCTTTTTGCGTTCCTTGCGTGGGCGAATGGTCTCATTGCTGGGCTTCAGCCGGATGCTGCCACCGATATCACCTCGCTGTCCAGCGGCTCGGTCAGCGCTGAGGGCGGATTGAGGGATAGATGCAACAGTCTCAGTCTCGACTGTCATGTTGCGGTTGGCGTCGACTTGTTTAACCCTGCCAGTAGCTGGCGCCGATTTGCTTGATATTTGCTTGGCTTTGTTTTGGTCTATTGTGAGAGGTTCCTTTTTCGCTTTGCCGTCGCTCTTGTTTCCGTCACCGTCACTCTCGCCTGACTTCGTCTGGCCATCGTCCTTCTTCGTGGTGCCATTCGAAGCCCGATCATCGTCAGAGCTCTTAGTCTGTGAAGAATTCATGGAGTAGAAGCTATCAAACTGTCAGTCCAGCACACGCCGAACAATGACTGAATGCAGAGATGCGCATAGCCCAAAAGGTGTCGATCTACTCACCTTTGATCAGTCGATTCCCCCAGCACGCTGCTCGCTGGAGGTGTTGCTTCCTGTACCGTCTCCAGACTGGACTTCGGTCCGCTTGGGCCTCTTGACGATATCTTTGGTGTTTGCACAAGCTGGCTATCCGACGACCCATCCAGGGACTTTAGATCCGGCACGGCTGTGTTTGGCGGTGTAGAATTTTGAACCGTGATGGGTGGAGCGTTTCCGTAGTCTGATTTTCTCGGCAATGAGTTTCTTCTCGACGACGGCGCTGAAGGGCCAGGTGACTTGACTCTGGGTGAGAAGCTTGGACTAACAGGTGTTTGAGCTTCTGTCGCAGGCACAGTTCTCGAAGTTCGAGGAAGTTTGCTAACGGCGTCGGTTACTGATCCGCTGCCGGGATGAAGCTGTGGAACGCTGGCAGCGGAGAGAGCACGTTGAATGGCAGCAGCTGAAGGCGGAGCGGAAGAAGTCGATTGTGTTGATGTCGGTCTTATAGGACTTGCATCGTGGCTATTCTTTCGAGATCGTATGCCGGCAGCACGCTGTGCGGTGTTCTGAGGTGTTTCCTGTGGACGGACTGACGGTCGTATCGGTGACGTATTTCGTGAAGTTTGAGGACTCGCCGTGACAGAGGGTGGTAGTGAGGGGACTAGATTAGTAGAAGGTTGTTTCCGGACAGTGGGAACTTGTGAATTCGATCCATCGCGACGGAGTGCTGAGCTAGGATCCCGAGGGGAGTGCGGTGGTCGTTGGGGAGTTTGGACGGGATCCAGTATTTTCGGCTGACTGGGAGCGGACTGTGTATCTTCCCTGCCAGCCTCCATGGTTGGCAATTGTATACAGCCCAGAATCTCTCTTGATTTGCAGATCTCTATGAAGCAGATCCCTCATCTGCGGTCCTGTGCTGCAGCCTCACACCACTCATCATGTCCGAGGAGGCGAGATCGAAAGGGGTTTGCGACGAGGCTCCGGGATCGCGAAAGGATGTCTGGTGTCACAGAGACGTGTGGGTGATGGGCGCTGCTGATGCGTGCCGTGCGGCGGGATGGATGGTGAAGACGATGCCTGTCGGTCTGCGCGAATGGCGAATGACAAAAAGCGCGAGGATTGGCGGACGAGTCCCGTCCAGCTTGGTTGATTGCCGTGCACGCTCTCTCGATCCTTTGGGCTCGCTGGTGTCATGCAAACGTAGCGGAGCAGATTTTGAGCCAATCACACGCACATGGCTGCTCAGGAACGGGAAGCTGGGCCGAAAAGCATCGAACCGTGGTACTGCCACCGCGAGTCCTGCCTCTCTCCTGTCCAGATCGACTTGTTGCTCAGGAGAAGCTCATTAAACATTTTGGCAGCTGCGTGCTGTTCCTGCATCATCGCAACCCCCTTCCTTCATCATTCCCCCACATCTGCACCACCAGCAGCGCCGTTGATAAATATCCGCATGGTGATGAAATGCAGACTTGAGCCTCGTGCAAATCCGGACAAGCCCGAATAGCCGCAAACAACCAGGTCCCGCGCCGAAAGAGGTGCCGAACCGAAGGTACAAATGTCAAAGTATCACTGGAAGGAGCCTGTTGGGGGTAAGTTGTGGTGTACAGAGGCACCCTGTCCATATTTCTCCCACATCGATCTGGGAATGAATGCCGTCCCTAGTCGTCGAATTCGTAGTGCAGGTGTTCCTGAGCCTTGACCCCGTTGCTTCTCCGCGAGTTCACCGCAATGTGAGACATTCTCTCCTCGGTTCATCACGCGCATCACGCGACGCTGTTCAACAACATTGAGAGCTTATCATGTGGCCAGCACGTATACTGATTTTCAGTGTTAAGAAGGAAATGAGATGGTGGTATCAATAAATGTCCATGTTGGTTGCCAGCTCACTGCCATCCAGTCGACGGGCAGTGTCAGAAAATTTCATGTTCGCAAGCATCATCACCACTCTTTGCGATACAAACAAGCACATTACTTTGATCATTCGTGATGGGCTTCATTCGTAGCTATCTATCACTAGTACCAGCCGTGCCTCATCAAATCCTGTCCTTCCTGTCTCCTAATCCGTTTGATCCCCGTGCCTATTCCAATTCACATTGCCCCTCCCAATATGCCGAAGCATTAATGCGCAAAGTCGCGCGGACACGCAGCGCTCTCTCAAATGCAGAGAGTAGTGTCATGGGTCAAATTCCAATCGGCGATGCCAGCAATGGAGTTTGCAATCGATGAGTATAGCAGGTCTGTTTCCAAAATCATCGTCATGGTGTGGTGGTGGCGGTGGTGGTGGCCTTCATGACCAAGCCACAAAGCAAAGTACAGTGCAGAGCAAGCAGCAATGCACCAAAAACACATGTATGCCATATGCGGGAATCATGTCGTGGTCGAAAAAGTAGGGTCGTCATCATTCGCTGTAAATGCTGCAAAAACGATATGTTTCAATCGTGTGTCGTAAAGAGTAGAGTTCGTACAGTCTGTGGTCGTAGAATTGTGTAGACTGAGATTTGTGATCCTCCCTGGGTTCCAAGGATGGGATTGTTGTGGTGGATGAGGTGAGCTTAAAAGTCAAGCATCTCAATGTCCTGGCCGTGATTAAGAACGTCATCGGCAGGACCCCAATTGCCTTCGTAGATGGTTGCGCCAGCACGACGGCGGCGAGCTGTCCATTGGACTCCTTCGCTTGACAGAATATCGTCCACGGCGGGGCGCCCGTCAGGGTTGGGAGAGATGAGGCGCTGCACGAGGCTTTCGAGTGATTGTGGGTTGTGCGGGTCTACCATGAAGTCGGGAGGCTGAACCAGATCTCTCGCGCGAGGAGTTGCAGGGTTGCGACGAGGGAAGAATCCGAGGTCGTCGTCGTCATCCTCCTGCATTGGAGTGCACAAGGTGTCGTTGGACATCTCTTCTGCAAGGCTCACAGGATCGCCAGACGCGTCACGGACAAGAGTACTGTCAGAGCTGAAAGTCAGGCTCGGCAGATCACTCATGTCACCGGCGCGAAGCCTCTGCCATGATGTGCCATTGTCAGGGAGAACAATGTTGCCCGCAATCTCAAGCATGATCATGCCAAGGGCGAAGATGTCAGCCGGCTTGTCGAAACGACCGCTGAGGACTTCAGGCGCGATATATTCCCTGTCTCCCTCGCCGTCAAGGTGAGGAGGCGCCGGCCAGGTGCTAGCCATGCCGAAGTCACCGATCTTGAGGACTCCTTCCCAGTCGATAAAGATGTTGGCAGGCTTGAGGTCGAGATGGATGTAACCGGCATCATGGATGGTCTTGACTCCCTGTATGCTGTTAGGTATAATTTTCGGTCCAGATGGGATGACTACTCACCATTGTTAATTCCAAGAGGATCTTCCAGATGCGGAAGTCATCCAGACGGGCCTTGTATCCAGTTTGAGACAGAAAGTCCTTTAGGTTGCCGTTCTCACAGAACTCGGTCTGGATGTACAGATGGTTCTTCATCTCCCAAGTGTCGACAGCGTCGATGATGTGCTCATTGCCACTGAGGGCCTTGAGAATCTGGACTTCTTTCATCTTGCGGGCTCGGTCCTTGCTACCAGTGTATGGCTTCTTGGATTTCTTGACAGCCCACACTTTGCCGACCGTCTTGGCTGAGGATTTTGAAATAGGGTTCTCAACTCGGTAGACGACGGAGAACTCGCCATTTCCGTACACGTGCACAGTGCCGAAACGAGAGGTCAATGTTGTGTCGACATCATTCTGCATGCTTGAGCTGGCAGCATGGACACTTGCGCCAAAGGAGAAGGGGCAGTCTTTGGGACCGGTGGGAGTCGCAGGTGGAAGGCCATTCAAGCTGGTGCTGAAGGACATAGGGCCTCGGTGGTCATTGGAGATGGAGAGCCGACTAGCATCGGGAGGAGTGTAATCATCCTGTGGGGTAAGGGGCGCGTCGAGAGAAGTCGCTGGGCCGTGGGCGACGGGTTCTATACGGAGTGTTATTTCAGCGCTCTTTGGTCTTTGAGCGGACGAGGATGATGTCTTTGAGGATCTTTGTGAAAGTGGAGAGGGTGATCTTTCTATGATAGGTTGACGTGGACTTCTAGTGCGACCCAGGGATGGAGAGTGATTGTCAGAATGTGAGAAGGTGATGAAGGGCGTTCTTGATGTTGTGGTCATGTTCTCGGTGGTATGGTGATCAGGTGTTAGATTGACGGGTGGAAACTTACGCTCATTGTCGATGGTAGAGTTGCTGTGTCCGTCAGGGTTCATGAATGTGTCGGGTGCGAGAGAAGATCTGCGACCAAGAAGACTGCTTCGAAGACTGTTACCCTTGCCCTTTGACTGAGGTCTAGGGCCAGTGTGTGCGGGCTTTGTTGGAGTAGGAGGCAACTCGTCAGCAGAGTTCTGGGAGTCCATCTTGCCAGTGGGTGAGTTCATCAGATCGTCACCATCACCCTCGATGCTGAGGAAGCTAGCCCTCCTAATGAGCCTGCCCTGTGCAACACGGGAGCCAAAGATACTAACGCCCTTGCCAAATGACTCAGGAGAACCTTTGAAAGAGTGAGGGCTGAATGGGGTGGTCGGAGACCCGAACTCGTGGCGAGCATGCGAGACTTTGCCGAATGCTGAGGGTGGAGCAGGGGTTGCGGCCATGCTGGGTAACGAAGTCTTCTTCGATGGCGTGTCAGGCATGTTTGTGCTGCTGCCAAAGAAAGACTGTGGAAGGTCGACATTTCGGTTGCGCTTCGAGATCAGGCCAGTTGACATGAAGGCAGCTGGAAGAGGTCTCGCAGTCTTGAACCCCGCTGGAGTCTCAAACGAGTCTTGTGAATCATGCGAGCAACTGTCGCCTTGGTCGAGTCTGGGCCGCAAGGCACCGATGGGCAGTGACTTTGAGAAAGACTTTGGCCTGCTGGACTCGACAGACTCGGCAGACTCGAGAGACGCGGCAACAGCAGCTTGAAGCGACATGTCTTCGTTGAAACTCGAATTCGATGAAGATGGGCTCAAAGCTTTGGAGAGTGGATGGGGCTTTGGTCCTTGGTGAGTCGGCCTCTGCGTCTGGTTCTGGCTCTGGTTTGGGAAGAAGCAGATGGGATCAAGTGATCTCACAGGCAGAGAGCCGTCGAGGGACATCCTAAATCGCGAACGATTTGGTGCTGGACTACCTGTGAGCGTAGGGCGGGGTGACGCTGGGGCGTCGCTGGTGTCGATAGTGGTCTTTGGCTTTGTTGCTGCTCGCTGCTGCAACGTCGACCTTCGCAGACTAAATGGTCTCCGTTGTGGCGACCTTTGCGTCTGCGGCTGGACATTGGGCGTGTTGGAGTCGTCGAGGCTGTTCTTGCGGGCGCGCGGCGAATCCAAGTCGTCAAAATTCTGGTCCAGTATGTTGAAGTCGCTGCCTAGCATGGCTCCGTGAAGACTGCGACGCTTAGCACGCGGTGACCCGACATTGGGCGAGTCGAGGTTCATAACACCGTCGCTGCGCTTCAATGGACTCGACTTTGCCGGTGTCATGTGGTCGCGCATGGCAGAGCTAAGGCTACCTGGCCTATCAGCATGAGCTTTGAGCAGGTCGAATTTGATAGGTTCGTTGTCCAGTTCAAAGCGCATAAGTTTTGGCGCATCCTTTGGTGTCGTCGTCCTCGCGTTTTCTTGCCCGGTCGCAGATCCCCGGAAGGGAAGTGAGATATGACTTGTGTTGCACTGGTTGTTCCCATCCGCCAAAGCGCGTCTGACCGGGCTGTTTGGAGATGTTCTGCGAGGTGCAGTCTTGAGCGGCGCAGTCTTGCGCAATGTGAACTTTGGTCTTGTACTCGGTGGGGTATCGGTGACAATACTGGCGTCAATAGAGAATGCGCGCGACAATGCGGAAGGTGAGAGAGGTGAGGTTGGGCTTTGTTTTGGCGACTTCATATTGTGGAGTTGGAATCGCGAAGGCTTCGAAGGCGACCGCGACAAAGAGCGGCGGATCTGCTTGATCGAGGGAAATGCGTCGACACCGTATTGAGAATGTGTCGGCGACAACATGTGCATAGTGCCGCCCGCAGAGCGGTGGGGGGAGTATTCAAAGTCCATTGTTGCCATCAGTCATTCGGCTGCCTGCGTCTCTCTATGCGGAGGATGACTCCGACAGAGTTGTACGGAGCTCTTCGTGTGTACACACCATGCACACAGACAGTTACGGCGTGGACAGATAATCTGACAGGACGTTGTGATCCAAAGGTACCGTCAGGTGTGGAACGGTAGACCTTGATGCGATGAATTGAGGTGTGCCAGGCTGGACTCGGGCCTGGCTATGAGATTATGGCAGTCGGAAGCTATCTCGAGGCGTTTTGGACAAGTCGAGATGTCTGTCGATAGTACTGGAGAGAGCGCTGCAAAGTGTTTGGGAAGTCGGACTTGCAACGGCGCAGATAGGGTCGAGGTGTGGACGGTTGGAGAAGTGCGTAAACAAACGCGTGAGATATGCGCACAGATGGAGTTTCCGGCGTCGAGAAGTCGAAGATCGCAAACGTTGAAAGTGCAGCAGGGGGGATAGGTGCTCGAGGGGTCGAAAAGAGTGTCGGGTAGTCGGGGAGAGGATTCGATGGCGGAGGTGGTTTCTGATCGAAGATGAGTTGAGAATAAAGTGGACAGGCGTAAGGATCAAGGGAAAGTGATCAAGATCGCGTTGGAAGAGTGGAAGGAGCGGCCGAGAGAGGGCGGGTGGTCTGTGTGCTGGCGCTGGCACTGGCACTGACACTGGCGCTGGCAGCTTGCACCACTGGGCCCACGCAGCCCACGCTATCTGAACGGCCCGCTTCTTTTTATTGCTTCAAGCACCGTGCCATGCACACGATCCGGACCTGCAGCAAGCTATGGATGCTCACGCTTCGAAAAAGAACCGAGACATGCAGACGATGGAGCTTGTAGTCCTCGGACAGGTTTGGCCGGCGACGACTTATCCAGCCTCGAGTGTGATCTTCGAGTCCTCGAGTTGGGCAGCCCTCTCCAAGGCTCGGTGTCCCAGACTGTTTGGGATCATCACAACAAAACGCGCGACAGTACACGAAGTCACGTGACGGGTGACGCGCAGGACTTCCGTCGATCTTATCGAACGAGCAACCGACTGGAATTGGCACAAGAATATCCGGGCATGGCTGACACGTTTCTTTTGATCTGCAAGACATTCTGCACGACGGGAAGGATGTGCAGTCGTTGCTGTCAGCTCCTCGCCTGCCAGGCTTTTTCATTGCGGCGTAGTCGTGTGCTGTACCGAGCCCAGCGCATGTCAACACTCGAATCGGCAAGATCGCTCTTCTCATCTAATTAACGTGTCGAACCCTGAATATTAACAAGACGACGAGCAAAAGTCAATCCTCAGTTGCGTCGTCATTGAATTTGGACAGGCTGAATCTTGCCTTGCCCTGGTGTCGTTCTTCGGTGTCTCCACAATTTGATACAGAGTCAGGTCACAGCTGCAAGGCACACCTGCCTATCTCCGTGCTTTTCCATCTGCCAACTCTACGCCATTGCGTTGATCAGCTCCAGCACCGTCCCCGTCACACATCCACCTTCCCCTGTCAATCGACGCAATGTTCTACCGTCCGGGCAGTGATTCCGAAGACCACGGTCTCCCACACGATCCGTTCAAAGTAAGAATGCTCTCCCCTCCCCCATATCTTGGCTACGAGATGGCGGTAGTCATGACATAGGCCAACCAGATACCAGGCCTGCGTGGTGCCCCGACCCATCGGATGGATCTCAACCCTATCCAAGGATGGGAGGCCCAATCTTGCGCCATACAGCCAGTTTAACAACCTGACATTTGATCCGCCCTATGTCATGTTCTCGTCGAATCAGACGACAGACGGTCAGCGTAAGGATACAGTGATCAATGCCGAGTCCACAGGTCACTTTGTATGGCAATTGGCCACGTATGACCTCCGAGAGGCTGTCAATATCACGGCCGAGCAATTGTCGTATGGAGAGGACGAGTTCGAACGTGCCGGACTTGACAAGGAAAAAGCACGTTTGACCGACATCCCCATGGTCAAACGATCTCCAGTCAAGTTCGAGTGCGATTACCACTCGACGATAAGACTCCCGGGTAATCCTCCCATGGTCAGTACAATACCCCATGCGAATCTTCAACATGGAATTGATGCGCGAGCAGGGAACTGTCGATATCATCATCGGCCGAGTCGTTGCGGTACATATCGCCGATGAGGCACTTACTGATGGGATTCTCGATGTAAGGAAAACAAAGCCAATTGCCAGGTGTGGATACTACCAATATGCCGTTGTTGAAGATACATTTGAGATGAAAGTCCCTGGGTCAAATGAGCTCTTGCTGTCTGGTTTGGAGGGCAGTTCTAAGAAGAATCGTGAGGCTGCCACCAGCCAGAACAAGTAGCTCAGCCAGAGCCGGCCAATCTATACAGCGCTGTAGATATATTACAAAACAGAATTGTAGAATACTGTCAATCTCTACAACACATTTCAACAATTGAATATGAAGTTCCAATCGCATCGAGTAGGTCATCATTGAGCAGACAGCCGGGTGACCATGGAGGCGCTCCTCGTGAACGGCTGTCTTGGCCACGCCTTCAGCTGCAAGGCCCACACGATCTGGATCCTGCTGGTGAAGCACAAGCCTCCAGCCAAAGCCAACCTCGTCGACCACGCACCAAGACCTTGATTTCTTGTTTCTCTTGTCCGCAGCAGATTTTTCAAGTATCGCATCGCCTGTAGACATCCGCAGGTAACTTTTCGGGCTTTCCTGGTAGGATCTAGATGATGTAGCAGAAGGAGGCGCAATGCCTTCCAACTCACCCGCAAATGCTACAAGCCCGCCAACCGCCCGTCATCAACGGCGCAATGTAGGCAGCGATGATAGCCCGCGATCAGGACACGAATACTGAATTGCAGCAGCTCACAAGAAACTCCACGATTATACTGCCATCCACTGGAGAACGAGTGCGTCGAGAGTTGACGCTTCCAGCCTTGGGTAGTGACGATGATACCACACCGACAGCACACTCAGTGGCGGACGGCCATCAGCCTCTAATGAGATCTCAAATCAGTCGCTGGCAATGGATCAACAACTCTATCAGCAGATCGCAGTCCGCTATACACAAGTCTATCGAATTCATCAAGTCTAAAGATGGGCGGCGCATCTTCAAATGCTCCATTGCATACGCTTTGGGGACCTGCGGGACATACTTCCCACCTTTATCAGGATGGCTAGGACATCAAGACGGCAAGCACATTATGGCTACTGTCACAGTCTACTTTCATGCCGCGAGGACAACTGGTAGTATGATCGAAGCCACCATCTGCGCCCTGGTAGCCTTCGTCTACTCTGCATTACTGTCTGTAACTAGTATGGGTGTTTCGATATTCTTCGCAAAGCAAGATAGACTCTTGACCGGACATCTGGTAGTGCTCTTTGTCTTCTTAGGCGGTGGCTTGGGGTTTATCGCATGGATCAAACAGCGGCTGGGCAATCCGCTAGTCAACGTCGCCTGTTCGCTGGCATCACTGTCCTCGATTACCATCTTTGTCAAGGAGGGCTCCATCCAAGCCGGAAAGTTCTCCGAAGAGAAGGTCGTGCAAGTCTTGAAGATGGTCATTGTGGGCATTGGCTTTGCCGCTCTGGTCAACTTTCTGCTATTTCCTGAAAAGGCGCGCGCAAAGGTGAACCAAGGTCTCATGAAGACCACTGATTATCTTGGAGACCTCCTGAGCGCCATAACTAGAGCTTTCCTCAGTGGATCTGAGGCTGAATTGCAGACCGAACTATTCGACAAGACCTTCAAGGATATGAAGGCTAGTATCAAAACACTAAAGTCGGATCTGTCAGAGAGCAAACTAGAGCACTACGTCAAAGGAGATGAGAAGCAACACAGGATCGAAGTGGAGCTTGTCAAATGCATCAACAAGATAGCTCAGAACCTCGGGGGTCTTCGGAGTGCGGCCTTCATGCAGTTCGATTTGATCAGACATACGCAAGCTAAGGATATCAAGTCACCCAATGCGGATGATCTCTCCCGCGCATCATCGTTCGTCATGGCCAACTCATACACCTCTGAGCCAGAAGAAATGGCCGGACTAGGCTTGCAACCGATCAATGAAGAAGCCGAAGAACACCCCACGACGGCAGGTCTTCTCACTTCTCCAGCATTGTCCCAGTCTCCATCTTTCGCTCAAATGAGTGGACGGACAGCTACCGTAACCCCTGCGGATATGTTCTCGACCTTCATCTCCCAGCTAGGACCACCCATGAAGTCACTGGTCCACACTCTCAGACTCGTCCTTGATGAACTGCCATTCAAGAACGACAATACGGACAAGATCGCCATCAACGAGAACTTCTACTCGTCCTTGAAGTCAGCAGTCGAGATGTTCCGCTCCGCCCGCCACGAGGCCCTTCAAAATCTCTACCACAACAAGCAGCTTTATAGGACAACCAGTCTCGAGCGCTTAGCCGACTACGAAGAGATTGCGGCTTCTTGCGGTGACTTTTCATTCGGTCTGATAGATCTGGCTGAAGAAATAGCATACTACCTCGACCTGCTTGAAGACCTCAAAATTGAGCGAGAACGTTCACCACACCGACCCACTTACGGCTGGCTGAAATTCTGGCGTAAGGACGAGCGCTTACGCCTAACTAAGAATCCCGACGATCGACTGCTGCAAGATGAACAGGCGCCTGGCGATGACGGACCTACGAACAACGTGCCGCCGGCACTGAGACGCAGGGATAGCATGTTCATGAACAAAACTGGCTCTGCAACAACCTGGACATATCGTCTGTGGAGAGTATCCCGCTTCTTCCACCGAGATGACATCCGCTTTGCAGGTAAGGTCGGTATCGGCGCTGCTATGCTCGCTGCCCCAGCATTTGTTGCCGAAACGCGGCCGACGTTTCAGCATCTACGTCTTGAGTGGGGGCTGGTATCGTACATGGTGGTATGCAGTATGACGATCGGAGCAGTCAACACTTCCGGTCTCGAGCGATTCTTCGGTACTGCCCTTGGAGCTATACTCGCAGTCATTGGATGGATCATTACTTCCGCGGAGGCGGTACCGCTCGCATTCTATGGTTGGCTCGTAAGTCTTGGGTGCTTCTACATCATTGTGGTGCAGAAGAAGGGACCCATGGGTCGGTTCATCTTCCTCACTTACAATCTGAGTGCGTTGTACGCCTACAGCTTGAGTGTCAAGGACGATGATGACGACGACGATGAAGGTGGCGTAGACCCCGAGATCTGGGAGATTGTGCTTCACAGAGTCATCTCCGTCATGATTGGTTGTCTTTGGGCCATCCTCATCACAAGAGTCATCTGGCCTATCTCTGCACGAAAGAAGCTCAAAGAGGGCATCTGTTTGCTCTGGCTCCGCATGGGACTGATCTGGAAGCGAGATCCTCTGGCACTGATTCTCAACGGAGCGTCGGAATCGAAAGTCACGGATATCAGAGAGGAAGCGGACCTGCAAACGTTTCTGTCCTCGCTTGACGGGCTTAAAGGAGCAGCCAAGTCTGAGTTCGAGCTTCGTGGTCCTTTTCCTGACAAGGCTTTTGCTAGGATCCTGGAGCGAACGCAAAGGATGCTGGATAACTTCCATGGTATGAATGTGGTGATCAGCAAGAATATGAAGGCAACGCAAGGAGAGATGGAGGTCTTGAGGTATACTCAAGATGAGCGTAGTGCGTTGAGTGCAAGGATCAGCCATCTCTTCAGCGTTCTGGCGAGCACAGTCAAGATGGAGTATCCGCTGAACGATGTTCTGCCCAATATTGAGCACTCCAGAGACAGGCTGCTCGCAAGAGTCTTTGAGTATCGACGACAAAGCGAGGGTACAGCTAGTGATGCGGACTTTGAAATCATTTATGCATATGGTAAGTTAAAGCTTGCAGTCAGAAACGGGACGGAGACTAATAGAGACAGTACTGGCGACCGGACAGCTAGCCAAGGATATCGCAGCCATCATCAAGGAGTTGGAATTCTTATATGGTACACTCAACGAGGACAATTTCAGGTTGGATTAAGAGGAGTAACATTAGGAACGGAGTCGGAGGGGAAGCAAAAATGCAGCACACTATCGAACAGTATATACCATCTGGAGGTTTTCGGACGGCATATATAGATCGTTTGTATGAAAGATACATCCAGAAAATAATCAATGAATATGCGGCGGTATCACTATCACCATGTTGTATACGGTCACCTTAAGATAGGCGTGTTCCGGTTTCTACCAATTCGAGACAAATGCGGACTCTTGCACAAACGATTGGGGACCATCAAGCTCCCTCTCGAATAGCGTCGTGGTAGACGCATCCCTACACGTCTAGACCATTACAATGCTAGTGTCTTCGTAAGATAAGTGCCCGATAATATTTCCCGTCAATGCCATGGTAGTCCTCATTCTGGACGCTTCTCCTGCTTCAATCATCCGTCTACCAGGCCTGCCTTGAGGGGCGGCAAGTGTGCAGCTCCTCGAGATTGTTTCTCGTTGTAGCCACAAGACAAAGCTGCCAAGAAGTAGCAAAAGTCACCAGCTTCAATCAAGACCCGCGAGGCATGTAGCGACCGCCGGTCCTCATAACCTGAGCATGTTCCCCGTGCCGACTCCCCCCAAGGGCCCGCCCTGCAGAGCTGGCAAGATTAGCTCGGGGAAAGAAAAGCTTCCATGGCGAACAGAAGCACGAGGTCACTTCGCGCAAGGCCACGCCACCGAGTACTCCAACTCGCAGATACGAGAAGACACCAGGTCGCGATGGACCAATGTTAGACAGCCATGATCGGAGAGCAAGCCTCATATCGAACGCTTCAAGGGCTCAAAGAGCAAGCGTGGACGCAACACACTAGCTGAGATGGTTCAGCAAAATACCATATCCATCATGGATTACCCCAGTCACTCTTTTCATCAGGAGTCTCTGTACGGGAAGAAAGGCTTCAAAGTATAGCCACCTATGACAGATCCAGCTGTCGATTGGAGCACAAGAATTACACAGGCTCGTTGGATTTCAAATTCATGTGCAGGGTTGCGGCCATGAGTTCAGCTGAACGAGCCGTGAAGCGAGCAGAGCAGAAGCAGAAGCGGCTCATGGAACTGTTCCTCGAGCCTCGTCCAGCGCCGGAGGAGGGCCCGGTGGGGATTATCGACCCCATACGAGAGGACATTCGTATTGGTAGAGTCAGCAAGGACCTAACGATACCTTATCACAAGATTGGTGTCATAAGGGCTCGACACCGATGAGACTATCTGAAGCACAAGGTTGACTTCCGAAATTCTTGTGACTGAGTGATATTATATGCAACACTCCCCGTAAGCGTAAGAAGAACAAAGAGCTGCGTGATCGTGCTTGCCTGGAAGTTGTGTTTTTTTATGCTCGGCAAACATCACTCATCAGTAGATCGAGCACATCAGATGATTTTGATGTCCCAGAGGATAGCAGGGTTGTTTCTAAGCAACGTAGGGCCCGAAGCTGGTCTGATAGTAGCGTAATAGACTACTTCCAAAGACAAAGGGTGCTAGAAAACCTCGAGACATGTGAGGAAATGGACTATCATTTGCTCAACTTCTATATTTGGGTTGACCTCATCTTTTGGCCCCTTCTTACCGGCGACGACATGATGCTCCCTGTCAGCTAGACCGCAGTGATGCATTACCGCATTATGTAAGCTTTTCGCCAGATTTCCGGGCAGGCAGGCCCACTTTGAGCGTCGTGAGCAAATTTTGCCTGACTCCCATTTCCTCAATTTTGGAGGAATATATTGGATATTAAACCCTGACTATTCATCAATCAGGGTACATGGTCTAATGGCTATGATTCATCCTTAGCAATCAAAGGCGCTTGCCTTCCGATTATCTGGATGGGGTTCCCGGTAAGCATAAGATCACCAAGGGTTCAATAGCAATCAATGACTAATCATGCGAAGGTTCGATTCCGGGTGTATCCACTCTTTTGTCGGCCTGACAGCCGTGTAGACTCTTTTTAGTTGTTTTGTATGCACTAAAGGCGAAGGTTTACGTCCAAAAATGGACTTTGGGGGAGGTTGTTCTTTTTTGCTTCCGTAGGCCGGCTACAGCTTGGATCTTGGCATTCTTTTCACAGAGAATGATAGCCCTGGTCTTGGCGTACACGATACACGTTGAATTGATCGAAAATATGCAGTGGTCGTCATAATAATGGCGATTGTACTGACATGAAGTGGACGAGTTTTTGGCCTGGCTTCCTATTTGGGACGAAATGTCGTCCAGCTCGGTGAACGCGGGAGAAGCCGGCAGACCCCATTTGACACGATGACATGAACCAAAGTGCACATATGGAAAATAGAGAATAGATATTGACCGTGCTGGTAGCTGTGTATAATACATGTGAGCATTTGCTCAAACGATTGCTCAGGCCTGATGAGATTGCCTTGATCTTGATCGACGCCATACCGACACATGTACGAGCTAGCGACCGGAGTATCTAACGCGACGAGTATTCCGTTTCATGCAGACTTGGTCCCTCAGGAAGACATAATTGGAATAACAGCTAGAGTGCTGGACTACTACGCCAGATTTACTGCTCGGGACATCTACCTTGCAGTGCTCCTCGTCGGTCTGAGCCAGGACTGGAAGCAAACATGCACAAATGCAACTTGGATCTGCTGTGCGGCTATGCCAGAGATGTTTGTTGGGTCATCTCATTCATAGCACGCAAATCTGCACAAGTGCGACTTTGACCTGATAGACTGCGATGGCAGAGGCACGTCTCAGGGTATCCACCTCATAGTGCTCGTTGCCGGTCACGGTGATAACAAGACGCGGACATACAAAAAGGCCACTTTGATCATGCCTAGAAGGCTCTGTGCTCTGCCATTGCTCGTGGCTATCTCCTCATGATTCATTCACGTCCAAGTTCTGCATCGCATCCTGTACATCCTTGCCCAGACTGACTTCGGCTGCCTTTGCTCCCTCGACGTGTCCGTCTGGCTGGGCCTTGACAGCACCCGGATGCCTTGACCCCTTGTCCTTCTTCTCCTTCTTCTTCTTCTCTGGTGGTGGTGGGTAAGCCTTCTTCTCAATTTCCTGCCACTCTGACGACGCTCTGAAGGCGGCTTGGATCGGAGCCAGCAGATCGACCAAGGCTGTCGTTATAGCGCCTTTGAGTAGTTGCGGTGTGAGCTGTGCGTAGTCAGTACTCTCCCTAACAACAAAAAACTAGCACTTACAATATCTGCCTCGTAGTCTTTGTGCATCTGCTTGATATCCGTGTAGATCAACGGCTCGCCCTCTCCTTCTCTCCTCTCCACAACAAACTTTGGCGAGCCGCCCTTGAGCACACCAGCGGGTAGGAGCACGTATTCCACGAAACTGAGCACACCGTTCTCTTCCACCACCTTTGGCTGGGCGTAAGCCTTCTTCAGCTTCTTCTTGACAGCGTCCGCGTCGTCCAACACGTCAATCTTGCTGTCCGGATCACTAGCGCTCATCTTCCCTCCTGCCAGACCCGGCACCATTGGGTTCATAAGATGTGCCCGCTCCTTGTACCCGATCTTTGGTAAGATATCCTTCGCCAACGCAAAGATCTTCCGCTGATCTACACCACCAAACTGTGCATCCACCTTCAGGTACTCCTCATCCAACGCCTGCATGACCGGGTAGATCAACGAGCTCAGCGTAGCATTCTCCACCTGCTTCACAACCTCGGCGCCTGCCTTTTTCGCGTCGTGCTGCGTGACGACACTTTCTAACCTGAATCTGTCCATGGTGTATTCCTTGCTCAGCTGGTAAGAGCTGCCTAGCACAAACTCCAGCCGCGAAATATCCACACCGACTGCCTTGAGCAATTCCGTGATGACGAACTTGTAGTAGACGGCACGGTATTCCACAAGCTCGATTGGAGCTTTCAGGTTGTCGAGGAAGCCATGAATATCAGCCAGCAAAACCTTGACCTTGCAGCCCGCCGCCAGGAATTTGGCAATTTGTAGACATGGCACAAAGTAGCCGCAGTGTGGTCGTCCGGTCGTGGCAGTTCCCCAGTAGATCACCAGTGGTCGGTCTTCTTTCTCAAGTACAGCATGAATGATCTCAGGGTTGAGGACTTCTTGCAAGCTGTTCACGATCAGGTCGTACTTTTCTTTGGGCGTAGTGGGGTTGGTGGAGAGGAGGGGTCCTTCGGAAGCCATTGTCGATGGCAAAGCGCCTCTGAGCGCCCAATTGTGCTGTAGTGCGAGGTTAGTATCGCTATAATTCTATAGCTGCGTTTCTGGACGACGCTGTCTATTTTATGCTTGAATGAGTCACCCTGATCCAAATGGGCATGAGTAAATCGCCGTGAAGCATGGCCTTATCGATAAGCATCCAGGAAGGTCTTGGCGAGTTCGGATCTCAAGGAGATGCGATTTGTCCGCGGCCGTTTCTTGCTCGAACGCGCGACCTGGAAAAAGATGTCCAATGCGGCAGACTCATAACACTGCAATCACACCCGGATGAAAAATCCCCCGGAATGGACGAAAAGGAAGTTCGCGACCCAGTCACAACGACAGAGCAAGATGAAGTCAAGCTGTCAGCTGCTGAGGATGCGCCGGAGCTAACTGGCAAGGACACGACCAACGAAACATCTCTAGCAAAGCGAGATCCGCCTCAAGTAGGAGCTCTGGTACAGTATTGGGTCGACCGAGCACTCCACTTCTTCTCACATGCTAGCAACGAAACGCTCGGAGCTTGTTTTGTCGGGCTCGGCGCATCCACATACTTGATACTCGGAAGAGTCGGTCTCGTCCTCATAGGAGTGGTGGGGGGAATAGCTCTGCATGCGACATGGGAGAGCTCAGTATCCGGATCTGGTCAGGATGGTGAGGCCACATCGGCAGAGGCGAAGAAGCGAAGAGAAGCGGGCTTGGAAGTTGTCCAAAGAGTATGGAATTGGCGGGATCGAAAGGGAAAGACTGACAAGGAAGGGGACTCGGAAGATGTGGATGATGTCGAGGTGAAGCTGTACCAGGGAAAGACGCTGGACTTTTCGGAATTTCAGCCAGAGACAGCTGCTGCGCTGGATATCTTTACCAGTGCGGTCATCAGAGACTATGTCAGATGGTGGTATTCGCCAGTCCTCCCGGGCGAGGACGATTTCCCGACTGCATGTCGGCAGACCCTCACGGCCTTTCTCCTTTCCCTCTCAAACCACATCTCGAGAAAACGCCCAACTGAGATGTTCCTCAACTTTGTCATCAATTCTTCATCTATCATGGTCGCCTTCTTCGCGGAGCTCTCAGCCGCTCTCAACGCATCTCCAAACACTGACGCCGCTTCGGCAATTGACACGTATATCCATATGAAGCCGGACTCGAGTTTAGCGCAGATGCTGGACGAAAAGGCGCAGTCGAAAAAGCTCGGGCTTGTATCAGAAGATATCTTGCAGAACTACCTTGACCCAAAGGCTTACAATTTTTCTCCTGTACGGGTATTTCTGCACCAAATTTTGTCAAAGCTTGTACTGGGCATGACTTTGGACAGCTGTTCGAAAGCGGACTGGATCAACGGGTGGATTGTTTACCTGCTCGAAGACGGCGAGCCGGAAATCATGCAGGCCATCGATGCCGGAGTAGAGAATGCAACAGACCAAGTGCCTGGTCAGACAGACGGAACAGCTGTGGTAGAGTCCCTTGGATCCAGCAAGTCTCCAGATCACAAGCGACATGTCAGCAGGGCAGAAGAGGCCATGGAGGAAGCCCTGCTGGAGGCAAGAAGGCTTACGCAACTGATTGCTGAGGACGAGGCGAAGAAAGCACAGGTTCAGTCTGAATCGCTCATAAGCAGTAGTGACGTTTCGGAAACCACGACACAAGGCATACAGACTCCGACATCCTCCCAAAGCGAATCAGAACGAAACGAAGCATCAAGAGTTGTAGCAGAAGCTGGACTAGACTTGCCAGGAGAGCCCTCTCAGCCGACAGCTCCACCTGCACAACAGCCCCAACAACAATTTACAAGCTTCGACCAGATTATTCCTCCTGGTCAAGCGACCCCTAGCAGCATCAGTGAGGAGCCAAAGCCTGTACTCACTCTGCACAACGCCAAGATATCCATTTTCGATGATTCAACACCAGGCGAAAAGGCGACCTGGAAATCCAAGCCCAACGTAGACTTTCTCATCCAGATCGAGCCTCTGGACTCGCGCTTCCCTGGCTGGATGATTGTCAGAAAGTATATGGACTTTGAGGTTCTCCATGAAGTTGTTCGCCGAATCTCAGTGATCACCGGTGTTCGCTTTACAGAAGCTCACTCAAGTCTTCCAAATTGGAAGCAGCTGACCAAACCAGTCTTCAGAGCCGAGCTAGAGAGATATCTCACAGACGCAATGAAGTTCCAGCAATTGGCTGAGAGCGAGGGCATGAAGCGATTTTTGGAAAAAGATCAAGGTCTGATGAAGTCGCCTTCTTCAAATACAAAAGGGTTCGGCTGGCCAGATCCATTGTCAATGGGAAAGGGCATGATGGATGTATTGGCCAAGGCGCCCAAAGAAGTGGCAGGTGGAGGCAAGGTCATTTTTGGAGGTGTCACAAGTGTCCTCAGTGGAGGCAAAAAGTCCTCGGTCCCCTCTATACAGCCGAACCAGACTGCATCGTCCAGCTCGTTGTCCCTGAATAACCCGAGCCCAACCACTGAGCGTCCGAGCTCAGATTCACTACGGCGGCAGCTGAATGGCGCACAGGAGGTCGGCTCAAGGGAGTCTCTCGAACGACCACTAAGCTCGAAGCAGCCCGTAGTGCAGGAGCTTAAGTCCAGACCCAGCATGTCCTCAAGAACATCACTTGCGAGTCGTCCCAGCTTGGATGTCAACACGGACGCAACGCCACAAGCAACCGTCCCCTCAGATCTTGACACACTCAACCTCCCCCCTCCGCCGTCTGCTATCGACGAATACGAAACGCCAATTAGTGGCATTTCTCCCATGGCCCAGCCCCGCGCCAGCACCTCTGACATTGCCCGCAACCTTCCACAGCCTTCAGATGTCCCCAGCGCATCGCAACCCACGGAACCATCGTCACGACCCACGCCTCCTCGCAACCCAGCTCTCTCCAATCCTTTGACCGAACAAGAAACAACAGTCACAATTGACCTCCTCTTCGCCGTCATCTCAGAGCTCTACACCCTCTCCTCAGCCTGGACCTTCCGCCGCACCCTCCTCCAAGCAGCCCGCACCTTCCTGCTACGCCCCGGCAACCCCCAACTCGAAGCCATCCGCCAGATGATCCAAGCGAGCGTCATCGACGCCAACAGCACCGACGCCGGCGTGGCCAAGATGATCCTCAAGACGAGGGAGAACAGTTTGCCGACCGAGGAGGAGCTGAAGAAGTGGCCCGCCGAGTTGACGGGGAAGGAGAGCGAGGAGTTGAAGGTCAAGGCGAGGAAGTTGTTGGTGGAGAGGGGAATGCCGCAGGCGTTGACGAGCGTGATGGGGGCGGCGGCTAGTGGGGAGGCGCTTGGGAAGGTGTTTGATTGTTTGCAGGTCAGAGGCGTGGCGAGGAGTTTGCTATTTGGGTTATTGTTGCAGGGGTTGAGGGCGGGGGTGCAGTAAGGACAGACGTGTGGAGATGGTGATTGGTTAGTGATGATCAGGAACGATAGGTGGAGATTTGGAAAGCCCGGAGACAAAGGCGGGCTGGATGAACAAAGCGATGTTAGCATATGCATAGCACAGAGAAACAGCCTAAGGGTCACGGTATTCCCAGGATATGGCCCCATTGTAGGCGTTTGTATGATAATTGAGAATATACATGGTTGTATGTTATACGATGGCCCTCAAATGTCTTGTCTCCGTGGCTGCGAGGCATGCGTCAACTGAGTCGTTTGTTGGTTGGACTTGCTTGCATGTGATCATACGCATTGCCAACGCAGGGGTCTGATCGTTGAGTTGCTTGATGAAGAGCACCAGTGATATCACCAAGCCACGTACCTCATCAACTCTCCTCGGTGTCTCCGAAATGTACAAAGCACCGTCATTCCACGTGCAGAGTCGCCTCGCACGTGGTGAACAGAGAGCCGTCCCTTGCATAAGCTTTCGGCACATGGAGATCGTAGTCCCGTGTCATGGGACAAAGGAAACACATCTGACGGCCCGTCTGCGGCTCTGCTGTTAAGATAAAGGACCGACTCGATCAGGAAACTGTCAAGCGAGATTTTGCTTCTGTTAGACAAAGACAGTTGACCGATGAGGCAGACGCGCTGGACTGAAGAGGTAATTATACGGCCGAAGAGGATAGAAGACAACATGGCAACCACGTGGTGATGGCTCAGAGTAGCATAGCGCAGATGTCGTGCAGATTCAAGTCCTTTGTGATGGCTCCTCGGAACTTCATAGTGTCATGGCGTGGCTCTTCAAATTTCCGAAAGTCCTTGTCTGACAGTAGTCGAACTATCATGAGTGACTAATGTCGCTCGACGTGTTTGAAGGATAGCTACGGAGCCGCTGAGATCAGGTGAGCCTATACGCTTACCTTGAATGGCCGTACAAAACCGCACGTGTCCCTCCTGAGGCTGCAGCTTATCCCTCCCCCTTGACTTGCAATCCATCACCGGAAAGAAGGCCGTCAAGACTGCACATACGAGATGCAGCAAGACCTTGACATGATCGATCTCGCTCCCATGGCGACCTTGACATCCACGCCAACATCGTCACCAAGGTCTGCACCACAATCACTAGCGATTCCAATGACATCCACATCGCCACTAAAATCAGCGGGTCCCAAACCTGCCGAGCCATTGGCCTGGCTATGGCAGTGCCACATCTGCCACCGCACATACCGTCTTGCAGTGACAAGGCGGTGTCTGGATGACGGACACTACTTCTGTTCAGGCATGACCGTCATCAGCAAGCGCGACCAAAAGCCGAGAGTGAAGCGTCACAGGGCCTGTGCGAGCGAGTTTGACTATAATGGGTGGAAAGCTGTTGGGGAGTGGAAGCGGAAAGTCACCGCTGCTGCCGAGGAGGAAGTCGCTAGCGACAAGGAGAACACCGGGTTCGAGAAGAAGCAGACCAACAAGAAGGACTGCTGGAAGAATTGCGACTATCCCAGCCAGTGTCGATGGGGTGCCGGAGTTACTACGGAGCCCAAGAAAGAAGTCCTCTCCACGGTGGTTGAGGAAACCAGCGACGTGGCGAACAAGGAAAACAAGCTCTCGGAGTCACATCTACCAAAAACGACTTTCGAGGACTTACTCGCCGTCGACAAGCAGAACAATGGCCGGGAGTCGAAGTTCCATGAGGAAATGGAGGAGGTTGACCTCGCGGATCAGCAGCCTAGCAGGGATCAGCTGGCGGATGGGACCATAACATCAAAGGCGCTGGAGGATATCGAGCTTGAGATCCGAAAAAGCATACAGCGAGTCAGCGAGATGGCGACAGAGGTGATGGTGCAATTCAGGTACCCGAGCCCAAATGCAGATCCAAGGAAGAGCCGAACAGCACGAGGCTGGAAGAAGAGCAAATCTCGGTCGGGGGAGGTGACCGCTTTCTGAACTGCGGTTTTGTAAATAATTTTGAAATGCTCTGAACAGCGCTGAATTGCGAGGATTGACTCATCGCCCTTTTTGCTCTTTGAACTTCTCGATCCACAACTTTGCTTTCGCTTTTGGAACCACGTTGATCTTCAGTAGTCCGTCGACAACCTCTACTTTTCCGGAACCAAGTATGCGGTGCAGGTCCATGTTCTTGCCAGTTTTAACAAGACCACCACTTACAGTCTCCACATAACATTCCACAGAGTCCAATGTATATTCCCGCTTCTCATCCCATGGCAAGGGCAGAATGTATTCAAGGTGCATAGCCAGATTCTCGGTATCGGCAAACTGTTTAATAAAGTCGGATTGGGCATGAAGGGGATAGAGCAGCACAGTCGGTATCCGCAATATCGAGGCAGGGTCAAGTGGATCCGTGAGACTTATCGTGGCGTCTTCCATGTCAGGAGCTTTCGTAGTGGTCCTTGTAGTGATGTTCCGTGCTTTCAGAGCCAGTTTCAGGGCTTCCTGCTCCTCTCGTTCGCGCTCCTCTCGCTTTCGACGAGCGTCTCGAAGATCTTCGAGATACTTTTTGCGGGCGGCAATCTTTGTCGAAAGTGTCTTCAGAGCGGCGTTCGATGGGTCGACCTCTAATCCACGAGAGCATGCATCTTCTGCTTCAGGCACTTTGTCCAAGGCGAGACAAGCGGTGGCCGATCGGTACCAGGCTTTGACATTCTTAGAGTTCAATTTCAAGACGGCCGCACAGTCTCGATTGCATGCACCATAGTTCTCTGCAGATAAAATTAGCAAAAGAAGGGCATGCAGCATCAGCTCATTTGTAAGGGCGGCAGTACTCATCTCAAGATTGCACAAGGCACGGTTGACCAGACTCGCCTCCTGGATCTGGCGCTCCTTTTTCTTGTCTTCTTCTTCGTCTACGTCCAAGACTTCGAACTCAGAAGGACCCTCCCCTCCTTTCGCCTTTTGTAGCTCATCATCACTCATCCTCAGACTATGCAGTGCTCGGTCATAAAACTCCCGTGCATCCTTCCATAATTTCTGCTTTGCTGCTTCGTTGCCTTGCTCGCGAAAATTACCGGCAATCTCGGCACGGGTACCTTCATAGGCCATGGCTCTGAGCGCCTCCAGCTGAATGTTGCCTCCATCAGGGCCATCAACGTTGTCTAGATTGGTCATAAACAGAGGAATGCGATTCATCTCGTCTAGAACCTCGTCTACAGTCTGCTGCTTCATCTCCTTCATTGCTGGCGGCATTGCTGCCCCAGCTTCTCCAGAAGTGCTATGGCTTCGGTTGGCAAATGCTTCCGGTTGCGATAGCATGCTTTCCAGCGAGGGGATAGCTGCATCTTGACTTGACTTGGAAGAATTTGGTGGAATGCCTGACAACGTAGCCTTCTCTTCAAAGTCGTCCGGAAGCTCTTCGATCCTAGAAGAAGCCATGGCTGTGGATGAGGACGGGCTAAGTACAAACTGACGATTGATATGGAGACATAAAATTCATGGCAAAATCAGAACACTGGCACGTGATCGACACGTTCACCGCCTTCGCTATCCGCATGCTTACTAAGCGAGGTGCCATTTCGCCCTCGTTTGCTCCGTGACGGCCTCTGTTCCGGCTCATGCAACTTCTTCCATTGAACCTGAGGTGATTGAACTTTACCCATCGGCTTGCGTCAGAGCAAATAGGAATGACTATTTCTTGACGGCTAAGCTCTATGA
Source organism: Elsinoe australis (assembly GCA_007556505.1). NCBI lineage: Eukaryota > Fungi > Ascomycota > Dothideomycetes > Myriangiales > Elsinoaceae > Elsinoe > Elsinoe australis. The sequence continues at coordinate 608,855 of SWCS01000012.1, forward strand.
GGTGCGCGCCTTAGCAAGCTCAGTCATATGCCACGCATCAAAAACTCTACCTCTACTGGACGAGGATCTGAATACAGCCAATGCCTCACTCGAGTCGGCATGGCTGGGCAAACAATAGGAAATGACAGCTTCCGTAAAGAGGCACTATACGTCCATGAGATCAGGTGTTGATCATGTGTGAGAGGGGCCCGGCTTGACGTTCATTTACGATTGCATTCCACAAAGCACCAAAACATGAGCCATCCAACTACTTCTCGTAAGTCCAAATGCGGTGCTACTCAACCTAACTAGGTCTTTGGAAATCTCTCTCTTTTGCTTGTCCTCTTGGATTTATTAATATAATCATAAGCCCCAATCCTTTGTTTCGTTGCATCTGCCAGTCCAACTACCCACGCTCCTTGGCAGCCAACCTACCGATTGAGGTCTCTCTTTGTTGCAAGCTCGACGTTCGTGTACTAGCTCAGCTCACTCATCGATTTGTGGCGCGGATCCTTGACCAACCGTACCCTTGTCCCCCTCAGTCAGGTCGATATGCGGCTTTTGGTAACTAACTAGACACATTGATTCGTCAAGTCTATCGGAATCTTCTTAGTACGAGCTCGATTCAAAGAACGACCTGGTCCGCTATCGCCCTTAAGTCAGCCTATCTACTCAGGCCCAAAAAGCTGTCAGGTTTTCGCCACTCAGTCGGAGCTAAAGGATACCAACCATGACGAGCTTGCTGCTCAATATTCTGCTGCTTGCTAGCTATGCCGAGGCATTCTGGCGCATGAATTGCAACATCATCCAGATTGGCAGAGTCGATCCGATTGTCAATCCTGGCGCTATTGCCCAACACGCTCACACCATCAGTGGTGGGTCCAATATCGGAGTCAACGCTACTTATCAGAGCCTGGTCAACTCTGCTTGCAATTCGTGTGAGATTTTCCCGGACAAGTCAGCTTACTGGACCCCAAATCTTTACTATGCACGACCTAACGGATCTTTCGAAGAGGTCTACCACACCGGTAGTGTTATCTACTATCTCGGTCGTGGATATCTTCCAGATGGCAGCCAGAAGTTCACGCCATATCCTAAAGGGTTCATGATGGTATCCGGCAACAAATCCAATCGCAGATACAATGCCACCGGTAATACCTGGGGCAACTCCACCTATCCTGGTCGTCCCTTGCAAGATGCCATCAGCTATGCATGCTTGTCAGAAGTCATTGGTCCCGAAACTCCCAACCTGGTCGATGTGCCAAGCTGTATCAATGGTCTACGCGCTCAGATCCACTTTCAGTCTTGCTGGAATGGCAGGGACCTGTACAAATCGGACAACAGCCATGTCGCCTACCTCAGCGACATCGATAACGGTGTTTGCCCGCCTGGATATCCTGTCTTACTACCTCACCTCTTCATGGAAACCAACTACGCCGTCCGCTTGACCAAGAACACCGACGATGGTGGTCGTTTCGTGTTCTCCATGGGTGATCCAACTGGCTATGGCTTCCATGGAGACTTCCAGAACGGATGGGATGTAGGCATCCAGAAGAGAGCCGTTGCAGAATGTATCTATGGTTCTGGATTTGGCACAATCGAGGAATGTCCTGTCCTTCAAGCCAATCGTAACACCCAGTTTGGCATCAATTGTCCGGAGATGCCGCCTCAGATCGGCGAACCAGTTCGGGGTATGTTGGACAAGCTTCCTGGCTGTATTCGTATCACTGAAGGCCCTGGATCTGCAACCGCTGCCGATATGGAATGCCCTGCCAACTCGCCTCGTCCCTCAATCACCAGGACCGTGGACTCAACTCCTGTTCCTACTGCCAACCCTTCTATCGGTTCCACCTTCGGCAACCAATTCAACAGATATGTCGGCTGCGGAAATGACTCTACCGGCTCTCCCCTTCGCACATTGAACGCACTGTCCACCAAGATGGCCAATATGACTGTCGAAATGTGCCAGACATTCTGTAGCTCCAAAGGATACAGGTATTCCGGTGTGGAGTATCAGAACGAGTGTCATTGTGATATCGCGTAAGCTCAACTCACGTCAACGGTCATCGAGGAAGTTGCTAATTTGCCACAGGATCAACCCAACAGCTCAATTCTACGCCGGAGTGAATATGTCCACTGGATGCTCCATGACATGTCCTGGCGCTCGGAACCAGCTGTGCGGAGGACCCAGCTACATGAATGGTGAGTCACTAGAATAAGTTTGTCCTGAAGGCTAGTCCGCTAATACGAATCAGTCTATAATAATACCGACCCAGACTTCGTCAGCACTGACGACGTCACCAACTCCGTCTATCAGTTGACCGTCCCAGTCGCTCCCTACGGCCCCAACTACCTTGGCTGTTACTCAGAAGGTCGATCCAGCCGGGTTCTGGCAGGCATCTCGAAAGGCGACGACGCCATGTCTGTGGACTCTTGTGCCGCCTACTGTCAGGACTACAAATACTACGGCGCCGAGTTCGGATCACAATGTTTCTGCTCGAACGTCCTTGGCACCGGCACTGGCGTCAAGCGTCTGGATACTCTGCAAGATCCGCGATACAGCTCATGCAATTATCGCTGCAACGGAAACTTCAGCCAGGTGTGTGGTGGTAGCGGTACCATCAACGTCTTTGAGAACAAAAATTACATCCCAGTGATAGTTCAGGCGTCATCAGGCAACTACAAGTCCAAGGCATGCTATACCGATGCGGGTAATGGCCGGGCGCTCGATGGGGCTACTACCGCATCCGCAGATATGACTGTTGACAAGTGTGGTTCTTTCTGCAAGGAGAAGGGTCTCAGGTACTTTGGGTACGTATTCCTGACCGCTTTGTGAGTAGACTTGTACTGACCAGAAACAGTGTAGAGTATGGGACCGAGTGCTATTGCGGCAACAACCCGGTGAAGAGCACAGGCGCAGCTGCCGTAGCATGTCCGATCGAGAAGCTGATGCCGTGTGGAGGAAACAAGTATACGTACTGTGGTGGCCCCTCGTTGATGAACATATACTTCGCGACGAACCTATAGACGTAAAGTACTCCTCCATTTCCTTGGTTTGACAAGCGGCTACTTGATTTCTTTGTGTATATAGATGAACGTGACTTCCTTTTCATATTCGAACATGACTCCTCTTCTAGTGATACTGATGACTTCCCAAGAGAGAAGTGAGGGCTTGTGACCAGCGAACACCCAATAGTAGAGGACATGCAATCCTCAGGATGTCTTCCTATTTCTCAGCATGTGAAAGGACCCGACACTACGGCAGGCGGCTCGCTTCTATGAACAAGTGCGACAATTTACGCAAGTACCCGCACATCATCATTAGCAGCCGGAACTCACATCACGCCTCTGGTGACACCACATCCTATGTACCACCCTACACCTGGCTGAAACGTTCTCCTACTCACATCACACCTTGACCCCTTTCACACGCAATCTCTTGACGAAGACAGCATTACCAACTATGGCGCTGGTGAAAACGCCCCCTGGATCCAAGCCATTTCACAAGACTAAGCCATCTCCCAAGATCAAATCACCCCAAAAGAACAAATCACCATCCAAACCAAAGACTGTGACAAGCGATATCACCCAGGGCATCACCGACACCACCCTTGCAGACGGCCTCACCAACACAATCACCTCGACCTCCCCTGAAATCCCCACCCTAAACCCCGCCACCCTCCCCAACATCGACTCCGCCACCGCTATCCCCATACTAGTCGACGAGACCACAGACTGGGAAGCGCTCCTCACGCGCGTGCAATCCCTCATGAGCCAGCTGATCGGCGCCCTAGAGGACGAGACACCAGCGCGGCACACGGGCCCCTCGTCGCTGACGGAGCAGATCCTGATGGAGATCGAGCCGGGGCTAAACAGCGAGACGATCCCGATGGTGATTTTCACAATGTTCTTGCTTTACAAGGTGTGGATTGGGCCGAAGCCAGAGAAGCATATTGGGGCGGCGAGGGAGGCGGTGAAGAGTGTGGTTAGGGGGCTGGGGGTGGAGCAGGGCGGTGCGACGCGCGAGAGGAAGAGGTGGTGTAGGGATGTGCTGGCGATTCAGGAGCGGAGCTTGAGGGAACGGGAAGAGGGGAGGAGAGGGGGGAGTGAGACTAGTGAGGGGAGTGAGGCCAGCGGTAGGGACGAGAGGAGTGACGGGACTGAGGGTTCCAGTGACGAGGCCAACGACGAGAGTAGCGAAGTGGAGAACCCAAATGGTAGTGAGGATGAGGCGGAGCACGCTGCCGAGTTGTGAGGGCCAGGATGTGCCTGAGAGGCTGGCGAAGAGGAGAAAGGTGGATTAGTGAGGCGAGGGCTCAGTTACTGGACGCTGTTGTAGGGTCACCATCCGGCAGCCGACTGAATTGGAAGCTGGCGGGCAGTTAGTCGCGTACCCCAGGGGATGACCGAAGGTGGAGTAGTTGGCCGACTGCTCTTAAAGTTTCACACAGTCGTCAGCGTTCCGCAGAGCGGGAATATATATCTCGGCAATAGATTCACATTGGCCTCGAGACTGGATCATGGCATTTGAAGTGAAGCTTAGACGGGTTGCAAAGTCTGTGATCTGGCATGATCAGCGATTTTGCAACACACTCATGGGGACAATTCTCAAAGAACAGCTTACTTATCGAAAGTTTCCTGACGAGAAATATATACAAAGTCAGTATCAACATGAAATCAAACTACCCCCACCCGAGTCAGATATTCAGGGTACTCCCACTATGCTACCAAGGAGTTCGCCCAGTCTTCAATGTTGGAGTAGCCGTTGCCATCCTTGTCCTGCAAAGAGTCCTTGACATTCGGGTCTGTGCCCATCTGCTTCTCAACATCATCTGGAATCCCATCACCATCAGTGTCCACCACCGCAGCACCGCCCTTGAGCGCAGCGGGGTCGTAACTTAGTGGTGCCGCCGTCTCGTCAGAGATGAGCTTGCCGCTCTTGCCGAAAGTCTTGACTTCATCAATGAGGAAAGTATCGACGGCATCTCTGACCTTGGAAGCTCCTGCGGAGCCGAGCACCGCATCGACTACGTCGGTCGCTGCGAGGACTTTCGCCGGGCCGGGATAGTTGAATTTGGTCGTGGCGAGAGCCATGCCGCCGTAGTTGGTTGGCGAAGCACCGAGAGCGGCGCCATTCAAAGTGCCGTCTTTGTTCGAGTCGTAGTAGTTGTCTAGCACGAAGCCGGAGAAGTTCTCATTTCCTCGAGTGAATGCGGTAACGGAAGTGCTTGGTCCACTGATAAAGTAGTTGCCGATAATGTTCGCGGAGGATTTGCCCGAAGAATCGCCAGCAATGTAGCCACCACCACCACCCCCTAGAATCGTTAGCCATATCTTTCAATGGATGCTGGGCTACTTACAGTTGTAGATGACATTATTGGTGAAGTCATTAGTACCCTTAACCTTTGGGTTGCGGGTCTTGTTGTCGATGTAAAGGTTGCGAAAGAGGGAGACGCCTCCATCAGTCTGGATCAGCCCGCCACAAGAATGTGTCTCGAGACCCTGACCGATGATGCTGTCCTGGATTGTGATGTTGGAAGCTGTTCCGCTGATAGAGAACGTCTCGTCTCTGCCCCAAGTGAAGGAGACGTGATCGAAGATCTGATTCCGTTAGCACATGTCGATGACTGTGATACTGCTATACACACCATGTTGGACCCTTCGGCGAGAGTGGCGGCATCTTTGCCAGAAGTGCCACCTTTGCCCATTCTGATCCGGACATAACGAACGATTGACTCATCGGCGTTGGAGAAGGACCAGCCATCACCGTACGTCGCAATACCATCTCCTGGAGCAGTCTGTCCCAAGATGGTCGTTGACTTTGGGCAGACTAGTCTCGATTCCAGCTTGATCGTACCGCCAACAGCGAATGTGATGACCCGGTTGGATTTTGACAAGCCATCTCTGAGTGAACCCGCACCCGCATCGTTCAAGTTCGTGACCACGAAGACCTCGCCCGCTCGTCCGCCAATCGCATTCGCTCCAAAACCTTCAGCGCCTGGAAAAGCAACAATTGCAGAAGCGAAAGGGAGACTGGCAGCCAGGCCAGCTAGCATACCGAAACTCTTCATCCTGACGATTAGAAATGGAAACCACGATAAAAGAAGGGCGCACTGCGATGCAGGAGATGACAGCACAAAGAATGTCAACTGTGAGGAAACCAATGGATCTTACCACACACAGTTGCTGTAACCGAGTGCATTAGTGGATGAACTTCTGAAACACGAAGCTCGCTCCGTGTCATATCGAGCGCGACTCGAGGTCGGTACCACGTGGTAGTCCGACACAATTCGAGTTATGATCGTCTACATGTAGTCGGGTGAATAATTGCAGCGACGAGACAGTAAAAATTGGCATGAATGAAGGACAGAGGTGACGGGGACGAGGAGACGAGCGACGCCGCATAGCTGTGCCTTCTTAATTGTAAGGGTGCTGCAGACCACAATCCGCTACCCACTGCATACTACATCGCCAACGTCCAGGCACCCCTTCAAATTATATACTGTACATGAGGTAGAGCAGATACAGCCAAACTGGAACTGCTAGTACACAGTAGTTCCGGAATAGTGCAATCTACTAGAGGCCGACAGGCATAGACTGACAGTACCACAGCCGATGCACGAGTGCACGTCACTGCGCCCCCGACCTGATGATTCTTTGCAAGGATGTTTACTCATCTTTCCACCCTGGAAGTGGTTTTTCAGTGACCTTCAGTGACCACGAGAAGGCTGAGAAGCTTGACGAGCACGCCAGCGAGGGGTAGCGAAAGTCAATGGACAAGAAAATGACCAGCAGCTGTCAAACGAGTCGGACAGTACGTAGCAGCATGACTCTGCTGTCACTCTTGGCCAAGACAGGGATGAATGCAGACCAATTCGTTAGTCCATATCAAAACCAACATGTGGTTGTATCTTGTGTGTAGATCAGGAACCAGACATCCGACAGCCGAACCACGACCATGGTTCATGAATATATGGACGACTTCACTTCTCCCAACATCGCTTTTCTACACGCAGAAAGGAAAAGCAGGACGCTAACGAAGGCACCTGCGCAGAAACGCGTGGTGCCCGCTCTGTCAGGCATGCCCTCGCTTACGGCCAAGCCTCTTATCTCGCCTGCCAATTTCGAGCTGCTTCTGCATGCGGATGCCCTTCCCCGACAAAGTGCCGGTGTGCCTGGTCCTTCCTTCGCTCTGCCACATTAGAGCTAGCAGCGTAGCGACAGGGTCTTCGTTCATGCAGAAACATTGACGGAGCAGCCCGTGGTGGACCATGGGTGCGAGTGCCGGTCGACCGCTCCAACGTGAGGGACGGCAAACACCCGTTCAATTTACACTTCCCGCTCATGGACGGCATGTCCTTATCTATACACAATCTTTCTACATTGCAGCTACATGTCTGCTGCGTTTCACATCACAGAAAGATGCGTCTGATTCTCGGAGTCATCTCCTGACACATTCCAGCAAAAGTCAATGCGTCCCCCACGGCATTTTCCTGGCCCTAATCCCAAAGTAAGTTGATGGCACCATCCCACTGCACGAAGCAAGCTTATCTACTTTTATGGTAAGGCCAGTATGCACGCCCCAAAAGCTGTCACAAATTCGACGAATGATGGATATGACAAGATCACGTCGAAAACAGTTCCTATATGCGTGCAACTGGGTCCCACACATCGACCACATTCACCCATGTCCTTATCTCTGCAGACGTTCCCTGTGGCGTGGCGTTTCGTCTAACATGGCAGACTGGGAATGGGGCTTATCGCAGAACGTCTCGAACATACGTCCGACTCGATCGCCCTTCCACCGAAAGAGCTAATAGCAGCTAAACTAGCCACGTCGAGTCAAACGTGCACACGCGGATCACCACGGCACCTCTGTGGTTGGACCTTTTCACGGCCACGTTCGGTAATCTCCTATGCTCCTTAGCCCAGTTACGAACTGCCAGGATCGCCCCAGACCAGCGGCGCAACCGAATTGCCATGCGTCGACGAGTAGCGAGAACGAGGTCCCAGCCCAATGGGCATGGCTCCTACCCACGGATGATCCAATGAAACTCTAACCGCTCAAACTGCTCTCGCCATCGACATGGGTCCATTCATATACTGCTCTAGCTTCGTAGTCCGTCCTGAGCAGGATCTGCGGTCTTTCTCACTGCGTCCTGACGCCCTGCCAGGCATACCACACTCTTTTGACAATGCCGGACCAGGTGACCACCACGTTTGACGACTCGTTTTCACATCACCTAGCTACAGAGTCTTGGACTTTGTATGGTGTTGCATGTTTCATTTTCTGCTTACGAGTGTGAGTAATCTCCCAACATGTCTATCTCAAGGATAAGCTCTGACTAGGCAATAGCTACACGAAAATTCGATACAGCTCGAGCTTACGGCATCTTGACGCTGACGACTATGTATGCATTCTGGCACTCGGACTCTACACCGGACTCATCGTCTGCATGAATGTTATTGCTTCGGGTGGTGGAAGTAATCTTTACGAACCAGGCGAGGATGCCAACTTCACCGAGGAGGATATCAAGGAACGAATATTCGGCTCAAAGATCGTGGTGGTATCGGAACAGGTAAGATCGATAGCATCAACACCCGGTCCGATCGAAAGACTGACCAAACCAGTGCATGTTATGTGTGATTTATTCGCTCAAAGCTTGCGTCCTTCTCTTCTACACACGCCTCACTCAGGGCCTCAACAAGCAGAAGATGGTCAAATACGTAAGCATCGCCTGTGTTGTCGGATGGGTCTCAACCGAGATTGCCTTCTTCACCACATGCCGACCTTTCTATGGCTACTGGGCTGTTCCTCCACCAAATCCTCAATGCACGACTCTCGAGCACTATGCCATTGTACAGGCTTGTTTCAACATCCCTACCGACCTGGCAATGCTGTGCATTACGATACCGCTGGTCATCAGATTGCAGGTGCCGCTTAAGCAGAAGTTGCTCGTAGGAGCGCTATTCAGCATGGGAATCTTCGTTGTATGTTACACTACGGTAATCTTGGTTTTTTTTTAGCGCTAATCTTGCGTAGGTGATCGCAGCAATTCTCACCAAAGTATTCAATCTGTCAGACGTCTACAGTACATCATACATGCTGTGGTATATCCGAGAAGCATCTGTGGCCACATATGTCGCCAACCTGCCCGCCATCTGGCCACTGTTGCGCCACGTCTTCCCCTGCCTCCGCAGCGTCAGCAGCGTCAAGTACAGCGGGCAAGTCAAGTATGGCGACGTCTACGGCGGCCACAGTGGCATGATGAGGAACACGAAAGGACAAAAGACAGGAAACAACACAGTGATCGATGCTATGGAACTCGATGAGCGGGCATTGAGATATCATGAAGACTCTGGGAGCGAGAGGAACCAGGATATGGGTGTCATGGTACATACCACAGTCGAAATTACGAAGGAGAGGGAAAATGTATGACCGGCCGGCACAAAGACAGTAGGGTTTGATGGCACACGGCGTTACAGAGAAGGTTAATGAGACAGTGATAAAATGGAGCGATTTGTACAGTAGACGGCTAAACCTGCTTTTCATTCGTAAAGTTCAATTACCGGATCACAGCGACACAGTGCACTGTCCGGTCGCGGACTACCCGAGACTCCCATACCGCTTTGAGAGACTCGATACAGTCTCCGCAATGCTTCATGCTTTGCGCACGAATATGTACACGATTCCTACACTTAATGAGTGTTGAATTATGAATCACGCATCATCCAGCTTGAATGGATACACGACGTTGATCGACGGTGTAAGAGTATTGTAAGAGAGAAGCAAGTATTCGCATGGTTGATCGTGTAGAGGATGATGAGTCTGCATATGTACTTTACCACGGTCACACACGGCTCATCCTGTGAAGCTAATGCAGGTACAATGCATGTCAGCCATGGTAGTGAACCGTCGATTTGGCAACACAACGTCAGCAGAGAGACAGGAAGGAGGTCTTGCTGACCATAGATCATCTATGCACACCACAGCACCACCATGCGCGCATCGCCGTGACGTTCGTTGTCCATGTAGTCGTGCCCTATGTTTAGCAGAGCAACGCGAGCGCGGACCGGCAGTGACGTCGACGAATCGGGAAAGAGGTGTGGCTGTTTGGACCTCAGCCACCGCTCATGTGGATCCCCGCCACGTCTTGTGCGAACCCTCATTTTAATGCACAAGGGCACGTCCTCCTCTACGCTGACAGGCATTCTTCCTCATTGCTATACTCGCTCACTCTGTCTGGTCCAGAGACGACTTGTACATGTCTTGCTAGACATATTCACCATTCTGTACACATCAATCGCCGATATATCTATCCTTGGCAACTCGAGACATCTGCCGGATTTCAGCTCGTTTGTTTACATTTGCTTGGACCCACCAAGTCCCAGATCCCCGAACTTGTACGACTCGACAAAAGAGAGCCTTCATTCTGAGGCCTGTATCACCATCTCGAGGAATAGTTGGCAGCATATCTGCAATCTAGAACGCCCTGCGCGACCGCCATCCCGATCCCGCATTCTCAACGGCTGCAGGTCATCTTGCGTGAACGCACAAGCCGCGCACACTCGCCTGAGACACTCGAAACACTTGCGCACTGGCTGCCTTGCAAGTCTGCGCATTCAAGAGAAGTGCAAGTGTAGCGCAGAGGAAGAATTAGCTGTGAGAGAGACTACTGTAAAAGCAAGCTCTCGGTTCTGCACCACCTTGATCAAGCACCTCCAGGAAACCCTCTTATCCGTTTCCTGTTCGACAAATCCAATTGCCGCAACTGACTTTAACGGGCTCCCGGATCCAATCGACTACTACTTTGCGCTTGTCTCGCAAGGAAATGGCGTTTCAGCACAACGACCTTCCTTCCAAACCAGAGCACGCCGCTTCGCGACCGAGATACTCAATCCAGTCCTTCGATACCGGCTACTCCTCCTCTTCATACAGTAGCTATTCCGATTCCCTTACCGATCCCATCGCAGAGTATGGTTATGCAAGCAAAAATTTAACTGCAACTCCCGGAAAGACTACCACTCAACCAGAATCTTTTGGTTCCCGCGTCTTCAGCACCCTCTCCGACGCAGTCAAGAAGAGTCCTAACAACATCTCCAACCTCTCCCGCACAGCATCAGTCCACACTCGCGCAAGGTCAATCGCCGACAGTCCAGGCGCCATGCTCGCCAGGACGACTAGCATCCGCCTGAGCGGGCTGCTCAATCGCACACCTACACAGAAGACCGTCAAACCAACAGAGGATCAAGAAGACGATCTCTCCGAACCAGAGGACATGCCCGAGTACAAGCCCACCTTCAGCGGCACCCCATCCCGCACTACCACCCACTCCCAAAACAGCACTCCACGCCACACCCCCTCGCGGCCCTCAACAGCCCACGCCCACTCCCAAAAAGGCAGCCGCTTCTCATGGTTCACCGCTCCCAAACCCAGTTCCCCGACCGTCCCACACACCTCCGACCCCCTCACCGCCTCTCTCGAACTCTCCGACCCCCTCCTCACCCTCAACATCCCCGCCACCCTCTTCCCCCACGGCCCCACCGACCCCCACGACCCGGCCTCCTACAATGACCTCCTCCTCTCCGCCACCGCCCTTTGCAACCGTTTACAATCGGCCTACTGCGCCCAAGCCTCGCTCCTCAAGCAAGCGCAAGCCGAGCGCGACGCCGCGACAGAAGAGAAGGACGAAGCCGCCACCCGCGCGGCGCACCTCAAGTCCCAGCTCGAGACGCTAGCGGCGCGCGCCGGGGAGCAAGAGACAGCGATGCGGGAGCTCAGCGCGCAACTCAGCGCCGAGCGACAACGGAGGGTAGAGGAGGAGCGGGAGTTGGGTGCCCTGCGAAGACGAATGGAGATGGAAGGACGGCAAGACAGTTTCATTGACAAGAACGAGCGAAGACAGGAAGACAACCATGATAGGGGCGAGGAGGCGACGCCTCGCCGGGGAAGGAAAGCGAGGACCAGCGAGGGTCTGAACAGCGATAGTGGCTTTGAGAGCGACGCAGAGAGCATTTCTTACTCTGTCGATACGGCCAGCACGATCTCTGGGCCTGTCACGCCCGCGACGGTGGCGGGGCTGTTTGGAGGGAACGCAACGGGGTGGGAGAAGGAGGGGGAGAGGACCGTGGTGGCGGGGAAGGGGAATACGGCCGGTGTGTGGGGCGTGGTGGGGGATTTGCAGAGGGATAATTATAGATTGAGGACGAGGGTTAAGGAGTTGGAAGGTGCGGTCGAGGGGTGTTTGGAGATGGTGGCGTAGGGTGGATGTTGGAGGAGGGATTTATAAGGGACCGTAGATAGTAGATAGATTATGTGATTGCTCTCTGAGCTGGAATTCTTCATACTGAATCTTTAAAGAGCATGGTGACTCGACGTGATTACTTGACTCAGGACGGAAAGTGTAGGTCTGGGACATCAAATCACTTTGTCAACAAAGAGGCGTAATGGCAGGCGGACTCATTTATCGTGATCTTCATTTCGTTCCATGCTTTGACCGTGAGGTGGTCCTGTATAAACCCACCAAAGCACAATCCAGCGCTATGATACCAGAGGAGCAATGCACTTGTAATCCGACACACCCATACCGCATTCCCCCATGCATAATCAACCCCCCCTGCCACAACACCTACAAACCCCGTCCCTGAAACCAACCTCACTCCCCTCATTACTCCTCGCCTTCTCAAGCTCACTCCCGCTCTCACTGCCCTCCGCACCCTTCTCCTCATCCCCTCCCTTCTCCCCTTCCTCCTCCTTCGTCTTCATCCCAGGCAACTTCCCCCCCATCTCCTCCGAACTCCACCAAAACTCAGGCCACTTCCGCCCGACATTATTCACGACCAACCCCACGGCAACCATCGTGCTCGTCCCCACCGCCACCAGCACAACCAGCCACCACCCCAGGTTCCTCGTGGAACTCGTCGCCACCGCCAACGCCGCCGTAGCACCACCGGGCGGATGCACCGTGTTGGTCAACCTCATAGCCAAGACGGCAGCCGCGACGGCCGTGGGCGCCGCCAACCATACCAGATTCGCGAAATTCTCGCCCGGCCCGTCGTCGGCGTGGGTGAAGAGTTTGGAGACGCCGACGCCGACGGCCGCTGAGATGATCTGGCCGAAGATGGTGGGGCGGGGTTGGGCTGCGGGGAGGTTCGGGGTGACGTAGTTGAGGACTGCGCCGGCGCCGAGGGAGGGGATCAGGACCGGGTTGGCGATGTGGGAGAGTTGAGGGGAGAAGTTGGAGATGGAGGTTACGGTTAGCAGGCCGAGGAAAGTGGCGGTTAGTGAGAGGAGGGTTTGAATTGTTGGTGGGAGTTGCGGCGGTGGGGTGCGGCGGTGGCCGAGGGGGTAGGAGAGGGGGATGGGGAGGTGAGGGAGGATCGAGGGAGGGAGGTAGGGGTTGAGGAGGGTATCGATGTCGAAGTTGAGAATGTGGTTTAGTATTGTTGATTGCACCATTTTGGAGGTTGCGATGTGGTGATGGTTTCGGTGATGTGGTAGATCTCGGTGGAAGGTGTGGCGCTGTCGGCCTGGTGTGTCGCTACCGGCTTGCTAAGTCGCTCGGCACTGTGTAACTCGGAAGTGGTGGTGGTGAGAAAAGTGAGGTTCTTGCAGTGATTGGGATAGACACTGCAGAGGTGCGTGATCCAGGGATGCTCAGGACCGAGACGCTGGAAACGCAGGGTATTTGACGATCCGGAATGGTGTCCGTAGATCTATGTTGTGGTGATGCAAAGCGCGATGCAATCAGCGTCTAGAGAACCGTGCTAGATCGTAGGTTCATGAGATGCATATAGGAAAAAGCAGATCTTGCGAGAGCGATGATGAAGAGATGAGCAAACGAAGGAACATTTGAGTTGTATGGCCGGGTGTGGTCCAGAGGCTCAAACTGATGCTCTGGTCACGTAATGACCGAGGACTGACCAAGAGTCGGGAAAGCGGCTTCCATGGGGAAGTAAGATCGCAGACCTACTCATAACGTCCGGGAATGACTTGAGCATCAGCCTTTCCCGCTGGACCCGTCGCAATGGCTTCTGAAGAAGCAGGTGAGAGGCCAATAATGACCAAGACCTACCGTACACGTTGACCGAATCAAGCATCGTGTGCTTGAGCAGTGCTAGTACTTTCATCTCGACAGAGAAGCAGCATTTGGCGTCATGCGAAGCGGTGGTCGTGTCTAGCAGCAAAATTGGAATACTTCGAGTGCATTGAGGGGAAATCCATTTCTCATAACGTAATTAGCCGTCGCCTCGTCGCAGCTGTTGCAAAGCTTGAAAGAGATGGTGCCTTGTGACGTAGATTTGGTTGTGGCATCTCCGGCGGCCTGGAAACACTGCATCAACTCTCATAATTTGACTTGTGTACTTTCATGGCATTCGGGAGCGAAAATGAGACGTCAAAGAAGGCTGAGGATTCTTTCTAGATATATTCCTGCTCTCACTGATAAGAAGAGACCCGCTGCTGCGCTTGGCGCGACTTCGGTTGCATCCGAGAGATAAGAAGATGCGGCTCTGCTCCTGAACCTCCTTCCCCGGAGATGCACATTTCACTCGACTCGACTACCACTCCACCATAAATTCTCTCCACGACCAGCACTAAAGCATCTCCGGTGAATCACAAGTCTTTTCACTGCTCTGCTATCGGCGGCAGGTCACGTGTGTGAATTTACAAACTCACTTCAAGTCCGGGTGGCAATGTGTTTCTGCTATTGAGCACCACATCCGGAAGTCGTCAATAACAAAACGATCGCTGTTCACATCAATGTCCAGAAATTGACCAATAAGTGCATCTTATTCAAACATGTCTTTTCCTATTGCACTGCTTTTGTCATTGTATCACTGTTTGGCCTGTCCGCATTGCAGCTATTGACTACAGTCTCCAATGGCAGACCTCTGTAAGTACTTTCCAGAAGACAAAGTCCTCTCTTCCATAACATCTCCTTCTCCTACGCACTCTTCTTCGACCAGAGTCATTCATCATGTCATCCATGGACTTTCTCAAAGTCTTTACGACCAAGGTCTACCCTTTGGCGATTGTCCTGGGCGTCCTTGCCGGGCTTGTTGTCCTCCTGACCATCCCTCCCCTGATCTGGCACAGCAAGCACCGCAATTTTGCCCCTTCTTTCCTTATCGCATGCATCTTGGTCAACAACATCTTCAATCTTGTCAATGCTGCCATCTGGCACAATGACAAGTTCGACACTTGGTTTAGCGGTGTCGGCTGGTGCGATCTGCACACCAAAATCATCATGGCAAACTCTACGGCACTTCCAGCCGCAACGATCTGCATCCTCAAGAAGCTCACAGATGTAATGAACACCAAGAAGATCAACCTGGTACCTTCCGAAGCACAACAACGACGCAGGGCCATCTTCGAAGGCGCTATGTGTGGTGGAATCCCGGCCCTGACCATGTTCTTCCACTTCATCGTTCAGTCGACCCGCTACTCCATTGTCGGTATTTCTGGATGCACACCATCTATTGCTAATACTTGGGTCTCGGTCTTCTTCATCATTCTCCCTCCAGCAATACTCGCTCTGGTCAACGTCTACTTGGCCGGTAAGCCTCATGTTCGCCCTCACCCTATAATCTGCTAATGCTCACTCTCAGTCATGATCATGGTCCGCCTCCGCCTCTACCGCACCCGCTTCGATTCGCTCCTCCAAGCCTCCAGCACCACAAAGTCCCGCTTCCTCCGCCTCTACCTCCTCTCCCTCACCTTCGTCCTCGCCATTTTTCCCATCCAGATCTACCTCCTCTTCGCCAACTGGCCCAAGCACCCGAACCCCTTCAACTGGCGCCGTATCCACAACTACGAGGAATGGAAGCACATCGCGTACATCCCCAGCTTTGGCGTCGTCCTAGTCGACCGCTGGGTCCAAGTCGCTTGCGGCTTCCTCGTCTTCATCTTCTTTGGGCTCGGTAAAGAGGCGAAGGACATGTACAAGTCGTGGGCTTTTGCCTTGGGACTTGGAAGGTTGAGCAAGTTCATGCCTACGAAGAAGTCCGACACCGGTCTGTTCACCACGAGTCGATCTTCAGTGTTTGGCAAAGCAAGGGGTCTGTTCCTGTCCAGCTTCGGTACCAAAGATCACGAGAAAACAACGTAAGTCCTAGAATACCCTGATTGCGCTATCGAGTACTGATCAAATTACAGCGCTACTAAATCGACCGCTTCTAATTCGACCACGGACGTAGAGATGCAGACTGTCACTCACACTACGACCGTCACCTCCGACCGTACCGATCGGAGCTTGCTTCACGACAAATCGGATGGTGCTGTCGTCAGTGTGGTATCTGCCAGTCGAGACAGTCGAGATGGCAAAGGCGGCCGGACCAGAATTGGCAAGCTCAGTGCTCCAGCCTGGCTGAGCCGCGTCAAGATGAGCAAGTCTGAAAGCGAGGGTACCTTGCCTACTACAGAGAAGCCTGCCACGAAGTGATGGATTGGGGTTGAGGACGCAGGAATGTAGAGCCTCGAACAAGTTCTGGTATCTTAGTTATTTCCATACTCGCTAAATGCCGTCTGAGACTACCTGATAGTCATGGGTATCATCAATCTAATCACTGTCCTCATCACTTCCATACCCGACCAGCGGTCCAGTCTGTTTCTCTGGCGCTTCCTTCGCCGTCGTATTGGTCCCAGCACTATACCCCTTCAAAGCCTTCAGCGTCGAAGCAGAGAAGATCCCACTCTGCTCCTCCTCTGGCCTCTGAAAGTCCTCCGCCCGAATCGGCGCCCCTCCCTCCTCGTCCTCGTCCTCCGCATTCCCAGCCTCAATCATCCTCCCCTCACCTTGCTCCTCAGCCCTGGCCTTCTCACTCGCATACCAAATCTCATCCGGCGCCTGATACCCCTCCAACCCAAAATTCCCTTCCACCTTCCTCCGCTTCCTCGCCTCCTCCCATCCCTGTCCCCGCCCCTCAATTTCCGCCACGTACTCCGCGGGCAACGCCCTCCTGATCGCCTCGGCCGCCTGCTCCTCGATCCTCCTCGCCTCCCTCTTCTGCGCCGCTGGGTTCGGATCCACCGTCGCCCACCTGACGTTCAGCGTCTCATTGTGATCCAGCGCCTGATGCGCCATGGCCTCTTTCGCGAACTCGGCATTGGCCAGGTGCACGTACGTCACGAATGCTACGCCACGTGCTGGCAGTACCCTGATGCGCTCCACCTGTCCCCACTCCTGAAAATGGCGCGCCACGACCTCTTCGATGTCGTCCGTCACGTGGATCCGTCCCACGTACAAGGTGCGATTTACGCGCATGAAGCTGCCTACGCCCCCCATGTCATCTCTGTAATCGCTGAACTTGTCACGCCCGAAACAGTCCACGTTGCTGGGGAACATGTCGCCCAGCCCTCCGTCCTTCTCGATCCGACTGTTCGGTAGTCGATGCAGGTACTCGCAGTCTTGGCCCTTGGGGCAGAGACCCCGTGCGAAAAAGAGGCAGAAGTATGAGCCCGCGACGCGGTCCGCGCGGGTGAAGCCCGAGTCGAGGGCCACGTTGCAGCGGCCTTTCGCTTGGTGCTTGGACATGTACGCATCTTCGCGGTCGCCGCCGGACCATTTGTTGTACCAGATGTTGAAGATCGTGCCGGTTTGGGGCGGTGGTTCAGTCTTGAAGGTCGCGGGGTCGACTTGAGGGCGGGCGGGCCTGCGCTTCTTTTTGAGGATCTTTTTCGTCTTCTTGACGGTCACTGTGCTATCTGTTGCAGGTACCAGAGCGCTGGTCTCGTCTACTGTGTCGGCGGAAGGGAGGTTGGCGAGGGGTGTGCTAGTGGCAGGCGGAGCTGTGTCGACCTCCGCCATGATGGGCTGATGTGTGCCTGGGAAGACTGCTGGCGTGCTTTTTGACCCCCTGCTAATTATGGTGAGGTGTTTTCCACGTCTTCATGTAATCGTGAGTAGCTGGTGATTGAGGTGAAAGGGTGTTCTCAAGTGGTGTGGATCATGGTTCATGATGGAAATCTTGAAGATTTGGAGAGTTGAAGCCAAGCTTTCGGGCCTTCCCGAACTGCTGCACCGTCGATCTCTTGATCTAGGTTATGTCATTGGTGGGTAATCAGCCGCTTACTCTATCCGGCAGGCGACGATAGATCTGAAGGTCAGAGATCGCTGACACTGTCTGTGTGGGGTTCACATTTGTTCTCTTTTCACGTTTCAACACATCCATCTCTCATCCTGGTACTATCCTATGGTCATCCGGTCGTCTCCTCAACATACAAGACGGCTAGGATATCGGGTTTGCTCATGATTGAGGAAGGGTTCTCCCCGGCGCAGTCGGTTCTCGCCCCTCCAATCGTCCTCCCTGGATCCGACAAACTACAGCAGGTAGTCTCTGCTGGACAGAAATACGTACAGCCACTATGCGGTAACAAGGAGGGTTGGGGTCCCATCAGTGACCACCGCTATGACTTTACACCTTGCTTCTTGGACGTCTGGGTAGTGGTCGCCTCTGCCTTTGGGATCGTTTGCGGATCAGCAGCAATATGGTATCTTCTCCGAAAGGGGACTCCTCAATCGGTCAAGCAGAATTGGCACTTCTTTGCAAAGCTGGTATGTGGCAGGTGAACCGGGAGGGGAGCCAAACTTTCATTAACACACTCGCAGATCGTTCTCGCCGCCCTTTTTGCAACGACTATCGCGCAGGCCGCTCTTCAAATTGCAGACTTCAAGAGCATATTCATTGGTGACTTCCGCTTCTGGGCCACGATTCTCAATGCAGCTTCGATTGCTATCATATCCTATGTCCAATACATCGAGCACTGGAGGTCAAGACAGGCAAATGGAGTGGTCCTGGTCTATTGGCTCCTCACCATGATCGTCTACGCTGTCAAGCTGCGGTCTCTAGTATCACAACAGACCTACAAGACACACCTACCTTACTTCGTATTCTTCGTCATCGGGTTCGCTCTTGGTGCTACCGAGTTTGTGCTGGAATGGCTGGTACCGAAAGAGCTTAGTGACTATGACGCACTTGGAGATGAGGACGAATGTCCATACGAATATGCCAACATCTTCTCGGTCCTTACCTTCAGCTGGATGACTCCTCTGATGAAGTTCGGCTACAAGAATTTCTTGACTCAAGACGATCTCTGGAACCTGCGCAAGGCAGACACAACACGTGCGACATCTGAAAAGTTCGAACGAGCCTGGGCAAGAGAACTGGAGAAAAAGAAGCCATCGCTGTGGATTGCCTTGTTCCGAGGCTTTGGCGGACCATATCTCCAAGGTGCTATCATCAAGACCGGATCTGATGTGCTTGCTTTTGTGCAGCCGCAACTGCTCCGCCTACTGATCTCCTTTGTCGACTCATACAGGTCAGACAATCCTCAGCCTCCTATTCGAGGTGCAGCCATTGCCATAGCCATGTTCTTCGTATCCGTTTCACAGACTGCCTTCCTGCATCAATACTTCCAGCTGGCCTTCGAAACCGGAATGAGAGTCAAGTCGGCATTGACGGCAGCCATCTACCAAAAGTCCATGCGCCTGTCGAACGAAGGCCGAGCTTCAAAATCGACGGGTGATATTGTCAATTACATGGCAGTGGACACTCAAAGATTGCAAGATCTTACTCAGTATGGTCAACAATTGTGGTCTGCGCCGTTCCAGATCGTTCTCTGCATGGTTTCCCTTTACCAACTGGTCGGCATCAGCATGCTTGCCGGTGTTGGTGCTATGATTGCCATGATACCACTAAACGCTATCATTGCCAAGATCGCTAAGAACCTCCAGAAGAGACAGATGAAGAACAAGGATGCAAGGACCAGGCTCATGACCGAAATTCTGAACAACATGAAGTCAATCAAGCTCTATGCATGGACTACTGCATTCATGTCCAAACTGAATCATATACGAAACGACCTTGAGTTGAACACTCTTCGCAAGATCGGTGCTTCAATCGCACTTGCCAACTTTGCTTGGTCCACCACACCTTTCTTGGTCTCCTGCTCCACTTTTGCAGTCTTCGTCTTCACCCAAGATCGTCCGTTGACTACCGACTTGGTTTTCCCAGCATTGACACTTTTCAATCTGCTCACTTTTCCTTTGGCAATCCTGCCAATGGTCATCACCTCGATCATCGAAGCTAGCGTTGCTGTCACTCGTCTAACCGAGTTCTTTGTTGCACAGGAACTCCAGCCTGACGCTGTCCTGCGACCTCAAACCCAGGTCTCAGTTGGCGAGGAGGCAGTCCGGATCGTGGACGGCAGATTTACCTGGAACATCAACGACGATCGTAACGTCTTGGAGAACATCACCTTCTCTGCCACCAAGGGCGAATTGTCTTGCATTGTTGGTCGCGTCGGAGCAGGCAAGTCGTCATTCCTGCAGACGATGCTCGGCGATCTCTACAAGATTAGGGGTGAAGTCGTTGTCAGAGGAAAGACCGCATATGTCGCGCAACAGGCATGGGTCATGAATGCATCTGTCCGAGAGAATATCGTTTTCGGTTACCGTTGGGACAAGGAATTCTACGACAAAACCATCAAAGCATGTGCTTTGACAGATGATTTTGCTTCTCTGCCAGACGGGGATCAGACGGAAGTCGGCGAGCGCGGCATATCCTTGTCAGGTGGCCAGAAGGCACGATTGACGCTGGCAAGGGCCGTGTATGCTCGAGCAGACATTTACTTGCTTGACGATGTACTTTCTGCAGTCGATCAGCACGTCGGCCGCCATTTGATCAACCATGTCTTGGGCCCCACTGGTATCCTCAAGTCTCGCACGAGGATCCTTGCCACGAATTCTCTCCCTGTACTTATGGAAGCCAATTTTATCATTCTGCTACGGGACGGACGCATCCTTGAGAGAGGTACATACGAACAGTTGATGGCCATGAAGGGTGAGATCGCGAACCTCATCAAATCTGCAAGCAACGAAGAGGCGCAGAGCGATGACGAATCTAAGGTGTCTGAGTCGCAGGGTAGCGACGAATCAACCACTGTATACGCAGCTAGTGACGACGAAGATGCAGATGAGAGGCAAGAGGGTCTTCCTGAGCTGGCTCCTATCCGTACGGGAGGCACGGGTCGTCTCCGTCGGGTCAGCGGTGCAAGTCTCCGACGAGCTAGTACTGCAAGTTTCCACCCACATGGCAAATTGACGGATGAAGAAGGTACCCATATGAAGACAACACAGCAAAAGGAACATTCGGAGCAGGGCAAAGTTAAGTGGTCGGTGTATGCCGAGTATGCTAAGACGAGCAACCTTGTAGCCGTGGTCATCTACTTGGTCACCCTGACAGGGGCACAAACGGCTCAAATTGGTACGCTCATCTTCATATCGTTTCGCAGTAAACGCTAATGCCGGATGCAGGCGGATCAGTATGGCTCAAGAATTGGGCTGAGGTCAACGGTGTATATGGACGCAACCCAGAGGTTGGCAAGTACCTGGGTATTTACTTTGCATTCGGCATTGGATCAGCATTACTGGTCGTCATACAAACGCTCATCCTATGGATCTTCTGTTCCATTGAGGTTCGTACCTATCCACTTGTACATTGAGGGCAGCAGACTAACAGCGTGACAGGCATCCCGCAAGATGCATGAGAGGATGGCTTTTGCTATATTCAGATCTCCAATGAGCTTCTTCGAAACGACTCCTACGGGCCGCATTCTTAATCGCTTCTCAAGTGACATCTATCGGGTTGACGAGGTCTTGGCGTAAGTGCATAAGTCTTGCATCCACTAATGCAGGCAGCTAACTTTGAATGCAGGCGAACTTTCAATATGCTGTTCGTGAATAGTGCTAGAGGTGCGTTTGATATTTGCATTGCATGCTGCAGAACTGACACATGACAGCTGGTTTCACTCTCGTGGTTATCTCGGCTTCTACTCCAGTCTTCGTGGCCCTGATCCTACCGCTTGGCGCATTGTACCTGTACATCCAAAGATACTACTTGCGCACTTCACGAGAGCTCAAACGTCTGGACAGCGTCAGTAAAAGTCCGATTTATGCCCATTTCCAGGAGTCACTTGCCGGCATCAGCACGATTCGAGCATACATGCAAACCAAGCGTTTCTCGCTCGAGAACGAGTGGCGCATGGATGCCAATCTCCGGGCCTATTACCCATCGATCAGTGCCAACAGATGGCTTGCAGTACGACTGGAGTTCATAGGATCAGTCATCATTCTGGCTGCCGCAAGTTTTGCCATCATCTCTGTTTCGACTGGTAGCGGTCTATCCGCTGGTATGGTTGGTCTGGCCATGTCGTACGCTCTGCAAATCACCCAATCGCTCAATTGGATCGTGCGACAGACTGTCGAAGTCGAGACGAACATTGTCTCTGTGGAGCGTGTCCTTGAGTATGCGAACTTGCCGAGCGAAGCCCCCGAAATCATCTCGAAACATCGACCACCAACCAGCTGGCCGTCGAAGGGCGCACTGTCCTTCAACAACTACAGTACCCGCTACCGGCCTGGCCTCGATCTTGTGTTGCGTGATGTCAACTTGACAATCAAGTCACACGAGAAGATCGGCGTGGTTGGCAGGACTGGTGCAGGCAAGAGCTCGTTGACACTTGCACTGTTCAGGATCATTGAGCCTGCAGGTGGAGACGTGACGATTGACAGCATTAGTACCAGCTCGATTGGTCTGCTGGACCTCCGTCGGCGTTTGGCGATCATTCCGCAAGACGCTGCTCTTTTCGAAGGGACGGTCCGCGACAACTTGGACCCTTCGCATGTGCACGACGATACTGAGCTGTGGAGCGCTCTGGGTAAGTTTCGATTGGACCCGCGCGATACGAGGATCTCACTGACGTGCCGCAGATCATGCTCGACTCCGTGATCACATTTCCCGGATGTCGGGCGGCCTGGACGCACAGATCCACGAAGGCGGATCGAACCTCAGTCAGGGTCAACGACAGCTTGTGTCCCTCGCCCGTGCATTGCTCACGCCAAGCAACATCCTTGTCCTCGACGAAGCGACGGTGAGTGGTCTCGACTGTGTGTGGGCACGAATAAAATGCTAATGTACAATACAGGCGGCTGTAGACGTCGAAACGGATGCCTTGCTGCAAGCCACGTTGCGCAGCAGCATCTTCAAAGATCGGACCATCATCACGATCGCACACAGGATCAACACGATCCTCGACAGTGACCGTATCGTGGTACTGGACAAGGGACGGGTGGCTGAATGCGGCAAGCCTTCGGAGCTGGTGCAGAAGAAGGGCTTGTTCTATGAATTAGTCAAGGAAGCGGGTCTCCTGAGCCAAGTAGAGAGTGCCGTCTCTTCCTAGGTCCGCAACGTTACGGCGCAGTACATAGAACGCAATAGAAATGCCTCTGTACGTATGTTTAGATTATGCGCTGGCAATGGGTTGAAGGTCGCACAACGTGGGGAACACTCACCGGTCGGCTTGGCCAATGCGTGCGTGTCGTGCATGCCCTCGGTCGACATCGTTCCACAGTCATTGCGTATTTTGTATTGACAATGGAGATCCCGTGCTGCATGCAGTGCAGTCTTGTGAGATGACCACCGACTCCTTAGTCCCGACGCCGGCAAAAGGGTCACGCCACAACCGCACATGGTGCTTTCATACGCGTCCTTATACGTCCCGGGGCGTGGAGATCACCTTGACGCCCTCCACTTGCTACTCCTAGACGGGGCATCTCCCATGCTGGAATGCAGTCACCGAGTGCCGCCTACCAGGTCGTGGTGCATAGCGGTTGCTCCTCATGGTCCACATCGGAGCCCACTTTCCGGTCTCCGCGGTCCAATCTCTTCGTCAAGCCTCACTGGTGGAACTGCTCTCTGTGGTGCAGATTAAGCATCAGGACGTTTGTGCACAGAATGGTCGACTCGTACTGGATTGAGATGTTGGCTGAGGAGGCATTGTTGAAGGACAGCTCGTCCATCCCTTGTCAAGTCGGGGGGGGGGGGCGCTAAGCATGCAGGAACTCCAGCACTCACCCAGCTCCTGTAGGCTGTCTTGTGACACTTTCTGCCACCTCTGCCGAGACCCATGGCATGCTCAACTCTAATTACTTCAAGACTGATCCTGGAGATATACATCATATGTCGGGATCATCCCAATACTGAATGTTGATGATCAATACGGAGGATGCAAATAGTTTTGCAAAGACCTCTCATCGACGGCTCACTGTCGCACTCGGCTTTGGGATGGTGCGTATTACCGGACCAACAGGTGCATTAGCAAGTCCGCGTTTGGCGCGACATGCACACCTGAGGTAGGCGGCAGACCTCTCAACAAGCGCAACAACGGTCCTAGATCGCCTTGGCTGCAGCTTTCGTTACACCAAGTCGCGCTCGTGGCGGGTCATCACGCCCCGACGTCTGCTCGCCAACCACAACATGTGGTATGCGACTTGTCATTGACCATGCGAGACTGGTCCGAGCAGATGCTCAAGGTTGATCTGCATTCGCTTAGAGCCGCCGTTGTATCATTGAACAGCATTGTCAAGCTTCTCCACGTCGAGGCTTAATCCCTGTCAGTACTTTTACCGAGTATCTAGAGCGATTCCCATTACCCATGGGCCCATCGACCAGGGACTCGGCGTCTGAGCGTCTACTCGAACGGGTAACCTGCGTTTCAGCTGTACGGCGTACTATACAGGAGCCACAGTCCAGAGACGGCAGAATACTGCAATATCTTCGCAAGGTGATCTTGATGCTCTGCTCGAACTTCTCTTTGCAGAACACTTGTGTCGGTGGGGGCGGGTCCAAAGCAAGGTGAAGGGAGATAGCCCCATCGTTCTCATCCCACCAGAACGATTGACAGTCCCATGCGTTCTCTTACCATCCAGATCCATATATTCCTCCTCTCCATTACCAGACACAACATCTCTCAGCTTTTACTTCAAGTACCCTGCCCTTATTTGTCGATCTTGTAAAGCCGTGTCAATCTACTTTCCTCAAGCCGTTCTTCATACTATAGCCGGCGTCCACCCTTGGCTTGTCATCTCGCGTGTTTCAAGTCACCGGACAGCTGCAGTTTAAGAGCATCACCGCTCTCCAGCATTCAACCTTGAAGTACGGATATGGACCCTCAGGCGGACTCTCCTAAGCGTGCCATTCGACCAATTGCTACGAGTCAGCCATGTGCAATCTCTGGTACAGCGCTTCCCGTCGTTTCAAACACCTTCAACCCTAGGCAATTTCATCGATCGCTCTGTCCATGTCCGACACCCTTTAGAGGCGATGTCGTGCCATACCGCACCTACCCACTACCACTGTATGGCAGCACGCAGGCATACAGACCGAGTGTTATCAACCAATACCCCTCCACGGTAATCCGATCAGGTCTATCCTCATGAGCATGCTTCCTAATACTTCATCTGCAGATCTCCTATCAGCCTCATGCCTGGTCCCAATCCCGTGAGCCCTCCTCAATTTCCGTCGTACTATTACTTCGTTTGACAGAAGAACAGAACACCATCAATCCACCCTTTTACCGGCGCGTGGTTTGGCAACTCCCCCATATAACACCGGATGGGCTCAAACGAATTTGTGTGTCTTGAATGGGCCTCCCGCGATGCAAAGCTCTTTGAGGCAGGCCCATTCCCCCAGCCTCATGCTACTGCAGAGCCCATACGTGCCCCCACCGTCAGCAACGATCAACAATCCCAGTCAAGGTTCTCCAAGCCTCCCTGTCGATGTGGACTTAACCTTGTCTCCCCATACACCGACCTCTATGTCCCCAATGAGCACAACAGCCAGTCGTTCGGCTACTACTCGCGACAATTCAAAGACGTCAGAAGCACGAAAGCGAAGACTGTCCGATGATTCTCCAGCTTCTCCTCCCGACTCAACTCCGGCGTGGAAGATCAAAAGGAGAAAGCCAG
This sequence comes from Elsinoe australis, assembly GCA_007556505.1. Taxonomy (NCBI): domain Eukaryota; kingdom Fungi; phylum Ascomycota; class Dothideomycetes; order Myriangiales; family Elsinoaceae; genus Elsinoe; species Elsinoe australis. The sequence goes on from SWCS01000012.1 coordinate 634,639, forward strand.
ACCCGAATCTGCAGAAACTCGACAAACCCGTCAAAGTTTCCTTTCCAATGTCAGATGAGAGGGCTCGATTGGTCTGCCTGATCAACTTGATCGAGACACTGCACAAGGAAGATCGCAGCAAGATGCTCAGCGACATGGTTCCCTGCATCTGCAAGAAGAAGAGAGGTATGCCTTACTGGACAATGGAAGACCCCGATGATTGCACCAAGCCTGCTCCAGCGTGGTGGCCAACGGAGGAGATTCGTTACAGTGGGCCTCATCATCTCAAGATAGGTGGTAAGCTTAACTAGGTATGATATCAGCACCTGTACTGACATCACCCCAGCAAGACTTCGCCTGGCCTTGTTCATGCCGCGGATGCATTGGACGAAGGCAGAGTACGAACAATTCAACCAAGATGCTATGGACGAGCAGATCATGCCGGACCAGTTCTGGTTGAGAACGATTGACGCATGCGTCAAGATAAGACAACAGAAGAATAATGCGACGGCGATGCACAACCTCTCGCCAGAACAAGAGGAGAATAGAGAGAATATGGAGAACTTCAAGAATTTATTGGTCGCCGAGTATCATTACGTGAGGTCTGGCAAAGGTCAGTGGGCCCAAATACGCCTCCAACAAGTCACTGATTGCCACAGGAGCGTCGCGTATCTTCCACTATACGCAGAAATATAAGGTCAAGGTCAAGGAGCTCTTTGGGGACAGCTTGGAGCTTTTCCTGACGCCGTGGATGCGGCAAGCCCGCCAGCCTGTTGCAGGCGCCCCTACACTGCCTCGACCAAGCCCAATGGTCTCGTCGCCCAGCTTCGGCACTGCACCAGATCATGTTAGTCCTGCATCTCGCCCTCTATTTACGTCCGTCTCGAGGGTCCCTCCTCGTGCGAGGGAACATGTAGAGTCACCACCAAGCACAAATCCAACATCGGCCCCGTCATCAACAGCAGTGGTCAGCCCAATGTGCAGCCTCGGTCTTTCTCCCATCGCCAAGGACGCGGCAGCAGCGCACGACTCTGGCGACCCAGTCGGGGACGACTGTGAGATACTATCCCCTACACCAGATCATCCCTATGACACCACCAAGGACATTTGGGACTGGACGACATCGTACGGCATATCGACAGAGCAACTCGTCGAATCATGGTTCCAGGGCACCATTCCCTATCCGAGTCCCGTCGAGAGTCTGGGCTATTCAGGCCATTCTTGAGTTCCCGATCTACGAGATGGATTAATGATGAGCTTGAAACTCTGGCTGGCCCATGATACCGCCCATCATCGGCGCCGGCGACTTTCTTTTTGCATAGCGTGGCTCAGGGGAGCCCCCTTTCGGTTACGCATTTTCGGTAGAGCGTTGTTTAGATACCTCTCGCTTTGTACGTTGGGTTTAGTCCTCGATGACTTTGACGAGGAGATGAGGAGAACAATGATGATGAAGATGACGTTTCGGTAATTTTGATTTTTAAAGTGAATGAGGCGATAGTTGGAAGGAAAGAACTATACCGACAGTAATTATACTACAAGCCAGTCCGGCTACCTCAATACTGAATCACCTAACTTTGAATTATCTGAAAAACACGAGGAATCGGATGTTGAAGTCGATGAAGTTCGACAACACCAAGTCATGGTTTTGGATTGTCTGTGATGACCTTGGAAATTCCTGGTGATTGTGATATGGGGCAGGGCAAGTTCGGGGAGATGTCCGAATGCGGCTCATCTCAAATGGTCCGTGCGCAAAAAGTGCACCGCATCCGAGCTCGACTTCAAGGTCCTCAAGACGCGACGCATCACGACCTCACGTATGAGCTTCCAATCGACGGCATCCCGACTCGCCAATGCGCCCAACGACATCAAACTAATCACGCGACAAATGCGAAGCGAATCACACAACGCTATCGACGAGCATGTCGTCGGTGCGTGGAGGAAGGGAAACCAGTCGGGGACGGGCGGGCTCCATGCTCGCACAGAATAGCGACGGCGCACGACAACCGAGACCGGGATTCCAAACGAGAGGCAGAGGTCAGACTGCGTTTGCTCGCGGTGGCGCTACCAGAGGTTCTCCGGTCCGGGGTGCAACAAGAGGACGAGGCGGAGCGGCAATAAGAGGTGGTCGACCGGCGACTCCGCAACCTTTAGGACCAACTACTGGAGAACCTCCGCAGAGATTTCAATTGGTATGCGATGCGACACGGCAGTACTTCACCAAAATTTACTAATGCGAACACTCCTCACAGCTCAAACAACGCCGCGAAAATGAACGCAAGGAGGCAATTAGGCATGGCTTCCTTGCCGATCCAGACAAACCACGAACTCTCGCCGAAGCGATCACTCCTGTTGGAACATGCCCTGACATGTGCGCCGAATTTGAGCGTCTTGAACGTATTGTGCAGAAGGATGTATGGGCTCAAGAGACGGTAGGTCGAGATGGCTGAGGGAATGACGAGGAAATACTGATCTTGATAGCGGGAGGATGGCTCAGCGGACGAGGCGCGCATGGTGAAGAAGTTCAGGCGAGCGGCGGCCGGTATCGATGAGCAATTGCCCTCGGACCTAAGACCACCGCAAACCCTCAAGAAGACTTGCGACTACCTCTTCGACACTCTGATTGGCGGAGCTGAGTCATTAGGTACCGTACATCACTTTGTATGGGATCGGACGCGAGCTATACGGAACGACTTCTCGATTCAGCAGATCACCAAGCCCGGCGATGTCGAAATTGCGATTGAATGCTACGAGCGAATAGCGCGATTCCACATGTTGTCGCTACATCAATTCGCTGTACCAGAGAAGCCATACGACAAGTATGATTGGTATCAGGAGAGAGAACAGCTGGACCGGACGCTACTTTCGCTCATGCAATATTACGACGACAATCGCGATCGAGTGAATCTCAAGAACGAAGCCGAATTCAGGGCCTACTGCATTATTTTTCAGATCCAGGATCCCATCCCAGATTTGGAAGATCGGGTCAGCTGTTTCCCTCAGGACATCAAGAATCACCCACGAGTAAGAATAGCTCTGGAACTGTACTCTGCGGCATGTAATATCCTCGATCCACAAGGTCCATTGAAACCCCGCGAGCCTCACCCTGTGGCGAGAGAAGATTGGAATGGCTTCTTCAAGACTGTGGAGTCGATTCAAGTTTCTTACCTCATGGCCTGTGTCTCGGAAATCTACTTCAATTTGGTTCGGAAGCAGACTCTCAATGCGATCTGGAAGTCCTTCAAGCGTCAAGGAAGCACTGCAGTGATCACCGATTTCTCATTGGACTACCTGACGGACCTCCTGCGATTCGATGATTTTGACCAGACTCGGAATTTCTGCGAGCATTATAGCTTCGGGTTCAAGGATCTGCCAGACCAGTCGGATGAATATCTCGATCTCAATTCTGTCCAAGGCAAGAGTTTTCCTGAAGCTACAGCCGGATTGAGCGTACAGATATTCTCGCAGAGCGTAGTGGAAAACAAACGAATGGGCAGGACTTTCTCATCTGTGATCAGTGGAAAGAACCATGCGACTGCGAAGAATGAGGGTCAGATTGTGGAGGAAGAGACCATGGGCTACGACGGGGATATGCAAATGGATCACGATGGGGATTCACTTTTCGTGCCGATGGACGGACCACCAAAGGTAAATGAGGCGCAGACGGCGCCAGAGAAGCCAATCTCTGGGTTCCCAGCTTTCTCGACGAACGGCAACACCGCATCGAACCCGTTCCAAGCGGCGACTGCACCGAGATCGGCTGCGTTTCAGTCAAGCACAACAGGCTCTAATCCTTTTGCGAAGCCACCTCCAAGCACGAACAACGCAGCTGGATCTTCCACTCCTGCAGGCTCACCCTTTGCTCAGAAGGCGGGCTTGCAAGACAGTATCTTTGCCAAACCCCCTGCTTCCTCAAGTCCATTTTCGACATGGTCCAAGCCGTCCAGCTCGCCGTGGTCGAAACCCGTAGCGCCTTCGGACGACCTAGCGCAGTCGAACTCCAAGAATGCTTCTATATTCGGCCAGCCAACTCAAGGAACTTCGAACACAGAGCAGCAACCGCAGCAGCAGACGCCGAAGCCCACCCAGTCAACCATGACGAGCATGCATGCGCCAGGAAACTTCTCATGGTCCAAGCCATCACCGTCACCTTGGTCAACTCCAGTCTCCGGCGCTCCAACTACTTCAGCAGCAGCAAGCACGACGCCCACAGCAACACCGACAGCTCCAACAACGTCTTCAGAGTCGGTATTTTCGAAGTCTGCTTCGCAACCACATTTCCCATCCTTTTCTTTCGCTAAGCCAGCCGCCCCCGAACAGACGCAGAAGGAATTGCCAAAGTTCAATTTTGCCAATCAATCCGGTGACCAGCAGAAACAAGCCGAGACTGACAAGCCGAAAACATCTTTCAGCTTCCCTAGTGCACCTAGCCCGACGACAAACTCGCAGCCCGCAGCTCAGGAAATGAATTCGACGACTGCCACCTCGGTCTTCAAGTTTGCTCCGTCGTCCAATGACAAGACGACAGAGAGTTCCAAGCCAGCGTTCAGCTTCCCGAGCTCTCAGACTGCTTCGTCCGAGAAGAAACAGGAGTCACAGCCACAGAAACCTTTGTTCAGCTTTACAAGTCAGCCTGCCCCACCACCATCAGGCACTCCGACGAATGCATCTGGCCTCTCACAGGAACCAGCAAGAGACTCCGTCTTCAGCTCCCAGAAGACAACATCTGCCGAGCCTTCAAAGCTATTTTCGTTCACCTCTGCATCTCCTCCCCAACAACAGAAACAACAGCCGGCTCAGTCAGCTTCACCGTCGCAGCCTGCGCAAGCCCAGCAACAACCACAACCTTCGTTACAAAGATCGCCGAGCTTCTCTCAACCGAACCAGCCGAAGAAGCGTAGCCCGCTATCTCAGTCTTTCACCGCCGAAGAAGAACAGCCGAAGTCCTCACCAAGCACTGCTTTCAACTTCGACACACCACCACGGCAGCCTCCGGTAGCTTCTTCAACACCGCAATCGACTTTCAAAGCTACAGTTGCTCCCAGTCAGCCGCCCGATCAACCATCTACCGCAATTCCGCAAAAGTCTGTTGATCCACAAGCGATTCTGACCAAGCTTGCCACAGAAATCGTGACAGATCAGGAAAGAGGGCTTCTTCGTCAATTCATCGAGTATCATGCTCGGCCCATCATTATGAGCGTCTACGAGGAACTGTACGCTGAGGAGATGCGGGAGCTGGCCGACAAATTCCGCAAAGAGAAGTTGGCCAAACGTTATGGTCGGCGCTGGAGAGAGACTTCCTGGAGGCTCCGGCTTGCTCGACAAGGCAAGGAGAAACGTGAGAAGAGGAGGACCGCAAGACGAGATCGTGCCACCGCGGAAGAGAACAAGAGGAGGAGGGTGGAGACCAACGCAGTCGATGACTTCCTCAAGAGACAATCTGTCAGAGTCCATCAGGCTTCCGTCAATGGTGGATCACCTGCAGCAAGCTTTGCAACAAGTCGACGATCCTCCGTAGCTTCGCAATCAACTGTCCAGACAGAGCCTGCAACGAACAACAGTTACAGAGACTCACCACGAGAAAAGGCTAGAGACACAGCTCCGACCAACAGAGTTGACTCTCATGGCAGGATCGTCAAGCCCTCTACTCCAGCATCTTCAATTGACTCGTCTGCTCGCAAGTCACACTTTCTTGGCTTCAGCGTACCAAAACAACGATCGATCATGGGTGGTAGTACTCCACGGCAACAATCCGCCTACTTCAGGATGAAGGCTTTGGGTATCAATCCCAGCGCTACTGGCGTAGCCACACCAATGGGTCCTCCACCACTCAACCTCAAGAAACGCGCCAGAGAAGATGACGAGTCCGATCTGGCAGAAGCGACGCCACCGCCTAAGAAGTCGCGAACACCGCCTCAGCAAACAACAACACAGTCACGGATGCGCAGCAGCAGTAATTTCTCTCAGTCTTCTGTACTAGAGCTCAGCCCTGGTCGCAGCACAGTAGGCTCCGTAGCGATGTCGAGGATGGATCTGGAAGACAACGACATCCTCGCCCGAGCGAGAGCAGCTAGGCAGACTTTCCGGGACTCCACCAGATCGCACAGAAGCGAGGCCCGTCAGCAAGATAATATGAGCGTCGTGTCGCAGGAGGAGCCGTCCGTCAAGACCAAGATGCAGGCTCGTCTGCGTGCTGTCAATCGAGCGGAGCAGAACCTTGCACAGTCAGTCAGCACTCGCGAAGTTCCTGCTTATCGGATGCGTGAGAGCAGGTTTGTGCCGAGGGAGCAATATGGTAGAGCTGTGGAACGGGCGAAGGAGAATTTGGAGAGGAGGTCAAGGGCTGGTAGTATTGCTAGCGCAAGAGATGATGTTCTGAGGCCTGAAGCTGCTGCGATGTCGCCGAGGCCAGCAAGCGCGATGAGCGTTAATGATGAGGCTCGTACTCCAGTTGCTAGCAATGCTGTCAGCATGGGACACGATGGCCTAAGACGAGAGCATGCAAGAGAAGTCTCAAGACCAGCTGGTGCTATGAGTGTTCACGATGATGCTCCTACGCCATTGGCAACTCAGCGTGTCAGCATGGACGTGGAAATGTCGCAAACGCAGACCAAGTCTCGCTCGCCATCGGTCCAGCCCCCCAGTCACGGTACTAAGCAAGACGATTCGTTCACGTATGAGCAGTCTCAACCCCAGCAAAGTCAGTCTTTCGGATTCGATCACGATTCCCAGCCTCATATCGCGCAGCAACACCAGCCATTCGGATTCGATCACCAACACCAACCAAGAGACACCGTATTCGCTCCTATACACGGATGGTCGTTCCAGGCTCTAGATTCTAGGCCGACAATGCCTCCTCAGGACATGCAGCTCGGACAAACGCCGCACGATGATTTCGGTGCAGCAGCCGAGCCATCGCAACAGCCGCTGGCGTCAAGTTTTGGTGAAATGGATACCCAGACGATATCTGCCTCCTCTTACCTCAGCCTTGGCAACGACATGCAGACGAATGCTCCTGAGCAGTTCTCAACGTACCCCAACATCCATGAGGACCGAGTCCCCGGTGATATGGAAGTTCATCAAGAGGATGTGCCATTCATGCAAGATACGGAAATGGCGCAGGACCATCAATTCCTGAATGACGCTGCACATCAAGCGCTTGGACTGGACAGCTCGCTCAATCCCTTCCAGCAGCAACATGAGTCTCAAGAGGATCAGCAGCCGGGCTTCCTGCACCAGGAAATGGAAGAGGACAGTACCTACCATCAAGAGGCTTCCGTGCAGCAAGAACGTGAGGAATCACAGATTGACCCTTCACTGTTGGGCCCAGCACCCGATCTGCAGACTACGGAAGTCACACAAGTTCGCGAAGAAGTCATTTCGGCTCCTCGACCAGACAAAAAGCCCGAGATGTCCCAAGTGCGATCGGCATCCTTACTCGTGAGCAAGAACCCGTTCGCAGCTCTGGCGTCCGCGTCATCAGAGCAAGGCGATTCTTCCTCTGTATCCGACTCATCCGTTCTCGATGAAGACGAGGACGGCCAAGATGGTGATGAAGGCGAGGCGACAGAGAGGGAGGACCACGATTCTTCGATCCTAAGACAAACCGACGACGACACCTTCATCCCCAACGGCATCATCCAGGATGTTCTCTCCCGCGACGGACAAACGCCCTCAGATTTACAGGACGCACAGCGCGACGTTGAACCCGGTACATCCTTCTCCTACGTCGCTGCCTCAGCCGACCTCGACCCCACACCCACCGTCCCATCACCCATCCCCCGCCCGGCCTCCGACCGCGAAGCTTCTGCTCTGGCTGAGGATCCCGCACCCATCACCCAATCTAAAAGGCAGAAACCCACTCCCCCTGCTCTGGAAGTGTATCAACCCCCTCGCACACGCAGCAAGTCCAGAGATCTTTCCGCGCCTCCGACACCCACCGTGACGACCAGAGCCGCAGCTAGGGAAGGCAGTCAGCGCCCGCCGAGCAGGAATGGATTCTTGAGTCCTAGCCCGGGTGATGCTGCGCTGAGCAGTAGTCCTGCGAGGAGAAAGAGCGGGTCGGCGCAGGTGGAGGAGCATCTGCCTGCTGTTAAGGAGGTCGAGGGCGAGGAAGAGGAAGAGGGAGAAGAGGAGGTGAAGGCGGAGAATGAAGATGAAAATGAAAATGAAGATGACGAGATGGCTGATGAGCGTGCGGGGGGAGATGTTTCTGACATTGACAATGATGAAGAAAACAAGTCAGGGCAGGAACTCGCGAGGCGAGCGCTGGAGGGCGTTGAGGATGAGGATGAGGAGATGGGAGAGGAGGAGAATGAAGAAGGGGAAGAAGTCATGGAGGAGGCGCGACAGGAAGAGGACGGTGAGGATGAGGTAGTGGAGGAGGAAGAAGAAGAGGAGGAGGAGGAAGAAGAAGAAGAGCTTGAGGATGGTCACGAGGAGCACGTCGAGTCTTGGAAGGGTGAAGTAGCTAGCGACGAACAGAAAGGAACCGACGAGGAGGGGGAAGAATATGATGAGGACGAAGAAGAATACGATGAAGAGGAAGAAGAGTACGACGAAGAAGATGAAGAAGAGGGCGAAGAGTTCCCATATCAAAGATCCGCGTCACGGGCGTTGACGCCGGGCCAGATGCAGGAGAGCGGTCTCATCAAGGGCGGGACTGGGCAGGAAGACGACGCATTCGAGCTCAGCGATTGATGGCTGCATGTGATGATATGAGTGGATTTGCTAGTTGTCGAGACGACAAAGGGAGATTTGTACGCATAGACAGACAGATCAAAGCCTCACGGATGGCAGTCATGATGAATCAAATTTGCTAGCGCCACATAGTGGCAATATTGGTTTGTCCTCGTTGAAGGTGATATGAATGTGATTAGGCCCTGCCATGTTGGCTCCCTATGTAACCACAACGCCTTGCTACTAAAGCCAATACGAACGTCGATAATCTGAGGTGTATAGCTGCTCGCTCTTGCATCACTCAAGCCATTCCTTCCAACCCCATCTCCCCTCCCTCAAACCTCCACCTCTCCCCCTCGATCTTCTCCTCAGTCGTCTCCCTCAACCTAGCCATGATCTCCTCCCCGACCCTTTCGACCTCTTCCTCATCCCACGTCCCCGCTCTCCTCCCCCTGGCTCCCCGTCCCGCACTCCCCCTCCCTCCAGCCCAATATTCCCTACAAACCTTCGCCAACCTGCGATCCACCTCCCTCGCTTCCTTAGCCCTCACCTCGTCATCGTCGTCCTCCTCCTCCATCCCAGGCGGTATCAGTTCCGGCACCTCAACAACAAACGCCCCCTTCCGCCCTCCTTTCTTTCCCACCTTCCCCGCCGATCCTCCAATCCCAAGCCCCAACCCCTCCGTTCCCCGACGGAACACCACGTCCTCCTCCTCTTTCTTCTCCCCCAATTCCTCCCGCCTGATATCCCTCCCCTCCGTCCCAGCCCTACTTCTCCTCCCCTGATCCTCCTCTTCATATCCCATCATCCCTGGACCAGCAACCACAACCTCCTCCGTCCCCGCCCTCCTCATGCCCGCCCTCTCCGTCCCCACATCTGGATCCCCACCCCTCCTCATGCCCGCCCTCTCCGTCCCCACATCTGGATCCCCACCCCTCCCCAGGCCCCGCCGTCCCCGTCCAGCGGCACCGATCAAAGTAGAAGCAGTACTGCTCGACGCACCCGACATGCCCGTCCCCGGCCGCGGTCGGCGCTGCGGAGGTAGCTGCGCCGTCCCGTGCTGTTGTGTAGGCGATGCGGACGCGGAAGCGGACCCAGGCACGGCGGCGTCCACGGGGCGGGGGCGGCGCGTGGGGCGCATTTGTGCTGGCGGTGCCGGGGCGGTGCGTGCGGGATGGGCGGGTGCAGGGCGGTCGGAGATTGAGATTTCGAGGTCGGAGGAGAAGGAGGTGAGGGAGCTTGGGGATGCGGGCTCCGAGGTTGGTGAGGCGGTTTTCTCGTGGAGTTTGTGCGGGGAGCGGAAGGGACGGCGGAGGTGGGTTGGGGAGAGGAGGGGGGTGCCTATTGGGATTGCGATTGGGGTGATTGTCGTGGCGGCGTTGTGTGTGTTGGGGAGGTCGGTGGTGAAGAGTGGTGGGTTTGGTTGTTGTGAAGGATTGGTGGAAGTGTTGGTGGTGGTGTGCAGGGAAGGGAATGACGCGTGGGGGCGGGGCATTGCGGCGGAGGACAATAAGTGGAGGAACTGGACTTTCGACTAATTTCTAACAATCTGATGCATTCGTTGATGTGTTCTGCAACCTCAAACTCATTTGATGCAGTAATTTCAGAAGCTTTGACATCGTTCATATGCAAGGCCGTTGTCTAGACTAGCAAGGAATGCTTTTACATTGGTGTGGAATAGCTTTGTAGATTCAGCAGATCGCACCATTCGTGCTCAAGCACTGGAGCCTTGCATTACTACAATCCTGTGCTTGTACCATTGTGATTGGCATTCAAACGCCAGTCTTTAAAAGAATCCTTGATTATATCTCCGGTCCCATTCCCGAATTGTGTCATAGGTACGACAAAGATCTTATCTGTCTTTGCTGGCTTGTATATCTTGTATACGCCGCCGTCGTCGATGGCTGTTTTCAAGAAGTTAAGAAGGGCTGCAGCATTAGTAAGACACACATTAGCGTTCCAATAGCAGTGCCCGGTCGATTTGGCTTGGGATGGTATTTTCTGAGTCTCGAGCTCAAGAGTCTTGTATAGAAAGCCATCCTGTGAACGCCAGCCAACAGCCACAGTAGGACAGCCGATGAGGAAAGACTGTGCCCAGAATTTGAGCAGCTTCTCGCAGAATATGCGATGACCGTGATCATTCGTGGGCTCGCGAGTTGTCTTCAGCTCAACCCATCGCGGAGGGTCGTCGGGGGATTCTGGTTTATAGCCCATGACTGTGGTAGCCGTCAGCTTTGCCACTGTGAAACTCGAATGGCCGTGATACCTCCATCCACCTCGCCAGCAATGATGATCGAGTTGCCGCCCATTGCAGTCTCGACAATACTGCAGTATTGAGCGGTAGTGTCGACGGTACGATTGACTCGATCCTCTATTTCCTCTCGTGTCACCTCTGGTAGTGGATTATCAAGCATAGAGAGAGTCTCATATTTGTAGCCTACATGCGTCAGTCTCCGGCAGATCCTTGCAACCTGCAAAGGCTCGCACCGTAATAGGATCCTATATCAAGCTTCCGCCCTGCTGGCTGTCGCTTCAGCTTGAATTCGAAATTCTCTTCAATAAATCTCCTCACGTCAGTGGTTGCACATGTAGATGCATGCGCAAGACTTACATAGTCCCCTTACGTGATTAGCAAGACTCGGATAAGGGGATACTCTGTGCTTACCTGGAATTTGGTTGCATACATCTCCCACCCATCCTTGTCAAATGGAGCCGTTACAAACTGTATCTGTCAGACCTCTTCAGTCCACAACAATACCATTGAGGATCACCTTTGTCATCATGCCTCGCCAGGTAATAAAGTCCACATTGCATGGTTTACCTTGGCGCTTCTCGTATTCCTGAACGGTGTCCAAAAGGGCATCGAGGTGTTCGTCGTTTGCAGAACCGTCATGGTAAATCAATCGCTCATAGCCGGTACTCATGTCAATAGGTTTAGGCGGCGGAGCGTGCGGGACTGTGAAGAGAGCCGGGTAATAGTAGCGCAAGCCTTCCAACGAGAACGGCTTGAGGGCATGTTTGTCGTCGAATGAAAAGTATGCGATCTCACGAGGTCGTTTGATGTTGACTTTGGTCCTCTGGTCGAGGGTGTGATCGATCCTGAATTCTTGCATGCCTCATGGTCCTGGAGAGGGCAAAAAATTATTCCAGTTACAATTGCGTGCAACCGCTTGTGATGGAGATGCCCGATTCGAGGTATTCAGCGGTGCTATACAGCTTGTCAGTCCTGCTCAGAAGGCGAAGGTGTTGTAATATCAGACCAAGCCCGGTGATTAAGCACAGAAGATGCGCAGATTGACAAGCATTGACTTCTCGGTGGCTGATTCACTAGGTTTTCAGGATCTCCTGATATTGCTCGAGAAGTGACGTCGCGACTCAGCAGCGTTCTCTGACATGAGCAAGTCAATCTGCAGCAGAGCAGGACCCCTTGGCTTCAAGAACGCGAGTTACAGTTTGCGCTAAGCTTTCGGCATCTGCCGCTAGTGTCCGCCGCCCCGCCCCCAGATCTGCGAACTGCTGGTTGTGCCAGCTCGCAGCGTTTGGTTTGAACAGCATTCCTTTTTCACAACATGTTGTCTTATTCAGTCGCCTCACGTTTTCATGTATGTACACCGCGGATTAAGCTGCGTCCTATCGCGTGTATATCACGCACCGATTTTTGAATTTACATTCCCAGCTTGACCCATGATGGAAGGTTCTAGAAACATCGACCTGCTCCGCAGCCAATCGACGTCACTGGTGGAGGCTTCGAGAGCAGCCGCAACAATCAAGACTTGAGGAATCAATCTCATCCACCCATCACTCTTTTCGAAACCCAATTCCTACACACATACAATACCAGACTAGCGCGATCTCAGTCAACTTTTCGTTTGCGCAATCCCGTCGACTTTCTTCATCCCCACTGCGAACAGTCAGCAAGATTATACAATATGCCCGCCGACACAAAACTCTACGACCGGCTGGGCATCACGCCCTCAGCCAGTGAAGCCGAGATCAAGAAAGCTTACAGGAAAGCCGCCTTGAAGTACCATCCTGACAAGAACAAGGACGATCCAAAATCTGCAGAGAAATTCAAAGAGGTGTCAGAAGCATTTGAGATCCTCTCGGACGCGGAAAAGAAGAAGCTGTACGATCAATATGGTCTGGACTTTGTGCTGAAGGGTGGTCAGCCAATGCCCGAAGGCGCAACCAATGGCGGCTTTAGCGGTGGTATGCCAGGAGGATTTGGCGGTATGGGCGGCGGCATGCCCGGTGGTTTCGGAGGCATGCCAGGGGGTACACAATTCAAGTTCTCGTCAAGTGGGGGTTTCCCTGGTGGTATGGGTGGCGGCGGATTCAGCGCTTCAGACCCGCACAAGATCTTCGAACAATTCTTCGGCGGTAGTATGGGTGGCGGCATGGACATGGACGACGACGATGACTTTGGCGGAGGTTTTGGTGGCAGCCCATTCGGCCGCTCCTCGACATTCGGCAGCAGACCTTCGGGAGGCCGTAGCTTCTCTGGCATGAATGGCGGACCGAAGCGGCAGCACACGCCAGAGGTGACTGTGGTCGAGAAGCCTCTCAAGGTTTCGCTGGAAGATCTGTTCAAGGGCATCAACAAAAAGCTGCAAATCACTCGGAAGACATTTGACGAGCGGACAGGTAAACAATCGGCTGAGAAGAGGGTTCTCGACATTCCTGTCAAGAAGGGCATGAAAGCTGGCAGCAAGTTCAAGTTCAGCGGAGTGGGAGACCAAATCGAAGGAGGAGTGCAAGACATGCACTTTGTATTGGAGGAGATCCCACACCCAGACTTCAAGCGAGAAGGAGACGACCTCAAGCGGACGATCGATATTGACTTGAAAGAATCGCTACTTGGCTGGTCAAAGACGGTGAAGACGATAGACGGGCGTCAGATACAGGTGACGGCAGGAGGGCCTACCGGACCTTCTTATACTCAGAACTTTCCGGGACAGGGTATGCCGAAGCCAAAGACTCCAGATCAGCGAGGAGACATGATCGTTGGCATCAACATCAAATATCCGAAGACTTTGACCGCTGATCAGAAGGCGAAGCTGAGGGAGATACTGTGATTTGCGTTAGGAGCATGCGGCGTTTGAGCGATTACGACTTTTGAATATTTTACGAAATCAGCATCTCAAGATAGAGCTTGGGAAATCACGCATTCTTACTCGCAGCTATATACACACAGCCGAGGAGCTCAGCGGGGTTACCGACTGGGATAGTTTAGTAAAGTTGTATTGACTGAACACATCGAAAGATTCAAAGCTTTCACCCAGATCAGTACTCTGTTTCCCCACTCGTGATACACTTCAAATGATGCTCATGAATTGATCTCTCCCCATTACTTCTTTGCGATACTGCCACTAACAAAAAGATCTCCCAACCAACCAACTGAATGACCAATTCACAATGACGCCCTCCCTCCACGCCCTCCTGCTTCTCTCCGACTCCGCTCTTCCCCTCGGCTCCTTCGCCTTCTCCTCAGGACTAGAATCCTACCTAGCGCACTCAAAAGACCAATTCCAATCCCAGATCCCCCCTTCCACAAGCACCGCTCCCCGCGCCGCCCCTTCCCAACCCCAACAATGGAAACCCACCCCCGCCTCCCTCCACCTATTTCTCCACCACTCCCTCCACAACCAAGCCAGCACCGCCCTCCCCTTCATGCTCGCCGCCCACCACTCCCCCTACCGCCTCCTCGAACTAGACGACATCCTCGACGCCAGCACAGCCTGCACCGTCGCCCGCCGCGCCAGCACCGCGCAGGGCAGGGCTCTAGCCTCGCTCTGGACGCGGGCGCTGCGTGACGGCATCACTTCCGCTACGCCTTCCGCCGCGTTCGACGCAGTAGAAAACTACATCTCTACTTTCACTTCCAGTACCACGGGTCCTGGCGGAGGCGCAGGCGCAAAGGATCGAGTCGAGGCGCTCCTGGATGCGGCGCCGCAGGCGCATCTGCCGCCGCTGTTTGGGGCCGTGACGAGGGCGATGGGGCTAGCGGAGGAGGACGCGGCGTATGTGTTTCTGCTCAATCATGCGAAGGCTGTACTCTCGGCTGCTGTGAGGGCGGGAGTCATGGGGCCCTATCAGAGCCAGGCGGTGTTGGCGGGAAGGGAGGTGGAGGAGTGGATCTTGGGGGTTGTGGAGGAGGTGAAAGGTAGAGGGAGAAGGGAGGGGACGGTAGAGGGTGAGGGTAGGGGGACAGAGGGAGATGAGGCGTGGAGGTTGGTGGAGGAGGCGGGGGTTAGTATTCCTGCTATGGATCTTTGGATGGGGAGACATGAGGTGTTGTATTCTCGGATTTTCAATTCGTAGATCGGGAATGGTGCATCTGGCTGTGCTTATATACTCATTTCTCGAGCTTTTCTTTCCTCTCCCAAACTTCTTTGAATACGTCCATGAATAAATCCCACCATTCCGTCTCCTTCTTGCTCAGCTCCCGCCCAGGTCTCTTCCAACCCTTTTCTACAATCCCCTTGATCTTCGACCTCAAAGTCTTGATCATTGTCATCTCCCTCCAGCTCTTGACTTTGAATCTCAGCCTATTGCCATCGACGATGATCACTCCGGCGTAGAACTCGAACCTCGCGTCTCCCGCAAGTAAAAGCAATGCCATTGCCTCTACAGGGCTTGTTTCCTGCGCATTCGTGAAGCGCGAGCTGCTCTGCATAATACTGTAGAAGCTCAGGTACTTCGTCTTATCGAATGACGGGGTCGAGGAGAGCTTATTCACACTTGTCGGGTGAAGTGACAGCGATTGGTTGTTCGCAACGGATCGCCAGCCCTTGCCTTCCCGAACAAGGATCTTGGGATAGAAGGACCAGGCGATTACAGAGCAGACGATTGTCTCGTTCTCTTCGTTCGCCGCGAAGCTGGCTGGAATGGGCACGAAGTTCCGAGTATGTCGTGAATGACGGATACGGGAGAGGGCAGATCGCTCTTCAGGTGATAGCGTCATGAAGCCTGCATCTAGCAGAGAGGATAGAAGCTGTCCTTTGAGCTCTTCAATATTGGCAAGTGCGGTGGGCGAGAGGAAGTTCTTCTTGCAGAACTCGAACTCGGAGATGCCAGCAGTGGTACAAACTCGGCGCCAGGTCTTGCAGGCATTGAAGGTAGTGAGGAGGTCCGAGTCGCCACGCTTGAACCCCATGCGCACGGTATCGGCTTGTCGTCTCGCATTCATGGGACTGAGGAAGGGCGACTTCGAAGAAGCAATTGCGGCAGTAGTAAGAGCAAAGTCAGAACAGGAGAAGATGCTGCCGAGGAGTAACAGTTTGCCCAGCTGAGCATCTAGCGGCAGCTTGGCGATTTGCTGGCCCAGCGGAGTGAGCTCCTCGGATGCGGTGAGTGCTCCAACTTCGATCAGGGCGTCAATCGCACGTCGGATATTCTTAATAGATGGCGGATCAAGTGCTTCGGACAAGGCCGTCTCGATATCTCCGAGTTTGCAGATCTTGACCCTCATGACCAGGTCCTGCAATGATAGACGCAACATTTCCGGGGTCTGCTGCTCGGCCATGACTTTGTCGTGTCGGTTCCTAGTGAAGAGATGGAAGCAAATGCCCTCTTGCACTCTGCCTGCTCGTCCTCGTCTCTGCTTTGCATTTGCCCGGGAAATGAAAGATTGTATAAGCCTTGACAACTGTCTTCTTTCGTCGAAGCGCATCTCTTTGTGCTTACCCGTATCTACCACGCATGTCACATCTGGGATAGTGATACCAGTTTCGGCAATGTTGGTTGCCAACACGATCTTGCGCATCCCTTTTGGCGGTACATGGAACGCTGCCTGTTGCTCGTCACTGGAGAAGGTGGAGTGTAGAGGTATGACTAGCCAGCCCTGTGAGAAAGTCGGGTGGCTCCCGAGCATGTCGGTCAACTGCCTGATCTCTGAGATTCCTGGCAAGAATACCAAGACTGCTTTACTGAAGTTGCGAAGATCTGGAGCTCTCGCCACCTGTTCCAGCAGCCGCATGATCAGGTAGTATTCGATCTTGTACTCATCAAAGCTGCTAAGGGTTTTGATGGTTGATTTGCTGTACCCACTGAGGGAGTTCGCATCCAAAGCTGAGGTTTTCTGGTCGGCATCCATGTCATCCTCATCATCCGCGTCATCTGTCCTGCCAGACTTCTGGTCGTCGGTTGTGTACCCAGTCATTTCGATGGCGTCCTCCAAGTACATTGCCTTGACTGGGAATGTCCTTCCGGGAACAGTAATGACTGGTGCATTCCCAAGATATTGTGAGAATCGGTCAGCATCAACAGTAGCACTCATCAGCACAACCTTCAGATCAGGTCTCCTGACCTGCAAAGATTTGAGTACAATGAGCAAGAAGTCAGTATCAATACTTCGCTCGTGGACCTCATCAATGATAAGATGGGTAAGATCATCCAAGCCACGGTTGGACTCAAGCATCCGAAGCACTATTCCAACAGTGGCATATACCAGTCGAGTTGCGGCTGTTGTTTGAGATTCTAGTCGAATGGAATATCCAACCATGGATCTACTTGTTCCGACCGCACTCTTGCCTTCACCGAGCTCTTCACTTACTCGCTGAGCTAGTGAGATAGCGGATATACGTCTTGGTTCAGTGCAGTAGATATGGCATGGTCTGCCCCGTGATAGTTGATCCTCCAAGATGAAAGACGGCATCTGCGTGGATTTACCACACCCGGTCTCTCCACATAGGATGGTGACTTGGTTTTTACGGACAACTTCAAGAGCGTGCTTCTTGAAATGATACATGGGCAACTCTTTGCGACCTTGCAGCATGGTCTGATACGCAGGCGTCGAGGACTTTCGTGACCAGAGCTCCATTAGCTGAGGGTCCTCAGATAGCTTCGTCTCTATCTGCTTCGCAGTCCCGTTCGGAGTGTTTGTACCACTTGACTTCTTGGATCTATCGCGGAAGGCCTTTCGGAGCACTATGTCTTGGTCTTCGTCATTGTCCTTCTGTTTTTGTAGAACGATTCGAAGGCTCTTGACAATTTCCCGGTCTTTCGAATCGACGACCTCTTGCTTGGCCTGTGCAAACTCCTGGTACAAATCTCTGAAGGATGGCGGGAGGCGAAGAGACGCCTTGTCCTCTTTTGGACTACCAGAGAACAGTGCAGACAATGCCGCTGTACAAACAAAACCCTCACTTTGCTCAGTACCCGAAGCAGCCACATCGATCATCTCGACAAGTACTGCTCGTCGGGTACTCTGTACTTTGACTCCTTTCAGGTACGCAGCCTCGACAATTTCCTGATCCTTCGACCACTGAACTACTACCGAGTGGCGGCAATGATACGTAGTCTCAGAAATCATTTTCGTAACGATCCGGCATGTCTGTTCCCTGGATTTGCATGTCTCTTCCAGAACACGACGAGGACTGGTACCAGTGATTTTGTTGAATGTTCGAGTAGTAATGGAAGGCGAGTCTGGTGCCGACGTACTTTTCGGAACTCCTGAGTGCCCGTCCGTGGGAGCATCGAACATGCCTTCGAAAAGCCCAGCGCTATTGGCTTCATCGGCGGCAAGAATATCTGCTGCCATAGCTTCGGCTTCCTTGGCCGCTTCGTCTGCCGCATTGGTCGAGTTTGATGGAGACTTATCTGCCGTAGGTTCGTGTTTCTTCGTAACACCAAGTCGTTTCCGCTCCAATTGACCCTGAAAAGCTATTGCTCGCTTCTGCCTCCAAGCCAAGTCCGCCCTGTCTTGGTCGAACAAAGGATCGCTCTTCATAGCTTCGAGTCGTCGAATTAGCTTGGTCTCTTGTACAGATCGCTGACCCGATTTTTGGGCAAGTCTTTGCGCAGAACCTTTCTTGCTGGGTTGGCTGTCATCATACGTTTCCGGGTCGTGTTCGAATAGACGTAGCTTGTACTCTACGTACTTGGACAGCATCTCGTCGGGTTCGGGGTCGCTGTCAGTGTCGCTGACTCTGAGGTCTGGAGTGTGTGCTTCCGAAGTTGCAGTGCTTTCTGGACGGCTGTTGATAGTATTTTTCCATGATTTCTGAGACTTTGATGGCTGCTCTTTCTTTGTCGCCGCTTGTATTTGTGCTTGAATTGCTAGGAACGGTCAGAAATAGAGTTCTGATGGAGATAATGTGGAGCGAAAGACGAACCTGTTTCCTCTTCGGACGAGCGACCAGATTCTGTCTGTTTTTGCGTCTCGTAGTCATGTAGCTCTTTCGCTTTACAATGAACAGCGAACCACGCCAGCGCCTCGACAAGACCCCAAGTTGTGGATTGTTCACTTATTGCCGGCTGAGAGAGCAGGTGCTCAATCACCTCAAGGACACGATGCTCCGGGAATGCCAGCCCATGGAGAATTAATTGCAGTGTCCAGATGCGGGATAGCATGGCGTCCTCGCTGAGCGGCTGTCCCTTGAGAGTGTCTGTCTCGTCAGAGGCTTCATGCTCGCTGGCGACTAGCTGCAGCAGACGATTCTTGGTTTCTTCTGAGAACCATGATGATGTGCTGAGCCACTCGGCTTGACCGCGAAGTACTCTCCTATCGGTCTCTAACCGCGAGACTTGTCGGGCAGCTTCACGTTTGACTTTTGGAGCGATCAGTTCGACAAGTTGCTGCAGTTCAGACTGTTCGAGTTGTGCCTCGAGTTCCTCTGGGGTGAGATCCTTAAGTTCTCTTTCGCTTGTAACAGGCTTGTGGTCAATGCCCTCACTCGCAGTCCCATTCGGCTTGGCTTCTTTGACATTGGCTTTGTCAGACGCCTTGATCGCAGGCTCAGGAGTATCTATGGGAGTTTCGACCTTGGTCTTGCTGGCGATTGATGTTGTAGCGAAGCCTCGCGCAGGATTTGCGGCAGGCTTCTTTTTCTTCGCCATTCTAAAAAAAAAGCCTTATCTTGTCTTCATGCTGTCAGAAAGGACGGGTGGAAAGGCAATAGGATTTCCTAACATATACCTGTCGATGGATTTCGGGCACTGTGGTAGAAAGTGAGCTCACACACTACAGCAAACTAGAGTAATTGAGCGAGTGAGACCACAACCAAGACGAGCCGTGTTCTGGCGGTAGCGTTGACGCTATGAGCATAGTCAATGACCTGTACCCTTCGCTGTAGATCAAGCCCAACCGAACAATGCGAGATCCCAGTGGAGCTAAAATTTGTGCTAAGCTCCAAATGCCATAATCCTGGACTGTCCATTATTTTTCGATGGTGAGCACGAAGATCTTGTCGGCAAATGTGGTTCGCCGTTCCGAGATCTCAGATCTGTACCTGACGCAAGGTGACATCACCATCAATTAACGCGTCCGACGCGTGCCCCCGCAAGGAAGCTGCCTGGAGCTCTCCATTGCTGCAGCTATAGAAAAAGCACATGCTATCTGGTAGTACATCACTCCTTCCTCCCATCTCTGCAGCTTTATCACGCAGAACAAAGTCACCTTTTCTACCTACTTGTATCATCATCTAGAATAAAATGGCAGGCACTCGCTCAACCTCTGGTGCTAATGGAGACTCCAACAAGCGTAAAGCTGAGGACGACTCTTCGCCAAATAACGCAAAGGCGCAAAAGACTCTGGACGAGACCTTCTCCAACGGTCAGCAAGGCACTTCACACCAGCAAGTGGACGGCGCAAACGAGAAGAATGATGACAAGAAGCCACTCGACTCCTTCAAGGGGCAGAACAAGGAAGGAGAGTCAAAGGACGACCCGGAGAAGGCTCTGAAGGACTCTCGAGCCGGTAACGGTCTCAACACCGTGGATGAAAAAACCAATGAGAAGAAGGATGTCCCACAGGACGACGTCCATGCCAATCAGCGCAATGAACCAGAGCTCAAAGCTGAGGCAGAACAGAAGGATGGGACAGAGAACAAAGACGAATCAGAGAGTAAGAAAGAGCATCAAGACACCAGCAACGGCGATGCCATCGAGGAGGAGAAGGAGCGTGAAGAAGCACTGCCTTCAAACATCTTGGAGAAGGGCGTCATCTACTTCTTCACTCGTGGTCGTGTGGGCATCGAGGACATGGAGTCAGTCACAGATGTTCAGCGCAGCTACTTCGTTCTCCGACCACTACCAGACGGTGCTAAGATCGGAGATGGTGCCATGGATGACCTGAAGACGAACCGTCTCATCGCATTACCCAAGAAGGTGTGGCCAAAGAGTGGCAAGGACCGCTTTATGGCGTTCGTCGAGAAGGCCAAAGTCTCAAACAAGGAACTGAAGGATGAGTTCTTTCAAGGTAGCGAGTATTCAACAAAGACCACTGGAGTAAGACAGACACCTCCAGTCACACCAATTGGAGAGGGTGTCTACGCGATCACCTCGACTGGCAACAGGGGCGAGACTCACCTCGCCTACATGCTTACCGTGCCTCAAGAGCCAGGAAACATGCAGACAGATATGGGTATTGACAGCAAGGGAAGCTTCATTTTGAGCTTGAAGAACCCAGAGGTCAAGGGTCCGGCCAACGCAAGCCTCCCCCAGAAGCCTGATTACCCCAAGGAGTAAGTGCCTGCCATGGTCCTGGCTCGATGCAACCTGCTAATAGTTCCACAGGTTCATCGATGAGTTCCGCAACAGAGGCTGGATGCCCGTCGAGCCAAAGCATCTCGACTATGCCAACGCACAGATGCTCCTGATCGGCGAGAGCCTCGAGTCTGGCAGTGCTCTTGAGTCGACGAAGAAGGATGAGAAAGACGACAAGAAGGAGACTCCAGGTGAAGAACTTGAGAAGCTCGAGCACGAGGATGAGATCAGGATCAAGCACTTGAAAGGTGATGACACTATCTTTGCCGACCTTGGCATCAGCAAGAAGGACTACCCCGACGTTGCCACAACTTGGTGAGTATCGGACTTGGATAACACGGGCCTTGCAGTGTACAACATCAATCGGATATTGGAGGCTTGGTTTTGCTTCAACTTGACATGTCTCCTAGGGTTGGAGCTAAAAGTTTTACGTACAATCGGCAGCACAAGGGAACACGGAACAAACAATGTATCATTAGAAAAGCAATGTTAATGACCTTTATTCACGCAGCACAGCATGATGATTCTCTCCATGGTCCTGTCCGCCCGTGAGCAGATGGGTATCTCATTCCGGCAAACGACAGTAGCTACCAGCTGCGCGCTATCTCGCTAATTTCAATGCGTGTTCCTTTGAATATCCAATCCCCCAAGCAATGACCGTCCACTCTAGCCCCCCTTCCCCTTCTCATCGTCTCCGACATCCGTCATATTCACACTCGGTGCTCTACCAGTCCCATTGCCCGCCCCTTGTGGCCCCTCCATCCCACCCCCACCCCCAGCCCCAGCCCCAGCCAACATCCCCGGCCCCTTCTGCACCATCTCACTCCCCTCCTCCTCCTCATCCAACCGAATCTCATGCGCTTCCGGACTCTCCCACCCGCCCACATTCCCCCTCGCATCCGTCTGCACTGGTCTATCATAGCCATATCCCTGGCCCTGCCCATCGTACCCAGGATAGCTCTGATAGCCCATCCCCTGCACCTGCCCGCTCTTCTCGTTGCCCCACCCACCTCCAGCATTATAGCTCCCCTTGTCCTGCTCGAAGCTATACGCCGGCAATTCCTCCTCCCTCTCGTCATCGAAATTCACCATCGTGCTGCCCCCGCTGCCACGCCGTCCGGTCGCGCCGCCGTAGTCGTGCCACGAGCTGTGGCCTAGCTCTTCGACAACCCCGGTGCCTGCGCCGCCGTTCAATTCCGCTTCGAATTCGCGATTGTCTCGCTCCACGAACTGGCGGAGGGTTTCGGGCAATGTCGCGTCGCTGGGGTGGTTGATGGCGCGGTCGGAGGCGTAGACTAGCAGCGCGGCGTTGTGCTCTAGCTCGACGGCGCGCAGGACGTCGTCGGTCGTGCTCTCTGTCTTGAGGATGCGGCTGTTGGTGAGGTTGATGTCGAGCTCGATACGCCACCATTGCCAGCCGGGTGGGGCTTCCGGGTCGTCTTCGTTTGGGTCTTGGGCCGATGGCGGTAGGGTCGAGGTCGAGGTCGTGGTGTCCATTGCTTCTGAGGGGGTGGGGTTGGAAGGATTGGGTCGGGGGCGGAGAAGGTAGGTTACGTTTGGTTTGGTGGAGACGCCGCGGAGGGTGTAGTGGTGCTTCAGTCGGTCTTGCGATAGGCCGGGTGGCGTGTCTTGGCTGAGTTGGCTGAGGGTCTTTTTCGCTTTGAGCTTCTCCTCTTCAAGGAGCTGAATCTTCGCAGTGATGCTTTCCCAGAGTGATGCTAGCTTTTCGGCCATGGCGGTGTGTGCTGCTTGCTCTTGTTCGGGAAGCGCGAGGGAGTCAGCTGGCAGGTCGATGCCACGAGATTCGTTCTCTGCTAGGACGGCGTCGCG
Source organism: Elsinoe australis (assembly GCA_007556505.1). Taxonomy (NCBI): domain Eukaryota; kingdom Fungi; phylum Ascomycota; class Dothideomycetes; order Myriangiales; family Elsinoaceae; genus Elsinoe; species Elsinoe australis. Next base: position 657,610 of record SWCS01000012.1, read on the forward strand.
GGAGGCGCCAGTGAAGTAGTCCCGAGTGGCCTTGAGAATGTCAAGCGCGCCCAGATTCTCATCTTTAGTCGGCTGCCTGACGTTTGCGAGTTCGTGCTGGAGAGACTCGAGTTGCGCTATCCGTCTCTTGACGCGAGCCATGCTTTTGCGCACTTCTCGTGTAGGCTCAATGTTCTCCTTCAAGTACTTGTCCACGTATAAAGATGCGGGTATGACCAGGTTGAGTTTGTTCTGACCGGGATTGTCCTCCACAATCCTCATGGGAAGGATGTCGGCGCATCGCTCCATGTACGTGTCGCAGAAGTTATCTTCGTCAGGGTCCATGTCCCACAGTGTCTGGTCCATCACATCGGCTAGAGTAAGCTCGCCAGAAGGAGGTCGATCAGGGATCGCCAATGGTAATGTCCACATGTGAGGTGTCCTGACTCCTTCGGGACTGCTCGTACCAACGATCGAATGAAAAAGTTGATCCAGGCCTGGTATCTCCTGTTGATCTTCAGCTGCCAAAGTTGCGCATGCGACTTCCCATCCACACAGTGTGCGATCGAGAGATGTATCTGTTACCATCTCGACCCTACGCGAGGGGTCCTCAGCTAGCTTTGAGAGTGTCTCGGTACTTGCATAGGACCGATCACTGCTATCCAGAAATGCTATGAGTCGCTGCATCTCCGAGACCATGGCCTGCTCATCTGCGTTTGCAGTATGGACAGGAGCCCCAGTATCAGTGCTGACAATCTGAGGAAGTTTGATAGCGTGCCCTCTCCACCAATCCGCATCTTGGCCATAATTGGACTGAAGACACGACCGCATAAGAAGCACTTCGCGCGCCAGTGGTATTGAATGCGCAATCGTGAGTAAGGCCGGAAGATAATCTCCGGAAGCTGTATGTTTCAAAAATCGCGGTTCATATCCGTCATTCCTGCGCGCTGAAGGTTCGACATCCGGTATGATTTCCCTAGCTTCATGTACGTTTGTTGCGCTCGTTGGAACCATTGACCACTGGCTCGGGTCGTACTGAGACTGCGTGGCAGGCTTGAAATGGCTTTGTACTCTACCAGCAGCACTCACAACACCCGACTCTTGCCCAGCATAGCCAAGGTCCTGCCTTGAATTCGCCAACGCCTTCTCCAGCTCATCGTCCTCCTCCGCTTTAGACTTCGGTTGCTGTAAAGATGGTACTGGTGATGAGCCCCGAGTAGGCGCAGCGCTGCTGCCGAGAGGGCGCAAATTGGACTCGTTGAAAGCTGCTCACAATATCAGTCGAGGCCTCATCGGAACTTCAGCCAACAACGAAGGCCTGGCATACCTGCTGGAGCTTGCGGGCCATACGAGACGCCTTCGCGATCTGTCGCCCATGCCGAATCATCCCAGTGGAGCGCGCCCTAATCAGAGTAAGTGAGAGGTTCCAGCAGCGGTATGACTTTTATGTACCTCTGCTTGGGCTATGTCCTCTCCTTCGAGCAGCGCATTGATGGCCTTTTCAGCATCGTTGTCTTTGATCTACTGATGTTAATACTTGTTGGAAACAGTCCCTGTAGAAATGCGACTGACTCTGAGCCATCGTTTTGCTGTTTCCCAGTCTGCCTGTGTTATCTCCACCACCATAGAAATGTTCTCTGTCGTAGGTTCGACCATTTTGAATCTGACCAACCGATCATGGGGACCAGTGCGCTATGCTGTAGGCATACCTAGCGATCGAACAATAGGTTCCAGCAGCTCTCACTGAGCTTGAAGTAGAGCTGTTTGAAATATGCGGAAGCCTAATATTTGAAAACGAAGTCACGTCATGGCAACGGACGAAGCTTGAGGTTCGGTGCGCCTTGGTGAAGCTCTGGGCGAGCATATCCCGGATGCCCCTCATACAAATCAGTATACTTTACAGTCTCTGTGACACATGGGCTCTACGAGTCAGTCGTCTGAGGAACGGAAGCAATTTGAAAGGATTCAATGTAAATATATCTGCTCGGATGGCATATGCTCCTTGCTAAATCATGATATCCTCGTCTAAACGCATGCCTGCGTCTCCTGGCTCGCCGGCACAGTATATGCCTCCGAGCGCCACGCTGATTAAAAGCAAGTGGTAATGAAATCGTAGTAAGAATGGTCGTGACTCGTCGTGTATGGAGCAGGGCTGCTGTTCCGCACTGGTGGAATCTGGTAGTCGCGCACGAAGAGATGATCGTATCCTAGCGCTTGAGTAATGAGTGCGGCGCTCTCATTCGCTCACATCGTCGTCGTCCTCCATTTGCTCATCCTGGACATCATCTTCGTCATCGTCGTCGAACGTCATCTCCTCGTCGCTTTCACTGCCAAAGTCATCCTCAACCTCCGAATCACTCCAGCTAAAGTTGTGGTTCTCTTCTTCCTTCTTGTAGGCAGACTCATGAGTAGGCATCTCGAAACCAACTGGAATGTCTTTCTTGCTGATCTCTACGTCCTTCTTGACTGCAGCTTTGTATGCCTCGGGATCATTACGGAGCAGAACACCGGCGTCCACATTGGCGGGAGAAGAGACCTCGGCGTCGTCAAGAAGGGAGAGAATACTGATCAGGACGGACTCTACGCGCTGAGCAGGCGACCAGCGCTCGGATGCGAGCTCACCGGACATGAGGTCCTCGCCTGGTGGATGGAGAATGGAGATGCACAGGCGACCGTCGGGATACACATTCGGGTGGGTCAGAGGGCGTGTGAGCCTGAACTCTGCGTTGTGTTAGATTGCTCTAACGGAAAGGACTGATGACTTCTTACCTGGCGGACGGAAAGGATAATCTTTTGGGAACGTCATCTTGGAAAGAAAGTAACCGCCGTAATACATAGAGTCCTTGTTGACGGGAATGAGGGCTACATTCCACTCGAATATGTTCTCATTCACCAGCTCGATGTTTGTCCATGGCTCTTTCGATAGCGATTTGTATTCGGACATGAGAATCTTCTCCGCCATGGTGAATGTGAGGTAGATTTGATGGTGCGGTAGCGACGGTGAGATGGAAGCCGGGAGGGTTCAAGGATCGAATCGTTAGCGAAACTGTTCTTTACTTTGCCGCGATATTGATTGTGTGAGTGGTTGCAGGTGAAGGTGTGTTTCCGGCCCCTTGTGGCCGTTCTAGAAGGGCGGGGACGGTGATGGAGGGGTGGGCTGTCCGCTTCCTGTGGTCGCTGCAGGAAAGAAGGTGATGAGAAATCGAGGATCCGGAGAGCAAATCTGATGGCAAAGGTCACCGAAAATTTCTAGGCGCAGGCGAAAGTCAGTATGCTTGTGAGAAGTTGTAAGAGAAGATGTGATAAGTAGGAGCGTCACGAGGCGAATGGATGAGATGGGTGTTGACAAGGCACGAGTCAGGTCCTGGCACTCACGCGTGCTCATCAGGGTCCCGCACTTACCCGACCCGAGATGTGAGGTATCCTTCATAAGCTCGGCCTTCACATGCGACAACTGGGAAAAGATAGGTTGTTGAAGAAGCTTTTGTATCTGTCATTGAGTGCTATTTGCACTGTTCTTGTTGTGTGAGAGAACGAGCCGCACCGTGCACGTAGTCTCTGGTAAAAGTACAGATTACTGTGAGGTCCCTTAAAGCCTGCCCTCGCTCGACACCAAAACACCATGAACACCGCCATAAGAAATCATGCTATGCACAGAGCAGAGGCAGACCGACAGTGTTTGCACCCCTAGTCGCTGTCCTCGCTCTCGCTCTTGGCCGCTGACTTGCTCTTCTTGCGTTCCTTCTTTTCCTTCTTCTCCTTCTTGCGCTTCTTGCGCTCTGCCTTCTCCTCTGCCGTTTCCTCATCGTGCTTACGCTTCTTCTTCTTCTCGCCACTATCTGCCATGGAAGTATCGACCTCGCCATTAGTAGGCGCAACAGGTGGTGCCGAATCGATCTCCTTCTTGACTGCGTTCTCATCGGTCTTGGTGAGGTGACCCTCCTTGACTGGTGCAGCCTCGATGGCTTGTTGTTCTGACTTGAAAGCATCCTCTCCATTCACCTGCAGATTGAAGTCCTGGTAGTTCTGCTTCCATGAGGCAGGAGTCTGCTCGTTGACGCGGCCGTACTTGTCGAGCTTTCCACTCTCCTTCATCTTCTTCTTCTCTGTCGCGACAGGTCCCATTCCCCATCTGCGCGGGTACAAGTCTCTCTCCATGATACACCTCTTAACCTTTGCCACAACACCGTGATCGCAAGATGACATCTCAACCGTCGACATTTGAGCGATGGCAATGGCGATGGCCTCACCCTTGGTGGTGATGAGGACAATCTCTTCATGAACATCGATACCAGCTTCGTACCTCAACAGACCAGGAATCATCAGCTTGGCACCATATGTGACAGCATTGACAGCAGAGTCCTTGACAACGACACGCTTGTAGGAGGTAAGGAGGGTCTCCAATGGGCTGATGACAGTGCGGAGATATGATTCGTCTCTCTGGTTGTCGTACAACCACTGAGCATCCAGAACATCGTGAAGTGTGACCATGCCCTTTTGCTCATCCATGGCACCACTGCGTACACGTCGAAGCTCTTGCATGTGTGCGCCGACACCCAGAAGAAGACCGAGGTGGACACAGAGAGTACGGATATAAGTTCCAGCTTCGCAAGAGACCCAGAAGACACCCAACTGGCGGTCGTTGTCGAATTCGATGAGCTTGCTTTCGTGAATGGTCCTGATACGGAGTTGACGCTTGACGGCCGAGATAAGAGGTGGACGTTGGAAGAGGGCACCAGTAAGAGTCTCCAGAGCTCGGGCGAACTGCTTTTCCCCCCCAGGAAGCTTGTCATGGAGACGGATCACAGTCATATATTCCTTACCTGCGCCTTGTTGAGACTTTACAAGCCTTGTCGCACGGTCTATGCAGACAATCAAGCATCCGGTGACCTTGGGATCGAGTGTACCAGAGTGACCCGTGCGGTCGACCCTGAGCATGCGCTTGACCCATGCGACGACTTCATGCGAAGATGGGTTTGAGGGCTTGTCGAGATTGATTACACCGCTTGAGATATAGGACTTGAGGTCTCGTCTGTAGGGAGTCGAACCGGCAGGGATCGGTGTGAAATGGCTAGTGCGGACAAGGACTGATAAAGGTCAGCTACTTTCACGGATTTACGAACTCAAGCCTGTTATGAGCATAGCAACTGTATGGCATATACGAGGATTTTTTTAGCTTGAGACGTACGTTTCTCCCAGTTCTTGAGCAAGAGAGGCCATTCAGTGGTATCGACTGTTGGCGCAACACTTTCTGGTTTGATGACCATGTCGGTCTCTTCGTTCTTCTTGACCATGGCCATTTTGGCTTCGGGAGGCTAAAAAAGCTCCAAAGATCCTCAGGCGTGGTGATGAAAGGAGTTTGCGCGTTGGTGCGAAAGGGTCACAATTGTCAAGGACGTCGCTGGTGAAGCTCTCCAAATTTTCATTTTCTGAAGCTTCAACTCTTCCATTTTGCCAGTGGGGAATGGTCTGTGCTCTTTCGTATATCTGCGTTTGGTCAACCGTCGTTTGGCATTTATTCTGACCTTGGACGAGCGCGCGTGTTTGGTCAGAGCAGTCACGACAGAGCGATCATAGCAAGACATGACAGCAAACGACATCAGGTAATCCCTACAGATGAAAGGGCAACGCTGCTGCTAATCCAGTAATGCTTTCATGCTTTCCACCAGTGGCACGAGCGAGCGCCAGTAGATTCCTGTCGCTCCACATACAATCCTACAGTATGCAATTCCATCAAGACTCAGCTGGAATAGGGACGACAAACTCCAAAACATCGTCGGGTGCTTGCGGTGTCAATAAGGTACCCTGATCTCGGTGGAATTGAACCTCGGCGTGATCAGCGAGAGTTGAGAACCAGTCCCAGCGAGCCCTCTCCCAGAACCGTGGCGTCGAAAGAGACTACGGATCTCAATGACTGCGTCCCTGTCGCACATACCAGAATATCATCTGCACGTTACCTGGATGGTCGGCAGGAGCGGGTGGAAATTACCACTTCACCGTCCATGAGCCCCTGGCTCGTGTCTGCACGTTCGCGGAGTCAAGCGAGCTGTTCTTTCAACGACAGTTCACAAATCCGTCTATCGTTTGTTTCAAGGACCTCAACTTCATCTGATGGTGAATGAAGACCATTCTGACAGCTTTGCTTCCAATCGTGCCATTATAGATGCGGTGGCTTGGATGGTAGTTGTCTACTGCCAAAAAAAAACATGTGCAGGCTTCGCGGCGCCCCCTGCGGCAAAGCCGTTGGATGTCCCTTCACTCCCACCACCTGGACCACAGCCCGCCTCAATACAGCTTACAATATGCCGCTCCTGATCCAAGGACCCGGGTGCCGTGCCCGGTCGTCACTAGGCTCGCGGTCGATCAATTCGACCAGGCTCCTGTGAGCTCACTCGCCTACAACGGCTTGCTCCCGCAGCATCCATCTGCAACTACGTTTTCGGTGGTCTGTTCGACGAAAGCCCCAACTAACTTGACCATCGGTCTTGAAACACTCGTTCGTCTTTGACAGAAGCCTGTCTCTTCACACCTACTGTTTCAACAGATAATCTTCATGTAGTTGTGCCTGTTTCGAAAGCACTGCTCAGTATGAGAGCCTCTTACATCCTGTCGCCGTAACTATATCAAGCCACTTCACTCACAGTATCTTCGGGGAGAATATGCCGGTCTGGATCACCACTCCTGCGCTCAGCGCGAACACCGTTGGACATAGTCCAACTGCTGTCAACAGTCTGGTCCTGAAATTCGCCAGCAAGTTCTATCTTGGGCCACTGGCTGTCGTCACACTCTCCACGCTTTGCCGCCGTGGTCCAGATGTCCTTGTTCCTGCATGATACTGATAGGGATGCTCGCTATCCTGAGCGCCACCATATCGCGGAGTCAAGGCTATAGCTTTGACAAGAATATATAATGCCGCTGCTTCTGTAGGTCTACCCTTTCCTTACCACGCTCACTCAATTCCAACTCTAGTCAATCATTACAAGAGGCTTCACTCTAGTCATTCATTTGAACATGTCTCCTTCTTGGTTCACTGCTGCCGCCCTTCTGGGTTTGGCTTTCCAGGTCTCGGCCACGACTGTCGATGTGACCACAACTACTACCGTTGCCGCTGCGATCACCACGACTGTCGACCCGACCACGTCTGCTGCCGCTGGGGTCACCACCACCACTTCTCCAGTCTCCTCTCTCACTACAACTGCTGCAGCGGTGAGCACTACCTCTGGTGCGGCTGCCATCTCCACAACGACCTCCGGTGCTGCTACTTCTGGCACTGCTACTTCCAGCTCCGGCACTGCTAGCCAGTCTGCCAGCCAGCGCATCTCTACACGTACTACACCTCTGCCTTGCTCGACTTCTATGGGTACCAGCTCCCTCGCCTCCGTCCCAACCATCCGTAACGTCGTAACTCAGAAGTTCCCAGTCAACAGGAAGACCGTTGTCACACCCACCATCACTATCACTCCTGCCCCGGCCACTGCTGTGCGCGCTGTTATAAGTACATCCACTTCTACCGTCACAGCTAGCTCTTCTACTAGCGTCGTCACCACCACAGTGTTCAACGTTCAGACCAAAACCAAGACGGTCACCACCGGTACCACCAGCACTGTTACTTCGGCCACTACCACCACAATTCCACCTGCCACCGTCACTGTCGCTACTAGCGCTGGTTTTGTTCCTCTCGCACAGGCTATTGCTGCTGCTCAGACAAAGATTGCCAAGCGTCAAGTGCCCCGCAACCCTGGTGAGAACAGCAAGTTTGGCCAGCGCATCCTCGTCAATGGGGAGGCATCACCTCAGCAATACCCTGCTCAGGTCGTTTGCAACACCCTCGTCCAGGTTATCACCACCAATCTCAAGACCATCTACGCTGGCAAGACCAAGACACGCTACGCCTCTACGAGCACCAGTACCAGCACCTCAGTCACCACTGCCACTGTCACAACTACTCGCGTTCTCATGGGTGCCCAGAGGACTGAGACTGAGACTCTTACTGCTACCAAGACGGTCACCACCACTAAGACCACTTCTAGCACCTCTGTCATCTCCACTACCGTGACCAGCACCAGTGCTGGAGCCACTCCTACCTTCTACGCCGCCTGTGGAGCTAGTAACGTCATTGGCTCGGTCAACGGCACCGGAATCAGAGAGGTCGATCTCGTTCGTCAGCCTGCTGCCAGGCGCGCCGCTGATGCCTACTCTTGCTGCGTTGCCTGCCAGCTGAGCCCCAACTGCGCCTTTTCCCAATTCTTCCCTGACAGCAAGCAATGCTTCCTTGCCAGGAGGAACCAGCGTGACAGCTGTGACGCCAAGGCCGAGGCTGGCGAGTTCTTCACTGGCCCGGATGTCCAGGCCGATGTGTCTTTCCTCTCCAACAGCAACTGTGGACAGGTCGTATTCGAGGGTATCGTTGCTGGCTCTGCGTCCACCACCACGGCTGTCACAACGACCACCAGCCGTGTCACCTCGACGACCACCCAGACCACGTCTGCCATCGTGACTACACTCACAACCTCTACTGTCCCGGCAACCACCACTAGCACGACAAGCGTGGCCGACGCTGCTGTTACCACAACCACTGCGAGCACTACAAGTGCTGCCATTGCTGCTACTACCACTACCACTAGCTCTGCAAACGCAGCAGTCACGACTACGACCACTACTACCTCCCCAGCAGCTGCAGGCACCACTGTTTAGTCGATCCAAGACGGAAGATTCGGGATTTCCTTTGGAGTTTGGTTTAAAGTTTCTCTCTCATACAATAGACATGGCGGGCTACTGTCTAATGACCCTATGAACACTTCGAGATGCAGGTTGTCGGTCCGACAGTCATCCAAATAGCAACTGGGTTGTCAAAAAAAGCAGCGAATAGAATTTGTCTCTTTACATCGTCACTCATTTATGAACCACATGACATGTATGATCGACGTGAACTGCACTTTAGTGTAGCCCCTAGTGTGTCCAAAGGAGCAGGCGGTGCCTGCCAAGCATGCATGCCCCGACTTCACCTCTCGCTTGCCTGCGGGCATCCCCGCTTTCAAGGACTTCCACTCCTCTTCTCCAACTCTTCCATTTTGACTAAATTTCTGAACTCTGACTTTAGCCAATCGAGAGTGTCGATGACCTTCTTAATGGCCCTGTATAGCATGGCACGCCAGGAACGCTCCAAGTAGATCACCTTCATGGGCCGACATGGTCGACGTTGCATGATGCAGGAGGCTTGTCAACGATCTCATTCCACATCCCAGACCACATTCCCCAAGCGAGCCAGCGGCCTCCCACCTGACCATGTAGACATATCACACAAGACTAAGTCATTGTCTTTGTCGTCTATAAAGCCTCACATTCCCATCTCACATCTATTCACTCTCCAAGCCAAAGCCACAACCTTACCTCATCCCCCTACCACATCTCATTCAACCATGTTTGCCCCTCTCCCCTCTACCCTCGTGGCCATCACCTTAGCCAGCCACGTCGCAGCCCACGGCTACCTCACCATCCCCGCCAGCCGATCCCGCCTCGGCGCCGAAGCAAGCCCCCCTCCTCCCACTTCCTCTCCCTCACTAACCCTCGCAGTCCGGCAAAGACACCTGCCCAGAATGCTCGATCCTCGAGCCCGTGACCGTCTGGCCCAGCCTCGACACGGCCGCGATCGGCCGTTCCGGACCCTGCGGCTACAACGCGCGGGTCAGCGTAGACTACAACACGCCCGGGTCCTTCAACGGTAAAGACTGGGGCTCTGCGCCCGTGACGTCCTACAAAGCGGGCGACACCATCAGCGTGGAGTGGTGCGTGGATAACAACGGGGACCACGGCGGCATGTTCTCCTACCGCATCTGCCAGGACCAGGCGCTGGTGGACAAGTTGCTGACGCCTGGGTATGTCCCCACGCTGGAGGAGAAACAGGCTGCCGAGGACTGCTTCGTTCAGGGCACGTTGAAGTGCACGGATGTGGATGGGCAGGAGTGTGGGTATAGTCCCGACTGTCAGCAAGGCCAGGCGTGTTACCGGAATGATTGGTTCACTTGTAATAAGTTTGATGCCGGAGAGAGGAGGGCTTGTCAGGGCGTGGACGGCAATACGCTGGGGAGCTGCTATACTAGTATTGCGGGCGGGTATACGGTCACGAAGAAGATCAGGATCCCGGAGTATGTTAGTAACCATACGCTGTTGAGCTTCAAGTGGAATAGCTTTCAGACGCCGCAGGCTTATATCAGCTGTGCGGATATCGCTATTACGGAGTAGGGACGGGAGGATGGTGCAATGGGTGAGCGTTGGGGGTAGTGAATGTGTATAGCTTGACGATTCTGCACATAGTCTTTGTCCGACAATTACGTTTCTTCACTCGAAACGCCCTCTTCTTCGACTCCGATAAATCCTGCTGTCATATATGGTGATTTTGCAACTGGCCGTCCTTCAACCAAGTCGGAGGGCGAATCAGACAAGTAACTCAAGCTTCCTGAATCTCGAGCACCACCAGCTCTGTGTCCGCAATTATTAGTCTTTATCCAGTCGTCTCGCCACGAGAGTCGGCGATAGCTGCCGGGCTGATAGTCCTTATTCGGTCTGCAGTTTGCTGAGGTGGAGTACTACCTACTTATCCTTGCCCGTCCATGAAGATGATGCCTCCGGCTGCAAAGAGTCTATTCTTCAATCTCTTCCTCCATGAAGACACGTCTTGCGTCTTCACTAAGACAAAAGAAAGTCACAACCACAAAACAATGGATCCAACATCCCTCTCCATCCTTCTCCATGTTCCGTCCCACCCTATCCTCACTCCCGCCAGTCCCTTCTCGCCACAATACACTGAATAACCACCAGAACCTCACCCTCACCCTCACCGACGACCTTGGGAACATGTCCGACCTGCAACCACCGCACCAGCCACTGGCGGCGCCTGGTCTGCTCCACCCACCCAACTATCGTCTTCATGGCCATCCCAATGTTAATCTATTTCTTCATCGACAACCTCCGCATCAACATCTACCATAAAGAAGCAACAAAGCTGTTGCTCGTATGCATTTGCCTTGCCCTGATGGCATTTTTCTGCCTCTACTTACTCTATGTAAGCATTTCACCTTGCAATGTGCCAGTCAATGACATGCTGACAGTCGTAGGGCTTGGTCAGGATGCTTTGGACAAGGATGCGTACTAGAAGGGCGGTGCGCAGGGAGGAGGAGAGGCGGCGAGCTGAGCATATGGAGGGGATTGCGTGGGGGCAGGAGACGAGGGGCGCAGAGGATGTCGAGATGAATGCGCCGAGTTTGCCGCCTCCGGTTGCGATGGCGCCTGCGACGGTCGCTTGAAGGCTGTGGTGGTGGGGGTAGGTGCAGGGTTCGCACTCATGCGTGAGTCTTTGCTTTTTGGGAGCTTGTTGCCCACGCGGTCTTTCTGCATGTGGATTCTTTGGTTTTTCTGGAAGAAGATACACCATCCTGCGACATTGTGATTTGGAAGGAGACAAGGGAAAACAAGAGAAGAGAAGGGTACTTTGGATATTTCATCGTGCTCATAATTTCGTGCGCGAACCTTCCTTCTATAACGAATGTTTCATTACCTTTCCGTGTGCCCCGATCCTGTTGTACTCTCCCTTTCGGAAGCCAGCCATTATGAATTTGTCCGTAACAAGTTGTGGAAATCGAGACAGGTATGCAGCTGTCCAGATCAAAGATGCGCTGCGGCTGCGTAATGCTCGTTTATTCGTCCAAACTTATTATATTCGTCCACATTATGTCCGTCTTGTGGTGCCCTGCGCTCTACGAATTACTACAGAACAGCGATGGTCGCCAATATGCAGCCAATTACAGAAAGATAGATACTGGTAAAGCTGGTAGCAGCATCACCTGTGAAAGAAACTGGTCTCGTTGCAGTCGCGTTACGGCCTCCTGATTCGCTCCCCAGGACTGCTGTCGTCGTCCCTACTGTGTTCCCTGTCGGAGCCGTGCTCCCTACAGTAGCCTTGCTGCCCGAAGAAGCATGATCCCCTGCCGACCCTTTGAGATAGCCACCGAGACCCTGCATAATAGCCGCCGCCAGGTTTGACCCCTTATCCGTAGGTCTCGTTAATGCAGGCAGTGTGGTCGTACTGCTGCCACCGACTATGACTACGGAAGAGCCAGCAGCATTCGTCGTTAGAACCATAGGTGTGCTGGTTCCACCGGTTCCAATGTTTTCAGTAATGCCCGGTCGAAGGACCTGTCCATCGGCCGCTACGAGAATGGAGGAGCTTGTGACGTGGAAAGATTGACCACCTACGATGACAGGGGCTAGAGTAGGGCTGTGGACAGCAACAGGCACTGTCGCCGTGGTCGAATCTCCTGCGATGAGGACTGTCGACCCAACGGCATTGGTTGTAAGCACGACAGGCGTGGGCTTGTCTGGGTTCCCGACGGATACTGTCTCACCCATTTTGAATGGCCGGTCGTTGGTCGCTATAAGAGACCCGTCGTCGTTTCTTGTGAATGAATGGCCGGCAAATGTGATAGCCGCGTCTGGCGGCGATGTCGTTACCACTTGCTTGCCCGGCCCTGTTGCCACTGCTTGCTGATCCGGCAATGTCGTGACTGCTTGACCTTGTGTTGTGCTCGGAACTGCTTCTTGCTTTGATCCCGACACGACTGCATCCTGAGTCTGTGTCGTTCTGACGGCTTGTCCATTTGGCTCCACCGGGGCAGGCGCATCATTCAAGGATGAAGATGCCTTGGTCGTGATAGGTGGCAGAGCTTTGTCATTGCCATCCGGAGCGTTGTGTGGAGCATCTTGGGGCTGATCGGACGCAGGCGTGGTGGTGGCGACTGCGGGCGGCTCGTCTGCCGGAGGGTGCGACAGAGTGGTCGTCGGCGGCTTGGCTTGTGCAGGTTCACCTGTACTAGTTGGACGAGAGGGTTCCTCCATCTTGGTCGTCGGCGGCTTGGCTTGTGCAGGTTCACCTGTACTCGTTGGACGAGAGGGTTCCTCCATCTTGGTCGTAGACGGTATGGACTGAGTCGTCTCGATCGGGCCAGCAACGGGGGGTGCAGGAGGCTTGGTCTCCACAGGTGGAGTGGTGAGTGCTGGGCCTGTAGCGGCTATTCGCGAAGAGCGTGTGAGAGTCAGAAACGAGGCAGGGGTCAGCATACCAGGAGAGTCCCAAGTTGAGGTCGAACATATCTTGACTCCGAGCTCGAAAGGATAGAGGTCGGTAGGCTCAGCACCAGCAAAGAAGTCGGCACTTGCCAGTGTATAATTATGACCTAGCGGATCATCACTGTCCGGTGTGCCTGTCGGGTATGGTCGAGCAGGAGTCGGCCAGGGAATGGAGGTGGGCGTTTTCGCTGGAATTTGCCAGCAAGTCGCAGATCCGGATGCGTCAGTCGTTAGGATCTGACCCTCAAGCTCGTAACCCGTTGAGAGGTCATACAGTATCGTAGGATAGGTAAGAGTGGTGACGTTCGTTATTTCATTGATTCGTCTCCCATCGCTGGCTGTACTCAACGGTATTTCGTAGTATTGCTCGGTTGATGTTGGCCCCAGGATAGTGCTGAAGGATGTTTGGTTAGTATTCTCGTCAAATACCTCTATCACAGTGGCGGCTGTGATGGTCTTTAGAGGAGGAATCTTTCGCCATACGGCAATCGTCTTTTGTATTTTCTTTGCACAATCGGGCTTGCAAAAAGCACTGCTCGTTGTTGTTGGCGCCGAACTGTTTGCATGACTGGATGGGAGGGAACCTGAGTCGGAGTCAGTACTCGAGTGTCACAAAGCACATTTCAAGGCTTTACATACTCTGCGGAGAGGCAAAGATAGGTGACAGCGTCGATAGAATCAGAGCACACGACCAGAACAGCGCATTGCCAGCCATGCTTGCAATTCAGACGGTCCTGTCCGGACCTGAGAGGAAGAAAAACCGAGATTTGCGATAGAGAATGGTAAACGTACAGAAACTGGCCTCTACAGACCTGGCACTCAGCTGAATTTACCAATGCCCGAGCGCCCAGGTGGCTATTGCAACCTGAGGCATACTCAACAGAATCAGGTACGTCCAATTGAATCAGTTCGTCCAGCTGCGCCGCAATAGTTGCTTTAGCGCAACATGGGCCTTACATGAGCTTTCCGTGGTTCAAGGCGTACCATCAATGCCATCTGTCGCGGTGACAGCATGTATCAGATTCAGTCGCCGTCAATGTCGACATTCACTGTGCTTTCGAATGGCAGTCGTAGACACTAAGCTCTTTCCTTCCATTTCATACTGTCCTCAAGCGACTTTGATCGACTCATTGCGACATAAATAGCCAGTCTTCGATGGACTCAGCCGCACCGATGGGGGCGGGACCGGAAATGTGACCGCCCTGCGCCAGCTCTGGACTTCTTTATAAAATGAAAGCTGAACTTCTGAAACGTGTCTGGGTCGATAGTGTCCAGCCACAGTCTGCATGAAGGAACGGACCGGTGAAGCTACGCAGAGCGAACGCCTTGTCCTCAAATTCTCCCGTGATAATCGCGTGTCGGTCCGGCGTTTATGTAATGAGATGTTCTAGTCTGAGGAATGGTTGGGATGTGACTTGATAGGTCGTGGGCTCGACCGGGGAACGGCCGAGACCTCCACAATTTCTCCAAGCAGAATGCTACGGTCACGTGATCAAGGAGCTGCCTTCCTTGATGAGCGCCAACTGATGCTGTGCCTTTCTAATTGCATATTTCATGCGATGTGATCATAGTGACTAACATCATCTCCCTACTTGTTCTATTACACGGTTGCCGGCTCCTATGTTTCTAGATATGGAGGTTGGCAACGATTACCAAGATAGAGCTAAAAACATAAATATACAGGACAATGTCCCTCGCCAAGACGGGTTCAGTCCCACCAGTGAATCGTCATAGTTGCCACCATATCTTGCTCTCCATAAGTGGCGACAGTATCCTTCCCGATGCCCAATGCTGCCAGAACCGTAGCACTTTTCGAGCGACACGCATCTAGAGTCTGACTATATGGGCCAACCAACCAAGTCATGTGTGTTGGAGTGCAAGTCTGGCCGGATATCATGACTAGGTTGGGAGAAGTAGGCACGCCTGTGTTCGGTCTACCGGCCACAAGCATGTGGGAAGACCTTGGCGAGGTCCTCGAAGGGGACGTTGACTTGCTGGAGTTTGCGTGAGATGATTCAGTCTTGTCAGGAGGCAGTATCGCAGCGGCAGAGATGTCGGGAGGTGGACTCGTCAATCGGTCAGGAATACCGGCCGAGGAATATGGCAACGAAGCTTGGGTGCTGGATTTCTGAGGATGACAAGCAAATCGATCCCACTCGTTAAGCTGCAATTACGTGCAGACTTTGACAATTGAGTTAAACTCTCGGCTGCGTCTCAGTTGCTTTTGAAAGATCAGATTGTATGACAGCCCCAAAGCCCCCACTGACAGGTTGAGTAAGAGCACCGCTGCCAGTTGCTCGTTGGCGGCAGCAAGGTCAGTGAGAAATTTACGCCGTCCGCATCGAGGTCCGATCGACCATGGTCGCCGACCAGGTCAGCCAAGTGTACGCCCACGATCAGCGAGGACGTCCAGCGACTCTTGCCAAGAGGGTGCAAGCCCTTCGCCACAGAAAGCGAGTCGTCCAAAGGATATGGCGGCGGGAGAACGAGAACCGTATAGACCGTTGGCTGGAAGAGCTGGAAGACGCTCGCTACAGGGTCATGGCACGGACAGTATTCGATCGCATCCGACTAGACCTAAGCTCTAGGCAAAAGATGATCTGCGCTCCTTTGTGGGGACAGTTGCTTGTCGAGAAGGAGCTCAGGCGGCGCGAGGAGGCAAGAGAGCAGCGACGGAGGGCGTTCTTGAAATCATGCAACCAGCTGGCTATGGTGGTGCTTGCGATTTGCTTCTGTATATTACTAGTAGATGGGCTCATGTCAAGGCCTTTTCATTCGTACTAACGGGACGCAGAGCATTTTGATAGCTTTCGAGGTCTTGTACCTTCGCTACAAGTACCTATTCCATGAAGGCGACGAAGTGGAGGGGTTTGATTGTTACATACCGCCAGAGACTAAGCACCCGTTCTCAATTGATCAACTCGACGTAGAGCGAGAGCGATATCGGGACGGCTCCGCTGGTTCGGACCATGGATAAGAATCTTGCGAGCAGTACTCTGTGATGGTGTCGGTATTCAATCAGTCAAGCTGATGGCCGAATCTGCAGTGGCGCTTAGACTCGTCAATGGCTTGCGGATCCAGGCTGCGGCTGGGCAAAATTCGTCCTCAGATGTATTGAGTTTATAAAAATCCTGGGGTGCATAACAGCACCACCGAAGGACAGAGTTTGATCGTGGTCAGAGTCGCCATACATATACTATAAGCCTCTCTCTTTCTTCCTCAATTGTTTTACAACCTTCCTCCCGTCAAATCGTCCTGCGGTCAGAAGAGTCGATACTCCGATCAAGCCTGCGAGTTCTTGACATCCAAACACAACCGAGAGCTTTGAAGATACAGCTCGAGTCGACGTAGGCTGGTCAGACATCTACCCTCAAGCCACTATGTCACCTGCAGCGTTCTCGATACCGAATGCACCGCTTGACCTGGCCATGTCCAACGCAGCCGTTG
This sequence comes from Elsinoe australis, assembly GCA_007556505.1. NCBI lineage: Eukaryota > Fungi > Ascomycota > Dothideomycetes > Myriangiales > Elsinoaceae > Elsinoe > Elsinoe australis. The sequence goes on from SWCS01000012.1 coordinate 674,158, forward strand.
CAGCGAGTGCCTTCACTCCGGCCACGCCCTTCGGATCTCTCGATGGCGTTTCACAAAAGCGCAGCACAAGTGGCACTGTGCCAGACTTCTTCAATGACCCTTTCAGGAGAGTGTTGTACTGGGTTGTAATCTGTCTCGTCTGCTTGTTCATCGGAGTGGTAAAAAGTCCTTGTGTAGACGTCTCCGACCACCTTGCCTAACATCAATCGCAGTTATTCTACGGCTTCGTAGGGTGGTGGCTTGACGAGCGACAGGAGAGGCGAATGGCACAAGCGCAATTGGAAGGCAGGACTCCACACGGCTCGAGGCGGTACTGGCGGACGTGGCTGATCGCGCATGGTCAAGAGAACGCCGAGTTGGAAAGTGGCGTAGTGGTGACGAGGTATGGCACCGTTGAGTATGCTCAGGTGTGAGGGCAGATTCTCAAGTGTGACAGACAGGTTTAGAGACAAGATGGGCTGGACGTGGACTGAATGTTTTCCAGAACGCTCGGTTGCTCTGGAGCTGCTCGATTGGATTCATGTATCGGTCTTTTATAGTAAATTGTTGGCATCTGGAATTCACTTTTGCTCCACCTTGAAGACAATGCCGTTCTGCTGTCTCAAATCAGTGGTGACCTCCAGCACCGCCATGCTGAGATCTTGTAGAGCAGTCGCAGCATCTTTGTCGCCTTCCTCAATGATGCGACCTATTTCTTCGGCTTCCTCCTGCATGTTCCTCTCGGCCTTTGGCTTGCTCAGCTCCTCAGTCTCCTTGGTCTTGTTGCTCCAGAACTTGACGCTGTCGATATCGGAGGTGCCATTCAGAATGATGGTACCCTTCTCACCGTAGATCTCACAAGGTGCAGTGGAGGTCCATGCCTTGCTCTGGTTGATCTGCACAGAAAAGTCGTTGTAGTGCAGTAGGATAAACCCACCTGCATCTACACCTGTCGGTGCTTTTGTGGCATGGTAGATCTGGTACTTTGGTCGACCGAAAAGGGCAACAGCGAAAGTGACTGGGTAGACACCGATGTCGACCAATGATCCTCCAGAAAAGTCAAGATTGAAGATGTTTGGCTTCTCGCCTGCCAGGACATTGTGGTAGCGGGAACTGAAGCTGGCGTATGTCAAGCTAGCACCGTAGATTTGACCCAACTTCTTCTCCTCGTTGACGGCCTTCTTCAAGATCTTGTAGTTGACCTCTTGGATGTGTCTATAAGCTTCTAGGACAAAGACCCCATTCTTTCGCGCGAGCTCAAACAGCTCATCAAGCTCTGCTACAGTCGAAGTGGCTGGTTTCTCCAGAACGACATGTTTCTTGCCGCTGAGGATCTGCTTGGCTTGTTCAAAGTGAAGCGAGTTTGGGGAAGCAATGTAGACAGCCTCGACCTCTGGGTCTGCGATCAAGTCGGATACAGAGGTATGCACCTTTGGGACGTTGAACTTGGCGCCGAATGACTTTGCCGCATCCTCAGTTCGAGAGTAAACAGCAGTCAATTGCCATCTGCCCGAGGCTTGAGAGGAATTGATCCACCATTCGGTGATCCAATTGGTCCCGATAATCCCGAACTTGATCATTTTTATGTGTTGTAGAAAAAGAGAGAGATGCGATCTATCCGAGGCAGAGAAACTCTGCTCTCCTGACCCCACCACCACCCCCACCTGCTGACAAAGCGAGCAACTTACCCAACTTGAGAATCGCGTCCTCTATTGAGAATCCGTCATCTCTTTGGGTGATATGATATTGTATTCTTGGACAAGCTCATGCTGTTATCGGGCGGAGGCGGGCAGCAAGCAGCCGCAGGCTGAGTGACCAGCATGCAGGCGCTGAGCTTCAGCAGGTCCGATTGGACCTCTCCATGCGGCGTTTGTCTCGAAATATGGCCTGTTGGCGTGCAGTCTCACCAATGAAAAGGTAAGGCAGACTGTGTATGCGCTCAACTTGCAGGCGATACTTGACGACATTGTTTTGGCAGCTCTCAAGCGCTTGTCCGCTTGTGTCACTTCTCATTGCTTCCTTGCGCGTTCAAAATTTCACAAATTCACAACCTGCAAAAGCGTGCCCGAAATTACCAGCTACTGCCCTGGCCATCTGCTCGCACTCGGACGCTATCCAGCACATATACTAGTGGGATAAATACCTCACGAGCACGGATACAAGTGAATGGCCCGCTTCGCCACACACAGGTGCAGCAGACTAGCACATCATAGACTGATCATCTAGGACAAACATCGAGCCTATCATTTAACTTCACACTGATCAGGACTCCCCGCGGGAGCCTCACCAGACACACAGCCCATCACACCTCATGAGCGCCTGGACTGGGCGATTCTTGCCTCGCCATGCAAAGTACTGCTATGCAAAGGCTTGATGAAATTGATCCTACGAGAGGTGAATCCGATGGCGAGAACCACCACCCTAGCACTTCTGTCACGGGAGGATCGCTAGGAAAGCGCACGAATCACGGTCGCAGTAGTGCAAACAACGTCGTCAACAGTTACGCAGACTCCAGCAAAGACGAGTCTGTTACAGGAGGTCGACCGACGCCGCATTCGGCTTCACTGGTCCGCAACTCACATTCGACGACACTCCAGTCTGTTCTTCCGCTGCCTGCTGTCTTGAGGCGCATTCCTGAAGAGCCGACCAACGTCACTGGTCCATGTAAAAGATCCTGGAGGGTACAGCAAAGACTGCTCCTTACTGCTCTCGTTGGGCAGGGTGGCATCGTCATACCTCTGATCTTCGTAAGCAATTGGCGGTTGAAGAGGCAAGGCATCAACCCGAAAAGCCTTTCAAAAGTCAAGCAGGCTGTGCCCGGAAGACCGTTTTCTAAGGTCTTAGTTCAGTACTTCTGGAAGGGACAAGAGGAGACGTCTGACGGGAGTCAGCTGACTGTAAAGGCCGTTGCAGAGAAGCTGGGATCGACGGACCCGTTCGAGAATACTGAGCTGGCCATTGACAATCCCTGGATGGAAGCATACCTCGACTGGCAAAGCCAGGCTTTTTCAATACCTTCAGACAAAGTCGAGTGGTTGACCGATCCCAAAGCCATGGCCTTGTTGCCCCAGAAGTCGACGCAGCCGGAAACATCTTATACGCTCGACGGTGACGAAAGGGACTCGGAGGACGAGCTCGCTGAGGACATGTCTGAAGATTGTGATCCCTCTGAAAGCTTCAGCGCAGCGACTAGGGGTGTTGATGAGCCTTCTCGACCAGCGAAACGAAGAAAGCTTGTGCGTCGAAGTGAGTTGGACAGACTCAAGCCCGACGTTGTACAGTCTATTGAGACATCGGTTACGGGGCAGCGTATCGACACCTCCAGTGCAGCGCAGTCTGTGGAAACAACGATCACCGTGCAGTCTGCGGAGGAATCGAACACCGTACAGCACGCAGCTTACACTGAGACCTTCGAGGCCCCGGCAGTCCCCTCTCTAACAGAGGACTATCCGAATTATCTTCCTGGACTTCGACGCTACTTACCTCCCTTCAGCTCCCACTCAGAACAGCATATTGGTCTGAACATGGCTCTACTTACAAAGCTTGTTTGGTATGACAATCAGCTCGATCAGTTTGACGCCAGCGACTTGGAGCAATACGCAGAGCTTGCGGCGGACTACTTGCGTAGAAGCTCTTCATACTCACAAGATTTCAAGCACCGATGGAAGTTCCAGTTGATCTTTCTAGAGCAATGGGTTAGGAAGCTCCGTGATCAAGCAGCAATCAACAAGGAACGCCACTCGAGCGACGCATGGAGCAATCCAGCAATCTGTCCTTTCGACGAGTATCCCGACGAGTGCAAAGCATACTGGTTATCCCTATCAGACGGTGCGGCTCTCTCTCGCGATCAAATGATCAAAATTGGCGACAAGATCAAGGAGCTACAGTACCCAAAGCAAGCCGCAACGATTGGACCACTGGATGGCGACATGGCCAACTGGCTGAACATCGACGTACCGAACCGAGTGACATTGAATGAGCTCAGAGCCATGGAGCGCGCCACCATCACCACCCTGTCCACCAGCAGATGCAAAGAGTACCAAGACAAAGTTGTCGACATAGTCCAAATCGCGCATCGATACGGCGTACAGCTGCCCGAGGACTCAGGCTGGGAGCACCTGGCCAACATGGCCGTCACCCATTACACCACGGCCCAAGGCGGGCGTCCACTCGACTACCGCCATTGCGTGGCGTGCAAGAAACTCGCGAAAGCTGTCGTGGTTGGCCTTGGCTTGACGAAAGTCTATCTGCCGGCCTTCAAGGGGGTGGAGAATGCTGAGCTGGCGATCGCTTTGCCGTGGGCTTTTGGTCTCATGGCTGGGAAGGTGACGACTGGCCTTCAAGAGTTGAGGGAAGTTGGGGAGGAAGAGGAGCACGGTGTTGTGTAAAAACATCTCTGTGTCTTGAGACCAGAAGGGGCTTTCAAGAAGAAGTAGAGAGAACCCTGGTGCAGCTGTGATCGAACCCTCTGCGGGATCATGAGGAAGCCTTGCACAGTATGTACGATATGAATGTCATGAGCGATGATGAGAAAGGGCAGACCCAGTTGTGCCCACGTTCGCCATGTCGGCCGCAATGCATACGGAACCTCGGTTGATTGGGCATGGAGACGAGAAGTCAATTTCATAGAATTTCATAGGTTGCATAAATCTACATGTACCTGATACCATCCATCGTTGCAGCATTTCACATTACAAAAGCAAAGCCTTTTTGATGAAGTCTCTACCAGGCTAAGCAGGGACTACGCCTTCTTACCAAATCCATTCCCAGGGTATCGTACCATGCAAGATCCTGAACGAATAGAAGAAAGAAACCCGATTGTTCTGAAGACGTGCTTCATTTTGCAGGGACAGCGCTGACGTCGTCTCTGTTCGAACGCTTCTCCCTGGAGCGAGACGATGGCTTAGTCTGGCGATCCGAGGGGCGCTTTTTGCTCTTAGCCGGTGTACCCAGGACCAGCCTCGCTGTATCTTCGAGGACTCGGATGGGCCACATAACAACGAAGCAAGCAGCCTCAATCGGCATCATGACCAAGCGGGCGAAATAAGACATCGTAGTGGCCACAATGCTGGGGTTTTGGCTCGATTGCGCGGCTACAGCAGCGAGACTGAGGGCGTCCTGTAATCTGTTGTCGAGAGATTGCATGCGCTGGTCCGTGAGCATTGTGAGCGTCGTGACACGCTTCTCGTAGCGGCGGACAGCACGCTCGAGGGCATCAATGCGTGGCTCGTAACGCTTGCGGAGCTCTGCGGACAATTGCGCCATCTCTTCCTTCTGGCCCGCTGCAGCCATAGGAGAGCTCGTCGGGTCGGCGACCTTTGCTTCCAGAACCTCTAGTCTTGACTCGAAGGCAGCGTTCTTCTCTGTGTCCTTGCTGACCAAGTGATCTGTGCCATTCGCTATGCGCTGCAGGTGCAACGTCCGATTTGTGACTAGCTTGATCAATTGGCGAAAAGGCCGAATTTCTGCAGCCAGAAGGAAGATGGTCAAGTTGTAGTCCGACACCAAGACAGTAGATCCCTTGGACAGCTGGTTACGAATGACGTGCAGCAGGTACGCGCCCATGGCTGGCAAGACAAAGGTGGATAGCAGCGCGAGCTTCTCGTGTGTCCTTAGCTTCTCTGCTGCCTCTTCCTGCTCTTCGTCTCTGTCGTCAATTGCTCCGTCGTTCTCTTTCGCCTTCAACGCGTCCTCAGACAAAATAGAATCCTTCATCGACTTCGGCGATGGCGACGCCTCCGGGTGGTCCGGTTGGAGGTTCGGCCTCGCCGCGACCATGGAAGAGCGGCGAGAGGAGGCTTGACGAATACCCTGTGCAGAATGATACCATTGCCTGATCAAAATCAGATGCGCATAATCAAGCCAAATGTTGAGTCTTACCAGGGAAGTCTCACAGACCAGTTTAAGAAGATTGCTGCAAGTCCTAGGAGTAAGATGTCTGTGATGAAGGCACTGCCATTGGTGAATAAGAGTCCGCCCACCGCAGGTAGCAAAGCAAATGCGAGAGGTGATGAATGCCAATGTGAGGATTCATCTTCAGCAGTATCGTTGGTGCTGATCCCGAGACCGGGCAGTATGAAGTCGCCAGCCGAAGATTGGACTGACTGTCGCGTGTCGCTAGCGTACGACAGCACAGAGGACCGGCGCCGTGGTAGAGGTGGTGTAGATAGTCGAGGTGATTCGCTACTGACTTGACGCCCGCGTTCCCTCAAGAATGCACCTGGTGGGGGAGCTACGCCGGAAGACGCCATGCTGAATAGACACGAAACAGCCGGAGAGCTAGTCTGCCGAAGGGATGGAAACTGGAGGTCCGAGTGACAGAGTTATGGCCATGTCAAACCACTAAATGCGTCGGTAGTGACTGTCACATGCATCAAGAGGCGAGCAAATGTGTTGACAGAGATAGGGACGCGACTTCCCCTGCAGCAAAAGTCATGCAGTACGGTTGTGGAGGATCGACAGGATGCAGGGATGTGGAGATGAAGACGGAAAGAGCCAAGAATACCGCCAACTCTATCTCAACTTCACTTCTTTACTTCATCCCCACCTTGCTGATTGGTGTCAACAGGACATGCATTGATGTTCGAGTCACGCCTCAACTCTCTGCCAGTCATCCGAATCAGCATCGCTTACGCCGAAGCTCCTGAGCAGTGGTGCGACCAGGGGGATCCTCCTTGCCGAGGCCCAGCCAATCATTTCGCCAAACAGCACATTTCTTGAACATCCTCGCAACCATCCGATCAGATTATGCACACCCTCTGTCTTCAATGAACCATAGATGTCAATCCAGCTTTGCATGCAGCAAGCCGCGGTAACGTCTGGCATACCCAACGTTTCGGACAAGCATTTCCCGTTGCATGCAAGATTGCTACAGGATCCAGACTCATACCTCCAAGCATGGTACCTAGCAACCCTATGTTCTGCAATTTTCGTGCCTCTTGCATGCGATACATCACTGAATATGGTATCCAAAGGTCTGTCCGGTCCTTGTTGTGTTTCAGACATTCTGTCCCGTCATTCGCCCCAAACACTTGCATTCAACAGCCGTTGGCAAACGCCTACTGGTGTCACTCACAACGGGTAGTATCGACTTGAACAATAGTTTTCTATACTTGAGATGGGAGTTCCTTCCTTTGTTCCATTCATGCCATTGACGTTTGCCCTTTCGTGATACACTGGATATGTTCTACGACCATTTCTCCGGCACAGCCTTGATGGCCGCTGCGCTCCTGGTCGTCCCTTCAGCAGCACAGAAAACATCACCGCCGGCAACCTGGACTGGTAAGGGATACAATGTTGCAGGCGTCGGCACCTTCAATTCATTCTTCCAAATCGACTTCTCTAAGCTTTCCGATTTCCCATCTAGTCTAGACATTTCGACAAATACAGTGGGTGCCGGGAACTCGCCATATGCTCGTACTTTCTCAAAGTCCAACATTCGGATGAATCGTGGAGATTCTGTATCACTTCTTGTGCAGCCAAAAGTCGTCGACGGCTCTATACCTTCCGGTGAATTCTCTACTGGGATCGATGATATCTTGTATGGTAGCGTGAGGACAGTGGCCAAGGCCAGTAGCGTTTCTGGTACCTGTCACGGATTCTTCTCCTACCTCGACGACAACCAAGAGACAGATATTGAGATCCTGACCAGAAACCTCAGTAAAGTTTGGTTCACCAATCAAGCTCTTGCACCTGGTACTGACGAAACATCTACGACGGCCTCTGCTCCTGCCACTATCGCTTCTGCTTATCACGAATACCGAATAGACTGGCTCCAAGACCGCACTGTGTTCTATATCGACGGAGTGAAGAAGGCTGAGCTGACTACCAATGTTCCCAATAAACCCACTAGCTGGCTATGGAACAACTGGGCGTACGTATATCAGAACTTACGAGAACCAAGCACTGACACAGATCAGTAATGGAAATCCCAAATGGTCCGCTGGCCCTCCTGCGCAGATAAGTGACCTTCGAATCCAGTCCATCACAGCGTACTGGAATCGCACAAGTGTAGCCGTTGCTCAGCCGCCCCCCGGGAACTACTCGTCCTCGTCCACCTTGACCACTTCCACTAAGACAGCAACCGCCAAGTCTTCCAACCAGCCATCAGCTACTGTCAAGACTGCTGCCAAAAGCACAAAGAGCACCACCACCACAAAATCCCAGACTACCAAAGCTACCACCACTAAAAAGTCTGCGGTCAAAAAGACTACTGTTAAGGTCAAGACGACTGCAAAGAAAGCAGCAAAAGTAAAGGCTGCGGCCAAGACGGGCAAACCGAAGAAGCAGGTGTAGAGCAACGATGACAACCAGACGTCAAAAGAGTTTCCATCATGTAGATACGAAAGAATACATAATTACTCAAGCCTTCTTCACCATAACACTACAATCCCCTCCCTCGATTTCCCAATCCGTACCCAGCACCAAATCCACCGCCTGCCCATCCTTCTCCACGACCGCCCCCTCGCCAACATCCGGCAAATTCACCGTTCCCTTCGTCCCGACCGGCGTCTTCCACCAAACCTCATATCCCTCTCCCTCCCTCTTCCACCCCGCACTAAACTTGCCCAATCCAGTAGTGAATCCCCCCTCCACGCTCTCCAAATCCCCAAACTGCGGCCTAAGCCCCCACGTACTCCCCTTCACCCCCGTGACCCTCAATCCAAGGACATACTCGGTCAACGCACTCGTCGGCCCCGAGCTCCACCCATGCGCATGACTCGGGTAGCTCGCATCATACCCATACCCCCTTGAGCTCCTATAACTGAAGCTGCCATTCGTCAAGTACCCCTCTATAACCGTCGAGCCCGTCCCGTTGGCATTGTTCGCGTACCACCCCCAGCTGCGGCGAATCAGCTCCAGCGCGCGATCCGTCTGCCCGATCTCCAAGTGCGCCTGGATCTCGAAGCTGCTGATGAAGGGGCTGATGTTGCCTGGCAACTCTGGCGTTTCGGCGCCAATGGGGGTCCAATTTTGCGTCAAGCGGGAGGAGATGCTCTGGGCTCGGGTGGCGAGGGTTGTATTGGTGGAGTTGGTAGGGGAGGTGGGGACGACGCCGAAGAGGATGGCGAGGCTGTTGGCGTCCTGCGGGATGAGGGGAGTGGAGGTGGCGTTGTCTTTGAAGGCGCCGGCGCTGGCGTCCCAGCAGTAGGTGTTGATGGCTGGGGCAAGGGCGGCGGCACGCGAGGTCCAGAGAGTGGCTTTTTCGGGCTCGGACATCCAGGTTGCGAGGTCGGCGGAGGTGAGCAGCGTGTGGTAGAGGATCATTTGCGCTTGGGAGTTGTTGAAGCCCGTTTGCCATCTGGCCCAGTCGCGAAGGCCGGTCACGTTCATCAGGCCTGAGGGGTAGGTCACTTGGCCGTAGATGTAGTCCATGAGGTGGTTGTATTTGGGCCAGATGGTGGTGAGCCAGGTGGTGTCGTTGGAGTAGAGGACGTAGTTGTAGCAGCCGATCATGGTCCACATATTGTAGGTTGTGCTGGACTGTTGGAGGAGGGGCTATAACTTGGTCAGTAGTGATTCTGCATAGATGGGAATGGACTTACCGGCCCAGATTCCGGCAAGCTACCGTCCTTGTTCTGGTAGTCAAACATGACTTGGAGAGCGTTCCTGATGCTGTCCAACTCTCCACCAATAGAGTAGAACAGGCTAGGAACAGCGACTCCCATGTCACCTGGCCACACGGCTCGGTCTCGTTTTGCACCATCCATAATGATAGTCTCACCAGGACCCATGGTGCCATTGTTCGCCCATCCTTTCGCCAGAGTGGGTACCCAGCGACCAGTGTTCGGTGGGGCATTGTTCGTCTGCAATGTATACGCGCCGGCATACCAGATCCTGTTCAGCAACTCGTCGGAGGAATGAAAGTACCCCTGATAGGCCCTGAGGTTCGACCACGTCGGCTCAAATGAGATCTCAAGACTGATATCATCGAATGAGACCGAGGCATTTGGGTCGGTTGTCAAGAGAAAGAGTGTCAAATACCGGAACCCGCCACGCATGAGCTTATCAGGCATCTGATAGGTATACTGGCCGGCACTAGAGAAGTTCTGGTAAAGAGCGCCATCTCCAGCCTGGAATTTGCCGTTGGAAGAGTCCGAGTACAGGCCAATCCAGTTCTTGCCTTCGGTGAATGCCATACCCATCGCGCCTTCACCAGTGGCTGTGTATGTGACGGTCAAGATGCCACCGACTTCGATGCCAAAGTCGAAGACCAGAGCAGATGCGTTGCCTTGGACGTTGTTCTCACCTGGCCAAGCTGAGATGTCCTTACCGGTCTCAAGGGACATAATTGAGGCCGGCTTGACAATTCTGGAGGCAGGAGAGTAGATGTTTGCGTCCCATGGGCCTGGAAAAGCAGCCTCGGTTGGACCATTGCATGTCGAGTTGCGCCAGCATGATTGTGCACTCGTCACAGAAAGACAAGACAGCAGTGCTGCCGTGAGGATAGAGAACCTCGCCATTGCGTGCGTACAACAGGTAAAAGCTTACCTCAAACAAAGAGAACGTCAAGACCCTAAACATATAGCACTGAAAAAGCTTACCCTCAGGGCTAGGAGCTAGCTGCTTATTCGCCTCATGTTATGCCGAGCACAACGACAGCACGCAGACTGGAACTGCGTCTGAGAGGACGGATAATTAATGAAAGGCTCGCAAGTCGGGACGCCAGTGGAGCCCTGGATGCAGATCTCAAAATTGATGCGGGGTCTCCAGCAAAACCCCGTCGGAGGTTGGAGATGATCTTCGAGTCCATGAGGGATGAATTTCCAAGTTGCATGTCTCAACAAATTGCTTGGATAGCATGCAATTCTGAGGCTTCATGTCCTAGAACAATGACACTGATCTGTAAGAATGAACATTGCAAGGTAATTTGGTCGTGATATCCTTATCAATGGATATAATGCGGTCTCGCTATGGATAGGCTATCGCCGTCTAATGCTTCTCGTAAATCATGCTCGGAACAAGCGGCTTCGTCGGGCCTAACTTCAAAATGTTATAGCAACTTCATCCTCAAGTCTGACCATCTCATTCTGGAAAAGAATTGATCCGAGTACTTTCTCATCAAGTTGCTGTGGGATTTGATGAAGGTCCTCGTCTCACGCTTCTCCGAATAGACGCGCAGTGATGTCGCTCACTGTGTCTTCGTCCACGTCATAGTCTTTCCCTCCATGCTGATCCACACCAACAGACTCGAAAGCAGAGACGACCGTTCGGACATCAAACCCCATCGCTGTGAAACGTTCGACTAAGGCTTGGTTGTAACCTCGAAACCTGTCATGTCAGATGCAGTCGGCATGTACAATAGAGCATGAAGACCTACTGTGCCTTCTTCTCCGCCTCCTCGGCTTTCTTCCGTCTGGCCTCCTGATCTTGGACCGATAGCGACGATCCTCCTGAGCTGCCGCCCTTCTCATCCCCTGTAGCACCAGCGTACTGAATTGCCCACTCTCGTGCCTTCTTTGCGAATGCCTCGGGATCGGTAATCAACATCCTCGCTACTTCAGCGTCTTGCGGGTCTTTCGGTTCGGGGGAGGAGAGGAGTGATTGTAGTGATATCAGTGCTGACTTAAGAGTAAGGATTGGTGACCATGCAGTTCCAAGAGTGTCTAGGCAGATGGCACCCTGGAGAACAAATCAGCGTCCATGGCACGGCCATTTAGGACTCCCGTACTGACCGTGACACTGGAGATGTTCGGATGCCAGATCTTCGTGAGGAACTTCATTTTAGGGGGCTGGAAAGGATACTCGTTTGGTATGCTTGAAATCAATCAGCATTGTAGCTCTATACTTGTATTCCAGCTGTTCATACCGGATGTCGACTCGGTATAGACCGCCATCGAAGGGTGTGTCTGGAGGACCTGACAAACAGCTTTAGCCGCGGGTTCAAAGCGTAGACAGAGCAGAGTGTACCCTTGAAGACGCCGTAGAAGTGATCCAGTTTATCGAAGCCTTCACTGTCCGCTGGCTCCAGAGTGACTCCTGAATGTGTGTCTTTTTGAACATCTTGTATCTCCTTCGCCAATCTTCTGTTCCGGTTGGACGACATTGTGACGTCTCTCCACGATCTACCACTCTTCCTTCGCCAAATTCAATGCAGACGGACTTGGCGAGAAAGAGCTCGGGGTTCGCCGTAGAATGAGTGAAGAGGTGTGTGCGATTGGCGCAGAGGCTGACGTTCCGCCCACAAAGATTGATACGAGATTGACTGATGGTACAAGGAAAGAGTTTGGAATGATCGTCCGTTCACTGATCTAGTGGGGCTCAGGGAGATGTTCGTCAGGTCAGGACAGTGAAGTCTGACACTCGAGATAGCGAATGAATTTGTCTTTCTAATGGCACAAAAGATTGCAAAAACAGCAGAGAAGTACAGTAACTAGAGATTGGGTTGGTCTCGTGCAGCAAGAGCTTTGCATGATCACCTGCATCGATGCCCGTGGGCCAAAAATAGTCAATGACATCGGAAGCTCGTGCCAAGACCAGAGGTCGGCGCGCATCGCCGCGTTCTCCGATAGCTTACTTCATCTCTGTGAGCTTGTGAACACCTCGATCGCCCATCATCATCACAATATCAGGACCATTCATCGAGCTCTCACTTTCGCGATCCAAATCAGAAGTAGTCGAGACATTGTAGACTGATTCACTGAATATCTGAATCGTCAAGGGAGAACAGGCGAAAAGCAAGATGGTAGGCGCAGCGATTCGCAGATCTCAGTGGCCATCAGAAGCTAATACCTACACAGGGTCAAGGCCAGTCTGGCATGGGAGGCCAGCCTCCTGGCCAAGGTGATGGGAAGGACAAGAAGGACGGAAAGGTGAGCGCAGAAGCTTTGCGATGAATTCAGAGACTAATGATCGAACAGAAGGACAAGCCCAAGTATGAACCACCTCCACAGCCGACCACTAGGATCGGTCGCAAGAAGAAGAGACAGGCAGGCCCCAACGCTGCAGCAAAGCTCCCCTCGATATACCCCACAGCACGATGCAAGCTCCGATACCTGCGAATGCAAAGAGTGCACGACCACCTGTTGTTAGAGGAAGAGTATGTCGAGAACCAAGAGAGATTACGAAAGGCAAAGGCGGCCACGACTCAGCAGCCTGCGACTGCTGGAGGCGATAGCGATGCGATGGATCGTAACGCCGATGAGAGAAGTAGAGTGGACGACATGCGCGGATCTCCGATGGGTGTAGGCAACCTCGAAGAACTTATCGACGACGACCACGCCATCGTCTCATCGGCGACGGGACCAGAGTACTACGTTTCCATCATGTCATTCGTCGACAAGGATCTCCTCGAACCTGGCGCCTCTGTCCTCCTTCACCACAAGTCCGTTTCGGTCGTTGGAGTTCTCACAGACGAGGCCGATCCTCTTGTATCAGTCATGAAGCTTGACAAGGCGCCGACAGAGTCATACGCAGATATCGGCGGTCTGGAAACTCAGATTCAGGAAGTGCGAGAAGCTGTTGAGCTTCCATTGCTTCATCCCGAGCTTTACGAGGAGATGGGAATCAAGCCACCCAAGGGTGTCATTCTTTACGGTGCGCCAGGAACAGGAAAGACTCTACTCGCCAAAGCCGTCGCGAACCAAACATCGGCTACTTTCCTCCGTATCGTCGGATCCGAGCTTATTCAAAAGTACCTAGGAGATGGTCCTCGACTTGTCCGCCAGCTCTTCACAGTCGCAGCTGAGCATGCACCTTCCATCGTGTTCATTGACGAGATTGACGCGATTGGTACCAAGCGTTACGAGTCAACGTCTGGAGGAGAACGTGAGATTCAGAGAACCATGTTGGAGCTGCTGAACCAGCTGGATGGTTTTGATGACCGTGGAGACGTCAAGGTTATCATGGCAACGAACAAGATTGACACGCTTGACCCCGCACTGATCAGACCTGGTCGTATCGACCGTAAGATTCTCTTCGAGAATCCAGATCGTAAGTCAAAGCCAATATCTTCCATCCGTCGAATCACTTACTGACTGCAAACAGAAATCACCAAGCGCAAGATCTTCAACCTCCACACGTCCAAGATGTCGCTCAACGAAGACGTCGACCTCGATGAGTTCATCAACCAAAAGGATGATCTGTCTGGTGCGGATATCAGAGCCATCTGCAGTGAGGCAGGTTTGATGGCGTTGCGCGAGAGGAGAATGAGAGTCAACATGGCCGACTTCAGACAGGCGAGGGAGAACGTGCTCAAGACGAAGAGCGAAGGCGAGCCTGAGGGGCTGTACCTGTAATTTACACCCGGCTAGCGTGGCACACAGTCGAGCAGAAGTATAGCTTGAGGCAGATGATGTATAACATTGGACCTAACCCAGGCCCTGATTCATGTTCTGTCGTGAAACCGTTTATCTGCACATGATCCCTGGATTTTAGGCAGCATTTTCAGCTGCTCAATGTACCCATCAACGCCAGGCTATGCACATGCCCCCAAAATTTCGCTAGGAAATACCCATCACAAACTAGGACCAAAAACATCCCCCTCCCTCTCCGCCTTCTCCCTCTCCGCCCTCCTCCTTTCCGCTTTCCTCTCCTGCTCCTCCTCCGTCCCTCCCTTGACAGCCTTACTCATCCCCACCAGATCCCTCATCCCCGGATCCCGACATACATCCAATCTCTTCTCCAGCTCCGCCCTCTCCTCCTTCGTCATTACCGGGTTCTGCTCAAAACCCGCCAACATCTTCGCGCACTCCTCTATCGTCTCCTTAACTTGACTCACGAAAGCCTGCACCTCCTCGCTGTTGCCGTTCGCCGCGTCCACCGAGGGAAATTTCGTAGAGAGGTAGAAGTCCGTCAGCGGCTGGTCGGCGAGGTACAGCGCAGCGAAGTACATCTGGGGCGGCGTGAAGAGGAAGTAGGCGTCCGTCAGGAGGGCGGGGGCGTCGAGGGTCTGGCGGGCGACGGAGTAGGCTGCTTGTGCGCGGTCGGAGACGGGGGAGGTGGGTTTCCAATGGGACTTTGAGGACGGTGGGGCGTAGGGTGGTGAGGACGGGGGCGGGAGGGAGGAGAAGGCGGATTGCAGGTCTGCTGGGGCGAGGGAGGAGTTGGGCGGGAGAGGGGCTTGGCCTTCTGCTATGTTGAGGAGCTCCATTAGGGCGCCGCGCAGGCCGCGGAAGGGTTGGCGCACGTCGAGGGTGAAGCGCAGGGATTGGATGATCTTATACTCTGGCGCGAGGATGTCTTCTGCATTGGACTTTATGCGGCGCGCGAACTCGCCGAGAGTCATGTGGACTCCTTCAGTCTTGGAGGCGAGGAAGAGGACGGATTTGTAGATCTCTTTGGGGGGATAGGTCATGGCCGAATTGGTGAGGTAGAAGCGCTTGAGGTATTGGACGGCTGTGGCTTTGACGTTGATGCCCCATTTGAAGAAGTCGCATGTTGAGCGGACTTGTTCGCAGTAGCGCTGTATGAGGCGAACCTCCTCGGTGAGGTTGAGGCATGTGGCATTGTCGGTGGTGGAGAGGTAGCTA
The DNA here is from genome assembly GCA_007556505.1 of Elsinoe australis. Taxonomy (NCBI): domain Eukaryota; kingdom Fungi; phylum Ascomycota; class Dothideomycetes; order Myriangiales; family Elsinoaceae; genus Elsinoe; species Elsinoe australis. The sequence goes on from SWCS01000012.1 coordinate 689,607, forward strand.
CTTGCGCGCTCGACCGCGGCACTGTTGGCGGAGGCGCGCAGTGAGGCTAGCTCATCTGGCGAGAATGACCATAGCTTGAACTGTGTCGAAGTCCGGTATAGGTCGTCTTCGCTGTAGACTTGGGCCATGGTGCTGTCGGAGCTCCACTGTCTGGTTTGGTGTGAATTGAGCCGCAGGTGAGCTCCAAGTCCGGCCTCCCACCGGCAAACTTTCCAGCTTGGCGTCACAGAACCTTGCCCTGACCACTTTTCTCGGGCGTAATCACCCCACGGTTCGGGTAAATGACGATGTGGAGTTCCCCAGAATGCTTGACGAGAAACAAGACATTGAAAAGGCTTGACCCTCACGTTCGTCGGACAGCCTCTGCAGGTAACTTAGAAGAAGGCTCACCAGCTCAGTGCTCTCTGCAAACACGAGCTTTGAAGAGACCGCGAACGAAAGGCACTATGTTGTCCGCAAGAAGAGCTGCCGGACTGTCTCTTTGCGGTAGTCCGACTTCACTTCCTCCTCCCCGATACTCCACTTGGCGTATGTCACCCACATTAGATCGGCATTCGAAGGCTCGATAGCGTTGGTGTTCCAAAGGTTCGGCCTCTGATCCTCCACAGTACGGGTCTTGTTTCGATGACGACCTTTTTCATATGTTCGAAATGATTTCCACTTCTTTCAAGACTTTCACACCTATTTCCCCCTTCTTGCGCCGATTGACTCGTGATCCTTGCAGCGAAGATGGCTTCTCAAAGCCCAGACAGGACATACGATGACAAAGACAGCGTCAACAAGGTCGAGAAGACGAATACCACCTGGGACGACTCTACAGCGATTGATCCAGCATTAGATCAGCGCATCACTCGCAAATTTGACAGGCGCATTCTCCCATGGCTTTTCCTTCTCTGGCTGCTTGCTTTCATTGACAGAAGGTAACGCTTGTCTTTCCTCGTCCTGACCAATCTGACTGTCCTTAGTAACATTGGAAACGCACGAATCGATGGCTTGGCTGATCAGCTCAAACTCGACGGTACCAAATTCAACGTCGCCCTTTGTGTTTTCTACATTCCCTATATCATTGTCGACGTGCCGAGTAACTGGCTTCTCAAGGTATGATATCCTCGCATTGCAATGTTTGGGTGGCAGCTGACAGTGCCGCAGTATGTCGGGGCCGGATACTACCTGCCTTTCCTTGTCGCAATCTGGGGCCTAATCAGTACCTGCACGGGATTTGTAACGACCTACACTGGGCTGCTGATAGTTCGAGCCTTCCTAGGTTTGGCTGAGGGTGGTATGCTTGGAGGTATGATAATATACCTTGCAATGTTCTACAGAAGACATCAACTGCTATACCGGATCACACTGTTCTACTGCGCAGCACCATTGTCGGGCGCTTTTGGTGGACTGCTTGCGACTGGTCTTGCCGAGATTCGTACCGCCAAGTACGATGGCTGGCCATTTATCTTCTTCGTCGAAGGAGCGATCACAGTACTAGCTGGTGTTGCGGCTGGATGCTTCCTCCCTCATACTCCCTCAGAATCCAAGTTTCTTGATCAGGAAGAGAAGCGTGCTGCAGTCGCTCGCATGAAGCTGGACAGCCATGGCTCAGACTCGGCTGATGAGGTCAAGCATGAAGAGTTCAGCTGGCACTGGGTTCGTCGTGCGTTCCTCAACTGGAATACCATGCTACTCTCTCTTAATTTCTTTGCCATCATCACACCAATCTACTCATACTCTCTCTTTCTGCCGTCGATCATCTCAGGACTGGGCTACAAGAGAGTCCAGGCACAACTGCTTACGGTACCACCGAATATCTCCGCCTTCCTCGTAGTGCTCATGACAGGATGGATTTCAGACAAGTATCGTGCTCGAGGACCCTTCATGCTTGTCGGGGTCACGGTATCGATCATTGGATACATCATGCTGATCTCCACGGGCCGACCATTGATTCAGTATGGTGGTACCTTCTTAGTCTCTGCTGGAGTGTTTCCCTGCTCACCTCTGGTTATGGGATGGCTGGCGAACAATCTTTCTCCACATTTCGTGCGAGCTACCGGGACAGGCGCTCAGATCATGTTCGCAAACATGGCAGCCTTTGTTGCGACATTCACCTATATCCAAGCTGATGCGTAGGTGAGCCCGGATCTGGTAGAATTGTATAATGCTGATAAACCCGTAGGCCAAGATACATTACCGGTCACGCCATCAACATTGGTATGCTTGGTCTCTCACTTGTCTGCTCAACCGTCTGCATCCTCTACTGTTCGTGGGAGAACCGTAAGCGTGCACGTGGTGGACGCGACTATCGTTTGGCAGAAGGCAACGGAGGCCAGCTCGGCTACCGTCACCCTGAGTATGTTCTCTTGCGAATAAGACTTGAATTGAAGCTGACTATCGCAGGTTCCGATATACCATTTAGGCTTTCGACCATCCAATATCTACATAGATTGAAGTTAATTCGACCCTGGACTGCCTCAAATAAGCATAAATCCTTGTCGTTTTCACCTTCATAAGCTTTCGTGATAGCATGTGTGGCATGCTTGGCATATGTGTGTAGCTTTACTTGTCGTGTTACTTCAAGCTGGTGGATCAGATGTTCACGGACCAGCCCGATAAGCAGTGAGCATACTTCGTATCCCAGCAAGCTCCAATCGCTTGGTGCATCTCCTATTAGCGTCTCAAGCAGGCGAGAACGAGAAGGTCGATCTCGAACAATGTTACACTGCTGCACCTACCTTCCTTTGGCGCACCTATCTAAGCGCCTCGTTTACCTCGCGGGCTACACTTGGCCGAGGTACACCGAACAAGATACTATTGATTCCATGAATACCCAAAGGAATGCTCGCGTGATCTGCATCTCGGCGTCGGATGCTCCATGAGCTTGACCGACTCAAGCCGGCGTAGTACCTGATGACCACCGCCTAGTGCAGATCAGGTCTTATCACACCACCCTCCTGTTCTGCAGAGCCAAGACAAGATGATAGCGAGGCGGAGGCTGCAGTGCCTGACATCCCTGACCGTTCTGTCACTGACAAGCTTCGGCTAGACCGTGTCATAGCGTGACGGTGCATTAGCGGAAGTGGTGACATTGTGGAGGAAATGCTTCGCATCCACTTAATCAAGCAAGTAGATTAAGCTTAGCAGTAGGGTTCCGGCTTGGCGCTTGGCGTGCTTGGACGACTCGTTTCACAATCAGCGGAGGCGCTTCATCGCCCGGGTCTTGTTGCCAAACTCTCGGCCACCTTCGACCCCTCTACCGTGATGGACGCGTGGCTGTTCTACTACACTTCTCGAACATTTCTAGAATATCTTCCGTTCTGTTTCAGCCTTGCAAGTATTCTTCACAACTGAGAGATGCCACTTACACGACAACCAACAATGGTGAAGGAAATCCGGGGAACGGTAGCAGTCAAGCACTCACCATAGTGCCCACTAGCTGAATTCGGAAGGTGAGCCTGTCGAGCGCTCAGCTACGCTTGTGTTGATACCAGAGAAGCTTCCCTCTATTCCACTTGACGGTCAGGAACGTCGGTCTCGCTAAGACGCCACCTTATCTCCAGGGTGGTCCTGCCCCATTTACTCTCCGGAGCATATCACGAGGGATCTGGGAGTCAAGCGATGGAATCCCTCTTTGTGTCTGCCTTTCTCCATTCGTCAAATGGTCAAACGCTTTGACAATAGGTCGGTAAGCACACCTTCAACCCTATCACTTGCTAGCGCTCGGGCTCTGTCTTTGATGCACCTGGCTCTAAAGGGAAGGTTCCGTGACTTTGCGATATAGTAGGTGGCGAGCTTTGCTCGCATCCATAGTCCAGGTCCAGGGCTAGGTCTTCACATTGTAAGTATATAACATGTCGGCTCCCTGCTGTTTGAAAGGGAGAAGTCACCCAGCAATTCCTCCGATCGTTTAGTATTTTCAACTCTTCTCTGTCTGCCTATCGATATGAGGGGCGTTCTCTTGGCCTCGCTGCTCGCAGCACCTTTCGTTCACGGTCATCCTCATGAGGTGCGCGCGCCGTTGGCTCGCAGGACCATCGACATCAATGCCTTCCGTCCTCCTTTGAAGGCCGCTTACACCGACTCAAAGTCGACCCCTGCTGATGTCAAGACTCAATCCCGCGTTGTTAGCACTTCTGGCATTGACTACGTCGACACTGCCACCCAACTCGTGCAAAAGACTGTGCCGGGTGCCACTTTCCGTGTAGTCGGCGACCACTACGTTGGAGACAATGGTGTTGCCCACATCAACTTCAAGCAGACCGCCAACGGCCTCGACATTGACAATGCTGATTTTAACGTCAATGTCCGTACCTTCTGAATCACTTTCTGCTTGGTACTATACATGCTAATAACCACATCCAGGTCAAGAATGGCAAAGTGTTCTCATTCGGAAACTCGTTCTACACAGGCTTGATTCCGTCTCCTGCTCCTATCGAGAAGCGAGAGCTTGGTCACCCGGTGGATGCTCTCAAGGGTGCTTCGGAAGTTCTTCAGCTCCCCGTCTCTGCCAATGCTGCCACTGCTGAGCCTCTTGCGGGTAAGGAGATCTACACCATCAAGGGTGCTTCGGGCGTCGAGAAAGACCCAGAGGCTCGTCTTGTGTACTTCCAGCAAGCCGATGGATCCCTGAGGCTCACCTGGAGAGTCGAGACCGACATTTCCGACTTGGACAATTGGCTGCTTACTTACGTCGATGCCCAGACCCTCAAGGACGTTGTCAGCGTTGTCGACTATTCGGCGGATGCTTCTTTCCAGGTGTAGTAAGTATCGTCGAGAGAGTGGTTCTGTTATGAGATCCTAACGTCGTATAGCCCCTGGGGAATCAACGACCCCACTGAAGGGTCCCGACAGGTTCTCACCAACCCATGGGACACTACTGCATCCGAGTTCGGCTGGCTGAGCACTGGCACTACAACATACACTACGACCCGCGGTAACAACGGCATTGCTCAGAACAATCCTTCCGGCGGTACCGCCTACTTGAACAACTACCGACCCACAAATGCCCAGTCTATCTTCCAGTACCCATACTCCACCACCACAGGAACCCCAGCAACATATGTTGATGCTGCCATTACCCAGCTGTTCTACACTGCAAACACATATCACGATCTCCTCCACACTCTTGGCTTCAACGAGAAGGCCGGCAACTTCGAGACCAACAACAACGGTCAAGGCGGTATTGGTAATGACGCTGTTATTCTCAACGTTCAGGATGGTTCTGGTACCAACAACGCCAACTTTGCCACTCCACCTGATGGACAGGTGCCCAGGGTGAGTACTTCCTTTTCCGGGGCAGGAATCAATCCTAATCGGTATAGATGCGCATGTACATCTGGACTGCACCAAACCCGGACCGTGACTGTGCCTTCGAGGCCGGTGTAGTCATCCACGAGTACACCCACGGCCGTAAGTACCTCTTTACACAACTAGCATCACTTCTCTTTTTTGAGATGCTTCTGCTCATTCCCCGCCCAAAACAGATCACTAATTTCCTCCAGTGTCCAACCGTCTCACCGGCGGTCCCGCCAATACCAACTGCCTCTCCGCCCTCGAATCCGGCGGCATGGGCGAAGGCTGGGGCGACTTCATGGCGACCGCCATCCGCCTCAAGGCCGGCGACACACGGGCAAAGAACTACCCCATGGGCGAGTGGGTGAACAACGGCGCCGGCATCCGCGCCTACCCCTACTCCACCAGCCTGACCACCAACCCCTTGACCTACACCAGCGCCAACGGTAAGCCGTCCTCTTCCATCTGAACTACCGAAACAGACCACTAACCCCCTCTCCTTCAGCCCTTAACGAAGTCCACAACATCGGCACAATCTGGGCAACCATGCTCTACGAAGTCCTGTGGAACCTCATCGACAAGTACGGCAAGAACGACGCGCCCAAGCCCACATTCAAGAACGGAGTCCCCACCGACGGAAAGTACCTCGCTATGAAACTTGTCATCGACGGCATGGCGCTGTGAGTATTCCCTTTCCCCTCCTCTGTGTTTGAGATACCTGGTCTGGATCAGTAGCTAACTCGCACCCCAGCCAACCCTGCAGCCCCAACTTCGTGCAGGCTCGTGATGCCATCCTCGATGCGGACACAGCACTCACTGGCGGCGCCAACCAGTGCGAGATCTGGAAGGGTTTCGCGAAGCGTGGGCTTGGGTCTGGTGCCAAGTATGGTACTACTAGGACTGCGTCGACTGTTGTCCCGAGTGGTGTTTGCTAGATTGTCATTATGAGGAAATGATAGAGAGGAGGGCTTGGTGTGAAAAGGTTTTCTGCCGTGTTTAGGGCGGAGACTAGCTTCTTGTAGATACTTCTTTCCCGGTCATGGGCCGGGGTAAATACTGAATATTGTTGAGAGATGGTTCACACGCTCTGAATGGTATGATGATAGAACAAAAATGTATCGTTAAAGTTCTTATAATTTTCCTGGATGCTATAGTAATTACGGAGACTCTCTAGGTCAATTTCGTCACAAGCTTGCCTTGGTTCGCACCAGCGAACTGCGAAGGTGATTAGCGGATATCAATGAGAAGACTTCGGGATGTGAGTGACTTACTAGCTTCAACCATGTCTGTGGGATGCTCTCGAATGGCGTCGGGACAACGGTCTCGCCCTCGTCGGAGATCTGGACCTTGCCTGCCTTCCAGCCCTCTACCAGGCGAGACGTGTACTCGCCAAAGTTGGCGGCGCCGTCGAAGACGATGAAACCTCTGATCTCTAGTCTGCTGGCTGTGGGGAGTGTTAGTACGGTATGCTGAGTACACATGACAGACTCTCAAAAGCATATTCTCAAAGACTCGGTGGTCGGGGACTTACAGATGACCTCGAACCAGTTCCTCACTGGCTCGGCGCCCTCTCCGGCGTTGTAGTTGGCGACTGCACCACATGCGGCGATACCTAGATTGTCGTCAGAGTCATTCATCATGGATAGGATTCATGAGCTGGCGTCGGCACGGCAGAGATAACATACGTCCATGGGTCTTCATCCTGGCCATCACAGCATCCAGAATGGGTGCGCCAACGTTGTCAAAATAGACATCAACATTGCCCTGGGTGGCCTCCTTGAGCTGCTTCCTCCAGTCCTTGTCCTTGTAGTTGATACACTTGTCGGCACCAATGCTCTCGACCCAGCGGCACTTCGAGTCGTTACCGGCGAGACCGACGACTAGCCAAGATTAGCAAAAAAAACATCCCCGTCAAAGATCACTTTCACGAACCCTTCTTCACACCAATCAAGTGCTTAGCAATCTGCACCACCAACGAACCCGTAGCGCCCGCCGCACCCGACACAACAATCAAGTCATCATCCTTGCTAGCCCTGACCACGGAAAGACCATAGAAAGCCGTCATCCCCGTCAGCCCCAGTGCACCAAGGTAATGCGTCTCACTCAGCCCCTCAACCTGCTTAAGCGGCGTGCACTGATCAGCAGGCAAAACGGCATACTCGGTCCAGCCCGCGGTGGCAACGACACTGTCGCCCTCCTTGAATTTAGACGAGGCAGACTTGAGGACGGTGCAAATGGCGCCGGCGCGCATGACCTCGCCGATCTGCACGGGAGGGACGTAGAGGCGCTCCGGGGCAGGGTGGTAGGAGATCCATCCGCGCTGGGCCGGGTCGTTGGAGAGGTAGCGGACTTTGAGCAGGACTTGGTTGTCTTTGAGTTCGGGGATGGGGTTGGTCACGAGCTTGAATTGCTCCGAGGGGTTCACTTCTGCCTTTGGGTGGGCGGCGAGGAGGAATTGCTTGGTTTGGGTGGGGAGGGACATTGTGGCTGATGGAGTTGGGGGTGAAGGTGTATGATGGGTTGTGAAGGGATGAGTATGAGTAAACGGATAGAGGGCTCTTGATAAATAAAGCGCTTGATGGACGTTGATCAGAGTTTACAGGTGAGGCCCCCACTATTGCGGCATCTCCGATAGATGTTTAGTAACCATGACTTTTCTTGGTTTTTGGTCCCAATTCTTCATCGATGATTTGGTAGCCGAGTATGTGATCGACTGTCAATTGGCACTGAGAATACACCCAAGTCTGTTCAGTTGCTACAACAAGCGGTGTATCTGAGCATAGTGGGCTGTAGAGCAGCAATGTTGATGATCTCATTGTGCTTTTTGCCCAGAGCTCGAGGAGGTGAAGTCAAAACCCGGGGAACCTCGGCCCAGGATGGACCCACTTTTCGACGACGTCTTAGTTCAGACAACTGACTGAACCGAGCATGCTTTCCAAAGCAGCAAGGTCGGGACAAATAGAAGCAGGTCATGTATCGAATGTGCTTGTATTGATCGACTCTATGTCGAAGCACTTTTATCCTACCGAGGAATGCGGAATGTTCTAAGATGACTTGCCAAATCTCTGCATCTCAGACCCTTCAACTGCTGGCAGCCACTAGCAACATCGATGACCAGGCTTGACCGAAGACGTGTAAGTTGCTTTCTCGATTTTTCTGTCCTTCTCGTCTTCGAGAAAGGCTTCCACCCATCTGTGGTGTACCCGGTAGTCTACCTTTCAACGAACTCCTTCTCCTTGTCGAGCTTCTTCCAGTCTCCGACATTCTGATGGCTAGGGGTCCTAGCAGTTGCTGCCAACGACTTGCTCTTCTTACTGGTCTCTTTCGGATCCTCACCAAACTGGCCTTCCTCCAGACTCTCGTAGCTGCCAGTCTCGGTCTGTTTCTTGGCTCCTTCTTCGGCGCCGTCTTCTCCGCCGTGGAGGCCGGTGTTCTCATCACCACTCTCCGGAGGAGTGCTCTTGGTTACTTCAGAGGCACTCTTGTCTAGTGTGGCCTCGCAGTCCCTGTTCTTGCTCAAGAGACTCGGTTCCTTGCACATCTCTGCTTCCTTCAAGCTTGCCTGATCACAAGTCTCAGTCTTGGTTGCTCCATCAGCGTGGACCTGCTTATCAATCTCCTTCGAGTCGCTGGCCTGATCTTCGAGATCAGTTTTGGTTGGGTTCTCGAATTCGGTTGATCCCCTGGACTGGGTAAATTCCTTGGCCTCAGTCGTCCCCATGGCCTTGATCACTTTCTCGGTCTTGTGCTCTGTGTGTCCATGCAAGTTGGGAATAGTCGGCTTCTTGACTTTCACACGAGTCGCGATGCCAGACTCGTCGTCAACGCTGTCATACATCATAGCGCGGAGCTTGGCGTGGATCTTCTCCCTGCAATAAGGGTTAGCAAGAGTCTACCAAAGTCGAGTCACAAGCCATACTTCTCCTTCCTGTCCGCAAGCCCGTCCTTGACCGCCTGTAGCTGCTCCACCAACCACGCCTTACGCTCCTTGGTGAGACCTTCCTTGCGTAGAAACTCGGTTCCGTTGAGCGCACCACTCACAGCGGCAGCGGCAGCAGCCACTTCCTCCTCATACGCCTCCACGCTGAAGTCCGAGGCGCTGACTGTGACAAAGATGAGCTTGGCTTTCGCGAAGTAGTACTGTGGGACGAAGCGGTCCTTGCGGTCCTTGAGGATTGGGGCAACGAGCTGGACCAGCTTCGTCTGTCTCCTCTCGCTGTGAGGCATCAGCTGGAAGTGCTTCCAGAGCTCTTCGGCCTTGGTGTGGAAGGCCTCGTAGTCGGGCTTGAGTGCCATGTTGCGGAGGATCGCGAGCCGAGACTCGAGGTCAGAGGACGAGATGCCGCAGGTGTGAATCGTCGATGGAGGCTAAAGAGGACCCTGCATAAGTGTTGGTAGGTATAGTCCGAAATCCAACAGGACTGCAAGAGGTAAAGTTCAACTTTTGGTGGAAGAGAAGTAGGGTGGTGTGAATGGTAGAAGGAAAGGTGGAAGACTAGCCTTGCGAATGTCCTATGCTGATGGATTCGGGCGAAAGGTAGGTGTATACCGGTATTGCGCTTTCACATGTCTGCACCGCTCCGCCATGCACTAAGCGAGACCTTCACCCTGCAGCATGGCAGGGGGCGGAGCGCGGTGGTTGGCCGAACCCGACCCAACATATACAGTGAGAGAAATTCGGGAGCTCGGGTTATAGGCTACGATACCATGATCCTTACCAGCACCGCAGATCATCCTGAATCTGGAGGACGAGACTGGCTGGAACGCGACAAAGAAGGCATTGTTCTTTGCTTTGTGGTGACCCCTCGTGACAACATCCTCTGCGGTGCCTTTGTCGAGTCCATGAATATCTACGTACCCTTCAAGAACATTTGAGCGTAAGATTACAAGTATGCAACGTGTGGGCCAGACGGCCGTGCTGACAAAGTCGAGTTAGAGGATCACTGTGGACTGTCAGCGAGGATGACAGCACAGCCTAGGACGTAGAAATTAGCAGCGAGGTGTATCTGCGCTCTGAACACAACCCCACTGGAAGACAAAACGCCAACGGCGATGGAATTACAGGCGATATTCTGGAGAGAATGAATGGTGATCTCACAGCGTTATTCACAATTTGACCGACAGCGACACGAGACAATTGCGTGAGAACACGAAGGAGAAAAGGTTTACAGTAATTCTGATCATTCATTGCTCATCTACATGGTCTATGCCACATATCGTGGATGCGTCTAATCGCTCTCACACTGGTATCATGCTTCTCATCCTCTAAATCCTATGACAAGTCAGTCAGCACACATCCTCACCTTCATCATCAATTGCACAAAACTTACCCAACACTACCGATCCTAGGAATCATGACCCTGAACTTGGGCAGTCTCTCAAACTTGGGCAGCTTCTCCATCTTCTCAGCCACCTTCTCGAAGAACCTGTCCGCGCGGTCACCGGCGCGAGGAGCCCAGACCGGCGCGGCGAACAGGATCGCAGCGGGCGCGGCCACGGCGCTGCCGAGCAGGGCTGCCTGCTGGGTGCCTGTGATGCGCATTGTGGGGACGGCGGCTGGGACGCTGCGGGGGACAGCGCGGATGGCGGTTGCGAACATCATTGTGGGGGTAAGAGTGGGTTTTGGTTGGGAAGTCAGGTGTGGGGTCGGTTGGTTTGATTGTGGAGTTTGTAGTTTGTTGAGTCGAACCAGCCGACTATGAAAGCGTTTGTGTTTGGAGTGGAGAGTGTAGAATTGTGCGTGAAGAGGAAAGCAAGATGGCACGGAGGGGCTGAGCTCGTTTTAAAGCATTCCGTACAGCAGGATCACATGCCCTGCAGCTCGCAACGTCAGCCAACGCAAGCGAAACATGGTGCCTGACGGGATTGAAAGGGCGAGGGCAGGGATGGAGGAGGGGACGGGTGGGTGATCGCCTTGATTGGCCCATGACGCGGGGCAGGCGCTAGCTCATGGGGTAATTCGTGGGGAAAGCGCGGGGGTGGGTGCTAAGATTGGAAATGAGTCGTAGTGGCGTTTCTGGACCTCTTGGTGTCTTTGAAGCATTGAAACGCTTCAATGTCTGTTTACTTGCTTAGTTTTACAGCATTACGATTCCATATGATGCCCGAAGCTATACAGTGTACTCTCAGGCTTGAATGGGCTCGCGGTCTGCGGTTGCAGGGATGGCGGCGACGTCCGACAGGACAGTCATACGACACTCGCGTCGCGGGCCGTTGTCTCGGAAAAGTACACGCTGACATTGCCAGTCCACTTTTGCAATCAATAGTATTGGGCATCTTTGAAAGAAGGCACCAACGTCTGAAAAGAAAATTCAACCTCTCCCGTGTTCGTCTTTGTCCTGCATTGACGTTCCAACCGCCGGAGCTAGGACATTGACGAATTTCGCCTGTGTTGAGTTAAAAAAACATTCCATCCTGTGATCGTCCAACTGCACTAGTGAGAGACCGCAACCCTTGTGTAGCTTCATGGTCCTCCGTTTCCATAACCTACCGAATACCTCGCAGGACTGGAGCCTGCCAGCCAAGAGTCTTCCATAAACCTCGATATCATCACTTCCCATCATCCCCTCCTCCCAATCCTTAAAGCCTACTCCCTCTCGGCCTCACAAATTCCCCCGTAGCCCTAGCACAAACCACCTCCTCCCCGTCACCCATCCCATAACTCCACCCCATCCCATCCCCCTGACTCCTCCTATTCCTCCACTGCACCACCTCGCCCACAAGCCTGACCTTCCTCCCCTCCCTCGCCTCCGTCCTGACCCTCACCGCCACGATCCCGGGCGTGTCCACCGGCTTCAAGAACCTCGTGTCCAGCCGACTCGTCATCAGCTCCAACCCCTCAGCCCACTCCCCTTCCTTCTTCCCCTCCGCCACTTCCCTGAAATGGCTCCTGTCCGCGTCAACGTTCAGCAGCACCCCCATTGCCTCGTCCAGCAAGGTCGCGACGATCCCGCCGTGTAGCACGTGCGGGAAGCCATTCAAGTCGTGCCCCAGCGCCACGAGGGTGGTGCATTCCGTGATGTGCGCCGCGTCACGGGCGGGAAGCGGGTGGAAGGCGAGGATGTGGCTTATTGTCCGCGGGGAAGAGAGCGTCAGGGCGAAGAGCGAGTCCTCTGTACTGCGCTTGGGGTGGCGGGAGGAGGGGAGGTGGAGGCATAGCGAGGGGGCGGAGAGGAGCGAGGAGGTCCACGGGTGGGACTGGAAGTAGCGGTGCGAGGAGGCGAAGGTGGAGACCGGGAGGTCGGGGGGGAGTGGGCGGGAGGCGGCGTCGTCGTTGCGGGCCATGATGGGCGAGGTGGGCATTGGTGGTGATTGGTGGGTTGGGACGGGTAGCTGGATGAGCGTGGCTGATTGGTTGGATCGGCGGCGCTGCTGTGGTTCACTGGCGGCGGGCTGCTGCCAGGCACGGTTGTGGTTGGCGGTGGTGGGAAAATGGAGAGACGAGGAGCAAGGCAGTTCGGGATGCAAAAATCGGGAGTTGATGTATGATTGCCAGAGGGCGGGAGGAGGGGTCAGTGCGGACTGGCGGTCAATCTCCGAGGCCGGCGGGCTGCATGGGACGAGTACTTAGGATTTGGTGATAGGAGTCTAGACGTTGAAATTGTCGCACACGTCGGTCACGACATTGATGGATGCGGCTTAATTGGGTGGTCGCTAGCTTCCATGTGTTTTCATGTGAATAACACGCTGGCCTTGTAACCAGAGGATGCTTGTGTTTGCGCCAGAACAATGGCCGGTGTACCGAGGTCTTTCGTCACCTTGCAACATCTTCAAATACTCGCTGGGAAAACTGAGACAACGAATCGTCTTCGAACATGTACATTGAATTTTGAGGGACTACTCTGCAGCATCTCCGCTTGCTCACACAAATTTACCTGACGGCATCTGCCTTCCTGTCCCGACTGCATCTTCAATAGACGATGGTGCCAGGACGACATCACTCAGCGCAAACACAGCCTCTAGATGTAGGAGGCCTCAACCAAGAAGCCAACAGTGAACTAGAGCAGCATTAGTAAAACATAAACTCAACAGCCTACATCGACAAACCCACCTTGGCATGCCTCAACACAGTCGGCCACTCCACAGTGGCATAGGCGTCGTTCGGCGAGTGAATATACGGGCTGCTAGTCCTGATCGGCTCATCACAGACATAAACTGCAGGAAAGCCCTGGTTGTAAGCGCTGGCATGATCGGAGCACCCGTAGCCACAGGTATCAGTGGTGTAGCTGCCACCTCCGTAAGCATTGATGACCTTCTTGGTGTAGGCATTAAGCGCCGTGTCAGAGTAGTCGTTGTAAATGCTGATCTTGCCGCTGGGAGAGTAACCCGCCATATCCTGGTTGAGGAAGGCCAGTACGGTCTTGCCGGTGGACTTGTAGTTGCGGTAGATGTCGCCTGAGCCGAGCAGGCCGCCCTCCTCGCCGGCGTAGAAGTGGAACTCGAGAGTATTCTTGGGTGCGTAGCCGTTGGACGCAAGGACTCGTAGGGCTTCGAGAATCACAACGATGCCACTGCCGTCGTCGTCCGCACCTGGACCACGGGCCGTTGTGCTGCCGCCAGTGGAGTCGAAGTGTGCACCGACAATGACCAGGTTGGGTGAGGTACCAGGGATGCGGGCAATGACAGATGGCTGGTTGAAGGAGTGCTTGAACTGGGTGACGACGATCTTAGAGTTGGCAGCAGCTACTGATTTGACCGTGTTGAACATCCACGTTCCGGCTTGCGTGCCGTACGAAGATGAGTAGTAGCGATTGTAGAAGTCGGTCATGGTCTTGAGCCACGACTGGGGGCCTGCGGTGGTTACCTTCGCGATCAGAGGGTTTGCCACTGTCTGACGGTTGACGGCCGCTGGGTAGGCTACTGCCGCTGCGCGCATCTGGCTTGCGTCCGGCTTCGTTGACATCCTTGTGAGGACTTCATTGTCGGTGATGTCGGTGATATCGATGAAGTGCTTGCCCTTGGCAACATAATCGACAATTTTCTCCTCGTCAGACACCCACTTGCCGGGGTCTTCCTCGGAGGTCTTGATCAGGCGCAAGCCTGCCTGAATCTTTGCGGCATTGTCGGCAGGGAAAGCAGTGACAAAGACTGCACAGGAAAGCAAAGAAACGATACAGGTATTGAAATGCATCTTGTGGGTATATGCAAACGAAGGAACCTACCAAAATTGAAGTCCGCCATGCTGACTGAACCGGTATTTGTACTGTCCTGTGAACAGCTGTGCAATATGGGAGTCGCCGATTTGCGTGCTCGCTATCGCATCCACGCGCCCAATGCTTGAGCGGAACTCCTCGCTCTTGGCAGCCAAGACAAATGGTTCTAGAGCCACGCTGGATGAGGCAGGACACTGGAAGGAGAAGATAAACCGCCTGCCAGTCAAGGGTCTTTGTGCCTGGCGTCGCCCGAGCTTAAACTTCGTAACTCACCTTAGCGCATGAAGATCTGCACTCGGGTAGATCACCAGGTCAATCATGGGAGATGTTGAGGGTTAGACGGACGTTTTCTCTACCTGCTGCTTCCCTCATCAATTGCAAACATCGGATGCGCTCTGTGACTGTATCTGCGAAGCACAAGCGTTGCTAAGCGACGTCGACCCAAGCCAAGTTTCGATTCTTGCATCCACGTCTCGTGGTGACTCGAATGGGAAGGTGAAATACCAAACTTGAGAGCTTGTTATCGTGAAGAAGCTGATTACATAAGCCTTCTACCTCCCGGCGTCTCTGTTGTACGTGGGCGTGGAATATCATCACGAAATATATTACATACGACATCAAGAGTTGGCTCGTCGGGGAGAGCAGAGTCTCTCTATACATATCTTCACAGTGTCTACTGCGATACTCGACCCACACAACATCGTCCATGCCTTTCTTACTCTCTCCCCTTCCACTTTTTCACAGCGTTCGAAAACATGTCCCTTGTCTGCACCCTACTCCCCAGCCTCGCACATAGCAAAAAAGCTCCGCTCAGCTTCCTATGCAAACTATACGTCTCCTCCGGCGGAGGCGCCAACCTCTCCCTGACCATGAGCCCAATCTTGCTCCTCACCCGATCCGTAATAGTCTGGTCCCTAAAATCATACACGCCACCCTCCGCGAGCTCCGCATCCTCCATGAACGGCTCCGCGAGCGTTAAAATACTGTCCACATGCGCCGTCAACATGGCTTTACTCTCCTGGCCTGTCAAATACCCAAGCTGGATACTCTTGTCCCTGCACATGTCGCGGTCCTTCTTGCTCGCAGCAATGAGGAGCTCTACGTACGGCTTTATAAATTCCTCGGGGTACTCTCTGCTCGCGCCAAAGTCGAGCAGTTCCAGCTTCTGGCTTTGGCGGTTGTATAGGAAGTTTGTCCAGTTCGGATCGGTCTGCATGAAGCGCCATTCCATCAGCTCGCGCAGACAGAGACGCAGGATCTGTGTTCCGATCCAGTCGCGTTCGGACTGGGAGAGGTCTCTGATCTTGGTCACTGCGGTGCCGCTCATGAATTCTGCGGTCAGCACTTCGGGTCCGCTGGCGTCGGTGAAGACTCTGGGCACGGTGAAGGTATCACGCTCGTCCTGACAGAGACTCGCAAAGCGTTGGCCGCATTGAGCTTCGCGAAGGTAATCGCATTCCCAAGCGAGCTCGGTTTTGGCGTTTGCGATGGTCTTGTCCAGGTAAAGTCCTTTCGGGAGCAGGCGAGAGGCGGTGAGGAGGAGAGAGAGATTGTTGAGATCTGAAGTGATCGAGTCCCGCACACCCGGGTATTGTACCTTTACAGCCACGGTTTCTCCAGAAGTAAGTACAGCTTTATGAACCTGGCCGATAGATGCAGCAGCGATTGGCACGTCGTCAAAAGACGAATACAGATCGCGCCAGTTATCACCGAGGTTGCTAGCAAGAACTTTGTCTCGTTGTGAGCGTGGCATGTAGTCTGCGCTGTCCTGTACTCGGGCCAACACAGCATTGATCGCAGGTGGCAGCATTTTCGAGTCCTGGAAGCTCATCATTTGGCCCAACTTAAGAGCAGCTCCTCTCATCCTTGAAAGCTTGTTGACCAGTCGATCCATGTTTGCCTCGCTGAGCATGATCGATCCATCAGCGCTGCCACCTGTGACTCGGCGAAACGTCTCGCCAACGGCGCCAAAGGCCATGCTGGTTGCCAGTCCACTGAATTGCCAGATGCGACCAAGTCTTGATGAGGGTACTCTGGATTCGTGTAGTTGGTGCTTTGAGACTGGCTCTTCTGCGGCAACGGCATCTTCAGTCTGTGTTCCCGTTAATCAACGAGCACAAAACAAGCATGTCATATCTTACCTTCTGCTGCTCTGCCTCAGCTGCCAATGAGTCTGCAAGGTCCTGAGTGTCCTTTGTCTCTGCATCTTCAGCTTTGTCTGGATTGAACACACGATCGGACTCGTCCCTCACAACATCACCTTCGCCCCATAACGGACCTGCATCCCATCGCTTTGCTGGTGCTGGTTCTGCTTGAGTGGCAGCCGAAGATGAAGTCTTTGCCACATCTTGACCACCTGCCTTTTGTCTCGAAGCATTCATGCGCTTCTCATACGCTTTGCGTCTGTCATCGCGCCCGCCGCTGTTCATGAGAGAGGCTACCTGAGGGCTGTGAAAGACGTTGAGGTCGACTCCTTCCGGTATGTCTGCATCGGTCATCGAGTCACGCTTCGCATCAGGCGATGGAGAGTAGTACACATCCTGGTTAATCTTCTGACCTTGAATCGTTTCACTTCCCTCGCTTATCTCGGCATTCTTGGGGATCTTCGATCGCGGCAGAGAAGATAAGGTGGTGGATGTGGTTCGAGGGCGATCGACAAACGTGTCGGGGCCTGTCGCTCCAGGCTCGTCCATAGCCGACTCCGAAGGTATCTGCATCTCTGAGAGCTGCTGTGCCTTCCTCGCTGCAAACGAAGGGTCTGGGATGGTAGACTCGCCAGACTCTCGGGGCTCCAATTCCGGTTCCGACTTGTGCTGCTGTGCTAGAGGTGACTTTCGAAGCTCAGGATCCGGTCGTTCTGCATAGGTGTCTTCGCCTCCAACCTCAGGACCTTTGCCAATTGGCGCCCCTTTTGGAGGTATACTGCCATCTGTGAGAGCATCTCGCTCGGCTTGCTTTTGCTCCACGTCAAGTTCTGCTTGCTGGTTGTGGGCCAGGGGATCTCGAGGAGCTTCTGTTACCCGCTCGCTCATGGTGTCTTTCCCTAGTGAACTCGGCGATCCTAGTGGTGAGCCTTGAGGTGGAATACTTCCATCCGGTAGAGGATAGCGCTTCGCCTTCTCTTGGGTGACGTCGATGCTTCCTTTCGGCTCCTCGTCTTGGACTGCATTGTCATCCGATCTCTTGTAGTGATGATCCTGCTCCAGTCCTCCTACCGGTCTCTCAGCTTTCGAGGATATCGTCGGCTCAGCATTAACAGTCGGAGTCGAAGATGTCGTGCTGTGTGCCTCACGTCCTGCACTCACACTGTACGCGGGCCCAGTCTCACTTAATCTCCTGGCAAGAGCGTATGCTGCGCCGGCTGTGACAGTGACTCGATCTGTTTGGCTCTTGACTGCTTTGGCAAGACTTGAGGTCTTTGAGAATGTGTCCAGTTGCTGTGACCGAATCGCAAAATGAGTCTTTGCTACCGAACGGAAAGCTCCATAGAGTCGCGCTGCATCCAGCAGCCTTTTGCCTGACATGACTGTGTGTATAATCCTCCAATTGCGCCAGTCTGAAATCTCATGTTGTGAATCGTTGTAATCGTGATCGTGTACTACGGTAATTCATTTGTCCTTTATGTTGGCGTTCTGGTCGAGTCCATTGCTGTAGAGGCAGCTTGCGGTGGAAAGATTTGAGCATGTCGTCACCGCGGCTAGCCGAGTGATGCTCCATCTCGTATAGTCGTACCTCTTCTAGTCGCTCGACATACAATGATATATGCAAATGCGAAAACATCATCATTGTAGGCGAATACTTCTGTAATAATGACTTCATGTGCATCTTGGTAGCTTATCATCTCCATAGAACAGAGTGCCACGATGAGGATAGCTACACTGCAGCTCGCCTCTAGACTTGGCGAACGAGATGTCAATATTGCACAAGCGGATCGACTACTCTCACAAAAAGATCTCTCGAACATCGACCTTCTTGTGCTGCCTGAGATGGCCTTCTCAGGTAGGTGTCTTTCGACCGATACCCAACAATTCCACGTCTGATCAAAGGTAGGTTATTCATTCACTTCTTTGGAATCTATAACTCCCTTACTCGAGCCCACATCAGCTGGCCCCTCTACTCTCTGGGCACAAGTCACAGCTCGTCGACTTCAATGCTATGTATGTGTCGGCTACCCCGAAAGTTGCACGGTAGAGCCCAGCAAGAACTACAACTCTCTTGTGACAGTGTCTCCCACTGGCCAAGTCATAGCACATTACCGCAAGTCCTTCCTCTACTACACAGACGAGACATGGGCCGCGGAAGGGTCTGGCTTTCTCTTCATGGAGATTGATGGGTTCAATGAGTTTAGCAAAGTTGCCATGGGAATCTGTATGGACATCAATCCTTACCGTTTTCAGACTGAGTGGGAGAAGTACGAGTTTGCGACACATTGCGCGACAAATGAAGCGAATTTGGTCATACTAAGCACGGCGTGGCTGACGAGTCTGACGCCGGAGGAGTTGTTAGAGGAGAAGGAGAATCCAGACCTTGACACGCTCAATTACTGGGTAGCTAGATTCAAGCCGTTGCTCGAAAGGATGGGGAGGGAGGAGGTGGTGATGGTGTTCGCAAACCGATGTGGTCTAGAGCCAGGGCAGGTTGCGGGCGTGACAAGAGGTGTGGATGAGGAGGGGAAAAGTGTGGTAGGGTACGCGGGGACGAGCTGCGTCATGGGCGTCAAGGATGGCTCGCTAAGGATCTGGGAAATGCTAGGAAGGGCCGTGGAGGATATTCTGATCGTTGACACCGACAGATCCCCGAGGTATGAGTTGAGAAGAAGGTCATCCGAGTGACGCGACATGAGACAGTACTGCAACTAAATGCAAGATACCCAGTACAGACAGTCTGTTGATCAAAGTTTCATTCATAGTCCTTTTGCGAACGCCTTATGATCATGCCGCACTCTTCTCCCTCCGGCGTCTTCACATCAGCCTTGGAGTTCAGTGCCAAATTCCCCACCACATTCCCATAGCATCGGTGTGAGCATCCCTCGAGTGTTTGTATCGTGGTGTAGTCTCAAGCCGATTGGTCGCACGTGCAAGAAAATGAGATGTCGGCCGGGGCGAATCGTCTAGATACCAATGCGAGTCTTCCTCCAGTGCCTTCTCTTCGCGTTGTAGCGAATCTGTGCATGTTAGTGTTCAATTCCAGCGAAGTCTCCAGAACCAATTCGTACGGTATTGCCAGTCCTAAGGCGGATCCATTGTGGGATAGGACGATTCTGCTTCTGAGCCTTTGCAAGCTTTTGCTTGGTGCGGAATGACTTGTGGGACTGTCGATGGGTCAGCTGCACTGATCGGAGGTCGCAGCAATGCTTCATGAGCGTGCTCTATGAAGCGCTTGAATGGTACTCACAGGCATCTTGAGTTGTGTTCAAGACGTCTTTGTCGTGTTGTCGTTGGTCGTGAAGTTCGGTGATGTCGTCGCACAACCAAATTCTGCGGAGGTTCGTGGGTTGCTTACATAACCAATTTTTTTGGTAAACCTTGGCATCTGCGGGACCCTCGACGCTTTGACTTCAACTTTATTTGGTACTTGGAGCCGCATCCACCTCGTCCTTTACCACAGCCTCACCTAAAGCGATAGGCGCGCACGAAATGGGAAAGGCAGAAGTAGGCAGCTCAAAATGGCTGTCCAAAAACATGAAGTCGAAGGGCCTGCAACGCCTACGATGGTTCTGTCAGGTCTGCGAAAGGCAAATGCGAGACGAGAACGGCTTCAAGCAACACTGTCTGTCGGAAGCGCATAACCGAAACATGCAAGTTGTTGGCGAGGATAGTCGCAAGTTCATCGCGCAATACTCAGACCAGTTCAAAAAAGATTTTCTACGATTATTACGAACCGCCCATGGCGAAAAGAAGGTCCATGCCAACCATTTCTACCAGGAGTACATTGCCGACAAGAATCACACACACATGAACGCAACGAGATGGCCAAGCTTGACCGAGTTCGTCAAATATCTGGGTCGAGAGGGAATATGCCGAGTGGAGGAAGGCGAGCGTGGACTGGAGATTGCTTGGGTCGACGACAGCCCAGAAGCGCTGAGACGGCGAGAAGCTGTGTTGAAGAAAGATCGGATGGAAAAGGGCGATGAAGAACGGCAGGCGCGTATGCTGGAGGCACAGATCAAGCGCGCCCAAGAGCAGAAGAAAGATCTGGGCTTTCCTACAAGTGCTGAAGAATCGGTTTTTGAAAGGAAAGACGAAATCCCGATCAGTATTAGTCTTGGGCTAGGATCCATCGCCAAGAAGGGGGAGAGCCCAAAGAGGGAGGATGCCCCCATCGTCAACTCAGAGAAAGAGGCTACGAACGACACGTCGAAAGAGATCGTGAATACGAAGACGAATGCTCACGCGGAAGCCGAGAAATCGGAAGAACCGAAGCCCATTCCAATCAGTCTTGGCGGCGCTGCCACCAAATCCAAACCAGTGAACGTCTTCTCGTCTAAAGCGAATCCTCTCAAACAAAAAAAGACCGCCGTAATCGAGCAGCCGAAGAAGATGACTGAGTTGGAGAGAGTCATGCTCAGGGACAAGGAAGAGCAAGAGCGAAAGCGAGGACGAACTAATGCAAGTGAAGGTGGATCAAGCAAGCGCGTCAAGCTTTGATCAAAGCAGGTTGTTGTTTTGTTGTTAGCAAGGCGTTGGAGGTTTAGTGAATCAATCGAAAGCCACCTGTATACATTACGAACGACATGGGTATCTCGCATGAATAATGAATCAAAGACCATCGGAATCTGCATCACCTGCCATCGTCTGCTCGTAGAGTGACCGCTTCCCTTCTGGTGAAGGACCCTGCAAAGTCAACTTCGGAAGGGCTGATAGCTTCATGCGATCTTGTTTGATCGGCTTTTCTGGTTGGACTGTGGTGTCTGGTCTCTCAACTAGAGGTTCCGCCAGCGCTGTGACACTCAACTTCTCTGCCTTTCGTCGTCGTGCTTGTCGGTGCTCCTTCGCTGTTGGTCCTCCGCCTGCTCGGCTTGGCCTGAGGCCCAGCGAGCTGACCAGGAATGCAAAGAGTGTATGGATGAGCAGACCGGCTGTTATGCCTACTAGTCCACCTACGCCAAGATAGATGTAGATTGTCTGCGGAAGTTAATAGTGATCACGTATTTTGATGAGAATCGACTAACCTCAAACCGCTTGATGAGATCTATGGGCAGGACTGCCAATTGTGAAAGAAACACACCAACAAATATCGCTGGTTGAATCAAAAAAAGGATGACAGAGTAGACTGGGTGTACGAAGAACAGAATAATGGCCAGCACTGCCTGAATGAGAAAATAGGCGATCCAGTAGAGAGGATAAAGAATCCAGTACAGAATTGTGAGTGTGAGAGCCACATACGGTGTCATGGCCTCAAGAATGGTCTCGCAGCTTCCATGCTAGGAGTCGTGGAATAACCGACAGAAAGCTGGTATTCGGTGAAGATATAATGTGGTCGGAGAATTGCATGTTGATATGGAGATGGCCGACATGACGGAGATGGGGGTCGCGAGAATGACGGTCTTGGCGCTATGCGGGCGGGTCCCTTGGTCCCACCCCTCTGCACCGTCATGTCCTGTGTTCAAACTTCCAGTCCAATCACTCGCTGACCCATGCTGTTGCTGGAATGTTCAGTCTTTCCTCTGATGGTGACACAAGACTACTGAATGCCTGACAGTGATTGGATCAGCTTATTTTGCGTCCAAAAATGGGCAACAGCCCCTCAACGTCGCAGAAGCAAGCACCCGCGGGGCACTCAAAGTCAAACGACGTACCACAAAGGCGAGAACCAAAAAGACGTGAGAGTGTTCATGCACTGCCAACTTCAAAGGCGACCCCGGCGCCTCCATCCGCGAGTCTCTCGACCGCAGTAGCTGTTCCCACTGCAAGCTCTCCCACGCAGGCACGCGACCTCCGACCCTCGCATTCCCGACAGCGCTCTGCGACGATCGCAACACCTCATCTGAAGCCACAAGATCAGTTAGAAAAAGTCATGGGTAACGATACATCAAAGCCGAAGCGTGCGACTTCGAGATCCAGTAGCTCGCGCACACCTCCCCCACCACCACCCGAGTTGCAAACAACCTCGCCTGCCGAAAAGGCAGTAGGCACGCCTGTAGACGACTCTGAGCCTGTCTTTGATCCATCACCACTCGACCCGACTGCTCCACCCTCTGAGGCATACAATCTGCCTGTCGCGACATACAATCGACCACCCCGCCTTCCGCTGCCCATAGACGAGGAAAATCTTGCGCCAGGATCACCCATCCTATCGCCCGTTGACGAGAAGGCCGATCAGCTGCCACCAGTGGATGGCTTAGACAATGAGGCAGATTATGGAATCAACCGTAGGACGAGTGTGGTCAGCAGCAATCAGGATGAGGAAGACGATGGAGAAGAATTTGCGGCAATCGACCCCAATGCACCCAAGACCAACTACGTGATAGAATGGAAGTCCCCGAAGCCAGGAGAAAGGGTTTATGTGACGGGTACCTTTGTCAATTGGGAAAGGAAATATCGTCTCCATGCAAAGTAAGTTATTAGCGGTCTCAGCGCATGATTGCATCGATTAATCTCCACAGTGGCCCATCCAAGACACCAGGCGCATTGTCGACAACGATCCAGCTCCCCGCAGGCACCCACCATATCAAATTCCTGGTCAACAACGATATGCAAACTTCGCAAGATATGCCCACGACAGTAGACTACGGAAACATCTTGGTCAATTATATCAAGATCAATCAGGACGACTTGCCCCAGCCTGTTGCAGTGCCGGCCGCACCATCTAAACCTATGGACATCCGTACCAAGCAAGCGACCGAAGCAGCATCTCCGGTCAAGGTTTCATCACCGGCGACCAAGGCTGTAGGCACATCATCACCATCACAGACACCTGCTAGAGCATCCCCTCGGTCGGCGAAAACCCCACCAGTCCGCAAGTCCGCCCCGAAGCAGTACACAAATGAGATCCCCCAGTACCTCATCGATCTTGACACCTGGCCACCTCCGACAGATTCACCAGACTCGAGTCCTGATACATCTTCAACCAACTCGACATATCAGCGCGCCATGGCCGCAGCTCAAGCCCAGCCAGCGCCTCCGTCTTTGCCCTTGTTCCTCAACAAATCAATCTTGAACGCTGCCACTCCCTTGAAGGATGATGCCAGTGTCCTTGTCCTGCCGAATCATACAGTCCTGAACCATCTGGCGACCACGAATATCAAGCAGGGAGTGCTCGCCACCAGTGCCACTACCAGGTACAAGACAAGGGTATGTTGCAAATAAAGAAGCAAAGCAATTCAGCACTGACATTTACCAGTTCCTTACAACGATCATGTACAAGCCTCGCAGCGACGAAGATTGAGTCAAACCAGCGCAGCAGAAACACGATTCAGAAAGTCCGAAAGACTTTGCGCCGCCTTTCGGTTTGAGCGTGTAAGCATCAATAGAGCATATGCGCGACCATGGCGAGATCCAGTAGACAGAGAGGATCTGCACTTACTTCGAAGGACCGAGAGGTCCCATCAGACAGGCGGTCATCACAAGAAGCGCAAATCATGCGCTAAGAGATTACGAGATCAAGCAGTATACCCTTCGTAGCTACGTAGCGTGCCAATCAAGGCACTGCGAAATCGAGAAGAACTTTCAATCCATCTCCTTCCTTCTCATACTCAGATCCGCTCTCAACGCAGTGCGGTACCGAGTGTGCAGAAGGGAGGTGCACCACTTTGCATCCTCTCCATGGACATTTGCTCTACGACAAGCAAGTACGTAACACCGTGTTGCTCATGTCGACTCCTCTTTGTATACTTGCGGACTGAACAAAGAGCAATGGTACATGTGGACCAACCCCTCGCCCAACAATGAACGGTGCAAATCGCCCTGCATGCCTCGCGGGTGGGGCTTTGCATCTGGGTCACAACTTCCTAGGAAGGTCCAAGCTGCTGCTGCGTTGAGGCAGCTCCAAACATGGAGATCACCATAGCATCAACCTGGCCGACCCTTCAGGCCTGCCCGACCCGGAACATGTCGATGTTAAAGCTGGCCAGGCCGATTCCTTTGGCGAGGCTGCCCGCCTCGCTCCTGGCACCCGACTCTCTGTGCTCGCCTAGCGGTGGCCACTCACCCGGGTCAGCACACCTCCGCTGCTGTGGATGCGCTGCTTCGATTCTCGCAACAAGCCGACTTCAGCACACCGCGCACCGACAATCGTTTGGCTTTCATTGTTCACCCTGCTAGGATGAGGAAGGCAGCCCTCTCAGGGAAGGCGCAAGACGCCGAGGAGAGGGTGTCGACGGGGTAAAGGAAGTGGTGGCGGCAGAGTCATGGGTAATGCTGGCAGAGATGGTGGAAGAGATAGTCGCGGAGAGACCATGGGCAGCGGTGGCAGATATGGTGAAGAAAATGGTGGCGGAGACGACATGAGAAGCTGCAGCGAAGGCGGCATGAAGAGTGATGAGCTTGTTAATAGCAGATGTAGCCGCAGAGGCGGTGGGTGAAAAGGTTGCTCAGTTGCTCGAGGAAGGGATAGCGCAAGAGAATGGCTCTACAGCTCGCAAAGCGGTGGGGAAAGTGTCCCAAGCTACGTACGGGTGGAAATGTTCACCGCATGGTCGTGAAGTTGCAGGACCACAGATACCCTACTCGTTTGCCGGACTACGTGCTTCCTCCAGTGATGGCAGATGCAGCAGAGTACTTGAGTGACAAGAAAAAGTGCTCAAGTGCGTACTATAATCGAACAGAAGTGTTGGACACTTCCGAGGGTAGTGGTCACGGGAATCCCTTGGAGATGATGGACTGTAAGTATCATTCTCAACAGCTGGGCTATGTCAAGATCTACTCTGTCTCCTCCGCCGAGAGCTCATCCCACGCCTTCTGCCTTGCGACCTCGCCAATAAAGCGGTTGGCATCTTGGACTCGATGGCCCACGCACCTCCTATCTCCCCTCAACTTCTGCGACACCGCCTTCTTCATCCTCCTCACCTCCGCCTTCGAACGAGATACCGGAAGTGCTCCACGCGCTGGTCCTGGTAGTCCATCCAGGGCACCCGTCGTCTGAGGCAGGATCTCCCCGAGCATCTTGCCTTGTCCAGAAATCATCCGGATGGCGCAATCACTGTTGCAGCTGTGAGACATCTGCAACAGCTGGTCGGAGACTCGGATCCTGCGTAAGTCTCTGATCGGAAGCCCTCCGTCCGGCAGGCGTCCATGCAGCTCGACTGAGGCCCTCAGTATCATCCTGTTGATCCGGTTGTACCATCCTTGTGGTCCAGTGCGTTCAGGGTCAGACACACTTTGGCGCTGGATTTGTCCTCTTGGGCCGCCGACGTCGGTCTCGAGTCCTGTGGCTCCGTGAAGCAGGAATACATCGTGGGAGATTGTGTGAAAGTGAAGGCAAAGCGAGGCGAGGCGGGGAGGTGCATTTCGTCCTTGGGATGATAGGCTCGCCGTTTCGGGGTGCCAGATCTGCCTGTCATCGATCTCGTGTGGCTTCGCCCAACCGGTGGTGGGTCCCTCGGGCGTGAGAGTGTGAGTGGGTTGTCCTTTTCCGTTGAGTCTGCACGCTGTGACAAGCAGGAACTTGATGATGATCTTGTTGTCTCTGATTTGCGTCCATCTCTGGATCATAGAAGGGAGAAGGATACCAACAGTCTGGTCTTGACAGAGGTCCGGCGTGAACGCTGTGGTGAGGCTCAGCTCGACTCTCGTACATCCAATACATTCCTCCTGGATTTCTTTGCAGGTGCTCATCAAAGCTGGCAGCCTGATAATGCAGAAGCGACATTCAACCACAAGCAGATCTTGAAGCACATATTTCCAGATCGTGTACCTGGTCTCTGTGGCTAGCTTGCTAATGTGACAGTCGGGATTATTTAATCCGGTATACAGAACTGATGTCGCGTCCATCGAGAAGACCGATTGTTGGAAGAGAAGGATTCGATTGAACTTTGTGAGGTTGTGAGGCCGTGAGGCGGTAAGAGGTGTCGAAGGGGAGTGCTTCGTTGTGTTATCAGCGCCGAGAATCACAAGTTTGGGTGGCGCTGCTCCATGTGCGGCTAACCGGTCGGAGATCTTGCCTGTAAGTGTTCCCCTGAACGCAATGCTCATGCGTATGCAAGGACCGGGGAATTTGTCTGATCAATTCGTTAGGGTGATGAGTAGCTATTATGAGGGAAGTCGTCCGCTTCCTATTCCGGGCAATCGCTGCTTCAAAAAGCGAGAACATCGATCACAGGTTCAGGCAGAGCACTGCTCTTTCAGACGTGTAGACCATCCTACGGCAAACACGAAGAGCCCTGTTCACTAGTATCGTCGGACTATACCTGACTATATCGCACCCGAGATTATTTCTTCTATCGGACAGACCACTGTATGTTCAACTTGCCATCAGCTCGTCTGCATCGTAGGGTAATACGATGCACGATGCATTACCCAAAACGTTGTCCAATCTAGCGAGCAGGTTGTTGCATACTCCACGCCAGGATTTTTATCTACCAGAATGGCCATTTCCTCACACAAATATCTACGCACGAGCCAGTCCGCTGTTTTAAGGACCTCATTGCATGGCCCATCGACCTACCATCTTTCTGCAGCAATGGCGAGGCTTTTGCCTTGATCATTGGCCATGGACTTGCGTGATCTATGAGCAAGGTAAGTGAGTGTCCACTCATGCGGGTATCAAGTTGACAGAAAGGCCAGATCATCCCATATGCAATACCTCAGGGACTTGCCAGCCGTGATCTCCAGGCTATCGCGCAACTGATCAGCCAATAGATCGTTCAGATGATCGTTTGGGATGGCTTTGTACTCTCCTCAATGCCTCTTTTGCACTATCATAGGGTAGAAACAGCTGGACGCGTCAGTAAGAGACCTTTGGTATGATGTGCAAACCGTCATCAATGGCTCTTCACTCGCCAAAGCAGAAGGATGTGCTGTCTAGTATTCATTCAAGAAGTTCTGTCGGAATGCGGATCTCGGCGAGCTGGCGGATAGGCAGACCTTTGTCGAGGAGATGCCAACCCGCCGTCAAACGTTCTGTGAACGCGCGGACACGACCGCGAAGCTCGCCTCGATCACCTGACCAGTTCTGACAGGTTGCGATGATCTCCCCTCCACTCGGCATCACTTTGACACTACGTTCGCCAGTCGAGGCATCCTTGGTGACGCTCCTGTATACGTGTGCCGTCCATTCCGGCGGCAAGCGGCCCACGACAACCTGGTAGCCCCATTCTCCGCATGACGCTGAAATTGAAACGCCTGCCTTGCTGTCGCCAATTGTCTTGGCCTGCTTGAAAACAAGACGTTCTGGTAGTACCGAGTGCGTATCAGTCTCTTTGTTCGTATTCGGAGCACGGACTGAGAAGTTGTGAATGTGAATGTTGGGTGAGATTTTCATCCATTTGGTGAGAAGTTCGGGGATGCAGAGGCCAAAGGACGCGTCGATTTCTGAGTTTGAGGTGACTGCGGTCATGGCTGATATTCGAAGGTCTCCATATTGCAAGGCTTCATCGCGAATGGCCCTCGAGGTTCTCAGAATAGCAGGATACCGGCTCCCTTGCAGACGAATGGCCACCGGTTTGGGGTCATTTCGGACGACAAGCTTCCATACTTTGGCTCTCATCTCGAGGGGAAGGATCTGCAGATCTCCTAGAGGGCCATTGGCGATACGTGCTGCTCCGTCGTCAGTAAGATGGATGACAATAATCCTGCTGGTCTACTCACGAGAATGCGACGACGGCGAGGTGTTACGGACAGCTTCCTCAAGGGACGAGCTCAATAAGATCGGAGCTGCTGCCATGGTATATGAGATTGTCGGCTAGTATGGACTGTTGCAAACAAAGCGATAAGATGGAACAAGGAAAGTGGTGGTATGTTGTGTTGACGATGAGGACTACAAAGAGGCGAAAAGTGGTGGCATCAAAGCTCCTCAATCATATCACACCTACTGCCAGAATAGTCTAGCTGCCCGGTCGATTACATCACCCACCAACCCCGTCGACAAGGTAAACACACCTCGTTCACACTACTTCTTTCGCCAGACCTTTTCAGCACACTATCTGAACGAACTCATTTCCTTGACCTCATGCGATACCGCTATAGGTCTTCGCAAGCATAGCACTCAGGACGCGACAAAGGACAGACTGCGAGCTTCTGGTTGAGCTACACAATCTCAATGATGCACCGGAACTAGTCGACAGCAGCTCATAGCATTCGTGTCCGACATCTCGACTATCACAGCAGGTAAGTCGAATCACATTCACCTATTATGTCGCGAGATTTTCATTAACCATCATCAGACCCTACCAACGTTCAACGGGCAACCATCGCGTCCTCGTTCTGCACTTCGTATTGTGTGATCCGATATCAAGCTCAAAGCGTCACATTCACGACTCTGCCAATCACCAACGACGTACCGAGTACAACAGGTCCAACCTTTTCGGCCTCAAGACCCTAGAGATTGCTTTTCTGAGCTCAGTACACGAATCCTCACTCCGTAAAGACCGTACCTACTGCTCCTTTCTCTTTTTGAACTCTCCGAATCTACCTTCAGACGCGTTCAATCAAGGCAACGCCCCTTATCTCTCACGAATAACATCAGAGCATCTTTACTGGAATTGTGAGCTTCTAAAACCCGACCGACACAATTCACCATCAACAAACAATCGAAACCCCTTCCAAATGTCTGAAACCAGGATCAAGGCTGTCCAGAAGTCGCCCCTCGGCAAAATCCCTGCTGAGATTAGGAACAAGATATACAGGCTGGTGTTCGACTCAGCGATCGTGCACGTCAAGCATGTCAGGACCCCTGGGATACTTCGCGTGTGTCACTTGATCCGAACTGAGGCGCTCCCGATCCTCTTCAACAACGCGCTCTTCGTCATCAACGTTGATGGCGCCTCTGGTCTCACCTTCGACAAAGAACAGCTTGAGACAGACTCTTTCGCGTTCTGGAGTGAGCTTCCAGCCGATACCCACTTTATCAAGCGCGCTGTGTCATTTGATACATTCCAGTCACCGTACCATGTGCAGCCAGAGGAACACATCGAAGCAGCACACCCAGAGTACACCAACCACCTTTCCTACAAAGACGACTACTCTCATCTCTACGTCTTCGAACTGGGAAAGAACCCAAAGGTTCGCCACCGCATCAAGCCCTGCCCGATCTGCGATGGCCCGCTCTCCGACTACATGTACGCCGACAGGCTCAACAAGCATCTCGAAAAGGGCACCGTCCAGTACCACAAGTGGGCGGACGAGCACAAAGCCCACGTGCAAGAAGCCGATCGCCTTCTGGCGCTCGAGCCCTACCACAGTGGCTTGGATGTCACGAAGCTCGAGCAGTTCAAACTGACGACTGACATGGTCCATGCCATGGAGGGGGCCGAAGACGCGGAAGAGTACATTGACTGGGAGATTGGCTGCGAGGAGCTCGAGGAGGAATGGGACAGGGAGAAGAAGCAGCGTGAGGAGGATGAGGTGATGTGGGGAGAGAGGATGGTGAGGCTGAGGAGGCAGTGGGAGGAGTTGGATAGGTTTCTCTACCCAGAAACTGAGGATGAGCCATAGTCCGGAAGAAGGGCAGGACAGGCGGAAACTGGACAATGCAAGATCGTGGAGGGTGCAGAGCTTTGAGGACTTTCCTTTGAGACTATGTAGAAATTGAAATGCAATGCAGTCTCTCCTCTACTCATCTGTAGCAGTCCAAACCACCGTGGACCAGTCCGGGGCGAGCAAGGACCGAGCTTATGAACATCTCATACATACTTCTCGCGACCAAAGCATGAAGCGGGAATACTGAGCTGCATGAGTTTCGTGATCGTGATGCCCGTCCCTTCTCCATACAGTTCATCCACTAAACGCTCCATCTCCACCCTTAGGGCACCTCCACTCGCCACTCGCTTTTTATGATGCAACGTCACATTGACCTGTCTATAGCGGAAGTGCGACTGATGAACACGGCTGGGTCCGAACCTCTTCAGACTATTCCAAAACTCCCCCGATGCACTGGCTTTGGCCGAGCCCTCGAAATCGATTACGAGGTTCCTCAACTTTGTGCATCGCATCTTGTCTTTGGTTCCGTCACTGCCTGCAATACAGTCAATACAGCGAGCAGCGATACGTCGGATACGGAGGTTGGATATCTTGTACTGAGGAGCCTCAGAAGCCAGAGCCGTCCATCGAGAGAAGTTCTGCCGGTGGTGAGTCAGGGTGAAGTCCTTATTGTGGTTGATATGGCGGTATACGAAGGCGGTGAATCTGGCTGTAGAGAGGGAGACGAAGAGTCCTGCTTTCCGGATGGAAGAGGAGGCTCCAAGGATTGCTGGGAAGGGCGACAAGTGAATGAGGTACCGAGTGCGCTCCGAGGAGACGTATTCAAGGAGGATCATGCGACGCACCTCGACAGGAAGGTTCTCCCAACCCGCTGATGCTGATGCAGGCTCGACTTCATGGCTGGGTGTGACAAGTTGATGGCCGTCTTCACTGTATAGAGCGAGTGATATGCGCTCCTTGGATAGACTGGAGGATGGGTGGCGTTTGCGAAAGCACTTTTGGGCAAAAGGGACTGCGGTCGCCGACATCTCGTCGCTTTTGTTCGTGCCTGGTCTCAGTGTCTTGATGATTCTGATGACGCATAGCGCTAGGTGATTCACCGACAATAGTGCGCGATGTTGTAGAATGAGGAAAGAGAATTGTGCCGCATGTGAAGAGGTGAAAGGTACTGGTTACCCAGGCAGCATGTGATAGTCGCTGCCGTGAAATACATGCCCAAGCAAGTCGGACAAGCAGACTGTTGACCGGGTGCTTAGCTGAAGAGGCGCGAACAGATTTCAGCAGCGGAACCTGTGGCGCAACCAAGATCACGCTTTCATGACTTGGATTCAAGTATCATTCGTTGCCTGTAATAGACAATACAGAATAAGCCTTGTGCAAAGTGAACGTCTTATCCGAGCAAGAGGTTCTATTGCGACGTGCACCTTCTAAAGCGTGCAATGGTCGGTTGAGTACTACCAGCATCGAGCATCCGTTTTCCATGTTGTCCTACGATTGCCAAGGCGGAGAGGTTCTGGCCGTCCCATGTGATCGAAGGTCCATGCATGTGAAGCTGTTCCCATCACTGAACGGACGGCTCGTGCGCTTTCAACAGCGAAATAGCTCCAGTATTTAATCCTCCCACCTCAGCTCACCACTTTCACCCCTCGCATCACCTTCTGTTCCATTCACATCACTGTCGCGACCTGCTTTCCCCCCTCAGATCAACAAGCTATACCAGGTCCAACTGAGTCCTAACACTCCAAAATGTCAGACACTGAACAGCCTATGACCCCCAGTGGCTCTGCCACAGCAGCACAGCCTGCGACCGAGGTGAAATTCACCGAAAAAGAGGACCGTGTTCTCAAGGTCGTCTTCCAATGCATGAGGACTGTGCCCGAGGTCAGTTCTTGTCAGCCCAACTTCGGGACTCCAATGCTGATGTACGCAGGTCGACATGAAGAAGTTGACTGAGCTCGCTGGCTTCAACACCGAAAAGACCTGCTCCAACACTTGGGGTGTCATCAAGAAGAAGCTCGCCGCGATAGCCGAGCAGAACGGTAAGTACAGCCGGTGACCAGCTTTCACATACCAAATTGCTGACATCTACAGGTGGCTCTCTAGCCACTACACCAAAGAGCAAGAAAGGCGCCACTCCCAAGAAGCGTAGCAAGATTGGGGAAGACGGCGAAGACAACGGCGACGGCGACGGCGACTCTCCAACCAAGAAGCCACGCAAGACTCCGGCCAAGAAGAGCAAGGTCAAGGCTGAGGAGACTGATGACGAAGACGCTGCTGAAGGCGCTAGCCCCGGCGAAGATGTTGCGGAGACCCCGGCCAAGAAGCCTCGCAAGACTCCTGTCAAGAAGGCTGCCAAGGTCAAGGACGAGGTCGACGAGGATGCGGCGGACGCAGCTGAGGCGGACGCTTAATGCGACTGAGCTGAGCACTTGATCTCAGCTAGATGCTAGATGCGGGTTATTGGGCGGTCATCGACAAATGCAGGGAGGGTTGGCGGTGATTTGCGAAGATTCGTCATGAGGGGTCTTCCGGTCGTAAGAACTCTGCACCAGATTCGACAGCTCTGAAGAGCTTATTTTCTTTTCAGTCTCTCCAATTGATGAGCACTTCATCCGTCCTGAACCTTTGTGTACACGAACTGTCGTCGAGTGGCGTCTTGAAGCCCATCTTGCAGGCGAGCAGCCCTGCGTGCGCAATCATGATACCATTATCAATGCAGAATCGTTCGTCGGTTGCATAGACGCTTCCTCCACGATCCCTCGCCATCATGCCCATCATCTCTTGCAGCCTTTCGTTACATCCTACGCCACCTACGATCAAGACTTGGTTGGCCCCCACATGCGCCATCGCTCTCTCAGTAATCTCCACCAGCATGGCAAAGACTGTTTCCTGCAAGGTAAAGCACAAGTCCTCCCTGGTGATTTCGTTGCCAGTCTCCTCGTCCGTCCACTTCTCAGACGTACCCTTCTCGCTCGTCTCGAGCTTCTTCGCCAGCTCCTCTACTCTCGCCAATATACCAGAGAAGCTGACGTCCATCCCCTTCACTGCGTATGGTATGTCCAGAAGAACTTTTCCTTTCTTCGCCAGCTGCTCGATGTTGTAACCTGGCGCAGGATCATTGCTGATGGCCAATACCCTGGCAAATCGGTCCAAACAGTTGCCGACCGCAATATCGAGGGCCTCGCCGAAGATTCTGTATCGTTGTGCACTATACGCAATGATCTGTGTGTTTCCTCCGCTGACATAAAGTACCACGGGGTTCTCCGCGCCTGTGATGGCCCTGCCCATCTCGATGTGGCCCACACAATGATTGACTCCAATCAATGGCTTATCCCACAAGAGGCTGAGCATCCTTGCAGCCACCGACACTGCGCCCAGTGGTGCACCCATCCCAGGTCCCTTGGTAAAGCATATGCAATCCACATCTTCGATCGTCACGCCAGCTTGTTTCATCGCCTGCTTCACCAGCCGGACTACCCATCTCCTGTGATGCGCAGCGGTATCCTTGGGAAGGAATCCAGTACCAGGAGGCGAGACATAGGTATGGCGAAGATTTGAAAGGATGCGGACTGAGTGGGATTTGCGATCAAAGTCAAGTGGTGCTTCCTGGGGCGAGTCGTGCGCTGATGACGGGTGATATATGACGCCGACTCCAAGCTTGTTAGCGGAACCTTCAAGACCTATCGATATCGGCATGTTGAGCTCTGTCCTTGAGTTTTGCTTGATCAAAGGAGGGGCACATGAAAGAGTGTAGTCACTCGGGCAGTCGGGCCGACAAGCTCCGGTCTTGACATCTGCGAGCAAGTGCGACGTGAAATGCATTCGCCGAGAGGGCGGTGAGGTGGCAGAATTTCAGAGAGACCCGCCATATTGCCTCCACTATCCGCTGGGCCAAGTGCACCGCTCCGAAACTCTTCAATTGCTGCTACTACTATCGTCATGTCGAACGGACTGGATACAGACATGGCGGACCATGATCAGTATGCTGAGAATACATCTCGCTTTCTGGAGTATTTCAAGAAAACGCAGCCATTCTTCAATGAGAAGATCGAGCTTGCTGATCTCAGAGAACACAACAGAGGACGAGGAGTCAGTAAGTTACTTCCTTCCCAAATTCGACTACAGGCTTCCTACACATACCTGCTCTTCTAAATCGTGTCATTATCTCGTCTCCGAATCTGCTTGCTCCGATCAGCGGCTAACCTGTACCCAGTTGCAAAAGCTGATATCGATCAAGACGAAGACCTCTTCTCAATCAGCCGGACTGGGATCCTCAGCGTGGAAAATTCGACACTCTTCAAAGAACCTCGAGGTCAGCAAATCATCACAGATCTGGACGACTCATGGCTTTCCCTTATCCTCGTCTTGATACATGAACGAGAAAACGACATTTCGCCGTGGCAGGAGTACCTTGCCGTGCTGAAGGACACGAAGCTGGACACTCTCATGTACTGGACAGAAGAAGAGCTGGCTGAATTCCAAGCAAGTGCCATAAAAGATAAGATTGGAAAGGCGGGTGCAGACGAGACCTTCCGCACGAAAATCGTTCCGGCTGTCCAGGCAAATTCAGATCTGTTTCCCTCTGCAAGTACCCTCAGCGAAGACGATATCCTTTCGCTAGCTCACTGGGCTGGCTCTACGATCATGGCATATGCGTTCGACATCGAGAAGCAACCGTCGGCTCAAGCACAGGATGAGGAAGGCTACGTATCGGATGAAGAGGAGGAATTTCTGCCCAAAGGCATGGTCCCAATGGCCGATATGCTCAACGCCGACGCCGACCGAAACAACGCTCGCCTGTTCTACGAAGAGGATACTGTCGTCATGAGGGCTATCAAGCCGGTCAAAGCGGGCGAGGAGCTTTTCAACGATTATGGTCCACTGCCACGTGCGGATCTGCTCAGGCGATACGGCTACATCACCAACAACTACGTGAAGTACGACGTCGTGGAGCTGTCAACGCCATTCATCATCGAGACGGTCAAGTCACATCTACCCGCAGAAGACCAAAAGAAGCTCACCGACGACTACCTGGCCGAAATCGAAGAAGCACTCGAAGATAAGGACTACTGGGAGGATGCCCACATCATCTCCCAGTATACCGAAGATGACGAGGATCCCCTCTTCCCTCCGGGGCTACAGATGCTACTCTACAGACTGACCGCCACATCTGCGACCAAGCACGCCAAGCGGCCGGAGAAGATCGAGACAGCCGATCGCGAGAAACTAGTCAACGCGTGCCTGGCTGTCTACTCAGCTAGGCTCAAGCAATACACCACTGGCGTCCAAGAGGATCAGGATCTGTGTCGTCGGTTCGAGGATGAAGAAATTGAAGACACGGCGTCCAACCGACGCCAGTACATGGCCTGGCAAGTCAGGCTGGGAGAAAAACAACTCCTGCAGACTGCTATGGCTCACCTACCAGTCTATCCGCCGAAAAATACTAACGGCACTTCCGCCCACGACGCAGCTCAAGACGAAAGACCAGCCAAGCGCACAAAGTTCAGCAGGTAAACCTGAACGAGAGGGCAGATGGAGAAACACAGAATTTTGATTTTGATGGGGGAATCATCGCTTGCGCTACTCCAAACCGGAATCGTAATATGTACAATTGCTGACTCTCAAGCCAATCCTAATTCGGCCCAGCAGCCTGCTGCCCAGCGGTTGCCGCTCCGTTCGCCATGCTGACATCCGACGGCGCACCGCCGGCCGCACTCGAAGATCTCCTGGCGGCTTGGTCTGCCTGCTGCTGATGTTGCTGGTCTGGTTTCCTCGAGCTGGTCATCAGGCTGGCGCGGTAGTTCATGTTCCAGTTCGCCCAGTAGTCCACGGGGTATACCACCACGTCGTGGTCGCTGTCGGCCATCTCCATGTCTTCGTCGCTATCGTACACCACACCTGACTTCTCTGCTGGTATGATTCTCCGTGGCTTGACGGCGTCGATATGTAGCCTCCCTAATCTACCGTACCGCCGCCTGAATGCTGGCAGACTCCTCTTTGCTTCTCCCGGCGGACTCTGGAACTTGAAGATACTCGCTGGTGCCCTTTCGGCACCTTCGCTATCCGGTGTTGGCAGGTCCTTCGGCGCTTCCTTCTCTCCTCCTGCCTTCTGGTCGACGTCCATCTTCTCGTCCTTGTCCGCGACACTGGCGGGAGGTGTCGGCAACTGCACCTCCCTGACAACGGGCAGGTACCCGACTCCATCCCGCTCGTCATCAGGCGGACAGAGCGGGAACCAAGTGTCGTCTCTGAAGCCACGGTTCCAGTCGCGATGTTTCTGCTTCTTGGTCTCGACTGCCTTGCGCACCACCGCCTCGGCCTCCTCCTTGAGGTCCTCGAGTTGCACGAGATCCTGCTCCGGCGGACCCCTGGCATCTGGTCTCTGGCCCGCCGACAGTTTGAGCATTGCCGGTCGTTGCGCGCCTCCCGCCGTGTCGAGCTTCATCTTCGGCTTCACGATTGGGCGCTGGTTGATCAGCAGGTCTTCGTCGTCCTTGTCGCCCTTGATGCCGTGCTGGATCTTGACACGCTTGAGTTCTTGCCGTTGCTCGAAGACCTTGCGGTCCACGTCGATGCGATCGAGAGCGAGCTTCTCGCGAGCGTTGACGCTGTGTACGAGTTGACGGGCGTCTTCGAGCTCGCGGCGGAGCTTGCGGAGCTTGTCTACGACTTGTGCGTCTCGGCCACGGGTCTTGCGGGCTTGTCGGACTTCACGGCGGCGGAAACAGACGTAGGCATCGGCGTCGTCGGTCTCGGCGCCTGTCTCGTTCTTGAGGTTGGGCATGAGCGATCGATTGCCCTTGGCGAGACGCAGGGAGTGCCAGTGGGGATAGACTTCGGCGGCCCACTTCTGACCTTCTGGAGAAATCGTGTCATCATAACCAGCCTGGAGTTCTTCGAAGGCAAGGACAGGGGGGTTATCGATGCTGGCAAAAGGTTGTCGGATGGCGGCGGCGGACTCGAAGAAAGACATGATCTCCTCGAAGGTGTCAATGGTGAGCCGACCATCCTTGGCCGCTCTCGAAGTATTGAGCTTGGAGAGGAAGTCATCGTCTTCTTCTGTCGAGCAGTAGGCTGGGCCGATACAGTCCTCTACTGTCGAAGAAAAGCGGATGTAGGTTGTAGGGGAGGAGAATCGAGGTGGGTAGAGCTCATCATACTTCATATGCGATGACTTGACTTCTGGAGTTGGGATGTACACTTGAGAAGCCTTGCCTCCGAGAGAAGCGGCAGCGGATGCAGAAATGACGGCTTGGAGATGGTGTTCCTGTGGCAAATAGGTCAGCGACACGCAGGTAAGGAATGCTCAAGGCAAGTCATACCGTCTCCTCCGACTTCTCAACACCCGTCTCC
Organism: Elsinoe australis; assembly: GCA_007556505.1. NCBI lineage: Eukaryota > Fungi > Ascomycota > Dothideomycetes > Myriangiales > Elsinoaceae > Elsinoe > Elsinoe australis. The sequence goes on from SWCS01000012.1 coordinate 726,967, forward strand.
AACTTGGGGATCTGCCTCGTCGGATCATCCTCATCATGATAGCTGTCAAGCAATTCATCCTCCCTCAAGATGGTCAAGGCATGCTTGGTGCTGAGTTTGCGCTGCCTGAAGCGTGCGCCGGCAGCACGCGAACTCATGACGGGCGTCGCATGCAATTAGACTCTGCGAGAAGAAGATCCGCAGAGTCGATGATGGCCAGCCGAAGCGGCTAAATGATATTATGAAAGTCTGCCTGTGGTATAGGCCACCGTGAGCGGCGACGAGCCCGGCGTTGATCCGCGGCTGGGCACGTGAAAAAAATTCCCCAGCAGCGAAGTCGCCAAGGAGGGAGGGTTGTGCGACGGCGAAGCCGGAGACGCCCGGTCGCAAAAAGAGGACAGCGCAGCAGGCTTGCTGTGTACGCGCGTGTTGCGAGACTTTCAAATCGTCAAAACGCACCCTAGACCATCAAATAAAATCGGGAAAATTAGACAGTGTATCGAAATGAAATTAGAGGAATTTTTTGACGGTCGTTTGATGGATTTTGGAGGGGGTTGAGGTGTTGTTGTGGTGCGGGCGTGTCGTGAGCGCGGCCTTTGCGCTGGTTGTCGCTGTTTGCACAAGGGAAAGAGGGCGCTGATGCGGTTTGGCGGCCAGGAGCGGACAGAGAGCAGCGAGTTTGTATGGAGGACGATCCCTGGCTGAATCTGGTTAGTGGTCCTTCTTGTTTGGGGTTAGGGTGGAAAGTGTTGTGGAAATTGACCATTGGACTCGAAGCTGGAGCTTATCCCAACTTCAAACGGCGTCCCCAGGCACTCGGGCACAGATTTGTATCGCAGAAGCTTTTAATCCAATTCTAACCCTTCGGCAATCAGCAAATTCCTTCCCCAATGCTGCTTCCATGTATAGGATCAATGACATCCATCTCCAAGCACAAAACCCCTACTCTGTGACTACAGCTGCATACATGAAGTTGTTTCCTCGTCTCCGCAAGATCTACGCTTGACGTCAGATCAGAATGTAGTACCCCTCCTCGACATCCCCGTCATGGTGTAGGTGTATCTTGTTCAGGTCTGTACTAAAGTAACGTTACTGTCAATTGTGCCTCTTGTAATCCCATTCTCTTGACTCTTCACACCAAAAAAGGACATCTGTATAACATCGGTTCCAACATGGGTTCAGAGAAACTACCACTCCGCAACGTTGGTATCTTCCGTAACCTTCCACAGTTCGATGCCGGCATCAAGAGCTTAACAGCAGTCATCACTGGTGCCAATGGTATCTCCGGCTTTCACACGATGCGAGCTTTGCTGTCAAGTCCCGAGCGGTGGTCCAAGATCTATGCTTTGTCAAGGAAGCCTCCACCAGAAGAGATGATGGCCCTCCTGTCTGCAGATGAAAGATCACGTGTTGAACATGTAGCAGTGGACTTTTTGTCCTCCCCAGAAAACATCTCCGAAGCTCTCAAGAGCGCAGGCGTGAAGGCGGATTACATCTTCTACTACACCTATCTTCAGCCGGCTCCGCCTAAGAACACTCGTGCTTGGTCCAACGCCGACGAACTGGTCAAGGTCAATGCCGGCATGCTTGATAATTTCTTGTCGGCGCTCGAGCAGTCCGGGATCTGGCCGAAGAGGTTCTTGCTGCAGACAGGGGCAAAGAATTACGGTGTGCACGTTGGACGAGCTAGATTCCCTGCAGTCGAGAGTGATCCACAGCCTAGGCATCTGGAACCAAATTTCTACTATCCGCAAGAGGAATCCTTGTTCAAGTTCTGCGAGAAGAGTGGTGGGAAGACGGGTTGGAACGTCATTCGCCCTGCATGGATCATTGGCGCTGTAGTAAAAGCGCAGATCAATGCCTTCTACCCTCTCGCCATCTACTGTAAGTCATATCATTGAGCACTATCACATCTTCACTTTTTTCTCCACAATTCATCGCGCTCTATACTAAACGACATCCAGCCGCCGTCCAAGCCCACCAAAACCAACCCCTCCGTTTCCCCTCCGACTGGACCAGATTCCAGTACGAAGCGCACCACTCCTCGGCCTTCCTCACCGGTTTCCTAAGCGAGTGGGCCGTCCTGGAACCCCAATGCGCCAACCAAGCCTTCAACGCCCAAGACACCTCGCCCGTCTCCTGGGACAGACTCTACGAAGAGTTCGCCCGCTGGTACGGCGTGCAAGCCGGCGTCAAAGGCCCGCCCAACGCCAGCGATAAAGACGACCAATATACGTTAATCCAAGGCAAAGGCGGCAAGGACGTCCCGTTCGGCTACGGACCTGGGGCGACGCACCGCGTGACGTTTTCGTTTGTGGAGTGGGCCAAGCAGGCTGAGAATAAGAAGGCGTGGAGGGAGATCATGGAGGCTTCGGGGGGGAAGGTCAAGACCGATCCGTTTGAGGATGTCGAGGAGAATTTCATCATGGCGGATGCGGCGCATGCGACGTTTGGGTGCATGAGTATGAATAAGGCGAGGAGGCTGGGGTGGAATGGGTTTGTGGATACTGTGGAGAGTCTGTATATGATGTTTGATGAGATGGCGAAGATGGGGCTGTTACCGGGGACGAAGGTTGAGGGGGCGAGGCCTTTGGTCTGATGGATGGTGGAGTGAGGTGAATGTGTGAGCCTCTTTCATGAATTTTGACCGGAATCTGGTTGAAAGATGCTTGTTGAAAATTACTGCTTTGGGAAAGCCGTTAATCCTCGGCCTCCCTCCACCTTATAATCTCATGGTCTTTAGTAACCTTACCATCAACCTTGTCAAGATTTTTATGATCGCTAAAAGCTCTGGAGTATTGTCTAGACAGTCGGAAAATATCATGAACAAGCACAGGCTATTTTAAGGTCCTGTATTGCACAAACCTCTGCCTGTTAGCTTTTCGAATCTCTTCTTGTCCGCATCAACTCCTGGGTACCAACATCTACAACTGTTCGTAGGGTTCTTGCCGACTTGACTGCACTACACATGCCAGCTGTAGATCGACATGGATTTTCTGCAGAGCTATGAAGGCATTGCCCTTCATGCATCAAACGCACACGAGTGCTCCAAGCATCTCCTAGTCTTCTTCGTCACGGGCAACCCCGGCCTTGTCCACTACTATCACGAGTATCTCAGCGCTGTCATTGGCTCCCACGACAGAACAGCCCGGGGGGACCCAGACACAGCACTACACATCTATTCATGCTCTCTAGCGGGCTACGAAACTACTGGCTCAACCAATTCCGCCTTCGTGGCCAAACATGGTCAAGGGCCGTACGATCTGGAGCAGGAGAGATATTTCATAGATCAGGCTATTACGCATGCTTGTCAGGATCTACGAAATAACTTTGGAATGCCAGAAGTGGAGGACATGAGAGTAGTGGTATTTGACTCCTGGCTCGTACCCGGAACCCATCAAGGCGGCTGACTATTCTCTTGATAGATTATCGGCCATTCCTTAGGTACCTATCTCACCCTGGAAGCCCTCCGCCGTAATCAGCCTAGGAGGTACCCTTGGAGATTCATTAGTGCTATCCTGCTCTGCCCGACAATCATGGATCTTGCTGGTAGTCCAACGGGGAAGAAGCTAGCTGTGGGTCTCACCAAGCTATCACCGTCCCAATACTCGCGATCTAACCATTGGTAGTTGATCGGGTCTTTCCGGTACACCGCGCCCGTAGTTGCTTTCATCGCCAAAGCGCTCTGCTCGATTCTCTCTTCTGCCTGGCTGCTCTGGCTCATCCAGGAGATCACCGGCCAACCTCCAGACGCAGCCCATACCACAATGCGCTTCTTGCAGAGCCCTACTGGTGTCCTCCAAGCTCTCACGCTAGCTCGCCATGAGTTGAGAGATATATCGGTAGACAAGTGGGACGATGACATCTGGGGCGTCGTGGCCCAAGACACCTCCTCTACGGAAAGTCGTGTGTCGACTCACACAAACCCCAAGACGAAGCTTTTCCTATACTTCGCCGAGCAAGACCACTGGATTGCCGACGAGACGAGAGACCAGATCATTGCCGCCAGAGCGTCATCTGGAAAGAAGGGCGAGGAGGATAAGCCGCTCATGGAGATTGATAAGACCGGGATGCCGCATGACTTCTGTATCAGGCACTCCAGGCCTGTAGCGGAGAAGACAGTAGAGTATTTAGAGAGGATCGTGAAAGAGCACTGGTAGTAATTTGTCATCGCTTGAACAAGCTGAGCAGGTTCTGTGCTTGTGACGCTTGAGGTGGCAGTTGTGGATGGCTGTGCGGGTAGCCGCCGGGTTGAGGACCTGCCTGTTGAGGCTGCTGATATCCGCCATGGTAGTACTGTCCATCTTGCTGATACTGCGGTTGCTGGTGCTGCGATTGCTGATGCTGTGGCTGCCCAGCCGGTTTGCCAAAGAGACTCAGCAGATCGATCTGCTGTCCTCCCTCTTGGTTGCTCTGTGCTGGGTACTGCTGGCCCATCTGATCTTGCTCTCCCTGCTCATACCCCTCATGCCCATTCGCATATCCATTCCCCTGCTGCCCGTCTTCATATCCATCCTCATAGCCCTGCTCATACTCCCCCTGCCCCACCTCGCCTAACACCTCCTCAGCAGCTTCCCTACTCATCTCCGCCCTCCCAGCACACTCCGTAATCACCGCCGCCGCAACCTCCCTATCCGTGGTATTCCCCTGGGGACAAAAGATCCAAAGCCCATAAATCCCCTCCTCGACCTCCTCCCCCTCACCCACCTGCAAAATTACATATTCCTCATCAACATCCACATCCCCCGCGCTCCTCAGCTCCACGTTAAAATTATTCAGCCCCTTCCGATTCAGCACCGCAACCCCATACCTCTCCACGAGCCCGCTCCCTTGCCCCGCACCGGGTCCGCCGGGGTACGCATTCGGCAGCGCAACAGGCAGCAGTTCGCAAACGAACAGCGCGCCCTCGACCCCGATCTTGACCCACGTCTGCGACTCTGGACTGAAGCGGTAGACGCACGCGAAGCCCGCGACCGACAGGATCTGCTGCACCGAGGCGTTGTGCCGCTTGAGCACGGTCAGGTTGAGGTCTTCGTTTGTGCGCGCGGGGGCGTGGGGCGCGGCCTTTTGGGCGAGCTGGGCTGCGTCCGTGGTGAAGGCTTCGCTGTCGTAGTCTGAGGCTTCGATGGGGGCGGGCTGGCGAGGTCGGCGGTGCTTTTTGGGGGGCATTGTGGTTGGTGTTGGGACTGGGTTGGAATTGTGAGGTATCAGGCGATGGCTAGAGAGGGATTGAAGGTACTGAGGATCTTGGAATAGGTTGATTTGGTGGGTATTGCATTGTGATAGAGGAGTGGAGCAAGAAAGAGTCTCGAATGCGTGTTGAAGCTGAAGCGACGTCACTCCAAGCTTGAGCTCAAAGACAGTGAGCCTTGCTTGTCACGCGCCCTTTCGCAGCCACATTTCTTCCTGTTCACCTAATTTCTAATTTCCTGGAGTCTTTGTGATCTTGTTCAGTTGTGTTGTGGTGGTACCGTCTCTGTAAAGGAGTGTTGCCACACAGTACATTGCCAGCATAGCGGGAGGCATTGTTGGTGCCAGGAAGTGGTACAACTCTTCCAATCGAAATGTCAAGTTCGCGGCCTCAGTCCGGCGACCAGGGCACCTTGACATCTCTGTGGCCAGATCTTCCTGGTACATTCCCCACGACCCCCGGGACTGGATCGAACCAGCTCTCGCTATCCCAAGCAGTCCATGCTCGGAGAGCAGACTATGTCAGACCTAAAACGATAAGAATCAAAGTCGGAACTTGGAACACGGCATCTTTCAAAGGTACGGAAAAGGATCTTGGCGGGTGGTTCGTTCGTGGTCAAGGTATCTCAGACGCCCTCACTGGACTGCATGTCACGGAACCCGCTGGCAATAAGTCAGGTGGCGATACCAAGGAAGAAACAGTCGAAAGCCCAGAATCTGTAAACGCACAAGAGGCAAGGTTCGACCGGGGCAAACCGAGCATACCGAAGGATGACCCCGGCGGTATCCCCGGAGACGGAGATGTTGGTCTCTATCTGCTCGGACTTCAGGAGATTGTGGATGTATCTTCTGCGTCGGAAGCTTTCAGACCTTATACTGATCCGGAACCGGCAACGAGATGGAAGAATGCTGTGGAATCTGTCTTGCCAAACGGATATGTCTTAGTTGCAGAACAGCAATTAATCGGTCTGCTTCTTCTGGTGTATGCTTCACCGGATGTGGCCCCGGATGTAAAATCCGTCAGCACTACTAGTGTTGGTACTGGATTGATGGGGTATATGGGCAACAAAGGAGCTGTCACAGCACGAATAGTTCTTGGTGAGACCACACGACTAGTATTTGTCAATTGCCATCTAGCTGCTGGTGCGGACAAGACTTCTTTAGAGCGGCGAAACTGGGACTATGGACAGGTTGTGTCTAGGACCAGGTTCGAGCCTATCCGAGATTCCATGGACCTGTATCAAAGTCAAGGAGAAGTCATAGACGATGCAGACTTTGCATTTTGGGTTGGAGACTTGAACTACCGCTTGACTGACATACCTGGGGATGATGTTCGCCGACTATTGATGTTACATACGAGGAACGAGTACGACCTGTCACAGCCGTCTTCGAAGAAGATTGAGAACGAGATCGCAAGTACGGAAGCACCATCTACAAAAACGGAAGTCAGACGCTCTTTAGACGATGGACAATCGACCATGACGGCGAGCTCCACCGACACTAAAGACAGCGATTCATCAGATCACTCGAGCCAGATTTCGATCGAAGACTTGGAGTCGAATCCAGCTTCCCTGCAAGCTACTCTAAATTCTTTGTTACCGCATGACGAATTGCAGCAACAGATCAGGAACCGTAAAGCATTCTACGACGGGTGGAAAGAAGGTCCGATCACATTCCTACCCACTTACAAATACGACCCGGGAACAGTAGGAGTGTTTGACTCGAGCGAGAAGAAGCGCGCACCCAGCTGGTGTGACAGGATCTTATACAGGACTAGAAGAGATAAACTAGCACATGACAGTCTGCTCTCCGAAGAAGCGGAAGCAAAGCTCAAAGACGATAAAATGAAGCAGGATGGACTTGACCAAGCAGCCAAGGATGAAGAACTTCTTTACGATTATGACCCTGACGAGGACGCCGAGGACGGAGATGAGTATGATGAGAGTGCGGACAAACCCGATGGCGTTGTCATCACGAAGGAAGGCTTCGAGGATGAAGTGCACCTTGAGTATTATGCTGCGCATCAAAGGGTACTCTCGTCAGATCACAAGCCGCTGGATGCCGTATTCCGCTTCAAGTACAACTATGTGGTGCCGGAGTTGAGGGCGATGGTGCATCAGCAAGTGGCGAGAGAACTGGACAAAGCGGAGAATGAAGGGCGACCGAATGTCACAGTAGTGGTTGACAAGCACGAAGATAAGCCCGAAACCACTGACGATGACCCCATGAAGTTTGAAGGCGTTTCGTTTGGTCACGTCCGATATGCTGCACGCAAGCACCGAACACTGACGATTGCAAATACAGGGCAAGTCCCCGCAGTCATTACATTTGTAGACCGACCAGTCGGGGCAGGTCAAACGCCAGGCTCGAGCCCGGTATGGATGTGCATCAACATGGATCCAGAAAATGGCAGCTTCGACGACACACGACACTTTACGGGTCCAAGGACGCTGGAGCCAGGCGATAGCTGCAACGTTGATCTCCACCTCAAAATCAAAGGGAGACATCTGATCACCGCGCTGAATGAGGGAGTCAAACAGCTGGACGACATCCTGGTGCTTCGGGTCGAAAATGGACGTGATCATTTCATTCCAGTCAGAGGCAAGTGGATGGAATCATCGCTAGGACGATCCATCGACAAGCTCATTCGCATTCCGGAGGGCGGTATCCGAAAGCTGCAGAATCAGCGGCCGAAAAGCAAGTCCTCAGCAGGCATCCCGATGGACGAGATGCCAATCAAGTGGTCTGCACCGAGAGAGCTTTTCCGGCTCACAGACTCATCAGAGAAGTTGACAGAACTATGCATCGCCGAATGGGAGATGACATCTAGCGACAAAGAGGCGCCGTGGGTGACTACAGCCGGGTGGCCTTTTGCTGAATCGTCATGGACCGTCACAACATTCGAAGAACGACATGAGCTGTCCGGCGCTGTATGCGAGGCGCTGGACACCAATGCCCCGATCAACGAGTGCATGCCAGCCGAGACGCCGAAACTTGCCATGCTCGAAACCCTGGCCTGCTTTTTGATAGAGTACCTGGACAGTATGCCGGACGGCGTCATCACTGGAGAGTTATGGGACAAGATCCAGGAGGCTCAAAAGCAAATGGACCTAGAGAAGAAAGAATTTAGTCTCGAAGATCAGCGGACGACGATCCAGGAGGTACTGTCGGATTCACCACCACATAGCATCTCATTCATCCTGATTACATCCATGCTCGATCGGATCATCCAAGAGCAGGTGTCGTCGACGTTGAGAAGTGCAGAAAAGAACGAGTTCGAGATACCGCAGCCTCTAAAACGCACTAATTCGCTGTCGAAGAAGGAGATGAGTAAGGAACCGAAGGTGGCTTATCGGCAGATCATAACGAGGAAGATAGCAGAGATATTCGGGAGTGCGATCATCAAGACTGCTGAGCCGGAGAAGGCGAAGGAGAAGGCTGCTTTGGATGAACGGAAGGCGAAGCTGCTCGAACTGTTCCTCGTGAGAGATACATGAGATACCCTATTTTGCCATTCGAATTCATTATATGCATAATTTGTACAGTGTTCCTCACGCCTTCGAATCTTCCCTCATCTTCTTCAGTTCCGCCACCACCCTCTCCGTCTCCCACCGCTCCTCCAACCCCCTCAGCAACAGCCCCTGCTCACTCTCCGGCGCCATCCCTCCCGGCGCCGGCGGCCGTCTATCCAGATTCGTGGGAAACGGATACCCTTCTGCAACAGCCTTGACAAAACACCTAACCTCTTCACTGACGCCCTCCCTCTCCACCTTCCCCGTCAACTCTCCCCAACACCCCTCAACCAACGGCACAGCATCCACGCTCTCCATCGTCTTCCCAAACGCCGAGCTAACCTGCACCAAATTCGCCGACCGGTCAAATTCGCTCGTCCTATTCTCGCCCGCCGCATGAAAGAGCGCCGGATTAAAGAACAGCCCATCCCCCTTCTCCAACGGCAGCGCTACATACCTGTCCAGGAACAGCTTTTGGAACTCCTCGTCCCGATAGCACATGAACCCGTCCTCCAGCAACTGACTAAACGGTAACAGTCTCGTCGGCCCCGACAAAAGCGGCATGTCCGTATGCGCGACGGCGCCCTGCAGCGTGAGCAACTGGGACGCGACGTGCATTGCGCGGGGCCAGCGCGCGACGTCGGCGGCGGTCTGGAAGCCGAGGTGGTAGTCGCGGTGGCAGGTCTGGGCTGGGCCGGAGGGATGGACGATGTTGAGCTGGGTTGTGATGCGGTAGGCTGGGCCGAGGTAGGATTCAGAGATGAGGGAGAGAAAGGGGTTGGAGTAGTACTTGACAAAAGAGGAGGGGGAGGATAGGCCGTGTTTAGAGAAGGAGTTCCAGATGCGTGAGTTGGTGGCGCCGGCCGAGAAGTGGTCGCCTTTGGTGGGGGACGAGGCGCGCTCGGAGGCGATGATGGAGCTGAAGACGGAGTTCGCTTCGTCGAGGAGGGCGTGGTCGCGGTACATGTTCTTGAGGACGAGGACGCCGGGGCCGTGGAGAAGCATGTTGAAGAATTCGGTCATTAGAATTTCGCGGGTGGAAGGGGAACTGATGTCGAGTTTAGAGCAGTCGTAGATGGGGATGTTTTTGACAACGGAGACGGCGGAGGGGCATGATGACTGTGGGAGTGATTGTGATAGCAGCTTCTCGAGATCCGCCGTAGAGCGCTTTTGAGATGTGCTGAATGTCCTAGAGTCCGACCTGGCGGATGCTGGGCCAAGTCCGAGTTCTGTGCTGAGGAAGTACATGATGCCTGCTCCTAGTCCTGCTGCTGCGGCCAGTCTGGTCAGATCTTTTTGAAAACTCATGGTCGCGAGTTGTTTTTAACAACATTGGTATATATCAGCCTGTCAGCCAATATCAAAAATCGGAAACATAATCCCGAACGTGATTAAGAGGGCGTACGTTGTTGCTTGGGCGGTCTTCAAAGCCCGAGCCGCAGCATGAAGTCGGAGCAAAATTTCCTCTTCTGGTAGGAACCGAACCACATGTCCAAAATCCCGACTTTCAGCGATACTGCTTTTGTCCATATTCTGTTCAACTTGGTCAATCCAACCAATTGCGCGTTGGTGTCTGTTTACGTCTGATGCAATCGCATGGCGAACCGCTCCAAGTTTCGGACCTGATTTTCTCTTCCGCCAGCCAAGAGATATCTCGCTTCCACCGCGAAGCGGCGCGATCCCGACTTTCGATCAGGAGCCGACTGCATTCGATCGAACATGATGCCGGGTTCGTAAGGCGAGTGTCAGACCTCTTCCAGCTTCCGCTAGTGGCAAATGAGAGATGCGGTAGTTGGTATGTCGATCCGAAGGAGAAGAGGGACAGTGTGTATTTCAAGAGTACGGATGGGCACTTCGGGCAATGGAGCTTTAGTCTCAGGAGATTGAATCTGAATCTATTAAAGTTGATCGCTGAGCAGGGAGGGTCAGTAGCTTCTAATTTACTATTCAACAGATCTGATAATGTGTTAGTTGCATTATTGTGGACTCTACCCGGCGGGGCAAGAGCATGCCTGATGCTCTGTCCAAGACCGTGCCGATATGGGCTTGTGTCTGGAACAGATTGCTTTTCTCGGATGATCGAGCAGCATGCAAGTTGTTAACGCCAAGCGAAGTGATAGGTGAATCAGAGCACGCTCAGATCGAGCTTCGAATAGACGGCTTCGTGAAAGATCTTCAGGCACTAAACCTCGATCTCGAGCCCCTCAAGAAGTCATTGAAGAAGCCTCTCCAGCCCATCTGGGCGACACAGTCATCTGAATTGCAGGACGAAGATATCTCACCAGCCTGCTACCCTCTTGTGCTATGTACAGCTTCTGGCAGGGACGCTGGACAAGATGTTACTGGCTACGATTACGTTCAAGGAGCAGCAGATGATGCCGAAGCCTGGGCTCTGGGTCTTTCGCCAGTCTTGTTCTGGAAGTGCAAAAGTCTGCTGCTTCAGAGCCCGGAAGAAGGACTAGCGGAAATGATACCGACGATTGTGGCAGAAGGGGCTAGGGCGGAGGGCGTCAGTCGTCTAGTTCTGATCAAACCCACCTCTCGGCTATTTACTGGCACGAACAATTCCTGCGCGGATGTCTCGGATGAATTTGGGGCAATCATTAGCTGTGAGTCTCAGATTACAGAGAACGAGGAGCCTGACGGGATGTCTGAGGCCATGCCGAAAAGACTCCGCCTGCACTGCCAGGCAGGTAAACTTGGTAGTCGAGCTTTGCGCCACTCCCTGCACGAAGTCCTGCCGCTTGTCGACGAAGTTGTCACAAAAAGCGACAAGTCAAAGATCCTGGTCACTTGTCCGACAGGCAAAGACCACAGCATTGGAGTAGCACTGGCGATCATCTGCCTGTACGCCACCGAGGATGGTAATCTCCTACCGAGATTCGTCACACAGACCACTTTGAACAAAGACTTCATCAAGAAAAGACTCAGCTGGATTATGGTATCTATTCCAGAGGCTAACCCCTCTCGCGCTACGTTACAGAGCGTAAATGCCTTTTTGCTAGGCTAAACCACAGCGAATGCTGGTTTCAAATGGGCCGACCTTAGCCGTACCCAGAAGCTAATTGCTGAAGGCCTTCTCTAAAAAGTCGTACAAGAAGTTAAGTCTCCTGTTGGCAGGCCATGGCCTCTCCCTGAATTTTGAGTCGGAACGAATCGCTTTGGTAGTACAGGGGAACATCGAATGAAACGGACGCTTCCTTCAGTTCAGATGCACAGGCATGGAGTCGTTGTTGCCAAAGTTTCTGGTACAGGTCGGGCACTTTCGCGAGCGATTGGTGATAAGGGTCTGTATGCAACTATTGCAAAAGACGTGGCCGCACAGTTTGAGTGCTGTGTTGCGGAGGTTGACGTTGCAGACGGGGCATATACCCATTCTCTGCAAAATATGTTAGCGTACTTATTATAGAGACGTTGTGTCAATGCAGCTTACCCTCCAGTCATCAGCCGCGGTCCCGTCACCACTCGCGCTTCGCTTCTTCAACAACTCGACCTGCTTCTTCGAATCCTCCAGCTTTGCTTTGCACTCCGACAGCTCGACCTCCATCTTTCTGCGCTCACTTGAGGCCTTGTGTGTCGTTTCATCCTTAGTCTGCAGAACCTTCTTCAGCTCGCTGACTTCTGTCTTTGCAGTCTGCAGCGACACATCGCCCTCGCTAATTTTCTGCTGCAGGTTCCTGTTCTGGCCCTCCAGTCTGCTCAGACCCTCCTTGGCGTCCGCAACCTGCTTCTCTAGACCCACCGCCAACAACCTCGTAGCCTGTTCTGCGTCCTTGAGCTGCGATACTATCTCGGACGTCTTCTGGTTTTGCATCTTTAGTAAACGAATCTCGTTCTGGCGCGAGTCGAGAGTCTTCATGGAGGCGAAGTATTTCTGCTCTGCTTTTGCCTTCTCAGCATTGCTTCGCGAAATCATCTCTTCAACAGCCGTCTGATCCGAAACCTTCTTCGATGCGAGACCCGAGCTCTTCCTCCAGGCAGACTCCATAGATGGCATCTCGTTGGATAGAAGCTGATGTTGTTGCTTTACGCTGCGGAGCTGTGTTCTGAGCTCTTCAATGCCAAGGTTGTCGAGATCATCGTCCGAAGATGACTGCTTCTCGCCCACCTGCAATCGGAAGCGCTCCACTTCTGATTCCAGTGCTTGAATCCTGAGATCGCGTGCATTGGCGAGTTCAGTTGAGGCCTCAATAGCCGCTGAAGAATTCGTCTGTGTGCTCTTGAGAACGTTGAGCTCCGCTTGCAGTTCATCGCGCAGATTCCGTATCCTGGACAAGTCTGTCTCGCTCCGAGCCAACTGGCTCTCGTTCTCATTGATAGCAGATCGCGACTCTTCTTCCATTTGACTCCTGGAATTTGTCCGTTCCGCTTGCAGCTTCTTAATGTCCTCTTGCAATTGCGTGTTAGTAGCCTTGAGGTCGTTCAGTCGGGTGATCATGTCCTCCATTTGCGACTTCGCAATCGTGAAAAGTCCGGTCTTCGCATAGTCGTCATCTGTCATTGTCGCCGCTTTGGTCTTCGCCGCTGTCAAGTCCTCCATCAACCGCTTGTTCTCGGCCTCCAATTGTTCTACTTGCAGCTTGCGCTTCTCTGCCGCTGCCACAGCCTCGCGCCTCCCAGACTCTGCAGCAGATGCCGCTGCAGGATCGACCACGCCATTGGTCTCGGCCTTCTCGTCCTTGACTGGTTGATCTTTGGAGGGCTTTGTGGTGTCATCATCTCTCTTCAGCACTGCTTGTTGCTCGAGCTTTTGGACCGCTGCACTCTTGGCCCGGTCAAGCTTCTTCTCAGCAACCAGATATCGGTACGACGCAGACTCCAATCGGTCAGACAGCGACTCTTTCTCGGCAGTCACTCGTTGGAGCTCCATCAAGTGTGCTTTTTCCGCTGCTAGCAGTGCCGACATGCGCTCTTGTAGCTCTTTGACCTCGGGAGAAGTCTGAGGTATGCGACCATAAATGTCTTTGATGACATCGCGGATCTTGCTCGAACGACTGCTGAGGTGCTCTTCAAATGCGGGGTTTGATTCCGTGAGTAATGATGACTGGAACTTCTCCGCGTCTGGGAAACACATTAGCACTGACGATGTAGGTGTAGACACGCCTAGCTCACCGTTCGCGACTGGAGGGGTGCCGTTGACCACTACCTGTATTTCGTCGAGTAGCTGGGAGAACCAAGCATCAATCAAACGTATATGGTCATCGTGATAAGTAGCTCGTCGGGAGAGATCTTTGACCTCAGACTCGAGATCCTTGCAAGTGCGCTTGTACTCCTTCATCTGGCGAAGTATAGCGTCCTTTTGGTAGTTCTGCGAATATGTGATCAGCCGTCTTTCCCGATTTCACGTGTGAAAACGGCATACCTCGACCTCCTTCTCCTTGTCGGCGTCCATCCGACTGGCGCCATTGGCAGCCGTCGCCTGCCTTTTGCTCGGAGGTCCAGCATCATCATGATCAGCCACGATTGCACGCTTCCGATCTTCCATCTTGGTTTTGATAGCTGAGGGGAAAGCGCCTGTCTCGAGGGTATGGGACTTCATCGAAGCCACGTGGGCAGCAGGTCGACGGAGTTTGACTGCCAAATTCAAGATCTGACAGCTCTATGTAAGGATAGAAGGCGATGGCGACTCATTTTGGAGCCATGTCTGTTGATGTCTGGAATGCGCAAGGAACAGCTCAGGTTTTGGGTTGCGAAGTTGAAAGGTTTCAACTTTGCCAAGATCTTCAAGTCTTGGCCTTTTGGATGACTGGACAGGCCGACGAGAATCATCTCTTTCTTCAACATCTCGATCCATGATTGTCCATGCGAATAAAGCAGTGGTAGAAGCAATCAAGAAGGTCTTGAGGTAGTCACATGGCAATCACGAACGTTGCGCGACGAACAATCAGTCACACCTTCTCCCCTCGCTCGACCCCTCCACGGCCGATCTGGACTGGTCCGTCACTCAGCACCCTGCCTGAACAAAAAGACGTCTTGACTTCGCCCCGCCATCCCACAAAGTCGCTATGATTGCATATTAGTGCTCGAGAACAATACGCGACTTCACTTGCTACATCGATCACTGCCCCACCTTACGTATCCCATCGTCACAGAGGAGCACAACCAGATGCAACCTCACTTGACACGCTGCAAGCGGTGACATTCAAGATCTGTGATTGCCTGTCATGTCTATGCCTATACAGACCAGCTCAGCAATCAGTGGGTCAAAGCAGCACTCGCAGTTAGTGGCTAGCTGACAGTGAGACAGACAAGTCTGGCAAAGTGATTGCGCCAAAGGCTGCAGGACGTCGCAGGCCCGCAGCCCGAGGTCCCCAGCCAGGTCCATCTCCAAATCCTCTCTTGACACCCGAGCCTAGTCAGAATACTGCGATCGAAGCCAGTGCGGAGACAAGCCAGCCAACAAGCACAGCGACGGAAGCAGCCACGAGCACTGAAAAGACAGCAAATCCCGCCGCGCCCGCTCAGCAAACTACGCCTGAGAGCACACAATCAAGGTCGACAAATCATGAGGCAAGAGAAATCAGTCAAGGTGGGAATGAGCCAGTACCTGTCGCGAAGCCTACCGAAGCCGATACAGCGACAGGAGCAGAGTCGAATGCGAGACACGATGAAGGTACGGCTCCAGGGGGAGAGATAGCAACGACTTCAGAACAGACACCGCAAGAGTCTTCCGCAAGAGAAGCACCAGTTGCAAGGAGCCAGGACGCGGCAACAACCACACCTGGCCCAACACGGAAAAGGAAAGCTCCTGCGCAAGTCGCAGGCACAAAGCGCAAGCGTGCGCCGGCGAAACCAAAAATAAGCGCGGATAGGATCACGGCGGAAGACGACGACGAAATCGAGCCGGCTGAGACACAGGCAACTGGAGGGGCTTCAGATACTGCAAATACGGAAAGCCAGGTCACGCAGCCATCGCAGGGACGGAAGTATGGCCGAAAGGGCGACACGACTGTGCCAGACAGTGCTTCGGAAGATCAGCAAGGGACGGAGATAGCAGCACCTAAATCACGAAAGCGTGGCCCCTACAAGAAGAGGGCACAGCCACAGGCAGAGCCGCCGACAAATGGCGATACTACCATAGACCCTGCGCTGAGCGGACAAGGCGAAGTGTCACAAGAGCCCCAACAGAGTGGGAGCCAAGAAGCAGCGGTCACAGAAGGTGCAGTCAACAGTCAAGAGGCAGGCCAAACGACTGGAGCTCCACGACCCCGTCCGAGAAAGCAGCGGCAACGGAAGACGAACAGCACAACGAATCCAGCTACGCAAGCAGAACCGGAGAATAACCAGGTAGAAAATGACCAGCAGAACGAGGGACAGCAAGATGCGCAACCAAATGAGAACGGCCAGGACGAACAGGAAGAAGAAGACCCCGAGACTATGGAGATCGATGTCACTAAGGTATCAATGTCGGACCTAGTCCGCATGCCACGAGGTGGCAAGACGTCAAGTCTTGAGCACCGAATGGCAGAGATCAACTGGGACGAGGTAAAAAGGAAGCGCCGTATGGAATCGCCTCCACGACCCAACACCCAGACCGGCCAGGGCAATAACGCCGACGACGGAGCCAACGAAGAGACCAGTGCCGGAAGACCCGCTCAGAACCAGCGCCTCCGTATTGTCAACGGCGAGATCGTCTTCGACGAGACTTCCGCCCAAATCGACCGCCAAGCGCAGGCTCTGCTCGATGCCGAGAACTTGACCGTCAACGAGAACGTCGACCTCACCAAACACGTCAACCGCATGTCCTGGATCAACGATAAGCGCCGCGACCCCTCGGACCGCAAGTCCGTTTTCAAGATGAAGTCCGACCCCTGGTCCGACGAAGAGACAGACCGCTTCTACGAAGCCCTCCGCATGTTCGGCACCGACTTCTTCATCATCAGCAAGATGTTCCCGCCCAAGACGCGGCGCCAGATCAAGCTCAAGTTTGTACGCGAGGAGCGCCTCGACCCTGCGCGCATCAATTTGGCGCTATCGGGGGCGCAGAGCGTGCCGATGGATCTCAAGCACTACGCGACTGCGAGCGGGGTGGAGGAGAGCGATTTCAAGGACCCGATGATCGTGACGGCGGAGTTGAAGAGGGAGGAGGAGAGGCAGAAGAAGGAGATTGATGAGCGGAAGAAAGAGGCCGAGGAGGCGCAGAAACAGAGGGATATTATGAATGAGCAGAGGGAGAAGGAGAAGGAGGGCAGGGACAAGGAGAAGGCTTTGCAGAAGGAGCAGAGGGAGGTGGCGAGACGCAGGAAGAGGGTCGGTAGGGGTGGACAGGTTATGGGGACTGGTACTTTCTAGGGGGAGGGCAGAGAAATGGGGACTGTAATGGTATTGATACACCAAAGAGTCTCAGAGGCTGCAGCTTACGCAATGAGGTGGTCAACCCTTCAGAGGCCCACAAGATGAGCATTACCCATAATGAGCCGATTATCATTCGTCGAAATTGATATTCATTGTCTCAATTGTGTACGTGCAGTGTCTTCTTGTGTTGTATTCTCCACCAAGGTTTAGAGTACTAACCTGGGGGAGGAGCTCAAGGGTGATGTCATTTTTGATGATGTGCTTGTGCCTCGAACTATATACATATGGGTAATATGGATACGCATCATAAGCACTTGCCCCATCTGCTTTTTGAACTGGGATTTTGATCTGTTAACCTCGTGTCTTAATAGCACGTTTCAGAGATGGCCGCTTCACAAAAAGTCCTCCTGCTTGGAGGTCACGGCAAGGTAGCGCTGAAGCTTACGCCCCTCCTCCTCCAACGGTCGTGGCATGTCACCAGCGTCATTCGCAATCCGTATCACCAAGCAGAGATACAGGCCCTTAGCAAAGGTCAGCCCGGAAAGCTCGATGTGATTGTCGAGAGTCTCGATGAGGTCAAGACGGCCGCGGATGCGAAGAAAGTGCTGGACAAGGTCAATCCTAGCATTGTAGTATGGAGCGCCGGTATGCTACTTCTCCACTTTTCATTTCTGAAGTACTTGCGACGGGAACCTCCATATAACAATACCTGTCTCACCCTCTTCCTTTAACATTAAATGCCACGTTCCTCCTAATCGCAAGGATTCTAACGACCCCCAGGCGCAGGCGGCAAGGGCGGTCCAGACCGCACCTACGCCGTCGACCAAGACGCAGCAAAAGCGTACATCACCTCTTCTCTTTCGCGACCCACCGTTACCAAATTCCTCATGGTCTCGTACATCGCATCCCGCCGCTCCCCCGCCCCCTGGTGGAACGACGAGGACATCGCGGCCGCTAACAAGGTCAACACGGAGATCCTGCCACACTACTTCAAGGCCAAAGTCGAGGCCGACGAGCACTTGCTGGCTGAGACGGAGCAGCGGAGGAGAGGTGGGGACGAGAAGTTTCAGATGATCAATTTGCGGCCGGGGACGTTGACGGATGGGGCGGCGACGAGGAAGGTGAGGATGGGGAAGACTTCGGCTAGGGGGGAAGTCACGAGGGAGGATGTCGCGATCGTGGCGGATGCGTTGTTGGCGAGGGAGGATACGAGAGGGTATTTCGATTTGTTGAATGGGGAGGAGGGCATTGGGGAGGCAGTGGAGCGGTTGGTCAAGGAGGGGCATGTGGGGACGGAAGGAGAGGATTTGGAGAAGATTTATCAGAGGATTACTTGAGGAGGTGGTATACTTAGAATTGAAATCCTTAATGAGCCAGTATGGCTCTAACTAGCGCTGTGCGTGTCCTTTTAATCCTGCACTGCTCGCCTCTTGTTATAAAGCTTCTCAGAAAGTGGAGGGGTTTGATGAGGTCAGATTGGAATTAGCGTTCAGTGTCGACTGGACAAGAGCTTTTCCAGATAGACAGCTAATGCGAGCCACTTTTGGTGTCAGAAGAGTGCCTAGAGCATGACCGAAGGGTCGTATCCGTCCTGACTGCTCGAGCTGAGCCTAACAACTCATGCCGTTGCAGCTTCCGACACGCTATTAGTGGAGAGGGTAGTGTTACATAGTCCCATATCATTGTGTGAGGCCAGTCTGGAGCCTCAATGCTACTGACTGGAAAGCGTTGTCGTAATTGCGCCTCTACGGCATAGAGATTTCGGGTGGACGTTGGTAGAGCAGCTCCCAGGCCTCATCCGCGTATAAGAGCTCGTATGTAGAAGGATATAGATATTCCAATCCTGTCCTTAGCCAGCCCACGTCCCACAACTTGAGCCCTTCAAGCTCAAGTCCTTCGTCTTCCTCCTCACCTGGTCCGGGATCATCCAGCTCAGGTACCCATTCAACCTGCACAATATTGACATATCCCTCTTCGAAAGCTCTGCTGTCCCGTGTGTCCAGAAATTGCAGCACCGACCTCAAAGCTTCCTCGTCGACGTGCACGCAGAATCGATACCTTGGATTCAGCGCTTCTCGCGCGTCAGAATCGATACCAGCAGTGGCTTGAATGACCCAGTCTCGGAAGAGATCTCTCACGGCAGCTTTGGACATGCCGTCAAGGGTCGAAGCATCTTCTTGCACTTCCCACGCTAAAGTGCTAAATAGGTCTGCCGCACTGAGGCGTCGCAAGCGTGCTGCGCTCCGTTCGCGGAAGAAGTCCATGAAGCGCTGCCATGCTTCATCATTTCTGTATGTGCATCGATAGATCCTCAGTCCCCATTGCGTGACCCCATCTTGGGTGAGCCGCTTGCGAAGCTTTGTAGCGACATTGCCACGGTGGTCTATAGCCTTAGTCCGACTTATTTGATCCAGCCGATCGATGGTAACGATAGACTCCGCCATAATGACTCTGCTAAAGATTCAGACTTTCATACGAGAGATGTGCCGATGAGTCTTGACGACAAAGAATAAGATCAATGATATGTGACTATGATGCAAGAGCGAGTAAAGTACTACCGGTGTGTCGTCTCTGACAAGCTGAACATGAAATATTGTGCTGGTTTCAACAGAATACCTACCACATGATTCAGTAAGTGGGCTGTACAGGGATTTTCATGCTCGGCGTCGTGTTCTGGCTTGGAATTTTCTTCTTTAGAGACCTACCTGAATTTTAGTAGATGGTCTATATCCCTAACCTTAGAGCACATATAATAGTAGAAACACCTCTATAAGCATCTTTATAAATGTAGACGGAATTATATCTTCTTAACTAAGCATCTACAACCCTAGATCACGCGCATATAGTAAGCGCCTAAGATTATAGCACGATCAAGAGGAGAAAAAAATGCCAAGCCAAAACACGACGGCCAGACTGAAAACCCCTGTAATGCGCTTGTGCGGTTCCTGCTGCGCGGTCTCATAGGCCCGAAAGTCGAAATTTGTGGTGACATGATAGTTGAGGAATCTTGAGTGCAGCCAAAGAAAGAAAATCGAAGCGCTGTGCTCTTGGTTCACAAAGCTGTAGCCTCCCTGATTAGTTGGCGGCTTCTACGTGAAACAAGATCGGCAGTCCTGCCGTCCATACCTATCTCAACTCTTCACATAGAGCTGTGACTTTTACACGAGTATAAAATGGTGCCTATGTGCCCAACGACTGCATGTTCAGATCTATCGGCATGATTTGCCATGTATCGGGTACCGAAGCGTCTTGAAACACCTGTTTTTTGACCTTGTCGTGCACATACCTGACCAAGTGATCGCATGTCTATCGTTGCTGCTTGGTGAGGTAGTTCGATGGTCAACGATCACGCGCAAGTACATCGAGGGTAGCAGTGAAGGTCGTTTATTCTCAAAGTATGCACACTTCCGACTCATGCTTGCCCAAATCTCACTCTCGTATTCGCATCTTATATGACCATCCTTCGCTCAGGACAAGATGCTTCTCAGCTTCTATGTTGCTGCGATATGGCTCTGCCTATTGCAGACCATTGCGACCCATCAATCACCGCAGTATATCTGGTCTGCGACATCCTTTGATGTACCTCACGGTTGCGCCCGAGCTCTTGACACTACCGTCCAGTGCCCAGTCAGCATATTGGACGTGGTATTGCAATGGTTTGTCAAGACTCTTGAGCACAAATACCTATACTAATCTAGAACCCGTGGCTTAGCTCTGATTGTGACAAGGGCTCGTATGCCCATCTCACGTACCATGAAGAACGGGCGATTTGCGTCGACAAGGATTTGCGAGCCTCCGTCTATGTAGCAGGGTTTCAACAGCGACAATTGCCACTTCAGCAGTGATTCTGTGGATAGGCACCTTGCTAAGGGACGTGACTTAAAGCGAATCAAGCTCGTTCGATGAGCGATAACCCGTCTTCGGTGATTATATATTATATCCCTTCCTTATGCAGTGCTTTCAAGATATATGTTCTACATTGTGTCTGGTATTGGATCATTCATTACTCCGAGGCTGTGAGCTGCTGGTTGTAATTCAATGTCCGGAAACGAATCAAATGCGGACGAATCAAGGTCAAGCCAGTCAGAAGCCTGCCAGTCGTACAAGAAAGGCATGAGTCCAGAGTCATTCGTATCGGCAGGGCTGCTGAAAGGATGATCATAGATCTGTCCTTGAGATTGCAGATGTCTCGAGAAGGTGTCGAAAGAATTGTTAGTGCCACTATGTGGCTCCATTCTGTGAAGCGACTGCTGGATCGAATCCTGCTGCTTGTCAACAGCCTTTCGCATCTTCCTCTTCGCCTCGGCTCGGAGCTCCTGCAGGATGATGCTGTACTTGCGTGAAGGTGAGTTGGAGGCAGTCGCCTGTGCCAAGTGACCAAGACAGCGCTCTGCGGACTGAATGATACGTCGCAGCTCCTCAGACATGGTGGACACTTTGCTCTCCTGTATCGTCCATACGTAGATCACTACCAGAGCATTGAAACATACGTAGTGCATCCACCAGAACGCATGGAACAGGCTTCCCTCTTGAGCCTGGCGATCTACCATATCCAAGACGAACTCTGCTGCAGATATGCATTCGGCGATGCTTTGTGAGGCCGTGCTGCGTGCTTCCTTTCCTTCTCGTTCCAGGTCTTTGAGGAGAAAGGGCCTGTGCACGAGCATGACAGCGTGACAGTAAGACAAGTTCAGTGATTGAGCTTGTCGCCGAAAACTTGGTATTAGGCTGTTTGGGTTGATTGAGTGGAACATAGGTGGTAAAGATGCTTTCCAGCTGCGTAGTTCTGCTCCAAGTCGGTGAGATGCAGCTATTCGCTCGTAGTTTGGAATGTGTCTGATTGAGTAGACGTCTCGAAGTATCTTTTCATTGATTTGCGCAAGCCGTGCATGAGCTACCAGTGCTTCAATGTGACAGTCCCCAGTACGATTTCTGCTTGGTCCATCAACAGACATGTCCTCGTCATTGACAAGCTCCGGGAAAACCTGGTCTATGTCATTGTCGTGGAAGTGCTGAGGACGCCCAAAAACGACACTGAGGTGCTTGTCGAGAGTGTAAGCGGCCCAAAACGTCCTGCTCCTGCACTGTTCGTTGACGAAGTCCCTCGCTTGCATTCTCGAAGCTCTTCTACGATCGTTTCTACGATGGAGGCCGAGAGCAAATATGATCTGACAAGCGTGACCGAAGACGTACCAAGCCTGATTGAAGCGACATGACATGAACAGAAAAAGGGCTTGGATCAGTCTTGCCTGCACGGACTCCAGGGTTGGGAAGCCAGTCTCGGTATCAGTGAAGCGCACTGCCTCACAAAACAAGTTGTCACTATATGGCGAGGATGGAAGGTTTTCAGCGGGAAGAGGGGTTGTGCCATTTTGGGACTTCTCGTCGTGCAGGGACGCAATGGCCAGGACAGACAGAGTTACGGCAGCTTTGGCATGGCCGACTCCCACGAAGATCGGAGCCGAGTCTACATTATTTTGTAGCATGCGTCGCAGCCAGGTGGTGACAGTGGGCCTATGAAGCATCCGATAGGTTGCCATACATATGTCGAAATACAAAGCGAGGAGGTCGTCAGCCCTCGTAAGAGATGGCAGCTGCAATGATAATGGTTCAGCCAAAGCCTTATCACCTGCGTGCACCAAGAGCTGCGTCTCCTCATCACCACCAAGCTGTCGGCTTACAACTTGACTATTGGCGTTCTTAGATATTCGATGCCAGGCACGTTGCAAAAATGAAATGCCAGAGGTATTGTCTGTGTACTGTCCGGCGACATCCAGTCCGGGCGAGGCACGGGATGGAGGCTCTGTGGTAGTGCCATTCTGTCCATAGGATTGAAGCACGACGTGAAGACTAGTATCGCCGTCACCATGTTGCAAAGTGTCTTGATCTGTGTGGCCTCGAATAGCCCTAGTCTCGAGCAATGATGAATCTGTACGAGGATTGCCCGTGCTAAGGGCGATTGGTGAGGTGCTTGAGACAAAGCGATGTCCATTCAATGATGCTGACTGCGGCGTGTGACTCGATTGGTCCAAAGCCTCGCTCGTACGACGGCGGGGCGGAGGTGGCTTTCCTCTTGAATAGACAGTTTCATACCGACATGCAGTCTTTCGACGAGTGCAAGACTGGCAAGGCTGTTCGCCAGTACAACGCGCTTTCCTTGCCTTGCAGGAGTCGCAAGCTCTTGTGACCTTACTTCGCTGGCGAGTTTCCGGGGTCTCCAGCCGCTGTCTTTTTGTGGCAGTCTCGGAACTTGCTAGGCTGGAGTCGTCTGCCACAGGGACAGTATTGGCAGGAAGAGAGTGATTTACGCTCTGCAGCGGATCACTGCCAGGATCAGATAGTGCCATGAGGACGATATCCGCCAGCGGACATTCGAAGAGTCGACGGAAACGTTCCTAGATAACTTGTGCCGGCCTGAGGCGAAGAATTTATCCGATCAGGTCTCCGGCCCGTTCAAGACCGGAGCTCGGGTACAACAACGGATATTGTCGCGCAGAAACCCGTGAACGCCACCATTTTGGCTCACACCCCGCTGCGGAAGAACTCTGTCTGTGGAGGCCAGGGTCCATCGAGGTGGATCTTCTCTGGAAAAGCTGCTTTTGTTATCGGAACACGCTTGGTTTTCCGAACGTGAGACGTTCTCGGTTCATCGGCATTGTCACTCAAATGTATGGGAAATATGTACTTACGCAGGTCCATTGGCCTATGTGTTATACATCGCTCTCGCCTCCCTTGTGTTGTGGTCCATAACCCATAATCACCGATTCACGATGACTTCGACAGTCACAACGACACGGACGGCTGCGGCCAAAGCCCTTCCTGTCCTCCGAGGGGAGCGGATTACGACAATCGACGAGTTGATCAGGCAGCGTGCAGCTGAATTGGGCGAATCAACACTCCTGGGTTATCCAAAGTCAGGCCTGCGCGACTTTGAAGAGCACTCCGCTCGAGCCGTGGATGCATACATTGACGCTGCTGTTGCTAAACTACAGTCTAAAGGCTTGAATCCGGCAGTAAGTGGCACGTACTAGTCAAGAAGATGTTCGCTGACAATTAGTCCAGGACTCGCAGCTCTCACAAGCGCCCGTTGTAGCTATACTTGCGCATTCAAGCTTCCAATTCATCATCACATTGCTCGCCCTGAATAGACTGGGCTATGCTGCTCTTCTATTATCGACACGGCTGGCAGCACCAGCAATTGAACTTCTGATGGGTCAATGTGGATGCAGTACTATCCTAACCACATCAAAGTACCACCAAGTCCTTTCAGAGATTCCTAGCCAGCAGGATCTCACTGTGTTGGACATGCTAACGCACGAAGACTACTACAAAGTCAAGGCGCCGTCATTCACTCGATCCTATGATTCGACGGCAGAGAATCGCAAATGGGCTGTCATCATCCATTCTTCAGGATCCACCGGCCTGCCGAAACCAATCTATCTTACGCACCGGAGCTGCCTCGGTGCTTTCGCTCTCAATCTCGACCGCAAGTCCCTGATGACCCAGCCTCTGTTTCACAGCTTCGGGTTCTACGAAACCTTTCGAGCTATTTACTCCGGGAAGCCGATGTACTACTTCAATTATGACTTTCCTATCACCAAACAGAACCTGATGCAGACCATCGACCAGGTCAAGCCCGATTTGCTTTTCTGTGTACCGTATATCCTCAAACTTCTAGGTGATTCGGAGGACGGCATCCGCATGCTAGCAGATATCGACTTGATTCTATTCGGTGGGAGTGCATGTCCGGACGATCTAGGGGATAAGTTGGTAAGAAAGGGTGTCAACATGGCGGGTAATTACGGAGCGTAAGCGGCCACCAAAGCTGTGCTGGAAATGTCGAGGACTAACTATCAGCAGGACCGAAACTGGCAGAATGATGACTTCCGTCCGTCCAAAAGGCGATTTACTCTGGAACTACATGCGGATACTGCCAGAGACTGCGCCTTTCGTCTTGATGGATGAGATCTCGCCAGGCATCTTTGAAGCAGTCGCATTGGACGGATTGAAGTCCAAGAGTACTATCAATTCAGACTCACCTAAGGACTCTTTCCGGACCAAGGACTTGTTCACTGCACATCCGACTATTCCCAATCACTGGAAGTTTGTATCACGACTTGACGACAGACTCACACTCTACAATGGCGAGAAAGTCCTCCCAATTCCCATAGAAGGCCACATTCGTAAGCAATCATTAGTCACTGAAGCTGTCGTATTCGGAGATGGAAAGATTGTTCCAGGCCTTATGATCGTCAAGGCCGACGAGGCAGCAGACATGTCCGACGATGATTATTTGCAAGCTGTTTGGCCCATCGTGGAAGAGGCCAATTCTCGTGCAGAAAGCTTTTCTCGGGTTCCGCGAGAACTCATTGTCATCCTCCCCGCTGACACGAGCTACGCCCGCACGGATAAGGGCACCTTCATCCGCCAACAGGTGTACGCACAATTCAAAGATCTCATCGAGGCAGCCTACACTGCCTTCGAGAATCAAAACGATACCACGGTTAAGAAGCTGACTTTGTCGACTCCCGAACTAGAGTCGTGGCTAATTCACAGCTTCAAAGAGCATCTTGGTGTTGAACTGCCATCCGTCGACTCTGACTTCTTTGCGGCTGGAATTGACAGTCTGCAATGCATCAGGATGTGGAGCTTGATGAAGAAGGAACTGGACTTGGGTAACAACCAGGCTCAGCTGGGTCAAAACGTGCTCTATGAAACTGCGAACATTCGTGCGCTTGCTCGTCATCTCACAAGTTTGCGCACTGGGCTCTCAGAGCTCAACGAGGACGTTCACCAAGTTATGAAGGATCTTGTCGCTAAGTATTCCTCATTCAAGTCGTTTGAACAAGCGGACAAGGTCAGACCAGAACAGCAAGTCATTGTGAGTATTTCGAATCCACTTACAGAGAAGTATCCTTAATCGATGTCAGGTTCTCACAGGCGCGACCGGTGGATTAGGTGCTCATCTACTTGCACAACTGGTCAGGAGACCCGACGTGTCTGCCGTGTGGGCGCTTACCCGAGCGTCTTCGGACGAAGCTGCTCTGGACAGAGTTCTGAAGACTCTTGACGGCCGCGGACTTCAACTCACAGCCGAAGAACTCCAGAAGGTAGTCGCACTCTCAGCCGATCTGTCTCAGCCAAACCTGGGCTTAAATCAGCCACGTTCCTCCAAGCTACTGTCTACCATGACCTGTGTCATCCATAGCGCTTGGGCTGTCAACTTCAACCTCTCCGTGCAAAGCTTTGAAGACCAACATATCAAAGCTGTACAGACCTTCATCAACATGTGTCAATCAACCACACACGGTTCACCGGCTCGCTTCCTATTCTGCTCATCTGTCTCATCTACGGGTGGTACTCCTCGACCCGACACAGTACCTGAGACACCTGTACGGGATATTGCGCACGTCCAGGGAACAGGCTATGCGAGGTCGAAATGGGTGTCAGAACAGATCGTACGAAATGCCGCTAAAGAGGTTGGTGCCGACAGCAGAGTTTTGAGAATTGGGCAACTGGTGGGTGACAGCAAGATTGGCGAGTGGAACACGACGGAGGGTGTGCCGCTCATGATCCAGACTGCCACGACCACTGGTGCACTTCCCGCGCTCGACGAGGTATGTACACATCCTTCTATGGCCACACGCAATGCTAACAAGATATCAGGAGATGAATTGGCTCCCGGTCGACACCGCAGCAAGCATCATCATCGATCTTGTGCGAAGCGAATCCAGCACGAATCCCGATCTGGTGTATCACGTCTTGAACCCTACACCCTTCCACTGGACACGTGACATGCTCCCTGCCCTCGCCGCGGGCGGTCTGAATTTTGAGACGCTGCCTACAGATCAGTGGATGGAGCGACTTCGAAAGTCTGACCGAGACCCAATTAAGAACCCCCCTATCAAGCTTCTGGACTGGTTCGAGAGCAAGTATGGTGGCAAGGCGTCTCAAAAGCCTAAGGGAGCGCTCACGTATGCTA
Source organism: Elsinoe australis (assembly GCA_007556505.1). Classification (NCBI taxonomy): domain Eukaryota; kingdom Fungi; phylum Ascomycota; class Dothideomycetes; order Myriangiales; family Elsinoaceae; genus Elsinoe; species Elsinoe australis. The sequence goes on from SWCS01000012.1 coordinate 753,925, forward strand.
CATGTAAGACGGTACAAGAGAGTGAGACTCTGGGGCGTGTACCAGATGTGACGGACTCTGCATATGTGACTCGAGTTGTTGAACGACTTAGACGGCATTGGGAGGGGAAACAGTAGGTGGTGGTATAGATGGGGTTGGAGTCTTTAGTGCATCTGGTCTTCACAATATCGACCGTTTGTACATATTTACGACAGTTCTCAATACATGTCTTGTCAAACGCATTTCTGGGTCGGCGAAGTCGAAGACGTGGTGCGCGAGACTCTGCTGGACAACTGGACAATATCACGCATACTCTTCCTATACATCGTCTCAAGGGAACATCGTCATAAACTTGACATGGCGCTTAATCCGTAAAAACCCCCCTTAGAGGCTATGGGCGCATCCCGCGCTGCCGACTTGTGTCCGGTCGCTGGTGACTGGCGGACCGACTGGCCCTGAGCCGTGTATCCGATTGTCACATTTTCCAGGTTTGCCGCCGTGAACCCGACACACGGATTTCTCTCAAGATTTTGGCGAGGGTCACCAAGGAAAAGAATCCGAGAATCCGCCGCCAAGGCCGGTGCCAAGTCAACGGTATCAATATGTTCGTTTCCGCGACTCTGCTGCACGAACCGGATCACTCCCCATGGGTTCACCGCGCTCCTCTATCATGCTTCGCCGCATCCCCGCACAATGCTCCGACCGGGTAAGGATCAGTATGGGTTGTATTTTCATTTAAGCTCCACCTATGCCTCTTGTGACCTTCGAAGTCATCAGGTCCACCTAATCGGCAGCTCATTTCAAGACACTTTGGCTTAGACATATCTTTTCATTACTTGTACTCAACATGTCGTCTCAAGAGAAGCGAGTCTCAGTATCGTCCGTCGACAAGGATCTCGAAAAGGTTGAATACCGAGAGACCACAAATCCTCTCGCTCAGCTTGGTATCTCAGCTGAGGATGCCGAATTTTATGAAACCTTCCCGGCAGACAAGCACAAGAAGCTGTTGAGGAAGATCGATATCAGGCTGGTACCAGTGCTCGCACTGCTTTACCTCGCCGCACACATCGACCGCGCCAACATTGGCAATGCGAAGATCGAGGGTACGTTTTGCTTGAGTGGTCACTTCATAACAGAGCACTGCTGACAGATCTTCAGGGATGGACAAGGATCTGAAACTTGATGGCATCAAATACAACATTGCGTATGTATAATACTATACCTTTCGCCGGGGGAACCATTTAGCTAACTTTGTATTCAGTCTCAGCATCTTCTTTATTCCATACATCCTTCTTGAGGTTCCTTCAAATGTCCTTCTCAAGAAGTTCGAGCGACCCAGCACCTACATTGGCATTCTTGTCGTATCTTGGGGCATTGTAATGACATTCACCGGCATCGTCAAGGACTTTGCTGGACTCATGGTTTGCCGTATCTTCCTCGGTATTGCTGAAGCTGGATTCTTTCCTGGTGCCGTTTACCTTATCACCCGGTGGTGAGCCTATACAGTATATGGTCAGGAAGTACAGAATGCTAACGGAGGACAGGTATGGCCAGAAACAGGTCCAGACGCGCATTGCATTGTTCTATTGTGCAAGTGCACTGTCAGGTGCATTCTCTGGCCTGCTCGCCTTTGCTATCGCAAACATGGACGGAGTCGGTGGTCGTCCAGGCTGGGCTTGGATCTTCTTGCTTGAGGGCATTGCGACGGTGGCTATTGGCGTCTCGTGCTTCTTCGTCATGCCAGACACACCTGCCTTGTCTGGAAAGTGGCTTGATCAGGAGGAGATGAGGTATTTGGCCATTCAGACAATCATCAAGGACGGAGGCAGAGCGACAAGCGAGAAGGGGGACAAGTTCAAGTGGTCCTACTTGAAAGATCTCCTGACCGATTACAAGGTCTACCTCCAGGCCTGGATCCTGTTCACAGCCTCAGTCTGTGCTTACGGTGAATACTTGCTGTGTCAACCATGGAGACCACTCTGCTGACAACTATCCCAGGGCTCAAATTCACGATGCCTTCTATCACCAAATCCATGGGCTTCACATCATCACAGGCCCAGCTACTCACCATCCCACCATACGTCGCTGGCGCCATCTCAGCGGTCTGTCTCTCCAAGCTGTCCGACAAATACCAATGGCGCTACCCCTTCGTAATGGGGCCCATGACCTGTGTCCTCCTCGGCTTCTGCATTTTACTCCCGCTAGCCAAAAGCATTAGCACCCAGATCGCCGCCTGCTACATCGGCGTCATGCTTATCTGCATCGGGCAGTACCCGACCAACCCTGCGGGTTCAGCTTGGATCTCAGGCAACTTGGCCGGCGACTCGAAGAGGGCCATGGGTATCGCCCTCAATATCTGCCTTGGCAATTCGGGCGGTATTCTGGGCTCGTACATGTTCCTTGATTCGGAGAAGAGCAAAGGGTATCCGACTGGCTTCAGTATTGGTTTGGTCTTTGCGGCTCTTACTTTGATCTCTACAACTATTCTGGAGCTGTCGTATAAGAGGATCAACAAGAACAGAGATGCCATGGATGAGGATGAAGTGCGGGCTACGTATAATGAGGAACAGCTGGCTCGTATGGGTGACAAGAGCCCGCTCTTTAGGTACAAGCTGTGATTGACCGCCTCATACACAGTGGTCGAATATTGGGAACGGGGATAGTTATCAGATGACTTAATGATCCACGCTTGTACTCATCGTATCCACTCGTTCTCCATATGACGAATCAGGTACATCAGACTCAAGGTTCTCAAAACAACTCGTCGTGTTGCGCGTGATGGTCGAGGTGGAAATGCCTACTTTATCCCAAAAACCCTTCCCTCCGCGGTGGCACAGCATCTTTCTTGATGTACGATTCTCTTTCTTCAACGATGACTTCACGACTTTGGGGTGAACGGAAACAGAATCCAATATGGCTTCTCAATGGCAAAGAAAGCAGGACACAAGGTACTGAAGCCGATTCGCATCCTCTGAAATGAGTGGACTCCAAGACGATGTTGGGCATGACCTGGTAGTATCCAGGGAACGACCTAGTGTACTCTTGATAACCCCGAAGCTGTTCGGCAATCTTTATCATAGCCCATGAGCTAATCATGATCATCTGTATACGATCCGTCTTCCCAACATCCCATCGGATCCGCTTGAGAAGCCGACTGCTATCGACTCTGCGAGACACCGCGCGTCTCAGACGGGGTAAATACAATACAAGGCTCGACACTGCAGAGTCCCTGGAGAAGTACTGTACATGAGGCTATCATCCTGTACATATCGGAGATGTGATCGACCATGGGAGATATAGGATCCTACACAAATTAGGTTATGGCGGCTTCTCTACAACGTGGGTCGCTCGTGACAACCAGTGAGTCGTGGCCACAAAGACGTGTGAGCGAGAGGTCGGATCGTTGGATGAGGAAGTACAGCTTGCAGGAGTAGCTGGAAGCGTATTAACTATTATGATGATAAGCCGCAGAGAATGAGCGATGGAGAAGTCAAGGGACTGGGTGAGGTGATTCAGAGACTATTGGTACTTGACCCCGAAAGACGAGCTGCAGCGTCGGAGATCAGCAAGGAGAAGTTCTTCCTCAATCCTCGGGATAGAGATCGATCAGCCTGTGGCCGATGTGTCAGCGTGTTCCTACATTGACGTCTCATTTTATGGAATGCGCCGAATCGCCATGCATTACCATTGCATCTATATCAATGCGATTCGATCAGGAAAGTCCACAATTGGCCATCAGCTCCGAGGAACGAAATCAGGTCGACTTCGGCCTCTCCGCTCTACCTTCGACTTCTTCGTCGCTACCAAGTTTGCCCTCATCATTCATCACCAAGCCACTGATATCCTCCAGACTGCGACCTCTCGTTTCGACCATGACGAGCCACACCCCGGCAGCGATGATGATATCGCAGACGCCCCAGAACAAGAAGGTTCCCCATTTGAGATCAGCGATCATGTATGGTGTCGCGATCGTAAAGACAAAGTTGAACAGCCTAAATCATCATCAGCCTCTGATACTACAACCTGAAGTCACAAGACTTACCACTGCGCCGCCACACCAATCCCAATGCCCGGCTCCCGGATGCGAGTCGGGAAGATCTCACTGACATACGGCCAAGGCAGTGGACCCCATGAGAAGTTGTAAGCGACCACAAATAGATAGATCATCGCCACAGTGGCAATTCCAGAGCTAGTAGCTTTACCACCTCCTGGCGCTGGGTGAGTCTTCAGCACAGCAGCAGTGATGAATTGCGTCGCAGCCATGAAGACCGCACCAGCAGTCAAGATCGCCTTCCTCGGCACCCGTTCCGCGACGAAGATGACAAACAGTCCGCACGCGACGACCTTGACAGCGCCGAAGATGCCGCTCAGCAACAGAGCGCGGTCGTTTCCTTTGCCAACGATGAGCGCAAAGTATTGCGGTGAGTAGTACGCGAACGCTGTAGCGCCGGTCGCTTGCTGGGCCGTGAAGACGGCGAAAGCGAGGCAGACGCGCTTGAGGTTGGCTTTGACGGTGACGAGCTCGGTGAGGCGGAAACCTTCAGTCGCGCGCTGTTCGAGAGCCACGCCGTTGCGAATCTCTTCCATTTCAAGCTCGACGGAGGGGCCGGAGTTGGCGCGGATCCAGCAAAGCGATGCCCAGGCTTCTTCGTGGCGGCCTTTGAGGGTGAGCCAGCGGGTGGATTCTTTGAGAGTCAGGACGCCGAGACCGAGGATGCCGGCGGGAAGGAGCTGGAGGCCGACGGGGATTTGCCATTGGCGCGCAGTGGAGGGGAGGTCTTTGGAGACGCCGTAGTTGACCCAGTAGGAGAGGAAGATGCCGCCTCTGTTCAAATTTAGTATATGTTGAAGGGTTGTGGGGGAGCAGTAGGCTTGGAGAGATACTCACGTATACATGAGCTGGTAGAATGATCCGATTTGACCTCGAAGCTGCTTGGGCGACATCTCGGAGGAGTACATGGGTACTATGACAGACGAAGCACCCAAGCCGAGGCCAGCAACTACACGGAAGATGTAGAAGACGGCCAAGGAATGGTGATTGATAGTCTGCATGAGCGCTCCGAGGCAGAAAAGGATAGCGCTGCCAATGATGGCGGGCTTCCGACCATATTTGCGAGTCAAAGGGAAGATGAGGAAGCAAGACACGAACGCTCCAAGGTTCTGCAGACTGACAGCGAGGGAGCTCACTCGTGTGCTTTGCTTAGTAGTGTACTCAAAGTCACGCTGGAACGACGCCAGGGTCAGAACGCCGCCTGCGATAACGTTAGCTCTCAAGGCTTGACAAGCTTTGTGGCAGAGGCTTGACTTACCAATGATGCCAGAGTCGTAACCAAACAGGAAACCTCCAATGCAAACCACGAAACCTAGCCAATAGGCCCTCAGCTTTCCCTGCGTCGTCAAATCGTCCAGCTTCCCCATGATTTCGTTGTTTTGAGATTGATGTAGAAGGGATGTCGAAGGACTGTCCAGATCTGAGTCTGGATCGTCCATGGCGGAAGTCGCAGAGCTCAAATAGCCTTCGGACAGGTCATGCAGGGCTCCTGCGTAAGCTCCGAATTGATGGTCCCAAGAAATGCGGCGTGTAACAGTGGGCGGTCAAACTAAGGTGGGAGCACGCCATTCAACCAGTGAGAGACGGAGGCTGCATAGTGTGGATGGTGTGATCAAGCTGATCGGCACCCGAGCCGTAGCAATTTGATGAATTGATATCAAAGCTTGCTCGCAGCTGACTTTTAAATCAGCCCAAGAGTTGTAGTCTATGCTGCACCTTTATCCAGCTGGTACAAAATTTGACAGTTAACTGCTGCACTGCTCAATGTTCTCCACCTCAGCTACTGAAGAAGAAGTTGTCGAGGCTGAAGGGTGGCGCCAGGAGCCAAGCCTGCGGCTAGCGCGAAGCGGGGAAGAAAGCCTGTTAGTCATCAAGAACCATCTCATGCGCACTTCCCACATGCTCTCATTGAGATCGTCCTGACACATCCATCCATTGTCGTCATTGCTCTTGCTATTCAACATGCCAGCAACAGTGTGAAACAGAAGTCAGCGTCAGTATAGAGATTCTTCACAAAACTTGTGCGTCTGCGTCGTCCGGTCTCTAGACAGCTTGATCCAATGGCGATTACAATCCTGCACAACGACAGCTCAACCAGCTGATATAGATAGCTTGGCTCATACGGAGCTTTCGCTTTGATCTGGCTTGGACTCAACCCCCGTAATCCAGTCTGAACGATAGTCAATCGTCCTGTGCGCGATCAACTAGTGTTCACGCAGGTTTGCGCTGCTCGGCTTCCCTTCGTCTTCATTCTGTCTTCATCTTGTCTCCCATTCTTGCGTTTCCTTCGGAATCGATGACGATAGAGACCGGAAAAAATTTCGCTATCCTTATAAGGTTGCTCAGGCTTGCCTGGCATTGACAAACAAAGCCCATGGAAGTCTTTGCATCAGCGCTGCCGGTTTCGCAAACGATCAAACACTACAACCCGACCGAGCCGACGGTTTGCCCCTCGTCCGATAGCACCGTATCCACCAGAGACTTCGCGCAGGCGTGACCACCCACTGGCAGTACCAGTACTACGAGACGTCATCTTCGTACAAATGGCGCATGTCGGGGCACCTCGGATTTCGCGGCCTGCTGGGCGGACTACGGCGGCAAGTCGGATGCGACGGCGCTACAGTTCAGCTTGCAGTCGACGCCACAGTATTGTCAGTATGCGGACCAGACGGCGTTTTTCGGGAGTTTGATGCGCAGTTGGTGTTGGTGCTGATTCAATCGAAGATTGAGGGGTCGTGAGGCGGGGAGTGGTGATGAGGGGAGAGAGGAGGAATCTAGTCTCGCAACAGCGTGCGCGTGATATGAATGATTAATGCTTCTTTTCACATGTCTCTCCTGAACGTGATTTGGGGCTGAAGTACTGGTATTAGAAAAGACTCGCACCTATAAGATCAGCCCGTATGCGCAAAACGTCGGTGAAGACGTCGCTGGCCTTCTGCCTCGGCTATGTGCATGGCGAAACCAATGGCGATGCATCATGCTAGGTCCTTTGCTGCCATATGTTAGAGGATGAACAGCCCCCACGACAGGGATAGACGACAGGCGAGTGTACCCCGCCGTAGGGGCTTGGAGAAAAAAATTGGGAACGATCTGAGGTCGTGTTTATATACCCTATCTCTTGTCCTCTGTCCCGGTACTATGCGCGTAGCCTGCATAGTACTTGTCACATGCAAAAAGATACTCCATCATAAGCTCTTATATCCGATCCGCAATGATTTACAGAAACAATCTATACACTAATATATTAGACCATACACATCCTGTAAAATGGCTTGTATACTCAGAAAGTTGGTCAAGGGGTCACTGGCGTTCTTAGTGTGGTCCGTGCTTGACGTACTCAGTGGCAATGCATCGAGCGAGGTGTGCTGCCATTAAAAAACCAAGAGAAGTAAGCCCCCACAGCAGGGAACAGACGACAAGCGAAGTGCCCCGAGCCGTGGAGGCTTGAAGAACAAATCTGGAGAACGATCTGGGCCTGCTTATAAACCTGCTCGCCCATGCCCTATTCCGACACTACGTGCATGTAGGCTAAGTGGTGCTTGTCACATGTAAAACCAAATCATTCATGTGCTCTACTATCCTGACTCGCCTACGTTTGCAAAAAGAGTATAAGCAAATGCTATGAGGAGTGCTTTGAAAGAATCTTGCAGGGCAAAAAGTCATCTTCACCTCTCCTCTCAGTGTTTCGGAAGTGCTGTATCGAGTTGGAGCTTATGGAGGATTTTCGTGCGTCTTGGAGCCTGGTATCATTTCCTCGAGCTCGATTCGAACTCACGACCTTGGGAGTGTCGTCTTTAGATAGGTGTGTGCCACGTGAAGATGACCCAAACTCGCACATCTGTGCTGGTTTGATTCGGCTGTGCTTTATCCAACCACACCATAATTGAACCACAGGATCAAGGCCAGCTGAAAATGAATATATACCTACTCGATATTCCCCAACCACAAAGCTCCCGCATCACGCGCACCTGTGTGTCATCGCTGTCTGTCTTCGAGGATCTTCTCTCCCTGCCGTGTTCCCTGATACCGTGTCGCTCAGGCTAAAGCTTTACGCCATGAATGAACAAAGTAGATTATGACGGTGTCTGATCATGACAACCACTATGCTCATCAACGAGAAGCCATCGAAGATCTGGTCATCGAAGAAGATTGGTATCACTTAGAGCATTGTCTCACAGGCGCCCTATCTGACACCCAGCTACCACGTTACCATCGAGCAAAGTTCGAGCTCTTCTTTGCTTCTTGCATTGGCGATTTGGAGGTACACCTTGATCGTGCGAAGACCATCATTGACCAGATTCGAGCACATGAGCATAACAGCGGCTGGACGATGGAAGAAATAGACCTACGCCTCAAGAGCCTATCCGATATGGCGAAAGACGTCGAAAAGCATCTGCTATCGTCGAAAACCCATGTGTCCCTACTTGAGTGTGATAGCCTTCACCAACGGTTTTGAGGGCCGAGGGACGTGGCGATAAGGATATCAGCATAAACGACGTATCGACCTGGCTGGTCCAAGTACAAGTCACAGATTCCAGCAATCCTGACAAAATATCAGCACAAGATATGGGAGGCTGAGGGGAATGGACAGATCCGCGGTATTGATGCTGGTCGAGATACACTTCTGTGGACGCTTGCTAGGAGGATGGTTTCGAGCTTGCGAGGCCGATGGCAATGAAACGATTCTCAGCATGATTCGAGTCTCTGGCCTCGATTTACACTCGAACACGATGTTGAGATAAGATGACAACCGTAAGTGCGACGTCTGGTGTCTGATCTTGACCCCTCTCGAGTGGGTCCAGCGGGGCGATTGACGCCGGACCTCCCCCCGGGCCCCTTTGTCGACTTCACCTCACCTCCTTTGTGAACGATAATATCGGGTGCCTTTCTTTTTCGCCCATCAATCGATTTGACCTTGAGATATCTCGACTGCCACGACAAGAGAATGGCCGCTCCAAAGAAACCCAACTTCCTGGTCGTTGTAGCTGACGACCTCGGCTTCAGCGACCTCTCCTGTTTCGGTGGAGAGATCCGAACACCAAATCTGGACAAGCTAGCCGCCAATGGAATTAGATATACTGATTTCCATGCAGCAGCAGCATGTTCCCCATCTCGAGCCATGTAGGTACTGTCACGACGTTTCAATTGTACCTATTATCCCTGCCCGTCCCTCAAACTCAATGTGATTCATGCAACAAAGCTTGCTGCCACGTTGATTGCACATGTCTGCCTTCTGGTCATCCGCTGATCCTCTCAGGATCATGACCGGCACCGACCACCATATTGCGGGCTTAGGCAACCTTATTGAGTGGACCAATCGCTCGGGGCAAAATGCTCCTACCTCGGACAACCAAAAGCACTTCGACACCGCGCCACAACGAGGCATGCCCGGCTATGAGGGTTATCTCAATGAACGAGTTGTCACCCTCCCCGAAATCCTGCGTGATAATGGTTACCTGACCCTCATGTCCGGCAAGTGGCATTTGGGTCTCACTCCCGAACGGTCACCCAAGGCAAGAGGCTTCGAGCGCTCATTGGCACATCTACCAGCCTGCTCGAATCATTATGCGTACGAGCCGCAGCGAACAGACGGTGATCAAATCCCTGGCTTCATGACCATGAGCTTCATCTCTTTGCACAACGAGAACGGCGAATACGTTGAGAAGCTGCCTGATGGATGGTACAGCTCCAACGGATATGGCGATAAAATGACAGGCTACCTTCGCGACCGGAAAGAAGGAGGCGATGAGCGACCATTCTTTGCTTACTTGCCATTCACAGCGCCACACTGGCCACTACAAGCCCCAGACGAGTACATCGAGCACTACAAGGGCGTCTATGATGAAGGGCCAGACGTGCTAAGGGAGAAGCGACTAGCAAGGATGAAGGAGATGGGCTTAGTCGGCCAAGATGCAGAGCCTCATCCCGTAGTAGCGGACGAATTCAAGCCATGGGCCGAAATGGGTGACCTGGAGCGCAAGAAGAGCGCCAAAGCAATGGAAGTGTTCGCCGCAATGGTAGAATGCATCGATGCCAACGTCGGCAAGGTAGTCGACTACCTCGAATCCACCGGCGAGCTCGACAACACCTTCGTATGCTTCATGAGCGATAACGGCGCCGAAGGCGCAGCCTACGAGTCCTACCCCATGGTGCAGGGCGAAATGATGCAGCACCTACAAAAGTACTACGATAACAGCCTCGAGAACCTCGGCCGCGGCAACAGCTTCATCTGGTACGGGCCCCGCTGGGCCCAAGCCGCGACAGCTCCCTCCCGGCTCTACAAAGCCTTCACGACCGAGGGCGGCGTGCGCGTCCCCTTCCTCGCCAAGTGGCCCCTGTCCACCCCCATGCGTTCGAGCGGCGAGAACCTCTCCACGGGCCCTGTCGAGCTCTCCTCGTCCGGCGCCCATGCCTCGAGCGAAAAAGGCCTCATCACCTCCGCCTTCGCCACCGTCATGGACCTGGCCCCCACCATCCTCGAAATGGCAGGCGCGACCCACCCTGCCCCCTCCTACCAGGGCCGCGACGTGGTCCCCATGCGCGGTCGAAGCATGCAGTCTTTCATCACCGGCCAGACGCCCCACGTGCACGACGAAGAGTACGTGACGGGGTGGGAGACGTGCGGGCGGGCCGCGGTGCGCAAGGGGGACTGGAAGATCGTCTTCATCCCCAAGCCCAAGGGCCCGGAGAAGTGGCAGCTTTATAATCTCAAGAAGGACCCAGGGGAGATTCATGATCTGGCGGACGAGCAGCCGGAACGGATGAAGGAGATGGTCAAGCTTTGGGATCGCTATGTGCTGGAGACGGGGGTGATTCCGTTGGCGCCGGCGCTGGGCGAGTGGATGGAGGCGATGGAGGGACAGATGAAGGAGAATATGTGGATTGAGTATGAGTATTGGAAAGAGGGGGCGAGGGGGGAGAAGAGGGACGAGTTTATCAAGGAACCGCCGAGGTTTCAGAGGGTCGTGAAGCAGATTTAGGAAAGGAGGGGAGGTGTTACATAAAAAGTCATGTAGATACTGCATTGGTCGAATTGGAGGCATCGAATACATCAAGCATGATGTGGTGGATAAATGGCAATCTGGGTACCATCTCAAAGCTTTGTGGGCTATACAATATATACGCTCGTCATTATCCTCTTCGAAAGGGCTGGTATCCTAAAGACCAAGCCTCACTGCATGATGCCCGCCACGTTCCACGGCCTGACAGGTCTTGCATCCTCCAGTTCTACTACCCACCAGAGACACGACTCGGCCTTGTCCATTTGACCCATCAGCTCATGTGCACGGCTGAGGTTGAACCAGGCCTCAGCATCGTCCCATGCCTCGCCGAGCTTCGTGACAGTGATGAGGAGCTGGTATGCTCGGTCCCGTGCAGCTATCCTGTTCAACTCTGCAGGAGAAGGGTCGGTCGGCTTCTTCGGCCGTAGATTGATCATGCTTTCAGTTTCCATATCTGCTTCCGGTACGGATATGGTGGGATTAGGTGCAGTAAAGCTGTCAATGTTCGTCGTCACGTGTGGAGCGATGGAGGCCATCAGATCTTTGGACGAGAGCGGTTCGGCGGGAATCTTCTCCTCGTAAATGTCGAGCAGGATGGAGGACATCTGGATGATGGTCTTGGAGTGGTCGGTGCAGTACCCAAGTGCTTTTTCGTGGTGGCTCATCGCGGTATGAGGTGATAACATTAGTGCTTGAATGCGACCGCGCTTTTGGATGTCAGCATTGTTTGTAACTTGAGATCCTGCTCGGGTATGAGACCTACCTCTGCCCACACATCAGCCATCAGCCGGCTGATGCTCCGCCCCAACCCCCATCCTCTGTTGTTCCAGGCTCTTGCACTTGACTCAATGCTTGCCTGTTCTGTCTGCAGGAGTTCGACAAGCTTCTGCGCCTCATCCACTGCAGCCTTTGCATCGTCGTAAAGATCTTCCTTGGTATACATGCCCGAGATGAAAAGCCAAATCTGTACCAGCACCGAGATGTGGTGCACCTGTCGTTGATGTCTGCTGAAGATGGGCGGTGGGTTCCTCCGGCTCATTTCGTCCACTTCAGTCACACGCAGCTGAGGTGATGGTGCCTCTAAGCTCTCGTCTTTCTCAGGTATGCCGTTGATGAGACCTTGCTTTTCGTCTTGCACATCAGATGGTACAGCTACCACCTCTGAACCTCTGCTAGAAACTCGAGATCGATTGGGCGACTTGGCGGCCTGAGCCTTTGGTGAAGTGGATCCGTTCAAGAGGGTGGCAGGTGGTGGGTCACTAGCCGAGCGCTTTGTAGGTTGATCTTGTTCCTGCTGTTGTAGCTTCGAAACATCATGAGAATGTCGCTGCCGACCTCTGCGGATGCTCAAAGACATGCGACCTAACTTGCCTTTCGGCTCGTCTTCAACTTGTTCTCCGTCCTCATTGGTCACCTTCAGTAGAACGGGGGGGTCTGGCTGAGTTGTCGGGGCAGCCTTTTCTGTGTTCTTCGCCAACAAAGGATGATCGGGTAGCGGTGGTGGTGGGTCAAAAGTCGTCGTGTCTAGACTTCTTCTGACGGACTTTGGTCTGCCAAAGATCGACTCGCGGAAAGACTTTACAGTCCCAGCCCTCGATTTGGGCAACGTCGAGACGGCATTGGTCCCTGCGATAGGTGCTGCAGACTTCGGCCTCGGGTTGCCGAATAATTGCTCGTACATCTTCAACAGTTCCTGCCGTTTGCTAGCAGCGTAGGAAATATTCTCCGTTAACAGCAATAGCTCCATTTCGGACATCTTGATCTGTAAAAGGCATTCCTTCTCTGCGTCCTCGAGTGCTTTCGTCAAATAGTAAGGCAAACCTCCCAGTCGGCGGTCGTGTTCGTCATCCGTGTAGATTCCACTAGATCGGTCACATGCCCTTGCAGCCTCGAAGATATCTTCCAGGGTTTGATCGCAAACAGCCACAGCAACATCCCATTGCTGACTTGCGCTCAGGACCAAGACTAATAGATGCAGAATTGGCAATTTCCGTCTCTCAATCTCGAATTTTACTTCGGCTGAGCTGCTGGAGATTGCACCCGTCGGAGGTGTGCGATCATGGCGATCTACAGCTTCTTTGATCGTGCCGATTGCGTCGACTGTTCGCCGTTCAGCCTGTGAGTAAGCCAAGAGATAAGCAGTCTCCAGATCTGAACCACCCTGCACAGACAAATGAAGGCTTCGGCCGAGATTCCTGATTGCCTCATCCTGGAGATCATCACGCTCCCTGGTGTCTGCTACGAAGCGTGCCCAGGTCGCCTTGCTTTGGCCAATCCCTTTGTACGCAGCAGCTAGAGCGGAAGATGTCGAAAATTGCGATGCTTCGACCCTCTCAGAAGCAGAGGCTGGGTCGAAGTCTCTCGAGACATTTGAAGACGACCTTGGCCTTTTTTGTTCCAGCCATGAAGCGATCTTCTGCCCCAATCCATATGCCTTCTTTGCTTGGTCAATCTCCCCATATAGGCACAAGAATCGAATGGCCTCTGAGACTGTGTAAAGGACGATGTCGTCGTTGTCCAGACCAAGCTCATGCTTCCCAGTCTTCTCTGCTCGGGCCTTCCCTTTGCTAATTATCTCAATGTAAGAGTCCAGAGCTTTGACAGCCAGATCGAATTCTGACAGAGTTGCATGGACTGTCACAAGATGCCGAAGGATTGGAGTCGAATGAAAGGTCCGTGCCGCGACACGATAAAGGAAGTCGAGTACAGTACGAGTGACCCCGACCTTTCCCTTCTCGCCGATATCAGCATCAGTCCATTCATGACCGATCATGATGCGCCAGCAATGCACTACCTCATCTGCAAAAGTTTCCAATACCTCATTGCTTGCGCTTGCTTTCGGAAAGTCAGTTTCCATCATCAAGGCTTGTTCGCAGGCTCTGGCGACCGTGCCTAACTCCAGGATCTGCTTGTTACGTTGCGCGGAGAGTGTAGAATGAGGAATATTGTTGCTACTGACGGCCAAGGGTTGTGTCTCTGATCCAGTATATACCAGATTGCTGCGTAGAATATCGGCGAGAAGCATGTGATAAGACCTCCATATCTGGCTTGGCGATGTTGAGCTGCTTCTCTCACGTGGCGCATCTCTCCCGACAGTTGACCATGTTCGTAATCGTACCAATGTCCTATTCATAGAGTCCAAGTTATGCTTCTCACTTCCCGCCATGGACGCTGTAACCAACTCAGCAAGAACGCGCGAAGCCCACCGATGTATCTCCGGATACTCCATAACAGCTCCCCTTGCGCCATCGACCACCGGTATTAAAGACTCAAATGTTTGCTCCGCCTGAGCATGGGACCCAAGCTTCTTTTGTGCGCCTCCAAGTATGTATTTTCCCTTGACCACGCTGTACAGTACCGCTGGACTCATGCCGCTCTGTTGGGACACATGACTCCAATGCTCTGATTCGAGGGTATGTACTGCGCTCGACCATTGTTCTTGTGCCCATTGCGCGTGAGCCAGCAAGACTCGCGCTGTGAAAGCATCCTCCGCATGTGCCTTGTCGGTTTCCAAGACCTGTTCGAGCTTTCCAATTGCATTCGAGAACTTGTCCTCCGGCTTGCTCGCAGCCGAGCTGGGTCGTGGAACAGCGTCAGCAGTGATCTCGGTCTCTAATGTAGCGGTCACGATCAGGCCTGCTCCAGGTCAGCAACAGCTCTGCCAGACAATCATCCAGGTGTGACAACATTGGCGTGAAGGCGCATGCTTGTTGACTTTTCGCGCGAGCTCTTTGACTTCGCTCCAGGCACCATTGAGTCGGACAAGGTTCAATTGCTCAATGTAGCGGGTCGCCTTGTCACTCTGGCGAGACTGCCGCGAATTAGTGTCTGCATTTCCGGAGGTTGCTCTTACTGACAGTCATGTTTATTACACGTTCAGACTTCCGCGCATTGCGATTATGGGGTGGGTCTTGATATGAGGCTGTCGCCGGGTCAGAGCCCAAGCGAAAGCAGGCGCAAAGATGGTATAGTAATGAACGGACTGCATCTGAATGCATTGAGGTTGAGATCATCTGCGAATGACGCCGGCACTGCGCGGGTGCTTGATCTGGACAACCGTAGCGAGGTAGGTAAATTTCTCGACATAAAAGTGAAGATATCCTTTGGCCTCGTACTTCGGGCCAGCGAATTATTGGTTGCGAAACCATTCAGAGGGCAGGTACTCGCTCGATAGCTTGTGGACTCCCGGTAGGGAAAGTACATCGAAATGGTGCAAGCAAGGGACCCAGGTGGTCTGCCCGTTCTCAGAGCAATATCTGTTCGCCTTTCCTCGGTCAAAGCATCTCAGCTTCCACACATCGTTGCCTCGCAAATACAGTCTTTGAAAGACTGTCGCGATCTGCTTTCACAACCGCGCAACACATCGCAGAATGGTGGCGATGCAGGTGTTGTCATTCATCGTTTCTATACTCAGCTCGCTACTCTTGTTCAAGGTCGTAGTGTAGAAGAACGTTGGGCGGCTGCTGTCCTGATCAAGGCGACTGTCGAAGCTGGTGGCTACGAGGCCCTTTCCAAATGCAAGCACTGGGTGTCCGGACTACTGACCAATCTCCGAAAATCTGATCCGCCAAGTACGAGAGCTCTATATGTCACGACACTGACTCGGATTTTCATCCTGACTTGGTCTTACCCTTCTCTGGTCCGAGAGATCACCACCCCCTCGCTCTCTCCGTTCATCAAGGCCTGCCTCGGCAACATTGGATCCCAAAACAGAGACGGAAAAGAGCTGCGTGTGGTTCTTGAGAGCTTCACACATCTAGTCCCTCACCACCACACAACTTTTAGAAGTCATGTTAAGGATATTGAGAGCATCGCAACTCAAGAGAGTGGCCTCTCTGACTCTGATCTTGCAGTCCCGGGGGTCAGAACGTACAGCACCACAACTCGGCTGTCGGCTGCCAGACTGGTGACCGCATTGCATGGATGTGAACCTAAGCAAGGTTACGCAACCTCGTGGGAGAACGCAATCGATGCTACAATCGGAAAGACTCAGCGAGCCACGGATGTTTTGTTGTATGGTGTCGATGAAGACTTGGAGTCTGCTGCCACGTCTGCCAAAGCATATGCTGTGAAACATATGAATGGTCAATCACCTCAAAATCGAGTCGTGTTCATGCACGCAACTTCCGAACGTATCACGAATGGTCTGGATGCCCTCTCTTGCTACATTTCGAGCGACTCTACAGGCTCCGTGGTCGTCCAAATTCATCAACTCGATGGCTTAGTGCAGCGGCTCCTCGGTTGCGTGAACGGTGCCACTGCACAAGGGCCCGCGCTCCGCTTCACACCAGATGTCGGAAGGGACGAGAGGGACACCGGCATCTTCGTTTTGCCGCAAATTCATGTCTCGGCATTACACCTACTAAGTAGCCTCCTTGAAAGGTATGGCAGCTTACTTAGTCATCTCGCTCACACGTACATTGCTCAGCTTCGTTGGCTGTTCCAAGCAGAGAAGGATTACCCTGAAATCCGAAGGACTTGTTACGATGTCTTGGTCAAGGTTCTATCAATCTCGGGACCATCTCTCAGCAAGGAAACCGTCGAACAAATCAGCATGATCCTTAGAGCTGGTTGTGATGACGTCCTTCCTCCCAAGGAAGCACCATACACATCCAACGGATTAGCAAATGGATCCACCTCACGCGCAAACGGTCTGCTGAAGCAAGCCAGCAAATCCGAGCAGCAAGAGCCAACGCTTACTGGGCTGAAATTTGCAGCATCAAGACTTCTGGTAGCAACATATCACCATGTGCCCGCAAGCTTGCTATCTGACTCCAATCGCACCTCGTTGGATCGCACTGCCATCCTAGCACAGCAGAAGGAAGCTATCGCCGCAAGTGTCTTGAATCCAGGGAGAAAGCAAGGTTCAGGCGCAGCTGCTAGTCTACTACCGTTCTTGGCCCGTACAACAGGTTCAGACACGGCGATTGAGTCTCTCCTTCGACCACGAATGCCCGTCCTGCAATCCGGTGACGTTGCACTGGCTATCGACAATATCAATCCTGCCCGATCCAATGCCATCAGAAAGCTCGAGCCGGACAATCATAGCATCGGTGTGGATAATCACAACGAGCATGCTCAAATCCAGCAGGAGCTACAAGAGTCTATGGATGTCACTACGCCTCAAGACTTCTCGGATGACTACGCCTCTACCACTCGCAAGCGAGCCGCAGACGAGGCAGTGACTATCGAAGCGATATCTGACAAGCGACCACGCATTGCATCGAACGGCGGAGTTGATGAATGTGTCGAAAGACCTTCGGCCGCCGAACCCTCCGCATCTTTCGGCGAAGCTATTCGAGCTGAGGATGAATCTAATGAAACGGAGAAGCCAGGACTGCCAGTCGAAGCGATATCAGCCGAGACGACGGCAGCAATTGTTGCACCAGAGCCCGTGCAACAGGGCGCAATCACTGGCGATGCAAACCAGGTATCAATACAAGACCAGGAGAGCGATGATGATGACTTCGTAATTCCAGATCTGACCATGGATGTCAGTGAAGATGAGGAGGAATGAGGCTTTAGTCCTATGCATTCTTTGGAGCTCAATATGTTTTAGATAGTCGACCTATAAGCTGCTGCAGCCAAAGGACGGAGAGGCCCACTGCTATGGACTCGCTCAGTCGAAATGCTGGGCATCACCGCCTCCATTCCTTTCCCGTCTTGTGCACCAGCAGTGCCACCACAATGAACAAGTCTCTCATGGGCACATGTCTAGCAATGTTTATCATTCGCCGAGGTCAATCCAGCCGTGTCTCTATCCCGTCGCGCTGGATCCTCCATTTCCCCAGATAGTTCAAGCACGTGAGGCAACCCACTTCCCGGGCTGTCATGTTGTGCAGGTGGCGCTCCGTCGGCCAAAAATAGGCACACCGACTCACACAAGACTGCAGGAACAAGCACTCCCTACCCTGCCATTTGACTCTGACCACAATTGGCAAGTATGATTTTGTGGCTTGTGTATTTCGCTAAACATGCGAGACTCTTCCGAAATCTGCTATAGCTGAAGGTAGAGGCTCTATTACAAGGCGTGGCTATGACATATATTGCTTGGCAAAGTACTGCGCTTGCCATACCACGTTCCAGCGTCGCTATAGGCCGTGGCTATGACTGTTGCCTGGTAGTCTGGATGCGGTCCTTGCTGCCCCAAAACTGCTTCTTGATGCGACATAGGCGAGTCTATCGACCTTCTGCGAAGCGAAGAGCAACAAATCAGCTTACTACCGAGCATAGCCATATCAAGGCGATACCATGACTCCGAATACCAGATACCGACGGTATGTCCAGTATAAAAAGCTTGACGGAGACGACGATGAGGAGACACAACATCCATCGATCTGAACATGCCAGACAAGGACGAATCTACACCTTTTACGATCCTCATCACATATCCAGCGAGCGCCGGCCATTGATCATCATGAAGACCTTCTCGTCCACTTCCCTGATCCTTCTCATTGCCATGACCAGCATGTTCTCCTCTCCAGCCTCTGCCGATGGTTGCATCGGACCCTTTTGCGGCGCCGTCAAGAATCAGTACAAGTGGCAACTCCGGATCACCGATAACCCGAACTGCAAATATGACGGCAACAAACCGGCAAAGAAATGCGACGACAAGTGTAATATCTGGTACTCAACCATGGCCTCACCTTCTTCAAAGGGAAATCCACTTACAATTGGCAGGAATTGGAGCTGCGGCAGCAACAGCGGCTGCGACAAGGTCGTCAATTGCAAGCAGAACTACCTGAGCCCAGGCTCCAACACAGTGGGGGCAATGGGAAGGACATTGACGCCTTTACTTACGCTGACCGGAGCTACTGGTATGCTTGGAAGATGAGGACTAAAGGAGTGTGGAGCAAATTCAACACCGCGACCACGATCGTGTGCAAGACCCACGGGACTTATCCTTGCTGTGGACCAGAGCTCGGTTTCTACGGCTGTTCCTGAGTGATCGTCGGGGCTGAACATGCCACAGGAGAGGCCGGAGGGGGTTAGTCAGCGGACGGATCCGTTGGTTGGTCCTCATGTTTGGCTTCTGCGAGTGCTCCTGGTGCGCGCTTGATTCAGTGCTTCTACTTGCTTCTCTTGCTTTAGCTCCAGTCTAGTCAATGTTATCTTCAGCAATACGACGTAGTCTCTCCGGATTGCCGGTAAAGAAGATTACCTGTGCACTGCGATGAAAGAAGAAGGCGCCATATCACCTCAATGATGGGGCGATATCGCGGCCAAGGCGCGAGAATACCTTGGTCCTGAAGCGGGGTGATGCTTATTTCTCTCTCGATATCCCCATTTGCTGGTCCAAGTCAAGGAACTACACACGGATCTCTGGTAGTGCCGTGAAGCTGAATAGGACGATCTTCCTGCCCTCCCGCACGTCTTGCACCGATGTGCCGTAACATACTGCAGGTGCACGATCTTGTCGGCCATGGAAGGCCGAGGTACGAATCGTGTGGGCTGGCACAAAGACGTACAAAATTCTTCCACGAACAGCGACATGGATCGAAGAAAGAATGACAAGCTTCTAGGCTGATATGATGTTGAAAGTGGAGCAATATGGAGTTAATCTAAATTGATATGGCTCCTTCCCAAAGCGGGAGGCATGATGCTGATGCGGCTCCGCCAGGGACGTCGATCCTAAGAAATGGATAATTTCACCACCCGAAGACCCTCTCACTTTGCAATCTCCCCGCACAAGTACAGAGTCAGTTCTTGCTCCACCTACCACTTTGACGATAGCTTGGTCCATGATAGCTGTCTACCTTTTCTGGCGACTGCCGCTCGCGGTGGGCACGCGATATGATAGGACTCGAAGATACGGCCAAGAGCACGATTGACGTCTTCTCCTGCTCAACAAGGTCAATCGGTGCGAAGGCGCAAGTTCTGTCGAGGATGATGATAAGATGTATAGATCCTGCTTCCCAAGGGTTTGTTGATTGCGCCCGCTGTAGGTGGTTTCCTCACGTTTCCTGTACCTCCATATTCTAATCACCATGTACTCTACTGCCTTGTTAGCCGCTGGCTTTGGCGGTCTAGCAGCAGCTCTTCCTCAGGTCAACCTGCCCAAAGTTGGCATCACAGCTACCAGGTAAGTTTCGAGCGCTTGGGCAGATGATTGCAAATGCCTGACAATTCCTGTTCAGTGTCTACAGCCCTCCCATTCCGACTACCCAGACCTTCTACCGTGGGACCGGCGGTGTGACCATCACACCCAACATCACTGCTGCGCCCACTGGTACTCCTACTGCAGATGCCTGCGCTAAAGTCGCAGAGCTATCCGCCTCTTTTGTGGCCGCCAGCCCTTCTGCAGCGCCATCTGTGCCCGCTCAAGTCGGCTATGACTGCTTGAACTCCATCCCATTCAACCAGACCGCCGCGGAGGAACTCGTGGACTCGATTCTTCCTTACATTGACTGGCAAACGACTTCATCCTACCTCGGCCAACCACCTGCAGAGGTAAGATCTATTTGTCGAGATGAATCGTGCCAGGCTAACATATCTGTTAGTATGCCGAGAAGGTCCAAGCACCTTATGACTTCCTCGGAACGCTCGCTGCAATTCGCGCAAATGTTTCTGCTGGAACCTACAAGAGCGAGTACGAGTTCGGCTGGACCCTCTATCGACTGTTCCAGCTCTCACACGACGGCCATCTTGTCTACTTCCCCGACACTGTCAATGGCTTGATCAGCTTCGGTCGTACTACGCCTCTCGTATCTGTGTCGCCCGATGGTACGAGCGCACCACGACCATATTTGTATGCGGACGTGCTTGCCTCTCAGCTGGGTAATGGCTCTTTCACGCCATCGGCCATCGTTGAGATTGACGGTGTGGAAGCGACCGACTACCTTGAGGTCTGGTCTCAGTATGGATCCCTTCAGGACCCCGACGCGCTCTACAACAACTTGTTCTATAGCCCAGCGCAAGTTGCTCTTGGTTCATCAGGAACCGGGACTGGTTCTTTCTCCGGCGGTGGTCGTGGTCGCTGGCCATACCCTGGCCCCACCACTACACTGACCTTCGAGAACGGTACCGTCTTGGAGACTGAGAACTACGCTCGCCTCCTCGTCTCCTTCCAGGGCATCCGAAACGGTGCTGATGTCTACAACACGTATCTGACTTACGGACCCGAGGCCCGGGACGACATCTTCAAGCTGGCCCAGTCTGACGCAGCATCTTCCACCACCACCATTGCCGGAAACAGCACCACCTCCGCGACCGCTACCGCTACCTCCACCGCCGCGTCCACGACTATCCCTGCGCCTGGTTACCCCTCTCCAGTCGTCCGCCAGCCTCTCAATTTCAACTCCGGCTACTTCCTCGAGGGCGAAGGCTTCGATGACGTTGCCGTCCTCGCTGTCAACTCCTTTGTGGGCGCCGACAACCAACAAGTGTCCTTCAAAGACGTCAACACTCAATTCATCGCCGCCGCCAAAGCCGCCGGCAAGAAGAAGCTAATCATCGACGTCTCCGCCAATGGTGGCGGCACCATCCTTCTCGGCTACGACCTCTTCGCACAACTTTTCCCCAACATCCTCCCCTACGGCGCCAACCGCTTCCGCTTCCACGAAGCCTACGACCTCGTGGGCCAAGCCACCTCCGATATCGCAGGACAATTCGAGCGACGCCTAGACCAGAACCAAACCGTGCTCGACCTCCTCAGCAGCACCTTCAACTACCGCACCGACGTCGACGTCGACTACGAGAACTTCTCCAGCTGGGACGATAAGACCTCGCCTTCACCCCGCGGCCCCTTGGGCGACAACTACACCGACATCATCCGCTGGAACGTGTCCGACGTCCTCACCCCCGAGAACAGCGGCGGCATCTACATCACCGGCTACGGCAACGGCAGCACCCCAGGCGAGCAGCCCTTCGCGGCAGAGGACATCATTGTCGTCTACGACGGGTACTGCGCCTCGACCTGCACCATCTTCAGCGAATTCATGCGGCGCCAGGCGGGCGTCAAGACCGTTGCGCTTGGCGGACGTGCCAACACCGATATCATCCAAGCGGTCGGCGGAGTCAAGGGCACAAACAGCTTCCCGTGGACGTTCATCCTCAGCTCGCTTCTCGAGACCTACGAGAACGCCAACGCCAGCGTGCAGGAGAGTTGGAAGGACACGGCTATCGCGAAGTACAACCAGCTGCCGCTATTCAGGGGTATCAACTATGTAGTCAATGCCAGGGATGGGTTCAGCAACAAGGGCGACACCGAGACGCCATTGCAGTTTGTGTATGAGGCGGCGGATTGCAGGGTGCTGTATACCCCTGGCATGGTCGTGGATCAGAGTGAGGTATGGAGGACGGTAGCGGATAGTGTTTGGAATGGCCAGAGCGCTTGCGTGGCCGGGAATGTGGCGGTTAATGGGACTGGGTATGGGAAGGTCAAGAGGGGGTTGGCGAAGAGGAATGTTGCGCAGAATGTGGATGTCGAGGGGATTTGGAGGAGTTTTACTCTTGAAACGGAAAATGGGGCGCTCGATGTTGATGGGCTGATGTTGCCTTAGGTTGGTGATGGAGGGGATAAGAAAAGAACGTAATGTACAGTCGCTATTGTCTTGTAAATACTGATAGTGTACAATTCGAAAGATATTTCGATCAGCGAAAGTTGACCTATATATAAAGGACTGCGCATGAAGCATCGAAGCTTGCCAAACCGTCACCTCTCGCGCAGAAGACGGAACCTTAAAAGATCCATCGATAACAACATCTTAACCAGTTGACAAAAAAGCCAGCGAGACCGCCAAGTGCGTGGAATCTACAGCTCTCCATCTGTACCTCCCTGTCAGGTCTGCAGTCCATTAACCCCTACCCATTCCCATCTGACTACCCCCGTACATATCCTAGCATTTCCTCCCCCTCAAGAAACCCCATACCAGCCCCTCAAATCCCCGCCCTCTCCCCTCAAAATCATCCCCACCACCGACACCATCCTAGGAGGAGCGTCCCCACCCCACACACCTCGGTTGGGACTCGAGGGAGTAACCCCTAACTCCTGCCCCTCTCCTTCTATGCCTTCTTCTTCTTCCTCTTCTTCTCGAACCCCAACCATGAAGTCTGCTTCTCGCTTGCTTCGAAAAAGAAGAAGGGAGGTGGGAGGGGTGCTTATATGTTCCTTCCACTGGGAAGGCCACATGCAAGGGAGGCCACAAGCGGGCATGAGGAGCTTGTGAGTGGTATGTGGATATGCACGATGAAGCTTGTGGGAGGCTGTGGTAGGCTGCGAGAGACGAATGAAACAGGTGCTGTGAGGAGCGGCGGACATATGTGGTGTGGGGAGACAGGATCCGATGACTTGTGCTGGGTTGTGCTCGAACGTGACAGACAGTGGCGGGGATCAGCCGTATGGAGCGGCGCTGGCGGCAGCAGTGTCAACATGACCTAGTCCCGAATGCATGAAACCAGCGGCGTACCATACCAAAGCACCTACCGTACCCTTTCTCAATCCAATACGACAGCATGATCACTTGAAAGCACACCACAGCACTGTCTCCCATCACCATTCACAAGCACCCGCAACAACATCCCTGCCAAAGAGTAAAAAGAAAGACAAAAGGGTATAATTTACAACTCTAGATAAGACCGAAAAAACTTATCGCACCGCGCTATGGTCATAACATCATCCAATATCCTGACTTGCCAATTCCCCTTTTCCCCTCTACACCACCTACATCCTCCTCTCCCCGCTCTCCTTCCTCTGACCACTTCCTCCTTCCCCTAAATCATCACCTTCTCTCTACCGCCTAGGCC
Organism: Elsinoe australis; assembly: GCA_007556505.1. Lineage (NCBI taxonomy): Eukaryota > Fungi > Ascomycota > Dothideomycetes > Myriangiales > Elsinoaceae > Elsinoe > Elsinoe australis. The sequence goes on from SWCS01000012.1 coordinate 777,700, forward strand.
CAGTCGGCGCCCCCGGCGGCCCTCCTGGCGGCGGCGGAGGCGGATGATGCCTATACCCCAACGGCGCCCCACCCGGCTGCTGATGCGGCATTCCCAAGCCCTGCCCACCCGGTCCCTGCGGTGGACCCTGCGGCGGACCCTGCCCTGGCCCATACCCCGGCGGAGGAGGCCCCTGCACACTTCCCAGACTCCCTCCGCTGGCAGACCTCGGCAGGTACGGCTCGCGCTGCATCATGCGCATCTCGTCATCGCGCCGCCTGCGCCGTTCCTCGTCCTCGTACATCTGCTGTTGCGCGTGCTGCTGCTGCGCGTGCTGGCGGCGCCAGGCGTCTTCCCTGCCGCCGGCGCCGTAGGGTTCGCGCTGTGGCGGGGCGGGCGGGAAGTCGTGTCTTTCGCTGGGTCGGCCGGAGAAGGGGTTGGGGTGGGCTTGTGGCGGCGGGGGCTGGTCGTGGGCCCAGGCGCGGCTGCGGTCTAGGTCGCCGCTTGGGCCGGTGGGCGGAGGCGGGCCGCTAAAGAGGCGCTCTCTTTCCTCGCGCTTGCGCGCCATCTCCCTGTCGCGGTCTTGCGCTTCTCGTTCTCGCAGACTCATTTCGCGCTCGCGCTGGATCTCGCGCTCCCTCTCGAAGTCTCGTTGTCGTTGCGCTTCTCGTTGCTGCAGGTCGCGTTGCTGGAGGTCGCGCTGTTGGGCGTCGCGCTGCTGCATTTGTCGCTCCCTATCGATCATGACGTCTCGTTCTCGTTGCATCTCTCTGTCGCGCGCGTAGGCGTTCTCTCGCTCCCGTTGTTGCATTTCTCGCTCGTAGCCCTCGCGCTCCAGGCGGTCGCTCATGCGCTCGCCTAGACTGCGCTCCGGGCGGAACATTTCTCGTTGTTGAGGCTCGCCGCGCATGTCCCTGAATGATGGTGGTTCGTAGCTCCGCTCGTCGGGGCGGAAGCCGCCTGGACCGCTCGGAGGACCAGAGTGCGGCGGTGGCGCGCCGGTTGGGTAGCCAGGCGGAGGCTGGGACATGAGGTGCGGAGGCGGACCGGCGGAGGGATGTCCGCTTGGGTGGCCTGGCATAGGTGGCCCGCCGATGCCGGGTCCGGGCGGTGGTGGGCCGGTGTTGGAGCGGAAACGGCTTTCCGCTGCGTGGTACTCTCGGTCTCGCGCTGCGGTGTCGCGGTCCGCGGCGTAGCGAGCTTGGGCTTGAGCTTGAGCTTGTGCTTCGCGTTCTCTTTCTCGGTCCATGGACGATGGCGTGGACAGAGGTGGTCGCTCGTAGTCGCGTCTTTCAGCTGGTCGGTAGCCCCATTTCTCTTGAGCTTGGGCACGGTAGTCTTCTTCGCGGCTGGGTCGGCGGGCGTGGAAGGGCTGACCTGGTGGGGCTTGAGTGACCGGTGAATTGTGCTGTGACATCCCTTGAACGTGACCTGGCGGTGCTTGGCCAAAGGGATTGGCACTCATGGGGTGTCCTGACATAGGATGGGGAGGTGGGGGCTGGTGGGTTGGTGGTCCGCCTGGCGCAGAAAAGGATCCATGCCTGCTGTGACTGAGATGCGGCGGGGGTGATGGATTGGCTCGTGCTGGTGTGGTAAGCTGGCCAAGTGCAGACGACCGGTGAGGGAAAAATCGCTCCCGCTCAAGTCCGTTAGGACCTGGAGAGGCCGACGGCGGCGGTGGAACTTGACGTGGCGGCCACTCCTCTCGTCGAGCTGGACCAACATTCGACCATCGCGAATCGTAGTTCGGCTGAGGCGGAGTCGGCACAGGGGTGGATTGGCCCGGCCTGTCATAGAACGATCGTGGAGGACCACTTGAGCCGAATGTATCTCGTCGTTGTCCAAGTACCGAGGACGTGGGAGTTGGGTTCCGCTGTATGCTGGCAGGCGACTGTGGACGTGCAATACCCTGGACGCTGTGATCACTCATACGTTTCGCCACTGGCCTTGGCTCCTCGGGCTCGGAATTCAGCAATGAAGCCAGGTTGGACGTCTTACGAGGCTCAGCAGGCTTTGCCGATAATGATGGTGTCTGGACAGGAGAACCAGCTGGGACAGAGCTGGGCCTGAAACCTGTCAACTTAGGCGGCGACGGGTTCTGACCAGGATGTGTTGGTGGTGGAAGTGGTGGTGGGCCTGTAGCTGACTGTGCAGGTGACCCAATCAAGCTCCTCATCGAAGCAGATCCAGGCCGTGCTGGCGGAGGAGGCGGTCCCTTCTCCTCAACAGGCCTTGTTGGAGGTCTGGACTGACTTGCAGGTTGAGGCGCAAGATTGGGGTAAACAGAGGCATGAGGCAACTGCGGCACTTCGTTTTGCGATCGGGCAGCAATTTCTGATTGGTGCTGCATCTTGAGTGCACGCTCCTGCTCCTGAATGAGATTCTGATACCATTCCGTGTTGAGGGAACCTTCTTGAGATCGCTGCTGAGGAGGAGCTTGGCCGGGCTGTGAGGCTTGAACAGGCTGCGGAGGAGGTCGAGATGTGGGAGGCTGTTGAGGAGGCCTGGTTTCCCTTGACTCGGAGAAGAAACCCATACGCGGACCTGGGGGCTGAGACGGGCGTCCACCTGGTTGCGCCGCTACCTTTGCGTTGTTCGCCAGCGCTGTCTGAAGTGGTGTCGGTGCAGTACGAACTGGTCCAGCAGATGGTATGGCAGAAGCCACGAATCGTCCAGGGTCTTCCTCCATAGCCTCAGCTTGGGCAGTGACTGGTCGCGAGGTCGCTGCAGGCGGATTGTCGTATCTCCTCTTAACGATCGGAGTTGGCTGGGGTGGTGGACCAAGATCCTCGCCTCTCTGGCGTCTAAGGTTAGCTTCCTCCGCGACTCGCAGAAATTCCTCCTTGTTGTCGCCCTCGATGCGTCGCTGGTAATGGTTCTTGACCTGCTCGCCGTTAACGTAAACCTGCTCATTATTGTTTCCACTACTCACCATTGTCTGCGTCTTGGTGCCCATCTGGGCGGCGATCGCGGCAAAGTCTGTGCCATAGTACCCCAGGAACTTGAGAAAGTCGTTCTGTTCAGGCACAGACCAATAGCTTGATGCAGCTTGCCGGGATTGCGAAGGAGCGACTGCTATCCTCATGCGCTCCAGTGGTTCTGGCACTGGGATCTGGGGCTGGAAGAAAGCTTCGGTGTGGTAGACAGGCACAGTCTCGTTTCTCGGCCGAGCAGCACCCGCCTGAAACCCAGCAAGTAAATTTGCCTCGTCCATGCGGGCCCTCTCTTCATTGGTAAGCTCATTTGCCCGGAACTGTAAGTCTCTGTCCGTCTTAACTGGGGAGCCTACAGGTTGTGGGGGATTAGCTTCTGTACTCGCAGCAGCAAGTGGTTGCTGAGCCTTAATCTTCTTGGCAGCCTTTTCGCCCGCATTTGCTCGTCTCTTCTTAGCAGGCTTTTCTTCACCCTCGGTCTTGCCACCTTTCCTCGCCGGCGTCGCACTAGTACCCCGGCTCTCAGGCTGTGGCTCCTGCGCGGCGCCTCGGACAGCAGCCGCCCGCTTTGGACGTCCATTCGCATTTGTCCCATTCTCTGTCGTTGGAGCCGGGGCATCGTCCTCTGCTCTGGTGAGGTCTGCCATGAGTGCTGCACCTCGGACTCGAGTTGCCACCTTTCCTCCTCGCCCACGACCGACACCACGACCTTTACGCTTGCCTTTGGTCTCACGGAACCGGCCGTCCCACTTGTGCGCATAGTAGTGGTGGATGCAGTGCTGGTAAGTCCGACCGGGCAACAGAGCAGCGATCTCGCCCCATTTTTTTGGTCTCTCTTTGAAGGCCTCAAGGAATGTCTGGTGCTCTTCAGGTGAAAAGTCATCCGATGGAGGCTGGTATCCAAAGATGGCAATGAGGTGTTCGGCACGACGAAGATTGTTCGTGTTCTTGAACAGTGTCCGCTTCAACAACTCCTCATCGTACATTGGAGGACACACGGCCTCTTTCTCCACCGAGTCGCGCGCCCTCTGAGCATCTCTCTCCATCTTCTCCTGCTCTTTACGTGCCATCTCTTCGGACTCCTTGAGCACCTTCTGGATGTCATACTCACTACTGAATTTGTGGAGTCGCCTAGACCCCTCAGTAGTGGGCGTCTCTGCTGGGGGAGCCATAGGTTCTGCCTCTCCAGCAAAGTCCGCCGACTTCTGTCGCTCCAGCCTCTCCCTCTGCGCACGCTCATCATCGATCTGACGGGTAACATCCCTGAGTTCTCGGTACCTGTCAGCATACTCTTCGAGGACACTCCTCTCGTTCCTTTCTACTTGGTCTCTGAGCTCTTGGAAATGCTGGATCAGCGCCGGCTTGGTGTCTTCCTGCTGCAGGATATGCGACTGTAGTGCATCCGGGCTGAAGGGTCCTTTTGCCAGATACGGAAGATTTATGATTTCCGGGCTCGGCTCGCGCCGTGGTGGAGGCAAAATATCGTCGAGCGCGTCGTTGTCACGCATCTCGATATCTTCTGCCTCTTCCTCCTTTGGAGTCAATAGGTCTTGGTCAACTTCTTCCGTCGACCCAGATGCTACACCCGACCCTTCCTCTTCAAGAAGTTCTGGCGCCTCGGCCTCTGGCGACATTTCACCCTCCGCAGGCAGATCGTCGACCGTGACCTTTGCAATCCGCGCGATCTGTTCGAACGGTGTGGAGACCCTGTACTCACGAGAACTGAGGTCAGCCTTCTGCGCCTCGAGCTGCGCCTTTCGCTCTTCGAACTTTCGCTTGGACATCTCAAAGTCCTCCTCATCAAGATCCATGCCGTCGTCATCGTCGTCGCTACTACTGTCCAGCGCAGGCTCAACAGGATCACCAACATCGTCAACCTCGCCAGTATCCTTCCTGTTGGTGTCTTGCTCGCGCTTTACGGACTCAGCTTGACTGCCGTCATCCTGCATCTTGACGTCGTTATCCTTGACAGCGGGAACTGCAGGCTTCTGATTGGGCGAGGCCTGAGGCCCTCGCGGCACCTCGTCACCGTTTGCATCCCTCTTCGATGGCACGACACCTTCACGAAAACCCCGCGGCTGCTGTGGCTGTTGCCATGTGTTCCAACCTTGCTGTACCCCACGCGGACCGGCAGGCGGCGGCCGAAGAGGAGCAACAGGTGGACGCTCGGGAGCTCTTGTAAGGGCAGCCATACCTCGCTCGTTACCGGCACGTGGACCTGTTGGCGGTGCTCTGTCAGCCTTCGGGGCTGTTGGCACGCGAGGACTTGTGAGCAGGGGTGACTGTTGCTGGCGAGGACCGGTAGGGATTGGCGGTGTGTTCTCCACCCGTGTCCGCCCATCTTCCCTTCTGGTTTCCAAACCCGCTGGCCCGGCTGGTGGACGTCTATCTACTGGAGGCGAATGCTGTACCGCTTGAGCTGAAACTTCACTGTGAGCAGATTTCGGAGTCGGTGGTGCGGGCTGGCTAGCCCATGGCTGTGTACCAAAACTTGGAGATGGTGCACCAGACTGAGTTGAAGGAGCTGGCCTGTCGCGCGCCGCCGGCGTGGAAAACGATGGTGGTTGCGGACGCTCGTCTGACCTGAATGCCGCTGGACCCGTAGGCGGCTGAGGGGCGTGCCTCATCGGAGGCGCTGCAGGAGGTGGAGGACCCTCAAAGCCACGAGGTCCTCTTGGTGCCTCAACAGGCACTCTCTGAAGACCAGGCGAGGAAGGGCCTGTCGGCACACTGGATGAAGGCGGAGGTGATGCAGCAAGAGCTTTGGGAGCAGTGGGCACATGCTTGGGTGCTGGAGACGGCGGTTGCGCAGCTGCAGGAGCCACAGGAGATTGCGGGAGCCTGTTGTCAGCCCTCCAGACATTGGGCGGAGGTGCAGCCGGTTTGCTGAAATTCATGGCACCGAAAGCAGGTACGGACGGGGCCTGTGGCGGTGATGAAGCGCGCGGCCGCGTTGCGAATGTCTCGGTACGAGCAGACTGGTCGGTGGAATTGTTTGCATCAGGACGAGGGAGAAAGCTGGTTGAAGCACGCCGATCAGGAGGTGGTGGCGGCCGAGCATCCCCTTGAGTCCTCTCAGAAGGTGTTGGCAGCTGTGGAGGGTTGGTCTGAGAAGGTGTAGGAGGCCTCGAGGATACATCACCAGTCGACCGGGTATCGAAGCGCTGATTGGTCATGGACATGCGATTCCATGAGGTCTCACGATCTCGCGGCTCTCTGTTGGCCCATCTGTCTTCTTCTGGCCTCTCCGTCCTCCACTCGTCACGACTTTCTCTGGAGCTGTCGCGGCCCCATCTCGGCGGAGGAGATCTTTGTCTGAAGGGAGGTCTGTCATCAAATTGAGGCCTTCTGGATCTGTTGTGAAAGTCGAAATCGCCTCTACCACGACCTCTGCCCCTGGCACTAAACCCGCCATGCGGAAAGGGTTGAGACGCAAACGACGTATCGGAGAAAGCCGGATCAGCAGACATGGGCCCATCTCGCGAATTCCTCCTGACTCGACTCATATCGAGCTCCCGTGGTGAAGGGGCATCTCTGAAGTTTCGCGGAGGTGATCTTGGGCGTGAAGGAGATGGTGGGCGCGGACGACGATCGAAGTTGTGAAATGGTCGATCTCTGCCTCCGAATGGTGGAGGCCCTCTACTGTCAGGAGGTCCATCGTTGAATGATGCCCCTCGACCCCTGGGTCCTAATGGGGGGTTGCGCTGGCCAGGAGGGCCAAATGAAGGGGGATAGGCAGCAGATGGCCGACGGTCTCCAAATCGAGGAGGTGATCTGGATCGTTCGCGCGGGTCGAAACGCGCATCATGTGGTGGGTAGCGTGAGCTCATTTCAACATGGCTTTTGTGCGAAGCGCTTTATAAAAGGTGGTAGGAGCGTCGCACAAGACCCTGCAGAAGGTTCTAGTATGACACAGTCCGTGTTACGTGTACGTCTTGGTTGAGAGAGCTTTCGGAAGCCGAGCTGTGGTAGCTTCAATGTTAACAGTCTCCAGCGATAGACCGGTCTCAGGTTGGTGAAGGTGTGTGTGTGGAGCAGCAAGCTATATGTAGATGGCCCGTGCTTCGGGAAGTGCCTCTAGCTCCCGAATTTTAATGTTGCGCCCCAGTTTTCGAAGGCGGGTTGATCTGGCTGAACTTCAGGGCCAGCGCCAAGACCGAGTTTGGGACGAAACAGCTCTGCAAGACGACCGAGGAAACTGACCGTGCAAAAGCAAGTTGGATGTTGAGATATATGTTGATGTGTTCGGAAGGCCTTGAAGAATCGATTTTGGACAGTATCGGGTAGTCAACAGCCCGGATGTGGTCGGTGAGGTCGAATCTTCAATTCGCGAAAGGGTCAGGTCGACACGTTGATGTAGATCGCGGTCCTCTGCAGGCGGGTCGAAGATGATGATAGAAACAAAGCAAACCGGTATTGACGCTTCGATCGCGACGAGTCTGAAGACGCAGATGTGCTGAGATAGATGGGTGCGAAAATGGCCCTGTCGTGTAGAAGGAGAAGACGAGAAACCGAAAGTGGAACGCTTCACAGGCCTTGCCGAGATGCACGTCCTGTAACGTAACAGGTGAGCACGGGATCAGGTCGAGGTGCGTGGGAAGCCAAGTGTGGGAACAGGGCGACAGGGCGACAGGGCCATTACACGAAAAACACAAAAAGAGACGAAAGAGACTGGCAACAATGGGCGCTAGCTTCGGGAACAGAGGAAGAGACACACAGGCCTGCACGCACACACTCCCAGCCAGGCGGAGACAACCATGCACGACAAGTCATTCAAGGCGACCCACTTGGACGGCGCCGACGATTCAGAGAGGGAGCGTGTCAAGGGAAACTCTAAAACGGGCACCAATCCTGACCCGAACCTGAACCAAGAACGGGGAGCGACTCGGAGTTGACAAGAGGATGGGAGATGGCCTAGCGCCTGGGAAAGACGCTGTGGCTTCGACGCGGCTTCTGCAAGTCAGTGACCCCCTGCGCTCCCGTCTGCAGCCTCTCTTCCACAACGTCGACTGCACTCTAATAACATCCTTGCATGCACGACCGGTGAAGCGTCAATCGCCCGCCGTCGAAACGTTGCGACCGTCGACGATGACCCAATCTGCAACGGTCGACAAGACTGTGAGTTCTGTGATCTGTAGATCTGGTAGATGTCTTCGAAGCTGAATAGCGGTCAGTGATGATCTGCTGTTCGTGTTTCAAGCCTCCTTTTGAAAGAAACATGACACTTGCAGAGATGCGGCCAAGGCGGCTCGCGGTCTCGTCCACAAAACGCAAAATGACTGCATTCCTTGTTCCGTCGCGTGGCCACGACGAAACTCTCCGCACACACCACTCCATTTCGAGCTAAGCTCGAACGATCAGATCTCAAAATGTGAGCCAATCATGCGAGGTCTTTCAACCGCAAATTGCAGCCCTCGGTATCCATAGTTCCAGCAGCCGGGAGGCTTGAGGCCAGGCCACCAGGTACGGAGCTGCCTGTCTGTGTGACCATGTGTAACGAGATTACAGCAATACTCTCAGTGCTCAGTCGAGCGAAGTGGTATGAATGCGTCTTGATGTCCACTCAAACGGAAATCTCTTTATGCTCCACGGCTGCTTATACTCAGTCTCCCCACAAATGCGACTCGCATTGTGTAGCAGATGCCAGGCTAGCTCCATGTCGAGACTCGGAGTGCTCCGGACACCAGACAGAGCACATATTTCCCCAAAGGAAGGGCAAGGCACATGGGTAAGCACCATTCAGCTCGATGGCGCATCTGTGTCAGCAGCAACGTAACTTGAGAATGAAGCGATTGGCATAGCTTTGATTTCGTGATGCGGGACATTCAACTCGCCATACAAACATAATGCCACGCCGTGACATGCGGCTCTTGCTTTGAACTCCATTCGTATTCGCCAATCTTGCATGTCTTTTTGCCCGCTAGAGAATGGCAACACTCATTGTTGCACTACGAGGCCGCACTTGTGAGCGACTGGGACACTACACAGTGAGGACTAAGTCGCCATGCTACGGCCTCACCCCTCGTCCTGGTCATTCAATAAGATTACTTGCAAATACTACCCTTTGTAGCTAGAATCTCTACACAGCTCCACGAATATGTAGCAATCGGGCCGTGATAAGTGTACAGCTCCATTGACTGGGCTCCTTCTTCTGGGATATGGGACTGGAACGAGGAAAGTACACGCGAATCGCTTCGGCTTGCCCTTTCAAAATCTCATTACTACCAGCACACCAATTTTTCGAACCATATCAAAAACACCAGCGCCCTACAAAAATGTCCGAGCCAGTGAATGGAGTTGCCCCGGCGGGTGCGACTCAAGCGGTACTGAAGCCTTCTGATCCTCCACCAGAAGACGCCGCTCCTGTGGTAGGTATCGATTTCGACAAGCATGCCGGCGGCAACATCAGTGTGGCCGATATGGTCACTGGCATGGAGACTATGGGCTTCCAAGCAACGTCAGTAGGGCAGGCCGCAAAAGTCATCAACGACATGAAATCGTGGCGAGATCCCGAAACCGGTTCCGGTACAACCATTTTCCTCGGATACACCTCAAATTTGATATCATCTGGACTACGAGAGACTCTCCGTTGGCTAGTACAGCATAAGCACGTCTCTGCTATTGTTACGACAGCAGGTGGAGTGGAGGAAGATTTCATCAAATGTCTGGCTCCGACTTACCTCGGGTCCTTCCATACCTCCGGAGCTGCACTTCGTCAGAAAGGACTGAACAGGATCGGCAATCTATTCGTACCCAATAACAATTACTGCGCTTTCGAAGACTGGGTCGTACCCATCCTTGACAAGATGCTTGAGGAGCAAGAAGAATCAAAGAAATCAGACGAGCCGTTGCACTGGACCCCCAGCAAGGTCATTCACAGGCTCGGCAAGGAGATCAACGATGAGAGCTCTGTCTATTACTGGGCATACAAGAATGACATACCTGTCTTCTGCCCCGCTTTGACCGATGGTAGTCTGGGCGACATGCTGTACTTCCACACTTTCAAGTCGTCTCCCGAGCAGCTCCGCATCGATCTTGTCGAGGACATCCGTAGAATTAACACAATCGCCGTTCGTGCCAAGCGAGCTGGCATGATCATCCTTGGAGGAGGCATTGTCAAGCATCACATCGCCAATGCATGTCTCATGCGGAACGGTGCTGAGAGTGCTGTGTACATTAATACCGCGAATGAGTTTGACGGCAGTGATGCTGGCGCTCGACCGGACGAGGCCGTCAGTTGGGGTAAGATCAAAGCAGATGGGGTCAGCGTCAAGGTTAGTGCTAAAGACGTCCTAATACCGAAGTGTGCGCTGACTATCACAGGTCTATGCAGAGGCGACCGTAGTATTCCCAATGCTGGTGGCTGCGACCTTTGCGAAGACTACCAAATGAGCCTTGACACTGGACTGATGGCAGCTTGTAGTGCTCGGATTTCTCAGGAGGCTATTCGTCTAGCTTATCATCAAATAGGCTGGACGATGGATTTCGCTGCACGATTGTCGCCCACCTCTACTATTCACGCAGTCGAGATTCACTCAGTAACTCAATGGAAAGACAAAACGACGAAGATCGAAAGTTGTCGCCAATGGTGAGCTCGCGCTTCGCTCTTGCCTCAGGACCCCAAAGCTCGATCACAGCCTCCATATCAGCACGGTACTCTAAACCCAGCATCTTTCAATACAACAATACTATCAACTCTTCATCGAGCATTCTTTCGCTGTTCATAATTGCTCCTCATCGATCTGTGGCCGATCATCGCCGCGTCTTGAGACATTATTGTACTGAATATCGATCGCGTTCTCTTTTGAAGAGCCTCTTACTGTAGCTTGAATCGACCTACTAGTATCTCGACATCGGCTAGGACCCTCAAGACTCTGATCGACTCTAATCGCTCTGTGCGCTTATCTGCAAGCGAAAGATCAGAGATGCCAGGAAAGGTAAAATCTCGTTGCCGTGCGAAGACCGGAACGGAGGGTCCCCGAACTTCATGCAATGGCAAAAGCACGCATACGGATGGTAACGGGACGACTGGTTCTAGACCAGAGAGCGAAACACCACAACCGTACACCTATCCAAATGGTATGATGAGATTCGGCGAGTCTTGGTGTCAATTCCATGATGCATTGAACAGAGCACGACAGTGCCGCAAGTCCGGACGGATTTGCAAGCGCGGGATAGTGGAATACCTAAACAGATCCGCTGAGGAACAAACTTGGTTTTCTAAATGTGGCCCTCTGGCTGTAGGCGTGGGTGTAGCAACCTCTGACACCGGTCATCAAGCTACTGCCACTCAAGGTGCAGCCTCTCCTAGCCGTGATGGTCTGGACACGGGAGACCGCCGGTCACGCAGTGCTGATCCCAATACAAACCTCGGCTTTCGACCTGTGTTCACCTGTGACGGAGACAATACTGCTGATGGGAAAAAGGTGGCCAATGGAGTTCTCCATACCAAGAGCGATGGCCAAGCAGCGAACAACGACCATGGCGTCGGCACTAGTCCTTCGATCTCGCAGTTGAAGCGCCCTCGAGGCCACTCTAGCACTCCGGAAGCCGACTGCACGTTTCGATCATCTACTCCAGCACAGACTCAGCCTCAAGATCCGGAGAACTCTTCGCGCCCCATTCGACGACGGGATCATGGGCCGGTACCGCGGGTTCGACTCCCGCCACAAGTCCGACTCCCGCCTCAACCAGAGCAATCACTCGCCCATCCGCAAGTGGCAAGGCTAGATGCAGAGTCGACACCACAGTGCCGAGACTCACAGGGTTATGGTAGTTCACAAGTCCAGCCAGAATCACAGTCCGCTTATCTCCCGAAGGCAGAATCGGATTGCAGCCCCCATCGACAAGCCCGACCACAGGTCGATATCCAGGGTCTTGAACAGCGAGCGGAACGCATGCGAGAGACACAATCGACACAGGCACGACTTGAAACAGGACCCCTGCTGTCAAGAGAAATTGAGCTGCGATACCAGCCAGGAGTGGGCTTCGTTCCTCGGCTGCAGCAGGTGAATAGTTCAAGGTGGCCATCACAAGGCCTTCAAGCCAACTTTTCAGCAGAGACGATGAATGTGTCCGTTCATTACGGCGAGAGGTATACGCCACCGATCCCTCGTGGTACACCGTCTTTGGATCATCAACAGCCGATGTATGGCCCGCAGCCGACGTACTTTCCGCCGGCATACCCGCCAGTGTATCCACCAGTATATCCACCAGCATACCCGCCAGCATATTCATATCCACCAGCCATGCCGCCACCTATGTACCCGTTGGGCCCTGGGCCTCCGATGCCTTTACAAGCACCTCCAGCGCCAGAATAGGATCGGCCAAATACGAACCAATTTCCCACAAACCCGTCATTGCAGCCACACTCAGAGCCCGGCAGCCGCACGCACGAATGGCCAGCGCCATGGTACCCGGTCGGTTGAAGACCCAGTAGCATCATGAAGTATTGCTTGGTCATGCTAGATAGTCACAGTCACTCATACACTGTTCAATAAAATCATTCATTCGATATCCTGCGCCCGTAGGTGCCTTCTTACTTCTGCCGTGATATGCTATGCACCAACTCAAGCCGTCTCCTTTACCTTTCTCTTCTTCGCAAAGTTGCCTCTCGCCGCCACCTTGCCCTCGAAAGGCAACACCCGTCTGGCAGTGAACACGTACCCCTCCCCTCCTCCCCGTGCCGTCATGACAGGATGCGTCCTCCCGGGCAAAACCTGCCACTCCCTCACCCTGCTAGTCTGCACACTGCACCCGAGCAACAATCTCGGATCGACAGGAAAGTCCTCCTCATCCGGCCTGAACCCCTCGTTCACGGTCCTCCAAGGCCTCCTGTCCTCCTCTTCCTCATCTCCCTGCCCCTCTTCTCCCTCAGCCATGACCACGTCTCCATCCCTCTCCTTTCCCTCTCCTCGTGTCTCGATCTCCGACCCCCCATCCCTCCACCCCTCCAACCCCTCCAGATACGCCCCCCTCCTCTCCCGCCCATACAGATCCACCATCCTCACCAACGGCTCCGCAGCAGCGCTGTACGCCACTACCGTCCCGCCCCCTTTGACAAGCGGCACCAACCACTTGAAGACGCTGCTCAGATCCATCCTCGTCGCGACAATGAGACCATCGAACTGCCCCTCCCGCGCCGAGTCCACGATCGTCTTGCACCGCAGCCAGCGCCGGCGTTTGCGGTGGTAGGCGGAGCGACGCGCGGGCTTGGCGGCTTCAAGCTCCGCGGCGGTCATGGTGGGGATGGTGGCGTAGGTTGCGTCGCGGCTGGGGGTGAGGAGTTGGAGCCAGGAGAGGGGGAGGAGGTGTGAGGAGAGTGGGTGAGACGGGGACGGGTGCGTGGCCGTGTAGGAGAAGTATTTTAGGAGGGAGAGGTTGGGTTGCGAGGCCGGGTGGAGGAGGTGGATTGTGTTCGTGGGTGAGATGGTGGGGTGGCGGGGGTGCGGACGGGTGTATGCTGCGTTTGAATCGGGAGGGGCTTCGTTGTCGGAGGGTTCGGAGTCGGAAGTGGGCTCGGTGGTTGTGGTGGTGGTGGTGCTATTCTGGTTGGTCGGGAAGTCAGTGGGTGGGTGGAGGATGCCGAGCTTTTCGGCTACGGCGGCGGTCACGAGGCCTCCTGTGTCGTCTATCACGAGCCATTTGCCGCCTTGCGAGATGTTGGCGAGAGGTGGTGTGACGTGGATGTTTGACCAGGCTGTTAGGAGACCTAGACTTTCTTCTCGGAGCTCAAGGATACGCTGAGCTTCTCGGTCGGTGGTGAGCCATTGAGTCAGTGTCCCGACGTCGATTGGGAGGACTGTGAACCTCCTTAGGTATTTCTTCATCTTTCGTAGGGTGTACTTGGCGAGTGAGAAGACTGTTTTCTCGTCCAGGTTCTTATGTGAAGACATGATGCGCTCGATGATTTCTCTCCCGGAACCGGTAACGGCAGATTTGAGTTCCTCGATCTCGTGCATTGAAAGTGCTTGCCGTGAGGCGTCGTCCACGGTCAGGCGGTTGTTCTTAATAGGAACAGCCTCTTCGTCCACAGCGGTGGCGTCAGGGGTTGACACGGCATTGGTGTCTCCATTGGCGTCATTGGAAGGGACGGTGTCAAACGCAGCTTCTCTGTTCAATTCAGAGGGCGGGACTATGCGTAATCGCACAGAAGATTTGCCGTCTGTAGGCTGACTCTGATCATGAATTTCGTAGGTAGCATAGAGTGGGCGCCCAATAAGGAGATTTGCAGGAAATGTTCCGAATTTCCCGATTGATATCGAGCTGTGTACAGTTAGTCTATCATGTATTCGCAAGGAAGATTGTCTTCTGTCCTTACGTATTAGGTATTATCTCTACTATTTTGAGTAGATCTGATGGAAGACGAAGAACCACGTGACGGTTCGCTTGAATATGAGCTTGCATTTTGTGTCACCGCATTAGCATAGTGTAGCGGTACAGCTTCTTGAAATCGTTCGCAGAAGGATAGCTCTGCGATGAGCCTGTAATAATATATATCGCTCTGATAGGAAAACTGTATAGGGCAGTTTCACTTTTTTGCTGTATGGTTTTCACAAGGAAAGTTTTGCCGCGGGGAAAGATGGCATAGGCCTGCTCTCATGCACTTGAAATGCACGGCACATATATGATATGCCTTATCTGTACAATTTTACTATCGAGCATGCTCGAATATTGGATTGCAATCTAGATGGTATCACACAATTCTCTTCATACGTCCCTATGTGAATTGGTCCTAGCGGGCGAAGGAATTGTGAGGACGGCGGTGCCAAGAATGAGCACTCTACGCGCTTCGCGTCTCCCCAGCTTGACGTGAACTTTTTGAGCTCTCATGCTGCAAGTGACCATTGTCATAAGTGATTTCGCTCGAAAGAATCCACTTCGTCCTCCGCTATATCTCCACAACACCAAACATGTCAGACTACGAAGATGATGAGATGGACATTGATCGTCCAGTGGACGCGGCCATAGAGTTCTCTTCAGGCAATGCGGCCCAGGGGAAGAGGAGCGCTGCGAATCTGCCGGTAGAAGCTGAAGACTCATTACCATGGTAAGTATGCATACCAACAGTGTTGTGGGCCACTCACTTATGCATTGTCAGGGTCGAGAAGTACCGCCCGAATAGCATGGACGACGTGTCTGGACACCAAGACATTCTAGCTACGATCAACAAGTTTGTAGAAGCAAACAGACTCCCACATCTCCTTCTTTACGGGCCACCAGGAACTGGCAAGACATCGACGGTACTAGCACTCGCTCGGAAGATCTATGGCACAAAGAACATGCGACAGATGGTGCTGGAACTTAATGCATCAGACGACAGAGGTATCGATGTGGTACGAGAGCAGATCAAGACCTTTTCAAGTACGAAACAGATCTTCTCTGCGTTTCCGACGGCACCAAAAGACGGGACAAATGGCACGAGCAATGGTGTATCCAGCAGTCTAGCGACTTTCAAGCTGATTATCCTGGATGAAGCCGATGCCATGACTTCAACAGCTCAGATGGCACTGCGTCGTATCATGGAAAAATACACAGCCAATACTCGTTTCTGTATCATTGCCAACTACACCCACAAACTCTCACCAGCACTGCTGTCGAGATGTACTCGGTTCCGATTTTCACCACTCAAGGAGCCAGACATTCGCAGACTGGTGGACTTGGTCATTGAAAAAGAGGAGGTCAACATAGCGCCGGACGCAACAGACAGCTTAGTCACTCTATCGAAGGGAGACATGCGAAGGGCATTGAACGTGTTGCAGGCTTGTCACGCGTCCAGTACGCCTTTACGGGCTGTTGGAGAAAAAACCGACGGAAATGTGCAGCGCGAGCTGATCACGAAAGAGACAATCTACGACTGCATTGCAGCACCACACCCATCTGACATTCAAGCTATCAGAGATACGCTCCTTTCGACATCAGATGTTACAAGTTGTCTGACAACGATCAACACGCTAAAGGTCAACAAGGGACTAGCACTTGCAGACATTCTGACGGCGCTGGCCGAAGAGCTGACAGAACTCGAAGTGCCGCCTCAAACGCGCGTCGCATGGCTTGACGGCCTGGCCGAAATCGAGTACAGGCTGAGCGGTGGAGGAAGCGAGAATGTGCAGACGGGAGGACTGGTGGGCGTGATGCGGAACGGCTGCGACTTGATGGAGAACAGTAAATAGACGTCGGGAACAGAGCGACAGGATTGGTCAGGTCGGAACGCGGAAGGGCAGCTTCAGCAGTGCTCTTCGAGGGTTCGCAACCATGGACCAGCATGGACCTGAGCTCCGAGCCAATTTTGTGGGTTTTTGTGCTGGGATTACTTGAGCGCGGAGTTCCTAGGGCCGGTCAATTTCTGAAGAGTCAACAGAAAGAAAACAAGAAGGCAGCAGCATTAAAAGTACATGAATGACGGGCAATGGCAAAAGAGGCTTGATGACTGCGATCTAGAGGACAGGACAAGAGTTGCTGACTGCACGATGATGTCTGTCAGAGAGCGAGACCAGGCGAGGTGCAGGCAAAGTGATGATTGGGCCAAGCGGCGAGGGCTGGGCGAGACCGCTAGTTGGGTGCGTTCGAGTTGAAGATCCGGGACGCACGCGACCGAGTCGTCCCGACTCATCAGAATGGCTTAAGCTTGTCGTCAATTTGTGCCTCTGGTCAGAGTGGAGACGCGGGGGCTGTCAATGACCGTGACCGGGTCGAGGAACTGCATGCGAACTTGTAGAGTGACAGTCGTTCTCACAGCCAGTGAACTACTGAAAGGCAGCTGGTTGCGCGTACCGTTGGCCGTTTTGCATTACTTGACGGATGTTTTTGTGAAGCAAAGCAAGGAAATTGATGCTGTCAGCGGCTCTGCGTTGGTGTCAAACGTGGCGCACGCCGCAGCGCGAGAGAGTTTGGGAGATGCGAGGCACTGGCCTGCTGCCCGGCCTCGCGGCGGTGCTTTTACACCGACTCCGTCTAATTAGCGCTCACGCTTCAAATCTCATCTCCCTGCCCGATCCACATCCAAACTGCACCAGTCTGTCCAAACCTCTCAACCGCCTAGAAATCCCTGCCGTCCTCGACAATCTCTTGCGCGATAGATAACGCCTCTTGCGCCCCTCTCTTGGTCTTCTATTCGAGTCGTTCCCTACCGCTGCCAACTTTGTAAACCCCGGTACACCCCATTTTAATACCACACAGCTGTTTGTTTAGCGCCCCTACTTGGCCTGACGACATTCTACGGCCTAATACACTTTCAGCTTCAGCCCTCAGCCTTGCACACCTCTGACACCTCGGGAAAGCTCAGCTTATAATAGTACTCGGTGTCCGGCATTCTTGCGACTACAGACTCAATTGCGCGACCCATATCGACAGACCATAATTGCGACCAGCCACCTATCGCATAGCACAACCTCCATCAGGCGTACGCGCCGACGTTCACCATGCGCCGCGCCGTCCTTGTCTTCTTGATCTTCAATGTCTGTCTCATCCTCTTCCTCCTCCACTCGGTCTGGACTCTCCTCACTCTTCTCGTAATCGACGGCTCAGCAGATGCTATCTCGCGCGCCGAGCTACCCGCGCCGGGCTCCGATGCGATCGACTCGCGCGAGCAGATGATTCCCAAGATCATCCACCAAACGTACATCAACGAAAGCATTCCAGCGATTTGGCAAGAAGCTCAACAATCGTGTATCGACTTGCACACTGAAGAGGAAGGTTGGGAGTACAAGCTGTGGACCGACGCAAAGAGCAGGGACTTTATCGCAGCTGAATATCCCTGGTTCCTCGAAACATTCGACAACTACGACTACCCAATCCAGAGGGCAGACGCGATCAGGTACTTTGTTCTCGCCTACTATGGAGGTATCTACATTGATTTGGACGACGGCTGCAACCGCAGACTTGATCCGTTGCTCAGCTACCCTGCCTGGGTGAGAAGAACCGTACCTACTGGTGTCTCGAACGATGCCATGGGCGCTGTTCCAAGACATCCTTTCTTCCTCAGAGTTATCGATGCGCTACCCAAGTACGATCGCCAATGGATCCTGCCATATATCAGTGTCATGGCTTCGACTGGCCCGCTTTTCCTCAGCATTATGTGGAGACACTGGAGCTCGGATGGCATGAATGTGGGAGACGGTGCAGATGGTGCTAGGGTCCGGATACTCTTCCCAGACGAGTACAACAACCACTCTTGGAGCTTTTTTACTCACCATCTTGGTAACTCATGGCACGGCAAGGATGTGAAGCTTATTTTCTGGGTAAGTCCTGAGCCAACCTGTGAGCATGTTCAAAATTACTGACAAACCTGACAGATGGGTCGCCATTGGTTCATGATCACTGTCGTTGGATTCATCGTTGGCTTCACCGTCCTCGGCTCAATATGGTGGGCCTACCGCCGCTTCGTCCTCGTAAACCAGCACCTCCACCCCGGTGCGAGACGACCACTTTCCTTCTGGCGCCGCATGAGCGGCTCAAAAGAGTACGAGCTAGTCGCTGTGCACCCTGCATAAGCACCATCATTTCGAAATTTCAGCGAGCTTAAAACCAACATCTTCCTGTTAATACTTTTGTCCTGAGCGACGGCGCCGGTGGGCACAACCTTTTCTCTTCTACACCCTGTCGTTTACTATGCATCGCGTCATGGAGGATACCAAGCGTACTACTTTTTTTTTAAGAGATACGGAATGATTGCATTGGAGATGCAGGGCCGCATACAGTCGGCAGATCAATATCTAATCTATGTGGCGCTTGTTGCGACCACTCTTCACCCTGATGCTCTTCTTCCTCATGCTTTCCTTGATTGTAATTGAAATTATGAACTGGATTCAGCTCAAATCTAGATCAGCTCGAATGACCGCGCGAGCTCGAGACTAAAGAACAGGAGAAAGAAACCGAGATAATAGCAAGCAAGCGAGGCTACTTGAGGTTGCTGACTTTCACTGGCGCCATTGCACCGATTGTGCACCATAGTGACCATCTGCTTCTACTGCACGTGACAGGCGCTAAACCTTTCCAGGCTCTTATCCTCCTACTTACACCCCTCCCTCATCGCCTGCCAGACACTTCCTCACATAACAAGTCAACTAACTTACTCCTCACACCGTTCACTTTGCCAATTTTGCATAACTTCAAGACGCCTCTTCGACTACTGCTGTCGCAATGGCACTCCCAAAGAAGACTGATGAGAAGACTCTCGTTGCCCTGCTCGCCTCCATTGGTGACGGCAATGCCAGTTTCAAGGTGAGTTTCACTTCACCCAGCTCGCCTCCAAATGCATTCGGCTGACAGATCCCTTTCAGGTCGATCAATTCAAGATGGCCGGTCTTCTTGGCGTCAAGAAAACCACTGTGGAGCCTTGGGTCAAAGAATGGAAACTCAAGGTGGATGCTATCAACAAGCAGGGCGAGGCAGATGGTCTGATTAACAAGGACGGCACCGTTAACAAGGACATGGTCGACTCTGGCCGTGGCAAGTCTGATGGGGTAAAGAAGTCTGCTTTCACTCCGAGGAAGAAGAGGGATAGCAAGGATGGCGAGGAGGGTCTGCATGGTATGTCTCTACGGGCTTTATTTGCAATTCTGTATGTGGTACTAAATGTTCACTAGGTACTCAGGGAGGAAGGATCACAAAGAAGAAAGGTGGGTCCAAGAAGGGTGCCCTGGCTATCGCAGGAGGAGAAGATGGCGAGGATGCTACTAAGTTCTGAGCATGGTTTGTCACCAAAGCATCGACAAGGCCCTGCCTTGCTTAGAGATTAGGTACAGCAGGTGTTGGCTCTTCAGAGTACGACCTTGATATCAAGAGATACACGCGTGCAGAAGAGTAGACAGTAACATGCTTCACGATTCCAGCTTCAGAGCCATAGTCTTTGTTCCTCACACTGTTGTTCAGTGACATGTACCGCGACAGACCAAGCGCAAAAAGTCGCCTAGTCACCCCTCTAGCCGACAGTGACAGTCATACAGCCGTGCTAGTTCATGCCATCAAGTCCGTGTGTCTGAATGTGAAACGGGCTCAGAACAGGATTGTGAGTGAAAGTGAGGATGTTTGCTGTAGTTTCGGATCTCATATCACATGCCACTGATTCCCGGTACCCATCTCACAAGTATAAGTTCCCGCATCCCTCCCTGACAATCAGATTCATTCTCTTGCACTTTCACTACACCCACCTCAGCATACAACATCACTCCCACTCCCCAAACCAACTCATCAACTACAGACCCCACCTCTCAAAATGTCCTACACAACAGAACAAGTCGCTGGCGCTCTCCTCTCTATCTTCGGAGGCGGCAAGGTACGTGTCCTCACTCACCTCACTGTCCCCCTCACCAACCCACCCCCTAACCCCACTCCAAGGCCGAGATCAAAAAAATTGCTGCCCTCCTGAATATTACCGAGAGCCAAGCCCACCACGCCTTTTACAAAAAGTGGCGTCCCGCAGGCGACAAGCTGGTCAGGGCCGCGCTTGAAGCCGGCCGTCTCGACAGCGAGGGTGGAGTGCATGGGATGAAATTGAAGGCTAAGGCGGGCGGGGGGAAAAGGGCGGCGGAGGGGGATGCGGAGGGGAAGGGGGCAAAGAAGGTCAAGGTTGAGAAGGGAAAAGGGAAGGGGAAGAAGGCGGGGGTAGAGGGGAGGAGCAGTGAGGAGGAGGGGCAGGCGATGGATGGGGGCGTTAAGGTTGAGGATGGGGAGGATGGTGCTTAGGCTGGAAGGTGGAGGGAGAGCATCTGGTTGAGTGGAGGTGGAGCAGTGCGGGAGCATTGCATGGATGCTTTAAGAGAGGCAGTCATTACTCGAAAGGAGCCCACTGGCCGAGAGCAGACCGCCAGGAGTGTTGCTCAAGTCCGCGCTTTGGTAGCAGACAGAACACGCCAGGCGAGAAACAAGAACATCTATTGCTTCGATACCTCAAGTGACAAACGAGAAGCATACAATGGAAGAGCTTACTTACACTGTGAACTTGCTGGAGATGCGCGCTGAACCTTGACACTCACATCCGAAATTCACTTCACACGGCTCGTTCTTGATGCCTGTTCACCTCATAGATCCCGCTGGAATTCACATGCCCCGAAGTGAAGCATAAAAGCTCCCTCCTGCCTCTCATCCTCCCTCTCTTTTCCATCTCACTTCCTCTGATCTCCTTCGTCTTTACTCTCCAAAACTCTTCCAGTTCCCTCATACCCTTTCTCATCCTTCGTCCCTCTCTTCAGGCCTCTTACATCCAGACACCAGCAATCTTGCTATTCACCACGCTCATCACCACCAAAATGCCCGTGAATTGGGACGCTACAAAGGACCGATTCCTGCTCCTGCAAATCAGCGCCCACATCAAGTTGACCAAGGACGAGTTTCAGGCTATCATTGATGCCTGGCGTAAGTCCCCCTAACACTCTGCAACCCCTCATGAATCACTGACACAACCCAGCCACCGCGACCCTAGGCGAGAAGCCCACCCAGCGCGCAATCTCCGAGCACTTTGTGAAGCTGCGCCAGGAGCTAGGCAAAGCCGGCGTCGGCAACTACAAAGCCAACGGCGCCAAAGGCGGCAAGGCCATCAAGGCGCCATCCACTCCTTCCGTCGGCAACAAGGCCACTCCAAAATCCCGCTCCACCACGACCAAAGCCAAGGGCGGCTCCAAGCTCGCTGGCAAGCGCAAGCGCGGCAACGACAGCAGCGAGGGTGAGGCGGAGATGACTGAGGAGGACGACACTCCGACCCATGCCAGGATCAAGACCGAGGACGGAGGCGAAACCGCGAGCCAGATGGAGCCCATGAGGCAGAGTCTCCCGCGTGGAACCAAGAGTCCGGAGCACAGGAAGAAGCAGGCCCAGTACGTCCAGGAGAGCTTTGGCGAGAGCAGCGAGGAGAGCGATGTTGTGGCTGGAGAGGAGGGCAACTATGTCCCTGAGACCGATTGATGGGCCAGCGGACGGCGGTGGATCGGCAGGCACAGGCAGAGATGCCATGTCCTTGCAAGCGAGCTGGTAATGCTAACTATTGAGCGTGGGCCGAACGACATGGTTTGGACGTTTACGATGCTTCTTGAGCAGTGAATGCTGCTGATGGACCATTGTCTGTAGCGCATGTCCTTGCATTTCCTCTTCCTGGTTTCGATCCGAGCACCAAAAATCCCCGACTTCCCAGCACCAGGCCTAGCCAGCCAAACACAGAGCAGACAGGCCTGTAAATTCAGCGAGCAGCAATCCAAACCCTTCCCTGAGTCTTCCCTCCTTCAACCGTTGATCGTAACAGAATTAATCTCAGCCCAGCCCTCCCCCATGACCTCCTCATTCTCCAACACCCCGCCCCCTGTCTTCTCACCATATTTCTCATCCCCCCTCCCACCCAAACAAAGGCTCAACACTTTCCTCCCCAGCAACTCATCCGTGATACAACCCCCCATCCCCATCCGCACCACATTCGCAACCGTCTGGCCCTCCAACACCCTTCCAATCCGCAAACAATAAACCTCACACATCCCCTGCCCCTTCTCCTCCGCCAGCCCCAGCAGCGCCTTCTCCGCCGCCCCCTTCAACCTCCTGAACTTGGCCTCGCCCCAAAGCGAAGCAAACTGGTCCTGCACCGCATTGTACGTGCTGAAATACACGAACCGGAAAGGCTGCCTCTTGCTCTCAGGATCAATATATCTCTGCCTCCTCCCTTTTCCCTTCGCCTGCCCCTCTTCCCCCTGCCGCTGTCCCGCTGCCTCTTCCCCTTCCCCCTCCGAATTGCCCGTCAGACCAGCAGGCGTCCTCACCAGCCCCCCTTCCAAGCACCCCTCCAAGAACCTCAACGGCAAACTAACATTCGCGTCCTGCGCCTCGTCAAACGTCTTGAACCGTCCCAGCGCCCCGCCAATGCACCACACCACTGCCTGCACGCGATGCACGTCTCTAAGTCGGGCAATCAGGTCGTCGGGAAAAGGCGGCGTGGAAGCGGACGGGTCGTGCAAGATCTGCGTCACCTTGTCGTTGGTGAGGAGGATCGCGGAGCGGATGGAGTGCCGGGAGAGGAGCACGATGTGGGAGATGAAGGGGGAGGAGAGGAGAAGGGGGAGGAGCGTGTTGGCGATGTGGGAGGTGGCGCCCGCTAGGAGGATGCGCGTCATTTGGTTTCTTGTTCGCTGGTGTACTTTGCACTAGGATATCGGGAGGGGAGTGGTTGCATTACGGCGGGAAAACGAGCGGGAATCGGGACGTGATATTTTTATGTGAGGTCCGCTGGGTTGCGTTGCGGGGCATGCCGAGCCTGGAACGCGGGGCTGTCGTCAGGTCTTTCGCGTCGGGCTTGGGAAGAGCTTCATCTCTACCGCCGTTCTTGATGGTGCTTGGGACTACGTGGGCCGAGACGGCTATGCTAGGCGTCAGTGTCGAGATGCCGTCGTCGTCAAGCCAAGTCGGGGTTCTCGACTTGTGATGCGAGCTCAACATGGTGCCGGTGCCTGTCGAGCAGCATGGGACTACGTGTTTAGACATCAGGTGTGGCCTTCCGCTGGCATCGGACCGGGACTATCCCTTGCGAGGTCTAGGATCACCGTCAGGAACGACGATGCGTTTCTAATGAGACGTTTGTAAGGAGTAGGCAGCCGTGGACTCTCGCCTCACTGATTCTGGACGAACACAACATAACCCCAGCACTGCTTTTCAGAATGATCACAATCTACCACGCTGTAAATATTGGAGACTCTCAAACACCGAATGGAGAGGATTCATGAATTCGTTATTCGTGAGCCCTCTGTGGTAAGGCTGAGTACCTCTGTCGCTGTGCAAATGACAATGTAATAACAAGCTCGTAAAACCCCCTCCTCATTGCCCATCCACAGTGCCATATCCAAATCGTCTCACCTCATAGAGAACGCTTTCCCAAGAGTTTGTATCATCGTCTGTCTCGTTTCTACTCTCATCCTCTCCACCATCTTTCATTCTATCACCAGGACTCTACCCACTCTCCTCCTTGATCCTCTTTGCCAAAAACGCAGCCACGAGCGCCGCCAGACCTCCAAATCTCAAGACCCATCCCACGCTGTCATCTCCAGGCGTGCCTCTTGGCTTCTGCAGCAACTTGAAGATAAGACTACTCACCAGAGTTGCAATGACTTGCGGCGCGGCGATGGCGACATTGTGAATGCCCAGCACGATCCCTGCCTGGTCTGCACCTTGGCTCGGGTCCTCGCCTTCGGCAAGCAGTTGCGCATCGGGGTCGTCGCGTGCAGGCCGCATACGACCATGTCGGATAGCCTCTCTCTTAGCGATCTCGGCGGCGATCAGGGCGTAGGGAGCCCAATTAGATACTGCCCAAGGAATGCCGATAAAAGCGACAAGAATGGTTGCCGTGCGTGGCGACTTGACGAGGGGTGTCATCCACGTGGCGAGCGTGAATAGCAGGTGGGAGGCTATGTATGTGCGGCGGAGTGTGAGATTCGGAATCTTCAGGGAGGGAAGTTTGGAGAAATAGCGAGACACGGGCTTATTGCGCTTGGAGACTGGGCGAGCAAAGTAGCCGTCACCACCATGGAAGGAACTGGGCGTCGCCGCTGCACCAGGTGTCATGGGCGTCTTAGGCGGAGGTCCAGGAGCGCGGAAAGTTGGTTGGACAAAGAGTGGGAGAAAGACCGATGATGAGAAGGTAGTAACGGCGAAGATAAGGAGGGAGAAGGAAGCGATACGGGTTCCTCGGCCCCAAATCTCGTCAACCTCGGCGGGACTCAAATTTGGGTTGGCCTCAAAGAAGGGCCTGGCGTATATCTCAGCGATGAAGGTGGTGGTGTAGAAGAGGAATGGGAACCAGCCGATCCATGCGAAGAATTGGACCTGACAGACTTTTGAGATCTGAGGAGGAAGTCGTCGGATCGAACGGTAAAGATCACGAAAGAATGCTAGTACACCTTGCTCGTGATCCACAGGCTCGCCCTCGAGTCGAGGGTCACGTTCTCGGATCGACAGGACGGAGATAGTGACCGTAATTCCCAATGCAAGGCAGGCGATCACGCAAAGCACCTTGAATTGCGTGTCTCCAGCCCAGGGCAGAATTTGGGGCAAATCCACGTACCCAGAAAGATATCCAAGAATATTCCCTACACCAGAAAGCCGAGAAGCCCAGGCATTCGCATCATTCTGTTGATGTGCGGGCGCGTTATCGACAATGAAAGCTCTCACTGCGGCTTGAATGACGTTGATAGCAAAGTCAAGCACATAGATGATAATGACGGCAAAGACCATGGCGACCGTATTGACGGCCTTGGCCTGGCTGTCGACGCCAAAGAGACCAAGAATGGTGGCAACAATCTCCTTTGCCCATGCCAGGCAGAAAAGTGATATGATTGTAGCGATAGCCCCAGTAACCATGAAAGGCCGTCTCTTTCCCCACTTCATTCTTGACCTGTCGCTCTTTACCCCGACGTAAGGCTGTACGAGGGTGCCGGATAGTGGACCAGCAATCCAGACAAAGGCCAGTAGCGACTTGCTGATACCTAAGCTCAGCAGATAGGGTGATCCGTATGCCAACTCGACCGACCAACATATTTGAAGACCACCAATAGCGATCGTCAGTAATACAAGATACCAAGTGCTCTTTGTCTCCTGCGGAGGCCCGTCGTCCCAGTCTTCGCTGTCTACAGCCGACTCTGTAGGTGTGAGTGGTGAGATTCCCGGGTCATCGTAGCGTTGTGTGGGCATGATCAAAGGAGAGTTCTCGTTGGCGTCTTTCCGGAGCATATCGATCGACCTACTACTTGGTCTGAAGTCGAGGGATTGTGAAAATGATTCTCTGCCTCGAGCAAACGAGATTTTACCAGGCTTCTTCCTCTGCGGCGAAGTGACCACATTCTCGTTTGTCGGACTGCTCCGGTCCTCTTGAGGATCGGAAGCCATGTTGTTGTTTTGGTGGCCCAGCGCTTCGTGTCGAGGCCTGGCTGTGGGAGGTGATTAAGTATACTGGCCTGACGAAGAATTATGTTCACGGGCCAAAGGGTTTGAGGTGCTTTTGTACTGTTCGGGACAGAAGGGTCATGTCGGTGAGTCTGTCATGCGCGAGTTGGAAATGACTTTGCGTTGAGGCACGCGAATGGACCGTCTCAGATGTTCGCGGGGCAGTAGCGCGGGGAGAGTGCAGTAATTTCCTGTAGGACGGCCGGTAGCCGACGAGGCGGTGACTCGAGTTGCAGGGCTCAACCGTGGGTTAATTAGAGGTTATGCGATGTAAACTTGTCTGAGTAAGTGATGGAGGAGGAGAAAAGGCTTGGAGACATAACAAAAACGTTGCTGTTCCTGCATCGATCATCGGTGAAGAAGACGACGCCATGAAGATCGACACATGGGCCTGGAGGACAAACAGGAAAAAGCCACAGCGCAAGGCAAACACAACCTTGCACGGACAGGTGACTTCATTGCCTTGCAGGACGCTACGGCCCGTCCCAGATACTCAAGCGGACAAAGCGCCGACGATCCAGAAGGCGTCCGTGGACAGCTCGGACTGTAGACCCTGCAGCACCGGTAGGGTTGGCTGTACGTCGAAAAGGACAGTCTGCACATTCATCTCCATCAAGTGCCTCGGTCGCGACAAAGTGCAGCACTCAGCACAGTAAGGATCTGTCATCCCGCTGAAATCCATGGGCAGACCAGGCGACCGTCAATCCCTCATCCTCACCACCGCATGAGCTTCGCCGATCTTCTCAAACCTGGAGCTGCTTAGGAGCCTGGGCTCGGCTCGGCAGCGAGGACTACCAGCATACCGACTGTGAATCATGGCAGACCAGATAACGGAGCTGGCGTTTGAGCTGCTCAGTAAGAAGGATGAATCGCGCATGCTTCCCATTGACTAACATCTGTCTCTAGAACGCCAGTCCGACGCTGACCCAGAAGGTTCGCAACCCCTTCCGACAACTACCAGCACCAGCAGCTAACATTTACTACAGAGCCAGAGGCTGGACAGAAAGAGATATTGACATCATGGTCGCTCTTCATCCTGATCATGCTACTCATAGTGGCTCTCTTTACCAGCTACATGCTCCAGACCCGGAAGATTCAAGCAGTCCACGAGACCGTAATCTCCATCTTCGCAGGTACAATATCGAAAAGACAATTGCTGCGGCAATATACTGAGATGTGTCAGGAATGGTCGTCGGCCTCATCCTTCGGTTGACAGCAGCGCAATCCGTGTTGGGCGCTGTGAGCTTCGATTATCAATTCTTCTTCAACCTTCTACTTCCACCCATCATCCTCAACTCAGGCTATGAACTACATCAAGGCAACTTCTTTCGAAACATAGGAGCCATCTTGACTTTCGCTTTTGCCGGGACATTTATCTCTGCTGTTGTTCTTGGTGTTATCATATATCTATGGACTCGTATACCCCTGGAAGGCCTAGATATTACCTTTGTTGAAGCCATGGCAGTTGGCGCAACTCTCTCAGCTACAGACCCTGTTACAATTCTGGCCATCTTCAATACCTACAAGGTCGATCCGAAACTCTACACTGTCATCTTTGGAGAGTCTATTCTCAATGATGCAGTCGCTATCGTTCTCTTCGAGACTGCGCAGAGATACATGGAAGGAGCAGCCAAGGGCCATCTTACCATCCTGAGTCTATTCGAGTCAATCGGTATCTTTTTGCTTGTCTTCTCAGGCAGCTTGATCATCGGTCTACTAGTTGGTATTGGGACCAGTCTGATGTTGAAGTACACCAAAGTCCGAAGATACCCCAAGATCGAAAGCTGCTTGGTAGTGTTGATTGCATATGCAAGCTACTTCTTTGCCAATGCTGTTCATATGTCGGGTAAATCCATCACTGCGTCTACTGTCGGTATCAATCGCTAACATCTAGTCAGGCATTGTGTCCCTCCTGTTCTGCGGAATCTGCCTGAAGCACTATGCCTATCATAACATGTCCCGTCGCACACAGCTCACCACGAAATTCATCTTCCAAATCATGTCCCAACTATCCGAGAACTTCATCTTCATCTACCTAGGATTATCACTTTTCACCGAATCCGGACTTGAATACAAGCCACTGTTCATTCTAGTTGCAACAGCAGGCATTTGCGTAGCTCGATACTGCGCTGTATTTCCTCTCTCCTACCTTGTCAATGCTGTCATACGCTACCGAGCGCGGAGATCGGGTCGTCCAGATACCGCCGAGGAGCTTCCCCGCAACCATCAGGTCATGCTTTTCTGGGCCGGTCTGCGTGGAGCCGTCGGTGTGGCTCTCGCAGCTGGACTACGTGGCAGGCAACGCTACGCTCTCCGCGCCACAGTTCTCGTTGTTGTCGTGCTCACCGTCATCATTTTCGGCGGCACAACGAGTCGCATGCTTGAGATCCTTGAGATCCGTACTGGCGTAGTGGAAGAAATCGACAGCGACGACGAATTCGACATTGAAGTTGTACCAGGCACGAACGGGACATTCAAGCGACGCTCCGGTACCGGTCTCGGCCACGTCCCCAAATCGTCCCAAAACGGAGGCATCAATCTGTCTTCCGTCCGAACAGACAGCGCACGGCCGAGACTCAGCAGCAGAGCAGGGCTGTATTCCACAGGCAACATCAAAGGCAGTCCGCCAGCACGCCCCGAAAGTGGACTTGGGAGACGTAACAGCGGACGCAGACCAACGGGCTCTTCGGAAGCGAGAGACAGAGAGAACCAGGCCGAGCGAGGTCTGCTAGCGCACGACGATAGCCTCGAGGCCAGCGACGAGGACCTGGACTTGGATCTCCCGCCAGCAGCGAGGAGGACCGCGCCGATACTTACGCCAGACACGGAGGAGACGAGCACGGCGGAGCAGAGCGAGCAGCCGCATACGACGCTTACAGCGAGAGGCGCCATCAGTCAGATGTTGAACTTGGGAGGCGAGGATGTGGCGAATGTGTTCTCGAGGTTGGACGAGGGGTTCATCAAGCCGCATTTGTTGCTTGATCCGGGGGGAAGTAATAGGCATGGCGGTGGGGGCGCTGGGAGTGGTGGGGAAAGATAGAATTGGAAAGGGATAGATGGGGTTTCACGATCTAATGCATAAGGTAGTTAGCGATTGGATGCAATTGGTATTACCAAAACTCCTGTGTGCCTCTAAATATATGTACAAGCCGAGTCGTTCATGATTATCCAATCGATTCAAAGTCCAGCGATTGTTTTACATGCCCACCTCCCTATCAAATCAATACCACCACACACAGAAATTTCACATCACAGACCCCTTCATCTCCCTCTCCCTCCTCCTCGCCGCAATCCTCGCAGCAGCCTTCGCCCTCCTCTCCGCATCCAACGCCTTCCTCGGCGTCTCCTTGACCCCCACCACCTCCTTCCACCCCTGCACAATCGGGCTCCGATTCTCCTTCCCCCTCCCCTCGCCGCCTGCTGTCTTCCCCTTCTCAAGCTCACCCACCCCGCTCATCCGCTCCTCTCCCCTCGGCGTCGCAACAAAAGGACTGCTCTCCACCCTCGCCACAGCCTTGACGGGCCTCACGCTCTGCACAGGCGCGAAACCGGCGTCAGGCGACGGCAGCGGGAGGTTCAAGCTGTCATCCACGTCCGCGTGGTGCTGCTCATGCACCTTCACTTCCTTCTCGGCATTCAGCGCCGCTCTGGATCTGCGCGCCGAGAGCCGGACGGGGGTATGGTGGGCGCTGCGACGGTTGCGGGACGATGAAGGGGAGAGGACCGGGGTTCGTCTTCGTGACGAGGGGGGCGTTTGTTGCGGTGTTGTGCTTTCAAGGTTGACGTCGCGGAGACAGAGGGGATTCGTGTCGGGGTTGAGGTTTGGGTTGCTGGCTTTTGGGGGAAGGCGGGTGCGGCGCAGGGTGCTGGAGATGAAGTCGTCTGAGAAGTTGGGTTTGCGCTCCGCGGAGGGGGAGGCGGCGAGGAAGGAGGAGGCCCAGATGTCCTTGTCTGTGGTTGGGGGTGGGGGCCGGCGGGAGGGCGAGCGCTCTGGGATGGCGGGGGCGGGGGGAGAGGCGGTCTTCAGGGGCGAGGGTCTAGTGGGGCCGTCGTTGTAGTCGTTGATTGATTTGGAGGGATTGGCTGCTGCTCGGGAGGTTGCTAGCTGTAGGTCTTTGTGCATGCGAGAGACTTCGGAATTGAGGTTCGAGATCTGAGACTCGAGCAGGGAGATCCTCTTGCGCTCTGTGCGAAGGTGCTCGGCCAATTCGCTGGCTGCTGTATCCTTCTCCCGGGCGTAGTGCTTCGCTGCTTGTTGCTTCGCGATCAAACGCTTCATCTCCCGCTCTGTTCGGGCAGAATACTGCTCGTAACGCTCTTTCCAATCGATGAGCGGGTTGGATAGATTCTCGCCGACTTTCTCTTGATCCGTTACTGACTTGCGCTTGATCTCGACTCGCACTTCATTGCTACTGTTCGTGGTCCGCGCGTTCCGCAGCTTCTCTGTGAGCTTTGATTGTGATTGTGGAAGCGCTGCTGGTTCTTCCATTGCAGTCATGTCGATCCGGGACGGTGTTGGGAATTTGCCAGGAACGACTGGCGCACTCTTGTTCCTACTGGCAGTTTGCGGCCTCTGCACCCTCTCATTCCTTTGCGCGTCAAAGGACACTGTCTTGGATCTTTTCACGTTCGCAGTTCCCGGTGTCATAAGGATGCCGTTTGGCTTGGATGGTGAGGCCGAAGGGTCGCCTTGTTGCGCAGAAGTGCTTCCGTAACAACTTGTCGGTCGATCTCTCGGTTTTGCGGTGGTGTCCGGAGGCTTCGGCGTTCCCCATAATTTGTACTTGAATGCTCGAGCAGCAAAGACGTGGGCTGGGGTGTCGGGCTGTTCCTGGAAGGTCATGTCTGCGACTGATACGGTGTCAGGCGGAGGGAACCTGGTGCAAAAGCTGGCTACTCACAGTCTTCTTGTTGCTCCGGCTTAGAGCCACCAGACAGCCATGACAGCATCGAGGCTCGTCTCGGGGATCAAGTTCGCCGAGATGTGTTTATCAATGCGGAAGCGATCTGTGTCTGAGACGCCTATTGGAGCGTATGATTGTCTTGGTACCGTAATAGTGAGATTGATTGCTGCTTCGCTCAACGAGTGATGTCGTTTCTGCAAAAAATATAGGTGCCTGTTCGGTGATGATGGAGAACGCGCTCCACCAAAACAACATGGTTCCCGAAAAGGCTAGCGCTTCACGGACAGTGCCGCCGCTTTCCAGAGGTTCGGGACATGTGAACGACTGCAGGTCCGTGGAGAACCGATGATCAAGCAGGAATATCCTCACATCACCTATTCTACGGGCACAATCGCAATTTTTGCAACAATAGAACGCATTTCTTGTGAACGATCGACAATCACGAAAGTTCACGCGACGAGCCGGCGCTGACCGCCGCGTTAATTGCGCACACCTCTGGAACATGTCGCAAACTCGCCTAAACTGGTAGATTGACGACCTTCGTGTAGCCAACTGCGCGCCAACAGTACCGAGAGACGAACGACACATTTCACCATGGCTGCAGCAGTCGCTGAGCCGGCCGCAGATCCCACGCAGCGCCGATTTCGAGGATGCGCGAAGATTGGAGACTATGAGATTACAGCAAAGCTGGGTGAGGGGACCTTTGGTGTGGTCTCCAAAGGCTTCTCAAAACGAACAGGATCGGTTGTCGCGCTGAAGAAAATATTGATGCACAATGAGAAGGACGGTTTCCCGATCACAGCTCTGCGCGAGATCAAACTACTAAAGATGCTGAGCCATCCCAATGTGGTACGACTCGATGAGATGGCGGTAGAGCGCAAGAAAGGAGACGGCAAGAAAAGAGCAACAATGTACATGGTGACGCCGTATATGGACCACGACTTATCAGGAATGACAACGAACCCGGATATTCAATTCACGATACCCCAGATCAAATGCTACATGCTACAGCTTCTGGAGGGGCTGAGGTATTTGCATGATGTAAGCCATTACTGACTGAGACTAAGTATGGGTGACAGCACTAACAGTTTGTAGTCTCACATCCTCCACCGAGATATGAAGGCAGCCAATATCCTCATCTCCAACAAAGGCCAGCTGCAAATAGCTGACTTTGGCCTTGCGCGACACTACGAAGGACCGACACCACGTCCAGGCCGCGGCAATGGCGACGCAGTTCGCGATTATACCACTCTTGTCGTAACACGATGGTACCGACCACCAGAGCTTCTCCTCCAGCTCCGTCGCTACACGCCAGCAATAGACATGTGGGGCGCTGGCTGTGTCTTCGCAGAGCTCTTTGAGCGCCGCCCGATCCTCGAAGGGAAGACCGACCTCAACCAGGCCGAGATCATCTTCGAGCTCGTTGGCTCGCCCAACGAAGACACCATGCCAGGCTGGGCGCAGCTCCCTGGCTGCGAAGGCGTACGCCAATGGGCCCCCAAACGAGGCAACATCAACTCCCGCTTCCGCAACCGCCTTGGCGACGACGGTCTCGACCTCCTCCAGAACCTCCTCATGCTCGACTGGCGCAAACGCATCAACGCCTACGACGCCCTCAAACATCCCTACTTCACTACTGCCCCACTCCCCGCACGACCAGAAGAGCTCCCTAGATTCGAGGACTCCCACGAACTTGACCGCAGAAAGCACCACGAGAAGCGCGCCGCCCTGCCGCCGGCTCCAGCAGGCGGTACAGTGGGCATGGGTCCCGACGAGGCATGGGGACCGCCCGGCGCAAACGGCGACTACGGTCCTTACTACGGCGACAGACGAGGTCCTCCCCGTGACGGACGTGGTCGGGGTCCACCTGGTGGGCCGCCCCCGCCACCGAGACGCTACGACGACCGAAGGGACGACAGGCGAGCACCAGCTTGGGCGCGACCAGCAGAGGGGAGGGCGCCACCGCCGTACGCGAACGGCGCCAGGAACGGAAGCGCAGAGCCGGATAGAAGGGGCCCGCCCGGTGGTGGTAGAGGCGGTAGAGGCGCAGACGTCGACACATACGTCCCGGCGTATCGGGATCGAGATGGACCACCACCCAGAAGGGACGAGTACCGGGATCGGGACGTGCCGCCTCGCGACAGGGATAGGGACAGGGACGGACCACCATTGAGGAGAGATGAGAGGGACAGGGATCGGGACCGAGATGGACCGCCGCGAGGGAGAGATGAAAGAGACGTGAGGCGGACGAGGAGCAGGAGTCCGGTCAGCGATCGGGGGAGGGATAGGAGGGACTTGCCGCCCCGGGGCAGGGACGATCGAGACGAGAGGCAGCGGACGAGGGAAAGGTTGCAGGATCGCGAGAGGGAGATGTACAGACGGTAGGACGGCCTGGGGTATCTTCGCACTTGGATCCGAGAGAACGGGTATGAGGAGATTGAGTCCCCGTGGACAAGGGATGCGACGCAGGAAGAACAGCTGCGGCTTGATGGCGGTGATACAGTCCTACAGGACCAGGGTGGGATATGCGATGATCTGCTCGAGAAGGAGAACAAAAGTCCGAGAGCTATGAATAGCCTGCAGAGGCATAACCGCAGGACGGACAGGAGGTAGGATGTCCTGGCCTCGCATATTCGACGAGATAGCGAAGACAGAAATGGAGGCTATGCCAGGAGGCAATGATTCGTTTCCAGACTCTGATTACGACAGATTTTGCTGCTTAGGAGCTGGATTGGGCCGTGGATTAGGGGGTGGAGTTTACGATTCGGTGGAGGAGAGAGCAATACATGTCAAAATTGGAAGGGGAAACAAAGATGCGGAGCAAGGATCCTACGAAAAGGGGCGCATGATACCACTTTATGCTCTAGTTGCTGCGCTTGTCGTTCTGGAGGTAGCTAACTTAGAAGAAATTCCTTCGAGGAGAGATGGGATATAAATTCATGACTATTCATTCATTGTCCACGTCCCTCAATGGCTTGTGAATGCCACAATGTGAGAAGCACAAAATGAGAGAGTGTTTTGTTCTTATATGATATGTTGCATTTCTGATCTTATTAAATATCTATACCCATTACCAATCACGCCCGCCTGGCCAAAATTTTGTGCTATCAGACCGGAACGCCATTAGACCCTAGTGGATGTTTTGAAGATTGTAGGCATTATCGTCTACTGGTCGGCGGAAGGGTCAGCGGCAGCAGGATCAGAAGCGTCGGAAGTGGTGGCGGCTGGCTCCTCGCTGGTGGTGGTAGAGGTGGGAGCGTCAGTGGTAGTTGGTGCGTCGGTGGTGGTAGGGGCGACGGTAGTGGTGGTAGTAGTGGTAGGAGCAACAGTGGTAGTGCTAGTAGTGGTTGGCTCCACGGTGGTGGTGGAAGTGGTGGTAGGAGCGACAGAGGTAGTGGAAGTAGTAGTAGGAGCAACAGTGGTGGTAGTCGTAGGCACGGCCACAGTGGTGGTAGTGGTGGTGCTAGGGGCGACAGAGCTGGTCTGGCTGGTGACGGCAGCAGCAGTGGTGGTGACAGCAGCGGCAGTTGTGGTAGTGGAGGCAGTCACAGTGATGGTCCTGGTCCTGGTGACTGGGGTCTCGATGCAGCTGCACATAGTGCTAGCAAAGTTGCGGCCATTCTGGAGAACGCTATTCCAGCTGCGGAGCATCTGCTTCTGCTGGTTGTCGTTGCCCCTGCCAGCCTCGGCCTCAGGCTCACGCCTGATCACAGTGGCGAAACCACCGGCAGGGCCGACGGCATATCGCTGGCGACCACGAGTACCACGACCGGCCTGGGCGCGAGGAGTGACGGTCACAGTAGTAGTGGCCGTCTGGGTGGGAAGGGGGTAGCGCCAAGAGCAGTAGACCATGGCAGGGACATACGCCGAGAGGGGCAGGAGGTCCTTGTAAGGGCTCTTCTGGCAGGTGTTGGTGCTCTTCTTGGAAGAAGCCCCAAGCACCAAAGCAGGGGCAAGAAGAACCGCGGTGGTAGTGGAGAAGTGCATCTTGGATAGATGGAGGGGAAATGTGCCTCTAGTTTGGTTGAAGGTTCTTGTAGTAGTTGACTTTGAAAGTACTTTGAGAGGATGAGTAGATGAAAGATGATACTGACCTGGCCTTATATCACAATTGCACTTGCAGTGGAGGCATGTCATGCTCGGTGGCCACGCGGCCGGAATGCAGATAGAGCGAAGGACGTTATACCATTGGTCTTACCATGATGCGGATAACGACTCTGGAGCTCTATGTCCCTTTGGCTAGCAACGATTTGAGAGGTGAGAAGAGGGCAGGGCCGTTGTGCGGAGCATGTGAGCCGTTGTGACTTGTGGTGATACTTCAGTCATATTAGCCAAGGTATGTCTCTAGAAAGGCCCATTCGAGGGCGAGAAGGGATCTCCGTGTGTCTGTCGGCTTCGAGGACCCCGGGAATTTCTCTGTCAACCGTTGCACAAGGTGGCTTCACTATTCGTTCAACCATGCTGCCACTCCAACGGGCAGGGCAGCGCCCAGCAAACGGTCCACGCCTCAGGTCCCCGACTGGCTATGTTGATGTACAAGAACAGACAGTAACGGGTTGCATGACGAGCGAACTTACGTGTTTCAAGCCAGCGTTGGCTTGGGCAATGCATTCAATGGATACCTTTGCTGAAGAACATATCGATCAGGCCGAAGTAGATTATCTTGTTAACCAGCATGGGTTACCTCTACATCTTCCATAATGACAGCATCTAGGCCGATCCGTTGCCGATCATCATGCTTTCGATGTCTCTCCGTTGCGGAAGATCCTGTCGGGGTCTTGTTGAAGTGCCTGAAGATCCAACGGTCGGAGAAAGGCAATGTGCAGTACCTGCAGATGTCATTGTTTTGGGTTTGTCCCGAGATCATGCCGCGACAGTAGCGCGGGTTTAGTGAACATATGAAGGATCAACAAGGCATAGCTCAAATCGATGGTCATGTCTCAGATAATCGTGCCATAGGGTGTTAGTGAAGAAGTTTGGGTGGCGAGCGTTGTTAGATCTAGGGCTTCACGACCACCACCAAGGCTGTCTGGTACCTTGGCCATCTCATCGCAGTGGCGACTCGGTACCGTCCGAGTTGCCACGAGCTCTGGAAAACAGATCTCATTCCCAAGAACAGAGAAACAATGCCAGTGGAACAGAATTATCTAATAATATACACATCTGTATATGCATCAGACTGGTGCCATCTTTCTTCGCTTGATGCGAACCCTCATATCGCCTTTGATGGGATTTGTACCAATTCCCTTTGCGGCCCGAGGGACCTTCCATTCACCTTTTGCCGGATCCATGTCATAGAAAGTGAAGATAGTTGCCGTGAAGATGAGAATTTCCTTCAAAGCAAAGGCCCGACCCTTACACATGCTGTGACCACCTCCTGTTCAGGACGTTAGACTAGCTTGGATAGTACATAGCATGATGACTTACCATAAGATCTAACAGTACCGATATCCGCCTTTGCCACGGCCGGCTCGCCTTCTTTGCCGGGCATATACTTGAGATGCCTCCCTACTCTCCAGACATCCGGTTCGTCGTAGTATTCTCCATTGCGATGATGGAGTTCATGAGCGACATGGCAGAAAGTTCCCTTCTTAATCAGATACTTTTGAGCGTCCTTCTCCCTGCTAGTCAAGGTCACGTCCTCCCTCATGATCTTGAAGCTCCAGACGCCGGTGTCGAGTCTAAGACTTTCAACATAGGCCGCCTTGAGCAACGGGCAATGGTTTGCCAGTCCCTCGTGGTCCACGTTTTCCAGAATCGGCAATTCCTGCACGGCAAACTCCTGCTTCGGCAATCTGACTTGAATATAGGGCGCGACTTCTTCTCGGATTTGTTCCAGTAATGTTGGATCTGCGTAGACTCTGGAAATGATCCAGAAGATGAGTGGATTGGCATTAGCGTTCATGGCCCATGCGAGAGCGAACTCGGACGATGCTCGACTCTCGATACTCAAATGGTGCTTCCGATACACTGCCGTCCGAGCCTTGATGATCTCGCTAACGTCGTCAAGGCTTGACCACTCTGCTCCGGGGTTTTCACCTGCGGCCCACTTGTCCAAAGCGGTTTCATAGGTTCGCAACGCCCTC
Source organism: Elsinoe australis (assembly GCA_007556505.1). Classification (NCBI taxonomy): domain Eukaryota; kingdom Fungi; phylum Ascomycota; class Dothideomycetes; order Myriangiales; family Elsinoaceae; genus Elsinoe; species Elsinoe australis. The sequence goes on from SWCS01000012.1 coordinate 814,510, forward strand.
ATCATCTTTTCTCGAGCGATGACACCACGTGTAAGAGTCGGAATCGGTACCCATCGAGGAAGACCAGTTGCAAGATACAAGAAAGCCTTATCCATAATCCAAAGATCGGTGTAAAAGGATGGGTTGTTTTGCACAAAGTCGCTACCGAGCAATGCAGGATTGGCTGTCTGCGCAACAAAGTCCTTGATGAGGAGCATCAAGCTGACTTCTTCTGCTTGCTCACCGCTCGGAAGAGTCACAGGCTTAACATTGGACACTCTCTCCCAATACATCTGATCGACTGGGCTCTCGCAGAATGTGACGAAGTTGTTGATGTTCTGCTTTAGATCCGTGATAGTCTGATCGACCAGCTTGGAAAGTCCAGGATTAGAGAGAAGTTGCTTGTAACAGTCTAGAATATCTGGCATTACTCTGTCGTACACGTCCTTCTCCCTCTTCGGCCACGAGAAAATGGCACCCATTAGATACTTTGAGACGGAATTTCCATCCGCTACCTCATTCTTTTGGTTCATGAGCATGTGGCCAAGAGCGGGCTTGAAGATGATATTGTGGGTCGTACCGCCCATGTTAATGGCGAAGGCACCGCCTCGGTATTTTTCTCTAGCCCATTGGAAGAACGACTTTGAGAAGAACAGAAAAGAAGCAGCGTTACCGACGATCGGAATCCAGTATGGTGCTTGCGGTACGGTGTCGCCATCTGGAGTCTTCTTCGATTTCCCAAGAGTGCCACTGAGAACCCGTGTCGTGATCATTAGGACCGCAACTCCAATGGCAATCAGAGTCAGCCGGTCGTGCAAGACTGAGCTGACTGTGAGATGCTGATCGGGCTGCAGGAAAAGCTCTCTAGCAGCGTCCATTGTACCTCCCGATTTGCCGTCGAAGTACCGGACGGGAGAGCGGACACGCCGCGGAGGAGAGTTTTAGAAGTACAGCGAGCGTAGAGAATATGTTGACTGGAAGAAATGAATTGTTAAGGCACTGCGGAAATCGGTAGCGCTTATTGCGCTGTTGGTTCGGCCGACAGCGTCGAAGGAGTGTTGGTACTCGTACTAGTAGATAAGATGCTGACAGTCGTTTCAAGATGACTGATCGCGACCAGTTGAGAGAGACACCACCGAAGACGACCCGCTGGGCTCCTCACACGTAATCAACATAGGTCAATAAAAGAAAGTTGGATATAGAATGTCTATACAGATGGCTGATAGATTAGCACGGTTAGGTGGTTATGTAAGCTTGGTTGCCATCACCGCATGTCCCGATCAGTGTGACCTCTTTTCGCTCGCCGACAGGCCCTCTTGGCGGTTGTTCAAAAGGCAAGAAAAGCTGCACAGGATCTGCTAGCCACTTGGAATCCTGGTGTAGTCAGAAGAAGGATTCGCCTTGAGCAGGAGCAACATCCGACATGGCGCCAAAGGAATTGCACTTCATCACTGGTAATAAAAACAAGCTTGCCGAAGTTTCTGCCATTCTGGAGGCCGCACAAGTCAAGCTTTCAAATCAGGCCATTGATCTGCCAGAACTACAGGGCACGATAGAAGAGATTACTACAGACAAATGCAAGAGAGCTGCTGATGTGGTGTGTGATTGTCCTACATGATACCGGACCTTTTTGCTAATGTTGCAGGTTGGGGGTCCTGTACTTGTAGAAGATACATGCCTCTGCTTCAATGCTTTCAATGAATTGCCCGGGCCATACATGTTCGTCTCAACATTGCCTCAGCCCTGTCCCCAACCAGCCGCTGATTGTATCATAGCAAGTGGTTCCTCCAATCTGTGGGAGTAAAGAACCTCCACAAGCTACTCGCGGGTTTCGAGGACAAGAGTGCTCAAGCTGTGTGTACATTCGGGTACTGCGAAGGTCCAGGCCACGAAGTTATCATCTTTCAAGGACGTACAGCTGTGAGTGTCATAGCCCCACTGTCTTTCGACCCTGGCTGACCTTGGAATAGGGCAAAATCGTCGAGGCACGAGGACCGACTGACTTTGGTCAGTATAGACTCCTCTTCCCTGATTGACTAACGACTGACATGGCCAGGTTGGGACGCTTGCTTCGAGTATGAGGGCCAGACCTATGCCGAGATGCCTAAGGTGGAAAAGAACAAGATCTCCCACCGTGGACGGGCGCTGGCCAAGCTGACTGACTGGATGAAAGCCAATACATGATTAGAACATCGGTACCAGTACGATACTCATGAGGTAGTCGCTCACGAAGTCGAGTCGCAAGCATGAATTCACTCGTCGTCCTCCGGATCAGCTCCGTTAGGATGATCCTTCTTCCACTGCCCAATCCATTGCTCAATCCTCTCCACATTGTCGTCAATTGCGTCCACCTCATCACTCCATAACTCGACCACCATTGCTTCGTCGTAGCTCTCCCGCGCCTCAGTCAAGATGACCTCCATAATCTCAGCATCCATATTCTCTTCCCGCTTCTTGTCACTGTATCCTCTCTTCACTAGTCTGTCGAACAAGTTCTCCGTCTTGCACCTGACTACAACCACCAAGTCCACCAAGCTTGCCGGAAACAAGTCGCAAGCATGCCAGTCCACGATCTGGCCTCCTTTTCTTAAATCCGAGTCGATTGCATCCAGTAGCTTGTCCTCATCCACGATAGTAGTCTCCAGCTCCTCGTCATATCCATCACTGCAATCTCGTTCCTTTACTACTTTGTTGACGTCCAGATGTATTAAGCCCGTGGCTTCGGCGATAGCAGAACAGTGCGTTGTTTTGCCAACACCGGGCGTGCCGGTAATGACAAGGTTTGGTAGTAGACGAGGCATGCTTGAAAAGTTCCTCCTTTGCTTGCAGCCTCGATCAAATGACAGATCGAAGTATCTGCGAGCAAATGCGAAAGAGTTTCTTCAAAAATTCTGGACCACCCATCTACAGATGCGGGGATACGGCCCGCTTGCCGTTTTCACATGCCTAATAACAACACAATCACCGCCGCGTGACTGCGAGCGATCGTTGTTGGTTTTCGGCTGTCAATTAAGCTTAATTCTTCTCAGGGAAGATTTCGCAAGAGTGTCAACCATTCGGACGATCACACCGAAGCCACAACGAGTATCTTGACCCTGCTGACTAAGGCGATCGCAGCGGAGCTTGGGCCAGCTGTCGTCATATTGAAGGTTCTCGCAGCAATAGGTACAGGTTCACACATTCACTCACATCTTCATTCAATCCTTCTGACTTGCCTGGGAACTCTCCCACTTGGTCCTTCAAATCAAGAGAACACGACGTGAGCTGGTGACTTCAGCGATCATCATGGTACAGTCTCTTGATAGTGGAAGGACCATGCATGATAGACTAATAGGCTCCAGTACCGCTCACCTTTCGACACGGGCAACGACCCTTATGGCGACCCTTTCTCAACATATCAACGTGCGATGCACAGTCGAGGACGCCCGAGACGGTTCGATGAATACTACCGCACCTATCCCGTAGCAATGCTACCAGGCCCCGACCGCTCTCACACTAACCATGGCGGCAAGATCTTCTTGCCTGCGTCCGCCCTTGATAAGCTTACAACCCTCCACATCACATACCCCATGCTTTTCGAGCTCATAAATGGCGCCAAAGGCAAGAAGACGCATTCGGGCGTACTCGAATTCATCGCAGAAGAAGGGCGCTGTTACCTTCCCCACTGGCTGATGACCGTGCTGGACCTTGAGCCGGGCGACCTTCTACAAGTAAAATCCACCGATCTGCCCCCGGGCTCCTACATCAAGCTCCAACCACAATCTACCTCCTTCCTCGACATTTCGGATCCAAAAGCCGTCCTCGAAACCGCCTTCCGCAATTTCTCCTGCCTAACCCAAGACGACATCTTCACCTTCTCCTACAACGACACGGAATACGCCATCAAAGTCCTCTCCCTCAAACCCGACACCGACTCACACGCCATCTCGGTCCAGGAAACAGACTTATCAGTCGACTTCGATGCACCCGTTGGCTACGAAGAAGAGATGGAGAAGCGCAAAGCCGCGTCCGCAACCGGCAGCGGGACAAGCACGCCCCGTAGTGCCGGCGGCAGGGGTATAGGCCACGCAAACGTGCACTCGGCCGGCACCATGGCGCAAGCCATCAACTACTCCGCCATCGCGCCCAACAGTACAGCAGCCGCGCAGGGCGCTAAGAACGCTAGCTCGCTTTTCTCTGGCTCGGGCAACAGACTGGTGCCGAAGAAAGGGAAAGGCAAGGACGCGGCGTCGGCTTCAGCGTCCACGTCGGCGCAGGGAAGTGCGGCGGGAAGTCCGAAGCCTGGGACGCCTGTGCAGGGAGCGGCGGCTGGTGGGGAAGTGAAGATTGGAGGGGCGGCGAGTAGGCAGCGGAGGAACGGGCCCCAGCCTCTGAGATTGCCGCCTAATAAACTGTTCTTTGGGTACGAGATTAAGCCAGTGAAGAAGAAGGGCGAGGGGGCGGATGGGGAAGAGGGGAAAGAGAAGAGGGAGTGGGGCGAGGGACAGAGTTTGAGGAAGAAGAAGTGATATTGTGGATGTCGAGGAGCGTAGGGAAGGGCAGAGATGCAGTATGACGGGCTAGGTCGCTGGGGTTATCGCATGGCTTGCATGGCATAGATAGCATGGTGTAGGACGGGCGCCAATGGGACGGTCGCTTGGCCGCTGGGTTATGATTGTTATGTGAATGAACTTCAAACATAAATTGCTTGGTGTACTCTGCGTGTGTCAGACTCTGGCATGTATGGATCGATTGGCAACATGGTTGCCTGTCTATCAAACCCCGGCTTGGATGACTCTGCATTGTCATGATGGCCCGATGCAACGCGGCACTGCCTAAGAGATGGTAAGGGAAGGCCAAGTCACAGACTAAGAGCGCGACACAGTAGTTGAAATATCATGTATGCCAAAAAATCGATGTATGCAATACTACATATATACTCGAAGCGAAAGCAGCATGTGGGTATCCGTCTGTGCGTTGCGTATCTCATCTCTGTTTTTGCTGTCTCACTCCTGGACCGTATAACTGATGTCCCCTCAGCAGAGCCTCCGTTGATCCTTGGGCCTGGTTTCTCCTGAACGCCATATCATCCTTAAATATGCTAATACCACTCCTTGGTTTTTTTTAGTGTCCGATTACCACTCACTCCCCCGCCCATCGCGTTCCTTCACATGTAAACGAAGCTCAACTCACACCGCTCGTACCCAACCCATCGCTCTCGCTCCCCAAACTCTCGACTCTCGGCCCCTCGCTCTCCTCCCCATTACTCCCCTGCACATCCCCGAACAAATCATCGCCGACGCCGTCATCCACCCCGACCCCGAAATCGAACCCCAACCCATTCGGGTCCTCGCCCTGGGCCGCGCCAGGCCCCGTCGTCCCCTGTCCTCCAACGCCGCCATCATATGGGCTCTGCAAGAACGCATCAAAGTCGAAATCCGGCTCATTTCCCAGCCCCTCCGCAGGCAAACCGGGTATGCTCCCGTTGGGACTGAGGGGCTGTATGCGGCCCGCCAGGTCCTGGACTTTGCTGTCCTGCTCCTTTTGCAGGCGGGCCAGCATCTCGAGCTGTTCTTGGTGTTTGGCGTATTGGTCTAGGTCGGGCATGGGGGGCGGCGTGGGGGTGACGAGGGCGTTGTTGGCGCCGGTTTGGGAGGAGGTCGAGGGCTGTTGGTTTGCGATTAGGTTGAGCATGTTATTGCGCTGTTGCGGGGTGAGGGGATTGGAGCCGTTGGCGGATTGGGCGTGGTTGAGGGCGGTGGAGAAGTCGAAAGCTGGGGAGGATGTGTTTTGCGGCGTTGAGGCGTTGGCGGCGTTGATTAGGGACATCATGTCTGCGTTGTCCGAGGGCTGGGAGTTGAAGAGCGCGCTGGGGGAGTCGGAGTCTGCGTCTTTTATGTGGGGCGAGGCGGTGGGTTGGCGGCTTGAGGTGGCTGAGTTGGTGGAGGGGCGGAGGTTCTTGGGGTTGGTTTGAGGGGGAGAGGCGGAGTTGCGGTTGGAATTGGGTTGGGTCGAGACTTGTCTGGGTTGCTGACTGCTGCTGCGGCCAACAGGGGAGCCCTGTAGAAGTAGCTGTGGTTTTCGGAACCTTTGTAATTGCTGATTTGTGTTGGTGTTCGTGTTTGCATCTTGATATTCGTTATCGCCCATGTCTACCACTGTACCATGCTGCTGAGGAGTGCCTGCACCACCAAACATGTTAGACAGATCCACACCTGCCTCCAGACTGCGGTTGTAGAATGTTGCGAGGAAAGTAAGAATGGCGTTGATTGAGTTTTCATGTCGGTCGTGAAGCGATTGGAATTCACTAGCTTGCCGGTAGAACTGCTCGTTCTGATCTTTAAGGTGACTGATCATCTTCGAGATAACGTTCTGCTGCCGCTGCAATCTCTGAACTTCTGATCGTAGCGCAGCGACCTCAGTCTTCGGCATGACCACCATGTCAGAGTCGCCGTTCCGAAGCTGGGTAAGCGTTGCATTGTCCATGTCCGGTGATGTCCGTTTGTCCTCGTCGCTATCGCCCTCCTTGCTGTCCTGCCCTCTCTTCCTCTTGTTCGATGTCGATTTGCTTTGCGGTTTCTGAATGAGCCAAAGAAGGTCCTCTCGTCCTTGACGAAAGTATTCGTGCCAGTACACATTCGGATCCTTTGTCTTCTTCTCGGCGGCCTTCATAGAGTTGGCATTGAGCCCGACCTTCTTGTGGAAACCGTACATGTTCAATTGCCGAACGAAAGAGGCGTAATTGTTGTGCTTGAATAGCTCCGGAATCAATGTCCGGGCGAACTCGTCTTCGTCCAGTACTGTGAATGCTGTGCCTCCGTCTGTCCAGCGAATGAGATCCGTGTTCTTGTCCTCGTTCAAAAAGCTCCATAGCTTCAAAACAAATGGCGGGATCTGTTTCCTCTTCGCCTGAGCTTCCCTTTTAGCTATCGCAGCTTTCTGGTTCAATTCGTCCTCTTCTCCGCCCAGTTCTTCCCAGGCTCTTCCGTTCGGCTGAGTCGGACTCAGCCATTGCTGTTGTGGAAGCATAGGACTCCTAGTCTGCAGCTGTTGATTTGTCGGCCGGCGAACGAGCTGGTTGGATGGGCTCGGAGCGATCTGATTTATGTCGGGAAAAGCTTGAGGCTGCTGTACTGTCTGAAAGTTCGGAGGGAAGAGAGCTGGGTCGAACCCAGTACTGTCCAGCGCAGTTGGATCAAACGACCCAAACTGGTTGTTCATGTTTCCAGCTGGCTGTGGGTACTGTACACCAGCAGGTGCAAGTGGAATCTGCCCAACGAGAGGGGAGTTTGTCCCGGGCGAGCGTTTGAGGGCGTCCGCGGGGGAATGCATGGCTGAAGATAATTTTGGGGCTCGTGCGGCTGTGAGTCGTTCTCTGATAGGATGTCGCTCGTTTGGTGTCTGCGCCTGGTGTTTGCGACGCTGCAGGTGGGGTGCTGCTGTGCGACAAGCTAAAATGCACAACAAGTGAATTCGATATGACCGCTCAAGTAGCGTCCATGCTGGACGAGGTGAAAGCGAATTGAGGGCGGAGGAACTATGATCGATGCGAATTCGCGCTAGCCGTGGGATGCAGTGTATGTGTTGTCGGCACTGAGAGAGGTCCGGAGTCTAGGTGGTAGTCGGCGTAAAAGTCGTTCCGCTGCTTGGGCTGAGAATTGAATGAAATGTGAAGAGGTGAGTCGGGAGTTTGCGACAAGCTAACTTGGAGCAACGAAGGCAGTTTACAATCGCACGTGGCCGTAGTAGTCCTAGCGAGCTAAGATGAAGACAATTGGCTCGAAGAGTTGAATCTCAGTCATGTCAATATCGAGCTGTCCATGGTTTGCGGACTTGGTCGCCGCATCCGCGAGCGAACCGATCAACGTCATATCATGGGCCAAGCTCGTCACGAATTGGCCAGCACTGTGCGATTCGCAGATCGGGACCTCATCTCATTGCTTCATTTGCAGGCATTTCCATGATCCGCATGGACGACTATCCGGCAAGTGGGTCTCGCTATACCACAGTTTGATGCCATCAAGACTCGATGTGCTGCTGTCCACGAGTCGTGCCCAACACACACCTGACTGTAGGCCGCCGGCAAACTGGCAACTCGTACCTCTGCAACATCAATTAAATGATCCAGGCACCTCAAGCCGCTTTTAAGGTCACCGTATTGTAAGTGGTCTTGGTGTCGTTCATGGAAAGGATGATTTGGTGTCAGATCAAAAGTGCAAGTCGTCCGCCCATAGCGGCAAGGTAGCGCATGGCCAGGTCTCTCTGCGGTGAAGTCGGATTTTTCCTAGAGATTAGCGATATAGACGTTTGCGGTTGTGGAGTTTGCGCCGAACATGTGTTTCTGGGACGATCGGTACCTGACTGCATAAAGTCCGATCAATGATGCCTCGTGGCACCACGGTGAGCTCGGATCAAGCGCTGACAATCTCAAGTATACACTACATCTGCAGGTGCAGATCGAGAAATGCGTGAGATACCGGCTTGTAATTGGTAAGGAGAAATCAGGCACCAAGCGAGAACCATTCAGCTGCTGTGCATGTGACAGATGCATTTACCGTGTAGCCCTACTGATCTTCGGAAGTTTCCTCTCTAAATGTATTTGCCGACTAAGTGCGGTGATTCTATGTCTTCATCCATGACATCTATTCGTCCCAAACGACGGCGCTGACACCAACGTCCCCAAGATTGATCTCAGCAACGAAACCGCCAAAGGTGCCAGTCTCAACATCCCTTTGCACAATGACCACAGTCCCATCATTCTGAAGTCCAACAGCAGCCAGTGTCCCCTCGGCGTTGAGAGAGAACTGTCTCGGGAAGCTACCACCAGCAGGAGCGAGCTGTACGAAAGACAGCTTACCTGTGGCTGGGTCAATGGACCATGATTGCAGCGAGTCCGAGGGGATCTGCGTGCTGTTGCTAGGGTCAAAGTTTGGCAGCTGGAAGAGGGTGTCGTTACGCGAGGAAGTGTGGACGAACTTCTCATCGGGCTATGGAAATGATTAGCCAGGTTCTAACAATCAGTTGGATGTGCATACAGAAATGTGAAGCTCAGCTGCCGCAGCCCCGGCGGGTGTGGTGGTGTTGCCGTAGGTGCCGCTGTTGAACACTTCGGTGAAGCTCAAGGTTCCATTGCCGTAAGAGACCTGGAATGAGGTAATGGTGTTGGCAAGCTCAGAGACAAGGAAGAACCAGGTCGCGTTGCCAGTCTCGAGGAAGGCGCCGTGGCGAGGACCAGATCCGGGAGCAACATGGAAAGAAGTACTCTCGGTCAAGGTGCTGTCCTCGTTGATGCTGAAAACACGGAGGAGATCAGATCCAAGGTCGGGCACGACGATGAACGATTCGGTAGGGTCAAGAATGACTTCGTGGGGGTGAGGAGCATCTTGTCGAGCTGCATTAGGGCCCGGCCCGTCCTGGGTGAAGGTAAAGTTATCCAGTGACTCAAGCTGGCCATCTTGAATAGTGTAAGTGGTGACAGAAGATCCCAAGCTGGAGGTAAACGATCAGAGACGCCGTGTCACTCGCTATCGTGGAACTTACTAATGAGCTTGGGCAATAGCTGTGCCATCGTGGTAAAGGACAGAGCTAACAGGACCGTATATCGTGCCTGCAGTGTCGATCTGTGTGAGGGTGCCATTATCTGAGGTCAAGTAAGATGTGATGACACTCTTCTTGTCGTTGATCGACTCATCCGAGCAATACAAGAGGCCGGCATTTGAGTCTAGTGTCACCCATGATGGGTCAACACCACAGCCTTCTATTGTCGCGGTCTTTTGGAGCGAGTAAGATCCGTTGTAGCCCTGGGTCAGCGAGAGTGAGGTGACGGTGCCGGCATATGAAGAAGCATAGAGGTTGACGGCTGAAACTGTGCTTGCCAGGCCCGTCAGGACGAGAGAGTGTACGTGCATCGTTGCAAATGAGTGGACTGAATAGAAACAGCAGACAGAAAAACGCGGACGAGTTCGAAACAGTACTTATGGCGATGTCAAGAGGATAAATATTCTGCACCGCAAATACTTACGCCTTGTCCCTCGTAGCGCCGTCTCGTTTCACAAGATCTGACCTGTCGGATTGATTAAAGTACAAAGAACCCCAGTCATTTGCTCCATTCTGGAAAGACTTGAAACGCAGATCCCCATGCTTTGCTTTAGGGTGCGGAGGGCAACGGGGAGAGAGGAGGTGAAATGCCGGCCGATGAAGGCCCGGGCGGACAACGGCAGTACCCGGCTAAGCTTAAGCGATTAAGCCACCTCGCCTTCTGCTAAAGGCAAGCACCGTTTTTGCGCAGACCCTCTATCTTCTCCACCACCAATCCTCCCAGCTACCAGGTCGCGCGACACATCTCAATTGATCTACAGCTCTTCAGCGCACTCTGTCACTCCATTCACACCGGTCACAGCCCGCTCACCACCGCCACAATGGTCAACCCTCAGATCACCAACCTGGTCATCATCCTGTAAGTCGCAACACCACTCTCATCCGCAGAACCTGACTAATGTTCCACCAGCGTGATGATGCAGGTCTCGAAAAAGATCCCTTTCGAGGACCCCAACGTCCTTCTCGGCGTCCGCGCCCTCTACGTGATCTCCAACATCCTGATCGCCGGCGTCTACTACTACACGCAGCTGCAAATCGAGAAGAAAAAGGACCGGACGGTCCTCAAGTACGTCGAGCCGGCGCCCATGGGCTCCACCGAGGAGCCAAAGGCCGTGACGACCACCGTCTACGCCTACGATCTCCAGCAGCTGCGCGGCCTGTTCAAGGCGCAGCTCATGGGTGTCGGCATGATGGCGTTCATGCACCTTTACCTCAAGTACACCAACCCGCTGGTCATTCAGAGCTTGATTCCTTTGAAGGGTGCGTTTGAGGGTAACTTGGTCAAGATCCACCTCTTGGGTCAGCCTGCGACCGGAGAGCTCAAGAGGCCGTGGAAGCAGAGTGGTGGGCTTATGGGTGCGATGCAGGGTGGTCAGGAGATCAAGACTGATAAGAAGAGCATTGAGGCTGCTGAGAAGGCCGGCAGAGGTGGTGTCAAGGAGGAGTAGAGAAGCATCGGGCACAGAATAGAGTCTACGAAGGCGATGTCCGGTTGCGAATCCTGGACAAGTGTAAGAGAAAAGCTGCTGTAGATGTACGCTTTGGCAATTGAGCGCAAATGTAATATGCAGATTTGATTGTGAATTATCTTGGTTCATCGATATGATGCTGTCGGTTCTCATGGTATAGAGCGCGTGAGCTAGCAGGCTGCTGCTGTGGCCTGACACTGTGCTGCTAAATGTACAAACACTGCTCAAATATGCTCAAAACACCGCCCATAATTTTCGCTCTGATGGCAAAAAACAATGCCCACCTCGCTCGAAACAACCTCGCTAACATCGTGAAACATAACAGCATAATGCAGGACAAGTCGACTCATGCCGTGTGAATGTGATCGAAAGCCGTAGGGTATCGTTTTTTTCCTGGCGTGAGCCGTCCCTCACGCAAAAGATAGAATATGTAATCGTCATGACGCCAAATAGACTTCCCTATAGACTTCCCTATAATGATCGCGAGTCGGATACTCGTGATAACCGCTCGTCTTTCTGGTAGACGTTTGCCGGTACAGTGCAGAATTCGAGTGCTTCGATATCTGTGTCCCATTTTTGAGCTGGCGATAGCCTTGATGAGAATCTCGAGTCCTGTCGCGCGAGCTCTAGGCGCTTGTTGACTGCGTCGCTGAACCTACGGTCTACAGTCCCTGGGGGGCCGTCATGATCGAAAGCACTGAATGTTGCGAACTGGCCCATGGTCTCGAGCTTGTACTGCTTCAGTCGGTCCAGTGCCGTCTTGAAGTCATCCAGGACCACAGTGTCTGTTAGACATTTGAAGACGTACGCTAGCTTCCAGTAAGGATTGATGCCGTCTGGAGAGCCGCGGCCGTTGATAACGTGCGTTACGGAGAGGATATCAATGATGATAAAGATGATGGAGATGACCATGGCTATGAGGAGGACGCCGAAGCGAGGAGACACCCTGACGAGCTCTGATAATGAAAAGTCGTAACGGCGCTTGATATTCCAGAGTAGGGATGCGGAGGTGAAGACCCACCAAGGATCTCGGAAGAGGGCTTCCCAAGGACGTGTGTACGTGAAGAGGTTGTTGTAATTGTTGAAGTAGAGGAAAGCGGCGACCATCTCAACTATCCAGAATGGCTGCACGGCTATGACGGACCCGATATAGATCATCGAGGCCTTTTTCGAAAGGAAGGGCTTGTTCTTCATCCATGCAATGATGTTGTGCATTGTCCAGCTAGTGTTGAGGAATATGCCTCCTGTTGCAAGATACCATCCATAGTAAGGTGGATCTGGGAATATTGATGTGCCCTGAAACATGCCGAATATGAGCTATGATATGTCAGACTGACTCGGACAACCTCAAAACTCGAGGAACATATGCGCAAGGGCATGGCGGACAGTCTCACCTCAATCAGAATGAGTTTGTGCAGTAGCACTCGCCGGCGCATGTTTGCAACTGTGATACAGGCCATGATGACCAGACTGCCGGTCATGAAGCCGCCAGCCCAGGCCTCAAGTGTCAGACCTAGCGCATCGTGCGGTTTGTTCACATCAAGCGTCATCTTCCCTCCTCAGCCTGACAGTGAGTGGTCGGACTCGAGGAGAAGTCGAGGTTGATGTTGTTGAAGAGCAATGAAAAGTCGTGCAGGTAAGCTACTGAGCGCGGCTGGCTTGTGTTCGGATGTGCCGTGTCATCCTTCAGCGCGAAGATTGCGGGTCACAGCTGTGGCGGTTGTATTACGAGGATTCGGGACTCGAATGACGTCCACTCGGAACTGTTTCAAGCTGTCGCAGTCGTTCGTTGGTGATGTATCTTACACCACAGCAAGATGGTATGCGCGCAGAAGTACCGATTCAGGTCGCAGCTCTACGCAAGGATATATATTGGAGTCGGTAGCGTGCGGCGTGCATGCAGTGGTCAGATCGCGTGGGTTTTCCCCAGGAGTGTGGGAAAAAACGCTGCTCTCGATTGCGGGGTTTGATTAGTTCTGGACCAAAATCTGGCCATTTGGGCGGAGGATGCCAATTAGTGGCGTCTTTGTTCACTCCGCCAGCCAATTGGATCTTCCCAGTGTCTTTAACCACCTCTCGAAGCGAGCTCTCCGAGTCCTTTTCGGCCGGTTTCGAGGGTCACAAGCGATATAGACAAAGGGTCATGGCGTCCTTTTCCACCACACTTTGGCGACAAGAAGAAAGACCGGTGAGCTGGGCAAAGGCATAAGACGGTGAATTACCAGCCACACCTCCATGTTTTCAGCTCGGTCAGACCGGCCAGGTACGAGCAGAGTGTACCATTCTGAGCGATCCACATGCGATCAGGTCGATGCACCCAGATATTTGGGAAAACCATGTCTGTGCAGGTCGTGTCACGTGTTGTGGGGATTGATACTCATGGCTGGAAGGGATGTCCATTTCTTGAAAGGGGGCCAGACTTTGTAATGTACCTTTGTCAAGATCTGCTGTCGCTCAGCCCACGTGATACGTATTTTACCCTTACGTGCTTTATGCAGGTGCAAGAATGTCCAGCAACGCTCTCTCACTGCTGGACTTTCGCCAGCTTTTAGGCAAATCCTGTCAGTGCAATACTTCAATACGACCTGGTGGTTCGAGAGCTCTTCAAAGTCTGAGTGTGCTCTGCTTCTACCAGTTTTTGTAGGCTGGCAGTATCTTACAAGTGTCGAGAAGCCGCCATAGGGGTTTGCGCAGCTACTGGCCTTTGTCCAAATATGCCGTCGCTCATTCCACGTGCTTGCCATTGGGGGGCACAATGGCTCCTTGGACATCACATCTCCGAAAGGCTGTACTGGATCGACCACCTGACCTGCTCAGCTTGATCATCAACTGGCTGCCTATGCGGGCCTCTAAGCAGACGAGCCGCACTCGTAAGCTAACGCGAACTCGGACGACTTGTCGAATCTGTGCCAAGTGGCGGCATTCTGGACCAAATGACGGGCCCAAGACAAAGATTGGACGTGCCCCGCAAGAAGGGCTCATTACTGATCATGGACTACTCTGCGCCCAGCACAGGGTCGACTCGCTTCTAACCACTTTCAGCCGCGAAAAGCACTGGCTTGCGCGTGACTTTACGACGGCCGAGCGCTGGATCTTCAAATAGAATCGTATGCAATTTGGTAGCAGTAGCGGCGGGCTTGCAGAAGCCTCAAGGCCTACCAACAACCTCACGACCGTTGGCATGCTCAGGTAGCCATGAATATTCAAATCTTCAAATAGTTCCCCACCGACGGTCGGCCTAGAATCTACCGACCGTCACTTGTCTCACACGTGCCTCGAGTCGAGTCGGTCAAGAGGATCTCCGCACAAAAAAGCACGCAAGCCATGCACGAGTGCATGCAATATTCAACCATCAAGAATGGTCCACTTTGCTCATCTGACGGTATAGATTGGCAATGCCGTCAGCCATATCGTGGGCTTGGGTCCCCTTAGCGCGGAGCGATCTATTTTCAAAGGAAGCCAACACCGTTCATTTCGTCTGATTTTGGCAAAGACTCGTTCTGACTCGGTTCGTTCAGCCCAGATCAGCGCAGGGATCTTCCTCGGCCCTACGATTTGTCCTTAGTCTTGGAATCGGTCAGCGAAGGTTAATCTGTCTTCCTGTATTTGGACGTCTATCGTCTGCAGCGCCCCCTCCCCCTGTGCTTGATGTTGTCATGGGATTCACCGTCGACGCATGCATTATTGTACATTCTACACTAGCGCCTTGACTTTTCCAATACTCCATCTATGGGACTCACAGACCCTAGCGTGCAGGTTCACGAGGAGGAAGATAAAGATGACGGCTCTTCCGCTGGTTCGGAGAGATGCTGTTTCTACCATTCATGGTCTGCAGTGAGTAAACTTCAACCCTCATTGATCTTGGACAGCCATTGATTGGTAAAAGATACCAACGCAAGCCATGTTGCCAACCATCCTTATACTTCTTACCTCATTGACGGCTCTCGCTGTCTGCTTGCCCCTTCAAGCAGCAGGGATCCTCAAGGAAAGAGCACCTTCAGGGCCTGTCATAGCACCCAACTTTCCTGACCCCGGCTTAATCAAAGTCAACAACGTTTGGTATGCCTTTGCCACGCGAACAAAGGGAACCACGATCCACGTCCAGATCGCCAAGTCCAACGACTTCAACAGCTGGCAGATCGTCAACAACGCAGATGGTTCGCAGAAGGATGCTCTTCCTCAACTACCTGGCTGGGTCAACCAGACAAACTGGAACACCTGGGGCCCAAGCATTGCTCAATTGGTTAGTCCTCTCGCAATAGTACACTGCCATCATGACTGACCTCTGTAGGGACCCAACAATTTCATCATGTACTTCTCAGCCACCACCAATGCTGATACCTCTGCGAGGTTCCACTGCATAGGCTACGCTACTGCAAGCAACATTGAAGGTCCGTACACTGGACCTGCTACTGCTTCGGTTTGCCCGCTTCAGCAAGGTGGTGCTATCGACCCGCAAGCTTTCCAGGACACGAACGGCCAGCGATACTTTGTCTACAAAGTCGATGGCAATTCTATCGGCAACGGCGGACTTTGTGGAAACACTGTTCAGCCCATCAAGTCAACGCCACTCATGCTCCAAAAGGTAGCAGCTGATGGGCACACTCTTCAGGGCGCACCTACCCAACTCATCGATAATGCTGGCATTTCCGATGATGGCATCGTGGAGGCTCCGTCTATCACCAGGACGTCCGGTGGCAAGTATTTCTTGTTCTTCAGCAAAGGCTGCTTCCTGGACAACACGTACACTGTCTCCTACGCCACGGCCAGTAGCGTGACTGGACCTTGGACGAGACAACCCCGTCCCCTCTTCCAGTCTGGCGACTTTGGTCTGACAGGACCTGGTAGTGCCGATGTTGCTCCCGATGCAAAGCACATGGTCTTCCACTCTTTCAACGGCGACCCAGCGCGATTCATTCGAAGCATGCACACTGCTCTGTTGACCATCAGTGGAGACACCGTCACCGCATAAGCATGGGTACCATCAGCATTCATCACGACTCTCATAGGATTTGGAAATGGCAACTGGGATAATGAACGGTAATGACAGGACACGAACCAGCATAGAAAGCATTTGAAAAAGTTGTAAATAGATCTCCGAGAGGAGCAGAATAACGATATGACGAAATGGGATACTTCTCAAATGACGCATTCCAAATGGCTTCAAGATTGTGATAGCTCATGCTGCTTGACTTGGTGCGATGGCTGGAGGATTATGCGGAACATGGCGGTAAGTAGTTGAGACGGGAGATGAGGAGAAACCTCCAGGTGACATCGATGTCATATGTAAGCACCTGCATGTACTCTCTCCCGCGGCCCTACATCCGAGTATACCGCGGCCTGAGCACCCTGCATACGAGGGTGTGCTGGCAGCGCATACCTCGGTTCAATCATGCACTTCACAAAACGAGATGACCCCCGTGACTCCAATGACCACATAGGCAAGATTCAGCAAGGTCTCAGTCCCAATCCAAACATCTCGACCGCTGATCCCGACGGATTGGAGCAGGTCCGGACGCCTCAAAAAGCCCTCGAACGGTCGTGGGGAAGCTTTGCGGCACGTCGTCATTGGGCGCAGGCACTTTTTGGCGCGTGTTCCCTCCTCGGATCTGCACGTCCGAGATCTACCACCCTGGTTTCAAGCAATTAATGCGGGTCTCATTTGGACGAGGGTGTTTCGCAACTTGGCTTCTTGTTGATTTATGAAAGGGTTGCGCTCCGTACTCTTCATCGTCTCTTCTCTGCGTCAAAGCTGTGCAACAGTCATACTCGAAAAGAAGCCTTCAAGATGGCAGCAGCAACAGCAAACCGCAAGCAAGTGCTGAAAGTGGTCTTTATATCGTTACTACTCGATCTCGTAGGAACTCTCACTCAACAGGCATGGTGTACAGGACTGACCTGATCTAGATCTCTTTCACATTCATCCTCCCGCTCTTTCCAAAACTCCTCGAGTTCTACCGGGGCATCGATGCAGCCCAGTCTGACCAGTCGCGCAAGTCATTGCTCACGACTGTGATCGACCTACTCAACACCTACAAAAACAGCTTCGCGAGACCGATCAATGACCGATATGACATTGTCCTTCTCGGAGGAGCATTGGGCTCACTCTTCAGCATGTGCCAGGCTGTGGCATCTCCCATCATCGGAAGACTCTCAGACAAGCATGGCAGGAGGACAGCACTTTTGTGGTCAATGATGGGCAACATCCTCAGTGTAGCACTCTGGGTGGTCGCGGCAGACTTCAGCACTTTCCTCGCTAGTCGTATAGTGGGCGGCTTGAGTGAGGGTAATGTCCAGATGGCCCTGGCGATCGCAACAGACATCAGCGACGAGAAGCAGCGAGGCTCAACAATGGCGCTCGTTGGTGTTGCTTTTAGTATCGCCTTCACCTTTGGGCCTGCGCTTGGCGCCGCACTCACCAACGTCACGCTCGTGGCTAGCAACCCCTTTGCTGCAGCTGCCGGCTTCTCCCTGTTCCTGATTGTTACTGAGACAATCTATCTCTACGTTGCGCTGCCCGAGACGCACAACGTCAAGGGTGTGACGGCAAACGGGCATGCAAGTACCAATGGACACGCAAAGACGAACGGCCTGACCAAAGAGGAGAAGGAATCAGCGAAGCCTTCGGGCAACCAGCGCACAAACTCCCATCTTCTTCTCAACCTCACCCACTTCGTTTTCATCCTTTTCTTCAGCGGCATGGAGTTCTCCCTCCCCTTCATGACATACGACCTCTTCAGCTACGAGTCCAAGCACAACGGCAAGATGCTTGGCTTCATTGGGCTCGTCGCATCCATTCTCCAAGGAGGCGTCACGAGGCGCATGAAGCCACTTCGCGTGGTACAGCTTGGCGTTGTCTCATGTACTGCGGCTTTCTTCCTCCTCAGCAAATTGCAGACGGAGAAGATGCTGTACGTTGCAGCAGCTCTATTGGCGGTCACAAGCGCGACCGTCGTCACGGGACTGAACAGTCTGAGTTCATTCGAGGCAAAGGACGACGAAAGAGGTGGAAAGCTGGGGAATCACAGATCTTGGGGTCAGGTCGGGAGAGCGCTGGGACCCCTGGGATTCTGCAGCTTGTACTGGTGGGCAGGAAGAGATGTGGCATATACTGTGGGAGCAGCGGGTATGTGTGGGGTACTGGCACTTGTGTTTGGTGGATTGAAGACGCCCAAAGTTAAGGCTGCATAATGTTATAGGTCATTTGCATTATATTACTGTACATAACAATATATTCGGGTGTGGACCAAAAGAGCAGCTGAACTGCCTTGAAGCGCGGAAGATCTCCCCGCGGAATGACGTTTCGTGCCTGAATCATTTGCCTGGAGCACCACACTCCCATACTCCCTGAATTATCTTCACCAATTACACAGTCTCTCCTTCTAATTCTCTCTCCTCGATCAAGCTAGCCGTCGCTGTTACACAGCCTCACCACGCCGTATCTGGCGAGGACTCTACAAGATGGCAGACACAAACCGGCCCACCACGCCACCACGACGGACTCACACAGGCAACATGCCGCAACCACCTCCAACCCCCGAACAAGTACGGCGCATGGAAGAAGCGCGCCTTAAAGCCAAAGCCCTCCGCAACCAACAGCTCGCCGCCTCCAAAGACTCCCAACCCACACGCACGCCCTCGGGCTTCGTGGCCGGCGACAAACGCCCTCACAGCGCGCTGACCTCGACCCGCGCCTCCGCCCCCAACCAGCGGGATGCGCGCCAGTCCCCCGTCTCGAGCACCGCGGGCGGCGGCGGCGGCAGCGGGCCCCGCGACAACGGGATCCAAGCAGCGAAGAAGTTCCAGAAGTACGTGGAGTACGACTTCAGCAAGATGACGGACACGAAAGCGGGGTTCCTGACGGCGGAGGACGACCCGTTCAACAAGGCGATGCAGCACGATCGGAACGGCGAGGACCCGTCTAAGCCGGCCGGGATGACGCTCAAGGAGTGGGAGCAGAAGCAGACGTTGCGGCGGATGAGGGAGGCGAGGACGGGGCCGTTCGAGCCGGGGATTAATGCTCTGGACAGTGAGAGGGGCAAGTGTCAAGAGTGCGGGAGTTTGGAGATCGATTTCAAGATGGCCGAGGCGTTTGGGTGTAATGTTTGTGGAGCTTGCAAGGAGAAGTTTCCGGATAAGTATAGCTTGTTGACTAAGACGGAGGCGAAGGAGGATTATCTGCTTACGGATCCGGAACTGAGGGATGAGAAGCTCTTGCCGCATATGGATCGCCCGAATCCGCATAAGAGTACGTGGAATAATATGATGTTGTATTTGAGGTATCAGGTCGAGGAGTATGCTTTTAGTGAGAAGAAGTGGGGGTCTGCGGAGAAGTTGGATGAGGAGTTTGAGAGGAGGCAGGGGGAGATGAAGAGGAGGAAGGAGGCCAAGTTTAAGAGTAAGCTAGCGGATCTGAAGAGGAGGACTAGGGTCGATGCCTACAAGAGGAGTAAGGCGGGTATGGAAGGGGGCAACTTTGGGGATACGCTCAAGGGTGGGAAGCATGAGCATGAGTGGGGGCGGCCGGTGGAGAATCAGGATACGGGTGTCACGGTCAAGACGTGTATTGAGTGCGGTATGGAGGTTGAGGAGCTGGAGTTCTGATTCTACAAACCGGAGGGATGATAAAGAGGGACAGTTTGAATGACGGAAGGCAGACATGAGGTCGAAGAGGGGAACTTGGATCCGGAGGCCGTGACATGGGAGCAGGGAGTAGAATATGGGTGCTATCAGTACTGCTTGAGAGCAGAACGGCAGTGGTCTGGATTTGTTTAAGCATGACGATCGATGTGATATGATACCCAAATACGATCATGCTTGGAATTGATTAATTGAAACAATCTGAATTACTTTTCCGGTTGATGTCCGTTTCATCATCTCTCACGCAACCTGATTTTGTAAGATAATGCGGGTATGAATATTTTCCCCTGAGATCTGATGTGAAATGAAGCTCTCCATCCAAGCAAGGCAGCAACCTCGCTCAGCTTCAAGATCGCAACTCTCCCCATCGACGACTGAGCACAAAACCTGCGACGACACAATCACATAGCGACCCCTAAAAATTTTGCGAGGCCTACGCAGGCATCATCGAAACATATCATGAGCGTGCGCACTTGATCACGCCAAATGGACATCTTTCAAACCGTCTCCGGCTACATCACCCGCATGGTGTCAGCCGGAGACGGCAATGCTGGATCCAATGCCGCCAAAATGAAGATTCTCCTACTCGACAGCGAGACTGTTAGTCGTTCTCTGAATCACAGCAAGTATGCGCCTGACGTGCGCAGGTTCAAATAGTTTCAGCTGCCACAACTCAATCCGCGCTCCTCAACCATGAAGTCTACCTCACCGAGTACGCTCCCTGCACCCTTGCATGTACTTGCGCGAGCTGACCGGTATACAGCCGCATTGACAATCAGAACCGCGAGAAGTTGCGACATCTGCGCTGCCTCTGCTTTCTGCGCCCTTCCTCCGATTCGATCCAGTTCCTCATAGATGAGTTCCGAGAACCCCGCTATGGAGAGTATCACATCTGTAAGAGATAGGCGTAGGGAACAATCAGCGAGGATCTGACTGATGCCCAGCTCAGACTTTACCAACATAATCAAGAAGTCCGCCTTGGAGCGACTAGCAGAAGCAGACGACCATGAAGTGGTCAAGGCAGTTCAAGAGTACTTTGCCGACTTCCTCATTATCAATCCTGATCTTATGGACCTCTCATTGCAGTCGCGAATATGGAGCACAAGTCCGGATATGTGGAATCAGGACTCTCTCCAGCGCACAACAGAGGGAGTTATCGCTCTGCTGTTAGCATTGAAGAAGAAGCCCTTGATTCGGTATCAAAAGAACAGTCTGCTCGCGAAGAAGCTTGCAACAGAGACGAGATACCAGATGACACAAGAAGATCAGTTATTTGATTTCAGAAAGACGGATACGCCACCCATACTCCTAATCGTAGATCGTCGAGATGATCCAGTCACCCCTCTTCTAACCCAGTGGACGTACCAAGCGATGGTCCACGAGATGTTGGGTATACACAATGGCAAGGTCAATCTAGCCGACGTGCCAGACGTGAGACCAGAGTACAAGGTGAGATCACAAGACAAACGTGAGGACCATTTGGACTTACATCTAGCAGGAAGTTCTCATCAGCCAGGATCAGGACCCCTTCTTCAAGAAGAACATGTACTTAAATTTCGGGGATCTCGGACAAAATGCCAAAGACTATGTCGAGCAATTCGCATCAAAACAGCAGTCTGGACACAAATTGGAGTCTATCGAGGACATGAAGCGCTTTGTGGAGGAGTACCCAGAGTTTCGACGACTGTCCGGCAATGTCACGAAACATGTCACACTCGTCACGGAGCTCAGTCGACGAGTCGGCGAAGAGAACTTGCTCGACATCAGCGAGCTTGAACAGAGTCTTGCATGCAATGACAACCATTCGGCAGACCTGAAGAGTCTGCAGCAGCTTATCCAGAATCCAAAGGTTCCGGCTGGAAACAAGCTTCGCCTTGTGGCCATCTACGCTTTGCGATATGCCTCCCATCCCTCCAACTCGACACCAGCTCTTATGGATCTGCTCTCGGTGGCTGGTAACATATCTCGACATAGAGTTAACCTCATTCCGAAGCTGATTACGTACGCACACTCGCTCCAGTCAATACCGCAAAGCGGCGCGATACCGGATCTGTTCCAGCCGGCTTCTATCTTCTCGGGAGCCCGTGACCGATTCAATCGTGGTTTGCGCGGAGTAGAGAATGTGTACACTCAGCACTCCCCACGTCTGGAGACGACTCTGCAAGACCTTATAAAAGGTCGACTCCGAGATGCTCAGTATCCTTTTGTCGAAGGAGGTGGAGCTACGAAGGACAAGCCACAAGATATCATTGTTTTCATGATTGGTGGAACTACTTACGAGGAAGCAAAGATGGTTGCTCAAGTCAATGCCAGCAGTCCAGGGATCAGGGTCGTCCTTGGAGGCACATCAGTGCACAACAGCTCGACATTCTTGGACGAGGTCGAGGAAGCGGTCGATAGTTGGCCTGAGCCTCCACCGGCTAGTGCTGGAGGTCGCTTGAGAAAAGAAGTCGGTAGAGCATAGAAAGCCTACGATCTCTTATGATAGACCATGAATCGTGTGCCTTTCAGCGGCGCTAATCTTATCCCAACTTGAACAATGGCTTGGCTGGCCTGACATGGGTTTCGTAGGGCTGAATCACTTCACGTCGTCCTTACTCTCCATGTTCAAGGTCTTAACTTTGTCTAAGAGCATAAGAGAGCGCTTGTTAGGCTCTGCAGGGCAAGACCGTCTTACCGGAGGCGTTGTAGCCCCCGTGCCCCACCAGTTTTCCTTCTAGCACTTTATCCCACATGTCAAGTCGTCACTAGGAATTTCCGTCTACCCAATCAAGTACCGTAAACCGCTTTTTGCATCCTCTGGATTCTTACCATGTGGCCGCCACAATTTGCTACGGACTGGGTCGGTCGACTTGCCTGGTTTACACGCATTGTGTCTTGAAGTCTTTGACTGCGACTTTCTACGACCGGACAGTGCTGCAGTACCCATAAACAAGTTTCGTCTCATGAAGCGCTAATTAACGACAATAAGATGCATCAGGAGTAATTGATGAGACGGGGCAAAGGAACTCCATGCCAAAGAGCTGCAGAGCTACGACTGCCCCGCGGACCTGAAACCATGGCACGCGAAGCATCCGGAATCGAAGACGCCATTCCAGATTTGTTTCGCGGTCTTTCCAAGTACTTAAGTACTTGACGTGTCCTGACTCAAATCCAGCGATGCCATGGCCCTATCTCTGTCAGATCCATGTCGAAAGTATTGGTTTCATCTTCCGTCGCGTCGTCGAAATATGTACTTAAGGAATTCACATCCTAAAAGACTGGAGCCCACTTCCTCCCGCACCTCCTCGACAATCTATGCCTAGGCAATCTGTTCGCCTCTCAAGCCGCCTTGCTCGACAAGCTACTATGACTGGATGCCTGCAGAGATTGCGGTCCCGTCATATGATGCACCCTTCACTGTCCGAACTGTACACAAAGATACGTATCTGCTGACCGACTGGTTGCCTACGCTCAGTTTACGACTACCGCAATCTGCCTTTTTCCCGTCACATGCACATCACCATTCTAGACAGTCGAAGACAAATGCCAAGCGGCAGGTAACAAATGGATTGGAGAGCGACCTTCACTGTCATTTTGCTTGCGAATCTTCGCCTGACCTTTCTGCCTACCAGAATTAAAGATCCTTCCTAATACATATCGCCTTGTTTGTCCGCTCATGGATGACGGCAGATCTACCCTCTTGCTCAAATATGTGTATCCGCGTCACAGAGCTCTACGCCGGCTGCAGGTGTGTGTACTACGTCCACGGAATCGACGCCTGCCGTCAGTATGGCCGACACCCTGTCATCGAACGCGTCGTGTATGTGGGACTCAACTGTCCACGACACACACGACGGCGCGACCTTACCACTATGGACGACAGCGACGAACTACAGCAACCAGGCACACTTTTTGCTGGGAACAAGTTATCAACGTCCCACAGTCCTGAGCCTCGCGCTCCAAGCCGCAAGAGCATGACTAGGACTTTCGTCCCGTGTTCCAGAAGTGCACCTTCAGAAATGGACACACACATCGCTGATAAAACGCTCAAAGATCGAGCGTCTGAGGGCGTTCACCACGGGAAAGCTTCTGAACGAGACTTCGCTAGCTTTCATTGACGAGAAAGTTCGGTATTTGGATCTGAACCCAATGGAGATGTTCATGTCTGCTGATAGCGAGCACATCAACCCTGATCGTACGTAAATCTCGCCCAGATCAAGACAAAGGGCAGTCAGAGTAGCATTATCAGCAACAAAACCTTTCGAATGTCGACCGCACGACGTGAAAGATCTGAAGCACATGGGAAGGCACAAAGAGAGAGCTTTACAAAATTATTGCCTTTGTTTGCTCGGTATGCCTGGAAAACCCCCGCCTCATATCAACACTCAGCCACTCCGCGTATCGAAAAAGCTTTCGCACGCTTCATCAACAGCGCGCTCTGGGCCATGCTCCGCAAAAATTGCCCTGTTGAACCGCGAGGTATCGTTCCTCGACAGGCAAGAATTAGCCTTGCACCTTCGTAAGGCTGCAAAGATGCGACATGAATCCAGCCGCGCGAACATCGTCGTTATTCACGATTGTATGTTCGCCTGGAACACCAGGTTATCTCCAGACACTGGAGGAGCTAAGAAACAATCTCGGACCGCACGCAAGAAGAGGATATCGAAGCGATGTCTCGACCTGATGTTGAATTTGCCTAAGAACACGTCGACCTGAAGCGTACCGTGAGCGCTCGAAGTGTGGAGTCGACCCCATGCTGGTCACACGCATGATGAGAGGGGAACTTGCAAGGCCACGGACTCGAGGCCATGTTGCAGATCACGCTGGTTCGGAGATACGGCGAATCGCGTCTCGTCACTTAGTCGATCCAACTCCGCTACTCCTCTCACAACGTATGACCGGCTGTAGCCAATTTGCGGGGGGGCTCATGGTGTGCAGCTCTTGTATTTGACAACAGAGGTAGCAGCAGGCAAAGCTCACACGGGCAAAGATGACTGGACCTCTACAACAAGACAGTAAGAAGATTGGGATTGATTGAACCATTACACGAAAAGGCATTTCAATCGGAAGCTCTCCCCGAACGGCTAAAAGACAGTGATGCGCCACGCGATGTATGAATTCATGAGAACGGGCTCTGTGACTGCCATGCTATCCACACGGTGCTCCCATCGCGCCGCTCACGAAACTCTTTGGCTGCAGAGTCGGACTTCAACAGTGGCCAGAGACGTTTTGACACCACCCTAGTGCCACCCAAGAGAAGTGCTCTCGAAGTTCCAGTCAGGGAAATGGGCTTGGATTGACAACACGGTCAATCGCAGGCTGGCAGTAGTCGTGGTGAGATGAGTACCTGGAACAGTGTCCGATCCGAGGACCCCTCGGTCCGACAGTGTTTCAATTATAGTACTCACAAGCTTCATTGCAGAAGAGTAGCCGCATATGGCATGTCACAGGAGGTACTGAACGCGTAGCACATCGCAAAACACTCTACAAATGGCATCATGAATCCCAAGCTAGTCCAAAGGCCTTCCCTGGTAATAGTAAGCATCTTGCACCTGCCTACTTGGTAGTGCTTGGCTATGGTACAATCACGTTTGTCGAAACGGACATGTCGCAAGTAGGACACATATAGCCGTTCTGTAGATTAAAAGAAGCCTCTCTCCCTCAAATTGTGTACTCAGGGATTTGAAATCGTGGTCCTCTGGGTACGGCTTCGTGCCCGGGGAGTACCGGTCCTTCCTCTGCAAATGTCAGCACAACTCCGACCCTCACACATGAACGTTGCGACAATCTTCTGTAAGGTAGCACCCAACATCCTTTGCTCGATACGATCACGAGACCATCTTTGATGAAGGATTCAGGCTGGTATTGAGGTTCGGACCAATCCCTCACTCTTCAGCGGCCACATGTTCGAGGAATCTGCCCGCATCCCCTAGGGCTATATCGCATCGACAAGCCGGCGTAGTATGAACATTGCATCGCAGGACATCTTTCGGCTAACGTATCACACGCTACAGGGTCATTGGTCTCCTATCGCACTTTGGTCCGTGGGCGCTTAGTCTGGTCTACTTCATGCAGCAGGCGAGGCTGTGACGGTGTTCACTGATCACTGCGCCCTCTTCTGTACTGATGGGCGCTATCTCAAACGCAGCTCAAATCATGTCGGTACTTGCAGACGGAACAGGAGCGACTCAATCACTCAGCCATGACCACAAAGATGTTGCGGTGATAAATAAGGGAATCTGTCAATAACCTCCCTGCCATTATCTTCTCCTCGGCTACAAGTACCAGACGACGCTCGTAGTATGTCGGCCAGGACATTAGGGCAGGCCAATGGTCTAAGCATATCCTCATCGACTATGCATACGATACGAGCTTGCCCTGGTCACATGTGCTCTGTTTCTGCAGTTTGTGCCTTCCACATCCAGTACCCGCCGAAGTACGACGAGCACTAGGGAAATACTACTCTACCGTCAGGGGAGAATGCATTGCAAGGGCGGAAAACTCTTCTGACAAAGGCCAAGTATTCAGTCTGCCGGACGAGCGAAGTGATTGATTAGATTGTTGGCTTCAATCTAGCACTCAATTAGCAATGGTCCGTCGGCAAGACGTCAGGTACCCGGACAGATGTACAAGGTACGGCCAGCCACCTCCGTAGGTTCGCTAAGGTTCTCTTTCTTATCCATACCAAACCCCGCCTCGCTACAGACGTTCGTGAATAGACTTCATCAGATGCTCAAGTCTTGCAGCTTCATTCGCGCAGACGACTTGCACGATGGCAACGCTATGAAGCGTCGCTAAGCTCATGGCACCACCACATGGGCCTCTTCCGACTTCACGACGTCGCTTATCACGACGCTCTGATGTAGAAAGCAATATCGACTAGCTTGGCACGCGTTTGGTTTGCGTTGTCTCAATCTTCAGACACAACTAGACCTTATCCCTGCTACGCGAGCTGCCCCTTACAGCATCGCCTGATTCTCAGAAGACCGATTATCACCCCTGTCCAGATCTATCAGACCATAGGGCATCAATATTAGCTTCACGCGTGCAAGACGTTGGATACAACATCAAGTGAGGGGTATCGCTTCGAAGACGGCCAGCGGTCTATAAGAAGACGCCTTCTCCAGCCCAGAAACACTCCATCCTCATCCACCAGAACCAACCAGCAAGACCCAACCGCCTTCAAGCCCAACAGCCCACCAGCACCACTCGCTACCAAAATGCAATTCACCCTCGCCACGTTCCTCGCGCTCGCCGCAACCACCATGGCCGCCCCAGCCGCAGAAGCCCAGGCCCAAACCCAAGTCATCGGCCAGCTCTGCGCCATCACAGGCATCGCCATCGGCGGCAACCCAGCCCGCCCGGCCAACGTTGACGGTTCGTTCTCACGCACCTCTTGACTCCCCTTGCCATGACTGACGAACACCGCAGGCGTCTGCCTCGCCGCCAACACCTGCGGCAACCAAGGCGGCACCGCCTTCGGCAACTGCCCCGGCGGCGGCCAGTGCTGCTTCCGCTTCGACTGCGCGGGCCCCAACAGCAACAGCGCTTGCTTGAACCCCACTCTGCAGGGCGATAACCCGCCTGGCCCTGGCAGGTTCGTCAATGGCGCTTGCCCTCAAGGGTTGAGGTGCTTCCAGTTGCTTTGAGCGCTAGGATAATGGATGGGGATATGAGGGGCGTGATATGGAAGGCGGGAAGGACTGGGCTGGGGAATTCAACATGATTCACAGCTGGGGGAGAACAGCTGCTATGGTTCTGCTGTATCTAGTCCTTGAAGGCGGATTGGGTCGTGGATAGTGGAATCTGAATCGAGGTCACTTGCTGCATGTGTATATTTCTTACTGTGAATTGTGTGATCAAGTGCAATGCATGATAAATGAATGGCACTCAACAGGAAATGCAAGTCGAGGAAGAAAGGTAGTCCTCGAATTTAAGCTTCCCTTCTTATCTGATTGATGATCGATGCTTGATTCCGGGCGTCAAGCTTTGATCTGTGGCAGGGATATCGCATTGGCGGTTCGGACTGGAGATGCACCGGATTGATATTATCTTCGCTTGCCCAGAAGCAGACTATGCCGTTAAAGAAAGTCCTACAAGACTTCGATTGGATCTCGCTTGGATGGAAGCGCCTTGATCGCCGAGATGGCGGGGGCATTGATCGCCGGTCTCTTGCCAATTCCCCGAACCCCTCTATCGCTTGGCGTGGGACGGAGACGCAGGTTGTTCTTATCAGATCTTTCATTTCTGGTCATGAGTCCGAGAGCTCCCTAATACCTAATGCAGGATATCATTCAACCTTGACGCAAACGACCACTACTCATACTCGCTCCTGACCTTCTTCATGGCCCTCTTGTTGGCCTTGAAGTGTTTCTTCCCATTCCCCATTGCCATCCTTACATCCTCAGGATCCATGTCCTTTTCCAACGCAAGCATCGTCCTCGCTTTCCTCCCGTGTAATTCCCTAACACCCATACCATCCACGTGCTCCGTCTGCACCTGGCCCTGCTCCGTGTACTTGTGATGGAACGGCATATTCATCTGCCCCCTGCCCTGGCCCGGCGCAAAGAACCTCTTGTCCATAGCCTGCGTCTTCTTGCCCTGCGGCACGACCTTGGACAACGACACGACGTCTTCAAGCCCATCGACCTCCCCATCCACCCCTTCGTCCTCACTCTCCTCCTCCTCCACTGCCTTCCCCTTCCTCTTCTCCGGCACCTTCCCAGCATACAATCCCTCATTGAAATCTCCCCCCTCCCACTCAGGCGGCTCATGACAGTGCAACAATTTCCCCTTGACAAAGTCCTTGAGCACCACCCGCGCAGCCCTGCTCAAATCCGCCTGCCCCATCGCGCCTCCAGCCCTGTACCCCCTAGCCTCACCTAACGCCCTTGCCACCTCCTCCCCAGTCGGCGTCCCTGTCCCTCCTTCCTCTTCAGATCTCACGTCCACGCGAATGCCATACACCCCCTCCAACCACTTCTGCGGCACGCGCTGCGCCACCAGCCCCATCGGCCCGGTCCACTCCCTCAACTGATCGATAGGCAAGACGCCATTGACGACGAGCTCGGCCTTTGTGCTCGCAAAGTTAGGGAACACGAGACCGGGACAATCGCACAGCACGATGCGGCTGCTGAGGTGGATGGTCTGGAAGTGCTTGGTCTTGCCAGGGGTGGAGGAGACGGAGACGCGCTTTGCGCCGAGGAGGGAGTTGATGGTGCTGGACTTGCCGACGTTGGGGTAGCCTACGAGGCCGATTTGGATTTTGCGGGTCGGGGCCTCGGTGGTGGTGGAGGCGGAGGTGGGGGTGCGGGGCGCGTGGGAAAGGAAGAGGGCTTCGAGGTCGTCGGTTGTGAGGATGCGGGTTTGTTCGTCTAGGGAGAGGGGGACGCCTGCGTCGGAGTCGGAGTCCGAGGCGGCTTCGTCGTCTTCGATGTTCAGCTTTTCGGCTTCGGCGGCGACGTGCGCGGTGCCGTCTGCTTCTTCCTCTTGCTCTGCTGCGTTGTCGGCTTCGACTTGTGCTGCGATGGACTTTTCGGGGATTTCTTCCTCGTCCAACTCACGGGCTTCGTTGGCTTCCTTTGCTAGCTCGGCAGAGAAGAAGCGGAATCGGATCCCGACTTTCGTGAAATATTCTGCCCATGCAGTCCGCTGCTCTAGCGTCATCATATCCGCCTTGTTGACCAGCAACAAGTTCCGCTTCTTCTTGTCCACCTCCTTCACATAGACCTCCAAGTCCTCACATCTGAACAGGAGCGGATTCCTGGCATCTACAATCTGCACAACAAGATCACTGCGCTCAATGACCCGCCACAGCTGCCTCCACACCTCCAGATTCCGCTCGAATGGCGTCATCAGCAAGTCCTGGTTCTCCTGTACCTCCGCCAACCCCCGTCTCCACTGCAACAAGCTTTCCCTCTCCCTCTGATCCAAATCATCTCTCGTAGTGTCCTTGTCCCAAGGTGGCCGCCTCGGGATCGTCAATCGTCCTTTATTCCGCTCCTGCTTCCTCACCACAGCCCTCTCCTCCGCCGCCGACAGAAGATAAGGATTCTTCTGATCCCTGTGTATAATTTTGACGTTGTTGATCTTCTCGGCTGTGAAATCCGTTCCTGCCAATTCAGCAGTGGACAGAAACTCGTCGAGCGCCGCTTGCTCGGTCACAGATCGCATCTTCATATATGCGGCGTCCTTCTTGTTGTTCGTGATGTATCGCTGGCCGTTCTCGTCCGTTCGTGTAATACCCTGTGCGTTGCCTCTGTGCATGCTCGACTTGCCTTTGCCGAAGCGGTCGTTCATGAGCGAGTTGCCCAGGCCAACGCTGTTCTTCGATTTGGCGAGAACCATTGTGGCGCTTGCGTGTGAGTTTTACGGCCGCAGTTGGCAATGATTTTGTGTTCAGGGTGAGAGGTGAGAAAAGGTGTAGGTAAGGTGGAACGCTTGACGTGAAAGTGCTTAGAAATTCGTTAATGGCGCAGGTGAGCTTTTTGCCTGAGGTGAAGAAGATTCAGACGTCACATTTCTGGCGGGGCTCTTGGCAGGGACTGCCTTGACTGCACAGTCGCTGGTCTGGTTTACCGTAGGATCTTGATCGCAATTCAAGAGACATCAACACCCTCACATTGACCTTTGCAGCGTGTTGAATGGAAGCTTAGGAATATTTATAAGACGATCTATATTGAAAACCGATACAAAGTGCAAGACGCTAAGATCATGAGCCCGTAACGTACAGCTTGCCATCGTCGCCTTGATAGAAAGCCTCGTACCCAATGCAAGGGTTGCACCAGAAAACATTCGTGGGATCATACTTCTTCTTGATAGAAAGTAAGGCCTTGTATCTCAGCTCGCCTCCCCAGAAAGTCTTCTTGGGATTCGGCTCGAGGTAGTTGGCCTCGTTGAGGTAGGCTCCGGAGTTGACACTGAGAGGATCAACGACAGGAGTGATCACGTCAACGATACGCTGGTGAGCAGCCTTGACGGCCACAGTGTCGAGAGAGAAGCGGCTTGCTCCAATATCGACGTAGATGAAATGCATGATTGCTGATCGCCATGCCGGGTTGAGACCGAAGGTCGCGCCAGACAAGGCGTTCTTTGCGACCTGGCCACCAAGAATCGGGTATGGTAGGGCGTAGAAGCCCTGACTGAAGAGAGTCTTGAGCACCTTGGTCATGGCAACTTCGTCCTCGACGCTCTTGCGAGAGAGCAGACGAGAGCCAAAGATGACGTTACCAGGCTGGGTCTGGTTGGTGCCAACATTACCGTCAGTATTGGGGGCGGCGAGATCAGCAGGGTCGGAAATGATCATGGGCGTGACGGTCATTGCACCACCCCTGGCTGCGACGCCGTCCTGTACAGGCTTGAGAAGCGCCAGAACCTCGTCATTGGTCTTACCAGCGGCAGTGAATGGACCAGAGAAGCCGTTGGGGAACAAGTTGGGGTAGCCAGTGAGCCCAAAGTCGACAAACTTGCCAGACTGGGCCAGGAAGAAGCCCATAGCCTCGGCGAAGCCTCCGGTAGTGGCGTTGGGGTTGGCAGCAATGGCAATATTGGCGCAGCCAACGACGCTGAATCGCGGGTAAGCCTTTATGGTGATTCTAGTGGTGACACCCCAAGTGCCTCCTCCACCTCCTAGGAGAGCGTTGAAGAGGTCAGAATAAGCGTTTTTGTTGGCGATGACAATCCTGCCGTCTGGGAGGACAATCTCGTATTCGAGGACCTGGTCCACACCCAAGCCGAAGTTGTTCGAGAGGCGGCCATGGCCTCCACCTTGCTGCCATCCACCGCCAGCACCAACCGTCTATCACAAGTTAGTACAACCCAAGCATTTTAAGTGTACTCGATGATCACTCACGCTGTCCGCACCGCCGACCACTGTCACATTCCCCTTCTTTGCAGCGTCGTAGAGCTGTCCGAACTGTATCGCTGTTCCGTACCTGACGACCTTGGCGCCCTTCGCACCATATCCTTTCGGAGCGCCTGTGGGGAACCAGTTGTCAAGAACTTCAATGCCCTGCAGACCATATGTCCAGATGCTGAGCGAGCCAAGTCCAAGATTCCTGAGGGGCTTAGCACACGGCAGGAATGATGTCGCTGAGGACGACTGCTTACCTTCCGAGGAAATCGTGGCCAGTGTTCTTCACACTGAGTCTGAGATTGAACTTCTTTGCAAACTTGACACCCTCGCTAACATGCTGAGCATTCTTCGCAGCCACAACATAGTCGGGGTAATTGCCGAGCTCACACGAGCCTGTTGATGAGATGTTGGCGACACACTTGTTGCCTGACCACCACGGTGCCTGGACTAAGACGGGATCTTGAGGAACGAGTATGTCGTCGTTGCTGAAAGCAGCGGCGGCCTTGCAGGCAACAGGGTCGGAGATGGGTGGGTAGCAAGCCCTGGCAGGAAGGACTGCAGCGACTAGGTTTCCACCAATGGTGCTGTTGAGGGCATCCCAATCGGCTTGAGTAGGATAGGCTGCGTCTCCAGGATAGGTTTTGGCGAGCTTTGCAGCAAGCGCAGGAGCCGTAAGGGGCAGTAAGGATAATAATAGTGAACGCATGGTGGGAACGTGTGTGATGGTCGAGCGGACTTACAGCAGGGCTCCAGTCGCAATATGTATACTGGGCGTACTGGGCATACTTAATTGCAATATAGCGTCCATATTCGCTTCGGTGGTTGAGCAACCGAAGGCCTCATTTTGCAATCCACTTGGTACAGCCAATGAAGGACGAAACACGTCGCAGCTGAGCATAAATTGCGGCGTCGTCCGGCAGGGCCATGTTAAGATTGTAGGTGGTGAAGAACTAGTAGAAAGTTGGCTCCGGACCTCGGTCTAAAAGGGAAGGACCAGAGAAATGATCTCCAAATGATCTCCAGGTACGACAGGGTCCATGCACGATAGAACCACGCCGCATGTGCATTTCCCACATGTCACAGACTGCAAACGCCATTCCAGTGTTTCTATTGCATGCAGATGCGTCTGCGCCTCGCTATTGCATGCTCAGTGCCTCGGCCGGTGCCATCAAACCTGCTCTGTGGCGTCGCGGGAGGGTCGGTCTAGAAACAATTCATCGTACAGCAATCTGGATCTTGAGCTTACTTGCTCAATTGAGCTGTCAGCGCGAGTGGCACAGCTGCATGCCAATGTTCCGCTCCAGTCCGCGTCGGATGTTTATTCCCTACCAAGCTGGTTGAGCCCAGAGCAGTCAACTTCTGCGATTCGTGCCGCAAGCATCTCCACAGCAAGCAAGCTTTTGATCCGCGGGACAAAACACACATTGCACATTATGTCAGCATATGTGGCCGTAGTTTGCCTGTTATATGAGAACAAGGGCACCATGATCATGTGAAATGATTGGCTAAGTATGCCCAAGTAGGGATCGGCGCAGGATGTGAACCAGACGAGGTCAAACGAGCAAGCCCCTTCCTGCCAAGACCTGTTTAATGAACCAAAGTTGCGCAACCACGCTACACCGAATCGGGCGGATCTATAACTTTTTACTACTATCCGACATAACTACACTGAAACACAAGCTATAACATACCGAGGCTTGGACATGCGATTTGTTGTATCGGTCGCTGTGAGATCTGGCGTCCGGTTCGCATCACGAGCGCAGAGGGCGACGGTTGCGAGACGGACGTTCGCCACCGTCTCTGACCCAAGCACAAAGTAGGACATCGACTGGTACGGAGATCAAGACGATGGCTGACTGTCTGCAGCCCTTACGATGTAGTGGTAATAGGTGGCGGGCATGCAGGATGCGAGGCGTCAGCTGCTGCTGCACGTACTGGTGCGAGGACAGCACTGGTGACACCATCATTGTCCAACCTCGGAGTATGCTCATGCAACCCTTCTTTCGGAGGCATCGGCAAGGGAACGATGCTCCGAGAGGTAGACGCGCTGGATGGAGTCGTCGGGCGTGTAGTCGACAAAGCTGGCGTGCAGTTCCGAGTTCTCAACAGTCGAAAGGGTCCCGCTGTTTGGGGACCTCGGGCGCAGATTGATCGCGAGCTTTACAAAAAGCATATGCGAGAGGAGATCACATCTTACCCCGGACTGAGTGTACTCGAAGGGAAAGTGGCCGACATCGTCGTTGACCGCCAGTCGACTGCAGATGGTGCACATGGACGTATTACAGGGGTGAGACTCGAAGGGGGTCAGGTCATCCCAACCAACAATGTTGTGATCACAACTGGCACTTTTCTTGGTGGCGAAATTCATATTGGTCTTGAGGTATATCCTTCTGGACGCATGGGTGAAGCTGCCACCTTCGGCTTGAGCAAATCACTTCGAGAAGCAGGTTTCAAAATGGGTCGATTAAAGACTGGAACGCCACCTCGACTAGACGCAAAGACGATCGATGTCTCTACACTAGAAGTCCAGCCTGGCGATGATCCTCCTGCTCCTTTCTCATATCTCAACGACACCGTCACTGTCAAAAACCAACTCAACTGCTGGAGCACACACACCAATCCTCGCACGCACGACATCATCCGAGAAAACCTAGACAAATCCATCCACATCCGGGAGACAGTCAAAGGTCCACGATATTGCCCTTCTCTAGAGTCCAAAGTCATCCGTTTCACAAGTAAAGACTCTCACATTATCTGGCTCGAGCCCGAGGGTTTCGACACCGATGTCATCTATCCCAACGGCATCTCCATGACCGTCCCTGCCTCTGCCCAAGAAGCCATGCTCAAGACCGTCCGCGGCCTCGAGAATGTCAAAATGCTCCAACCCGGCTACGGCGTGGAGTACGATTACGTGGACCCGCGTTCCCTGCGCTCCACCCTCGAGACCAAATCCATTCGCGGCCTCTTCCTCGCCGGCCAAATCAACGGCACAACCGGCTACGAAGAAGCCGCCGGCCAAGGCGTCATCGCCGGCATCAACGCGGGGCTCTCCTCCCTCTCCAAACCGCCGCTAATCCTCACCCGAGGCGACGGCTACATCGGCATCATGATCTCCGACCTAATAACCAAAGGCGTCTCAGAACCCTACCGCATGTTCACCTCGCGCAGCGAATACCGCATGTCCGCCCGCGCCGACAACGCCGACACCCGCCTGACGCCCCTGGGCCACGCAGCAGGCGTCATCACGCCCTCACGCTGGCAAGCCTACACGTCCACCCAATCCGAGATGTCCACCCTCCGCTCCCTCCTCGAAACCACCCGCCTCTCAGCGCAATCCTGGTCCGAGGCTTCTTTCCCCGTCCGCATGGACACGACCAAGCGTTCCGCATTCGACATCCTCCGCCTGCCCACGGCGTCCCCATCCCAACTCCACGCCTTGCTCCCACAGATGACTGGATACTCTGAAGCGATCCAGCGCAGGGTGCACATCGACGCCATCTACGCGCCATATGTGGCGCAGCAGGAAGCGGCGATCAAGAGCTTCCTCAAGGACGAGGAGTTGGAGTTGCCCGTCGATATGGACTATGACAAGGTTGTGGGGCTGAGTTTCGAGGAGAAGAAGGTGTTGGGGGAGACGAGGCCCGAGAGTATTGGCCAGGCGAGACGGGTGGAGGGGGTCACGCCGAATGGGGCATTGAGGTTGTTGGCTGTTGTTCGGAGGGGGAGGAGGGAGGTGGCGAGGGGGGAGAGGAGAATGGGTGGGGCGAGGGCGAAGGAGGATCTGAATGTTGATTCCGAGGGGAAAGTCAGGGATGAGGCTACTGTTGCTTAGGACTTGTGGCATTGTATGAGTAGGGCTTAGACGGACGTAGGATATTTGCATGGCGATGGCGCATGGATGTGCAAGGTTTTATGGAAAGTGAATTGCATTTCGATTCCCGCCGATGGAATAGCACGGCTGGGTGAGCCAGCTATTGGGGGATCTGGTTAGATAATCTACAATCTACATCACTTCTCCTCTTCCCCGTGCCTTTATTTTGCTTTTGCTCCTGTCCCATTGTTGACGTATGCTCCATGGTGTCAGTGATAGACCTTTGAAGGAGGCAAATGCGTCCTCCCCACGACGCTATCCTACCAGGCTCTGCGAAGACCTCCAGCTCTAATCATCCCAGTAACGCAAGGCCTGCGTCTCCGCAAACCGAGCAGCCCGAACACCTCACTAAAGCACCTCATCATCCCCACCCGCATCCCGTCCATCCACCCTTCCCCTTCCATCATCCGCCCTCTCGGCCTCCCTCTCCTCAAACTTTTTCCGTCTCTCCTCATCCCTCTTGATCCTAACCTCTTCCCTCTTCCTCTTCTCCTCCTCCTCATCAGCCCTCACCTCCCTTTCCACCTCCCCCACATTCCTCAAGACCTCAATCAACCCTTTCACGCCCTCCTCACCACTCCTGGCCTCCTCAACCGCCATCCTCCTCCTCCACGTCCTAAGCCACTTCTCGCCCCACAGTCTCACAAGCCCCATCTCTTCCCTGCCGTCCTCTTCGACCTCCACCATCCCGTCCTCGACACCGGACGCTACACCCCCCGCCACGTCCTCGATGAGCTTGTACAGATCGCGCATGACGCCGCGTTCCCTAACGAGCGTCTCCTCGATGACGCCCACGTGGCCCTCGACGCCTTCCTGACTCAAGAGTTCCGGGTTGGCCCTCGCGGCGCCGATGTCCGCGACGCGGCGCGCGACTTTGCCCATCGTGCCCCATACCGTTTCGAAGATCTCGTGGCGCGCCAGACCTTTGCCCCTGTCCAGGTTGTCCTGCAGGGCCCACTCGACGACGCTCTGCGGCGTGACGATGGTGTAGTTCAGGAGCTTGTCGACGATGTTGACGGCCTGGCCGGGTTGGTGCTGCCAGTAGGTGACGACCGAGGTGATGATTTGACGGCGGGCGACCTCGGACTGGGGACCGATGGCGAGGAGCCGCTCTTGGTTCTTCTGGATCGAGGAGAGGATGTGGGAGAGGGATTTGGAGCCGATGTGGCAGATGGAGGTGATGAGGACGTCGGTCGAGGCGAGGAGGCCGTCGGCGCCGTGCGAGGTGGCGAGGGTGGAGACTTCGTCGAGGATGGCGCCGATGTCGCTGTCTGGTGCGGATTTGTCTTTGAGGACGGTCAGGAGCTTCGTGCCTTGTGCGGAATATGGGACGGAGGGGTCAGCGAATTTGAAGTCTGGTTGGTCGTTGTATTGTCCTTTGGTGATGGTTGAGGCGAATTCAGGAGGGAGGGAGTCGGCGATGCGCTTCGGGAAGGAGAGGCGGATCTCTTTGTCAATGGCTGCCGTGACGAAGGCGCGCTTTGGGTGAAGAGCTGGGAGCGTTACGTCTGGAAGCCATTCGGACCATTTCCAGCGGAACTCGAAGTTGGACACATGGTGTGCGAACCAATCTGTGAAGCGATGTACCAACTCGAGGTCGAGTTCCACAAGCGTACGGAAGGTGAAACGAATGGCGCGACCCAGAGAAGGCGCTATAGCACTAGGAGCGAGCTTACAAGCCTCGGTAACGATCGAATGGTAGTAGACTTGCTTATGCGACGCATTGGGCAGTAGCATCAGCTGAGAGAAGATGGCATCAACTGCCATGTCTTCTGGCTTCCAGGTCGATTTGCCAGTCGGGATATCCTTGAGCTTGTCGAAAGGAGTGGCACGCTTGACAAATGTATCTCGGGCCCAATAGTTGTCAAGATCGATGATGAACTTGCCGACAAAGTTCCTGTTGAAATCCAAGGCATTAATTGTGTCCACAATGGCGTCGCGAATGAGCACAGAAGCAATGTTCGACGTCGGAGGCACGGACTCGATCTCCTGATCCGCAAAGACAGAGTAGTAGAGCTCTGGGAAAAGAGCTTTCTTGCCAGGGTTGACAGTCTCGGGGATGACGATGCCAGGGAAAGCATGCTTCGTTGGCTCCTCGGTCATGGCCGCGTCGCCATTTGCGTCACCATTGCCATTGGCCTCGCCGTTGGTAGAGCCGTTCGCGGTCGAGGTCACAGCCTCCATGCTGACTCTCGGTATACAAGCCAGCTTCCAGCCATTGGCAGCCTCCTCCTGCAGCTGTCTCTGCAGCACACTCAATACGCTGGGGCAAGCCATGACCTTCTGTTCCGGATCTTCGCTCGGATAAGGATCGACCAGAGCTTCCAGCGCATGTGGAGTTGACGCAACAATCTCAGTCTTCTGGAGCAACTCATCTATCCTGCCTGTGAGTTCCTGCGCATCGCTTCCAGCCATCAAGTACGGAATCGTAAGCAGAATGACCTTGACCAATTCCGGTCCCAGCGTCTGTCAATGTCAGCAAAGTCCCCAATCCAGTCGTCACCCAAACGCACCTCTTCAGGATTCTGACTCTGCAGATCCACGGCCCTCTGAAACAACTCCTCAAGCACCGCCAGCACGCCCTCCCCTTCAAAAATCCCCTGCAACGCACCCAAGAACCTCAACCCCAGCTTGACAACCCTCCAATCTCCCTTCTTCACAGCCCTATTGATCGCCGTCTCCGTCTTCCCCAACAGCTCCTTGACCACCTCTGGCGCCTTCGCATTGACGCCCACGACCGCGGCCGCGACAAACACGACCTTGCACGGCTGCTCGAGCGCCAGACTCAGCACCAAGTCGTTGAAGGTGTCGCGCACGAAATCGTCGCTGCTATTCTGCACTGTCAGAGACACGATCTCGCTGATCTCGGTCTCGGGCGCGACGAAGCCCGCGTCGACGAGGGTGAGGATCTTTTTGCGCAGGCGGGTGCCGGGGGGGTCGAAGCGGCGGCGTTGGTTGGGGCGGGTGTTATTGTCGTCGTCTGTAGGAGCAGTCAGTTTCGGGCATACAGAGGGGAGCTCCGAGGCAGTGGCAGCAGTAGCAGCTCAGCAGCGCAGGTGGATTGGAATTGACTGTTAGGACAAGGTCAGGGAGGGCGTGTTGTACCATTGAAGCGCCGCTTTCGGCCGCCGCCACTTCCGTGGTATGGACGACCGCCGCCATGATGGTTGCGATTTGTATCGGCCATGGTGCTGTAGGAATAAATTGATTGAGAGTAAGTCGAGGCAGCAAGCGCAGACAAAGTCGCGAGCTGGAGACGGAGACGTTTGCTGCGAGTCAGTTGAGCTTCAAAGTGGGATTGACCAATCACAGGCAGAGGCGGCTGCAGCTGGGTTGAAGCTCGCTTCACTGCAGTCACCGCTCAATATGCTGATTCAACTGCCGTAATGCTTGTGATGCTAGGCATGTCTACTTATAATGAACCAGTGGGCTAAAGAATCATCGGTCTCCTCATCGAATATCTGAGAGCAGGTCATGACTTCTCGGTATGGTGGAATCACGTCAAGGAGAGCATATAGCTACCAAGAACACATATAATCATCAAAAGAAACATTGATTGACTCTATAATTATCCAGTCACGACCGCGCATCCACCCATGATCATGATCAGTGAGGAGACGCAAAAAGTCCCCATACCCCAGCAACTCGGTATCATCCACGAAAAGTCTTCCCTTTTTTGGTGCGCTATCCGTTTCAAAGAAAGTCCAGCCAGGTCGGAGGGTGAGCTCTTAATGAAGGCCGCGTGCATTTTTGGGTCCTCTCTAAGCGAAAGACTCGTCAAGTCGGAAAGAGAGTCTAGCAATTTCTGTTCGGGAGAGACGGCCCAAACTGTGTCTTATTTGGACAATGAGAGGAGATGTTGTTGTCTTTCCGCCAAACGGCCTTCATTCAAGCTCGCCTCTAACTCGATCAGTATCCCCCCCACCCCTCCGTTGACCGCACCGAGCTACAGACATGTAGCAAGCTACCCTCAGCTTTTTCGCCCGCTGCCTTCTTCAAGAAGCCAGCCGACGAGGTAAAAACAACAATAATCAGAAGAGAGAGAGAGAGAGGTTGAGCAATCCGCATGCTATTTTCGATGATCCCGTGGTTCGAAGCCCTCCCCCCGTGTTCCGTAGAAGACTGGTCGAAGAACGCCTTTGACTTGAGAGACGCGAGGAATAGCGAGATAGTCGACAGAGACATTTGGTGGTATTGAAAATCGATTCGTCAAGGTCGTGCGTCCGTGGTCAAAAGAGCTCTTCTAACAAAGATCCAGATGCGCCGCTAGTATCACATGGTCACATATACTTTTTTCTTTTTTTTTCTCTTGCCAGAAACGGATGTGCTTTCAGTGATGCTGCTGGGCAGAACGGACTGGGTCCAGCTCAGTCCAAGCGAGCCATCATCTCTTCCTTTGTCATCGGGGTGATGCTGTCTAAGTTGAGGCCCTTTGCCGCCAGGACTGGGCGCATGTGCTGTGGTACGAGTTGCTGGTTGAGTTGTGGTGCAATGGACAGCTCTGTAAATGTATATCAGCGTGGAATATGCAAAACACATCGTCGAACATACCGTGAAGGGTAAAGTTGAACAGCTCTGGCAGGTCCTTGCTACCGCCATTGGAGTGACGAGAATCCGGAAGGCGGGTGTTGGGATCCCGCAGCTCATCGAAGAAAGGGTGAACCATCGCCTCGATCGCAGAGAGACGCTGAGTAGGAGTGTATTCAAGCAACTTGGAGATCAGATCGATGGCGTTGGCGTCAGCCTTCCTAAAGACCTGGAAACAATCAGTACCGACACAATGCTTCCACGCGGATCTGATAAGGACTCACCTTGTTGAACGGATGCGGCTTGATCTGCGGGAACTTGTGCTCCATATAGTTAGGGTTCATGGTCCTAATCTGCTCCCTCGTGGGGGTGCCGAGAACTTTTATGATCTCGACAAGCTGGTCAATACCAGACTCTCCTGGGAAGAGTGGCTGACCGAGCATCAGTTCTGCCATGACACATCCAGTGGACCACACGTCTAAAATTTATCAGCCAAGCTCATTACAACTCTACATACTGTCCGTCTTACCAATCTTTGTGGTGTAGTTTGTGGCTCCAAAAATGAGCTCAGGGGCACGGTAGTATCTCGAGCAGATGTATGACACGTTGGGCTCATTCTCCACCAAAATCTTTGCACTTCCAAAATCGCAGAGCTTGAGGATGCCGCTGTTGGGGTCGAGCAGCAGGTTTTGAGGCTTGATGTCACGGTGGCAGATGCCTTGTGAGTGAATGTAGGCAAGCGAGCGGAAGAGTTGGTAAATGTAGAGCTTGACCTCTAGGATGGGCATGGTGGTCTTCATCTTGTTGAAGTAGCGAGAAGCCCGGTAGACAGTCTCGGGGACGAATTCCAGCACCAAGTTGAGGTAGACTTCGTCTTTCTGCGATTCGTTAGCACGCCGCATACAACACACTGACTCAAGATTACTCACGCGCTCGCCATTGGAGTAGTAGAAGGCCTTGAGCTCTACAATGTTTGGGTGGCGCACGATGCGCATGATCTGAAGCTCACGGTTCTGTGAAGATGTGTCAGCTAGACCTGGAAGACGTGTTTGATCGAGACATGCATACCTTGAAGCGCTTATCTTGCAGAACACGCTTGATGGCCGCATCTTCGCCCGAGGGGGAGAGCTTTGTCTGGAATACAACACCGAAAGAGCCATTGCCGACTATCTTGCACTGCGTGTATTGCATCTCTTTCGTCTCCCCAGTGAGGCCATCTTGGACCTTCTCGCGGATTACTTCTACGGAAGTATTAGCCTCGAGGTTGAGCAATGTGGAAGCGACGGGGATGACCTTCTGTGGAAGGCTTAGCAGACCCGTCGGGATCAGTCTTACCACCCATGCGTAGATTGGAGAAGCCAGAAGGTCTATTCTGCGACATGCTTGATCTCTAACTTAATGGTCTGTTAAGCCAGCTTGGTAGGTGATGAATGGCTAGCTGTGCGGGGAGTCGAAGCCGTGTCGGTGAGATGAAGAGGTAATTGTCTTAAGAGATTGACCCGTCCGTAGCGGGCGGAGGTCTAGCGTACGGGTCGAAGAACGCTTTAAGCTCTCGAGAGGGTCGTTAGTGATGAAACAGGGCGTGTCAAGCGCAGGGTCAGAAGCCGCGACAGCAACAGAAGCAGAGCAGGCAGCGCAGGAGTGCGGATGAGTCGTCGAGGTGAAATGTGAGGCAAGGTTGCTGGATGTCGAGCAGTGAGTGCTCAGCCGCAACGCAAGTTGAAGCACGAGATCTGCGGACAGAGGCGGGGTGTCGAGTGAGGTAGGTGAGGGTGCTCCAGTTTCGTCAGGCTTGTTGACGCAGCAGAGGTGAGGTGGTGGTAGTGGCGGGGTGCGGAAACAGAAGGTGAAGGGAGAATTGAACAATGCAATTGCACAGAGTGAGGTGCAAAGAAGATGAGCGCACTCGGGTTGATGAGTGTTATGTTGATGTGCAGCTGAATGTCAAAGGTGGGAATGAGGATGATGCTGTGCGTAGCGAACAGTAGAGAGCCCCCCGCGCGCCTTGAATTGGCCAGTGGATGAGTTGAGCAGATCGATCAGGTGCCCTCTGCTGATTGGCTGTGTTTTGTCAAGCAAGCCTCACGCTTCACCTCCCGGAGCTCGGACCCAATCACGGGCTATGTCTCGATGGTGGATGGTGTTCTTGTCTATTGCTGTAGCATGGAGTGTGGGAGCAGTTGCTCTGCTCTATATCGACAGGTACAATGCAAAGGTGCTGGCTCAATAATTGTTGGAGAAGCAGGAAGGAGAAGAAAGCGACAAGACTACAGCTTCCACTCCGTCAAGTGTCAACCCGTGGCCTCGACAGTCCAAAGGAACCCCAAAGGAACAGCAAATGTGTCACAAGAACAATAGAGCAACAGGCAGACAGGTGGCAGCGGCTTCCAATAGGCACACGATTGTACACCCAGAATAACGTGGCATGTGCCTGCATAGCCATGCTATTCCTTGTTGGCTGTCTCACATTTCGCATCTCGACTGCTGGCTACAGTTGCACAGACACCGTGCCTGCCCTGAACCGTTGCCTCTGGTCTCAGCTGTGGTCAGCTACGGTCTGGTGGCCGCTTGTGAATCAGATGCGGCCGCGTCAAACGTGTGGACACGTGAGTCGTGAGATTTGGTCCATGTTTCCAATCTAGCCTTGACGTCGCCGGTGCCCACCGGCCAGGGTGAGAGTC
The DNA here is from genome assembly GCA_007556505.1 of Elsinoe australis. Taxonomy (NCBI): domain Eukaryota; kingdom Fungi; phylum Ascomycota; class Dothideomycetes; order Myriangiales; family Elsinoaceae; genus Elsinoe; species Elsinoe australis. The sequence goes on from SWCS01000012.1 coordinate 857,089, forward strand.
AAATGCCATTTAGCTCACCCTGTCAATATATTCTGTGCAACGACATGCACAATTCATTCGAAATGCCATTGCTTCTATTGTTTGTGCGCATCTTGTACGCCATGATGCCGCACAAGTATCGTCAGCGGCTCTGGTCATTTGCAATGGCAGCGCGGAGATGTGGATAGGAACCCCTCTCTGAAGCTGTCAGGTATGGGACAGGGTGGAGAACCACGAGGCTAGTGGCTTTGAACTACCAGAGCCCGACAGTGTCAGGTTCTGGCAGTTTTCAGACGCGTCGCTGGATTGGAGTCGCCTGTTCGCACGAGGCACTCTAGGACATCGCATAAACACGAGTGAGTCTCTCCTCTCTCAATACCTGTCAGCACTTTCTGTTGTTCAACCAGCAGCAATGCACCTGTCGTTGCACACCATCATCTCTTCTCATGACCCGTTGAGTCGGGCCCTGAGCTCGTGACTCTCTGCCGCTTGTGACGCCAGACGCCAAACCCAGGTTGTCCAAACGGGCAACGACCCGAAGCGGGTCCAATCAAGGGAGCCAGGTTCGACTTGTCATCCTCCAGAGCACGCACTTTGAATTGTGGTTTCCATGACATGAACGGGCAGGGATAAGCGCGCAGGTCATCAAACTTCAATTGACAGCTGCAAGAGACAGTGAGCATGGCTATTCGCACGGGAAACACAACAATCATGTCACAGAAACGGTTGAAGACATGTGCATGCAGGAACAGGCATTCCCATCCAGTCCAAAAGCAGGACTTGCGCCCCAGATTCGATCGCTTGACCAGAATATCGCACACAGGCCAGCCAATGGCAGAAAATGCGTTCAGAGGATCCATGCAGAGTGCTCCCTCATCCTCTCGGCACTGGAAATCTGTGCCCCATCAGATGACCTGTTTTGCGTTATCGATTATGCACGTCAGCCGCGACACGCGGATACTGACAGACGATTGTCCTCAACTCACTATTGGCCCTTGACCAATATACCACATGCCTCTTGAAGCGTTTATGGCACATCACTCCATCGAAGTAAACAATTGGTGAGCACCTTGACAGAGAACGGCTCCGTCAGAGATGATGAGGATCGACGATTGATCTGCATGGTTTGAAGATCTCTGTCGAGGATCATCCCTTGGAAGGCCCGATATTTCGTATCCTTTACCTCGCTAAAATTGGTGACATGTCGTAGCTGGGATGCTTGAGAAAAAGAATGAATCCAGCAGAGACTGACTCGCATAAGCGCATGCAAGCTTGTGAGACCCAAGGAGAACATGTTGAGGAGTACGAAGCAAGATCATCAATTGCATGTCCAAAAATTACCCAACGCTATGCCGAACCAACTCCATGCTTCCCATTGACCTGCACATCGCCCATGACCTGTGCAACAGGATTGACATCTCGTGTCCCCGTCGGCGTAGCAGGACTGCTCTGTGTCTCCGTCGGGACCTTCTTCGGTGTCTCTTCCACACCACTACCGTCTATGGACCCCCCCTCTACACTATCCCTCACGTCCTCCATATCCGCCGAGTCCTCAAACTCGTCCGTCCCATCACTCTCTCCAGACCCGCTCCCACTCGCCTCCTCCTCGCTTCCCCCTTCATCCCCCACTCCATCCCTTTCTCCCTCCTCGAAACTCCTCAAACTCCCACTCATCGGCGTAGGCGGACTAACCTTCCAACTAACCCCCTCCTCCCCATCCTTCTCCCCCGCCCTTGCTCCCTCAAGCGGACTCGGGCTCGGACTCCTCCTCCACCCCCACCCCCTCTTCCCCTCCAGCACCGGGCTCTTCCCCGCCAGCGTCGGACTCTTCGGACTCAAAGGCGGACTCCCCCACCCCACAACCTTCAACCCCCTCCCCTCCCATCCCCCACCCGTGCCCCCCTGTCTCCCAAACAGCACCAGCCCCAAACACCCGAGCAAAAGCGTACTCTGCACCACGACCATGCGCTTCTGCCACACCGCCTCGCGGCCCAGCACCTCCAGCCCCCTTCTCATCTCCCCCATCTCCTTCTCGAATTGCCTCCTCTGCCCCTCCAGCTCGATCACGGTGCTCTGCCACAGCTCGTCGTACTGTTTGCGGAAGTCGAGGAGTTCGGAGCGGACGGTGGAGTTGAGGCTCGAGAGGAAGGACGAGGTGCGGCTGGATTGGGATTTCGAGTGGGACAGGAAGGCGTCGCGCAGGAGGAGCGACTGGTGCTCGATGTATTGCAGGGAGAGGGTTGCGTTGGATTCGAGGGCGGAGAGGCGCTTGTGCAGGGATTTGAAGAAGGATTCTTGCGTTGAGGGGGTCGAGGGGGAGGGGTGGGTTGAGGTTGGGCGGCGGGAGTGGGAAAGTGGTGCTTGTGATTGTTGGGATTGTTGCGGCTGTTGAGAGGGTGCTTGTGAGGAGCTGTCGGTTGAGACGGAAGGTGACGGATTTTGCGGTTGGGAGGGTGGTGAGGATGAGGATATGGTTTGTGAAGATGAGGATGGAGCGGAGCTTGATGCTGAAGAGAGCTGCTGGGGCGAACCCGATTCGGTGCTGGTATGTGATGCTGTGACCGTTGATATGTTGCTTGGAATGGTCGTCGAAGTGCTGGTCTTGTGGTCTACTGGGGCCTGACTGACCGTGGACACGTCTGTAGTCGAAGCATAACTCTCTGACTGGTATGTCTGCTGTCTTTGAGCTGGCTGCTCTGTAGGGGAGGCAGCAGCGGGAGAGCAGTTGGTCGACCTTATGGACGTATTTGACGGCATCATCGACGTTTCTGCGACAAGTCGACTGGTCACGACGTCTGTCGCATTGACATAGTACTGTAGGCCCACTTCCTTGACCATAGACATTGTGTGATTGTCGACGTGCTCGATCTTGTCAGCAGTCTGAGAGTTACGTCGATTGTCTCTCACTGAATCTGTATTTTGGCTAGTGCCGGCGGTGCTTTGATGCTCGTCATTGGCGCTGGACGTTGTCTGAGCGGCAGAAGTTACTGTTGGCTGATTGACCGCAGTCTCCGCAGCTGATTTGTCTGCTACCACCGAGCTCTCAGGGGGCTCTTGAGGAGGCACAGGAGATGCCGTACCAGCCTCAGACTCTTCCATCCCTATCTCCTCTGGGTACTCGCCACGGGCGATTTCCTCCTGATGTCTGAACTCTTCAATCATAGTGGTGCCGTGGACCCTTAGTAAGCTGACGGGACAGTAATATTCATTCCCATAATGGCTCAGTATTTCGATCCTCAAGTATCGAGCCCAAATCAGCGACTGCTCAACCAGAAAAGGCTGGACCTCCCTTGTGTTCCTCGCTTCGTAGACGCCCAATTCTCGCCACTTGTCTGGCTTTGCAGGATACCGGTCGGAGACACTTAGGCGGAAGGTCCTAAAGATGGACGAGAAGAACTCATAGTTCGCCAATACGACCGTGTCAATCAAGATGTCGTCGCAGAGCTCCACGATGAAGAACTTGTTCTTGACGCTGCAGATATTGAGCATATAGCTGTCCTTGTTCTCCACCAGCACAGAAGACGCAGACTTGCACTCTTTATTGGTCTTCAAGATCGTAGCGGCGCAGTCGAAAGAGGCATAGTTGGTCCGCTCTTTACAAGTCCGGCCGGCATCTTTGCTGCGTAAAGTCTGCTGTGACGGAGGCTTCTCAGAAACACCCTGTCCTTGTTGCTGTTGCCCCTGTCCGCCTCTGCTTTGTCCGACTGATGCTTGCGGGCCAGTCCCTGCTCCGAATCCACCAAAGTCTAGCTCGATTTCAGTGTCTTCTCCCAACACGTCAAGGGCATTGCTGTTGCCGGGTCGAGGCCGCTTGGATATATCCTCTGCCGCCCGGTGCTGTCCTACATGCTCCGGAGACTGCCCTACTTTTTCGAGATTCTGCTTCTTCCACTCCTCGAAGGACAGGAAATTAGCCGTGTCAAGCGGAGTTTCTTCGCCATCTACCGCAGCGCCTGGACTTGCTGCGGTGGTGCTCTGTGAGCTGCTCGGAGCTGAGGAGGAGGCAGCAGAGACCTGACTACTGCTGGCCGAACTATCTGATGCGCTTATACTGATAGCCTGTGTGGATGACTCCTGGCTCTTCCCTTGTTCGCTAGGCGCGGAATCCTGTACTGAATTTTGCTCAGCAGGTGCAGGCGTAGCTGTAGTACTAGCTGAGGACGCCGTCAGGTTCGTGCCTGAGGTCGGCATCTGCGCGTGCGCAAGGGCAGTCCGATTGGATGGGGCGCATTGCTGTGGAAGCTTGTGGGTGATATAATTGACACTGCCAGACCTGCAAGTCGGAGCAGGACTTATCACCGTTTGTTTCTCATTTTGTGTAGCTCCTGTCGAAGCGGCCTGTATTAGTGCGATTTCAGCGGAGATAAGGCCAAGAAGATTGAGGCATCGGAAGGTGGATAGAAGTCGCATATCGCGATTGCATTTCGAGAGCTACGGAGCTGTGCTGTCCTGTATGATTTCTCCTAAGCTGGCGACGAATTTGAATCAAGACTCAATATGGACAGCCCTGCGTTCAATCAGACAACGCTGATCAAGGGCCTGAAGTTTTGTCGGGGCTGGGACAAAGACAGCTGGCTGCTGGATTCTTTGACGTCAAATGCTCCAAGCCTCGGTTCGATCGACCCGGCACATCACCGTTCAGCACGTGATGATCTGGAGCTCATTTACACAGCATATATTTATGAGAGAAGAAGTGTAATATTCAAGAAGCTGGTACGTAGTCCTGTTTACCTGGCACGCATGGCAGTAGTGGTATCATTCATTTGGATCGTGTCTTCTTGCTGCTTTGCCCCAATGCTAACAACGCCTTGCATGCCTGCGCTTGCTTGCCCCCTCGGATGCAATCATTGGAGGTCTTGATAGAATAAGAATGGTAGGAAAAATCGAGCGAGCGGTAGTAGTCTTTTACGACAGCGGACAGTCCATGTCCGAGCCCCTGTTGTTATAATCCTTCTTGTCCGGCTTTGCAGACTTTGATGCCCTTGCCCCATTCAGAGTTGAGCACTTGGTGGGCGCTGATTCTCCGACCGGCATTAGGGTCTAGAATCGAATAGATGACGTTTCGGCACCGGGCCTAATCATGTTAGAGTGAATCCTCATGCTAGTGATGTTGAAATAACTTACCCGGTGGAGTGATTCAATAGGAGCGTAGCCTTCCTCGCTCTTGCGTCCCTGGACATACGCAGCATAGTACTCGTCCTCGTCCTTCTTTGCAACGCGCCAAAGATGCCTTCCAGTGCGCATTGCCATGTAGATGACACCGCAGGCCCAGACATCGACAGCACGAGGGTCGAATTCCTTGTCCGTGTATTCCTCCGGAGCAATGTAAGGAGCACTCCCACAGAGACCGGCCGTCATATGTGCCTCGGTCTCCCAAGCCATGCGGAAGCATTCGCCGTTACCGAAATCTGTGATCTTGAGTGCTCCGTGCGTGGTGAGGAGCAGATTCTCGGGCTTCAGATCGCGATGGGCAACACCCATCTCGTGGATATACTCGACACCGCGCATGAGTTGCAAGAAGTAGCAGTCGGCTTCTGCCACTTCCAGCTTTTGAGCAGCAAGGACCAAGGAGTAGAGGTCACCACCTGCACAGAACTCCATGACTTCGCAATAGTCACCCTTAGCGTCTGCTAGAAGGTCGAGGGTATGGATGACATTTGGATGCCGGAGGGAAGAAGAAATACAGAACTCGGCATTGAGACGCTTGGCGTATTTCTTCTGGTCCTCCTGGGGCCGGCGTCTGAATTCCTTGACAGCATAGAGCTGCTCGTGTTTCGAGTCCTTCGGGTCCGGCTTGTGAGCAATCCTTACAATACCGAAAGCACCGCGGCCGACAATCTCGTGACACTTGCCATACTTCTGAACCAGGGTAGCGGTCGCGTTGGGGCCGTCTTTCTTGTCATGCGCAACCTTGTTACGTTCATTCTTGAGCTGGTCCACCCAGCTGGCCATGAGTGATAGTGGCTGCTCCTCGTGATGATCTCTCTTCTTGCCTCCCATCCAGCTTTGCAGCATATCACTGAGCTTTTCTTGCCGTTTGGCACTTTTGAGGAAGTGGTGGTGCTCGCCTGCATCGTCAAGCCAAAAACGTCGAGGGGGTTGATGGGTGAGACTATCGGCTCTGTCCTTGCCAGCACTGCTGCCCGAGCGTTCCATCCTCGTGCGCTCGCTTTTAGAATTGTCCCTTCTCATAGAAGATTGCCTCGAGCCGAGTTTGGGTCGCTGAGCCTGAGTTGAGCCATTGGTTGAGTCTTCAGAGAACTCTGCTTGAGTGTCTGGGACAGCGACCCTGCCCTCCCGAGAACCTTCATTCGAGTCTTTTGCGGAAAACATGCGACTCAGGCGAGACGTGAAAGTAGGCTTCTTGGGCTGGGTCGGTGCGGGGGCAGGAGGGGATTTTACGTCGCCATTTGCGTGTGCTTGTTCGACGCCGGAGGCGGGAAGCACAACTTCATCCTTGGGCAAGTCCTCGGAAACTGTCGAGGCAGTAGGTGCGGGCGAGGGTTGAGGTTGTAAAGTTGTGCTTGGCGAGTCGTTCGTAGGCGCGGCCATTCTTGGGGTGAGGGATGTGTGTGCGACCTGGCTTGTGCCTTTTCAAAGTTCAAAGTTGATTAATGCGGCGTCGCCAAATGACGAAACGCCTGGAGGGCGAAGGACGCCCAAAACGCGGGATTAGTGTGAGGAGAGGAGAGAGGGAAGAAAAGAGAAGAGAAATGGAGGGCAGTGCGGAGAGGTGTGAGGTCGAGGGCTGACAAGCAGACCACTTTGGGGGCACTGGGGCCAGAATCGCAGGTGGCAGCAGATTGAGGTGCCGAGCGGAGCAGGACGTGTTTGGCCTCTGTCGCGCGAACGGAGTCGGCCTGCCACACAATTTGCCAGCAGCTAGACGACTGGAATCGAAATTGGGGAGGGCTGCTGACAAACTAGATCGATGGGCGCTGTGGGCTATGATGTTGTGGCTATGTCGACAAAGCCAAGTTTATGCCAGGCTGCATCTGACATGGACAGCCAGATCTGATCTCGGTGTCGTCGTCCAGCAGGTCCTGACTCCGGTTACTCCGGCTGTCAACGACGTCAAACCGGGCAGCGTAGATGAGGGGACCTGGGAAGGCTATGGGGGGCAGAGGGTGATGAAGGTGAGATGACTTTTGATTTCCATCTCCACGTCTCACGTAGATCCATGGTCATCCGCTGCTGTGACACGCTGGCTGAATGGATCCGCACTTTGATCTACTCCGCTACCACTCGCCAGCTGTATGTATGAGGCATTTTCTGTGCTCTCGCTTTCTCACGCCAAAAACTCAAGCCGTGCCTCGAACCCTGCTTGGTCGGAATTTCGCATCTTTGTGTGCGTCCGCAGCGGCTCGTCGAAGTCGCGCGTTGTCATTGCAGGCCCTCTTACAGTAACGTTATTGACATTGACACCTGAAAGCTCCGCAACCGAAACCAAACTCCGTACACTGATCTTCCATGCCATACGCGGTAGTCATCCGAGAGAGCGGCAGGTCACACATGCTCTACTTGCCATCATCGATCTAGGACCACTTGTATTGTGCGGCAGTCATGTACGCAGCGGTGAGGACGAGGAAAGGGTTACGACCACAATGCAGCGTTCTGGCTTGGTATGCATTGCGTCGGCCAGGAGTGCTTCTTTGTTGCTTGGCCTGCTCTTAGGGAGTAGGAAGGGTAGGAAAATTGCGACAGGGGCCTCGGGTCAATCAGGTGGCTTGTGCTCGTTCCGCTCTTTGGCAGCATGAGTACTTGTGCTCCAGTACTTGTGCTCCAGTACTTGTGCTCCAGTACTTGTGTTCCAGGTCTCTCGTTAGAGACACGGCCTCCCAGTGCCGCACTTGAAACCTCGACGAGCGCCGGCGTTGCGAGTGGCTGAACAGTGGCTACACTGACATGGCAATTGTAGTCACGAAATTCCATCATCTCGTCCAGCGGTCAAGAATTCTCTGTTCCAAACGGATATAGTCGAAGACAGAAGCAGAGAGTTATTTGCGGATGAACCGCAACGGTGCAGAAGCCGTCTCTGCTGGGCACAAGCGGGGCAGGGTTCGCAAAAGCTTAGCCTTGAGATTGACTTTCTACACAGACTGCACTTGGCTGTGTCATCTCATCTTATGTTTCAAGACGCTGTACTGTGCTATGCCGTAGTGGCCATGCTATCTACAGATGGTCCAATGTCATGGCCAGCAATGTCTAGAGAGTCGCTGCTTCTCGCACTGCACTGCATGCGGCATCAATGAACGCAGCTGGACTTGGCATACCTGTAGGGATTGACCGTTTGTTTATCCCTGCCGCAAGAACGCCGTCTAGGCCTTTGTCGGCGGAGGACTTGCCGTTCGTTGGAATATCAACGTTCAAGATGTGCAGTAATACCCCAAAACGTTTGCTATTCCCGCCTTGATGAGGAGCTCTGTCCTCGACTTTTTCTGCAATGGTAACGCTACGTCTGGTCTTGTAGTGCATGCAAACCTGGAGATCAGAGGACGACCAACGATCGTGGATAACGAGCTGGATTGGATGCTTGGAACACACTACGTCTAACAGCTGTCGACATGGATTGTGCGAACCTCAAGGTCCTGCTGGACGCTGATCCCAGACCGTCTCTCATCCTCGACTTGCTCACTACTCCCTCCACCACCCTATTCCATTTGCAACCTGTCTACGTAAACAAGAGCTTGAGATCGAGGAAGGACGTTTTTCAGATATTGACCTCCGATGACCTCGAAAGCGCCAGACTCAGGAAATGGGCAAATACAGCCAAACCCATAAACATTGCACGACAGGAGGATCACATTCACGCTGGACCACATGGCACATTTTGGCTAGCATACATCGTGGAAGAGCGGTGGCGGGTCATTCAGAACATAACCACCAGGACCGCCATACCTTTTGACATTGTGACCCCTCCGGACGAAACACAAATCCTCCCCCTTGACCGCCTAGCAATAATCGACGAGCAAGACTCGATCAAGACTGCATTTGCGCTTACGGAAGAGGCTATTCAGAGCATTGACGGTCTCGAGAAGCACTTGGAAGTCATTACAAGGTTCGACTGGGCATCAAGCTCTATTGGACCCATCAAGGAATGGCCTACCGACTTACTGCAGCTCGTCCACCTCATCCTCCTTGATCCTTCCCCTCAGTGTCTCTTCCTAGCAGACGACCACATTCTTCTCTACAATGTCGCCTACGCTGTCTTTGCCGGCGAGCGCCACCCCTCTATCATGGGCCAGAGTCTGTTTGACGCCTGGAGTGAAGCTGTTGAGTTGAACATATCCATCTTCAGCTTCATAGATGCGACTGGCCGCTCATTCATCATGGATGACTTCAACATTTCTCTGAACCGAAAAGGATTTCTCGAGGAACTCTACCTGAATTGGACTACCACAGCTTTGAGAGGGCCTCTACGAGGTTATCTTTGCGCAGCTTCAGAGGAGACCGCAAGGAAAGTGGGCGAAAGGAGGAAAGCTCTCCTGTCAAAGGTTTCTTTAGCCTGCCGGGGAATAAGAGACATGTCTCCGTTCTGGAGGCAGGTGTTGGAGACCTTAGGGACAAATGGCCGGGATTTCCCCTTCGCTTTCATCTACTCCAAGGTTCAGGGTGTTGACAATCTTTACAACCTCGAGGGTATCCTGGATGTAGACCCAGAGCACCAACAACAGGTCTTGCCAGATACCATCGATCTTCTGACCAGCACAGAGTGCTTCGTCCCAGCTCTGCAACAAGCTCAGCAGGTATTCAATCCTGTGCCTATCCGACACGCCGATGGTACCCTGCCAGAAGGTATCATTGCACTTTCTGAGAAGCGTGGCTCGGGCGACAGGTGTCTTGAGGGCATTGTCTGCCCAATAAGAAGAGCCAGTGACAATCAAACCCTCGGCTTGATGGTAGTGGGTCTGAATACTCGGAAAACCTTCATGCCGGACGATCATGCATTTGTTCAGTACATGATGAGGTCTCTTGGTGACCTGGCCACGAACACCATCAATGCCCAGGAGACTGACCGTCTTGCTCAGCAGGCCGCCTCACAGCAGCAAACTCTAGCAGAAGCTCTCGCAAACACCACCACCGAGGCAAACCAGATCTCTGCAAAATGGTCACGCCTTGTAAAGACCATGGAGATGGTCGATGTGGGCTTCTTTGAATTCGACCTGGAAGGAAAGCTCATCCAGGCAAACGAAGCCTTTTTCATGATGTCTGGTCACCCCAGGTCCAACAGCGCTTCCGCAGGAGCCTGGGAAGATCTGATGCATCCAGACGACTTGGCTGTCTCTCGCGAAAATTGGTTTCGTGCATTAGATGGAGAGCATCGTAACTCAGAGGTTAGATACAAGTTCAACGATAATCATCCCATAGCAGAAAGGGATGGGCTCGATGGCTTCTGGGTCTCGACAGCGATCGTGCCGATAACAGACCAGGCAACGGGTAAGATTGTCAGCATTTCGGGATGCATCACAAATGTCATGCCCCAGAAGCGCCGCCAACACGATGCTATAATGAAGGCAGAGGCCGTCGAGAAGCTGCGGGCCAGTGAGGAAAGGTTTCACCTCTTTGCTGAGCACGCCTTGTGTCCCATTATGATCTACGACAACGACAGACAGGTAAGTTACAACCCCTTACGAGTACATCGGAAGTACACCAACAGGAATAGCTTCAATTCTGTAACCCCGCATACTACGATCTCATGGGCTTCGAGCCAGGTGATCGACGGATATACGAGACGGACTGGAGCCAGCTCATTGTCGATGAGGACGTTGCCGAGGTCATGAAGACATGGCAACACATGATTGAGACACAGGCGCCTATGCAAGTCACGTGCCGTCTCAAAAAGCCTTGGATCGCCCCCGACGGCTCTGTCGGGCTGACCTGCATTGTCGCCAGCTCCTACCCCGAAATCAATGCAGCCGGCGAGATCACCGGCTGGGTCGGGCTAGCATTCGACATCTCCCAAATCCGATGGGCCGAAACACTGCAGCAAAAGCGTCTCGATGAAGCAGTCGAAGCCAAACGCCAGCAAGAAAACTTCATCGACATGACCTCCCACGAGATCCGCAACCCCCTGGGCGCCGTAGTTCACTGCGCGGACAGCATTCTCGCCTCACTCGTGGACCTCGAAACGCTCGTCAAGGACCCGTCCTTCCCCCTCCCCGCCCCGAACCGCCAACAGCTCCTCGAGATCTACGACTCCTCCTTCGACGCCGTCAACACCATCATCTCCTGCAGCACCCACCAACGCCGCATCGTAGACGACGTCCTCACCTGGTCCAAGCTAAACTCCAACCTCCTGAAAATCACCCCCTCCCTGGTCCGTCCGGCCTCCATCCTCCAAGACATCCGCAACATGTTCGAGCTCGACGCAAGCAAAGTCGGCGTCACCCTAACCGTGGTGCAGTCCCCCAGCACCACCGCAGCGGAGTGGGTAATGCTGGACCCCGGCCGCCTCATGCAAATCCTGATCAACCTCGTGACCAACGCCATCAAATTCACCCGCGAAGAATCCCGCCGCACCGTCACCGTAACAATGGGCATCACCTCCTCCAAACCCAGCCTTGACCGCCTCCCGCTCGACTTCGTACCCAGCTCCACCGCGCAAGTGCCCGACTTGCCCGAGGCAGAATGGGGCAACGGCCAGGAAGTCCACCTCTACTTCATGGTCGAGGACACCGGGTGCGGCCTCTCCCCGGACGAGCAGAGGCGCATCTTCGCCCGCTTCAGCCAGGGCAGTCCGCGCACGCACACCAAGTACGGCGGCAGTGGGCTCGGGCTGTACATCAGTCGCGAGCTGGTGGAGCTGCAGTGCGGCGAGATTGGGTTCGCGAGCGAGGCGGGGGTGGGGAGCAAGTTTGGGTTCTTCGTCAAGGGGCGGAGGGCCGAGGGGCCGGTTTGTGGAAGGGAAGGTGGCGGCGTGGCGGGACTGAGGGGCGGGTCGGTGGGTAGCGGGCGGTTGAGCACGGGTAGTGCGATGGGGAATGGTGGGCAGAAATATAGTATCCTAGTCGTCGAGGATAATGTCGTTAATCAGGCGGTTTTGAGCAAGCAGTTGAGGAGGCTGGGGCATGAGGTCCATGTCGCGAATCATGGCGGGGAGGCGCTGAAGTGGATCCGGGAGAGCGGGTTGTGGAGGGGGGAGGGCAGGCTGGACACACCTGTTGATGCTGTGTTTCCGGTTGAGAACAGGGGTGATGGTGAGGCGGAGGAGAAGAGGGAATTGAGCGTTATCCTGATGGATGTGGAGATGCCGGTCATGGATGGCTTGAGCTGCGCGGCGGAGATCAGACGGTATCAGAGTGAGGGTCTGATTGTCAGTCATATCCCTATCATTGCAGTCTCGGCGAATGCCAGGACAGAGCAGGTCGGACAGGCGCTGCAGTGTGGTATGGATGATGCCATTTCGAAGCCTTTTAGGATCGTGGATCTGATGCCCAAGATCGAGAGGTTGGTGGGCTAGAGGCCTACTAATGTGAGTTCAGGAAACACTGAGGGAGAAGGTTTGGGAGCTGCGGCGGCACTGCTGGCTAGGAGGAGGAGTCTGCAGGTTTATGACTTAGGTCGCGACGGCTGTTGAATAGATACCCTGTGGGCTCGGTAATACGGTATCTGGATTTAGCGAGGCGTTCCGGGGATATATACATGGGACTGCTTGCATAGGGGCTATACATGGCATGAGCATGGCGCTTGGAATGGTACAGGAGCAAACAGTGACTCCTGAAGAGTGTTGGATCATCGACAGGTACTTGATATCCAGAATCGTATTTTGTACACTTCCATGAATTCCATCTTCTACGGACAATGTTAGCAATCTGCTACGCTAGTCCCGGCAGTCTGCAATCACGCTCGAGAAGCGGCCATTGCGCTCTGCTTGTTCGTCTGTGAGTAGACGGTCAAACAAACACGCTTGACTGCTTCCACGGCGGAAGCTCAGCTAAGCCTGGGGTGTACAGGCTCTGTGCATACGTCCTCGGTGCTGGATGATGGTGTGACGAAGTATCATATCTCTGGCACGACCGACCTCATGCAGATGAAATAACTCGTGCAACATCTGCCTTCTCAAGGAGCAGTCCAGACCGGAAGTATAGCCGACGCAGGATCTAGACAGGTCGCACGGGCGAACTCAACTCGAGAAGCCCACTGATACGAGTTATGGTGTGGCTGGGTCTCTGTCAAGTCATGCATGACGTTCATCTACCTAGCGTGCAATGAGCTTCTGTATATTCTCGAGACGGTCTGGTAAAGATACTGCGACTGGAGCTGGACAGTATGATATTCGACATCTGTTTTGATATCGGCCTTGATGGTCTTGGTGGAGGATCTGGAGCACTACCTTGGACACACGCGACAATCTTGTTCAAGATGCCTGAATTGCTCGCGCTGAGACTGTATTGATGTGTTGAGATCGGTACAGCCACTTGAGAAAAGCTCGCGGGATACTCACGTGATACACGCCGATGGCTCTTAGCATGTATCGCTATGTGCCAGGCATTCGTGCTTGCGGATAGTACAGTCCGAGGCACGGGAACTACATTCCAGTACCAGGTGTGCTGACATGCGCGTTATTTATCGCAGAGAGTGAGTACTTACCTCATGGCCAGGCGTGAGCGCTGATGTACTTGCCTGCGGTGAACAGCAATGGTTCTTTCTGTCATTCGGTCAAACAAGATCTGGTCAAGACAACCACGTTCGTCCACAGGTCAGACACTGTCTGCATGATGCTCTTTGCCGCTATCATCCATCAGCGTTGACGTCGCCATGGCAAGAGAGGCGCAAGGCGCGTTTGGAGGGCCACGCCCATCTCGTGTCCAGTCCAGGCGATGATGAGGTGATGGACTGTGATCTTCAGATCGGGACAATGCGAAAGGTCAGAGAACTTGCAAGCAAACCGAATGCATGTCGTGCCGTGGTTACATTGGATATCTTGCCCTGGCCCATCTAGAACTCTGGCTCTTGGACCTGCTCTAAGAATAGACCGAGACCTACCTGGGGCTGCGGCGCCGGGGTGGGACATGTACACACGGGCGGGTAATTGCAGGGAGCACATGAGCGAAGGTCTCATGCCATCCATTGGCAGATCTTGTGGCTGGTTTGGCGTTTTGCGATATCAGGAACAGAAAGGTCTCGGATTGACGGTGCAGTGTTTCGAGCGTGATATGGCCGAAAGTCGCCCGAGATACGAAGTGTTTTGGCAGTTCTGGCCAGTCGGCAACTTCCATTTGGGACGGCAGCCATGGCTGGCTGATGTTTGAAGCCTTGATCTGACGTGGGGAACGGTCGTGAGAGGTCTCGGGTCGTGTATTGGTATGCTGGGCAGTGTCATTTGCTCGGACGGTGAACGGACATACAGGAAGTGTCGTTGCGTTGCGAGAGTGAAATACCAAGACCTAAGCGCTTGGTGTCAGCGAATCCTTTGGACCGAGCCTGGCAGATCATGGGCTCTGGTTGCAGGTGTCGTGGCTGGAGCTTGGCACAGTCAGCCACAGTTGCTGGTAGAGGGGCCGTGGATAAGGGTCGAGGCTTCAAAAGTCAAGAATTGATTGTCGTCGATGCATCGATCACGGCATTGGCATTGTGCCAAGCATAATTGTGAGCGCATTATTCTGGGACGGGTGGTGAGCCGAAATAGCACAAGCGGACTTGAGAATCGGGCGCCCGAGGGCAAAGAGGAAGCAGAATTGATCATCAAGACTGCTATATTCGAATGTCACGTCATGTCGCCAAAAGCTCAGGGCAGTTGGGCAAATCAATCATCACGGCAGGGATAACAAGTGCACGTTTCCAGCGCATCAGGGTGCTCTCCGTAAGACAGAAAGCAGGGATCCGGCATTGACTTCATATCACGATAGGACGGCTCCAGGGGTCAATGTCTGGTAAGTTGCTCCTAGCCGGGTGAGCATCCTGTGGCAAAGCAATGGTGCCTGTCAAGACCCAACGAACCCCGCTTTGAAAATCCTCTTGACAGTCGTGATTCGTATAAGCTATTGACAAAAGTCGAGCTACGTTGCACTAAGAGTGCATGGGTCTCCTTGCGTACATCCTTGAGACATGTGATGTAGGAGCCAAGTGGTGTGTTGACTGTTGTTCTGGCATTGGTTATCATCATCTATGGCCACCAGATTCGAGGTTGTATTGCCATGATCCCGGACGGTCCTGTTCGGCGGTCCACGGCAGATAGCGAATCGATCGCAGTCAGTATTGGTCGTATAGTCGGATTGGCCTACGATGCAACATTGTACGTCCAAGCCCTAAATTACGATTGACGGACCTCTGACATGGCGGGAAGGACGGTCGTGCGGTCGAGATTCTGCAATCACATTTCTCTTATGCTCATCAGGTCCTCTACGCTCGGATCCGGCCGATGACGTTCTTGAGGGTCGTCAGCAATCTGCGAAGATGCAAAAGTGTGGTTGCAAAATGAGTGCTCTGGCGTGGTTGTTGTCGTGCATTTTGGCATGGTCGGAGTACTAGAATACTAGCGCCATCAACGGAGTTCTTGGGTCGCGGTTGAGGTCCGACAAGTTAGCTCAGGCGGTCTGGCAGATCCGGACAAATCCTCGATGAGCTTCTGCTCTGCCCGGCGGGCCAAATGCAGGACAAGATTACAACCCCTGCAAGCGAACCTCTGATCTGCGCGGATTAGCGTGCCCTTGTGCGAGTTTGACGGGTCTGAGCTCCGACTTAGCATGCAAGCCATGAGTAGATCTGCCGCCAAGCGATCTTCCTGAACTGCAAGTGCCCTTGGTCCTGCAGGCAATCCTTCCATGACCGTGAGCATGTGCATCCTCGATCGACCTGTCAACGCATTGCGACGGCACAGCAATTTTAGCTACCAGTTAGCAGAGCTCGTGATTCGTGCTTCTCTGCAAGAGATTGCTCCTACAAAATCTCCGGAGCGGATCATTTGATATCGGGTAATGCACTGATTGGCGAAGGGGTCTGAATTTCCGCGTCTGGCCACGATCGCTTCTGTGATGGGCGGCCACTGTTGCAAGCGAGATCCGAAAGATTAGGTAACGAGGTCACGAGGTAGCCGGACAGCGATCGAGCCTTTGTGCAGCATTCAAAGGACCACTGCTCGGTCGAAATTTACCATGAGATCATGGACGCTCATAGGCGTGGAGAAGTGGTCAAGCTGGCCCGCGCCAGCCGCTGTGGTTGGACTGCACAAGAGTCGAAGATGATTGCTTGATTGGACATGCTGAAACGGGGACATGACAATCGAATGGCCGCATGTAGCAAGCAGCGAAACACGGACAGCAGAACAAACAGAGATGCTGATAGGCTAGAGGCCCAGGGAACTGGCTGATCGACGTGCTTCAAATTTTGTGTGGAGATTTTCCCTGACGATGTGTGCAGCGAGGATTGCTCGCACACCCGTTTCCATTGGTTGCGCGATTCATGACTTGCATCCAGGGTTCACCCTGCCGCCGAACACCGTCTTGCGAACTCTGAAATGGGCGAACATAGGCGACGAGCCACCAAGCCAAGTCGTTCAGCGTGCACATACAGTGCCTGTGGGCACTCGTCTTTGAAGACCGACCATGGCATGTGATATGTGGCGGTGAGGCTGTGTTGAGTAATACGTGGCCTTCGGTAACGGCTATGTTGAGGATGTGAATCATGTGTACACAAAAAAGGCCCCAGGGCAACGAGGTCCTACCCGGAGAAACAAATTCCAGACAAGGGCCTCGATGCTGATCAGGTTGACCCGCGGTCAACGATTTGCAGGCGTGTAAGGGGGGTCGTCTGCTTCACCTGTTCAAATATAGAATACACTATGACAAAAGTCACCGGCCAGTAACCGCCAGCGGCGGGGTCGACATCAGGGGGTCGCCGGCACTTTCAAAAGCCGCTCTCGGAAATGGACATGGCCGGCAGATGAAAAGACAAATGCTTGATCCTAACAGACATGAGCGTAGAAGGCTGTTCTTAACCGTATGGCTGGGTTAGTTAACGGGCAGCGCCTGGTTGTTCAACGTTGAGGCGTATGGTCAGCAAGCAAGTTATGACGAAGGAGAGGGCCAGCGTTTGGATTCGGCGTCTGTATCCGCTGTAGGCTTGGTAGTAGGCTAGGCGAGATGGTAGCTATACGTAGCTGACACCGTTATTTCACTCTCATTTGTCTCCGACGCGGTGGTCATTTTGATCCAGATTCTGGTACTACAACGCCGATAATGATATTGCTGTGATGATTGCGGAGACAGCTATAGCATTTCGTACCGTTGGACGCAAGCCTCACAACTTCCCGACCAGAAAGTTGCGGAAGTCAATGGGAGATTGACGTTCGGGCTGCACGCGCCCAGAGCGCGGCAAAAGCTTGTGACGGTGTAGCTCGGGGTTGGGTCAACGCCTGACAGGCAGTTCTTCTGTGCATGTTCGTGTCCCCTAGTCATGGCGCTTTGACCAGCTTTCCGTATCCGGGCATGCCGGCCGACAGAACACTCACGCAGGGCCCAGAAATCTGGTCATAAATGCATCAGGCCGGAGGTGAGGAACTTATCTGCGACACGCGGCTTGGTCTCTAGCGATGCTGTACAGTATGCGGCTTCATTATTGCGGCGCCGTGTAGTTCGACGTGGGCAAGTTGACAGTGACAGAACAAGCGATGATGACGTACTGTATGCAGTATCCACTGAACCAACGGCGATAGAGAAGCATAAGCTGGAGTGGTATATGCAGAAGAGTGAGGAATCCCATGCTTCATCCAACGTGATGGAGAGTCGATGGAGGTCCAGACTCGCGGGAAGATGTCATGTATTGAGATGCAATTGGATGGTCGCGACAGGTGCAGCGGATGCGACACGACTGTTCCGTTAACGGGAGGCTGATGTCGCGGTGAACTCGGCATTCTTGCCCGGTACTCTCGGGACGAGCAGGGGCGTGGAGATGCTAAGCAGAGACTGCAGCAAATAGTGCTCCTCTTCCTGGTCGCCAAAGCGCTCAACAACCGTTCCCGCGCATAGTGCACTTTCCTGTTCCTTTGGGAATCGTCATTGATCTCGGATCGACAGGCCCGACTTGAGAGATGTGGTCGTCCGCGGTGTGGCTTGACAACGCGTCCCGTATTTCACCACTCCTGTGCCCTCGTACTGTTGGTGGTGACGGCCTCCTGAAAGGCTGAAAGGGGCACAGGAGTAGTGCAGACGAGTGCCACGGTGCCTGTCGTGTCTCGTTGTGACCCGCAGCGCGCTACCCCCACTGCGACTAGTGCTTGTACAAAGTGAATGGGTCGTGTTCAATGTCTCCAATCCCCATTGTTCAACTGTCTTGGCCCACGCTGGGTATTTGTGCTGTGCAACGGGGATCGAGTGGATGAATAATGTGATTGACAGGCAACAGCCTTGCAGCAATTGCTCATTATTTCCGTCTAGCAACCGGCTGTCTATGCGCAGGTCAGGTGAGGGCAGCGCCAGGTAGGCGAGTGGTGTCTTGATTCAGGGTATCATCCAGGGCAAACGCCTTGTTGTCCCCGGACGCTCGCACTTGCACACTTGCATCCAGACGGCGCCGTTGATCTCTGGCTTCGTACCGAGCGAGCGACAGCGTGGGCCGCCGCCGACGCATTTCCTTTGGCATCACACCCAACCCGTTCATCCGTTGCCTGTCTACACCGTCACGGCAAGCACGGCGACGGCCATCGTTTACGAGCGTGCCTGGTGTTGTGTTCGGTCCGTTAGATCGTCCATCGGGTGTCGTCTTTCGAGGCCCAGCGCCGGGCGCCTTTGGTCCAGCAGTGCATGACAAAATAGGGCTTTTTTGGCATTTGAAACCGTTCTTCAGAACCAGATTTGCGTCGACGGCGGGAGCCGTTCGCGGCCGTGACCTTGCACTGGCGCGGACTGGACTGGATAATTTTTGGAGTCGCATTGCGTTGCTGCCAAGCGGAGCTCCAGCGTCGCTCGAGAGAGAATGCGAGAGTCATTCATGCATAAGAAGATTGGGATAGCCTTTTCCCCTACTTTCCCTTGACCAGCTCCACTACCGTGCAGCGAAACCCTCTTGTCGATAGCCTTTTCACTCCCGCTGCTGCTGGCCTGCCTGCTCGCCTGCTGCCACTGCTGTCTGCTGTCGACCACGGCGGCGTACCACACTGGCGGTAACAGGATCCTCATCCCCACCAGTTGTCGCCGCGCACACTCGATATACATAGGCGATATTCATACTCGACATTCACGACACAGCGACACTGCACCACTGCACCACTCGCCATCACTCGAGACCACTCGAGCACCTGTCCTGTCTCGGTCGACGCGCGCCACACGACACATCTCTATCAGTCATCACACCACTCGCACACCCCTCGTGCTCTTGTCGCTGCGTGCCCGCGGATATTCCCGGCGCAGAGCTCTCTCTCTCTCGCGCAGAGTCAGACATTCGTCTCCATTGGTCGCTGCCGAAAACGTCACAGCTCGCTCTCTCTCTTGCTCGCCCAAAGGCCGTCGCCCTGTCGCCCTGTCGCCCTGTCGCTCCTTCCCACAATTTTCGTTTTGCACGCAGCGAACTGCTCGACTCGACCTGCATTTTCTGCTGCTCCTGCCCAAAGCGTTTTTTTCGTCCTCACGCTCCCCCAACCTGCCCGCGGCCCTGCGAATCTTTCACGGTTCCTGGTAGACAAAAGACGCATCGGCCCCCGTCAAAGCCACACTCGCAGCATCCCAGCTTCCCTCTGTCGGGTCGCATTTTTTAGGCTTTGCAAGGCGCCAAAGCTTCCGCTCTCCATCCGCCATTCTTGGAGCTGCTTGACTCGCCCCATCCATCTGATCCATCTGTGAGTGGACCATTCACTTTCTCCCATATTTCACCATTGCACGACGCACTCTGCTACTGTCTCTGCTGCTGCTGCTGCTACTGCTGGCTACCTACCACGGTGCTTCTGCCCACGCGCTGGCCGCTAACAAGCCCAATCGTCGCACCCGCTCCAAAGCTTGCTCCTGCTGATCTGTTCTGGCTTCACAGGTCCGCAGATACACTTTGACGCTGCCCAACTCTGTCCGGCTTCACTCGCAAATCTGCCCACCGCCGGCCCTCCCCTCGACCACACCACAACCTCCCCAGGCCAATTTCGCTCACACGCTCATACCTCCGGAGCATTGGCCACCTGTCTGACGCGCAACGGGTAAGGTTCCCATTTTCCTTCTCCCTCTCTTTCTTGCACTGTACCCTCACCCGCTCCACCCCACTGGCTACCAACCTAGCAACCCATATCCCGCGACCAGTCTCGGGATCCACGATTTCTATTCATAAGATCCGTGTCGCACAATGTCTCGTTCCTGAGCTCCCAAACTCTCCCTCTTGCTTGGTCTGGTCCGTCGATTTGACTTCCGGCCTGATCTGCCTCGGAGCTATCGATTCCTCATAGCTCTGCTGCGATTCTGGCTCCAGTCGACGCGTATCTGCTCAGTACGAGGGCTCGAGAAAAGCACTTGGGAACGCGATATTGGCGCACTTGGGTCATTTGGAGCTCATACCCCCTCAAAGAACCGGCCACCCGTTGCACATTCCAGAATTGCGTTGCGGGCTCCAGCGTTGCTTTCCAGCAGTCCGATATCTGCTGTGAACTTTACTCTTGCTTCTTCCATTTCTCGTCCAATTTCAGCTTTTGCACCCGTGAACCGCTTCACGTGTCATGCATAGACTGACCACTTGTCTTCCATTAGCTCGGACCAATTCACACTTCTGCGGATACAACCTTGCCCGCAGTCCACTCTTCCAGTCTTTACTGGCTCTTTGATCACTCCTTATACGTACCATCGCCCAGATCCAGATTCAACGTTGCGCAAATTACCACTACGGCTTCTCATCCCCCATTCAGAGCACTTTTGGGGTGGTCATCTTTAGCTTTCTGCCCGGGTGGGCGCGTTGGGAGGACCTATCTCGATTCGGAAGCAACCGCTATTCGTCAACACGCACTCACCGCATACATTTTCTCTTACAAAGCCCTCTCTCTCTAATCCTGTACCTTTAACTCAAGGTCTTCACCAGTGAAGCCAGAGCCTCGTAAAAGTCTCTCATCATGAGCGGCAGCGGTTCTGGGCCTCTGGTCCCTACCTTCACCGGCTTCGTGCAAAATAGCATGGACGGCCTGATGCTTTTTGAGGCTTGCCTAAGTGGAAAGCTTCACCACGTCCCTCGACGACCTCACGACAGGGAACGATCAAACTTGATCAAGAGCGGCAGCATCTTCATCTACGAAGAGAACGCGTCTGGCATCAAAAGATGGACCGACGGAGTTGCATGGTCGCCCAGTCGGATTCTCGGCAATTTCCTCATCTACCGCGAGCTCGAGAAGCCATTCCCTCCCGGCGAGAAGAAGCGCGCTATGAAGCGCAAGCGTTCGTCCCAAATCGACGGCGAAGGCGGCCGCAGGGAATCAGAAGACCATGACGTGGGTGAAGTCAGCATGCCTCCCACGCCTCCATCGCCGAAGCCCGTTCAGGACCAGTCTGGCGACCCAGCAGCTCAAGATAGCGAGCGCGAGCTCGACCGTCAACTCATCGGCTCGCTGGTGGATAGTTATGGCTTCCGCCCTGACGGATTGGTCAAGAAAACAATGAGCATTGCAATCAACGGGGTCTCACACCATCTGGTTAGTTACTACAAGGTTGAAGATGTCAAGAAGAGGACTCTGCCACGCCCAATGGAGGATGCGCGCCTCGCAGGTCTCACAGTCCGTCCTGAGCTGTACCTCAAACAGAACTTCCGCACACCTGTCGAGGAGACTGAGCACTACGTGGTGGATCCGTCGACCCTACATGCGCATCCAGGCGTCCACTACCCCCCTCACATGATCGGAGGAGCATACGCCATGCGCCCCGGTCAATATATGCCTCCACAAGCATATGGTCCAATGTACAACGTACCAGTTTCTTCTGGTGGCATGTATTCTGGGACGCCAGCTCCTGGTTGGGCATCACAACAACACCCGAACCTTCCCCCAAGCTACAGTGCGCAAAGCTATGCTCCTCAGCCTCAGTCGTCATATCCGAACTACTACGAGAGGACTTCCAGCAGCACCCCACAATCCTCCATGGTCAAGACTGAAGATGCTAACCACGCTTCGTCATCATATAGCGGTCAACACTTTGCGGGCAACCCCAATCCCTTCTCACACAACTCAGCCACGAGGCCTTCGTCGAGCAGCTTCTCGAGCATGCACTCTCCCTACCAGCAATCTCCTATGAGGACGCCAGCCACAAGCTTCCCGAGCTCAGCAACCACCCAGCACCAAAATAGCACACCGACGAGCGCCACTGCTCCGCAGTATGGTAGCTCGGGTAGCCCTCACAGCCTTTATGACCCGAAGTCGCATACCGCTCAATATACCACTCAACCAGGCGCACCCAGCTATACAAGTCACAGCGCAGCACAGCACACATCTGGCCACGAGTCGCTCAAATCGCCAGTGCCTGGAGTGCCAGGTAGTGCTTCAAATCACTCTGCGATGAACCCTCAGATGCCGTATCGCCAGCAGTCGTTCCAGAGCAGAGAGGGAGCTTCTCAATCGGATGTTGGAGCTTTGGGAATGAGCACTGGTTACGGGGCGCCTAGCCACTCGCAGCCCACACAATATCACGGCGGGAGCTATCCGGGCTATGGTGCAGCAACATCAGGATACAGACCTGCAGTGGATGGCAACTCGGCCGTTTCTCACCCAGGACAATACTAGGAGGACAGTGCCCGGAGGGCAAGAGATTGACATCTATGGTGACGTGGCTGATTGATTTGAAAATGTCAGACAGGAGCGTGGAGTCAAGAGCTTTGGCGTACAATACTTTTACCTTTGACGGATGACTTTCTCGGAACTCAGGACGGTGTTTGAGCTGTTTCAACAAAGCTCCATCAACTTTCGCTATGGATCGACAGGGCAGCAGGGATGGGTTCATGATACATGGTGGGCGGTTCAAGAGTTCTTTTATCACGACGCATTGTTACCGGAAGGCGACTCATGTCGAAAAGCACAGCAATCGTTTAACATGGGAGGTCAAAGTCGATTTTGTTCACTCTCGTTTTTCGACGAGTAATGCGTTCCATACAGATATGATGGAACGAATGTGGTTGCTTGCGGCTGATGCACTTCGATGTAGTAATTCATAACAGGAGGATTTAGAACCTAAGATACACTCGCTTGATGCCCCAGATGGGCACTGAATGTAACAGTACGATCGTTAAATTGCAGCTCTATGGTTTCATGGTGCAGCAAATCCCTTCGATAAACCCTCAAAGGTAACCTGATATCAACACTCCTTGGACTCATCTCGCTACCTTTTCCTCTGCCCTCACCCCCCACAGCGACTTTTAACGACGCGTTTGAAGCATGTCGCTTAAGCTCTCCTATCCACAGACCATAGCTGATGAGAACTAGGACTTTGACCTCCAGTCTGGACCGTCTTTTGCAGCACTGCCCTCATGACCATACGACAGGCACTCTGACAATACTGACGTGTCGGCTCGACGCCAATATCGGCTATTCAGTAACCGACATGTGTGCCTCAAGGTGCCGGGAACGGGTCGTCAACGGTGCAAGCAAACACATGATGAACGCAGTCGAACGCTTGAGCGCAGCGCCACCGACCGCCCTTGAGCTACCGAATTGCAATAACAAATCCCGCCTCGAAGGACATGCTTTTCGGTTGACTTTTGATACGATTTGAAGGATAAATTCAATTCGTGCAATAGGCTAAACGGTAGTCACCGTGCGTTCCCCCTCGTCAGACCTGCTGTACGCTGCTGCAACACGAGACTTACCGAGATGAATCGTATCCACATCTACTGGAGACAATTGGACAAGGCCAAGCTTCACTGGTCCCAATATAGAAGAGACAATCAGTATGAGCCGGGTAGCGGATTAGAGACGTGACTGTCGAAGCTGCAAGCCACGGAGCACAAGTGGCTTGCTCAGGACTGCTACTCCCCTTACACCTAATAATAAACAGCGATACTAGGTCTAGACAATCTAAAGGTATTGCGACACATTTAAAGATAAACACTGTACAAAAGCAAGCTCCAGACGTTTTCAACCACACCTTAAGCCAAATGGATCGTGACAGGAGCTTGTTGCCAGATCCACGTCCATTGCCTATCACATCGCGAATCTCAAGACATGACTAAAGCACACTGATTGCTCGGCTACTGTTTGGTACGGCCAGCAAAAGCCGGCACATGTCAAACTCACAAAGTACGACTACCAAGAGTCAGCAACAGACTTTCATACGTACCAAGGGACAGGACAGACAGATGGCTGGCGCGAAGGATCAACAGTCTGCTCTCGTCGGAGCGCCAGACGTTCATGGCTCCTTCGTTACAGATAGTGCATCTCCAGACGGACCATAAATTGAGAGGACTCGTATTCGGAGAGTCCGGGGCAGAGGCCGTCGTGGCCGGTAGTGTTAACAAGCGTGCCAGCGATCGTAACGTCGAACCCAGGGAATGAATAACGGGGGCTTGAAGCGTTTAGACGATACTTGCCCTTATGTTCGAAAGAAGGGCCGATAGCGGCTCCGGTCGTTTATGCACCGCGTCGACTTGACCACTGCAA
This sequence comes from Elsinoe australis, assembly GCA_007556505.1. Classification (NCBI taxonomy): domain Eukaryota; kingdom Fungi; phylum Ascomycota; class Dothideomycetes; order Myriangiales; family Elsinoaceae; genus Elsinoe; species Elsinoe australis. Next base: position 881,606 of record SWCS01000012.1, read on the forward strand.
TAATCTCACAGTAATTAAGATGGGCATCGAGATGAAACAAGGGCCGTAAACGATGGCGGCTCTGATTAGGCCGTGGTAGAGTTTGCGGCAGAGGTCAGAACAGCCGTTGGAGAGACTTGTCGTCGGGTGCTGGCTTCCGGGATCGACGCACACATCCAAAACGCGTAAGCGACACACCTCGAAAACAACCTGATGTGACGGTGGGAGATCGTTGCTCTCACGGTTCCTTCGACTCCTTTCAACGGTCCTTTCGATTCTACGCTGGCAGTTGGCAACGCAGAGACGTCACCTAGTACGATGACAGAAAACCAACTCCGCGGCCTCCAAGGGGGCTGCTATTTGAGATCCAGTTGAGGCATTTGCAAAGACTGCACAGACGAGGAGCGAGGTCTGGACCTGCAATACAACGACCGGCGATGATGCATCGGATTTTTCGGATAGCGCCCTCTGCGCGTTCATCGATGCAAAGGCAGTGCCAGACAGCCACTGCTGCGCAGCACAAAACAGCACGCACCATGGCGCTCATCTCCAACCATGCAAGAAGGCGGCGCAGGTTCCGCTTTGCCGCGTTTGGTCACCCGAGCTGAGCTCGGACCACCAAGCTCACGACTCCATGTTGCAAGCCTCACACATGCACAGGGTCAAGACTATCATGCATTGAGGCAACGTTCCCATCAATGTCCCTGGCCCGCCGTCAATTGGCTGCGAGACATGCGTTTCGAATACCTACGGTGATTGCTACGCGTTTGTCCTGCTCGGTGGCCGCGTCCTCATACTCTCTGCCCTCACTCGTGTCTGACACTCCAGCACTCTCGCTTGGCATAGGGCCCGTCACTCAGCGTCGATATTCAAACTCTGCTTGTTCGAATTTGAGATGCGGTCATGACATTGCATTATCTCTGCCTTGTGCCTGGTCATCCTTCCATTCCTCAAAGTCTCCTCTGTCGAGATTGAAATATCAAAAATTTCACGCGTCGAGTCGACTGCGTTCCCTGCCGCCCAGCGAAGATGGTCAGAATGCTAGCGAACCGAGCAAAGAGGTAAGCAGACTCCTCTCCTCTGCTATCATCCTTCATTGGTACCGACAGACGGCACCTAGTGGGCAGCTGATCCGACTCACCCCACAGGAATCCCACGGCGGTTTATTGTTCGCCTCAGGTGTCTTGAAATCGCTAAGGACGCGTCAAACATGTCCAAAGGCTTTCAAGATCACTCGGTGCTCGATCAGGTCCTGCATGCCGTCGCAAGCCCTTTTTACAGTGCTTCTGAGACGTCTGATCACTGACAACGAACTAGCCAAATGGCCCGCGGCCAACCCAACAAATTGCACAACGACTGAATGAAAAGACAAAAGACCTTACACAAAAAGTCAAGTCATCCTTGACAAACCTCACGCCTCATGAGAACATTTACAACATCCCGAACTTCCTCACTGCGACACGTCTGGTCGCAGCACCAGTTTGTGGATACCTCATCGTACAAGGAGATCTAAAATGGGCACTTGGACTCTTTTTCTACGCTGGTGTCACGGACCTTATCGATGGGTGGATGGCAAGGAGATTCCACTTGCAGACTGTGGTCGGAAGTGTCATTGACCCGATGGCGGACAAGTTGTTGATGACTGTCATGACCGTGTCGTTGGCAGCTAAGGGACTAATGCCAGGTGAGTGGAACTGTCACTCGTTGGAAGCAAACTTAGTGCTTCGGACACACATGTGTCCTGTTCGCACGTCGCCGTGTCTCATACAAATCCCATTGCACCACTATCCCTTCTCAGAACCCCACACGTCTGCTCATTTCACGCTAAGTAGTCATCAGCATATCTGGCAACGCTCATTCTCGGCCGCGATATCACCCTCGCCGTTGCTGCTATCTACTACCGCTACGCATCACTACCCGCACCCAAGACCTTCACCCGTTATTGGGACTTTTCCCTGCCCTCCGCCCAGGTTCACCCCACGACCGTTTCAAAATACAACACTTTCCTGCAGCTCGTCCTGATCGGAGGCTTGCTAGCCGTTCCCGTCGTCGTTGCCGAGCCATACTACACGCAATTCTTGCAGAACATCGGCACCTCGGTGCAGGGTGTAGATCAAGGCATAACGTACTTTGAGTACCTTGTTGCTGCTACTACAGCTTGGAGTGGATTGAGCTATGCGGTATTGAAGGATGCCGTGACCATATTGGGGACCAATGAGGAGCTGAAGGCTAAGCAGGGGAAGAGGGGCAGGGCGATTATTGGCGTGTCGTTTGGGACAATCGTGCTTGTTGCTGTTTGGCTTGCGCTGTTTCGGGATGCGGAGAGGAGAGAAGTGAAGGGTGAGAAAGACGAGAAATAAGAGAGTACAGAATCTACAATGCATGAAGTGCATGTTACACATTGAACCTTATAAGTGCGTTCAGGAGTGTCTATTTTGCTCCAGTTCACGATTGAGACCATCGACCCGTCCTAAACGAACAGCTACTATTCCTAGAATGGCACTCTTATATATGCTGGAAAGAGTGATATTACATGAATCAAGCGCATCGTTCTGCTTTTCCCATAGAAATTATTATGTCCCTTTGCTGCAGTCACTTCCCATATCAGACTTGTGTAACCTGAGCACGTGACTGTCCGGATTTCGGCCCGCGGAGTCCGTGTACACATTCTAGCAACATCGCAACATTGAAGCATTAGCAAGAGCATCATCGTCCACAATTTTGCATGACAAGCTTGCTGAGCCTTGAGATCTACTCAAGACCACGCTATGAACCTCATCAGCCATATTTCAAGCACATTTAGGGCCAGAGTATGCCATGATGCAACTCAACAGTCGTGGCCGAAGCCCGGTCTTCGAAGCACAGGTAGGGCATTCGGAAAGGCAATGCACAGTGGCTCTTCAAGGTAGGGAAGTATTGCTTGGTCACTAACTGATATTACTGCCTCAGTCAGTTGCTCACATCATAGATCACTTTAGTCAGGACAACAGTCTCTCTGCAGCTCTGCGCCATGACGTTGTTTTGGAGTCTGCTCTCAGAAACAGCGAGTCCACGTCAAGGTAGACGCAAATTCGAAGCGATGCACCGAAGTCACGGGGCATACACAACAACACAAACCTTTCATAAGGACGACTAGGCTTGTCACAGTATAGGGTCATAGCCTTTGCAAGCCAGTCCATCCTCCATCGCCGCCTGGCTTTCCCCTCCAACCCGACCAATCAAAGCACGTCTTGGCATCAGCCCGCACATTCCGACCTCTCACTTTGACGCGCCCAGCAGTCATAACAACGCTGTCTAAAATCTATCTTTCTCTCCTACACCATCAAACGCGCCCACCACCGATCTCCTCAGAATCGCCAAGTCGTACTCATACCTCATCGCGTAGTACTCAGGAACCTATTCGCAAGCTCCAACATTCAATAAATCAAGATGGCCGGCGGAAAAGGTACCATACGCGTCAAGCATCCCACTAAGATCGTCCACTAACCTCGCGCGACAGGCAAGACAGGTGGTAAGACCGGAGGCAAGGCCGGCGGCGATGCAGGCAAGAGCCAGAAATCTCACTCTGCAAAGGCTGGACTCCAGGTACGCATCCACCGATAGCATCGCGTCGACCCCTTCACCATCCCCACCCCCAAACCCCACGCGTCATCTGTCTTCGCATACCCTGAGCGCATCTCTAACACCTCCGTCTCTAGTTCCCCTGCGGTCGCGTCAAGCGTTTCCTCAAGTCCCAAACGCAGAACAAGATGCGCGTCGGCGCAAAGGCCGCCGTGTACGTGACGGCCGTCCTCGAGTACCTCACGGCCGAAGTCTTGGAGCTGGCAGGCAACGCCGCAAAGGACCTCAAGGTCAAGCGCATCACGCCCAGACATTTGCAGCTTGCGATCCGCGGTGACGAGGAGTTGGACACTTTGATCAGGGCTACGATCGCGTTCGGAGGTGTCCTGCCGCATATCAACCGCGCGTTGCTGCTCAAGGTGGAGCAGAAGAAGAAGAAGGCTGTTGAGGCATAGGCGGGCTGAGAATGGTAGGCGGTGCAAGATGCGATGCGGTCAGACGCGCTGGGGTCGGGACTACGGTGGGAGGTTGACACGCACGACTGGGGCGCACAAGGATGTGGTCAGTGTTGTTTGTGCGCGCGTGCTGTGTCGGAGGAGGGACATGGCTGTGCAAGGAAGACCGCTTTCGCGTCGGTGCGACCGTGGGGAACGGCGTTTTTCTGATGAGGCACGGGCACATGTAGTCACGGACGGTATGGGCTGAGTGCGATACTCACTTTTTTCTGCTTTTCCAATCTGGGTTTTTTGATCGATTCTGTAGTACCACCAATGATGTCGATCTGTTCCTTGCTGGTCCTACCTGCTGGTCGTGCCTCTGAGTAAATCGCTATGGCTAGCAGAACATGCATCATTGAGCAACGTCTGTTTTACTCTGTCTGACTTGGTCGAAAGTGAGTACCTAGTGCTCACACCACTCATACCTACCGCAATCCGCACATTCACTCTCGTCTCTCGTTCATGATCAGTTCCCGTCTCATCATCTACTCCCCCACCGCCCAACAACAGCGAGCCCCCTACTCACCCCCCTCAACTCCTCCAACGCCGCCGCCACCGCTTCCTCTTGGCCCACTTCACTCGCAAACTCGACAAAGAAGATATACCTCCACCTGTTCCCCTCCTGCCCCTCGTCCTCTGCTTTCTCACCCCCAGCTTTCTCATCCCCTGCTCCCGCATCCCCCGGTGCCCCTTGGTCCGCCTCTCCGTCCCTGCCCTCTCCTGCGTCTCCGACCTCAGGCTCAGGCCTCGTATAAAAACTCGTCAGACTCAGCCCCCATTTCTTGAAAACAGCCAGGGCGTCGGCCAACGCGCCAGGGTTCTCATGCGAGGGCACGCGGAAGTGCAGGAGCGTCTTTGTCCTGGTCTTGCGTACTCCTCCCTTCCCTCCTAGCTGCCTTTCGCCCGAAGCCGTCCCTGACCCCGACCCATCCGTGACGTCGTCCCGTCTCCCCAGCACGAAAAACCGCGTCACGTTCCCCGCCCGATCATTGATTCCCTCTCGCAGTACGTCGAGCCCATATACCTCGCCCGCGAGTCTGGATGCGATGGCCGCCTCGCTCGTCGTCCCGTCCGCCGATCCCGCCGCCAGCTTCGCGACTTTCGCCGCCGCGGCGGAGGTGGAGCTGCTGTCTAGCCTTTCCACCCCCGGTGGCAAGGAGGAGAGGAAGCGCGTGATTTGGCCCCATGCTTGGGGATGGGTGTGTAGGACCTTCAACCCGCTCAAATCTGCCGCCGGGAGAGTGGCAGAGGAGGACAGTGGCGGCGAGCGCACCGCCGGGTCCGAGCCTTCTGTAGTCGTGACGCGGCCGTCGCGGATGCCCGAGGCGGAAAGCTTCACTGGCTTGGAGGGAGAAGGGGGGGGCCGGGCCACCAAGCGGCCGAGCAGGCAGTGTTTGACGGAGACGAACTCTTCGCCTATGATGGTCACGTCAGGGTTTGTGGTTGGGAGGGTGGCGAAGAGGTCGAGGGTGGGGAGGACGGCGCCGTTGGAGGAGTTCTCGAAGGGGACGACGCCGTATTTGGTTGTGGAGGATTGGACGGAGGTGAAGACGCTGCTGATGCTGGGGCTGGGGTCGAGGGTGTGGGCGGGGGTAGGGAAGTGTTGGAGGGTTGCCTGAGAGGGGTCAGTTGGGTTGTAGCTGGCGGGTGATAGTGATGCCGCTTAGGGAGTGAAGGGAGAGGAATGGGATAAGTGAAACTGATGTGAATGAACATGGAAAGAGAAGGAGAGAACACGGAGGCAATAACACAAAAGTTAGAATGCGATCAAGGCATCCTCTCGAAGCAAAACTGTACAAGAAAATGGCATTGGCTTTACCTGGTGCGTATATGAAGCCTTGGGCCCGAGATACGCCACTTTGTCTGCCATGATATATGCTGAGAGCGCGCAACCAGCACCTGTAATCGAAATCGAAGAGAATTGCCAGCAGAAGACTCGCATCCACAGAAGTTATCTGGTGCAAGCAAGTGAAAATCAGTCCATGAAGTTTATTCGGAATCAAATAGCAGAAGTGGTGGTAACGACTGTATATCAAAGTCGTGGTTTGATATGCGATGTCGGACTTCGAAACTTTCACGTGGGGCAATCTGATCAAAGGGCGTGTCTGTCACATGCTGAGAAGGGCTCAAAACATGGCAAAGAGTTAATGCCAGTTCAAGTAATACATTGGACTACGACTCTGGGCAAACCACAATGAGTAACATTCTGTTCCTATGTGCGAGCTATACCGAAACTGAACCCTAGGACTTCCCCCCTCTCTCACTCCACTCATTCACCCCTCCTCTGCACTTGACCAAGCATTCCAGCAACACGATTGACAGTCCAATGGAACCTGCTAGTAAGTCGAAGTCATAGAAGAGCGCAACGGGCTCGGCGCAAAGGGAGGCCGAGTAAGCGAGGACCTTCTCTCTTGCATGACTCTCTCGGCAGGGGTCAAGCCGCAGGGCTGGTCAAACCAGGGAATCTGTTCATTCATTAGTGTCTAGCTTTCGCAACTAGTATTGAGAAATATCTCACCTCTTCTGGCTGGTTGGCGATCATGGCAATACTGTCACCGAGCGTGGCGGTCTCATTCTCAGCGGTCAGCTCATCCGCAATCTCGTCAGCAGCCACGGCTTGCACAGCCACGTGAACGGTGGCAGGGGCAGGAGTTGCTTCCTCCTGCAGAAGGCGGGGTGCACCAGTCTCCTCCGTGGGGGGAGAAGAAGGCTTTTCATTCATCTGCACCTCGCCATGTACTCTGGGGGCCGATTGTCAATCGTCGTCATAGAATTCATCTTCGTCGTCGAAATCGGCCAACTGCTCAAAGTTGACCTTGTAGCGCAGGATTGCACCAATGCCACCGAACCCCTTTACAAACTGGTTACCCTCACTGGAACGGTCGGAGACGAATTCCAGAGTGGCACCAAAGTCGCGGTACTTCTCAGCAAGCCATTCCAGGAAGGACATCTGGTCGACTACTTCCATCTCCTGACCAGTATCCTTGTCCATGAAGATGGAGCGGTCCGACTCCTGCAGCTTGGTAGTATGGAGGATGACCTCAGTGCCGGCAGCGGATTTCAAAGTCCAGCGAGTGACTTCCAAGTTCTCAAAGACGATAAGTGTCTCGCAAGCCCCGAGCTCCAGTGCCTTGAGGGTGTCTTCAATACCATAGCATACAAGTCCGCTGTCCTGAGAGATCTCGGCAAAGTACTTGTTGATCAGCTTCTTCTCCTGGATGAACTTGACGTTGCCTAGAGTCTCGGAGGAAAGCTCAATGGCCTGGTTGAAGCCGTTCTCGCCACCGTAGGAGACATCGACGATCTTGATGACCTTAGCAGACAGACGCTGGTCGAACATGTCGGAACCGTTGAGATCGTTCTTGAAGTCAGCGCTACCGGCGAGGATCAGACCAGCCACGTTGACCTTGTCGTTGGTGATGAAGTTTTGGACAGCGACTTCGGAAACCTTGCGGACATAGTTGTGACGCTTCTCTTCACGAAGACGGGCAAAACGCAGGGCAGACTGACCACCGCGCCCGTGCTTTTTTGGCAGATCAACCGAGAACTTTTGCTTGATGTCACGAGTGTTGCCGCTTAGGGTTCCAAAAAGAGCTCCGTTACCGTCCATGATGATGAAGCCAAAAGATTGGTCTGACTCGAGCAACTCACTCAAAGCCTCTGTGTGGAACTTGTTGTCACAGAGGTAGAGCGAAGTGTTGATGGGCTTGAACGGCTCAAAGTCAATGTTGATCTTCCGCTCCTTTCCTTCCTGGGTGATGATTTCACCACAGTAGACGACCAAGCCGTTGGGAGGGACTTTGGAGTACAGCTTGAGACGTTGCTGGGTCGAAGTAATGGCGGACAGGACAGACTGTCTGTTGACGCGAGACTTGATATTGGAGGCAGTACCAAATTCTTCAGCCAACATCTTGGAGACACGCGAGATCTGATCCTTTGGCGGGATGATGAGAGAAATCATGCTTGTGCCGTTTCCACGGGCCTGTTCAAGGCGTTTGATGAGCTTCTTGATCTTCCATATCTCAATGTTCTTCTCCGCCTCTCCTGCGGGCGGCTGCGCGCTCATTTTGGGTGCTGGGCAGGTGTGCGCGCCCGATTGTCAGATATCTGTCAGATGGCAAGTCAGTGGATAGATTCTTGTGGAAAAAGGGTTTTAAGCTGGGAAGCATGATGAGAGATGACTCACATGTTCGTATGCAACAGTCAGCTCCTGTTCTGAGGCTGGACTGCTCGTCTTTGGTTGAAGGAGTCAAAAATTCGATGACAGGCTGGAGAGGGAAGTGGCATGAAAAGGATCTTGGCAGGTTGCTCACAGCGGCTCAGGCTCCAGCTGCCCTCACTGCACTGCAATTCACATCACTCGCTGTGTGGCTCACCTCACACACACCGCACTGACTGTTGTTCCCCACCGACGTCACGCGAATTTTCGGCCAAAATTGCGGTGCCCTGAGGACGAATTCAACCCAAAGACACTCAAAGATCCACTCTTGTCCAGAGTCCCACAAGATCTGGAGTCTGTTGACTACTCTGGGCTTGTCATATTTGCGGCAACTATCAACAAGCAATGCCCGACCTCTACAACTCTGTCAATGCAGTTTCACCACAATCTCAGCGAATGTTCCCTATCGCATAGCCGCGGTCCAATCGGACGAGCAGTGGCCCAGATTGTGGGTTAGTGCGCACCCTTGCACCAATCGCTCGCGGACCGAAACGAGTGCCAGAAGATCTTGACATGAATGATTGCCAAAAGCTAGTCTAGATAAGCTCCTTATGCTGCATCTCAAGCCTTCTATGTCAGTCTCTGCATATCGCTAATGGCTTTCCACTTTTCACTCTCATTTTTCTGTGATTCGCATTTCCTAGCGATCCTTGTATAGTATTATTTACCATTTGCTCGGCTTTTGAAGAAAAAGTTGAGCATCGCGCGGGGTTTGCTTGATCAGTCTAATCTTCGACGTCAATAGCCCTTCAGCATGCCCTCGAATGCAAACGGGCGCCAACCTCTTCCTACCTCATGGGCGGATTATGAGCGCGGCGGTCGAAGAGACTCATCCGGGTCCAGCGCCAGCCATGTACATTTCACAGAAGAGGAAGAATCGGCAACAGGTCGAGAATATGGAGCAATACCAAGGACTGGCTCCATGTCGCAGGATCTGCGGCGGAGGAGATCATCCATGTCCATGCGGATCAACACCTTGAGGAATGCCGGTGGTGTCAACAGTATCGACAATTTCGCGAGATCATGGACTCGGGCTGGTCTCTTCCATGAAATCACTCCACACGCTCGTCCCTCTTTCAGGGTTACCGACACCGACGATGAGACTGATGACAGCTACTCGAGGCAAGAGGTTGGAGAATCGTCGCCAGAGGAGCACAGATCTTTGCTGAGACGAGCATTGACCGAGGAAGGTAGAAGGACATCGGACAATGCCATCGTCGAGGACGACCATCCCTCTAAAGGCTCATGGACGGACAACTCGGAGGGAAGCACGATGCGTGGTGGGCCTTCTGGAAGTGTACGGGACGACAGCATTTTCCAAGTCGACCCTCAGCTGCAGTCTGTGTTTGGAGGCAGCTATGGCACAAGCTATGGGAGCGTCACATCTCGGATGCCAGAGTCGTCCTTGAGGCATGGAGGACGACTCTCGAGACCGACCCTTGCAGCGCCTACAAGCATACCTGTTGGATCCGTCAGTGAAGACGGTGATCAAGAACCTCTTCTTGTCAAGCAGGTCGAAGACGACGATGGTCACATTGTGAACGTAGTGGTGGGTCAGTCAACCCTACCACAAACCATCTTCAACTCCGTCAACGTCTTGATCGGTGTAGGACTTCTTGCGCTCCCCCTCGCCCTACAATACTCGGGCTGGATCATTGGCCTCCTCTTCCTCATCTGGGCCGCTGTAGTCACCTCCTACACGGCCAAAGTCCTCGCCAAATGCCTCGACGTCGACTCCTCCCTCATCACCTTCGCCGACCTGGCCCTCGTCTCCTTCGGCACCAAAGCCCGCTTCATCACTTCCATGCTCTTTTGCGCCGAACTTCTCGGCGCCTGCGTCGCCCTCGTCGTCCTCTTCGCAGACTCTCTCGACGCCCTCATCCCCGGCCTAACCGTCACCGACTGGAAAATCATCTGCGGCATCGTCATCATCCCGCTCTCCTTCCTCCCACTCCGCCTCCTCTCCTTCTCTTCGGTCATTGGCATCATCTCCTGCACCACCATCGTCCTCGCCGTCTTCGTCGACGGCCTCATCAAGCCCGACGCGCCCGGCTCCCTCCGCCAACCCATGCCGACCCGCCTCTTCCCCGAAAACTGGGCCACGATCCCCATCTCCTTCGGCCTCCTCATGTCCCCTTGGGGCGGCCACAGCGTCTTCCCCAACATCTACCGCGACATGCGCCACCCCTACAAATACCGCCGCGCAGTCGACACCACCTACGTCATCACCTCGTGCCTCGACATCTTCATGGCCGTCATCGGCCTCCTCATGTTCGGCGACGGCGTCCGCGACGAAGTCACCTCCAACATCCTCCTCACAAAGGGCTACCCGCCTTGGCTCTCCGTCCTCATCTGCATCTGCATCGCCGTCATCCCCCTCACCAAAATCCCCCTCAACGCCCGTCCCATCATCTCCACTATCGAGGTCCTCGCTGGGCTAGACCCCCGCTCCGATCCCGTCTCAACCCCCTCCAGTAGCGGAAGCAAAATGTACACCCGCGTCGCCCTCCGCGCCGTCATCAAGGTCGTCACCACCATCGTCTTTGTCCTCCTCGCGATCGTCTTGCCGGGCTTCGACACAATCATGAGCTTGCTGGGCAGCGTGGCGTGCTTTAGTATCTGCATCATCTTGCCGTGCGCGTTTCACCTCAAGCTGTTTGGCAAGGAGATTCCGAGGGCCGAGAGGGCGCTCAATTGGGTGCTGATTGTGGTGAGCAGTGTCATGGCGGTGGTGAGTACCGTGTTTAATTTCTTGCCGTTGGAGAGGTTGGGGTTGGTCAAGGGGTATTGAGGTGTATAGGCCGTGAGGGTTGAGGTGTGATTGGTATGCTAGGACCACGTTTGTTGGGAGAAGAATGTATTTATTCACAAATGTTGGTTGAGTGTGTTTGCTGGAGGCATAGCCTGGCGTTGTTCGGTCCGTCTCGCGTTTAGAGCATGTAATGCATCATCAGATTCTCGCCGCTTCAATCTTATTTCCACTCATCACTGTGTACTGAGTAAGCACATGCAAAACAGGCGATAGGAGAAAAGCCGACGATTGGTATTGTGGCGACAGGCCCAAAGCCCATCAACCAACAAATATTTTTTTCATTTTCTTTTTCTTGTCAACTATATACAATGACAACGATGGTCATAGTCATGGTGATCGTGATCGTGGCCCCATCTTTCGGTACCTTATGCATATGTACTTCCAAATGCGACACGATGCCAACCCATAGCTCAAAGCCTGCCCATGCATGACCACGCTAAAAGGACACAGTCATGACCAAACCCAATCATGACCGCATATAGTCATGATCGCTAGTGCGGCTACCGTATCCAACGCCTCGCTGAAGAACAAGATGCTAGAGAACCAAAACTCAATGTCAAGCAGATCTAGCCCATCTTCAGCATTCGGCGCATCTTCTCTTCCATGGCTCGGACATCATCGTTCGGCCCGGTCTGCTGCTGTCCTGGTACTGGAGATGTGTCATTGGGCATGTTGCCCTGATGGTTGGGAATCCCTATTCCCTGAGGAGGTCCCTGTGGGAGGCCGTGGAATTGAGGTTGATACATGTTCTGGGCTTGGAATGGAGGGCCCTGTGGTGGCCTGGAAGGGCTTCCGTAGACATTACTGTAGTTGCTAAAGTTCTGCTGCGGAGAAACTGGCTGAAATCCTTGGTGGTGCGGAAAAGGTTGAGCAGGGGGCGATCGAGCGGCTTGGAACATGGGAGATAGGTTGCGGTTTCCGTAGAGCAGGTTTGGGTCTTGTTGGGGAGTGTGGGAAGGCGTCGCAAAACCGCTATTCTGCGGCGTAGATAGGAAAGGAGAATGGGACGGCGACTCGGAAGCAGTCAGGTTGAGGAAAGACTTGAGCGACTGTGTTTGTTGTGCTCTGCGCGACTCTTCTGATTGCTGCTGGAGAGTAGGCACATTTTCAGGAGCAGTTCGTGAACGTTCGATGGAAGAGGGAGGGCGAGAGGAGGAAGATGGTCGGATTGATGGTGGGGTTGCGGTTTGACTTCCCGCTGGACTTGAAGTGCCGTCTAGCTCGAGCATGAACATGTCACGCGGCTTGCTAGGCGTCTCGCTGCGCGATTGAGAGGATGAATGGCTTGGATGGTTTCCGCCCGCGCTTCCCGTCCGGGCCTTTTCCTGGCGATCCGCATCAAAGAACATGTCTAAAGGACTCTTGACCTGACTGCGAGGAACGGAGGGAGATAAGCTGGAACGGGGACCACCATCGTTAGAGTCCGACTTGTCTCCTTCTCTTTCGACCCTAGCTTGGAGACCGGAGCTTGCGTTGGCTTGTGGTACAGACTTGCTGAAGAATTTGGGGACAGGTAGAGACGATGGCGCAGGAGAAGCATTGAAGGCGGCACCAGCGTACGAAGCCTTGGAGGGTGTGGCTAGGTTACCATTCGCGACTGCCATAGATGCCGGCCTGCCTTTCTGATTTTGCGTGCTATTTGGGTTCCTTTGCGGAACCGCAGCTGAAGCAGACCTGTCTGCATGTTGATTGTTCCTCGGTGTCTTTCTGGAATTTGGTGTGCCTGAATTTGGTAGATTTGAATCTGAAAACACTTCGTGGTTCTGTTGACTCTGGCGATTCTGCTTATTATTTTGGCGCCTCGTCCGTGGGTGCGGGCTGGCTGTATCATTTCCTTCTGACTGCATGATCGGAGCGAGAGCTTGAGGTGATAATACTGCAGTCATTATATGATGTGTTGATTGTGCGTGGATTGTTGTCGGCGACAAAGATAGTGGCCGTTACCGCACGCACGGCTTGCGATGCGATGAAGCAGGGGAGGTCGTAGGTGCGACGGACCGTTCAGATCCACGTGAGGGTGCTTACGGAGGTCTTGAAGCGATTGCGCTGCCTGAATCTTGACGAATGAAGGTTCTTGACGAATGAAGGTGTAGGTAGAGATGTATGTCATGGTCATTAGACGAAACGAGCCCATTGCGATTGTGATGTCAGTTCAACGCGGCTGGGAGAGGGCTGCAGGTGCCCAATCACATGCCTCAGGCACCGCTTTCGGTGAAGCATTGGCCCAAGCTTGTGGCTGATCTTATCAGATCTCCGACAGGCAGCTTAAGGATCACCTTCGTGTCAAGCCCTCCTCTCACAACACCAACAACTCTCCACAGGCGGTCATCACGGAAAGTCCATATTACCGACTCACCTTTCGACCTGCGTATCCTCACCGCAGACATCACCCCGCACTTCGGGACCACATTTCTACAATAATCATGGCGGACGTGGAAATGACCGATGCCCCACCAAAGGCAAAGACGGCAAAGGGCGGCGAAGGCGACGAAAAGAAGCGCTTTGAGGTGAAGAAGGTGAGATTATACGATGGATAACACTGTCACTCGTCGTCTTACTATGGGTATAGTGGAACGCAGTTGCACTATGGGCCTGGGATATTGTTGTCGACAACTGCGCCATCTGCAGAAACCACATCATGGACCTCTGTAAGTAGCCCGAATGGGTCTGCCTAATCGCGCATGCTCAATTTTATCTAGGTATCGACTGTCAAGCCAACCAAGCGTCTGCTACTAGCGAGGAGTGTACTGTAGCCTGGGGGATCTGTAACGTTAGTATTGTCGTTGGTCTCATAAAATGTTCAAGCTGACAAGAGAACAAGCATGCTTTCCACTTCCACTGCATCACAAGATGGCTCAAGACCCGTCAGGTCTGTCCGCTCGATAACAGAGACTGGGACTTCCAGAAGTACGGGCGGTAGAGCATGGAAGCCGAAAGGCGCGGACAGGGAAGTGCAGCGCCTTCATACGTCAATTCCGTACCGCCGAATCAGATCGTAGCCAAGGAGCAAGATCAGGAGGTTAAAGAGGCCGCGGTCAAAAGGGTGATACACGATCAGTACGCCCGAAGGACACTGGTCCACACAGAGTAGAAGCTGGACTGGCAGCTATGAGGCCCAAAAAGGCACAAGCGAGCGATTGGTTGCGCTTGAATGAATTCCATGAATCATGACTACTTAATTTTCTTCCCATCCACTACGATGTTGAAATTGGTCCCTCCCGATGATTTCGTTGATGGTAGCCACTTTACAGGGTGGCGATTGAAGTAAGGCCAAGGCGGTACCACTAACAGAAACGTGAGAGCCGTGCCAGCGAGCCCGATCCAAAGAGTATATATGATGTTCTGAGTGATGTAGCCGACTAGAAATGCAATGATCTGGACACAGTCAGGGGAGAGCGATCATCTATGTGCTGAAACACAATCGTCTTACCCCTATTGCAGAAAGCAGGCCATTTGAAAGCAGCTCGGCCAGCTTCTGGCCTTCGAAGTCCTGTCCAGTGCATCAGTATTGTCAATGAGCGTCTGCTAATCGGGCGACGCATACGATCTGTCCTTCCCACACATCTCGTGCCTTGTCAAGAATGGGATCCATGGTTTCTGATGATCAGAGGACCTCAGATAAAAGCACTAGATCGAAGAGAATATTTGCTTCAAAGAGATGTACGGGTTTGGTTGGACGGCGACCAAGACGAGTGCTGACACGTGAAGGGACACATGTTCGCGGAGCTTGTGTGAGGCTACACTAGCACGGGAGTAGCCGAACTGCATGCATGCTTAATCCGGCAGTGACGTTGGTTGCAGGAGGCCTCAGACATCGTTTACACGACTACAAGATGGTACAGGGCAGGTTATCGTCGCAAGAAGGACTGTTTGACTGGAAGCCAGATGGGTAGAGTCATACTCAACCATGTCGTGCAGCACTGGCAGAGTTGGTACGGAATGTAGTCATGGCAGCCCGGTACTTTGCGACCAGTCACATCGACCTGGATTTAGCCCTGCAGCTGCGGATCTTGAAGAGGTCTGGCCTTGGCAAGGGAGCCCAAACAGCGTTTTTTCGGTCACTGTTCTAACGATTTCTGACTGCCCCAGCACCTTTCCTTCCTCCTTCTATTTCTACCGACGACTCTAAACGTCTTTATCACCTACGAGACACCACGCTATCCTCCCTGCACTTCAACCGCACGGAGTCTTCCAGGGAGATCCTTTTCATTCAGCAGGACTTTTAAACCAGAACACTGGTTTCGTCCTCATACCAGGACCGCTTGGGGCTAAACGTAGTTTCCGCTTTCCAAACCACTCACGTCCTCTTTCCCGGCGCTCCGGCGTCTTTCAACTTAACACCACCAAGTTGGCGGGACTTCCAAAGTTCTCCTTCGCTCGACCTCTCCTCGGTCCCAGGTTCTGGGCCGTTTGCGGAGGCTGCAAGAAGCCTCCTTAACTGGATTTACTAAAGCACAGAAAATCACATTTACTACAGCACAAATACACCTACTCATATCTACCTATACTGATGGGCTAATTGCACACCACGAATCAGTCCGGAAGGGCAGAGGGAAAGGTTGAAACATCCTAAGGCGGAACATATCTATCAAGTTGAACGATCAAACCGGGTGAGCGCTCGTGCGCTGCTCACTCTCTACAAGCATCCGAACGGCTCTGCAAAAACAACGCTTCTATACAATTGAAGACACCATACGAGAAATCTGCGAAGGAAACAAGCAATCAAGATGACGGACACTCCTCGCTCTGGTTCCCACACCAGGTTCAGTACTCCTGAGCCTGATCTGGACGACCACCGCAACCAGCCCGAGACTCTTCCTCGGGCAGATGGCCCACGGTCTAGGAGGGGAACGCTTGCCAGCATCCAGGACGACGCTGCAGCGGCCCAGCCAACTGTTCCATCTAGCAGGGTACCCCTGGCTCATTATTTGTCGCCTGGCATGGTAGCTAGGGACTTTGAGCAGGCCGTCGTGGACGATGATCAGAGCATCCGCTCCGGACGCTCCGGACAGCCCAGTCCAATGGTGGCGCGCAGAAGCGTCTTCCGTCGCCCTACCATCGATCAGCCCGGTCGGAGCCGTGAGTCCTCGCGATCTCGTTCTTCTTCGCCTCCAAACTCTGTCGACGCTTTTGCTCGCCCCTCTCGTCGCCGT
Organism: Elsinoe australis; assembly: GCA_007556505.1. NCBI lineage: Eukaryota > Fungi > Ascomycota > Dothideomycetes > Myriangiales > Elsinoaceae > Elsinoe > Elsinoe australis. The sequence continues at coordinate 897,827 of SWCS01000012.1, forward strand.
GGTCGAGCAGGCACAATCGGCAGTCAGAACCAATCTGTAGTCAGCCTTCAGCGCACCGTCTCCAACGACACTCACCGCCGTAGGGGGACTTTCAGTGATGTCAGATCTCCTGAGATCGCTGGTGATACCAAGTCTTTGCGCAGTCTCGCTGAGGATGACGTCTGTTTTCCACCTGAGGAGTCGAACAAGACTTACACTATTGACTTCGAGGAGCTTGAAGAATTTGTCGCCGAGCAACACGAGAAGACGCCTGCTTCTCATCCTTTTGCAGCACCTGCTCAGAAACGCAAGGAAACAAAGGTGTTCGAAGATCTCAGGGTTCAGGGCGGCAAGGCGGCCTCCAGCGACTCGGGAGTGTATGGAACCGAGGCTTTAGACGAGAAACTAGGCATCGACGATGATGCTCGTCAGTCCACCACAGACCTTGAGCGTCCTGCGACTAGGGGTCCTAAGCTCAACCGCTGGACTTTCTTCTCATCCGAGGCCGATGAGACTGTGCACTCTTCTGAGCTCGGAGGCTTGACCATGCCTGGAGAGGGCTTCCGTGAGCTATTCGAGCTTGGTCCGGAAGGTGGTGTGTGGTGGTTGGACATGCTCAATCCATCCGAGGAAGAGGTAACTGTCATCTGCAAAGCCTTTGGCATCCATCCTTTGACTAGGGAGGACATCACCACCCAGGAAACACGTGAGAAGGTAGAGCTCTTTAGGTCCTACTACTTTGTCTGCTTCCGCTCCTTCTACCAGGAAGACGTCAAGTCTGAGAACTACCTTGACCCTGTCAACGTCTACGCCGTTGTCTTCCGTGAGGGGCTTCTCACTTTCAGCTTCTGTCCAAACCAGCACGCCGCCAACGTCCGGAAGCGTATCGGTCGCCTCCGCGATTATGTCAACTTGAGCGCCGACTGGATTTGCTACGCTTTGATTGACGAAATCGTCGATGCCTTTGCGCCCATCATTCGTGACATTGAGAACGAGTCCGACGCAATCGAGGACCAGGTCTTCATCTCTCGATTCGAGGATGCTCAGCAGATTCTTCGCCAAATTGGCGAGTGCCGCAAGCGGGTGATGCAGATGCTGCGTCTGCTCGGCGGCAAGGCCGATGTCATTAAAGGATTCGCCAAGCGCTGCAACGAGCAGTATTCTGTCACACCTCGTGGCGACGTTGGTCTCTATCTCTCGGACGTCCAGGACCACGTTGTGACCATGATGAGCAACTTGGGTCATTTCGAGAAGATGCTGAGCCGCAGCCACTCCAACTACCTGGCTCAGATTTCCCTTGACAACATCGCCCAAGGGAACGATGCCAATCAGATGCTGAGCAAGATTACTCTCATTGCCACGATCCTCGTTCCGCTCAACTTGATCGCTGGTCTGTTCGGCATGAACGTGCCCGTGCCAGGGCGGGACTCTGAAGGACTGGGATGGTGGTTTGGCATCGTTGGTGTCATTCTTGGGTTTTCTTTGACCTGCGTCCTCATTGCCAAGCGCATGAAGTTCATTTAAGCGGGTATATGCAGTCTGCATTCAGAAGTAGTTGAAGTTCCGTTTTACGCGCCTATGCAGAGTTCATGATTCTTGAATTTTTGTACTTGTACATAACTCGTCTCTATTGCTCTTACAACGTCATTAGATGATACACTCATAGACATTATAGTCAGTCAGAACGCTCTATACAAAGTCCACTGCTCTGCTCCACTCTAAGTCTCCTATCGGTCGGAATTCGACAGCTTCCCCAAAGTATCCAGCTTCGTTCCAGGCCTGCATCGTAGGGCCATCGTAGGGTCCATGGCTCGCGCCGCCGTCTCGCACATCTGACCACCTATACTCCCACTGCTTCGGCTCGCCACTTGTTCCATCCTCACCGTTAGCGGCTTGGGGTTCTACCCAGTCCTCGCCCGTTTCTCGCTTGTACTGTCGCATAAGAAGCTCTCTCTCGCGATCGTAGATTTCTGGTTGGTCTCTGGAGAATAGTTGGTCTGCTGCTCCTGTAATCGCATCGACCTGCTCCCTTCTCCTCGCTTCGGCAGGGTCTTCGTCTTTGGTGACATCTACGTCCATCTCGTCGCCGGCATTTGCGTCCATCTTTTTCCTCTTCCATTTTGGCACTTTCTTCTCTGTCTTCTTCTTCTTGCCTCCTAACCTCTGCAAGGCCTCTAGTACCGTCTCACCCTTGTCCAAATGTCGTATTAAAGTAGCAAGCAATTCGCTAGTCAGCACACTGTCCATCTCCGCATCTCGCCGCCTTCTCGCTGCCTCCCTCTGCTCTCGAGCCTCCGCTGCCTTTTTCATATCCTTCTTACTCAGCCCCTCGAGCCAATTGTCATGCACCGAGTCCGGATCCGCCGCCTTCCTCACAAAGTTTCCCGACTCATCAAACCTCCCCTCCTCGGCCTCATTCTTCATATTGAAGGCATCCAACTTCGGCGCATGCCGTTTCTTACTCCCCGCCCCCAGCTCTTCAGCATCCTCATCCTCCGGATCCAACGCATCCCTCACTCCATCATCTCCGCTCCCACTCGAACTCTCCACCTCATCATCCACCCTCGCCTTCCCCTTCCCCAAAAGCGTCAAATTCGAACTAACGTGCCCTCCGGACTTGCTCCCCACTTCCTGGCCCTCAATATCCTTAACATCCAAGAATCGCACCTCCTTCGCTTTCTTCCCTTCCCTCCCCAACTCCTCGTCCGCATCCCCATCCCCCCCGGCCCCCGCATCATCCACATCAGCAAACATGTCCATCTCCTCCTCATCCTTACTCCCCTTTGGCCCGCCGTTCGCAGCGCCACCGGACTCGCCGTCCTGCCGCGATTTCACCCGCTCATACTCGCCCCCACTCGAATCGCTCTCGAATCCATCCAGGTTCACGGCATTACGCTTCGTGTGTTGACCTGAGCGCCCGATCTCGTCGAGGTCAAGGATCGTATCCGCTTCGTCTCCGTCGTTGGTGTCTGGCGCGAGGGTCGAGGGGTTGCGGTAGTCGAAGCGCGGCTTTTTGGCCGTGTTGAAGCGGGCACTCGATTCAGCGGTACGTTTTTGGCGGGCAGGGTTGGGTGGCATCTTGGGGTTTTGAGCGGATCGGGGGCAGATTTCAGGATTACTCGTTTTGGAGGGGGGCGTCGAGAGAAAGCGCCTATGTGAATGGGAGAAGGCCGTCGCGATCTAGAGGTCTGAATGCAATGTGAAGTCACTTCTCGAAGAGCTTGGGGAGCTGGATCGGCGTTTGAAGTGCTTCTAAGCCAATCAGAAGCTGCATATGGTGGGCGGGCCGACGAACCTTCAAATCAGAAATATCTCGATGCTCTTGAGATGCATTATATCATGAATTCACAAATATCGCAACGACTGATCATATTTCTCGAAGGCTCCTTCAATTTATATCTAGTATGAAAAAATTGACCAAATGAAGCGTCAAAGTGAAGACGGTCACTGCGACCCTTTGAAGAAGCAAAAGGTCCATAGTACACCAGCGGACTCGGAGCATTTGGAGAACGGCAGCATAGAAAAATCCCCGAAGGAGCACACATCTGGCAATCCTGGCACGAAGACTACAGAATATTCACCTCAGGACCCAATCGACAGTCTTACAGCCCTAGAAAACTCCCTATCCTCACTCGCCACAACCCCAGACCTAGTAACGTCTCTCCTCGGTCCTGACGCCTTCGACCCCATGAAACGGCTCCTCTCCCTCCTGCAGGCCCGACAAAATGCAACCTCTCTAAATGCACTCTTCCCGGCCCCCTTCCCAACATCTACCCAAACTCCCCTTCCACCACCCGAGCTCTCCCCCTTTACCCCCAACAACATCTACCCCTTCACCCTCCCCCCACTCCCCCCCATCCACCCAGGGCCCTACACCAACGCCCCCTTCATCCACCGCTCCGCGACTCCCACGGACCGCGTAACCGGCGCCTCCCTCCTGCCCAACGGCCTCCCCACCTCCACCCATCACCATCAAATCCAAGAAACAAACTACGAACGCCTGGAATTCCTCGGCGACGCCTACCTGGAACTCTTCGCCACCACGCTGATCTTCTCCCGCTTCCCGCACCTGACCTCGGGGCGCCAGTCCCAGCTCCGCGAATCGCTGGTCAACAACGAGACGCTGATGCGCTTCAGCCGGGCGTACGGGTTCGACAACCGGCTGCAGGCGCAGGGGTTCGAGGGGCAGACGTTCGGCAAGGAGAGGGCGGCGAGGGGGAATACGCTCAAAGGGAACAAGGGGCTGAATAAGGTGCTTGCGGACGTTTTTGAGGCGTACGTGGCGGCGGTGGTGTTGAGTGATGAGGCGAGGGGGTATGAGAGGGCGCAGGGGTGGTGTTGGGGGCTTTGGACGCCGGTGTTGGTGGAGCAGTTGGGGCATGATAAGGGGGCGAGGGGTGGCGTGGAGGTGGTTGGGGATTGGTGGGTTACAGGGAGGGAGAGTGAGGCGGGGAAGGGGGGGAGAGGGAGGAGTAGGTCCAGGTCGAGGAGTGTGGAGAGGATGACGGAAGTGGCGAGGGGAACGGAGAGCATTAGGTCTTGGGAGAGGAGGGGCTCGCCAGCATCGTTGGTACGGAGGACGCTGCCGAATGAGCGTAGTCCCGATTCTGGACGTGCGCGTGCGCTGGCGAAGGGAGGGGAGAAGAGAGATAGAGATGCTGTCGTGCTGGGGCGGAAGGCGGAGAGGCGAACCGATCCGAAACAGGCGCGCGAGGAGGCAGACTTGCACATACTTGCAGAGATGCGAAGGAATCAGGCGACGACGAATCCTTATAATGCTGGCGCAAAGGCAGAACTGCAGAAGCGTATTGCGCCGGGCCACATCAGGCTGGTGTATCGGGATTATCAGAAGGGGAAGCAGCTGAAGAAGACTACCATTTTCTACCACGAGGTTGTGCTCACAGGCTGGGGATACGAGAATAAAGTGCTTGGAAGGGGCGAGGGAGAGAGCAAGGTTGAGGCTGGAAATAGAGCTGCGACGGACGCGATGAAGAAGAGCAAGCTCATCGTGGAAGAGTGTGAGAGGCGGTGGAACGATGAGAAGATTCGAAAGCAGAGGGAGAGGGAGCAGGCGGGAAAGTAGCCTTGAGACTGTGTGCGAACAAAAGAGCATGATGAGCATCATTATAGCATAGCGAAAGATACCGTGGCGAGCATTTCGGTTGAACACATTATACAATACTGGGCATATCTTCTTCAGTCACTAATCAATCGTCCTTCTCTCCGAATCTCTGTCTGACTCCGACGACTGTGTGATATTACGCTCCCATCACGTCCGTCAGAAAAACAGTCCAACTCCCAACAACATCGCCAAAGCAAGCGCAAACTGACTTCCACTCATCATCCCCTTCGCCCCACCAGAGTTCTGGGGTGCCCCATTCCCTCCACTTCCACTTCCACTTCCACTGCCGCTCCCACTGCCACCAGATCCACCACCGCTACCACCTCCCAACCCCTCAGTAGCAACACTACTCGGCACACCACTCGTCACCGTCGCATTGACCGTCTGAACAGCCACGCTAGCGGTAATATTCTGCGTGCCCACAGGAATAGTTCCATCCCTAGCATCATCAAGCAAGCTCCCTCCCCTCGCATCATACAAATTGAATTCCCCCACCGTCGCACCCCTCTCATCGCCCTCATACAACGACCCCTCAATCGTAAGCGTTACAAAATCACCGCTGTACACGGGCGCGGAGAAGGAGTAGAAGCTCTGGTTACCGACGTAGGGGCGGATGATGGCGACCGTGTCGACGTTGTACGGCTCTGAAATGGTGATGTTTGTGAAGCTGGCGGTGGTGATGGGGACGTTGGCGGAGGCGTTGGGCGATGTGCCGTTGTAGATGCTGAGTCGGACGGCGCGGGGCGGGCGTGAACCCCAGTCGAAGGAGACGCCGGAAAGGAGCTGGTAGGCGCCGCGCGAGCGCAGGTCGACGGTCATGGAGGAGGCGGATTGGGTCTCGGGTTGCCAGCGGGTGGAGGTGGCGCCGTCGATGGCGGCGAGGGCGAATTGGCCTGGTAAAGTGTCGGTGGAGGTGGTGGCGGGGAGACATTGCAGGATGTTGCCTGATGAGGTGGTGTTGAGGGAGTAGAGGCGGTTCTCGAGGGTAACGGTGTCGCCGAGAGAGATGGTTCGGTTCTCGCCCGTCTCGAGGGAGAATCCTTGGGTGAAGGGCATGGGTTGGCCTGCATACTTGTCTGTGCTGTTCGCTGGAAGATAGCTGGAGGCGTCGACACGGGTAAGGTTCGTATGGGTATTGTTCATAGTCGCTTTGAGTCCTGCGCCGCCAAAGATGATAGTTCGGAGCGAGACATATGATATTTGAGGTGGTAGTGCAGGGTTGATGATCAGTTGTTCCTCGACAGCGCGCACGCCTAGCCAGCCCATAGGTCCAACTTGGTGCCAGCCACCATGACCAGTCATGAAAGGGAAGGCAGGATTTGTCCCACCATTCTCATCAAAGGCGTCGACCTGCTGCTCGGAGAATTGATACCATGGCGCACGTGTGTACGGCGAGAAACCATTAAGGGCGTACGTATATGCTGAGCAACCACTAGGTGACAGAGCGTTGGCTGAGATCGAGTAGAGACTGTACGTCATGGCTGGCCCGTCGGGAGACTGCAAGTTGGCATACTGTATGATGTTAGTAAGAACACTCCGGTCAGTGGTCCAGAAGTACTCACGTAGTCGAGCGAGGTGAGCTTATCGGCCTCTGTGTAGTTCTCTGACGAGTAATCCATTGGATAGTTGATCAGATCGACAGCATCCTGCTTGATGACTGCAGTGTTATTCGCGCCACGATACTCTGAAAGGACACCTGATTCGACAAACGGAAGAGCAGGGTTTGCCGCAATGTCCGAGTAGTTGGAAGGAAGTGTGAGGTTGAACTGGTCAGCATATCCTTCTGCGAACTCGATGATTTTGGCGATGGAAGCCAAGGTGAAAGCGCCATCCGGTACTTGATTGGCGTACTCGTCAGGGTCAGTCAAATTGCGAATAGAATATCCCTGGACTGTCTCATTGTAGTAGACCAGCTCCGAGAACATCTGCAAGATGCCGTTGTTGACGGGGACGGCCTGATTCCGGAACCACTCATCATCACCAGTGATCCTCCAGTACAAAAGATTGTTGAGGAAGATGTCACTGTTGAGGTGGTACTGGTAATCCACACAAGGCCCAGTGCCCGTGCAGTTGCCGAAACGACCACTTGTCCAAGGGTAGAGAATAGACCCTTCGGAGTACGTCTGGTTGTTGGCGTTTGTCTCGCTCTGTGAGTTCTCTCGAGCTTGGCCTGCAAGCTGGATGCGGTAGTTCGGAATTTGAAAAGCGTACTGCGGGTGACTGATGGCAATACCAGGACTCATAAAGATATCAGCATCCCAAAAGACCAAGCCTGCGTATGAGTCTGATCCAAGCCCACCAACACTGATTGACCACTTGGCGAGGTCGCTCAGGTTGGAAGGCAGCAAATTCTGAAGCAGGTAATGAGCGTTGGCCTTGCTGATGATGTGCATGTTGATGACGTTCTCGTCCTCTGGCAGTCTCCCGTCGGGGAGAGTGTAGTCATCCACAAGATCACTGTCCATGAGTTCTGCCCACGCAGCCGCGCTGCCGTTGAACAGCGCATCAAAGGTTGAGTTGGAAGCGTCGAGAGATGCACTTCTTGCGACCTCCTCTGGATCATCGAAACCATCAGATGAGGCGACACCCACATACTTTGTGATCACCACTGGAGTGTTTGCGGACAATGAGATGGGAAAAGACTGCCCAATAGTGGATCCATTACCAGCGCGGTAAAAGCCTTCCGAGGCATTCTGTCGAGAGCTGATAGCATCACTCTCGACGGTAGAGAAGATCCAAGCGGTGATATTACCAAGCCAATGTGGAGTGACTGATGTGTAGATAGTATTGCTATCATTCACTTGACCCTTTTCTCCAGCTTCAGACCTGACAGCGCCTCTGCCGTCAAGAATGTCGATTACCGTCGCATTAACGTCAGAGCCAGCAGAAGCGGTAAGTCGTATGGCAGCGACATTAGGTCTGCTTCTGTCGATGAACATATCGTACGACACACTGATGTTGACGCCGTCCGAAGGTGCCCAGTTGTAGCTCCATGTCTGAAGACCATTTCTCAACGACCTGGAAGAACGGAAATTGGATATGGTCGCATTGTCCACTGCTGCATCGAGAACCGCATCTCCGACTTGAAGGTGAAGGTTCGGCCAGTTTGGAATACCTGCGATGACGCTCTCCCCACCTTTGAGGAGATTCTCGGGGAAGTTCGTGCGTGTCGTGTTTGCCTGCGAGTTGAAGAACCCAGATACGGTGCAGAAGGTCTGACGTGGGTTGTCTAGCGGCCAGCCGTTTATTGGCAGACTACCTCCGTCTGGGCTGGTGAAGTTGACATCTGCCTCGAAAAAAGGACCTGCAGCGGCAATACCGCAGCCAAAGTATCTGAGGAGATTAGATACGGCCGAGACATATCTTAAGCACGAGATATACGTACCCATTTGCGATCGGTGCGCGGGACTGGTATTGGCCTTGGATCAAACGATTTGTGGATAGCACCCAGTTATCGTTGTCCCAAGAGGTGAATTCTGAGGAGGTGATGCTGAAATCTTCTTGAGCCCTGCTTGGTCCGACTGCTGCCAGTAGAGCAAATACTATCGAGGGCGTCAAGCCCTTTGCGTTCTTCATGACGGCTACTCAGAAGTCGTGGGTGGTGATGAGCAGCCAAAGCTCGTATCATGCAATGAAATTGATGTGGGTATAAGAATGTTTCACCCGCTTTCGCCTACCGTCGGACCGTCGAGTGTAGTAGGCAGCAATAGACTCATGACTATGCACGTGAGGACGGATACAACCTATGACTTATAGCAGATGCCATGTGGTGGAAGCAACTGTCAAAGGAAAAAGCAGCAACGCCGGGCGGAGAGGAGAGCATGACGTTGAGGCTGCGGGATTGCCCCGCCATGCCCGCCATGGAGCCGAATTTAACCATTTTGAGGCACTTCTTTAGCAAAAACACGACCATCGCTTGAACCTTACCGTTGCTTGTGGAACGCTGCTGACGCTTCACTGTCTCTTACTCATATCTTGGCTGGCAATATTCGGCAAAGTCCTCCGTGAAGGGCAGTCAGATCTGTCGTTCAACTTGGCAGACAGTCTTGATCTCGCTTTGCTTCCGTTACCACCACCTTGGTCGGCGACTGCTACCCCGCCTTGAAGCCGGACGCCCTCTGAAGCCACATCTCCAAGTCCGCAACAACTCCAGCGAACCCAATCGCACTGAATCAAGATAATCACCATGGCCGCGCCAGCTACCACCACCGCGGCGCCCGTTCCTCCCCGCCACGACAGCCCACACCCACCCACCACCAAGCCGGACCTCCGCCACGAGCTCTCAACAAAAGGCTACGTTCTCCTCCCCTCAATCCTAACCCCCACCGAGCTCGCCTCGCTCCGCGCCGCCACCAGCGAAGTCACCACCCTCGCGCGCACCGGCTCCTGGCCACACATCCGCACTCTCCCCAAGCAATTCCCTCCCTGGCCCAGCACGCCCGGCCCCACCGGCATCTGGGGCGTTCAGCACCTCCTGCACCCCTCCCTGCCCCACAGCGCCCTCTTCGCCGCCTCCTACTTCCACCCCGCGATCCTCGCCTCCGTATCCGAGATCCTGCGCGCCCCCCCGGACGACCTGGTCATGGAGCTGTACAACCTGCTCGTGCGGCCCGACGCGGATTTCCAGCTCAGGTGGCACAGGGACGACATCCCGCCCACCGCTTCGACTGAAGAAGAGGTCACGAGGCTGCAGAAGCCGATCTTGCACGCGCAGTGGAACCTCGCGCTCTATGACGATGAGAGTCTGTTGGTGGTGCCGGGGAGTCAGAAGCGGGCACGGACGGAGGAGGAGAGGGGCGCGGCGCCGTATGAGGAGACGATCGAGGGGATGGAGACGGTGAGGATGAAGGCGGGCGATGTGGTGTTTTATGATAATAATATTTTGCATACGGGACGGTATAGCAAGGACAGGGAGAGAGCGACGTTGCATGGGAGCATGGGACTCAAGGGCGAGGAGAGGGATAGGGCGAGGAATGTGTTGCAGCATGGGGTTGGGGTGTGGGTTAGGGATTGTGATTTTTCGACGTTGGAGGGGAATTGGCAGGGGAGGAGGATTGGGGATGTGGCGGAGGGGATGAGGAGGGGTTTGGTGGAGATGGGGACGGGGGAGCATGTGGGGTGGAGTCAGGGTGGGGAGGAGTAGATTCGAGAGAGCGCGAAACGGTAGGTAAAGTGGTAATAGGTAATATTGCTTTTTGCATTGATGGCTCTATACCTGAGTAAAGATAGATTGAGTACCTGTATTGATTTGCAGATGGAGACTAGATGCTAGTTCCTCCACGGACAGATAATTGCTCCATCAGCCGCGATAGGCTGCGAGACTGTAGAATCTACTCCATCATGTGCATGGGGAACCTGGGAAGGAAAGCAAGTGACTCCGTGATGCAATGGCGAAGGATGTGCTATAGGTCTCGATGATGTTGGCCTCGTGTCTCTGTGGCCGGGTATCATTAACGGCGCGCTGGTTCGCGGCGGTGGCGAACGTATACTCCAAGGTGATGCATGTGTATTAACTCCATCCGGGACCTCCTTTGCGCCAATGGGACATGATACTGTGCGTTGCTAGTCTAAAGCGAGGGCAGGGGCGTCGTGATTGTTGGTTGTACAATTATCGTGGCGTGCATGTGTTGAAGGTCATTACTCGTTACTGCATGAATTGATTTGATAGTACAGAGGTCGGCTTGAAGCTCTCAAGCAGAGGGAGTCTCGTCTTGGTCCGATGAGCTTGATCGACTGAATCGGTCAAAGTCCGGGAAGCTGATGTAGCCCTCAGAAGGGTCCGAGCCGCGACGACTGAGTGTCTCCCACTCGAGCTTCTCCTCGTGGAGGCTTGGTGGTCTAGGAGAGGTAGGCTCTGATTGAATGATCGGTTGACGCGTTGCGACAGCGATCATGCGCGCGAGGAGAGAAGACGCAGACATGGGTTGGACAGAGCCTGATGGAGAGCGGCATGGGTCCGAGTTGCGACGGTCCAGAGAAGGGGGTGTGGGAGACGGGGGAGTAATGGGAGTTGGTCTGAACATGGCGAATAGATCAAAACCAAACATCAACGAAAGTGGTTGTTGATGTGAGCTGACTTGATGGTCGACTCGGGTTGGGCTCACGTGAGCTGGGGGCGCAATTGGCGACGAGGTGTAGTTCGATACTGGTTGTGCAGTTTTCAGCTTGCGGGCATATGGTTGTTGGACGATGTGTGATAGTTGTCAAGAGTCATAGAGTCGAGGTGCTTGTTGAGTGAAGAGTGGCAGTGAGTCCGGATGGATGGGATGGCAAGGTCAAAAGCTGAGAATGTATGTGGTGGAGGGCCGCAAGGATGCAAGGTAGGATGGCTGCGGCTGGGCTGAGGAGAGTCGGGAGGTACATATAACAGGTACTGGACTGTATTGGGGCACCAAGGGTGAAGGATTGGGCTACGCGAACAAGGGGCACAGGTCGATGTGTGAATGGCTGTTCTTTTTCCGCATCCCTTGTCGCGCGTGCGCCCGTTCGATTGCTCGCTGGCAAACGACTCACGATGACGCCGAACAGGGCCAGGACAGAGCAGGACAGGCTCGGCACAGGGAAGAACAGACAAGGACAGGCCACGACAAGCCATGACAGTACCGGCTCGTCCGTGCGCGACGGGAAAACAAGAAATTGGTAGCAGATCCGGCTCCGCAGACGACACCAACCCAGACAAATCATCAAAATAATCGAGTGCCCTGACAAACTTCCATGCGTCACGCTAAAATCGCGTCCCGCACCAGCTCAGCAGTAGCACGATGGGGCCAGCACGGATCGTGTCCTTGTCGTTACCGCTTGCTCTTACTGTACTGTACCGTAGGAGGTAGCAGCAGCTTGATGCTCCTCCACCTCTGATGATGATGACCGAGCCGCTCATTGCCGTAGACGATCGTGTTGTGACGAGACCGTCAGCCTTGTGCGACCAACACGTCGAGTCGAGCGTCTACTCGCCGGGCCAGGTCATACCACCAGCCTGGACTCTTCTGGCAGGTCAGAGCAGTGTGTGGGCCAACAGGTTGAGGGTCGTGTTCGTTGGCAGAGACATGAATTTCCCATCAGGCATCAACCATCAATCACAGTTGCCGGTCAGAAGACTTGTCGAACGCAAGCGAGTCAGAGGCCCCTCCCGAGGCTGTCACAGGCACATGGCATCGACGGCCAATCCGGAGCTGCGGGTCGAGTCAAGCAACAGAGTTGGACTCGCCGTCAATCGCTGCCGCTGATCGGTGAGATACAGCGCAGTACAGACGAGGTACTCGAGTACAAGCGGTGACACCCAGCAGCAGCTCAGCAGCAGCCCAGCAGCAGCAAGAGTCACGCTTCTGGCCCCATCTGGTCGATGATTTCTTCCGGCCACTCGCGACCGCTCTCTTGACTCTCTGCCCTCTACGAAAGCACACCTCTCGCAAACATCCGATATGCGGTGCGTAAGGCTCTTAGCGTATTGTCCGTCTATCACAACCTCGGGAAGAAGCGACGCACATGGCGGCCTGCTCGCGAAGACACCGAGTCAAGCTCCTGCTTCTCCCAATTTGCCGACTTATATTACAAGGACTCTTTTACACGTAATTTCTCTGCCTGGCCCTTCTCAGATTGCTTCACCTTACTCAGTCACTGTTGGCGGTGAACAGGGAGCACCAAGTTCTCGAATAATTGTTGCGGTGAAATGACGATAGACGCGTTGGCTTCGTCTGCTCCTTGCACGCGAGCGATCGGAAATTTTACTGAGACAATCCTTTTTCCTCTCCTTTCCTGTCGAATTTCATGCCGTGCGCCCCCTTGGCTCTGAGCTGACCAACAGACCGTCTGATAATTCTTTGTCAAGGAAAGGCTGGGACCCCTCTGCTCCTTTGCCAGAACAGTCGCGCGATTTACGAGGTGAGGGGTCGGTCGTTGCAAGCTGTGCCTCATGCAGACCATGACAAGACTATTGCTTTCGTAAACCTTGTCAATTTGTCTCCCCGTGATACCGGACGTGGAGCTCTCCAAAAACTGCTCTGTATGGGAGCGGGGAACGAGTTCCTGCTCCGTATTCTCCACTTTCTGTCAACGCTGGCTCACACTTCAACAGCGGAAGATTTTTTTCGGCCCGCATCTCTACCCAGTCGATCACCTCAGGCACGAACAGAGGCGATCGACCTGCGAGGCTGCAAACGACTGTAACTTCGCGGCAGATGTTGGACCAAACACGAGCTGCTACTTCACAGCCTTGCTGCCCATGCATGCTGTATGTCGAGATAAAAATGCTCGGCTTTGTGCGACAAACAATGCCACATTCCAGCCAACATGTGCGATGCCACACTGCACGTTTGATCAACCGCGACGCACACGAAACGTTTTCGCAGCACGCTACAGCCACTTTGTCCCGTGGACCTGGATTCCCATTCCATCTCTTTTTCCTCTTCCTTCAATCCTTCACAAACGTCATGCTCCGCGGTGTACATTGTATCACGCGCGTCGCGATACTACCACGGGAAAGCTCGCCTGTCTCAGACAGCACATTTCCTGTCCTGATCGAACCGTCACTTGACAGCATGCGGCTGGAGCTATGGCCAAGCCACACGCTCATCCCACCATGCTACAACATACAGTAGTTCCGTGATCCACGAACGCATCCGGTACTTGTGCATCATCCCCACCAGAAAGATAGATTCATTCACGATACAGCCCCACTAACATATCCATCGATCTCTACGGCCCATCCCTATACTCAACATCCCTAACCGGCCACGAGCCAAAACTAACCAAAAACTCAGCCAGCGTCCCCGGACCACCCCAGACCTGCTCCACGAAAGCCTTCATCAAGTCCAATCCATTCAGCAGCGTCCCGCTCGTCCAGACCTTTCCGTCCTGCACCCATCGTCTTTCAACCCAGTTCACCTCGGGGTTGCTCTTGCGAAGTCCCTCCAGCATGCCCCGCGGCCCAGTGCACGTCTTGCCCTCCAAAAGGCCGGCTGCGAGCGGCACCACCACGCCCCCGCAGATGGAAATGTACGCTGAGCACTGCTCGTACGCTTGTCGGATGAACGCCACTTCTGCGGCGTTCGGCTGGTAGTCGCTCAGGGAGGCGCCCATTAGGACGATGTCGAGGGGTGGGCTGGTCGAGAAGGAGTGCTACTGCTGATCAGTTCGAGTGCTCTGCTACTTGGTGAGATGGTGGACGCACCGTGGCTTGAAGTGTTATGCCGCTCGTCAGACGGGCTAGATCGCCGTGCTCGTTGACCCAGTGGATCTCGACGTCCAGGCCTTGCTCTTTGAAGACTGATGGAATGGGTAGCGTGTTGATGAAGGCCTTGCTCATGCCGTGGAGGAGGCCGACTGGAGCTACGTCGAGGATTTCGGTCTCTCTGCCGAGATTGTGAGCTTTGTAGGTGTGCAATCGTGCTGACTTACGCATTGAGTAGGATGACTCCAACGTGGATCCTGCGGTCTGGTTTTGCGAGATTGAAAGACATGTTCTATGTATGTTACAGGATTTACCAATAGTGTGCTTGAGGTAAGTGATGGCGGTCACGGTCGATGAAATTATACCGGACTTATTGAGGTGAATGCATTGCTTTTTTATATATCCTCATTCTAACCATCATCTCTGTTGCTACAATCTACTCTCACTTCCATTCTTGACCGGACGGACTTGGATAAAATATGGATGCCTGAAACCAACACAGCTGTGGATTCGCTACAGCGCTTCTCCAGTGGTAGAAAAGCTGATGCCTGAGATTTGCTTAGACTCTGGGGAAACACCTATATCCACAAAAGGACTTGAGCAAGTTATCAACTTGACCGAACAGTCCACGAAACAACAAATTGCTGTAGAGTTGGACGAGAATTGCTCCGTCGCTGCTCACGACTCCACGATAACATTGCTCCGGTGCCGCCAGATGAGCACATTATCTCCGGCGACTGTAGTACATGTCTTGGTATGAGCAGCTATCTCCGTCGATTGTAACACAAGCCATCGTAAGAGCAGAGCCCTATAGGATGGCATGATGGTACTGCCTGCCTTTCGAAAGATCCTGACCAAGTGCAGCATCCCGCTGGCATGAGAGGTTGCAGCACTGCACGAGGTCATCCCCTGCGGATATATGTGTCCGCACATATCCATGTCCGCACGTGCTGCGCAACACTAACACACATATATATACACCTTCCCGAAGTCTCAAACGTTCCTACGCCATCTGCGATTGCATGAAAGGATGTATGGCGGAATTGTGCCCTTGCAAATACTGGCGCATGGCTGCGGTCGGCCAAAGCTAGCTCAGTGATGGATATAGCTCTTTCCTGCGCAACTTGCCCACAGTTGAGGCCACGGGGTAGCCAAACGACATGCTGAACACTTTTCCTACCGACTCCCTTCCCGTGTATGGTAGGCCCTACCTGCCTTATCACTCCGCGTCCATACTGTGCATGGGCCTGGTTTTACTACTAGAGAACGAGATGAGGGATAAGCATGACAAAATGACATGCGTTGCAGCCCGGTGGGCCAGCATTGAAGGCCACACTGTCCATGCGAGGGCCATTGTCCATGCTAGACAGACCACTTGAACTCTTCTAGATGTCCACAAGCGGGGATTGTAGCCTGTATCTTGATCGAAGTAGGAATGGAAGTGTTTTTGTACTCTCGCATCGTGGGGATTTGCAAAGTCGAGGGAATGTATCTGCTTCGTCATTTGGGTCAGAACGGTTCTGCTATCCAGTGCTTCGGGGTTTCCTCCTGCGTCTCCTCTACGGGACGAGCTCCTGAAGATTGACCTTGCCTCCGATGGAGTCGCTCATCGGAGAGATTTAGGTGACAGCCAAATGGGTGATCCACGTGGTATTCTAGAAGGATAGTCTCGATTTTTGACCAGAGTCATCGCTATCTAATGTTTTTAAGGTTATGCAACATGAAGAGACAAGAACAAGATCGGATAATCTGCAGATGCATGAGAACAGCGCTAATGGTCGACATCCTCCCATGCTCTGCCGTGGACCGAGGCTAGCTCGTCCATCGACATGATCGTGCCCTTTGTGACTATATACATGTCTAATCAGTAACCTGGCTAATCGACAGGAGCAGAACAGGATAGACTTACAGTAGCCTGCGTGGATCTTCGCATCGATTTCGACTCGGCTGTCCTCGGGGATCATTTCTTCTGGGATCTCGACCCGCTCATGAATAGGGATACCCTGCTCGACAATGGCATCGTGCTTCATACTGTCCTGTGTCAGCTCTGTATCTATGGTCTCTTTCTGGCTTGATCTACGCACTTGCTCATGCTCAACATCCTGTCAATCTTCGTAATACCTAGCCAGTGCAGGATATCTGGCATCAGGGCCTGGAAGCGTCAGTATAGGGACCTCAGACAATCAGAACAACGCATATTTACCTGGAAGCGCATATCCTTGACACCTGGGCGCAGTTAGTCTAGAACGAAGGTATGTGTGCATGAGTGAGTAGGAGGAGGTGGCAGAAATCGACCAAAGTCAGGTGAGAGGAACGGCCTTGGCGGCCGGGCAGCAGACGGTATTCAAGGACAAAGATAGGTGACGACAAGGAAAAGACATACCTGCGATGTTCTCCGTGCGCTTGAAGTACTCGCTCGCCTTGTCACTTCCCCTCTTCCTCGCATTGTATACCAAGTACTTAGTCACCTCACCTAGCGCTCTACCCTCCTTCCTGAAATAGATGACTACTCCACTGCCGCCATTCTGCGCCATCTTGACCGCCTCCTCAATGCCGAAAGTGAGGTAAGGTCTGCAAGTACAGATATCGCTGCCAAAGACATCACTGCCATTGCACTCGTCGTGCACTCTCAACGCCAGCTTGACATTCGGGTCGCTCATCTTGGCCGGGTCGCCGAAGCAGTATACCGTCAATCCTCCAATCGGCGGCATGAACAGCTTGATATCGTTCCTAGTGATCAGCTCCGGGTAGCTGCCACCTGTCTGCTCGAACAGACTTCTTCGCAGTGTTCCCTCGTCGATCCCAAATCGCTCCGCTACACCAGGCAAGTACCAGACCGGCTCGACCGCGACCTTCGTGACAGCCAACTCACCCTGAGCATTGATGCAGATCTTGCCATCCGGCACGAGGCGACCCTTGCGCACGCTCTCCTCGATCTCAGGGATCTTCATGTGCGCCTTGGTCACGGCAATGGTGGGACGGATGTCGATGCCTTCATTGGAGATGTACTCTTTGAACAGCCAGGGCGAGAGATGGCCGAAAGGGTCCATAGCGACAATCTTTTTTGGGTCGGACCATGATGGAAAGGGCCCGATGTTCGCGGCTGGCTCGGTATTGGTGAAGTCGGGCTTGTGGTCCAGGGACAGGTTCTGCGAGGCGACGGCGAGCGCGTGGTAGATACTGTACGAGCCTCCGTGGGCGCCGATAGCGTTTCGGCGGCGGATGGTGGATGGGTGCCGGGAGACTACGACGGGTCCACGGGTCGCGGGGTCGCGGGCGCCCCAGGACATAGGAAGCGGGTCGACGCCTGCTTGGCCGGGGTAGGAAGTGAGGATGATCTTTGAGATTGTGGTACTGCTTCGACGGGCCTGCGTAGGTGGTGGAGAGCTGGCTTCTGGCTCATTCGGTGTGGTCTCTTGCGGTGCGGAGGCAGGTTCTGGCACAGCGGGCTTCGTGCCGTTGGTTGCGGCTACATTGTTCGCTGGTACACCGTCTGATGCTTGTTTGACGCTCGCCAGGACGTTCACGCGGCCATTGATGGCATCTACGGCTGCTGCCAGGTGGGCATTCTCTTGTTGGAGATTCTTGAGATTCGCTAGAATCTCCTGCAAGATGCTGGCGTCAGACATAGTTCACAGTTCAGAGATAGATCGCTCCTGTCGATGTTTCGATATCACCGTCAGACCAGATAGTGAGGTCAGTCCCTTGTGCGATCCAAGACTTCAAGGTGTGATCAGTGGATTGCACTCAAATCTGCTCCTACGCAGCGATATATGCTGTGGCGGAGAGCGAGATACACGTCGATGGGAATGCAGTGGCTGCCTTGCAGGATCCGGTCCGGAAGGCTAGGCTTGTGTAGTGAAGAGGAAACTAGGTGATTGATTGATTGCTCTTTAACAAAGGAAACAGACAGGATACCTTGACACGAAGTGTCTCACCGCAAGTCGTTCAATTGTCTTTTGTACTCAGGCGGACAAGCTGTTGCAACGGCTGGGTCCTACCTAGCTCGGCATATCGAGTAGATAAGCTGCAGCTCTCAGCCACAGCTGCTGTCTGATCATGTGCCGGACTGCTGCAAAACGTTTTTGAGGTCAATCAAGATGTGGTAGTACTTCAAGCACTAAGCAACGTGAAACGAGAGTCCATGACATCGCAACGGGTCGATACTCATATAATGCGACTCCTCTATGCCGGACATGCATCGAGCATTAGCAAATGGACAAGTTGGTGCCACATCGGATCGCGCCGACAGACAGCGGAGATGTGGCTGCCCTGTGGCGCAAGGACGGAGTTGCTCCTCCTCACTCCGAAATCGTCAGGCTCATGTCGCGCAACGTCCCAACTTCCTTCGGCTACTTCCAAAATACTTTGTTCACAACTTTTCACATTAATTCCTGCGAGCGCCTTTCGAATCGGCGCATCACTCGTCAGTCGTATATCGATCACAGCGACGCATCGTACTACCAGCAACACTCGAAACCTAACAGAAACCGACGCGCGACAAAATGGTGAATTGCCCGAAGCGATGCGCTGTACTGAAGAACGTAAACTGACTGTCCAGGGAAAACGCAAGTCAGCAGCGAAGCCCGAAGGCAAGAAGAAGCGCGAAGGTCTGGCGAGCACGTTTCAGTGCCTTTTCTGCAACCACGAAAACTCCGTCTCCGTCAAGCTGGATAAGAAGAGCAGCACCGGCGAGTTGACGTGCAAGGTGTGCGGACAATCCTATCAGACTGGCATCAACTACCTCAGTGCGCCTATCGATGTCTACTCGGACTGGATCGATGCCTGCGACGCGGTCGCGAAGGAGGCAGCTGCCGGAACATCGAGACCCGCGCCTGCAGGCGGCAGACAAGGGCCGACAACTGCACAGAAGGCAGCACCTGGGGAGAAGAGGACTGCCGAGGATGACGGATTTATTGAGGATGACGAAGGAGATATTGAGGGCGAGTATGCGGACGAATGAGGGGAGGAAACGAGATGAACATTATGAATTATGAGCATGAGGAGCAAAAGAAGGCAAGCTCCAGCTGGTAGATGCGGCGACGCAGTAAGAATGGGTTGATTCAGCGAGCATCACAAGGTAGCAGCTGGAGGGCGTTATGGTCTTCTGTCGTTTTGGTGGTCGAACTATTCTACATGGTAAAGAACCGATCGCCAAAGTCGCCCAGACCTGGCACAATGTAGTTGTGCTCGTCCAGCCCTTGGTCGACAAAGGCTGTTACAATCCGTACTTTGGGGTATTTTTTGGCAAAATTCTCGGCACCTTCGGGACTGGCGATTAGGTTGAGGAACAGGATACGCTCCTCGGGCACACCCTTCTTCATCAGCACTTCCACAGCCATGAGCGCCGAACCACCTAGTTACGATCAGTACTCAATCGAGCGACAGAGGTTGTTGTTCTTACCGGTAGCAAGCATGGGGTCCAGTAACAGCACCCACCGATCTTTGATGTCTTCTGGTAGCTTGTCATAGAACAACCGCGGCTGGCTTGTCTCCTCGTCACGCTGAATCAAGATCTTGCCAATCCTCACGCTCCTGCAGCAATCTCGCAACCCTTGCTCCATCGATTCGCCTGCCCTCATAATACTGACACCACATATCTGCCCCTCAAATTTGACTCCGTCGTATGTCCTTCCTACTGGTGTCGTGATATCTTTTGGTATTACCGGCAAATGATTGAGACCCTCTTCGACCAGCAAACGTATGATGCGATTTGAGTAGAATATAAAGTCTGCTCGCTTGGTATCTCTGTCACGGATCATGCTGTGTTGAATCAGCTTCGAGCCTCCTTCGATAAGCCGCTGCTCAGGAGAAGTTGAACTCACGTTAAGAGAGCAATCAGCTGAGGAGTCTGCGGTAGGACATGAATATTATCGCAGTCGACCTGCTTAGAGATTGTAGCTTTCGGTTTCTGGCTTTCCCTCCTGTAGTCGGGCCCGATGCATTGCGAAGGTGTCTGTTGGAGGGTCGGCATGTTGTTGAGCTCGCGAGTGACCCTGTGAACAAGTGGAAGAGTAGCTTATACAACAACGGAACCAATTGACTGGATCAGAGTCGTTTAGAGCCAGCGGCAGAGCAGATAACAGAGGGCGGAGTTGACCGATGACTTAGTAAAGCTCGCTCAAGAAGTTTGTCTCAGAAGCCCACTTCAGGGTCCCACTGGCCCTTTACCGCAATTGGTCTCGTGCTCCCCTCTCTCCTGTGGCGCATGATGGTTCCCATCGGCATTTGACATGTGGTCTGTGGCAGCCAGCTGTGGCTGGTGCCGGAGTCGGACCCAGTCCCTTTGCATGTTGGGCAAAACATCTCGAAAGTGAACCTCACTTTGGAACCTCACTTCCTCAAAATATGAGCCACTTGAGCGGACTACTACTTGCACTCTGATTACACGTGTAGAGCAACCACTATAATATACATGAAGGGCTGCCACTTGTACTACCACTGCACCTCTCAAACAAGTCGACGCGGATGCGGCAACCACAACTTTCCACGCGTGGAAAGTAACCTCACTCGAGCAAAGTCCTCGACCTGCCCGACATTATAGGAACTTATAGGAACAGATTTCTCTCTGTCATGCGACTCGATTAAGCGCGCGATTGGTCGCCCGCAACTGTTTCTGACAACATGGTCGCAATCTTCGGATCGTCACCTCAGGTGGAAGGCAGAAAGAAGACGGTCACCTATGGCAAATTAGCACGCGTGGCAAAGCGACCGGCTCAGAGGTCATTGACGGATACAACATCTGAAACCTCACTTGCACGACTCCCACCTCCGCCAAAGCCTGCGCAAGTCAACTCACTTGGGAGGGCACACACAAGTAATGCGCCTCGACAGCAGACGGACGACTTTGACGTTCCACCCTCCGATTCAGACAGCGATCGCGGGGATGTTCGCACTGCGCCCCCAAAGAAGACATCGAACAAGTTAGTCGTGCCGCCGGCAGACGAAGACGTCGGGCGCGCCGCACGCCCAACTATTCAATCTCGGAGGCCACAAATCACGGAGACGAAGAAGAGTAATAGCTCGTTGCCTAGCCATACCCGAACACAATTTGTCACAGCTCAGCAGTCAGGTGGATTAAGGTCGCCTCCTAGGAAGAGGAAGAGAGGAGACAATCAAGAGCAGGTTCCAGATATGGCCCCGACAAAGACGTACGGCAAGGTTGCGGCAACGAAGCAATCGAAGCAGGCGGAAGTCGTGGAGACGGCGACAAAGCACACTGCATCAGAGCGTTCGGCGCCTTCAAAGAGATCTTTTCAAGAGGGCGTTTCAGCGCCGGCGCGTCTTGCCCAGATGATTGATGAGACGATGCTGGACGAGGATACCCCCGTCGGAACTCCTCAGATCACACCCTGCCGACCGACTTTGAAGAAGACAGCCTCGCTCACGCCTAAGCAGAATAAGTTATGGGACGAACTCCTCGAGCCGACGTCCGGACCCGACCTTCCAAGGCACAAGAAGTCGACCACGAGTAAGACAAGAGCAAGGAACGACTCGAAAGCCTTGACGGAAGATCAGCATCCTCAACTAGAGTCACATTCAATCACCAATGGACGAGTAAGGCTAGCAGACCGGTTAAAACAGGACAGTCAGAAGCAGGAAAGCTTCGAATTCTCCGATGATGGCGCCGAGAGTGATATATCCGATGAGCGGACGACAACTGAAGGTAGTAGCCAAAGCATCACAGTCAGCAGCCAGGGAGCTTTGGGACTCAGAAACACATACGCGCAAAATCGATCATACCTTGCAGAACAGATGAGCCTGGAAGACAGCCTGCTAATGCCTCTTACGGACAATGTTCTGAAACCATCATCAAAATCTCAACAGGGAGATGAGATGGATTTGGTTTCTGAAGACGAGCCGTCTCAAGGTATCCGAAGCATACATGAGTTGAGAGCTGCAGGCAGCAAGAAACGTTTCCTGGATGATATGGATATACTTCTGGATGACATCAAAGATCGTACACGCTCAGCCTGGTCCAAGCGGAGAAGCGCACTCATGGAGCTGTCCAATAAGTTGGAGGATCTGGACTTTGCGGCCAGGTTCATCGATAATGCGTTCGTTGCAACTCTTGCGAAAGAATGCAGATCCGTCAAGCCATCAGACACTATTGCAGATTCATTACTCCTGGTGGTGTTAACTCAGATCACTGAGCTGGAACTTCCACGACATGTCACAGATGAGCTCATTCCAGCAGCGACATGGGTCTCAGAGTCTGGGAACGTGACGAATCCGCGACCAGTCTCGAGTATCTCGAAAGATCGCGAAAGCAACATGTCAAAAACATCCCGGGATTCGTACATCGAATTCATGGGAGGTCTGGGCAAATCCTCGTTCTGGCGCTCTTCAAAGCCTTCGACTCTCAGTGTGGACGCTCTTGCGCTTAGAGCTCTCGAGGGTTTGGTCCTGAAGATCAGAAGGAACGGACACCGTCAGCCTATTCTGGGCAGTGCTCGCACAATTGAGCAAGTCACTTTGCATGTCATTCTTGCGAATCCCGATTCCGATCAGCTACTCAAACGACACCTTGCGTTGTCCATCCTGGAGGCGGAGTCACTATCCATTGCCAGCAACACATCGGCAGCAAGCAAGAGATGGACATCCCCAGTCACCAAATCTCTTGTCTCGTTCCTGGCGAACCTGCTCTCATCACCGAGCGCGCAAGCATCTGATGTCACTCTGTCACTTCGTCTTCTGCTGAATCTGACCAACAACCAATCCGCCAATTGCGCCATCTTCGCTTCTACGGGCGCAGGTAACCTCCTCCTTCAGCATGTCGGCTCCGTCTTCTCAAGTCAAGCTAAGCTCGCAGATATTGACAACGCTACTCTCGACACTCTTCTCTTGTCCCTAGGTCTCACAATCAATTCGGCCGAGCACTCCGACGCCGTTCGCCGTGCAGCTCTTCCTAATAAGGAGGCGAACGTCCTCACGCCACTCATCAAGACATTCCTTCAGGGTCAAGAGGCGTCTTCTCAAGCAGACTCCTTGGAAGAGAGCAGGGTCAATGTCGCTTACGGGTATCTCGCGGTCCTGCTCGGCAATCTGTGCTTGAATGTCAGAGTCAAGGCCGTGGTGGAGAAGGAAATGGGCGACCTAGAGAGTCTAGTGCGCGCCGTTGAGGAATTTCTCGGCTACCATAGGCGTGTAGATAGGGAGAGTCAAAAGGATGAGGAGGCGGAGATGGCGTGGGAGAGCTTCACCGATAGGCTTGGGGTCGTGGTGCGGAAATTGAGAGGCGAGGCTTAGTGCGGCTTGCTAGAGGGGTTGAGTAGTTAGTGAATAGTGGTATGACACAAGGGAACCAGGAACGAATGAAGGAGGACGTAATGATAACGATTAGATGGTAGTTCGATATCCGGCAATGGCCTGCAATTCATTTCTTCAAGCACAACATTATCCATTCTTCTTCGACCGGCCATGCACACATGGTATCGAGGCTTAAACCAGATCTTACCGCACCTCAGCCTCTCGCTGTCCTCACCGTTCCCTTCACTTTTACACCCCCATCAGGGCCCTCCGCCCAAACCTCATATTTTCCCTCCCCATCCTTCGCTCCACAGAACGTAATCTCCTCGTTACAGTACACCGGCGCCAGATTCCTATACTCCACAAACCCCACCTTCTCTCCTGTCCCCAAATTCCTCTGCAACAACACCATCAAGAAAGTGAAACTCAACGGCCCATGAAACAACAGATCCCTATGCCCTTCCTTCTCCCTACAAAACAACGGATCCAAATGAATAGCATGGGCATTAAACGTCAGCGCCGAGAACCTAAACAACAGTCTCGAATCCGGCACAATGGTATGCCTAAACAGGGTCGCCTCCCTATTCGGCTTCAGAATCTTCCCCTCCTTCTTCCCTTGCCCCCCCGACGACTGCTCCTTCAGCGCCGCATCCCCCACCTTCTCCGCCCTCCCCTCCTCCTGCAAGAACACAATATTCCTCCTCTCCACGACCCCGCACTCGCCCATGTCGTCGTCGCGATCCCGCCACAGCCGTCCCCTGACGTCTTCCTCGATCTGCGCCACCGCTGCCTCGTCGGCGGCGTCGACTTTTGCCAGAGCGGACGTCTCGGAGGACGTGAGGAGACCGAGCCGCCGCTCGATGCCTACAAAGACTTTCTCGGAGCCCGGACGGCCTTTCACGGTCGCGGAGCGGATGCCTTCGATGCAGACGGCGCGGGCGCCGGAGAGGGGCAGTGGGGAGGTGCGGGAGTAGAGGACGTTGCCGCCGGCCCACATGCGGCGGTAGAAGGGGGCGCCGGGGGAGTGGGCCGGGTTGGTACCGTCTGGGAGGAGGTCCGGGGCGGGAAGGGTGGGTTCGAAATAGAGGAGATGGTGGGGGATGGGGAGGGGGAGGTTGGAGGTCGGTTGGGGGAGGAGGGTGGGGGCTCTGGAGGGGCGTTAGATGTGGTCATGATAGAATTCAATAGTCATATCAGTATCGAAAGGACACGATGAGGGTGAGAAAGGGTGCGTTGGCTGTTGGTGGGTGGTACGCATTGGTGTCGTTCTGCAGAATTGATTCTACGGCAAGTGTTGTATTGAGATGAAAGAGAATCGCATCAAATCTCAGATAGATTACTTACATGGCTCCTGGTATAAAGTCTGCGAGCGATACATCTAGTCGGAATGAATTTAGTGGCGTTAGGTCGTCGAATATAGGGCGGATTTTGCGCGCTTGCATCTCAGGTTCGAGATGTGCATAAGAGGACTGCCATCGCCGCGCAGAGATCCTAAAGACGTCAATGCCCCGATAGATGGCTCGGAAAGACTTCATGGCTAATTGCTATGTAGCTGCAAGTTATCTCGTAGTTGTCTTGAGACGCTCTGTAGCTAAACGCATATGTGAAGTCGATATGCACATTCGGCCTTCCCCGCATGTTCCCCAACTCGCAAGCTGCCGCTCTGCATCATGCAGGCAGGACAGGAATTGGCCGATACCGGTCTGCAGATCGAAAGAATAAAATGTTGATCCTCCTGCGAGTCGGGCCAATCTCGAGGCATGTCTCAGATCATGCCTTGTGGTTACGAAACACCATCTTTGACAATCAAGATGATATCTCGATACCCGTGGAGCCTGACTCGCGATGGTGTATCATCTTGAGTGGCAGCACACATGGTCGCGCCACCATCGTGCAGATGGAAGCTTGGCCATCGTGCAGACGCACGTGGCTCGAATGATTGACCGGCCATAATGACAGTCTGCCAAAAGACCGTGTTGTGTAACACATCCTCAAATACTTTCCATTGACAACACATGAAGAAATTCGAGTGACCAAGGATGAGACACAGAAAGACAAACGAGCATGTTTCCTTAACCTTGCATCAACAGTTCAGGGATAATGGCAAAAGAAACATGGGTCTAGTGAGAGTATATCACATGTTAGAATTAAAAGCAATAATGATTGTGAATGAGCTGAAAGATGCATCCTATGCCCTCGCTTCCCGAAGACCGCAGTACAGTCATGTCCAACCCAACAATCACGTCCAAACGAGCAGGAGTTATGACCGGCTGATTATAGAGAAGCAGTGATTGGCCTATTCAACCAATATGCATCTACACCGCCAGTCGCACACGTCGCAGATCGACTCATGTCGCGCAGGAGATCTTCAGCAGGGCATCATGTTTGGTACGGAACGGGCAGCGTAGTCTTCCGCGGCAGCTCAGAAGTTTCCATGGGGTAATCGTTCTGGTTGTCTGGTACTCTAACCTGTCGCCGTCATTCATCTCAAATCCAAACCCTGCCACTTCATCCCACTCGTCTTGTGATCCGGCAGTTTATTTCCACTCCCTGCGCAACGCATACATCTAGACAATTATCCGTCGTGGCACGCGCTGCGCTGTCCATACACGTACAAGAAAAGGTAATTGAACAACTCCTTCTGCCCTCTTGCTGGCCTGCCAATGGACTGGACTTGCTTCACTGGTGAATCTCTGCTGCGTTTCTCAGCGACGGTTATCTGAACTGCTCTCCGAACGACATCCTTGACGCCTCTACGCAACCACCACGCCCTTGCTTGAGCTTGACGGCGCATAGCTCATTCAACACTCACCTGAGCTCTACGACTCTGGTCTCTCTTCTCCCTAGGAATTGGGCATCACTGGAATTTTTGTGGACCCCACTAAAAACTTACAATCAAACACAATGTCTCCACAACAGAGGCAGCGCAAGATGGCCATAGTCGGCAGCAGGTCCGTCGGTGAGTAGCTCGTTGCATGCGCAGGTCGCTCATGTATTTATACGTCTCACAGGCAAGAGTTCGCTCACGGTCCAGTTCGTCGACGGTCACTTTGTGGACTCGTACTACCCCACCATCGAGAACACTTTCTCCAAGCTCATCCGCTACAAGAACCAAGACTATGCGACAGAGATCATAGACACGGCAGGACAGGTACGAGACGTAACATTCACTTGAAAGAGTATTACTGATCGTACAAGGACGAGTACACCATCCTCAACAGCAAGCACTTCATCGGCATCCACGGCTACATGATTGTTTACAGCGTCGGCAGCAAGCAGAGCTTTGACATGGTGCGCATCATTAGGGAGAAGATTCTGAACCATTTGGTATGTTTATGGCTTGCACTTCCAAGCTTGACAGAGCTAACCTCAAACAGGGCTCTGACTCCACCCCAATCATGATTGTCGCAAACAAGTCAGATCTCCGTCCCGAACAGCGCCAGGTCAAGACTGAGGAGGGCAAGAAGCTCGCCCAGGAGCTCGACTGCGGTTTCACCGAAGCTTCGGCCAAGTACAAGGAGAACATCGAGAAGGCTTTCGAGGGAATGATTGCCGAAATAGAGAAGGGACAGGAGTCTGGCGAGCCCAAAGAAGGGAAGAATTGCCACGTCATGTAGACCGCTTCAGTGGTCGACGAGAGCTACGAACAGAGGAGGGTGCATTGTAGGAAGCGGTAGAAGGTCTGCAACATCAGCCTCAACGAGCAGATGCAGCCTTTCATGACGAGAGGCACGAGTGTGTTATACTTTCAACCACGACAGCGACGACGCCCTGACAGCATCTTGCTTTCTTAATGGCGCATCGAGGCGGAATTGCATTACGGTCTGCTTCACCGCATGGCCGCGGCGCAAGCAGAATAGATCATGGTTCATGGGTCATTCACAGGCCGAGGCGTGATCTTTCCGGGAGATACCAAGGGTGTACTATACTCGTCCATATGCAATCAGAGTGAATTAAGCATCTACATGAACATTTAGTGGAAACATTGAGCGTGAGTCAACTTTGTGCCTGAAGGAGGGGCACACCAGACAGAAATCTTGGCGGTCCGCACCATCTTTCACATCCCACCTTGTCTCTTCTCTCAAGGCCACCCTGACCCACCAGACTCTTCCCGGCCAATTTCAAAATGCTGGACGTGAACGACTTTATCAAGGATCGTGGTGGAAATCCGGAGAAGATCAAGGAGAGTCAGCGTCGCCGTCATGCACCAGAGGAGGTCGTGGACGAGGTGATTGAAATGTTCGAGGACCACCGCAAGACACAATACGAAGTCACACAGATACGCGCTCAAGCCAATGCAGTCCAGAAAGAGATTGGTCAGATCAAGAAGGCAAAGGGCGATGCTAGCGAGCAATTGAAGCAGAAGGTGGAGCTGGAGCAGAAGATGAAGAAGCAGCAGGAATTGGCAGAGGAGAAGCAGGTCTTGCTGAACAAGAAGGTCAAGACGATAGGGAACTACGTCCATGACTCGGTGCCGATCAGCGACAACGAGGACAACAATGCGCTTATCAAGACTTGGGCGCCCGAGGGAGTCGAGGTTACGAAGAAGGATTGCCTTTCACATCACGAGGTGCTCACGAGATTGGATGGGTACGACCCCGACAGGGGTGTCAAGATTGTTGGTCACAGGGGATATTGTTTGACAGGATATGGTCTGTTCCTCAACCTTGCGCTTGTCAATTACGGTCTTGAGTTCCTGTTCAACAAGGGCTACACGCCGAATCAGCCACCTTTCTTCATGCTCAGAGAGCAGATGGCCAAGACTGCGCAACTGGAACAATTCGACGAGGAGCTGTACAAGGTGCAGGACACCGGCAGGCCAGAGGACGATAAGTATCTCATTGCGACTTCGGAACAGCCACTGTCTGCCCTTCACGATGGCGAGTGGTTGAGCGACAAGGATCTTCCTATCAAGTACGCTGGCTACAGCACTTGCTTCCGAAAAGAGGCAGGCTCTCACGGCAAAGACGCATGGGGTATCTTCCGTGTGCATCAATTCGAGAAAGTAGGCGATGTGCTATCGAGCAGCTTGCGAGCTCTGCTAATAAGTCACAGATTGAGCAATTCATCTTCTGCAAGCCCGAAGACTCCTGGTCGCACTTTGAGAGCATGTGCAACACTTCTGAAGAATTCTACAAATCTCTAGGCCTCCCTCACCGTGTCGTCGCTATCGTCTCTGGCGCCCTCAACAACGCCGCCTCCAAGAAGCACGATCTCGAGGCTTGGTTCCCCTACCAGGGCGAGTACAAGGAACTTGTCTCCTGCTCCAACTGCACAGACTACCAGACCCGTGAGCTCGAGGTGCGCTACGGTCCCAAGAAGCAGACCGATGCCAGCTACCAGAAGACCTACGTGCATGCGCTAAACTGCACTCTCTGCGCGACTGAGAGAGCCCTGTGCTGCGTGCTCGAGAACTACCAGAGGGAGGATGGCATTGAGGTTCCACAAGTGCTTAGGAAGTATATCCCTGGCCAGCCGGAGTTCCTGCCATACACCAAGGAACTGCCCAAGGACTCGACCAGCTTGAAGGCTAAGGGTCAGGCAGAGGGCAAGGGTGCGAAGGCTGCGGCGCCTAAGGTACCAGCGGAGGGGCAGGTCGCGGACAGGACGAAGAAATGAGGACATGATGCTGGAACTGCGGGATATCGTTTCAGGATGCAGATGGGCTTAGGCTACGAACATCGTAGATAGATCATGATCAACAAGAGCATAGCGTGATCTTTCGCACCATCCTGTGCTAGCCATTCTGCATTCATCTGCTGGCGCAGTCCGTAGGAGTAACATTCATCTCATCTGAATGTTATAAATCAACAGGAAAATACAATATACGACGTATCTTGAGTAAGAATGAGAAAGAAACGCTTCAAGGGTCCAAAAAAGTGAAGTTTTCGGCTTTTCTCTGGCTAAACTTTTCGGCTGGCTCGTGCACCACAACGCACCATCGAGTTTTTGTGCGCACCGCAAAGCTTCAACTCACGACACACGACCATTTGCCTGCGCACATACTGTCAACATGGCTGTAGGCAAGAACAAGAGACTGTCAAAGGGCAAGAAAGGCCTCAAGAAGAGGACCGACCCATTCCAGCGCAAAGATTGGTTCCAGATCAAGGCTCCTTCGACCTTCGCCATCCGAGAGTGCGTCCCACACATGATTATTTCTATCGGAGGGATTGTATAGGTATTAACAGTCATCCTACAGTGTCGGAAAGACCCTCGTAAACCGCACCACTGGTCTCAAGAACGCCAACGATGCCCTCAAGGGCCGCATCCTCGAAGTTTCGCTCGCCGACCTCCAGAAGGATGAGGACCACGCTTTCCGCAAGGTGCGCCTGCGAGTCGACGAAGTGCAGGGCAAGAACTGCTTGACCAACTTCCACGGTCTCGACTTCACCTCGGACAAGCTGCGATCGCTGGTCCGCAAGTGGCAATCCCTGATCGAGGCCAACGTTGTCGTCAAGACCACCGACGACTACCTCCTCCGCATGTTCGCTATTGCTTTCACCAAGAGAAGGCCCAACCAGATCCGCAAGACCACATACGCCCGCTCATCTCAGATCCGTGCCATCAGGAAGAAGATGACCGAGATCATGCAGAGGGAGGCCAGCGCCTGCACTCTGAGCCAGCTCACAACCAAGCTCATCCCTGAGGTCATCGGCCGCGAGATTGAGAAGAGCACTCAGGGCATCTATCCTCTCCAGAACGTGAGTGCCATCCATTGGGACGGTTCGTATAGTACCCCAAGCTGACATTTAACCAGGTCCACGTCCGCAAAGTCAAGCTCCTCAAGGCACCCAAGTTCGACCTCGGTGCCCTCCTCACTCTCCACGGCGAGTCCTCGACCAACGATGCCGGCGAGAAGGTGGGTGACCGCGAGTTCAAGGAGACTGTTTTGGAGAGCGTGTAGAGGAAGGGAAGACGTAACGGCACGATGAGTAGACATGGATAGGTGGAGACTTGCGCTCAGCGGCGTTTAAGGATTATGCATGAAAGCATTGTGGCTAGCTAGGCTTTTCTAGTAGTAGCACAAAAATTGTTCCACCTACGTCTATGATGCTGCCGTCTATATCGGATATGATTACAAGTACTCGTCCTTTCCAACTCAACCACTCGCATCTTGTTACGAATGTCCCGATCCTCTCCTTGGACATGCTACTCAATCCTTGTCCGCCAAAAACTCCACCACCGCCCTCCTAAACTCCTCCGGCTTCTCACTAACCACCCAATGCCCCGCCTCAATGTCCCTAACCTCAAACCTAGGGAAAAAATTCCCAATCGCAGGTAACGTCTCATCAGCAACGTAATGACTTTTCGTCCCCCTCACAAACAGTGCATTCCCCTCCCACCTCGCCTCGTCCGCGCCTTTGAACGGAAA
This sequence comes from Elsinoe australis, assembly GCA_007556505.1. Taxonomy (NCBI): domain Eukaryota; kingdom Fungi; phylum Ascomycota; class Dothideomycetes; order Myriangiales; family Elsinoaceae; genus Elsinoe; species Elsinoe australis. The sequence continues at coordinate 928,718 of SWCS01000012.1, forward strand.
ATCCGCCATGTGCCCCAGACTCTTCGCCAACGTATCGACCGGCACGCGCCACTTCTGCGTGCCCGTCTCCTTGTCCCTGACCAAATTCGTGAGCAGGAACTGACGGATCGGCAACTCCTTCTCGTAGCCCGCGAGTATCTTATCCGCTTCAGAAAGCGACTTGACGCCCGCAGAGGCAATAGCCCGCATGCCCACGCAGTAGGTCCCAAAGTCAGATTTCAGCGCCGCATCGACGGGGGCGTTGTCGATGCTGACTAGGTTCGCGACAGGCACGCGGCGGCGCAGACAGATGGCCATGGCGACTTTTGCGCCCATCGAGTGTCCGATCAGCGTCGGGGAGGCGAGGGAGTGGGATTGCAGAAAGGCCTCGACGTCCTGCGACATGGAGGTGTAGGTGTGCTCTGGGTGGTGCGGGGACTGGCCATGGTTGCGGAGATCGAGGGCGTAGACGGGGCGGTGGAGATCGCGGGCCAGGACTTTGGAGATGCTGCGGTTGTTTTTGGAGGAGCCGAAGAGGCCGTGGAGGAAGATGATGGGGTTCGAGAGGGGTTTGTTGGTGGAGGGTGGTTCGTAGAGGTCGTAGTGGAGCGTCAATGGCTCAGTGGGTTTCGCGGTCGTGTAGTGCCGTGCGGTGGACAGCCATTGTGGCCGGGTCAGAGCTGGCCGCGCAAGTCGGGTCAGCATGGCTTGCGATTGCCATTGTGAAGCTTGGAGATTTTGGGGCTGTGAAGCCGGACGTCACTTCACATGCTGCTCGGCTTTCGGGCGAAGACGGCCGACCTGGTGGCTCATACGATCTTAAGACGTGTGGATCTGAGCCACAAAGCTTTGATGAATACTCCCAAGGAACTGGCTCATACTACTACCCTGCTCAGGAGCAGATGGCTGCAGCTCGTTATCAACCTCCGACCCTAACCTCACCCCAAAACAGACCTCAAAGCGGGGGACGCAGCGGATCATCTCCTTGGCCTATGGCACCACCGACCTCTTTCCCTCATGCCAACTCGTGGCCAAGCTTCCTATCCATCTCCGGCACCGCTCTTAGTCCCAACAAGCAATTGACCTTCCTCAAACAGCTATCCTCATCTCCAGAATTCCCCATCGACATCATGAAAACCATTCCGCTGCCCCCGCTCCCTAGTCGGTTCCTAGCCGTCAGGATGCAGATACCAATACCAAGACCACCCGACCTGTCGATCGTGCTGTGAAGTAGTTAAGAGAGATAGCATGATGCGGGCGTCTCTGGAAATGACGAAACATGCTAGGTGAACAGGTTCCTGTTTATAAAGTGAAGTAAGTAAGCCGTTCCATACAACGCCATTCTTGGGCCGACTCTTTTCCGTTTTGTATCTATCTACTATCTCTGCTGTTCGACATGCGTGTCTCTTCGACTAGCGCCTGCCTCGTGCAGGCTTTCTTGCTAGGTTTGCCGCAGGTGCAAGGACAGGCCACATATGGCGAGAATTACTTGACAGTGTCTCGCGACAGTGAGACCGTATCGAGGGCATTCCCCGAAGTCGAGGGCATCGAGCTCTTGTCTCCAGCATTTACGAACCCTGACACTTTGCCGGATGGCTGGAGGAATGGAACCGAAGGGCCGACAAGCGACACTGAGCTTGGTAAAGAAGACCGCAGAATGAGCCTGGTTTTGCAACACTGACTTCGATCGACAGACTACTTCTATCGAACGCTGGCCGACCGTAATGACTGGCTGACTTATCAAGCTGCGGACTTCAGATCGGAAGAAGGACGAGCAATCCCGTACCTATTCCTGTCAGATCCCGATTCTCAAGCAAGAAATGAGACCAAGCTCAAAGTCTACATTCAAGCTGCTATCCACGGTAATGAGCCAGCGGCAGATCAATCAGTGGCTGCCCTGCTCGGCAAGATGGACAGAAATCAGACTTGGACCGCATCTCTCCTCGAGCGCCTAGACATCAAGATACTACCACGCTACAACACCGACGGAGTATCTTACTTCCAGCGAGCGCTAGCCTGCAACCTTGACGGGAACAGAGACCACATCAAGCTGGCCCGACAGCAATCCCGCGACATCAAGCAAGTCTTTATGGACTATAACCCACACATCTCGATCGACATGCACGAGTTCACAGCTCCCACCATCTACGGCGGCGCCTACCAGCCCGGCGCTGACGCCCTGATCTCCGGCGGCATCAATCCCAACATCCACCCCGACATCCGCGCTCTCCTTCTCGATGGCTTCATCCCCTCGATAGGCTCCCGTCTCGTCGCCAACGGCCTCCGCTGGGAGCCCTACGTGACCGGCACCGCCAACTCAACCCCAGGCTCAGCCATCGAGCTCGAAGAAGCCGTGACCGAAGCCCGCACCGGGCGCAACGCCTACGGCCTGACCCAGACGGTGTCCTTCCTCTTCGAGCTGCGCGGCATCCGCCTCGCGGACCAGCACTTCCAGCGCCGCGTCGCGACGGGCCTCATCAAGCTCGAAGCGGCCCTGGAATACGCGCGCGACAACTTCGACACGGTGCTGTCCACCATCGACTCTGCCCGCGCCGACTTCATCTCCTCGACCGAACCCATCGTCGTGACCGACTACTTTACCCGCACCAACCGCACCTTCACGCTTGTCAACCGTGCCACGGGCGCCATCGAGCAAGTCCCCGTCACCTTCTTCGACAGCACGCCCAGCGTCGCTAACTTGACGCGTGCACGGCCCGAAGCGTACCTCATCCCGCGCACCTGGGCCGACGTAGTGGACAAGCTGCGGAACTTTGGGCTCGAAGTGCAGGAGCTGGATTACGAGTACCGCGGGACGGTGGAGGCGTTGAACATCACGTCTTCGGAGCTGGAGGGGGCGCTGTACGAGGGGGCGGTGCTGAATGCTGTTACGACGGAGAGTTTTGAAAAGGAGGTGGCGTTGCCCAGTGGGAGCTTTGTGGTGAGTACCAGGCAGAAGAATGCTGGATTGGCATTTATCGCGCTCGAGCCGGAGAATATCGATAGCTTTGTGGCGTTTAATATTATTCCGTTGGAGGAGGGGGATGAGTATCCTGTTTTTAGGATCCTGTGAGAAGGCAGAGGACGTGGTCTGAAGAGGATGAATGGTCGCAATATCAGTCCTTAGGCACTTCGAAACCAAATGAGAACTCCTTCGTGTCGGCCTGATACTCCATCCCGTCCCCGGATCTGTCTTGACAAGCAAGGCCTCTCATCCAATCCTCTTCCTCTCCTTCTTCCTAACCCACACCTCCTCCCCGCCATCTCCCTCCCTCAAATCAACCTCGTACAATCTTAGCTTATACCGTCCCGTATCAGCCTCACCCGTAGTCAAATCGAACGTCCACCCGTGCTTCGGACACGTGATCCCGGCACTCAGCACGATGCCAAAATCCTCAATGTCCGAGACCGTCGCCCTTGTCAAAGGGTAGGCTTGATGCGGACACGCATGCTCCATCGCATACACCTTCTCTCGGTACTTGAAAATGAGCAACGAGTCCTGGTTGGCTTTGTCTACTGGTAATTCGTCCAAGGCGGTGTTTGGAGAAGTACTACTGGCATCTGGTTTCGAAAAGGTCTTGCAGATTTGTGGCAACGAGTCTTCGGGCTTGGGCTCGTCCCAGAGGTCGGGGAGAGGGCGGCATATTCGGGTCTTGTTGTCTGGGGAGGGCGTTATGTTGGGAAATGAGGAGGCGAGGCCCGCGTAGTGCCATATGTTGCCGGTGGAGTTGGCGCCGGGGCGAGTGGCCCATAGCGAGGGCATGATTGAGTTGTGTAAAGGGTTGTAAGAGCTATATAGTCCACATATCGCGATCACAATATCAGGAAATCGTGTATATATCAGCCATTTGAATGGAGTGTTGTTATCAAATGCCGACGCAAACACCGATAGAGAAGTGAAACAAAGAGGGTAGGGTTAGGGTATAGCATCTTTTATACACATGTATGTAGCACGAAACTCAAGACAGCTAAATACTCCCGAGTAAAAATCATTAAAAATTCCTAATGAGATCTTCTATCAATCTGTACAGTCATCCAGTATACCATGTATCCCATGTCCCCTGCGCAAAAGTCCCAGTCATATCGAATCATTACCATCCCTCATCATCCCTGACAAACCAACTCCCATCGCAATCCCTCCAGCAAACCATTCCCCAATTCAGAGCCCCGAATCAATCTGATCAACAACATTACTCCTCGTCCACTTCCACCAATCCCTACAAGTCTGCGCCATAACCATCGGAATCTCCCTCTCCCTGATATCCTTCGGCCTCTCCATAACATTCACATACAACCCGCCACTAACATGCCACGCAATATGGCAATGCAGCGGCCACACTCCGGGGTTATCCGCCTCGATCTGGAGCACAATATAACCCGGCTCGACCTCACCCTGTGCGCCGCCCGCCAGCGGCCTCGCGGCCCTAACCAGTTGAGTATCTCTCCTTTGGGGATTCTCCGGCCTCACGACATGCCCGTCCCACTTGCCCCACCCCTCAGCCAGCACGAAAACGTTGTGGCCGTGCATGTGCATCGGGTGCGGGCCAAATTGAAAGTAGTTGTAGAGGACGATGCGGATGGAGCTGTTGGAGCCGAAGTTGTAGACGTTACGCTCGGGGGGGAAGACGGTGCCGCCGAGCTTAGCTTCGAGGAGGACCGGGTCGTTGAAGTCGCCGCGGAAGGTCTGGTTGTTCATTGTCCAGACGTTGAAGCCGGTCGCGTTGGGCTGGAAGGCGATGTTGATGTCTTGGGTGACGGGCGGGGAGGGGTCGGGGCTGAGTTTCAGGAAGGGTGAGGTCAGCGTCAGGTCGTCGTTGATGCAGGCGGCCAGTTGGTCGGGAGTCACGGAGGAGGTGGTGGTGGGGACCGCGGAGGTGTTAGCGTGCTCGTAGTAGACGATTGCGACGGCTTTAGGGGCCGGGTTCACGGTGGGACTGCAGATGATGTCGGCGCGCATCCAGACGGCGTCGGTGGCTTTGCCGGTAGCTTCGACGATGATGTCGGTGCGTTGACCTACGCCGAGGGTCACGACATTGGTGGTGTAGGGCTCGATTTGGACAAAGTCGTTGGCGATGACGGTCAGGTTGTGGTTGTCGATCGAGAACTTGTAGGTGCCGTCTGCGGAGGAATTGATGATCCGGAGGCGGTGCTTCTTGCCGGTGCGGAACTTGAACTTGGATACGCCGGCGTTGGGTGTACATTCCTTACCCTGGCTGCTGCTGCAGGGGTAGTTCATCTTGCCGTTGATGAGGACATTGTCCGAGGTAGGAGGTGGTAGTCCGGCAGAGGCAGGCGACATGACTTGCTTCACGAGGTCACGATAATCGGCGTGGTACCAGTCTTGAAGCATGACTGGGCCGAGATCATGGTCATACTGGGCATTGAGTGGACCATGGACGATCATGGGACCAAGAGCACCGCCAGCGTACTGGGCGGAATAGTGTGAGTGGTACCATGAAGAGCCGTAGAGATCGGCGCGGAAACGATACGTGAATGAGCTGCCCGGAGCAATGGGGCATTGCATAACGGAAGGAACACCGTCGTAGTAGGGAGTGTCCTTCTGCAAGAAACCGTGCCAGTGGAGGGAAGTACCCTCGGAAAGCTTGTTGATGACCTTGACCTCGATCCAGTCACCCCAGTTGGCTTCGATCATAGGGCCCGGGAACTGACCATTGATGACAATACCAGGCTTTGGTACTCCATCGGGGGCAATATTCTTCTCATCTACGGTGAAAGTGTAGTGACGAGTTTTGCCAGTGTTAGGGACATCTCCCAAGTTGTAATAGTTGGTAATGCGAGCATTGCGATCTCCCCAAGGAGTTCCGGCTTGAATGGGTTCGCCAGATCCGTTAATGAATTCATTGTATGTAGGAGCCTGGAGAGTGCCCCAGACGGAGTCACCGTTGGTAGCCTGTTGTGAAAGTGCAGCATCGGATGAGTTGGCACCCTTCGGTAACAAGGCAGGGCTGACATAGAGCGCGCGTGCTGCTGCAACTACCGAATCTGTTGGAGAAGGTGGAACAGTGGCCAGGTCGCTCGGAGCAGGAGGAGCAGTGTTGTAGATCTGAGTCGTGGTGGTTGGGTCCGAAGACTTGGACTCGATGCCAGCTTCCGAATAGGCGGACTTGGCCTCAGCAGCGTTTGTGAAGTCAGCGGCGAAAACATCAGATGTGACAGAGCTGTCGGCACGTCGACCGAGGCCAGCAGCCTTGTCCGCAGGTATTGCAATAACAGAAGTTACCGCAAGGAGGATTGTCAAGGCCCCTGAGAGCCATGACTGCCTAGAAAACATGATTGAGACAAGCTCTACAAAGCCGAAAACTAAGAGTCGTCAAGAAACAATTACGAGGATTGGTGATCGAGACAGACATGAGACATGCGAGGAAACATGCTCAAATATACTTGTTCCCCTACACCGCCATGCCTCGAAATAGCATCAGGTGGTTGAGATGACCATAAGCAGAGCAACGTCAATACAGTGGCTCAATGGTTAGCAATAGTAAAAGTCTTGCTGATCAGAAGGCACATGGTCATGACTATCGAATCCATCTCGTAAGAAGGGTTGGACGAATGAGAGGCTGTGAGCTATGGTCGAAAGGCAATTGCCGCATAGCAGATGACATGGAAGGATGGAAGAAATCAGTCAGAAGAGCATGAGCACTGCCAGCAGCTTTGGCCTTACCTGAGGTCCGTCTAGAAGATTTGGCGTCGATAGAGGCCCAGTCGTTGCCTAAGAATGGTAATCTGGTAGTCATCTTGATGCATTTCGGATCTAAACGCTTAGTCCGCCAACAAACAGAGCGAGTACGAGCTGCGGGACGAAGACGACGGGAGGATGGCACTGGAGAACCTTCCACTCTACCAGTACGTGCGAAGGGGTGCCTAATCGTTTGATCGTCTTTATTCTCGTCGGTGGCTTCTAGCATGCATATTCCTCGTCAATTCTCGCTTGACGCGAAAATCTGTCGAAAGCCGGCATGAGGGCCGAGAGAGCGCCTTTGAATTGCTAAAGCGTATCAAGTCCCCGTTGGCGTTGCACTACACTAAAGGGTCTGTGTGTAATCTTCAGAATAGAGGCGCTAGGGCTATGTGCACGTGTGTGGCGTAGAACCATTTCCTGAATAGACAGAGGCGGTTACCCGGCTGCTTAGGCACGCGCCTGCGCCTACAAGCATCCAAAGCGCTCCAGTAAGATGACGCTGATTGACTCAAGCTGCTGATGTTCTGCGCTGTCAATGTGGTGAGACGTCAAAAAAGCTGCGGAGTGGACCGGCAGCAAACCATGGTAGAAGCAAGGAAATCAGCCACAAACGCGACAAGCGTGTCATCATGTTGGGAAGCTGGACTACCAAATCAGACGCTTGGGCAGAAACGAAAAAATATAGAGTAACATCTGACCTGATCTGTTTGGGTCGAAGTCGATGATAGAGTCAGCACACGGGTAGAGGATTCGTCCAGCCGCATCCGGAAGAGGCGATCAAGGAACCACAGGATGAATACGAAATTGCAGAAAGCTTGATCGGAATTGATCGTTTCCTGCATTGGATGGCTTTCACCGTCAGTTTGGGTTGGTACACTGCAGTATATGCATGCACATTCGCTTCGTATGCCGCAAGAGGAGCACCCCAAGTGTCATCCTTGCTTGGGACCATCCGCCCCCGTCGGAATGAGAACAGAGGACGAGCACATGGCGGTGGAGATCTGGACTACCACGAAGGTAAGATTGAGCCCAATTGGTGTTTGACAGGGCGGTGGCACGGTGCTGCAACAATGGAACATGGTTAGGGACAGGCAAATTCGCCAAGTCATGCGTTCTATCGGTATTCCTTCCGCGATAACACGCGTACCGAAAATAGCATCACTCGCGGGTGGCTGGTGGCCCAGCAGCTGCACAAGCACGCGATGCTTCGACGCATGTGGCACGCCCGATGGGAAATCAGTGGTTCCACGGCAGAGGCAGTAGGTAGGCCAGGCAATCTATTTCTTCATTTAGACTACCCTATGCCGCTGCCTATGCAGGATTCCCGGCTCTTACGAGACCCAAATGCTACCTCGTGAATACTTTCACTACACCGTCTCCACCTGCGCTCACGACGTACCGTCCGTCTTGGCTCCACACTACGCTGCACACGCCTTCTCCGCGCATCGGTCGGTGACTCGTGATGTCCTGAGTGCAGATCCGCTTGTCCAATGACCAGAATCGGATACTGGCGTCGTGCCCGGCAGAGACAGCTTCGTGGCCATCAGGCGAGAGAGAAAGCGACGAGATGGCCGACGGGTGAGCGAGCATGGTGTAGGTACATTGTCCTGTATCATGTCAGCAATGTGGCAACGAAAAAGTGGAACCCTTCGAGGGATCGCTCGAGCAATGTACATACCACTATTGGCATCGAAGAAGCGAATGTATCTGTCCTCGTGCCCGGAAACAATGACACCCTCGACGCCTTGCGCACTGCCCGTTGGTCCAGCACCCACTGTCTCCTCTTGCTCTTCTGACCACGGGTTCGTGCCTTCACTGCTTATTGCAACGACTGTATTGATGCTTGTTGCCAGCGTGCCGTCGTACGTCTCGTTACTTGCCATACCGAGTACTTCTTCACCCGTGCGCGTGTCAAAAATTAGTATACAAGAATCCGTGTACGAAACCACAAATTTGTCCCCATTGGGGCTGAGAGGGCATATACAAGTCGGTGATGTGGGCGTTTCTGTGTTCCGCGATATATTGTGGACAAGTGTGAAATGGAAAGGCGTATTTGTGGCGGTGTTTGGCTGAGGCGAGCTGGGATGATTCGATCCAGAAGTTACTGAATGGCGTCGACTCCCTCCTACGCCTCGTCGGCTTGCTTGTTGTGGCGCTGCTAGGTGTGGAGGAGCGCTGACGGCCCACACTTTGATCGTCCCATCCGCAGATCCCGACACGAGGAGGATTCTATCAGCTCCTCCGTACTGATTGCTTTGTTGGCCGAACACATTTCCGCACGTGCCTGGTAAGACGCACACGCTCCAGACGGCATCGGTGTGACCGTCGAGTGTTGCCTTGGGATCGACTCGACCTCGTTCCCAAACACGAATGGTCGCATCTTGCCCACCTGAAAAGATCCAACCATCTCCAGAAGCTCGTCCACCCGTCGAAAAGGAGCTTGATGGGCATGAGGCGAGCGATGTGATGATACCGTCATGGCCACGATGAGTAAAGTAAGATGCAATGTCTAGATCGTTGAGCATGTGAGTGTTCTGTATGTTGCCGTAACTTGCAGGTATTATCCATCTCTTTATCATTCCATCGTCGCCAGCGGTGCAAATTTCTGGTTCGGACGGACTGCCACCTCCAGTAAAGATGACAGAGCGGACAACGTCAAGGTGGCCTCGCAAAGCGAATTTGACCTTGAATATAGACGGATCTTGCTTGTTGGCCATGTCAACACCAGAGTCGTGAGTTTCTTGCGATCCGGTGCTTCTCCGTCTGCCAGAATTTGACGCTCCTGACGATCGTCTTCGATGCGATCCAGGGCCAGCTCTAGGAGGAGACTTTGCAGCAGAAAGTGCTTCGGCACTTGGGAACGCGTCTGTATCTGGTCGCCTTGGAAGAGCAAGTTCCGAGTTCGGCTGTTCTGGAAGGACTTGCTGATCACCAAAGTTCCAGCCGTCATTATCGGCACTCTGGCGCGCAAGCGCCTGTGGATCCTCTGTTCCTACCGGCCTTCCCATGGCATCGTACAGCTGTGTTACCTTTTCTAACGAGTCCTCGCCAGGAAGGGACTGGGTGTTTGCGGATCGCGGAAGTGCTTCTGGCTGCGTGATATTCATGCGTGGCAGCTGTTGATTGTACTGTTGTTCCGTTGTGCCGTAAGATTGATCGTTCATGGAGACTGAATTTGTCATCTGGTCGTTGCTTCTGGGTACAGGAAGAGATTGATGGTTTGGTAGATCATGTTGCGCTTCCATGTTGCCCTGAGCGAATTGATTGTGCTGTCGTTGTCGACCGTACTGGTCTTGAAGCGGCGGTGGTGGTTCGGGCATGCCAGGTATCTGGCCATTTGGAAGACTTGCTTGTGGGGGCGGATGTGGTGGTGGAGAGAGCAGGTATTGAATCTCCTGCATGCATTTCTCGAGATACTTTCTCGATTTGTCACGGTTCTGATCTCGCTCCTCAGCAGGGAGATCTGGTTGCACAAGGTTCTCGAGAGCCAGGGCAGGGTCAATGTTAGAACCTCGATATATGTAAGCATTTGGCGAGTCGAGCAAGCTCTGGTTTTACTTACCACTACTCTCCTTCGTTCCAGCGGGAGATTTGCTCGCAAGAGACGCCTCGGGGTTGGTCGCTTTCAAGTTTCCTTGTGTTGCACCAGACAAGGCCGTGGCTCCTGCGGATTTGTCCTTGTTTCGTGCCCGTTCATTCTTCAATGCGAGCTCTAGCATTTTGATCTGCCGTTCTAGTTGGTCGTTCAGTCTCCGGGAATGTCGTAATTCGCCCTCTTGCTTCGCAATTTTGGCCTTCATCTCGGCCCGTTCAATGTCCCAGGCGTTCCTTGCGCGCTCATGACTGTGCCATTCGATCTGAAGGAAGCGCATAACCCCTGTATTGGATATTAGATATCTCAGACACAACATGAAATGAATATAGAGCCTATGCTGACCTTGAAGGGTGTATTCGGTACCCTGTGGCGCATGTTCGGGTCCTCCTAGCGGTCCTCCCCCCATGCCGCCCGCCTGCTGGTATGCCATCGCGGCGCCAACTACGGGCCTTTGTTCACCGGCGTTCTGAACTCTTATCGCATATCTAGTAATCTAAGGCCGTAGGTGAAGTGCAAGGGTGGATGGCAGAGCTCGCGTGTCAAAGTGGTGTTTTCGACTGCGCGGGCGGTCTCGACCTGGCAGCGAGCGTCGCAAGAAGCGCAGGAAATATCAGTTGCTCGCAGTAATCGGCTCCCAGAGGATGTTGTACAAATTGATCCGGTATCTACGAGTCGTGAAGGTTGAGAGGACGTCCTGTCATGTCGGCGGCCAGCTGGCTACGTTGGAACAGTTTCTGTGGCCGACAGGCCCTGAACAGCTCTCTCCATTGGTGCAGCCCGAGGTCAAAGGGGTCAAAGCTCAAAACTTGGCACACATCTGATGAGCTTGGGCCATGTTCAATCCTTACTCCCTTGGAGACGAATGGTCTGCATATGTGATTTCTCGAAGACTATCAGCAACTCGACTTGGGGCTGATGCAAATAACTTTGATCAATTTGATCATGCAGGAAAAATTCACGATACCGCTTTCGTGCGCACATGGCAAGATCAAGTAGACAGAAGAAGAGTCTTGCCTCTGGACGTCCAGGCATATCAAAGCCCACAGCTGCAAAGCTGTCGGCAAAAGCTGGTCGGACTATCATTCGATCACATCACCAATTGAACAAGGCACTCGAGCTGGCCAACAATGCTGGAGATGGCAATCAGGCCGATGAGCTACGTCGACAAATCGAAGCTCGAGGCGGACTTGCAAGCTACCAGCATGCCAGTCTTCTGGGACAGTCTGACGAACGTGGGGGTGACAGCTCCAAGGTCTTGGTTGAATGGATCAAGCCACGAGTTAACGGCATTGAGAAAACTCTCAAGGTCCTGGAGGTTGGAGCACTCTCTACGACAAACGCCTGTTCGAAATGGAAGAAGATGGCTGTGACTCGGATCGACCTCAACTCACAGACTGCAGGCATCATACAGCAGGACTTTATGGAACGGCCACTACCGACGACAAAGGATGAGCGATTCGATGTAATTTCACTCTCACTTGTGCTCAACTATGTCCCAGGTAAAGAGGGCCGAGGTCGGATGCTGATGCGGACCTGTTCATTTCTGGATTCTCATGGCGACGTGGAGGGGCAAGGGTTCCGGCCATGCCTGTTCCTTGTACTACCAGCGCCCTGTGTCAACAATTCTCGGTACATGAACGAACGACATCTGAACACTATTATGAATCAACTGGGCTACCATATCCTTGAGCAAAAGACGACATCAAAACTGCACTATTCCCTGTGGGCGTTCAAAGCGGAGAGCGTTGGGGCTCACAAATTCATCAAGCGGACAGAAATCAATCCGGGCAAGACTCGTAACAACTTCTCTATTGTGCTATGAAGCATTCCTCGATGATCGCGACGCATACGAACAAGATCCAGTCGGATCAACCGCCGAAGGGTCCACAAGCCCTGCTCATGATAGACCAAGCATCATGTCGTCAGACGGCGGCAGTACAATCCGAGCGAAAGGGATGAATTTGACAGGAGGCCAGGTCATTTCACGAGCGCTTTCTGGGTTGTTTCACCTTGATTCGGGATGTCCGCTGCCAAGACTGAGTTGTGCAGCCTCCAGTAGTATTCTGGACTTGTGAAGGTTTCTTTTGACCCGCCGGAGTGACACTCCGCTGATTGCTCATGTTGGATCTACAGTAACTCCATATCAGAAGCATTGTTGAAAGCATCAAGCAACCAACATGTTCATCTTCATGATGCGAGCGTATCTTGGTCCGGAAGTGCGAGGGACAAAAGGACCACACTTTACCGAAGATGGGGTAACTGAAGCATGGCGTGAATTTTGATAGAGTGACCGCGTATCAAAACCCTCAGGTTGGATTATTGGATCAAAACAAGTTTGGCACTGTCATCGAAATGAATCGCGCCTAGTTGTTCCAAGGTGCTGATTGAGCCATGGAGTGCGTCAGAGGATGATTGAGGACGGCACAGAATCCTGATATGGTGCAAATCACTCGACGTCCATCACCAGGCCACTCGCAGCAAATTATCATCGGCAAAGAAGGCAGCGGAAGCCGTCCATGATGGCAGAATCGCGAAAGGACTAGCGCTAGAAGCAGAAGCTGCCGGGCCGGGCATTTAATAATATTCGAGCCTCGTGGCAGGTCGTGCTAGAAAAGTGGATAAGCAGTGGGTTTTGGGACAAGTGCCCGAGCGTTTGGAAGACGAAGATCTGCTTCGACAGGACGAGCATGATTCGACGACGGGCGAACGCACACCACACGGGCGGTAGAGATGAAATTCAAAAGTCAAGCGAGATAGCGCCTGCATGCTGCTGCTGCACGAGGTGCGGCTGCGGGCATGAGCAGCAGACCAGACAGCTGCGACGCTGCTCGCACCCGGCAGCGGCTGTAAACACTGTACGCGTCAAGATGCTTGTCAAGCCGAGTGGTGGAGAAGGGCAGAGTGGCATCAAATATCGTTAAAATGAGAGGTGGTTTGATGAGTTTGATGAAATGATGGTCGAATCCCTCGTAGCGTGGCAGCCCGCGCCCGTGCGTCTGCGCTCTTGTCCAGTGCACCTCCTCCTGACCATCACTTGCTGCATCAAGATGCTTGTCTTGAGTCTTTTTCCGTCACTCTGCGCATGAGCTGCACCTGCTACACGTCTGCATCTCGCCGCACGCATCTTTTTTTTTCTTCTGCATACAAGACACTACCGCCGCCCTCTCCTTTGTCTTTTGTCTCTCCCTAGCCGTGTGTTTCGGAGGATACAAAGACCTGTCCAACGTCGCATACATCTTGTACAGTCAGTGCGGTGCTCCAGTCGACTGCCGAACCGGATCTCGTCGCTTGGTGGCTTCCCCTTCCGCAAAAGTCGGCCACTCTCTGCACGCACCTATCCTTTTTCAACAGTACCGTACGCACGCCCGCAACGGTCTCGTCTCTTCTCTCCTCTCACCGCCAACAATCAGCCGATTGCTGTGAGTAATCCCATCTGTCCATCTGTCCATCTGCTGGTCCAGCTACAAGAACGTCGCGCTGATGGCTGATTTGAACTAGTAGTCTACGACATCACAACCTCTCCGCTGGCCGCGACTACCACTCACGCGCTGGCTTCCATTCCTTTGTCTTTCGTCCCCCTTACGAGAAACACGCCTCGACGACATCCTGACGCTTGACAAAGAAAAGTTCTGAAAGAGATAGACCACTCACGACCCACGACATTTGCGCATTTCTACCTGCTACGACCTGTCTCCGATCGTCTACGGCCGTTTGCAGATTGTTCCTCCACGGCAATACATTTGGCTCAAAAGTTGCATCAATAACGCTCTCCACCGGCCACTGTTGGGTTCACGAGACACTGCTGCCCAGATTCTACCACTCGACCCGCCTGTAACGTTCTGTCCACCTAGCTTCATCCCCACGACAACTTGATTATATTCTCTCCCTCATCACTTGCAGTCATGAATTATCACCGCCAGGACATGTTTTATGACAATCCTTCCTTCTCCCCTAACCCAAATCGCCTGCAAGGTCAAGGTAGCCTCCATCAATCTCCTCGTCCTGTCGATTCAGCTGCCAACTCCATCTCAGGCTTCTATCAATCCGACGACCAGCCTTCACGATTCGAGAACCCACGTTTTAATGAGAGAATGACCGCGGCCACGCTTCACGGTAACTTTGGTCCTTATGATATGGGAGCTCAAACATGGAATGGTGGTGCTTTTGGCGGCAATGGCCTCGGTTCAATGGGTGGAACCCGTAGCATGAAGCCACCCTCGCGTGGCAGGAGCGCTCTCCCGACTGTATGTCACATGGCGCGTTATCATTCTCTTGCATAGACTAATCGTACCCAGAACTGGATGGATCAAGCGCCTCCGATGCCCGCCGTGTCTCCCTTCCTTGGACTTGGCGGCGGCCATGGTGGTATGGGAATGTCTCCCCATCGAGGCGACATGTCCGACATGGATGAAGAGCTGATTCCCACTGCCATTGTCATCAAGAACATCCCATTCGCCGTCAAGAAAGAGCAGTTGGTTGCTATCATGACCGATCTTGGCCTTCCTCTGCCCTACGCTTTCAACTACCACTTTGACAACGGCATCTTCAGAGGTCTAGCCTTTGCTAATTTCACGTCCGCTGATGAGACTGCAAGCGTCATCGATGCCTTGAACCACTTCGAGCTGCAGGGTAGGAAATTGCGCGTCGAGTACAAGAAGATGCTCCCGGCGCAGGAGAGGGAGCGCATTGAGAGGGAGAAGCGTGAGCGTAGAGGTCAATTGGAAGAGCAACACAGGCCCATGCCTGGACCTACTCTTCAGACTCAGCCTTCGATCTCATCTCTGTCGAACATCCCGGCTACCTCTCCTTCACCGGTATCTGCTCGTGGCGGTATTGCATCTGGTAAGTTGGGAATATGGACTTCGATCTCTCATGCTGACTTTGAAGAAGCAATTGACATGAACGATCCCGAGACTCTCGAGTTCTATACCAAACTCGCTGTTTTCAAGGAGCGCCCCGATGAGGTCTACATGCTTCCACCCAACCTTACACCTCAGCAGCGTCGCACTGTCCACACTTTGGCCCACCACATGGGTCTTGCTCACATGTCCAAGGGAGTTGGAGAACAACGTGCCGTCCACGTTTACAAGCAAGCACCGGTTGAGCGTCTTAGCCCACCAGTGCCGCAACTGCAGACGCTTGGAAATGACCAGAGGCGCACGCTCAGCCGTGCCGCCACGACCGACTTCAACGATGCGCGCAACCAGGACAGTGGTCTGTACGGACTTCGCCAGCAAGTCTCCTCGGGCTTCTTGCCACCATCGTTCCAGAACCCCAACAGCAACTTGTCTGCCAGCCAGAACCTGCGCGCAGCCAAGTCTTTTGCTGACTTGCGCTCCTACACGCCATCGCCTGTGCCCTCGACGGCTAGTTTCCCAACTAGCTTGACGAACAACGTCCAGCGCATCCAGGAACAAGGTCGCGAGGCGCAGTCTGCAACCACCCCCACTATGCCTAACTCAGCTGGTGGATTCGGTGGTAGGGATGAAGGCCTGTTGGTCAATGGTCTCGGTAACCTCAACCTTGGCAATGGCTTCGGAAACAGCCCGCGCACCCTCCGCGGCATGGCTTCTTGGGACCGCGGTAACGAGGCTCTCGGCGCCATTGGCGGCCACCGCTCCTTCACCACCGGAGGCCCTGACAGCCAGTCTGGTGACCGTAATCAGAACATGCCCAGCCGGCAGCCTCGCGGCCCTGCATCTGGCACTGGCTTCTCTCGCGGACGTCAGAACGGTCACATGTCCCGTGGCAGTGATGAGCTGTCTCAGCAATCTGTCACTGTCGAGTCGGCAACGGAGTAGGTCCCTCTGCTTTCTCGCATACCCGCCTGGCGTTTAATGCCCTCATCCTGGAAATAGCAGGAGCCACTCATCTGCACTCAACCCGTCACCCTCACGATGTCGACGAAGAATGACAATAACACCACGAAGCTACGAAAGTAGATCTCAAGACCAGCATTTTGCGGGGTTCGATGTCCCCACCATCATCAGCACTACCTGTACTATTTCACGCCGCGACATCATTTGACATTATGGAAATGCTTTATAACACACACTCTCCGTAACTAAACTGCCGACTGGACACGCAAGGAACGAAAAGACGTTTGGTGTAATGACCCTCGCCCCGCTGGTCATGTCTTTCTGGCCTCGGGCGAAAGCCAACAAAAAAAGGAACGAGAATATTGGAATGATATCAAGAAGAACGGACGGACAACCATTGGTTTTCAAGCACACTCTACAGACGAGATATCCAAACCTGCACTAATCATATTGCCTTTGCGTGTGCAACACCATGTTTTCTGGTCTTTGCCTGTTTGCGGAATTTATTCTTAATCCCGGGTTTCTGGCAGTCCAAACTTGGATGCGCCAGAACTATATGGATAGATTACAGAAGCCTGCTTCACGCAGACATAATCAAGAGAATGATATTGTTACTGAATTCGATTGCCTACTGAAACTCGATTGGTTACTAGAACTCGATTGTCTACATGCCTGTTGCTCTGTGACGACTTGACCATAAAGCGAATCCATGAAAAAGTGTCAACCTCGGAGCTGTCAAAACGTGAAAGCTCCTTGACGTAGATCGCCAAGCCAGACTGTCCGACTTCACTTTTTTCCGGTCGCCCAAGACAAGCAGTCGCTATTCATCAATTCAAATCTAGACCACAACCCAGATTCCTACAATACATACCAAACCCCAAGACAAAATGGACTCCTTCACTTCCGGCTCCGCCCTCGACAACCTCGACCCCTCGAAGCTCTCCGCCGCCGAAAAGCAGGACCTCCAGCAGTTCGCCGTGTCCGAGTCGCAGAAGGCGAGGTTGCAGTCATGTACGTTTCTGAATTCCACTTTACACCCAGATCTTCTCTGAGAAATGCACTTATGTCACAGATTGTCAAAAGACTATACTGACATGTGGCAGCGATACACAACCTCACAGACACGTGCTTCAAGAAATGCATCACTAGCAAGATCACCCAGGGCCAGCTGGACAAGTACGAGCAGCCTTGCATGCAGAATTGCGTGGACAGGTTCATGGATGCGAATATGACGGTCTTGAAGCACTTGGAGACGATGAGGGCGAGGTCGTAGAAGGGTGGGAGATTGGAGAAGGAGCATGTGGTGGCTGGGGAGATGTATAAAAGCATGGACGCTATACACAATGGCAAGGTCGGGGGCCTGTGGTGCTTGTACGATACGCAGCGGCAGGAGGATAGAGAGAAGGTGGCGATGCGAGGCGTGTACAGAAGCAAGGTATACGGCCGAGGCAAACGATCATGTGCCTTGCAGATTCGAGGAGGACCCTACGATCGCTTCGCTGCGCGTTGTCGTCGCACGGAGAGCTTGACAGATTGCTATGGCATCTCCGACTACATAGAAGGATGCTAGCCACGCCTTGAGATCTGTACAAATATATTGAGACGACGCGAAATCAGTGGCTAGCGTTAAATCGAGTCAGTCCAGGTCTTTTCATACAATCTATATAAGTAATTGACCAGGTACCAACAGTCTCAACTCTCTGACTGCGTTCTGAAGCCATGCATCGTGTATCGGACATGAATTCGTGACCAAGTTCTATTTGCTCAAGCATCTATATACTGATCCGCATCTACCACCCCAGGGCCGCCCCAATAGCCTTCGCCAGCACCTGACCTTCAGCCGCGTGCGTCGCCGCATTCGGATGGTAATCACATCCCACAGCCGCGCCCTGCGCAGGCCAATCCACAAAGTACGCTTTCGTCCCATTCAACCTCGAGATAGCATCCTTGAGCGCATTCACCTGCGTGGTATGCTGCGCGTCCTCAGCAGTAGGGTACCCATCATTGAGCATCGGCGAGCTGAGCAAGAAGAACGCCGCCCGCTTGTACTTTGTTTGGACCTTGCCTACAAAGTCCACAAACGCTTGCGTGTAAGCCGCGATGTCCAGCTTCTCGCGCACATTGAGATAGCCAAAGTCGTTGGTGCCGAGGTTGATGACCACGGCCGAGGGGTTCCAGGATGACGGGAAGGGGTAGCTCCCGTCGGCATCGTTGGCGCCATAGCGCGTCCACAGCTCTGGCATCAGGGGCGACGTGTCGTTTTGGCCCGAGGCGTAGTTGCGCACGATGCCCTTGCCGCTCCATGCGATGACGTGGTAGTCTGCGTTGAGGGTGGTGGCGGCGAGCGCGGCGTAGGTCCGTGGGTTGTCGGTCACCGCGGCGTTGTTGATGCAGGGGAGCGTGCCGTCGAGCCCGTAGCCTACTGTGATGGAGTCGCCAACGTACTCGATTTGGCGCTTGGGAGCTGGGGCAGGAGAGAGGGCGCCGTCGGCTGTGATGTCGCCTATGCTGACGGTGCCGAGGGCGGTCTCGGAGCGGCGGCGGAGCGTAACGAGGTGCTCGCCTCGCGGGAGCTGGGAGGTGGAAATGGAGGTGGTGTTGACGCTGGGAATGATGGTCGCTGGGCTGTTGTCTACGAGCAACTCGAAGCTGTTGTCGCCATTGATGGCGGTCAAGCCAATCGTCGCCTTCGTGCCTGCGAACTTGAAGGACACGCCGGTTCCAGGCCAGGTTAGCTCTTTGGTCGCTGGGTTTACTCGTCCGAGCCAGCGGACTTTGCTCCGTGAGCGATCATCGGACTCGACAGGCGCAGCGATGGCGCTCGCAAAGAGGAGCGACGTGAGCAGGGACTTGTAAAGCATCTTGAAACAGTAGGGCGCACCTAGAAGCGTTTGTTCTCACAGCATCGCACGTCCTGTACCCTACCTTTATACTCGTACACTTCCAGCGGATGGGGGGTGCCGGCGGTCACGGAGCACAGTGGTTCCCATTGCCCCCGCATCGCTGTTTCTAGCCGGATGGACGAATGGAAATATTTTATAGAGTGTCAGGTTGCGGATGAAGGAGATGAAGGGTCCTTTATGCTTTCCGCGATCTTCATTTCTCCGTGACCAAACAGGAAGCCAGGTAGGGTACGGGAACCTTTGTAGTTTCAGCGGATGTCGGCACGTGACGGACTTGTCTCGAAGACACTTTCTCAATGCTGCTTCCGACTATTACGCCTTTGGTTAATATTCAGAGAAGCCCAACAAGCAAAAGCTAAACTTTGGGTGGAATGGGATTGAGAAGATAAGCATTCCTGAGGCCTCTAGGACAGTAAGTTACGAGTACAACTCAACGTCACGCATCGTCAACATGCAAATTATGTGATACCTAGCAATGCACTATGATAAGTTTCTCTGTGGTCATGGCAAGCATGAATTCAGACCTCTTACGACACTATTCGCGATGGCTTCAGGACTCGACAATGTAAACGAATAATACTACTTCACGAAACGAACACTCGCACATCTGAGTTGAATATGGCTGCGACAAAAGACGCTTGCATTAATGGTCTGTCTGCGGCCTGCTGCGCAGAGACGTCTTGGTATACATCTATCCTGGACTTGAGGCGTTCACCTCGAGTTTGATATCGCTATTGGCGATGTTGCCTTCTTTGCTGTTACTAACGCCAGATGGTTATCTTCTTCACGAAATTATTGAGTGCTTGACCTTGCTGGAGACTCTCATCAATAGCTCTCCACCTTGCCATACAGCCTTCTTCTCTTGATGATCTATTTGAGCAGGATGAAAAGCAGTAGAGCGTACTAGATCAAGCCCAGTTGAAGAGACTTGAAAACCATGAGTTAAGTCGTTCTGGATCGAGCAAACGGCAACTGCCATGGTCGACGCTGAAAGCTGCAAAGACAAAGGTGATTCAATTCTTGAAGAGCTTTGGACTTGACACAGTCGCGGGAGGAGGAAGGAAGCACCCTGAATAATAGAAGTCCAATACTCTGCCGCGGAGACGAGTGCTTTGGAATTCTGAACCGACCATATATGCTTCTTTGTAAAGCATTCGGTGGCAGCAGACGCCAATCTTGACGAAAAAGAGCCATAAGCATGCAACCGTGGGAACAACCGTCCAGCTCGACCAATGACAAGTGGATGTATCTAATAGAGAGAACAAGCCAGACGATTTGTCGCAGCACAAATCGATACTCGGTACATTGCCATACCATTAGTGGACTTCCTGCAGGGTCCACAAACCACCGTTAAGAATGCCGGAACCGAAGTTGCAGGAGAAGGGGTATCGATATCTAGATGTGTTCATCTGTGCAGTTTGATTTGTGTGAAGAGTCCGCGGCCATGACCGTTCTGTTGCAGACCAGCTCTGACCACGTCGATGGCGGTTCCGCCTTGCTTATTCGGGTGATCGAGTAATAGAATAGACTGTGCCTATGTGAGAACCTTTGTTCCAACCTGTTTCAAGCATTGCTACATCAATCACATCGTACAAGGTTTCTCTCCTAATGTGTTGCGACAAAGGCAAAGCCCGTAGATATGGTTGCAGTACATTAGCTTGAGTGCTCATCTCATCTGAATGCTCACGAAGATCTAGCCATTTGGCTATTAGCAGGAAAGCGTAGGGCGCTTTGCGGGCCTCTGCGCAGTGGCAAGGAAACGTTCAACGTCGACAAATTTCGCGGGACATACAATCTTAGCAGCCACGGCCGACTTCTGAAATGCCACAATGAAACGTCTGTCATCTAAGCAAATGAGATTGGCCGTCAGATAGGTGGATGGCGGAAATGTTATGGTCTAAACACTGAGGGCACGAAATGACGTCGTTGGGATTCACGTGACATTGCTTGGCATTTCTTCTGTTGCTCCGAGCCAGGTCCGTGTTGACTGCCAACCTCAAATCCAAAACATAACTTTGTAAGCGCAAGCAAGACTCTCGACAAGTCCTCACCCACGACTGCAATCCTGCTATCTCGACCTGGATACCACTATATGACCTAAGAAGAAGACGTCTGGGCATCTTCGATCGATCAATCGCACTCGTCGACCTTCGCGACAGTACTGTCTCGAATCAACAAACACCAGGACCCGCACCGAGGACTCGACCACCGAAGCGCTCTATACAGCCACTTGCACACTCGCGACAGTAATGCAGCTTTCTTGGTGACACTGAGCTCCTTCAAAGTAGGTGTTTCACGAGAAGATCTTGGTCGCGCCTCTGTATCGACCTCATCGCTAATCATGCCAGACTAATAACAAACATAAGAACGAAATAACCGCTCGCCAACCATGGCCTTTCACATGAACCGTAGCAGGTCCAATCACTCTATGCGTAGTATGCATAGACCTGATTCACGAGCGTCCACTACAAGTGCTGCCTCACCAGCGCCAGAGATGATCCCACAAGAGATGTACGCTCAACAGGCTTTCATGACCTCAGGACCTGAAGCTGCCCTGCTGCATTACGCTGGAACTCAGAATGGCATGCCCATGGACCCTATCATGCAACAACATCTTGCTGCTCAACAGTTGCAAGCTAGTATGGAACAACAATTCCAACCGAGACCATATACGCCGCAAGAAGGGCAATATATCATGCAGGACCCTGGTTTCGCACAGATGCAATTCGCTCATGCCATGGCTCCTGGCATTGAACCTGAAGATCGACGAAGGAAGAACTCTGCTGCAACCGCCACTAATGACAAGGAGTTGAGGGAACTCCTTTCAAGGAACGAGACCCGTGCTTTGAAAGAAGTCGCACAAGAAGTTATTCAGAAGGAGAGGACGCCACAAGCCGAAAAGACTAAGCAGCTCTTTGCAATGCTTTGGTATGTACCTCCCTATATTCGATGAGACGTCAAGGCTGACCATGACACAGGCTCCGCAAGGTTTGCAAACCAGCCAAAACATCTGTCCCAAGGAACCGCGTCTACTCGCACTATGCAACAAGATGCGGAACAGAGCGCGTTGTCCCCCTCAACCCTGCATCCTTTGGCAAGCTTGTTCGCGTCATCTTCCCTGGCATTCAGACCCGTCGCCTTGGTGTTCGTGGTGAATCCAAGTACCACTACGTCGATCTCGCCCTTTGCGACGAGGAGGAGTCAAGCCAACAGGTCGCAAGCCAAGGAATGGGGATTGACTCACAGCAAGACTTTCGGAGAAGCGCCTCTGCTGGTGCACCCTCAGACTTTGCTTCCGGTCCAAGATTCAATGCCGATACTGCTGCCTTTCCCTCTGCTGATGCCAGCCTCGACTTCGAGCCTACTCCGGTCCCAGACAACCGCGGGCCTCCTTCGCAAGGTCGACTTTTTGCATACCCTGACAGTCGTGGCATGCAGCGCGAGAATGAGGGGTCACTGATGTATGAGCAGACGCTTCGATTTCCTGCCCGGTCTATTGGCGACTTCGAAGGTGATGACTCTATCGCACTTCCAAACATCCACCCTTACTGTCCACCAAAGACCGACACGGACACCGCCGACGCCCTTGTCGCTCTTTACCGCACACACTGCACATCGCTGATCGACTGCATTCGATTTTGCAAAGAGAAGCAATTCTTCAGACTGTTCACATCCTTCCACGGTACTCTTACAGTTCCAGTGCAAAAGCTCTTCAGCCATCCAAACCTCGCTTCTTGGATTCAGGAATGTGATTATCTCATGTACCAGAAGATGGTCCGATTTGTCTCACGTCTTACGCTGCAAGCTGCACCACCTATTGTCATCACCATCTTGAACAACATCTCGACCAACCTTCACGCTCATATCTCGAAGACTTTCTCATCTCATCCAGAGCATGTGTTGCAGGCCAAGCTAAAGCCTGCCGCCACATTCGCTAGCCTCTTGCATCGATTGATACGCGTCAACGCTGCGGCCCACGCTGCGGCCAACCTCCTTACCATTGATCAGAACCGCGAGCAGATGTGGAGAGAATGGGTGACCATGGTCAACCCGAAGAGGGTAATGGAAGCCGAGCTACCAGACTGTGGATACGATGAGGTCTACAAGATCTTGACTTGCGACATTCGAAGCTTGCTTGAACCACTCCAAGCTCCGCCTTTCCCAGACAACCCGATGTTCTCGTTCGACAATCAGGCTTACAGTGTCAACCAGAACAGCTTCGGACCAATGAGTGGAGTAAGCGCGACCAATGAGCAGGGCGAGTCTGTCTCGACTGAGAACGTGCTCGACAGGTGGGCTTCGTTTTTGAGCACGTTGCCAACTCGCTTCCCTCAAGCAAATACCCGCACACTTTTGCACTGCATCTCATCGGTCGGTACTGCAGCTCTGCGGGATATTACCATCATGGGCGGTGCGTCCTACCAGACTTGGTGGGTGATGAAGATCTTTGTTGATGAAATGTCTCTCTGGTTAGCTGCCATGGGTGGCTTCCTCGAACGGACACCTCTCGACTCAAAGACACCCGCAATCCCCACCAAGACCCCTTCCGCTCTTAACAATGGCGAGATGCAGCGCAGCAATAGCTCGCGCAGCGCTTCTGCCAGCAGGTTGAGCAGCGTCGATGGCGATATGAGCCAGTTGCAGAACGCGAACATTGGACAGAGTGAGCAGCAAGGCGGCAACAATGCACCACAACGTGAGTATTTGCGGATGGATATTGATTACTCGTATACTTACCATCCATCAGTGTCTCGCACACATTCAATGCACTCTGTACACTCGAACCATGATTTTACACAATCTTTCGACCAGTCTCTCCACGGGAGCCAGATGAGCCAGTCTACCAACCGACAACCCCTTAGCAGGCAAAACTCATTCCACCAATCTCAGCAGCAGGCTCCGCAGACGCAGCCGAAGATCCAGCAGACTCCTCGTGTCCAGCAGCAGCAAGCAG
Organism: Elsinoe australis; assembly: GCA_007556505.1. NCBI lineage: Eukaryota > Fungi > Ascomycota > Dothideomycetes > Myriangiales > Elsinoaceae > Elsinoe > Elsinoe australis. The sequence goes on from SWCS01000012.1 coordinate 952,665, forward strand.
CACAGCAGCAGATTTTTCAGTCGCCTCCACCATTCAACTTTGACCTGTCCCCAATCAAAGGCGCTCAGCCCGACTTCGGCTCGTCGCAGAACGCGCAAAGTCAGCAAAAGGGGGACGTCGACGACTCTGGTATCTGCATGACATTTAATGACGACGAGGACATGTTTGCCAAGTTCGGCATTCCCAACAATCACAGCCACGACTTCATGGGGAACGAGTTAGGCGTCAATGCCATGTGACCTGCAGCGTCGCATGATATTCGATACTCATCTTTACCTCGGCATAATCCAATGCCATTACGAATGCACGAGACACGATGTCAACTGGCATGATCGACGACAAGACATGGGCGCCTGGGGGGCGAAGCACTCAGAAAGTGCTGCCTGATTCTTTTGTACATATTCTGTTTTTGATCGAGCTTGGGAGGTTCTATTGTTTGAGGCTCTTACAGGACAGGGTTTTGGTCTATGCGCGCGATCACACTAAGATACGTGCCAATGGGCGGCGAGCTTTGATATTCTGGATTGGAGGAGACGAGTTATGCCTGACGTTGCCACTCTGCGGCGCGTTCTTGCAATCGCGAGGTTGGCTGATAGAAATGAGGACAGGTTTGGGCTTCTAACGGGTCCATCGTCTTGCGCGTTCGCGTGTCGCGCTTGGTGTACCTTGCAAGCTTTTGGAATATGCAAGCATTGCAATGGCGCTGTATGTCAATCAGATCATTTTGAGGAAAGAATTGGATGCTTTCACGATGTGTGTCTTTTGCTTCGAATCATGAGATGAGTGGAAGGTGATCTGTACATGTGATCGCAGGCGAGGAAAAGGACTCGCGTAGATGCCCGAAAACGGCAAAGGCGGAAAGGTGAGGAAGGAGCAGCGCGGCAGCAGCTGGATGACGCACGAGCGAGCACGAGCACAAGCCCAACTCCCACCCAAACCGCTCCACACCTCCTGCAACTTTTGATTGTCCAACCTTGCTTCTGCATTTTGCACACTCAATTCCATCTATCTCGAGTCACAGACCTTCTAGTCTTGACCATACGAATCTGTTGCAGCTTCATTGACAACTCTCGAGTCCGGCACTTTGACATAAACACTTGAAACAGCTTATCTGTTCAGAGCTCTCCGAAACACCCAACAGCCACAAAGATGTCTTTCCAAGAGCGCGCAAACCACCAGATCTCCCAACTGGACAAGGAGGTGAGTCTATCATCAAGTCCGAGCATCAAACACGAGCCAGCGCTTCGTTCAAGATGGCCACGCGACCCGAGAAGAAAGTCCGAACAGGCGCTGACAGCTGTCCCTAGCTCTCCAAGTACCCAGTCCTCAACAACTTTGAGCAGCAAACATCCGTCCCCAAGGTTTACGTTATCCTTGGACTCGGCGCTCTCTACTTCTTCCTCATCTTCTTCAACATTGCCGGCGAGTTCCTGGTCAACACTGCCGGTTTCGTCCTTCCCGGATACTACTCGCTTGATGCTCTGTTCAGCTCGAGCAAGGCCGATGACACTCAGGTGAGTTTTGAATCCGTACTGTAACTACGATGATGAACACAGCGCTAATGATCTCCCAGTGGTTGACCGTAAGCAAAATCCAGACGAGCCCAAAGATCGACCAGAGCAATGCTAACACGCACAGTACTGGGTCACCTTTGCCTTCTTGACCGTGCTTGAGAGCGCTATCAACGCAGTCTACTGGTTCCGTACGTTACAAGAAGCGAAAATGAAAATAGCTCATACTGATACATTCCAGCCTTCTACTACACCTTCAAGTTCATCCTCGTTCTCTGGATGGCTCTTCCCCAAACTGGGTAAGCTTGAAATGCTACTGGGTCAATTGGACCTTTTACTGACGTGTATTAGTGGTGCCAAGCTTGTTTTCAACTCCTTGATTAGCCCCCTCTTCGCTCGCTTCTTCCAGCAAGGTGGGTCCACCTCCGCCAACCTCCAGAGCCAGGCTGACGCCGCAACAAAGAGCCAGTAAAAGCGCAGTAAGCGCATAAATCACGAAGACGAGACCCGGAATCTGGTGGCCGACTATGGATGTCAGTCTAAGTTCGGCGAGCTGGAGACAATGGTCACGTGATGATTGAGTTTGCAGAGGGATGCGATACGTAGACATGGATTGATGCGATTATGGTACAGACATGGTTACTGCGGATATCCTGGTTCGTTGTTTCTCTTTTAGGATGAGATGGTGGAAGAAGACGGTGGAGCAGGGGAGGTTGGGATTGGTATAGTTTGCCGTAGGTATATCTTGTTGTATCGATGGGACCTAAAGCACGATTCTTGCATTCCCATAATCTTGTCCATCTTTATATGCTGGCTCAGGGTGTAGGTCCACCCGCCATCGTGTGGTCCTGCGCCGGATGCAACTTTGCACTCCATTGACCGTTGTCAACTGCAGAATTTCGAGGTACACTTGAGAGAGATGGCGTCGTCAAGGCTTCTGGTAGTTGTTGGGCTATGATCTTCACACAGGTAGAATCGTTTCTACTTCACTTCCATGCTTACCGTCCTCTCATTCTGAGCTGCATGCCACTTAACCCTCTCTTCATAAGCGTCTTTCCATTCAGAAGGGATTCAGTATTCGAGTCGATGATTGTGGTGTACCCTAATTGACACCAAGCATACTCCGCAGTACATAAGCCTTGCATTATGCCTGAACCCAGGATCACCGTCTATATCAAAGAGGAGAATGGCAATGGATCTACATCTGCCAACCGACCCGTCTTCACCAAATGCCTCATCTCACCAGAAGCAGCTCAGCAGCTTATCCTCGACTACAGACCTACCACACAAGACGAGACTTGTCACAGACTGCTCTTAGCCCTGCCAACTGAAGTGCGAAACATGATCTACAAGTTGCTCATTCCGCAAGGAGAAGTCTATAGCTTTACGCACTTGATCATTCCCAGCATCTGTCAGGTCGACAGGATTCTTCGGAAAGAGACTTTGAACCTGTTCATGGCCGCCAACGAGTTCGTGTACGAGTGCTACACGACAAGGAACTGGCCTGGGGACATCAGTCAAAGGCTCCCTCTATTTGCTGGTATGAGGGATCGGAACACACCACAGGCAGATTGTCTTTCTTTCCTCAAGATCCCCAAACACATTCTTGGTCTGAGGCAGAGCATACTGGTAGTCTTTGCTTTCGGCTGGAGCGGAACTTTCTTCATGCTAAGGGTCAGCGTGACCCAAACCCACCCCTCACAATCCAAGACAAAGATCCAGGTCACATGCTGTGGAACGCAACCTCGAGGCCAGCGTCTGCGCCGAAGGGATTTTGCTACACCGCGGTCCAGATTTCAGCTACCAAGAGGGCCTGCGTTGTCCTATTCGCTCCTCAACCAGATTGGTAGCAAGAAGTTCATCGCTTCGTTGGAAATGGCCCTCGAGCAGGACCGCTCGGAGAGGTTTGGACCTGGCATACCGCATCCTATGGCACTACAGATTCGCGATTTGTACATTGTCTGTCGTCTGATCTACGAATTCGCTGGAGAGATGTGGTGCGACGGCCATGTCAAAGCCATGCTTGATCTGATGGATCAACAGGCCGAAGTAGGACCAAAACATGAAGGCTTCAGTGCGGAGAGGGTCGTGGTTATGACAGTCAGCGAGCGGCAGAGAGAGATCGAGATCATCGGGTGGACCAGTTCTGCAGGCTGAAAGACAAAGCAAGTGACAAAGGGTACGGATCAGCACAAATGAAACACAAGTCATACCGTGAACAGTGTAGGATATCAGACATCTACCTCGATATGGCTAATTTGGAAATCACGTCTTCAATCAAAGCCAATAATTGGATCGCATGATACAAGTATTAAGCATGTCAAGGAAGATTCCGAGAAAGTGAGGTACATCGTCGTCGACCTGATGTGGTTAGTGCAGACCCAAGACCATGATGCACGCCCGCATGAACCGCTGGTCCTAGCTCGAGATCTTCCTTAGACCCTTGCACTTTTCCTCTCCCATCCTCCTCCCCCCCTCCCATCCAGAAGCTCTTGATCCCATCCCCCTTCCCTCCCTTCTAGAATCTCACAAACCTGGTCTCTCTTCCTCCGCCTCCTCCGCCTCCTCGGCCCAATTATACCCCTCCTCTACCACCATCCTGACCCCCCCTCCACCACGGGGATGCCCCCCTCCCTCCTCCTCATCTCCCTCGGCAATCCGGGCCCCCGCTACGCCCTCACCCGCCACAGCGCAGCGCACATCCTGCTGGCCTCACTCGCGACCTCCGTTTCCGCCCCAACCTTCCTCCCCAGCCCCCTCAGCCCCTCCCCTCGGGATCCCGGTTTCTCCACCACGATCCCCGCGCCTCTCCCTCCGCCCAAGAAACCGCGTCGTGCGCCCAATTCCCCACCTTCTTTCGCAGAGGAATACGGCATCTCCACTGCCTCTGGTGCGGATCCTGTAGTGCAGGAGGGGCTGCAGCCGCAATGGACCCTCCACCAGTGCGCGTCGTACATGAATGTCTCAGGGCCGGAGGTGGCGCATGCGTGGCGCTGTTTCTTGGCCGAGGGGCCGGGAGAGGCGAAGGATAAGAGGCTCGTGGTGCTGCATGATTCGCTTGAGGATGAGGTGGGGAGGGTGCGGGTGCAGAGGGATGGAGGCGGGGTGAGCGCGAGGGGCCATAATGGGATCAAGAGTATCTTGGACACTTTCAAAAGGAGGGAGGCGAGGGAGGGGAAGGGGAAGGTTGGGATGGGAGCGGCGGGAGTAAGTGTGGGGGAGGGAACGAAGGGTTGGATCAGGGTCAATATTGGGGTGGGCAGGCCGAGGAGTAGAGATCCGGATGATGTGGCGAGGTACGTGCTTCAGGAATTTGGGCAGGGGGAGTTGGAGGTGTTGAGGGGTCGGACGACGAGGGAGGTGTTGAGGGTTTTGAAGGAGATTAAGTGATGGGGGCGTAATAAGATCGAGATGGAAGGTCTGAGGAGAGAAGAGCGTATGTGTTTTGAGATACCCCATACAGCGTTAGATGTATTAGAAGAGTACATGTTGGCTAGCAGTGGTCTGGTCACGACATATCGAGCAGCTTGGTGATGGGCCTGACAGCAATCACGGTATTCTGGACCAGCTCGATAAGGAGCATCAAGAATGGAATATCAGTACAAGATGTCACATGATCAATTAGAGCTCTCACCTCATGAGCTATCTGATTTCTAATGTACAGTTGGCCCTTAGGCCTCATCCCCTTGTCGTCCATACCAGCAAAATCAACGTCGTTCGTGAATCAAAAACTCTGTGGGTATCATGCTTCGTCAAAAATGCCTCAAAAAGGGTTCAGTCATAATTATGTCGTAAGATCGTATGCGAAAGCACTAAGGATGAGCGCCATTTTGCTCGGTGCTGGAGCTTTCTGCAGCAGGTGTCGTAGGCTGCAATGGGGCTCTACCAGATGAAGAAGGGTAGCTGAAAGCAGCGGGCTGCTTGACTGTTTGGGCGCCGGGCCCTGCTTGTGATTTGGCCCCAACCGGTGGTAGCCAGGGATCGAGGTTCGGTATATCGTGTGACGCGTTGTTGAAGCGCGATGCCCATAGACTTATGTTTTGGGCAGGCGGACCGGTGTTCCTTGGTCCAAGCGGTGTCGCATTCGGGCTACTGACGCGATGGGGTGCAGGCAGAGGTGCACCGCTACTCTTGATAGGCGATTGGCTGTAAGAAGGCCGTTCGCGACCAAAGTCTCGCGGAACAGGGGTTGGGCGAGTGATCATGTCCAGTGTCAATTCTTTGCGGGGACTTTGCTTGGAATTCGTGATCGGCGTGTCGATGGCGTGCGGCGGTCTGTGAGGCGCTGTTGAAGGCGGAGGTCCAGAAGTACTAGCTCGTGGGGCAAAGTGTGGCGACGGTCCGGTAGGCATTCTAGGCCGCGGTGTACCGTTAGCTTGTGTGGGAGCCGGTTGTTTTGATGCGGCAGGACTACCGCCAACAGGTATGCCGTTGAGACCACCTGGTGCGGTAGAAGGAAATCCGGCAGAAACGTATGGCATAGATAGGAAACTTGGCCTTGCGTTCGGGTTCCTCCTCTGCTGTTCCATCATGGCGATTTCTTCCCGAACCTCTCGCTGCTCTTCCTCCGTAAGTGGCTCATCATCCGCGTCCCGCAGGAGCGTCTCCATGGTCTTGATGTTCCTAATGTAGCTGTCCTTCCTGCCGTCTAGCTGAGGAGCAATAATCCGGTCGAGTACCAGCTTATCACTACCACTCTCAACGTCGATAGTCTGTTGAGGGACGTCCCTCGGAGGGAACAGCCAATCGCTGAGACTTCTTTTAGCGTGTCGTTCGGGATTCTTTTTGTCAACGACCCTCTGGAAGAGAGAAGACTTGAACAAACCCATGTTGTAGAGCTTGTCTTCGAAGGTTCCACCACTCACGAAGCGGTACACAAAAACGTCCTTCTTCTGGCCGAGACGGTAAGCTCTCCCAACAGCCTGCTCCTCCCAGGTGGGATTATAGCCAAAGTCGACGATGATCACTCGATTGGCCATCTGCATGTTGAGCCCCTGCCCTCCGGCGCGAGTTGAGATGAGGAGGACATCGTATTCGCCATCTCGGAAGCGGGCCAAAACCGCCTCACGGTTGGGCTGGCTAGTCGATCCATCTATGCGTCCAAAAGTGATCCTCATCTTGTCAAGCAGCTCTTCCATGCAGTCCAGCAATGGCAGGCGATGAGAGAAGACCAGCGTCTTGTCGCCAGCCTTCTTGGACAACTCCAGAATTTGCTGAATGAGGGTCATGCGATACGAAGATGATACGTCAGCGTCCTCGGGGATGAGGTCGACCAATTCTTTGGTCATCTCTGTCGACAGACCAAGCTTGGTGACATGCTCATCTCCTATGATAACTTCTGTCTCATCCTCACCAGCCGCGTGATTGTTACTGGCATCAGCATCCAGACTGGGTCTACCTTTCTTCTTGTTCTTTGGTGGTATCTGCTTCTCGACAAGCTTATTCCGAAGGGCTTTCGGATGCGTGCAGAGTAAGACCAGAAGTGAAATCCAGCCAAATAATTGCATGTTTGTGACCTCAACTTTCTCACCTCCAACCGTACCAGTGACGAAGCTTATGTACCTCTTGTAGAGATCCATCTGCAAATGCGTCAAGGGCACTGTGAGATTATACTCTGTCTTTGAGCCAAGCGAGCCTTTAAGAGCTGTAATGTCCATGCGGTGGATTTTGGGCTCGGTCTCATTCCTCAAGATGGTCAACTTCTTCAAGCTCAGGCGCTTCTGGTAAGAAGTGCTTTCGCTGTAGATTCCACCTTCGATGGGCTTTGCGAAGCGGTATTCAAACTCTGATTTGCTGCCAAGATAGTTTGGAGCAACCCAGTTGACAAGTGAGAAGATCTCTCTGGTAGCGTTGCTGAGGGGTGTTCCGGATAGTGCAACACGTTTGGCGTTCTTGATCTTGGCTGCTGCGAGGCTGGTCTTCGTCTTCTCGTTGCCTAGCTTGTGCGCTTCGTCTGCAATGACTACGTTCGGACCCTCTGTGAGCATTTGGGACGCTTGCATCCTTTGCTTCTTGGTCAACTTTGAGCCTCGCTGCATACTTTCCTCGGCTACGTCTGCGTCGGTGGAGTTTTCGCGCGACCCATCCTGCTCGGATCCAGTCGCCGAAGTAGGTTTCTTGTCCTTCTCATTCTCGTCGTCGATTAGGACAAGTCTGGCAAACATCGGATATCCCATGAGCAGGATACCTTCGGCATTATACCACTCCTGGAGCACGGCGAATCTCTCTTGTTGATCAGTACCAGTTGAGTCTATCTTGAAGACATTGAAGAACCCTGAACAGGGCGACCACATGTCGATTTCTCTGATCCAGTTGGGCAAGACTGCCGGAGGGCATAAGACCAGGGCTCGGACGGGTCGCATGGCCTTGGGAACCTGCTTCCTGGTTTCAGAGTCCTCACTAGCCTCTTTGAGACTCGCGAGGAATGAGATGGTCTGGCAAGTCTTGCCCAAGCCCATCGTGTGAGCCAGGATACAGCCGCCATCTCCTTCGGCCATGACTTCTCTCCACAGAAACTGAATACCTTCGATCTGATGACGCTTCAAGCGTTTGGCCATGATCGGATTCATATAGATTACCTTATCTTTCTTCCCGCGAATGAGGTTGAGTTCAACTTCCTCCTGGCGATCATCACTGCCCAGGATGTCCATCTGGGAGAGGTTGCTGCTCTGATATTGAGACTCTGCAAAGCGCTTCATCCTTGTCTTCGCATCGTTCCGGCTTTCGGCAGCTTTGGCGTCCAGTAGTTTGATCTTCTTCTTCTTCGGCCTCTTGCCTGGTGATGCGACTACCACATCATCCTCGTCTTCTTCTTCTAGATCATATGTGCCTCCAGGGACCAGGAAGCTAACACTTTGTCAGCTTTGCCACCAATTGGGAGTGCTTGTTTGGGGATGTTGCGGTTTTGCTGGTGACCGACTTCCAACATCACGAACATATGAGAAGGGGCATGGAATACTTACTTAGCGATCTTCGGTACTACCACCGCGGTATAAGCAGCCCAGCTCTTCATGTCGACGTCGAGTTCATCGACGTGCTTATAAATCTCTTCTGGCACCGCCTTGTCCCACAAATCAGCATTGCACTCGTGCCAACAGGCGTAGAGCTTCGCGAATTGAAGATCAATGTGGGTCACTGGTGTTGAGTGACGACCGGCTTTCTGATCTAGGACGCTTCGTACGTGTGTAGTAAGCCATGTTGCTGGCTTAGGCTCTGATGAGATACTGTCGGCGAGCTCTTGCTTGTACCCGTACTCGAGCGAGAAAAGCAGTTTTGATATGACTCGTTTGCGATCGTTGGCCCCTTTCAGAATGTCCATATCCCAGCTGCCGATCTCTGAGCCCAAAGCGTTCTCAGGATCCTTACCGAGGAAATTGTGTTTTATGGTAGGCTTTTCCGGAGGTGGAGTCTCGGTATCGGAGGAGATCTGAATGACTTCCTGAGAAGTTGTCTGCCACTGTGTACGTGTCGAGGGTTTCGACTCCAACTTGGGCTGTGGTTCAGATTTGGGCTCTGGCATTGAGTCATCGCTGTCACTGAACTCGTTCTGTCTTCTTAGCACGGGAAGAGTTCCATCGCTGGGCAAGAACGAGGTGTCGCCATCTGACTGTGCGGCAGCATCCTTCAAGTCACCCATGTCGAGCGGATCAAGCTCGCTTGAGGCGCCATCAGCTGCTGAGCGACTCTGCGAACCAGGTGCATCATCCATTTCAATGTCGGCATCCTCGTGTGCAACTAATTCCAGCTCTGGGAGCGATTGCGTATCATGAGATTCGTCATGATCAGAGATGAACTCCTTCATGTCATTGTTGAGAGGTTCAGCAGCTTCGACGGGAGAAACAGCGGCTTGGTATGGAGTGTCTGTTCTCGGCTTCGATACGCCGCTTCGTTCTGGACGAGGTGGAGCTTGAGTGCGCATCCAGACCGATCTCTTCCATCTCAGCTCTTCCATGTCTTCAACCGTCAGTTGTATGATCTGACATTGCTTGACAAGCTCCTCATCAGAAGTCCACTGGATCTGCAAAATGTCGCGACGCATCTTCGACAACCTTTCCTCAAGATGAGTGAGTTGTTGCTCGTTGATCGCCGCAATCTGCTTTCTTCGAGCGCCTGAGCGTCGAACCGAATTCCATGTTTTGTATGCCTCGTACTTCTCGAGTCTATCCCGTTTCTTCTCCTTCCAGCGCTCAACGTACTGCTCCACCACGTCTTCGAATACCTCTGCCGCTTCCGTCACGGAAAGGAATCTTGATGAAGGCGTCTTTTCCTCAGCTTCTAGCTCTGCCGCAAGCTCAGAGTCGACGTCACTCAAATCCTCGGACTCGCCAAGGGGCGGTAAGATCTTGTCATCGTTCTCATTATATCTTTCAAGGAGGGAGCCCCAAAAGCCGCCATCTTGTCGAGCATCCTCTGAGCTACCTTGAAGACCAACATCGCTCTGATGGATGCGAATTGCAGGGTCATCATCTTCGAGGCCTTGAAAGACCGTCAATGATGGCTGTAGATTCGGAGGCACACCACGCTTATCATACGGTCTCAGTCCAAACCGCTGTTCACCCTTCCATGTAACCTCGACAACGCTTGGTGCTTGAAAGAGGGTTCGGAGACGTCTAGCTGCGAATAAAGAGAGCCCAGGAGGGCAATGACTGCCGGTGAACGTGAAGAGTTCACCATTCGTCTGTCCCATGTTGGCTAGAGTAGTCTCACCAATGGCGGTTTCGCCGTATATCAGATCATCGACTGTGGTTTTCGTGTCTGGTAAGTGACTACAGGAAAGAGCTGGCTGGGGCTGAGTGATAGTACTGGGGTCTGACGTATGTCCTGACGAGTTGGTGACAAGGTTCAACTTCCTGCGCTTTCTCCCCCTTTCGTCGACGACCAATTCCTCACGAGGTCGCCTGGTAGGTACCGTGGTACTTTCTGCAGGTGGAGTCGACATTTGTTTCTTGGTATCGGCGATTGGCTTGGTCCTGACTGGCTCGGTCGGTGTTGGAGGTTGAGCATGAGGCGCTATGAGAGCGGGAGCCGGAGGACCAGGATCATTTCGGGAGCGGTACTCAGTAGAGGATTTCCTCAGCATACGAATCGCTTCAAGGATGGTCGATCGCCGGCCTAATGCTCTGATACCGCATTCTGCCTTCAGGAAGTCGGTGGTGACGTCGGACAGTAGTACGTGCCCGGAGACATCCTGCTCCTCGAACGCAGTGGCGAGTACCTCGATATCCGGTAGTTTGGCATTAGGGATCTCAGCTGCCAGCACTGGAAGATCCTGACGCACCCAAGTAACCACGTCGACGACGCCCCACTGCCAGGCATCGTGGTGAGGCATGGCTAGAGCCCTTCAAGTCGAACGTCGATTCGTCCTGTCATGGGTACCCTGGCAAGCCTGCCAACGAGTTGTCTGGATATGGTTGGAAAGGTGAACGACCAGCACAAGATTGTCCCGTGAAAGACAATGCCGCCCCTCAAGAGGGCAATTCACGAGGACCGGCAGCGCTTCTCTGTAAGCAGATCTCTTATTAGAGTCCTGTGACACGGAGAGTATGCGGATTATTTTGTGTCTAGCACTAGAGGTCATCCATCGCTCAGAGTCCTAGGGGTGTGGATATGTCGTCTCGCCCGAGTACGTGGGATGGTGATAGGCGCTAAACCGAACGCTAAAAACAAATCGAGAGAGAACGTGTGAGGAAGTCGCGACAGAGCTGCATTTGTTTTCCGCGATTAAGGACAAGGTTAGTTCGAATGGGCCAGTGGAGCGATCTGAGCCGAGAAACAAACGGTTGAAGATGTGTGAGTAGCACTGCAGGCGAGCATCTGCAGGAACGAATCAGGAAGTAGAATGATGCAGTTTCCTTGGGGTGGGATAGTGGGATGCTTGATAGATGGCGGGCCCTGGAGGTGTTCGTTTCGTAAAGAGAAGGTTCTAGCGAGCCGCGTAAAACTTCCCTTTGAAGATGACGTACTTGTGCGCGAGGTTGATGTGAAATCAACTTCAGTTTTCTCTCGTAGATTCCAGCAATTTCAACAAGGTATCGAAAGTGAAGTGAATATGAGTCGAGAGATATACCCACAGTATCCTCCGGATGTTTCGGAGAAGCAATTAAGAAACGTTGTCACGAGCGCCCAAGATTGGTCAATAGCGCATGGGTTGGCTGTCCGGCCAGCTCCCTCGTTCGTTGCTGAATCGCAGGATCCAAACACCTCTCTAGCTGTGACGGCACCTGTCACTCTGTTTCCAAGTCCCTTTCCTCGGAATTGTTTCAAGGATGCCTTGTCGATACAGGAAGCATACAATGAGCTCTATGCCAGAATAGCCAGTGACGAACCATGGCTTCAGGAGGTGGTCGAGGAGTGAGTTCACGATCCTCTAATTTCTCTTGAACTTTTGCAGAAGCACATGATACCACCTGCATGGCATCTGACGATACATGTGCTAACTCTCGAAGACTGGTAGGTATAGATGATTTCATGGCGGAGCTCTGGAACGTGCATAAGAAGGTCATGGAGGAGGGCTACGCCCAGGTAAGTGGCATACCATTTTTGACACGAGCAAAGTACTCATTGAGTATCAGGATCTGTCGCTAGGCATGTTCAGATCCGATTACATGGTGCACGTAGATCCTGAGGCCTCTGGTCAAAAAGCCTCGCTCAGACAAGTCGAATTCAACACGATTGCGTCCTCTTTTGGCGGCTTGTCAAGTCAAATATCAGCCATGCACGACTTCCTTCTCAAGTCTGGTATCTATCCACCAGAAACAGCTGCAACCATCAAAGCCGACAATCTCGTGAAAAGCAAATCAGCTGAGCTACTGGCATCTGGACTGGCAGAAGCGCACAAGGCCTACGGTAGCGGTACAACATCTCTCCCGAAGTGCGTCCTCTTCCTCGTTCAATCACCCGAGCGCAACGTCTTCGACCAACGCCACCTCGAGTATCCTCTAATCTACCAGCACGGCATCCGCACCTACCGTCTCCACTTCTCCGACGTCCTCAAAGACACCCATCTCGACTCCACCCGCACCCTAATCTACACCCCGCCTCACTCCCCCTCGACCCCTCACGAAGTCACAACTCTCTACTTCCGCGCCGGCTACTCGCCCACGGACTACACAGGTCCCGACTCCTGGACCGCCCGTCTCCACCTCGAGCGCTCCCGCGCCATCAAATGCCCCTCAATCCTCACACACCTCTCGGGCGCCAAAAAAGTCCAACAAGTCCTCGCCACGCCCTCCTCGCCCCACCTCTCCCGCTTCATCCCCTCCTCCACCACCTCTTCCCGCCTCCTCGCCACCTTCGCCCCAATCTACCCCCTCGACACCAGCGAGGCGGGCCAGTCCGCGCGCCGCCTCGCCCTGGACCCCAAAACGGCCGCCAACTTCGTCCTCAAGCCCCAGCGTGAAGGAGGAGGGAACAACATCTACAGATCCAAGATCCCGGATTTCTTGAAGAGTATTCCCGAGGCGCAGTGGCCTGCTTACATCCTCATGGAGATGATCGATGCCCCGCCATTGAAGAATGTGATTTTGAGGAACGGGGAGGTGCAGAAGGGTGGCGTGATTGGCGAGTTGGGCGTGTATGGTGTTATGCTGTGGAAGAATGAGCTGGAGGAGGGACAGCATAAGGGCATTAAGGAGGTTTTGGTGAATAAGGAGGCGGGGTATCTGTTGAGGACGAAGGGGGATACAAGTGAGGAGGGGGGAGTTGCGGCTGGCTTCGGGGCGGTGGATAGTGTCTTACTAGTCGATGTTTAAGTTGCGAGAAGCATATAGACGAGTGGAGATCAAGTGACCGTATTAAAAAGTTGTTTCAGACCCGCTGTTTCAAAGAGGTGATTTGGAGGAGCAATACATAGGTCAACATTCAGTTATGCATCATTATTGCATTGGATCATCTATGAAGCCGGTCCCCAGATATCCTAGAAGTCACACGCTAAAAGGACTCCATCTAAAGCTTGTTCTGTTCGTTGTTGGCGTTGGGGGCTCCAGTCCACTGGTAGCCTGCCGCATCGCTGAACTTGTAGCCGTAAGAGGAAGTGAAGTCGTCGAGCACGGCGGGGCCACGAGAGCCTAATTCATCTGTCAGCATGCTCTCCGTGATCAGTATTCCCGATTGCACTTACCGTATGGGTATCCCATAGGAATGATCTCCTTGTTGTCGTCGAGGTAGTGAAGCAGCGGTGTGAAGATTCTCCAGGACGCGTCGAGCTCGTCGTCACGCACAAAGTTGGAGTGGTCGCCCTTGAGCGCATCGAGGATCAACGACTCGTACGCCTCGGGGATCTTGAGGTCGGAGAAGCGTCTTCGGTAGGTAAGGTCGAGCTCTGTGACGACAGTCTGCATGCTCAGACCTGGAAGCTTGGAGTTCATCTTGATGTAGACAGACTCGTTTGGCTGCACACGGATGACCAGCTCGTTGCGGGGAATGTCCTTGAAGATACCAGAAGTGACATCCTTGAACTGGATACGGATCTCGGTCTTCTGCTCGTTGAGAGCCTTGCCAGCCTTGAGGATAAATGGCACACCGTCCCAGCGCTCATTCTTGATGAAGGCGACCATCGAGGCGAAAGTCGGGCATCTCGAGTCCTTTGGCACAGTGTCATCGTCCTTGTATCCGGGCTTGCTTCCGTCTAATGACTTCTCGTACTGTCCAATGATGACGTTCTTTGGCTCGAGAGCGGGCATACCGCGCAGAACGCGCACCTTCTCGTCACGAATGTCCTCAGCGGAGAAAGAGATGGGGCGCTCCATGGCGATGAGGGTCATGACCTGAAGCAAGTCTAAGAATTATTAGCGCGGCTCTGTGATTGTGCAACAAGCGAAGCACGTACGGTTCTGCATAACATCACGGATGATGCCAAACTCGTCAAAGTACCCGCCACGACCCTCAGTGCCGAAGGGCTCCTTGAAGGTGATCTGCACGTTGTCGATGTGGTTCCTATTCCATGTCGCGCCGAAGAACTCGTTACCGAATCTGAGAATGAGGATGTTCTTGACCATCTCCTTGCCCAAGTAGTGGTCAATACGGAAGATCTCCTCCTCCTTCCAGTTGGGTCCAAGAGCGCGCTGGAGCTCTCGTGAACTGCCAAGGTCCTTACCAAATGGCTTCTCGATCTGTATTTCATGTTAGAAATTTATTCCACGGCCGCATGCGAAGTACGAGACGTACAATGATACGGGCAATGCCACTCTTTGGGTAGCAGCAACGCTTCAGGTGCTCGGAGACGGGAATGAAGACACTGGGTGGAAGAGCCATGTAGAAGACGCGGTTAGTCTTCTCTTGACCCTTCTCGAGCTCGGCGAGGTGCTTCTCGAGTTCGTGGAAGCTCTCATCCTTGTCGTACTGTCCGGAGATATAGCTGCACATTTCGCAGAAACGCTCAAGCTGCTCCTCAGTCTCCTTGGTTGGGGTCTTGATGTAAGACTTGACCCGCTTGAGGTACTCGGTGTGGTCCATCTTTGTGCGCGCATATCCGACAATCTTGACATCGCGAGGGAGGAATTGGTTACGGTACTAGCAGATTTGTGAGTCTTCTGTTGCGCTTGATATCATATAGATTCGCTTACCAAGCCGAAGAGGGCTGGGAACTGTAAAACAGGTCAGCATTGGGGGTCACACGAAGTAGTGAAGAAACCACCAACAGTCTTCTTCTTGGCTAGATCTCCAGAGGCACCGAGTACGACGACGACAGTGTCATTCTTGAGCTCAATTGTCCTGTAGCAGTCGGTCAGTCTTTGGCGGCCCCGCCCCACTTTGGAAGGAAGTCGTACCCAGCGTTTTGAGCAACGTCGGGGTGGATGACTGTGTCTGCCATGGTTAGTGTCTGGCTTCTGTAGGTGATCAATCGAAGTCCAGCAGGCAGCAGGCGAGTGAAGAAGTTTGCGACGTGATAGTGAGGGTTCTTAGGTGAGAGAAAGATTGTTGAGATCCGTCGAAGCCGCAACACTCTGGTGTTAACTTAGCTCCGCCGGAGGGGGAAAACTGCGGGCATCTGGTGGTCACGAAAGACGTCACAGGCCAGCTCGACAATCACTTTTTCAAGGTGCGCAATATTCAGGCACAATTTATGTGTTTGATTACTATCTCTTCAATTTCCTATCCAGCGTCGGAGAAATAATCGTTTCAACGCAAGCAAGGCAGCGCGGTAACAGCGAGTGCGTGGGCGGACTGCATCCCAAGTGACCAGCACTGGCGCTCCCCCACCAAAAGCGAGGTCTCAAGCAATTTTTCCACAGTCGGCGGTCTGTGATCTTTCCGGACTTCGGAGATGCTGTAGTGGAACCGCAAATGTCCTGATCTCTGGGCCTTCAGGCGGTCGGCCCTCGCGACTTGTTCACTGCGAGCCTTAGGAAGACCGGTTGCTGACTGTTCAATCTCTTTTGGTCCGAGCCATGGACAATTGTCCGAAGCAATTTGATCCGACCAGCACAGCATGCCGGCGAAGGTATCCAAGCAATACCCTCACCGTTGCAGGCTGCCTCCCAACCTAACAGGATCCCACCAGACCGCGACTGGCAGTATCCCGAATAACAAACCGAGCTCAGAGTCACATCAGTCTCGACTACGAGCGGCTACACATCGCGAGCCGTGATAGGACCCGAAGCCATGGGTGTTGTCCCTGTATTATATGAATGTGCAGGTGTGTTGCCGAGCTACCTAATTCGCTGCGCGCATCACGTAAATAAACACGAGAAGTAATCGAAAGATGCCTGCACTGCGAGCGACATGGACGACTTTCCGTGCTTAGCAACTGAAACCAAAGTTGATTGTCGATTGCTTGTATCACAACGTCGCAGACGCGCACGGGAATCGGTTTCCAAGCGTACACAGATGCTCATACGACAAGACAGTTGCTTCTTGGGAATACTGCTTGATGGCAAGTCACGTGTTCGATGAAGGGAGCCGGGACTGACATCGAGATCCTATCGGCACTTCCGTGAACAATCGATGAGCTGTTAGTTATGAATTTCACTTGGAGAAGGCAGTGATCTTGTACTCGGAGTGAGAGAAGCAGGAGAGAATGACAGCTGCACGGAAAAACTTCGGCTCACCGAATTCGTGGGTGGAATTTGCCAAGTCTCGAAGGACGCACTTCATCGAATTTGAAGCCGACTTCTCTTTGAAAGACAGCGACTGACAGGTCATCTAATTCCGACAACAATAACGTCGACTCCTCCACACATATCACAATGCCTTCAGACTCCAGCCACAGACGTAAGTTCGATCATGCAATTATTGCGGCCAGCTCTCGGATGGGTATCATCTGATGGCGCAACAATCCTTTCAAGACTAGGAAGCTAACTCACATCATAGTTTACGTGAAGTAAGTACAGCCCCATGCGAGCACAACCACGAGCGCGACGACACTTCCGACCAGTCCGGCAAAGTGATCTTCCGAACTTCTATCTGCAACTTGCTCCACGACAGCGAATCTCCAATTCCGAGGACTAACACGTTATGAAGGGGCAAGCACCTCAGCTACCAGCGAGGCAAGCGCAACACCAACCCGAACACGAGTCTGGTGAAGATTGAGGGTGTTGACGACTCCAAGGCCGCCCAGTAAGAGACACTTCGATATAAACTCGGACCATCGATTCTGACGGACACACAGGTTCTACCTCGGCAAGAAGGTCGCTTTCGTCTACCGGGCACCAAAGGAGATTAGGGGCACCAAGATCAGGGTCATCTGGGGCAAGGTCACCAGGCCACACGGTATGTTTGGCAATATCGACAATTTGACTGGGTGGTGGGCTTTGAACTGACAGCAACAAGGCAACTCTGGTGTCGTCCGCGCACAATTCCGCAACAACCTCCCTCCTCGATCCTTCGGTGCTACCGTTCGCATTATGCTCTACCCATCCTCGATATAAGTGCTAGTCATGTGGGGTGGTTGTGGTGGTTGTGATGATGAGGATGATGAGGGGATGGCATTGTGGTACGTGGGAATGTCAAGTGTCGGCGAGCAGACCAAGATCCAAAAGCTCTGCGAATCGCTGGACTGTTCAAGGACTTGGGGGGCGTTCACAGATACGGTGGCTCTGGAACCTGCAAGGTCATGCAGGCGGATATCCGCATTCCCGGTCGATTAGCATTCATGTTACAAATGCGACATCAAAAGGACAAACAGCAAAATCAAGCGACTTTCTTCATGATCATTCATGCTACTCATATCAATATTGTGTGCGACCGTTTCAGCTGCTTTCGTGACCTGCCATTACTGGCAATAACACGTCGTGAATAGTTTTGGTCATGAACGAGTGGGACACGAACGTCACTGTTCGCGGTACTCTAGTGTTATTCTCGTCAAGGTACAGATGATATTAGGTAGTCCAGCGACTCGTGCATGTGTGACACCGCGGAAGACAGCGACCCAAGGCGTTTGCGGCTGCTCCCGTCCGTGCCTATCTTTTTACCTCGTCATAACCGTTGCACCAGCACTCTTGTCCACCAAAGATGTCAGGAGACGAGCAATAGTACGACGCTTCCGAACCCATTCCTCTGACCGACAGGCGCAACCTTGCGCTCCCTCGTCCCGCCGTCATGGACGATCATGGCGACGCAGAAGCGAGCAGCCACCGCTCGTCCTTTGCGTATAACACGCCAGACAGGAGGCGCCACTTCTACAGACGGGGGTCTAATCCTTCGGATGCCAGCTTCTTCACCGATGTCGAAATGGCCGAGGACGAAATCTTCTCTGGGCCTACTGCCGAGAGTGTACCCACCGCCACAAGCAACTTCGGCCGCCGTGAGCGATCGGATTCCACAACAAGTTTCGCCTACTATGAAGAGGACCGCGATGGCGACGAGGAATCAGGTGAATGGACACCGGACGAGGCCATCATCGACGAGGAGGCAGATCTTGAGGAGCTGGATGGCAACGAGCACATTGGCAGTAATGGCTACACTGTTACGGATGAGGATGAATTGGAGTCTGGAAGGAGACCTTCTATTCGACCATCGATTCGGACCCGAAAGTCCTCTGGAGCTTCTAGGAGAACAGGTGGTTCGCGGTCCTCAGTCGATGCACCACTACTTAAGCGCAAGACTTCGAGCGAGTCGCAAAGAAGTGGCTGGGACTTTGGCAGCAGGATCAGCCAGAAGCTCTATCTTGACACTGAGGACATGACGATTGTCATCGCTGGGTTCAAGACATCACTAATAGGCTATGCGATCTACCTTTCACTTTGCATCTGCACAGGCGGTCTCGGCTATCTTCTCTTTCGCTGGCTTCCAAGGTGGCAGGTACGGCTGATAGGATCACCAACACCGCTCTGCAAATGCGATTGGGTCGTAGTGGAAAACCAGTGGAACGAGATGGCTGTGCATCAGCTCAGGGTTGAGTCTACACAACTTGCGCTATCCGCGGTCTTTGGCATGTCCAGCAGGCACAAGATGCGAGATTACGACGAGTACGACGACCCTGTTCTCGATGAGCTACGGATCCTAGACTACCGATACATTCGCTTTGTCTTTCATCCCTTGAAGGACAAGTTTGTGCTTGGCAATACCTGGAAGGACCCTACCTGGACGACTGTGCATGATGTCAGGGCAGGGATTGATGCCGATGATCACGAGCAACGAGAGCGTATTTTTGGCAGAAACCTCATCGACATTGAGGAGAAGACGGTCGGACAACTTCTGGTCGATGAGGCTCTGCATCCTTTCTACATCTTCCAAATCGCAAGTTTGGTACTCTGGTCGCTCGACCAATACTACTACTACGCCGCCTGTATCTTCGTTATCTCTGTGGTCAGCATAGCTAGCACCCTCATCGAGACCAAAGCCACTATGAAAAGGCTACGAGAGATCTCGCGATTCGAGTGCGACATCAGAGTGCTGCGCGGTGGTTTCTGGCGTTATGTTGAATCAGGCGACCTGGTGCCTGGTGATGTCTACGAAGTCACAGATCCGAACTTGGGCAACCTTCCTTGCGACAGCCTTCTACTTTCTGGAGACTGCATCGTCAATGAAAGCATGCTGACTGGCGAATCTGTGCCCGTTTCAAAGACACCTGCCACAGATGAAAGTCTCGAACTTCTCGATCTCGGCGCATCCTCAATACATCCATTAGTCGCGAGACACTTATTATTCGGAGGCACAAAGATTATTCGCGCTCGTCGACCACAGGATGACAAGAGCGAGGAAGCGGCAGCCCTGGCTCTAGTTGTGCGGACTGGCTTCAACACTACTAAGGGCGCTCTTGTTCGATCGATGCTGTTCCCGAAACCATCCGGCTTCAAGTTCTACCGCGATTCGTTTCGATACATCTCGGTAATGGCATGCATTGCTGGTGTCGGGTTTATTGCTTCATTCATCAACTTCGTTCGACTCGGCTTGGAATGGCACTTGATTGTTGTTCGAGCTCTGGATCTCATCACGATCGTCGTACCTCCTGCTCTACCCGCCACCCTGACAATTGGTACGAACTTTGCCTTGAGCAGACTGAAACAGAAGTCTATCTTCTGTATCAGTCCACAGCGAGTCAATGTGGGAGGAAAAATCGATGTCATGTGTTTTGACAAGACTGGCACACTTACAGAAGACGGTCTTGACGTACTTGGAGTTAGGGTTGTTCAACGGCCTGCAAACAGGTTCAGTGAGATCCTCACGGACACCTCATCGCTGCTTCCAGGAGCACGATTTGATAGAGATCCGACCATCGACTACGCGGCCAACAAGGCTATTATGTACACCATGGCAACCTGCCACTCCCTTCGTGTCGTTGACGATGAGTTCATCGGCGACCCTCTTGACCTGAAGATGTTCGAATTTACAAGCTGGCAATACGAAGAAGGCTCCGAGCTGCCGGCTGGCGCAGAAGAGGATGAACAGAACTCGATCACGCCATCAGTGGCTCGACCACCAGTTGGGATGGAATTTGACATCGATGACGACCAGGAAGCTCGCGCACCGCGAAAGGCAATTGAGCTTGGTGTTCTCAAGTCCTTCGAGTTCGTGTCACAGCTTCGCCGAGCCAGCGTAATCGTACGCCAATTTGGCGAGCCAAGCGCCGACATCTACGTCAAGGGAGCACCCGAGTGCATGAAGGATATCTGCAGACCTGAAAGCTTCCCACAAGATTATGATGAACTGCTCGGTTTCTACACTCACCGCGGCTACCGTGTCATTGCTTGTGCGACCAAGCACATTCCGAAGCTGAATTGGTTAAAGATGCAAAAGATGAAGCGTGAAGACGCAGAGTCAGAGCTGGATTTTGTTGGCTTCATCGTCTTCGAGAACAAGCTTAAGCCTACCACTTCCGGTATCATCCAGGAACTCAGGAACGCCAATATCCGTACTGTTATGTGCACTGGCGACAACATCCTCACAGCAGTCAGCGTTGCACGAGAGTGTGGGCTGATCGAGAAATCGGCGCACTGCTTCATTCCGCACTTTGTGGAGGGTGATCCTCGCAATCCACTTTCCAAGCTTGCATGGGAGAGCGTCGACAATCCTATGTACCAATTGGACGAGAACACACTCCAGCCGCTGCCACCGCCAGCGGAACACGACTCATCTCTGCCATACGACGTGTCCAATCTCCGCAACTACTCCGTCGCAGTCTCAGGCGATGTCTTCCGATGGATTGTCGACTTTGCTTCGGAGAAGGTTCTTCGGCAGATGCTTGTCGTCGGTCAAGTCTACGCCCGCATGTCGCCCGACGAGAAGCAGGAACTCATCGAGAAGCTGCAGGCCATCGACTACACCGCCGGCTTCTGTGGTGATGGCGCGAACGACTGCGGTGCTCTGAAGGCGGCGGATGTCGGTATTTCCCTATCCGAGGCGGAAGCCAGTGTCGCTGCACCCTTTACTTCCCGCGTCTTCGACATCAGCTGTGTTCCATCAGTCATCCGCGAAGGCCGCGCTGCGCTAGTAACCAGCTTCAGCTGCTTCAAGTACATGAGCTTGTACAGTGCGATCCAATTCACGAGCGTCAGTTTCTTGTATGCGAGCGCGAGCAATCTGGGTGATTTTCAGTTCTTGTACATCGATCTATTCCTGATTCTGCCGATTGCGATCTTCATGGGCTGGTCAGGACCGTATCACTTCCTTAGCAAGAAGAGACCGACGGCGAGCTTGGTGTCGAGGAAGGTGCTGACGCCGTTGCTTGGTCAGATCATGATTTGTATCTTTATTCAGGCGGTTGCATGGGAGGCGGTGCAGCAGCAAAGATGGTGAGTTCCGCACATCACGGCTGAAGAAACATGACTGACGTGTTCACAGGTACCTTCCACCAATTCTTGATAAAGAGCATTCGAACTCCGAGAACTCGCAGAACACGGCTCTGTTCTTGACCAGCTGTTTCCAGTACATCCTTTCGGCCATAGTACTGAGCGTCGGCAAACCTTTCAGGCAGTCAATGCGCCACAACCTACCTTTCGTCGTGACTATGGTCGTCGCTCTGGCCATCTCGTCCTACATGCTATTCGACCCTGCTGAATGGCTGTTCAACCTCATGGAGCTGACCTGGATGTCTATGGGATTCAGGGCCTTTGTTCTAGCCCTAGCCATCGGCGGTTTCGCATTGCAATACGCGTCGGAGAGAGTGCTTCTTCCAAAGCTGGCGAAGTTTATTGGTGTTGCTAGGAAGAAATTGAGACCACAGGATCAGAAGAAGAGAAAGGAGTATAAGGTTGTGCTCGAGGGGATGAGGGTGTAGTTGATCCCTGCATGCACTTCCACGCAGGATCGGCATGATGAGCGATGATCGACACGATCTTCTAGCGACAGATTCGACAGACTTGTGTCTTGTATAAATATATATGTATTCAATGCTTGCTGCTTTGTTCCAATATACTTGCATTAAGAGGAATGATGGACTGCCTAAGAGATCCCGGACCTCTGGTGGTTTCATGACCGAATACTTCATGACGTAATCATATACAGCTTCAGGTCCGTCGGCAACCGAGCTTCACCTCACATCGGCAACCACATTTTTTCTCACCACACTGTTCCCAATCCTCACGCACTACCACCTTCTCCAGCGTGCAGTCTCCCACCCGCCCAGTTCCAGCCTCCTCTGCCATCTCACCCCCCAATCTTCCCAACTTACCGCCAACATGGACTACGACTCCCTCGTCAACCTTCTCCTCGACAATGGCGTCCTCCCCTTCCCCATAATCCGCCAAGGCATCCGCTCTCAACTCCGCTCCCGCATCGCCGAGATCGCCAGCACCTCCCTCTCCTCCGCCTACGCGACCAAAATGAAGTACATCGACCTGCTGCGCACGCGCCCCATTGCCATCGAGACCACAAAGGCCAACGACCAGCACTACGAGGTCGGCACGGGGGTGCTCCAAGCCTGCCTTGGCCGCCGCATGAAGTACTCGTGCTGCCTGTACTACGACGAGCAAGGGCGGGCATTGCCGGGCATCGATGACGCGGTCGGCATCCTGGGCGGCGTGGGCAATGCGGTGGTTGGCGAGGGGGTCAAGAGCATCGAGGACCGGCTCAGCGTGGCGGAGGACGCGATGATGGAGAACTATGTCGAGAAGGCGGGGTTGAGGGACGGGATGCGCATCTTTGATCTCGGGTGTGGGTGGGGGAGTTTGAGTCTTTATTTGGCGGAACGGTTTCCGGGGGCCAAGGTCACCGCGTTTAGCAACAGTCGGACGCAGAAGGTGTTTATCGATACGGAGGCGGGGAAGAAGGGGCTCAAGAATCTGGAGGTCGTGACGGGGGATATTGCTATCTGGGAGGTGCCGCGGGATAGGCAGGGGGTGTACGATCGCGTCGTGAGCGTGGAGATGTTCGAGCACATGAAGAATTATAGCAAGTTGTTGGCCAAGGTGGCGGCGCTGTTGAAGCCAAAGGGGCAGGCGTTTGTGCATATGTTCGCGCATAAGGATATGCCGTATGATTTTGAGAGCGGGTGGATGACGGAGCATTTCTTTACTGGTGGGACGATGCCGAGTTTGGATCTCATGGCGTATTTCCAGGAGGACCTAAATCTTAAGAGGCAGTGGTATGTGAACGGCAAGAACTATGCGAGGACGTGTGAGGATTGGTTGTCCAAGATGAACGCGAGCAAGGAGCAGATCTGGCCGCACTTGGAGGAGACATATGGCAAAGACAAGACGAGGATGTGGTTTTACAGGTGGCAAGTCTTCTATGCCGCGTGTGCGGAGCTTTTTGCTTATGGAGGAGGTGAGACTTGGGGCGTGGGTCTGTACCTCTTTGAAAAGCCAGAGGTGTCGAAGCGGTAATGAAACGAGTAGTGGACGAGCACTACGCATGAACGACGAAGTATATAGAGATAGATTTCCGTTAGCTATATCCCACTCATCGACCTTTCTTGAGCAAGATTCCCTCTTCACTCTGACGTCCATCAGCAATTCGCCCTGATCTGTGGGATCTCCAATGTGCATCATGCAGGCACGGGTCTCATCTGAAGTGACGAGATGTGCTCTCTTGCAACATGTTCAGCAGTACAGTGTCATCCTTCAACGGACTCGGTCGCGAAAAGCCTGTCTCGATTCGCTCAATATTGATGACACCCTTAGGCTTCCAGTCCTTGACAGCATTTTCATAAATGCCATCAAGAACATGCTTGTAGTACTTCTTGGTAAGCCAGCTGTGAGCCAGAGCTTGATGCGCAGTCATCCGTTTGGCCTCGTCAAGAACCAGAAGTCGCTTTATGAAGTCTTTGGGACGTCTCGCTATGCGACCCCAGGTTTCATGCTGCGCATCGTCCAGGTCCGAAAGATCACAAATCAGGGTACCGCCAGTTGTGCGGAGGTCGTTAACACTGACCATTTGTTGTTGAGAAGTACGGGAAGTAGGATCACGTTGAGAACATGTAGCCATGAAAGGCAAGTGACCTTCCGTGTCGGCTGCAATTCCACAGATGTCGCCGCCCGATTGCGAGAATTTTTGCGATGTCATGTTGATTCCGTTCACTTCATCAATCGGGAATAGATCCGAGACTGACTTGGCCGTGAAGAGGAGAACGGCGATAGCTCCGACTGACCACAGGTCCACAGCGCAAGTGTATCCATTCTCAGATTCCTCACTCTTGTCTTGGAGCCGAACTTCCGGAGCAGCGTACTCGAAAGTGCCGACGGTGGTATGCATCCTCTTACGACGTACTTGCGTGCTGGTCGCTGAAGTGCTATCACATATGTGTTTTGCCAGGCCGAAATCAGTCAGCACAATTCGCCCGCCTGCCTTCCATGATGACATGAGGATGTTTTCCGGCTTGACGTCGCGGTGAACAATGCCTTGGTCGTGAAGGTATGCGACGGCTTCAAGTAGCTGCTTGGTGACGACAGTGATGTCCGCATCTTCGAGTCCGGGGTCTCCATTGGCGTCCAGGTAAGACCACAAATCACCACCAGTTATCAGCTCCTGAAAGAGGTATCTTTTCCAAGTTAGCTGGCTACAGTCATGCAGCTCAATGGATGCATGCATACACCGTATGATCTGACATCAAGATCCTCTCAGCCCCGATGATGTTTGGCTTTCCGCGACGTTAGCAACAGAGTTTCGATATAAAGGGGACGAGACCCACATGTGAAAGATCCTTGAGGGTAGAGAGCTCCGCTCTGCCTTGAGCAAGCTTCTTCATCAACCGCTTCTGCCACTTCGTCTTCACCATTGACCGCACTGCATCGTCGCTAAGATGAGACGATTCGTTACGCTTGTTATGCCATTGTTCGATGGTCTCTTCACAAGCCATACGTGAAAGTTTATGCAAGTCGACGATCTTACAGGCGACTTGCCTTCCAGAAGTAAGTTCGTGGGAGACATAGACGGCGCCATAAGCACCGCTTCCGATGGGAAGTCTGGCGACCGAATACTGTTGATTGAATGTCTGGAGATGTTGAATTAGATCAGACAGGGCAACTGGACTCCACGGGTAGTACCTTTATCTCGGCCCTCTGTAGGGCGCTCAGACCGGTATCAGAATATGCCAAGCTTGGGAAGGTCATCTGAACATGAACAGTCGGAGAAAGTGATAGGATATCGCCGTCGTTCAGAAGCTGCGGCGCACTCTGCCTTCGTAACGTGATTGTCTGGCAGTTCTCTGAAAGAGACTCGGCCATGCTGGCTTTGATGAGCGAGGTAGCATTTCGGGATAGATTTCTGATGTACACCATCGGCGAAATGCCTGTTTTGCCCTGCTCGTAAACAATGCGGTGGAGCTGAACATGTTGCTTGGATATGGTCGGTTCTTCAAGCCCAAGCACTCTGCGAAACTGTCAGAAAGCGGAGTAGAGAACTGGTGATAAGATCTACTGCTCAACGTGGCCGCGTCCGATGAAAAAATCCGCTTCAAGATCAAGAGTTCTTGTCTCTATTTCAGATGAGTCTCACGCAAACACAAGGGGATCCAAAAGTGAAGAACCAAACCTGTCCTTCCTGATACGGAATGACTGAATGTCACCTTGATCTTGAGAGAAGCATCATTGCTTCTGTTGCTGCTACACACTTCCATGGCGAGCATTCAGCATCGAGCTACGAGCAGCTGCTAACGCCTAGAGTTTGGCAGAGCAAGCAGCTTAAACTTCGACTTCCTGCACTGACGTCGGCTGACTAAGATATTTCTTGGCGCACAAGCTACAATTTCCCCGCTGCAGACTTCGATCTTTCTCTCCCCATCACCAACGACACTTATTTTCGTATACCCTCAAAAGGTACGACAGCGATTTCCAGCAACGCTGAATTGCTCTCGCGATGTCCAGCTCACTGACTGTGCTCTACAGTAAACGAAAATGAGAGCGAAGTGGAGAAAGAAGAGAGTTCGACGCCTGAAGCGCAAGAGAAGAAAGATGCGAGCCAGATCGTACGTCAAGCCATTGGACCTCGTTGTCCCTCCAATTGCTCTTTCCAACTGGTATACTAACCCTCTCGTAGCAAATAGACGACTCGCTGTCCCCTCGATCCCGCCGACAACACCTTCTTTGAAGCTCTCAAGCCAAGACATATAGAGCTCTTCGACAACGATCTCTGTCACTCATACACCTACGACATCTTCACACGGCTCATTCGCGACGCGATAATGCGGAGGACCGAATTTGGAGGACGGAGTGGGTTCGGAAGGATGTTTCGGTTCAACTTTCTTTGTCGAGGCAGTCACGCGACGTTTATCAACGTCAGACATGGTCTCTAACACCGACTCTGCTAAGTCTGCATTGTCTTTGAGATTCGATGTCTAGGAAAAGAGGAGTAGTGATAGTTTCTGCAATCAAGATCCTGTTCGCCTCCACTGCAGCTTTGTCATTATTGCATGTCTGTCATCATCGTTCCTGTTGAGGTCAAGAGTGTTTCATTATGTTTCTATCTCCATTTACATTATCAGACCCAGTACTAGGCTCTTCCAATTGCATCTGACTTGTGTCCATCCAGCGTTCTGTTAAAAGACACCCACAGCACCAACGTTGATGGCATGCGAGCCAGAGCTTGTCGTCTTCGTCGTCGACCGATCCGCACCAAGCGAGGTAGTAGTTGGCGCCTGCGTCACCTGCGCCACTGATGTGCTAGTCGTGCCGGTGTTGCCGGCGCTAGTGGCAGCTGAAGTCGCAGCTGAAGCAGGCGCAGAAGTGGCCATAGAGGTAGACGTCGTGGCAGCAGCAGCAGCAGCGACGGATGTAAGCGATGAAGTAGCAGCGGCCACGTTGGAACTAGCTGCGGCCGTGGTATTCGGTAACAACGAAGGCGAGGCTGCAGGCGTGGAAGGAAGTGCAGAGGCGGAGGACTGTGAAGAGGTCGTTAGCTCGGGTCTTGGCCAACGCGTTGAAATGCTGGCAGAGCTCATGGTCGCGTCGTCCGATGTCGAGTCTGTAGTGGTAGTTGTCACTGCTTCAGAGTTGTCGGGGTCGGTGGAGTCGGACGTGCTACTGGGTTGTGGACTGGAGTCATCGGAGGTGGTCTGAGAATCACCATTCGAAGAGTCGGCCCCGGCGTCATCGTCAGGCTGCGAGTCATCGCCAGACTGCGAGCTATTGTCAGACTGCGAACCGTCTGAGGACGAACCATCTCCTTGGCTGTTATCAGGAGGACTGTTGTTGCTGTCAGCGGCGGTTGTTGCAGCTGAGGTAGTAGTGGCAGATGCTGTCGCAGATTTCGTTGTGGTCGTCCGACGAGTCGTCGTTGCCAGTCTCCGCTTACTGGTAGTTGAACGAGATATAGAAGAATATGTATTTACCTTTGATTCGCCACCAATAACACCACTGTCTGGAGTGCTGCTAGAGGGACTGGGGGTTGACTGAGCAGGAGGTGCACCTCCGCTAGCCATCGAGACGGCTGGTGGAGAAGGCGCAGATTTCGAGACGACAGAGACAATCGTCGTCGTCGGTGTGCCTACTGAGGAAGGCGCTGGCTTCGAGAGGACAGAGACAATAGTTGTCGTCGCTGTCCCCGTGACAGTGCTGGTAGTAACACTGCGAGTAACGCTTGAGGTCCTCACCGACGCCACAGTCGTTGTTGAAGCAGGGACTTTGGTAGCTGCAGGAGTGGCAGAAGTAGTCGAAGATTGCTTGGCCCCGTTCTTCTTATTGATACCTCCAGTGCTGGTAGTTGTGGATGTCTTCGTGGTGGCTTTGCCAGTCTTGTCTGTCTTTGAACTCTTCGAAGTCTTCGGGGTCTTGCCCTTTTTCGAGACTTTCTTCGTTGCTTTGGCTTTCTTGGACTTGTTCTTGCTTTTCGATTTCTTCGTGGTAGTCGCCGGGCCAGCGTCCCTGGCTTCAAGCTGATTCTTGGTCACACTAAGTGTGATGCACTGGCAAGCTCCCGTGACTTGTCCAGGGGTGGCGTTAGGCACGAGCGGCACGGCCTTGATCTCGCTGTTGGATGTCAATACATGTCTTTAAAGTGGTGGCAATTGAGACCTACGCCGCAAGCCAAGTGAGGCAGACGGGAACTGGCTGTTTGAAGGAGCCTCTGATCGCTCTGACACTATCGGCGTACTTGGCACAACCTGAGACTGTCAGTGGAAGACTCTAGAGGGAGACGGAGAAGTATGACTGACCCTGAACTGCCTCCTTCTCAGTGATCGTGGTGCTGATAGGCTTGGCCACTGCACCAGGACCAGCCAGGGCAAGAAGAGCTAGACCTGAGGAAACAATTTGATGATGCATGATATGTATTAGTGGTAGTAAGGGCCTCGAGCCTGCTTTTGGAAACAAACCATGACAGAGTGGACATTGGGGACTAATATATATGATGCGAAGCATGTACGCGCCTGGAGGTTGGGCATCTTGCCATAACGATTTGATACAACGGCGTCAGGGTGCACCGAGTTCGAAACGGCTTCTGACAGCATGGCGCGATCTCCCGACGTGTATACAGGTTGGCAAAAGCCTCGAGGCTGGTCGACAAACGACGAATGATGTAGGTCCTTATTGATAGACGTTGGCCTGCCATTCGGATGGCGATGCGAACGGCAGCCGTTTGCATGCGCAACTTCAAGCATGCGAGTTGCAAGCGTCCTGCAATCAAACTGCATTGCGAGAGGGATCTACAGATGTCATACGCACGGAGACAACCAAGAAGCGGCCTTATTGATGAGGACAAGGAAGCAATCTTGATGATCTTTGTGAAGTACAGCTCGTATTCTCGTCGTACTCCAAAGGACATGCGGTGGCTTCGAATGTCTGCGGCGGGTAACGGGTGCAACGGGCCTTCACCCGGCCACCGAGCTTCACGAGCAGACAAAGCGACTGTTCATGACTTCGCAGCATGCGCCAGATCTTTCGCCGCAGATTGAATAAACTTTGGAATCCTACGATGGTGCCTACCACCCGGCCTTTCTCTTCTCTACCTCCACGGCTGCTCAAATCTGCTCAGACTTCTCTGGCTGTACATCACTGCCAAGTGGACAGACTTTCGCAGTCACAGAAGTAATGAGACTCCTTTGAACATCTTAGCAGCCTCACCAAGCAAGAGTGTCCGATCCGGCCTGATCTACTACGCAGAATAGCAAGACTCTCGCTCCTGCATCACTGGTACCCTTCATGTTCCGATTGCATGCCGCTCAACGCTTTTCATACCGATGAACGGTTTCCAATGCCATTGCATAAACGTATGGTCGTTGAGACGAAGCACTTCGATTGAGTGGTTGTGGGTTCGGGTAGTATAACCAAATGCTTGTCATGAACATACGTGTTCGTCCAGGTCTAAGGTGCAGACGTTGGAGTTTCCGGTCGGGCCGTAGCCGTTAAGAAAACCGAACACAACCTTGTTCGATATAAGCGCTGTACCACGACGGACAATGCTGTAAATACCGAACGACGTTTGCTGAAAATAGCGTGGTGGTTCACTCTCGAGCCATGTTGGAAGATGTTTGACTTCGATAAGTTTCAGAATCTCCAGATTCTTCGGTTGGTTTGGTGAAGAGCCATCACATTGGCCGGTAAAATGCTGTGACCGGCTGACGTACCGCTTCTGGCCAATCACAATCAGTTGAGTAGGAGGACGAGATATGATTGATACGTGAGTGCTCTCCAGAATTGGGCAGTCTTCATATTGCCCACTCTTGACGGTTATCCATTGGTGTCACAAACGGTTGATCAATTTGCTTGACAGCCATTTCGCCGCAGAGAACGCTAGGAGAGAATCAGTAAGGCCCTGTGAAGAAGTGAATCGCTTGATTCAACGTACCATGCTCCTGCCACGAGACCGTCAAGCTCCTTGATGAATCTATCCTTCTTCTTACCACTCACAACTCCACGTCCAATCTCAGACTGCAATTCCTTGATACGCTTTCCCTTGCCAGCGGGACCCATACTCATGACGGCCTTACCAAGACAATCGGCATGAAAAGAGTGTTGGCAGGGGAAGACGAAGAATTGTCGCATCAACAGGGGCAACCGGCAGATCCAGCATCTTTCTCCTGGCTCAACTATCGCGTAGCGCTGATCCAGAGCTTTGATATCGTCCTTGATGTTCTGCGCAGTGTCTGCTGACTTGTCCATCTCAAGCCGGAGGTTGTCGATCTGCCTTGAGTAGTCCTCCAGAGCTTCGCATATCTCTTCCTTGAAGTCATCGATGACGATGAAGTCAGGAAAGAGCGGGATGAGATCTTCGATGCGAAGAAAATCGCATCGCTTGAGGAACTCCATGGCTGATGAAATGCCTTGACTTTTAGCCATGACCTTTTTGGCTACCTTCAGCCATAGCTTCTTCCTCAGAACCTGATCGTTCTCGGGTCTGTCTGCTACATCAGCAGCAATGTCAATCTCGTCATTCTTGAGTGCTAGATCGATGGCTGCGGCGAATTGTGACATCGTGCAATAGATGTGGACTGCTGAGCGGACACGTTTGTGGTTAATGCAAAGTCGCAGTGCAAAATCGGCATCATATCTCTGCTCATGTGCAGCGCTTTGTGATTGTAGGTATACCAACAGTGCTGACTCGTCTGTTGTTGGGTGCGAAGCGTAGATGGAGACTAGTGTATTGTGTATGGAGGGGTCTCTCGAAGCCTGCGTGTTGATGCAATATAGGAGATATCGTGCTGCCTGATTCTGACTGAGCGACACTTCGGCAGTCCTGTTGTAATTGAGCAAGGCGGGAATGAGCTTCGTCTCAACGAGGTCATTCTGTCGCATCAGCACCTCTGTGAAGTCGACAGGCACATGCTCCATCAAGACACTGCTATATTGATAGAAGATGTCTGGTATGGCCTGCTTCTTCAGAACATTCATAGCATTTTGCCATCGCTCTCGTTGGATCCAGTAAGACAAGACATACTCATAGTCATCGATCGTGCTAGCGAAATGAAGGAGCTCTTCTTCTCGGCCATGGCTCCCAATGATCTCGTACACTGTCCTTTGATCGAGATCGGACTTGTGTTTCGTAACAAACTCCTGGAATTCCCGACGGATCTGGGGCAGATCATCGCCAGTGGAACGAGTGCTTGTACCAGGCGTGCCGTCAGAAGTCGCAGAGATAGCATCGTCAAGGGCATTGAGCTTCACCATGTAAAGCTCCACAAGCCAACTGGCAATCATGATGCGTTGCATAGTCAAAGACCTTTTCAGCTGCGCAAGCTTCACCGTGAGATACTTACGCAGAGCATCATTCTCCCCTTTGTCGATAAATGCCAAGGCAACATCCTCAAATGGCTTGCTACTTTTGCCGTAGACCACAGCGGCCTCGCTAAAGTTTTCTCGGTCGACTAAATGGTCTCCAGACGCAATTGCGACAGCATCTTTCTGTTCGGCAGTAAGAGCGTACCGGAGGGCTAGATCGAACTTTTGCTCGGCAAGCATGATTTTCCAGACATGTCGTGCTTCGTCGGTCACCACGATTTCGAAGATCTCGCGCTGAGTAAGAAGCCAGAAAGTGTTCTTTTGTTGATCAGAGTATAGACCCAAGAAGTTCTGCCCCGGTTGCAAAACTCTTTGGTCATAGACTATCGATTCGTCCAAGCGGTTTACTGCCACTAACCGGTCACCCATTAGAGCCAGAACATGGAACCGGGTAAGCATTGTGGCTTTGATGCCCTCTTGTCCTGCAGCTGCACGGCCTTCTTCCCTTCGCGCCTGGAACTTCGATCTTGCGATGGACTTCGCCTCGGTCACGGTCTTTCTCGCGACGTCAGGCTGACTGGGGTCCGCAAGGAGACCAGTGACCACCTGCTGTGCAGTCAACCAGCCAAATGCGCGATCATAGTTAGCAGCGCTTGAGCCTTCCGGTGAGTTAGGTGAAACACGCATCTCCGAGGGCCCAACAGCCTGACCTCCCGGAGCATCTCGAGCTTGCGGTGTTTCGTTCTCGAACAGTTTCTGATAGAAATTGGCACCATCGGCTCCTACTCGGCCTGGTTTAGAAACAAAATGCAGCAGCCGAGAAGGAGTAGCCAGTATTACGCGGCGTATCTCGGTCCTCCCTTGCGCAGAGTCGGTCCAGATACCTGTGATTGGTCCATCTGTGCTGTGGTAAACGTTCCTTGCATATTTCTCTTCTTTACGGTAGAACTCCGTGCTTGACTCGATATATGTCTCGTACACGTTGCCATCAGTTGTTCCGAGTAAGATCTCGCGTGTAGATGCCGTGGGTAAAGAAGGATTCCAAGCTATGCATTCGATCTGTACGCCCTTCAATCGAGTGAGGGCCTTTGGCTGGCGAGATTGCGTGTGAAGATAGAAGTTTTCGCCCAGCGTGGTTGTGATTATCAAATGCGACGCGGATGGGTCGAGAAACACTTTGCGTATGATACCTATCTCTGCGGGTCGTTTCGGCAGATCAATGTCTGGTGATTGTAAGTGATCTTGACGCTGGCATTGAGCCGAGGGAACCTACCGTCGATGTCTCCCGAATTATCCAGGTCGAACCGCAAGATACGTCCCGAGGACAGCGCCAGGATCAGGACATTGTCTGCAACTTGTGCCGCTACGAATTCTGCCGATATATCGAACTGGAGCTCGACGAGTTGAACATCGAAGATGGGCAAAGAGCCCTCTTCATCGCTCATGACTTCTCACGAAGTTAGCAGTTGAAGCGCAGATGTCATAAGGCGCGACGAGGAATTAGCGTAGCTGATAGCTTAGCCATGAGTTTCAGTGGCTAGCTATGAGGACTGGGACAGCTCGGCAGCATGTCGTAGGGAGCATCTTGAAACTCCGGTGAGCCAGATATCAAATTAGGAAGTCGCGAGCTTGGGCCACAAGTTCGCGTCGCGGTCGCATCCCTCCACCTCCCAAGCTACTCTACATCACCTCTGTAGTGTAGTGTTGCTCTTACAACCCCGCTATCCGATAACCACTCATTCAGATCTCAATCGCACAAGGAACTGGAAAAATGCTTCCGCAAAGAGCTCTGAGACGGACGTTGGGCGCTGCCCAGCGCTCCTTCTCAACTACATCTCCGCAGTCGCTCGCCCGCATGCAATTAATTGGACGATTGGCGGACAAGCCAGAGGTAATCACTACGCAGACTGGCCGTGAGCTTGTTCGTTACGCTCTGGGAGTCAGTGCTGGGCCCAAAGATGAGAGCGGTAACAGGCAGACAAGCTGGTTCCGTGTCGCAAGCTTCTCGGAAGGACCACAAAAGGACTACTTGCTCGGCCTCCAAAAGGGGTATGCAAAAACTGTTCTGAACAGTAGTATCGGATAGCTAGCTTACATCTACCATAGCACTCAGGTCTACCTCGACGCCGACGCTCGCATGGACACCTTCCAAGCCGCAGATGGAAGCAATCAATCTAGGCTGAACCTGGTCCAGAGTATGCACTCCTCCGACAGGTTGCGCGCGATACTTGAGACTGACAGTGTGTAGGAAATTTGGAAACGCTCAGCCGGCCGAGGAACTTGAACGAGGACGGCTCCGGAAAAGACGCTGCAGAAGAACCCCTCAGCGGTGTGGGAGCTTCATAGATATCACGAAAGATGAGAACGAGGAGTTGATCGTTTGGACGGCTCAGGCTTGGGTCACGGAATTTCCAATGTATACCAGATATTCGGGCAAATATTGTCTATAAACAGCCTAATACATACTCTCTTCTCACAACCAACCCGTCAGGGAACGCGACCACGAAAACGTTCAGCCTTGAAAAATCACCCCTTCAGTGCATCACAGCGATCGAGCAACTTTCTCGCTCCATGTGTACGGGATTGTGGTCTGTCACAGGACACCAGCCTCGGGTCCTGTGTGCCTCTTTCATTTCTCGACGACCAAAGTCCTTGCCCATTACGTGACCTGCCACATCCAAGCGACCACTTCCGGATTCGCTTATTGCGTATTTAATGGTCCCAGGGGTGCTTCCAGCCCATCAGCGCTGGCCCATCCTTCTTGGCGCGGTACATTAACTGCGCAGGTCAGTGATCCGACATATCCAAACTCGAAGCATGCTCCTGTGACGCACGAAGAACCACATGCTGGCACCGAGACCGGTCGCAGCGACTCTGTAAGCCAGTCCAGGAGGGTGGATGTGAATTGGATGCCCGCCTTTGGGTCCGTGGGAAGGCCCTGAGGCTCGTAATCGTTGTGTGAACTGCAGCTTGTTAGCGGGCTCGCGACTCAACATCAACGTATTAGAAGATACTTACTCTCATTGTGATGTCGACAAATGCGCAGCGACTTCACAGTGGTGATCGGACGAGAAGTGATGGCATGGAGTGCAGTCGGCAAAGCAAGTTGTCGGCAGGTCCCGTCTTGGCGTTTTCTGCTTCTTTTGCAGCGGCGGTGAGGTTGATTCTATAGGAGCAATTCAAAACGTTTACACGAAGATTATTTTGAGTCAGATGAAAGTCCATCAGCCTTGAGAAGCAGCTCTGGCTGCTTGCTCAGGATAGATAGGTGCTGGCCTTCGACGGCAAAGCATATACATACTTGCATACTTCGTGTCATGCACTACCAGCGACTGAATATCCACTATACATCTGCAGCAATATCTCATCGATTTGCATGCGATGTGCATGGAGAGATTCCCTGTAGTCACATACACACTGGTAATATGGTCCAATGGTCCGCTAAGCAAAATCCTTTGACATGGCTCCAAAAACACCCATGAAAACTACGAAGGGGAAGAAGAATGAGGTCAAGCGCAAGACCGAAGGTGATGCTGGTGCACAGAACTTGCCGTCCATCAACTACAATGAAGCACAAGAGGAGGAGCTTGAAGCCCTCAGAGCAATCTACATCGATGATTACGAAGATGTGGAGGTCAAGTCTGCCTGGAGTAAGACGACCGATCGAGCATTCAGGATCAAGCTCAGGCCTTTCTCCGACGATACAGTGCACGTTTTGCTGTCAGTCAAGTTGACTGCCACATATCCACGAACGCCGCCTCTCCTGGAAGTACAAGGACTAGCAGATCTCCATGAACGTACCCAAACACGCATCAATCGTATATTGAAGCAAAAGCCTGCTGAAATGTTAGGTGAAGTAATGATATTCGCGATCGCGTCAGACATACAGGATGCTTTAGAGGATGCTGTGCAAGCAAAGGCGAACGGCACTCTTCCCAGTCTGGAGGAGGAGAGGGCCCTCAATGAGGCCGCTGCCCGAGTCCAAGAAGAGGAAGAGCGTGAAGCTGAGAGAAAACGTCAGGAGGCAGCGAAAGAAGAAGAGGACCGAGCACTTCAAGCTATGGTCAACCAAGAACTCCAACGAAGAGAGGCCCGTCAAACTCCGCATACACCAGCTCGCGAGGAAGCACCAGAGCTATTCTGTTCCTCAGAGCACGTTGTCTTTGAGGAGCCCATGGAGATCATCACATCCGAGGGCGTTGCCACATTCGATCAAGTTCAAATCCTTTCTAGACTAAGCAAGCATGCGAATACCGAAGAGTTCCTCGCACGACCAACAACGCATTTGGATACTGTCTTCAAGCTGAGAAGGGTAGGCATCGCTCAGACAGATGCAAACGTCAACTTTCGCGATAACCTGGCAGCTCTGGAAGAGGAGCTGGACGCAATCAAGAGACTGCGACACGCCAATGTCAACAGGATATTCTCTTTCAAACTGGAGCGCCAAGTCATTCCGGGCCGCGATGCTCAACTCGGATGGTCCCTCTCAATACTGTCGGAGCTCTCTAATAGAGGCAGTCTTGACGAAGTGCTGGAAGATGGCCAAAAGGTTTCGCTAGAACGAGCAAGACAATGGTCGTTGGACCTACTAGATGCATTGGAATTTCTACATCGTAACGGCATCATCCACAAGCAAATCAATCCCTACAACATCCGCCTGTACCGAACTGAGAATGGGTTGACCACACCTCAACTATCCGGAACAAGCTACAACCACAGACTAGATCTCTTGATGAAGGGCAGCGATTCAAAATCCTTGTCAAATCAATGGCAAGCTCCTGAGTGTCGCTCTCAGCCGAATCTCGTATCTCGAAAGATTGACATCTGGGACTTCGGGGTCTTGATTCTGCAGATGCTCCTCGGAAGAGACATCACCTCAACCTTCGATTCACCGACGTCACTCATGGTAGAGTTGGAGCTGTCAGACTCATTTGAAGATCTGCTCAGAAAATTCTTTGCCAAAGACCATCGTCAGCGCCCCTCCGCATTCGAGCTCGTTGCTAGCGAGTTCTTCCGCAGCACAGCGCCCGCCATGGAATCAGAGGTACCAAGAAGCCACCGACCTTCTCATTCTGCGCTATCTTCCGACTCGAGACGTCCTCCAGTAAGACGATCTCGGCACAGCTCCACTGGAGCACAAGACGCCATTGGCATGAGCTTCTCCCGATATACTGCCGATTTCACGGAGCTGCACAGACTTGGCCGCGGCGGATTCGGCGAAGTTGTCAAGGCACGCAACAAGATAGATGGCGGGATCTACGCCATCAAGAAAATCAAGTCCGAATCGCGCACTCAGCTGGAGCAGGTCCTATCAGAGGTCATGCTTCTCCATCGCCTGAACCATCCGTACGTCGTCCGCTACTATTCTGCCTGGGTCGAGGATGCGCCAGACGCGCCTATCACGGACTCCTCAATCACGACCAGTCAAGAAGAAGACACCTTCTCACTAGGACATTCCAATATTCAGTTTGGGTTCAGCAGTAGAGGACTCGATTTCGTTAGCTCCAGCGGCTACAAAAGCATACAATTCGCAGACGACGACGACGAGGATGACGAAGAGGATGAGAGTGAAAATGAAGAGTCAGATGACAATATTGAGTTTGGCGATGGCACATCTCCGGTCGCTCAGCGCGCTCATGCTGTGTCAGGATCCGACGAAGTCGCAGTCGATGACTCTGATGGAGAACAGTCTCGTCACTTCGCCAAACCGCGGTCTACGTCTTCGCGACTCGTCCGATCTACTCTTTACATCCAGATGGAATTGTGCGAGAAGAAGACACTGCGTGATCTTATCATGAGGGACATGCATTCGAAACCTGATGCTGGGTGGCAGATGCTTCGTCAAATACTCGAAGGCCTAGCGCACATACATAGCCATGGGATCATTCACCGCGATCTCAAGCCTGACAACATATTCATTGATATGGCAGAGAATCCAAGGATTGGTGATTTCGGCCTTGCGACCACAAGCAGAACCCTCGGACCAAGCAGGATCCTCTCCAGTCAATACACTGGCGGAGACATGACAAGAAGCGTTGGTACTGCATTGTACGTTGCGCCCGAACTGCAGTCGCAGTCGAACGTGAACTATAACGACAAAGTTGATATGTACTCGCTTGGTATAATCTTCTTCGAGATGTGCTTTCCCTTACCAACAGCCATGGAGAGAGACAAAGTGATTCGACAGATACGCCAGAAGGAGCACAAGCTTCCAGAAATGTTCTCAGATCCTGCAAAGACGGATCAGGGAAGCGTTATTCTCTCGCTGATTAATCATACTCCCAGCGAGCGGCCTACCAGCGCTGAACTCCTCCGAAGTGGCAAAGTTCCAACTCAGATCGAAGATGAAGCAATACGTGCGGCTTTAATGAATCTCAAAACAACTGGATCTCCGTACTTCCAGAAGGTGATGTCGGCATTGTTCACTCAATCGCATGACCAGCGAGTCAAGAACATTGCTTGGGACGCTCGCGATGATGCTGATGATGACGATGAACCGATCGCTGCTCCTGAAGAGCTGCTCCGCATCAAGTCAATCACGAGATCGATAGCCGAAACTGTGTTCCGAAGACATGGTGCAGAAGAAGTACAGCGTGAACAAATCTTTCCAAGGGCAGATCTCTATTCCAGTCCCACTGTATTCCAGTTGCTGGATCCAACAGGCAATCTGCTACAGCTTCCTTATGATCTGACTCTGCCACACGCGAGGCAATTGGGTAGAGAGCCTCCGCCTGTTGGCAGGTCTTACACATTTGGTCAAGTCTTTCGTGATGTAGGGAAAGGCGGGCCGCCCAATGTTCACGGTGAAGTGGATTTTGACATTGTATCCTCCGCTGGTGACGATACCGTCGTTCACGATGCAGAAGTCATCAAGGTTGTCGACGAGATAATCAATGGGATACCCGCGCTGTATGATGGCAAGGGCAAAATGGTCTATCATTTGAACCATGCGAACATCCTCAGTGCCATTCTGGATCACTGCCGGGTTGAGCAGTCTGCCCGTTCGGCTGTCACAGACATTCTCTCGAAGCTCAACGTGCATCACCACAACTGGCAGAAAGTTCAAGCAGAGCTACGTTCACCTCTTTTGGCTATCCCTTCGACTGTCGTAGATGAACTTTCACGGTTTGACTTCCGCGAGCCGCTAGACAAGGTCGAAAAGCGGCTGAATGCTCTTCTTGCAACTTCGCCACGACATCTATCCCGCATCAAATCTTCCCTCGTCTACCTTCGATCTGTTGCGCAGACACTACTCAGCTTGGACGTGCACCGAACAATCTACATCTGTCCATTGACATGTCACAACGAGAAGTTCTACGCAGAAGGCATAATCTTCCAGTCGGTTCACGACAAATCCAACCGCTCCGTCCTCGCCGCCGGTGGACGCTACGACAGCTTGATCCGAGCCCACCGATCCCTCGACACTCCCAACAGCGGCCCACAGTGCCTGGCGGTAGGCGTCGGTATTGCCATGGACGGCGTGGTGGCCGCATCCCTCCACTACAAACACAAACCCACCTCCACATCCAAGCGAAACCTATCCCGACCCCTCTCAGACCCCATCTGGACGTCCCGCCGCTGCGAAGTCCTCGTCGCCTACACGGACCCCACAATCGTCACAACAACCTGCACGCGCCTCCTCTCGACCCTCTGGGCCTCAGACATCTCCGCCGAACTCGCCACCTCCTCCTCCGACATCGACGCCCTCCTCACCCGCCAAAAGACAACCACGCACGCCTTCATCATCACGGTCAAGCACGAAGCGGCCTCCACCGTCCGCGTCCGCAATACCGTCAACGACACTGACGCCGACGTCGCGGTGACGCAATTGACCTCGCACATCCGCTCCGAGCTTCGCGAACGGGACTCCGCCCTGAGGAAACAGCCCCGTGGTACGGGTCCGCCGACCCTCATGCGCGGCGGAGGCAGTATACCAGAGCAAGCGCCTGGGGACGTCCAGGTCTTGATGGCGCAGCACAAGAGCAAGAAGAGCAACAAGTATGCTATCGTCAGCGCCGCGCAGGCGCAGTGGGCTAGTAGATGCGATGCGCTAAAGGGAGCGCCGGTCGTGGCTGTTGAGACGAGAGATGAGATTCTGGGGGCGATAGGGGGGACGAGGCTCAGTGATGCGGAGGGGTGGAGGAGGGTGGTGCAGGGTGTGGGCGTTAGTGAGAGGGGTTATTTGGGGCAGGTGCAGGAGTTATTGGAGGATTATAGAAGGAAGTGGAAGGAAGGGGAGGGCGGGAAGGAGGTCGGGTTGTTTAATTTTAGGACGGGGATGGTGGTCTATTATGATGTAGGGGTTTGATGGGAGGGGTGGGAGGGTGGATGGGGATGGGGAGAGATAATCCATGATATGGATAGATTCACGACAGTTGTAGTTACAGAGCTTTTGCATAAGATGTATTTTTACAACATTTGAGAATGTACATTACGATCTGAGCCGCGAGTATTCGGACCCACGAAAGGTCCTTGTCGGAGGTAAGTCAGTACACCATGGGTACTATCGGTTGGTAACATCCGGTCTTGCGGGTTAGGTCTCGGTAAGTTCGGATGAGGGGCGGCACCTGCAGGCACTACAAGGCAACTGGCACAGCGTAATCGTGGGGTAATAGAAATGAAATCCTGGAGATCAGAAATGTAGATATAGAAGAAAAACGACTTAAGAGCCATCAGCCCTCGAGAGGACGAGGATAGCACACTGGCTCACCGTCCCCCCGGAAACAGAACCAACGACAGCATCCTTGTCCCTAGCACCGGCCAGACGCTGCTCTATAGTAAAAGCCGTCGGGTCACTGGTGGCGAAGACCTGAGCGAACGTGTTCCCGAAAGCGTCCGTGACGGCGCAGACAATGGGGAAGAATGGCTTCTGTCGGTCTGCCGCGTTCGAGAAATAGTGCGTGTCCGGCGTCTGGGCGAAGTTGTCGAAGTTGGCGGGCGACAGCACGGTCTGCTGCGCGCCGGAGGGGACAGCGTCGAAACTGAGGAGGCGGACGCGGGAGAATCCGAAGGCCTTGATCGTGTCGGGGAAGACGAAGAAGCCTCGGCGGAGAGTGTCGAAGGCGAGCGGAGCGTGGAGATCGAGGGCGGACTCGGGGAGTTTCTTCAATGGGTGACCGTCAAAGAGGTGGTTGTTTAGATCGGTCTCCTTTGTGATCTTGACGTCGGGTTCGCGCCAGAGTTTGCCGGCGGAGGTGAGGTTTTTGAAGCCGTTCGCGAATGTTTTGTTGGAGAGGAGCAGAAGGTCGCCGCTGGCGGTCGTGGTAAGGTATTTTTTGCTTATTTGATCGACCACGAGGTATCCACCCTTTGGTAATGGAGTCAGTGTGTTTGTAATCGGTTCATCTTTGAATTCGTCCTCCGTCTTGTTGCCAGAAGACCCAATCTTGAAGCAGCCCTTGACGAGGGGTGGCGATTTCCATTCGCTGAGTGGGTACTCCTTGTAGTCCAGCATCTTCAAGGACACGGCGTTGGTGACCTTGATACCCCACTTGACGCCGGAGCATTTGTCGTCCTCCTCATCAGCTCCCTTGTCGAACTTGGGCATATCTTTACTGGCTTTACCTTCGATCTCATAAGCAGCTTCAGCACGGATGCCTGGTTTGTCGATGAGCCTTGCTTGGTATGTCTTTCCAAGAAGAGGGATCTGGAACCCAGCACCGAGACTGAAGGGAACGCCCAGGTCGGCACCGACACCAAGCTCTCCGCTGACCTGGAAATATTTCTTCACTTCGAGCTGGTCGAATCCCTTGGCGTATGAGTTACTCGGGTTCTTAATGTCGAACATAACCGAGTAGTTCTTAATGTCGAGTGACACCCCTGCTAAAAGCTGACCTTTGGCGAAGACATCGGCGCTCAATTCTGCATCTGCTTGAATGATTGGGCCGACGGCAAGGATACCGGGAACCGAAATGAAAGGTACTGGTAGTGCTTTCGGTTTGAGAAGCTCCTTCGTGTATGTTGGGAACTTATAAGAGCCTTCAAATTCCAGACCAATGTTGATTCCAGCATGAATATTGCCATCGAGCCCCAGACGGAGTTCTTTGACACCGGACTTGATAGAGACATCTGCGACACCCCAGAAGTTTGTTTCGGCGCGGAAGCCGCACTGAACACAGTAGGCTTTGAAAGAAGCTGAAGCTTCTCCCTTGCCGCCACTTCCTTTGCCATCTGTCGTGCCCGTCGACTTTGTTGTCCCAGTCGAATCTTTCGTCGGAGCAGTGGACGGATACTGATACATCAGGTATGCGTTGCCCCAGGGCGACTCAGCCGAGTTTACCGGTGAGAGGTCGATGCTGAATTTGCCCTTCCCGAGGTTACCAGCAAGACCTAATATGGCAGCGGCAACATCGAATGCTTTCTGAACAATTTCTCTGATATCTTCCGACTTCTTCTTTACGGCGTTCCACACACTTACCCAAGGATAATCGTAGCCCTTGATATTCTTCAAATTCTGGTTGATGTAAAGCCTCGTGTTGTACCATGTGTACGCGTCCATGGCCTTCTTCAGGTCGACAGCGCGCTCGTGAGCATCTCGGTATCTTATACCATACTTTTTATCGAGCGCGTCACCAAAGGAGGGTGTGCACGGGTTGACAACGGTGACACCTTTGCCCTCGGCGTTTTTGTACGTGTCACACAGAGCCTGGTTCTTGACTACCAGATCTGAACTAGTACTCAAGTCTGGACCTTTGGAGGTAGAGCCTAAGCCAAACTTAGCATGATAACAGACTCGAAGTGATGGGGCACTTACCCCAAACAAAACGTGCATCAGATATGCCTTGCTGTGTGAGAATTTCATCACCATCGAATCTGACATAACCGTAGTCTCCGGACTCTTTCCAGTCGAGACTTTTGACCTTTCCCAGCCAGTACGCTCTGGTATTGTTCTTTGTCGATGTGCAAGCGTCACCATTGAAGATGATGACCATGTTAGGCAGTTTTTTCCAATCTTTCTCGACAATGTCAAAGGCCTCCTTCTTTGTGACAATCAGCTCCAAAGTGTAGTTGAGATTATCGGCGTCAAACTTCCTGAAGGAGCATTTGATATCTGTCAAATAGTCGCTGTTCTCAATGAGAACCGTCGGATAGGTAAAATTGGCGTTCATCTCGACAAAGAGTTGCTTGGCGTATGGGTTGGAATCCCATGATTGCTCAGCATAGTAAAGTGCACTGCTGTCCTGAGGTATGATGTTCTTCAGGTCCTTTGGATTGACGTTCGTATCTAGTACGGGAATCAGGGTGGCGGTCGGTGCCGCAGACAAGATGGCTGATGATGCCGCGGGTATGTTTGCGTCTGTGGTGGTTTCTATGACTATAGTACGGGACGATGCAACCGTAGTAGTCGCCACTGAGCTTGTCGTCCGGCGAGGAGGTGATGTAGTCGTCGACGCAGCTGTAGTCCGAGGGGATTTCACAAAGTTGGTACACACTGTGCTGAGGGCAGCATCAATCCGCTCTTTGCGAGGGGTGGGCTCAAAGCAATACTGGAAGACCCAATCGGGATATTTCGTATGGGTCGGCGTCTTTGTGAACGAGTTGCAGAAACCCGTTGCCCGAGGGGGGTTCTCTTCAAGAGCAAGCTTGAACTTCCCATTGCAGAAGCGCCTTGGGGGTTTTGGAGCTGCTGCTGCCACGAGGGCGATCAAGCAAGCTTGAATGAAAAGATAGATGTTAACCATGATGGCGGTATGAGTTGGGGACTGTTATGCTCTGCGAGGGAGGAGAGGGGGTATAAATATCCCTGACTGTATCCTTGCAACAGAAGCATAGCAAGACAAAGCTATTTGGGTGCTGCCGAGCCCTCGCTTTCAGTTGATCTCATCTGAAAAACCGTTCCTAATTCGAAATGGTCTCGAAGTATGCTTCACAGAACCTTACAGTTGGCTTTGATATGAAAACCCGCTCGAGCTTAAGCCGCTGCGAAATGGCCATCTAAAACGGTAGCAAAGAAATCGCTTACCATGTTACTTTTCCACTGTCTTTGAAAGAGCCCCTCAAGCAGCCGTTGTGGAACAAGACCTGATCTGCAAGAGCGCCCCCAGCACTCACTTACAGGAGGTTGAATCAATGATTCGAAGATAGAGCTTGTCACGATCCTCCAATTATCTAAGTACGGAGTACCTGGTAGTCCAGTAGGCAAGCTGGCCTTCTGAATAGAATTTCACCAAAGTCCATGGATCGATACTGACATGGCATGCAGGTCGTGAGCCGGCTAGCAGTACACA
Source organism: Elsinoe australis (assembly GCA_007556505.1). NCBI lineage: Eukaryota > Fungi > Ascomycota > Dothideomycetes > Myriangiales > Elsinoaceae > Elsinoe > Elsinoe australis. The sequence continues at coordinate 996,369 of SWCS01000012.1, forward strand.
TGGTCAGCGGGATCCAGAGAGATGCGACTTGCAACGGCAAGCCACAAGCATGCAAGACTGAGCTGAGGTTGGCGCAACGCTTAGCTCCACAGGGTCTTGGCCAGGGTAAGCAGCATGTTAGAAGCACGAAGCTAATTGTAGGTGGAGGTGACCCGGACCCGCCGGCAGAAGTGCAGCTTCCCAGCTGCCTATTTGTGCATCGGGGCGGCCGACGGCAGGGGTATCGGTCGTGGTCTTGGCTGCCGTTGACGAACGCCACATGGGCTCTCTGTTGACAGGTACTATTGAAGGGAGGGAATCTCTCGAAAGGTGGGGAATGGTCACGACGGCTCCCATCGTTTTATACGGGCAAAACTACCTCCAGTCAATGTTGCCGAGCTGACTAAGTTCGACACCTTCCTTTGGCGCGGTATGCTTGCAACCCCCTACAACTTCATCACCTCCTGCCTTAATCGAACATGGCCCCAACGGAGCTATGCAAAATGGAGCTACTCCATGGCTATTGCTAAGATCTATCGATGCCTGAGTCGATCCTTTTGCCTGCTAGTCGAGGTTGCGACCAATTCAGCCGAAATTGCGTGCAACGGCTGGCAGCTTGGCAGGTCAGCGGCTCCTGGTGTCTGGCATGGTAGATTTACAACGACCAGCATTATGTGCTTCCAGGAAGCACGCGAACGATGCTCCATCTATGGGTACCCTTCTCCCTATCGAAATGGTCAACAACAGCTTGCCGCCGAGCTCTTCCAGATCATCCTGTCTATCGCGCATCCCGAGACATCTAGCTCAACCGAAGGCCTAAAGCTCCACTCGGCAGTTGTAGATGTTGCTACTCCAGACCCTTTGAGCATCGGGACTGTGAAATTCGAAGCGAGCCGACTCATATGGATTGCAGTAATGTTGAAAGCGAACCGTCTGGCCTGGCCGTCTGAAAGTGAGATGATATATTCGGACCAAGAACATGTTTCGACTGTCGCAGCATCTAGCGAGACTCTCATGCTTTGCATTGATTCGGGATTCCCAATCAAAGGCACAATGAGGAATGACGTTGAAGCCGACCATCCCTGATTGTCATCGCTCGGCTGCAGTATATTCGTCCGAGGTGAAATGTGCTCTTATGAGTTCGCAAACTTGTTTGACATCGCTGGTGCTATAGAGCTTATTTCTTCGGCCAGATAGAACATAGACCGCGAGAGTCTGGTATGGCTGTGATTGATAATGGACAGATCGACACTTCAGATAGCATTTATAATTTCTTTCCAATGTCCTGTCCTTCAGGCACGCTCCGGACTCTGTGTTCAGGACAGATTAGCGAGACCTGTAGTTTGGAGATCTTAAAATATACGATCCCATCATTTGGCGGAAGCTCCGCAGAAGCTCTCCTCGTCCGCCTCACCCCTTGCACTTCTTGTGAACCCTACCTCCACCCCTAATCGCGAATCGCGCGCAACGGTCTTCCACTCCTCCTTGCAGCTCCGACATGTAATTTTTCGACAATACGTGACCTCCAATGCGGTCCTCGAAAACCTTCAACTTAGTCATTCGTTTTCCAACATGGCGGTAGCAGGCACTCAATGGGCTGGTACGCCCTCGATCAAGGGCTCTACCGAGTCCATGCGAATGGCACTCCTGACATTCAGTCTGATAGGACTTCAGTGCGCATGCGGATGATCAGGCTTCGCGAGAACGCTGGCTAATAATACGTAGGTTCACTTGGGGCATGGAAATGACCTACTGCACACCATATCTGCTTCAGCTCGGCCTTACGAAATCGAAGCTCTCCCTGGTCTGGATCGCTGGACCTCTCTCTGGACTGATCATGCAGCCAATTGTTGGTATAATGGCCGACAAGAGTAAGAGCAAGTACGGAAGACGGAGACCTGTCATGATCTTAGGCTCGGTGCTTGTTGCCTTTTGCTTGCTATTATTAGGCTGGACGGGGGAGCTTGTGGGAGCTTTCGTGCAAGAGAAAGAGCTTGTGTGCACATTCACGAATGATCGAATGGAATAGGGCTGACGTGGGCTACAGAAGCGAGAGCTCACGATTGTGCTAGCGGTCTTTTCGATCTATGCGCTCGACTTTGCGATCAATGCAGTACAATCGTCATGCAGGAGTCTGATAGTGGATACGCTGCCTGTATCAAAGCAGCAGCTAGGTTCTGCCTGGGGTGAGTCTGCACTATCGAGACCATACGTATACGGTTCTGAGATCCTGAAGCAAGCAGAATGGTCGCAGTCGGTCACCTGGTCGGTTATGGCATTGGAGCCATGGACTTGAGCCTCATTTTCGGCAAGATCATTGGCGACACTCAATTCAAACAGCTCACGGTCATTGCCGCATTCGCTCTGATGCTGGCCGTCGGAGTCACTAGCTGGGCAGTCACTGAGCGCGTGCTTATTTCTGATGGGTAATTCTGGAGCCTCCCACTGCAGAGATGCGTCCTGACATCGCACAGGTTAGAAGCGGAAAAGGGTAATCCGATCGTCAATACCCTCTCGACCATCTTCCGTACTACACGCGACCTTCCGCCTCGCATCCAAGCCATCTGCAACATCCAGTTCTGGTCCTGGATTGGCTGGTTTCCCTTCCTCTTCTACTCCTCGACCTGGGTAGGTGAGACCTACCTGCGCTACGATGCGCCAGAATCTGTAAAGTCCTCACCGGACTCCCTTTCGACCATCGGCCGCGTCGGCTCAATGACACTCATCCTCTTCTCCGTCGTGACCTTCATCGGCAGCGTCTCCCTCCCCTGGCTAGTCCAGTCCCCTGACAACCCCATCTCAACCTTCACCCCGCGGCCCCCGCAGCGCCTAGCCCCAATCCTTCGCATTCTCCCTAAGCGCAAACCAACACTGCTCTCCGCCTGGACAGCAGGCAATCTCCTCTTCGCCCTCGCAATGTGCTTCGCCCCCTTCATCGCCTCCCTCCGCTCCGCCTCCTTCATCGTCGCAACCTGCGGCCTCCCCTGGGCCCTTGCCTCGTGGGCCCCTTTCACCTTCATGGGTCAGGAAATAAATCGTCTTCCGTCCTCCATACCGCTATCAGACCACAATCGATCTCCCTCCACCGCCGCCATCCCCCTCGAGCCAACGTCCTACTCCCGAGTCCCCAGCTCCCTCGACCTCGATGCGGAGAATCACTCCCCTGACGCCACGATCTTACATCTCCGACAGGACAGCTTGGCGTCCGTCAGTGCGGCTCAGGATAGGGGGGGTGGTCAGACGGGTGAATTAGCCGGTATTTACTTGGGTATTCTGAACCTGTATACTACGCTGCCGCAATTCGTCGCGACGGGAATTAGCACAGTTGTGTTTGCTATTTTTGAGCCGGGGAGGGCGAAAGGAGAAGAAGAGGTGAAGGTGGAGAAGGAGGGCATCAGTGGAATTGCGGTCTGTCTGTTTGTGGGCGCAATAGCGGCGGTCGTGGCGGCGGGGGCGACGAGGAAGTTTGCTAGGATGGGGGAGGCTTGACGGGTTTGTGCTGATATCCGGTTGATTGGGAAGGCTGATGGCGCGAGGAATGATAGGTAATGTAATGAGATACAGTGTCCGATACCCTTTATATTTGCTGGAGGTAAATTCCTAAGCGATTGCCACAGTCATCGAGTGGGTTAAAGATGCCCTACTGTTTACAAGGCCGCGACTACCGAGCGCGGAATCCCCATCAAGTCTTGTAACGAGTCAAAACAATCTGCCCTTACCAAGACGGCAGCTCTACCATCAATCATCATCAACATTCTTTCCGTCCAACAGCAACTACTCTCAGGTCTCAAATTGTTGAAAACTCTGCTCTCTTTCAAGCACACCAATCCAATTCACCCGCCCAGCCATCCCTGCTTAACCCCATTACCAAACCTCAACATGTACTCCAACCTGTCAGCCGAAGACCAAGCGCAAAGAGCAAAAGTCTACGACACCGTCAAGGCGGACCATCCAGACTAGCAGGACTATGGCCACCAAAAGCAGAGCCATCTGATCAAAAAGTACCTCCAAGCGAATCCAGGACAAGGCTATGGACCATGCAAATTCAAACGGCCACAGCTGAGACGTCGCCAGTCCAAGTGGCACGACAACGGGGAAGCATTTGCTGAAGTACAGGGTGGTGTTCAATCGGAGACTGCGAAAGTAGGCAGGTCAAATGGATCGCCGGTCACAAACGGAGTAAGACTAACGGCCATGACGCCCGATGCTAAGCCTTTCATACCAGCCCGATTGAGGTGTGCATTACCTCACAGGCCAGCAGCATCTTCATCGCCTGCGCAAGCGCCGCGGCCGCAACCCAAAGGTACCCCGACAGATGCAACCAGAGGCGTCTGCAGGGACTGCAACGGCCTGTGGGCCAAGCACAGAGTCCTCCTTGCCAGGGTCGCGGAGTTGCAGGACCGCGTGCTTGCGCTGGAAGGTCGCTTATCCGATGCAGAGGCCGCATCCGGTCGTGGATCTGATGGCCGGGCGGGAGAGCGGGAAGAGGTGGATGGTGAACGAAGCGGGTGAGGACTTCGAGAGACACTGGTGGGGGTTTTGGCGAGGGGAACGGACTTGACCGGACTATGAGAACTATCTTTAATACTGGAGAAATTGTTTGGCTGGCTTTTGGTCTGGGTACGCATAGTAACTCCTTCTGAGACAACATAGTATGGTCATAGATAGGTCGTAATGAGATTCATTGTCTATGACTTTTCTCTATGTGATGAGTATATTCGTGAAACTCTTGAGTCTCTAGAGATGGTGACCGTGTAAGTAAGCACTTTTGATCTTCCTAGTCCAAAAATGTAAAGAGGTTGGTATGCACCACGTTCAAGGCGCGGTTGGCTTCCTTCTCGTCAATGACGCAGGAGATGTTGATTTCGCTCGCACCTATATCATTCGTTAGCCTCATCCAATACTTCTCAACTTCAGACCATGGCATCGTCCCGAACAGCTCATCACAACGAAGAAAAAGAAAGGTAAAGAAGGTAAAAAAAAGAACTCACCCTGACTAATCATCTCAACATTCACGCCCTCCTCGCCCAAAACCCCTAGGAAGCGCCCACTAATCCCGACCATACTCCTCAGCTCCCTGCCGACAAGACTCACAATCGCCATGCCTGGCACGAGATCCACATCCCCCCACTTCCCCAGATCCTCAACCGCACCCTTGAGCGCCTCGCTCTCGATCTTCATCTCCTCGCTGTCCGGCTCAGCCTGACTCAGCAGTGCGATCTCGCTGTGCAGTGCCATGGAGACGTGCACTTCGGAACTACTAATCAAGTCGACGGACAACTTGTGCTTGTCGAGGGTGCTGAAGATGGACATGAGGAAGCCGTGCGAGCGGGTGCGTTTCTTGCTGTGCACGTTGAGGACCGTGATGCCGCGCTTGATAGTCACGGCGGTCGGGCGCTTGGGCTTGAGGAGGCCGTTGGCGCCCTTTGCCGTCAGAGCGCCGGCGCCGGTCGTGCTGACGTGGTAGCGAGAGTGATTGCGGTAGAGGCCAGGCTTTTTGTAGGCCAGGTCGTCGGTGCGATCCGGGAGGATGATGGTGCCGGAGCCGCGCGGGTTCATGACGTTTTTGATGCGGATGGGGATCGAGGCGCGGATCACTTGGTCCATGGTGAAGGGGTGGATCACTTCGGAGCCATAGAAGGTCAGCTCGGCGGCTTCGGAGGGAGTGACGCTGGAGAGAAGGCGGGCGGTGGGGACTTTGCGCGGGTCCGCGGTGAAGATGCCGTCGACTTCTTTCCAGATTTGGAGCTCGAGGGCGGCGAGACCGACGGCAACGAGCGCGGCGCACAGGTCGGTGTAGCCACGGCCGATCTGGTTGAGTAGACCGCCGGGGACGTTGCCGAAGTATCCGGTGATCACGGGGACGGCGGCACCGCAGGCGTGGACGGCCTCGGCGAGGTGCTTGGAGAGGTTGAGGTAGAATCCTTCGTCCAGTGCCTTGCCGGTGTCGAAGGTGATGACCTCGCTAAGGTCTACGTAGGAAGCGTCGACGCCCTTGGACTGCAGGACCGCAGTCATGTACTGGCATGAGAGCTTCTCGCCCTTTGCAATGATCTTGTCCTCGGTACGAGTGGAGACTTCTCCCAGATGCTGAGCAGACTCCAGAATCTTGATCAGACCGTCACACTCCTCGTCGACTCGAGCAGAGTAGCGCTCGAGGATAGAAGCATCCTTGATGGTATCCTTGCCAGCCGCAAGATGGTCGTCCCTAATGACCTGGACGATGTCGACGTACTTGCGCGAGGTTGGCTTCTCGGCCTCTCGAGCAGCACGGAGCAAACTATCAGGACTAGTTAGCAATCTTCACTTCCAGACTTGAGCCTGAGTGTCCAACCGGTTGGTAGTCCCCTCGCTCTTGGTGTAAGTGCTCCTTGCAGAGCACACGACCGCAATGCGATGCTCCTTTAGTCCCGGGACAATAATGTCCTCCGCGATATTGACCGGGAATTTGCCCAGGGATGTTCCACCATATTTCTGGACTACCCAGTTGGCATTACCGGGCAACTCCTTCTCTTGCTTGTGCGGTATCCGCTCGCCGAGGCCATTGGCTGTGATGGTGACTGGAGACATGGTATTTGAAATGGATTGTCTTCAGAGTGACAAATTCGGTGACTGATGGCTATGCAAAAGTTCTTAGGTGCAATTGGTGTTGCGGTGGATGTATGAGGGCAGAGATCGAAGAGGTTGGGCGCTTGCTGAGTGTTTTAGTGTCTTTGACTAAGGGTGATAGTGCATGAGGCCGAGTAGAGTCACTTCTTTTTTTCCGCCTGTCCACTCGTTCGGCACTTCATCGTCCTGCATGACTCAGGTCCAGAAGTGTACGGAGTGGCCCCGCCGCCAAACGATTTGCTCAAAGAGGACGACAGACTTTTGATGTGGGGAAACTCTGGCCGATGTTCGGAGGTTGGACTCCGCAGACTTCATGTCATCGCTTTCACATGCTAGTCCATCACGGTCATGCGACAGAAGTGTCAATTCATCAAGGAGAGATGTTAATTGGGGTATCCGGAATTTGCTACAGATGCTACTTGATGACCATGATGGGACGCCTGTGTCCTCTTGGGATTGTGAAAGGAAAGCGCTCTTTGGTCTTGGGCTGGTGACGATGAAGACGAGAGATCATCCACGGGAGTTGCATTCAACCTCTGAGCCTTACTCAGCGACCTGTCCTTCCTCCGTACCACTGTCATCTCCACCCGCCTCTCCGTGGTATGCCTTGACATCCTTCTCGACGAAGCCTGGAGCGATATACTCAGGTGCACCTCTGTCGCCAGGAGTAAGGGGACCCTCCATCTCAGTAGCCTCCTCGCCCTCCTTGACCTCGCCCTGGATCAGCTCCTCCTCAGTGCTGGCGTTGTCAGCTATCTCAGAAGTCGTGTTGACATGCTTGCCCGGGGTTTCGGGGACACTTCCATCGTCGCCAGCCTGGGCATCGGAGTTGTTGGAACAATTATGTGCTTTCGGAGCGCCGGGGTGCTTTGCATCAAGTCCGTCCTCAGTGAAATCGGCAGCATCCTCGTCAATTTCCTGCGCAGCCTTCTTGTTGCCCTTCGCCTTCTTCGCAGGGGTTTGCTTCTTGGTCTGAGCAGTGGTAGTCTCGACAGCTGAGCTTTCGAAATCGTCGGCGTCGTCGCTTTCCTCCTTCATGTTCTTCGCAGCCTTGCCCTTCCTAGCGGGAGTCTTCCTCGCCTTGGTCTGAACAGTCGGGGTCTCAATAGCAGGGGTTTCAGCTTCGTCCTCCTCGGCAGCCTCGACGTCACCCTCAACGGTCTCCTCAGACTTGATCTTTGTTTGCCCCTTCTTGCCACCCTTTGCCTTCGAAGTGGTAGTCTTGGCTTTCTTGCCGCTGACGGGCGCCTCGTAATCATTCTCAGCTTCGTCGCCCGCAGTGCCCTTGCGCTTGCGACCTTTGGGGGTGGCTTTGGTGGCGGCATGCTTCTCAGCGTCGTCGTCGTCAGGGAAATCGGCCTCTAGCATCTTGCGGACTTTTGGGAAGTGCTGACTGCTCTCGATCAGTACATATTGTGATTTCGCCGTGGAAGGACCCTAATAGTGATCGTGTGAAACGTATTACTTACCGCACTGCATTTGCAGTTTTGCCAGGGACGTTGCGCGCCACCTTCTCCCATCTTTCAGGATTGTCGATGCCGCAGATGGCCACAGTGAGTAACATTTTCTTCTCCTCCAGATCGGTCCAGCTAGAGGGAGCCATGTCTGTGAATTTTGGGGATTGTCTGGTGAGATCGCAAGGATGACCGGATTGACAAGGGTGCAAGTGAATTTTCAGGATGATGTTGCTGATGTTCCAAGCAACAAATGGAGTGTGTCAAAGAGTGGTAGTTGCGGTGATGAAATAGAATCAATTGTGAGGTGAGTTTCGTTTAAAAGAGGCAGTGAGACGCAGACATGTGAACAATCATACAATCGACGTGAATAGGTTTGTGAGCCCCAGCATGAGGCGAGGTGAGCTCATCATACTTCTTAAACCAAGGCACTTATATCTCCTAACCTTCTTGAGCCCTCAGTGAAATCACGAGACTAGCTCAGTTGGTTAACGCACTGCCAAATCAAACCAGGTTGGGCGACAAAGTCGCCTTCTTATACCGAGTTTGGAGTCACTACCACAGTATGCAACCGTCGAGATCGCTGGTTCGAACCCTAGGGTTGGATAGCCAAAAACCTATTCCTACGAAAGTAGATCGACAGATTCAGAGGGTCGGACTGGTGGGCTGATCGGTGAGGCGGATGCGCTGCGACGAGCTGACTTTTTTTGTCAATTCTTTGGCCGAATTGGGGCGCTAGCTGGTATTTGTATACAGATGTTCACATGAGGGTCGACACTTGCACACACATACGATACAATTTTGACACACACGAAGCCCTACTCAGACTTGTTGTTTTCTTTCACAACTTGTCAAACGGCATGTACCATTCATTGACACAGACATTATTCACTGAAGCTAAATACCATCCCAATCTTTGACAGATTCTCAGGGCTCGGATTTATCGTTTCCGCGAACCTGGATGAGTTCACAAAATTTGTGTCTCTAGAACTACCAGAGGACTGTGCCATTGGCGCAGCATCACAATGGCAAGTCTCTCCCTGCATAGATTCCCCCAAATATCGAAATCGACGAAGTCCCCCTCCCATGTCACGCTCAAAACTGTGAACACCACCTCTCACACTCCGGTAGCTCCAACGAACTTGCCACTTAGATGCGGCACAAACCCGGAGCAAGGCGAGCAAAACATCGTTGGCATATCGTACATTCATTATGGCTAATACAGCTGATCCACAATCTGTTTGCGCAACGCTCTTAAACCTACAGACAAGCAACCTACTCTCCCCTTGCAGCCGCGTTCCTCTGCGCCCTCTGCGCCCGTTGCCTGCTCTGCTCTTTGATCGCTGAAACACAGGCATCCATGGTGTTCCCCCTGGCGACACAAGCTTTCAACTTCCTGTACATCTGGCGGTATCTGCGGGATCCACGACCAGAACGAGATGTACCAGTAGGAGAGGCAGGACGGGTCAGTGTCATTGTTTCTGTGTTGATGCATGGAGTTGTGCGTGTGGGTGGCTGCGACGGTGCTGGCTCCGTGGGTGCAGGTCCGGTGGGAGCTGGTTCGGTGGATGCGGGCTCGGACGGCACAGGCTGAGTCGGGACAGGCTCGGATGCAACGGTTGTAGTGGGGACTGGTTCGACGGGGGCAGACGGTGTTGGCGGCACTTCAGGAGCGGATGATGTTGACGGCAGGGGCGCTTCAGTATTGGCGGGCAGCGTATTGGGTGGTATATATGTCTGTCCTGGGCCAGGCGCGGCGGCAGAGGGCGCAGCCGCACTCGACACGCCAATGTCCTCAGGTGATGGCGCTGGGGCTGCTGAGGCACTGGAAGTGATTGAGGGCTGAGCTGAGGAGTCAGACGGACTTCCTGGTGGCGGTGCTGCAGAGCTTGACGGTGGGGCTGGCGTAGGCTGTGGGATCTTTGAGGTCGTAGATGGTATTGATTGGTCGCTGGACGGAGCCGGGGCAGGGGCGGAGGGAGCGCTGCCACCAGCACCTGCACCTAGTGCTGGACCCGGGATTGTGTAATTCTTCGTGGCATCATAGAAGACCAGGATTTTGATACCTGGATCTTTGGCGTCGTAGAATGTCGTTGGGGAAGTGCCCTCATTATAAGTTTTTGGCCCTGGTCCCGTGACCTCAAAGTTGATACAGGATGGATAACATTGTGCGCCATTGATATTGTCGGCACCTTGCAGTGCGATGATCTCGTGACGCAGTACATAGTTTCCGGCTGCCATATCGGTGGGCAGTTTCATGACCCAGGTGTTGTTATTGTCGATCAAGGTGTCAGTAGCCCAGTGCATCGGCTTTGCTGAGTGGAGTCCGTCTTCATCGATTTTGGTGAACTTCAATTTCGTCTTGTCAACAGTTTTGCAGTCACCATTGCAGTTGGCGAGATAGGTAACAACGGGTCCTCTAATACTCAAGTCAGTACTGGTACTAACCAAGGCAAGGTTGAAAGACCTACGGATGCAAGCGCGGCCACTCGGTCCAATGAAGTGTAACTTCGTCGCCAGCATTGGCTTTGATAGAGGTCTGTCCTGGTGTAGCACCAATATGACAGATCATGTCATCGGACTTGTAGTCACTAACGTAGCCATTGTTCTTATTGTTAGGTATGGACCATCCGGCAACAATTGGCCGGTCCTGAGGTTGCCACCACTGGGTCAAGATGTCGTAGCCCTTGTACCGTTGACTATTAACGACAATCTCGTGGACGAAACCGTGAGCCAATGAAAGTGGAACCAGACTTAGACATGCAATGGCGCTCAGCGTCAAGTCGAAGTAAAGCATGATGATAAAAGGTAAAACGCACGTCGAGCGCGGGATAGACAGGGAACGATGAGTGACTGAGGGCCAGATAAGAGGTGCAAGGCACAGAGACGAAGGGAATTAGAAGATTGCCATGACTCTACTATTAGCAAGCATAGGCAACCCACCAGGGAGATCCCAAATACAGGACCGTGGCTGTTAAGATATGCCAAGGTGCATCGTCGGTGCATGCGAGATGACCAGGAGTTACCTTGAAACCATTCGAGAAGCAGATGTCAATTGGTGACTGCCGGATCAGGAGGTGATGGAGGCATGCTAGCTCGTCGCAACATAGCTACCCAGACAGTCGTCATCTCAGCAGCGACTGAATAGAAGCCAAAGCCGCACAGTAGGGCGTTTGCGAAAGCAATCATGTCAGTCTTGTGGGAGAGAGCAGGAGAAGAGATAAAGTGGAAGTGCGTCGGGGACTGAAACACGCCGGTGGGATGGGGGCAATTCGGGAAGGGCGATCAAGGTTTGGCACTTTGCCCGATCGCAGAGCCGCATCGCCCACTTCACGTGGTTGAATACGACGATGTGGGCCTCTACCTCTTCTTCCTTCCTTCGCGACAGACGTCACCGGTTATGATCTCCGTTGCGGCTCCCTCGCTTCTGTTTATGCTTACAATAGTGCTGTAGATCTTCAGATATCGCTGATCGCTACATCATCCCGCCTGTTCTTCACATGGTTGTCTGGAAGCAACCAGACAACCCTGACTGTTAAGAATAGAAATTTTCGTACTCAACACCGCAGCGAACCGAGAGTCCACTGTAAACAGAGCCCTTCAGCAAGGGCTGATGCCTATATAGGACTGGTAAGGTAAGTCCACGGTAAGCATCTTTTGTGCTCCATCTGAACCAGCTCTTCTATTGCTACCAAAATGTTCGACAAGATCTCAACTACCAGCGCTCTGGCATGGGCGCTCCATGCATCGGCCGTTGCGGCGGCTGGTTTCAGAACAGTTGGATCTTCAGGATGCAGTGTCCAGATGGCGTTCCTGCCCCCTTACACAGATACTGTTGTCTTTCTTGACAAGTAAGCCTCCACAACAGCCCCTGTGTGCATCTTAGCGGCAAGACTGACGTGACTGGTGAACAGCTACCATCGTAATTTTGGCGGACCGGGTGTCAACCTAGAGACCGGCGCACATTCAACAGAACCCTACCTCGAGGCTGACGGCAAGACCTTTGTCTTTGGTGTGGAGTATTCATGGAAGAACAATGGTCTCAGGAAGCTCAACCCTGTCAGCAACACTTTCTGCTCATCGGGGGCTTTCTTCCCCGATGGCACTCTTGTCAACCCGGCGGGAGCGGAGACATACGCCGGTGACGCAGATGCTTCAGTCATTCAGGATGGCCGACAAGCCTTGAGGTATTATGCACCTGGACCCTGCAACGGCGCCTGCACTCAGGACTTTGATGTCCACGCCAACGTTCTACAGTCTCGCAGGTGGTATCCCACTGCGCTGACATTGACCAACGGCGACGTAGTAGTTGTCGGTGGCTCTGATGTCGGCTTGCTGGTCACTAACGAGGCTTCCATTAACGTGCCATCGTACGAGATTATCAAAGCCGATCGATCGGCTCCTCCTGCTCAAGTCGACTTGGACATTCTGAAGTTTGATGCATCCGATAACCAGAACGCTAACAAGTCCTACAATCTCTATCCTATCCGTAAGTTGGCATTATAGCTATAGACCAGCGTTGCAACTAACAGCGACAATAGTCAATCTCCTCCCCAACGACCAAAGCGCCGATCACGTCTTCACTCTTGCGGGTAACCAGGTCATCGTCCACGACTACTCGACTAACCAACAGATCAAGAAGCTCCCTGACACTCCCCTCCAACCTCGATGCTTTCCTTCATCGGCAACAGTTGTGCTCTTGCCATTGGTAGCGCCAAACTATGACCCTACCATACTCATGTGTGGAGGCTCATCAGGTGATGCTCCTGACCCACAGGCGCTGGACGACTGTTACACCATCAAGCCAAATGACGAGAATCCCGTCTGGCAGCGAGACGACAACCTTCCCAACGGGCCCCAAACCATGACAGACGCCGTCCTCCTGCCAGACGGTACCGTTCTAATGCTCAATGGTGCCCATGCCGGTTCCGCAGGAGGCTACATGGCTCGTGACCCCGTGAGCCAAGCCATCATCTACAACCCAGCCGCACCAGCAGGACAGCGCTTTACCAAACAAGGCACTACCACTATCCCCCGCCTCTATCATTCGGTTGCAATTCTCCTGCCATCGGGCGAGGTGCTCGTCGCAGGCTCCAACCCCGACGTCTTCTACGCCCCCAAGGGCAACCCCTCCATCAACAAGATCTACCCTGAATTCAACAACAACGGTAAGGTCTCCTTCTTGCACCAACAGCAGGAGAAGACCGTAGATCATCCTACAGAGTACCGAGTCGAGATCTTCAGCCCGCCCTATATGGATTCGCCTTCGCGACCCGCAATCACCAACCTGCCTGCCAAGATCACGTACAATAGCAAGTTCGATGTGAATGCTTCTGGCCTGAAGGGCGACGTCAAGGTCAGGATGGCATATGCTGGTTTCAGGACCCATGCTGTGGATATGGGTCAGAGAATGGTGGAGTTGGAGACGGTTGGTAGTGGGAACGGTACTGTCACTGTTACGGCGCCGAAGAACGCCAGCGTCATGCCCCCGGGACACTACCTACTGTTCGCGGTTGCTGATGGAATCCCATCAGAGGGCAAGTGGATATCGCTTCAGAATGGCGTATGAATTGAATGACTTCATGAAGAGGGACCTCAAGTGAGGTCAAAGGGAGACTACCAGCCAATTGAATGTTTTTTCATTACTCATGATACCATACATACAATCTAGACATAGACCAGTGAATCTTAATCTTCTAACAGATTCATGATCAATATCATTTTCCCTCTTCTATAACCCATGCAATGCATCCCCTTTTCCTCGATCCCCCTCCACTCCCCTATCCCCCCCCCCCCCCCCCCCCCCCCCCCCCCCCCCCCCCCCCCCCCCCCCCCCCCCCCCCCCCCCCCCCCCCAATCATCTCAAAACTTCGTCCTAAAATCCCACTTCGTCGCCACCCCCATCGCCGCAACAAACCCCACCCCCCCAAGCGCAAAACCCCCGCCACTGAACCAGATCAGACCCTCAAAATTCGGCGCCTTGCCCCCCATATCCAGTATCGCGCCCGCCAACGGCACGCCCACCAACGTCCCAAAACTAACCACAAAATACGTCGTGCCGTACCTCTTGCCATAGTCCTCGGCGAGGCAAATCTGCGCCACGCAAACGGGTGTGACGGCGATGAAGCTCCCGCTCGCGGCGCCAAACGCCACCGCGTAGGCGGTTAGAAGGCGCGTGTCGCCGTCCGCGAAAGCCCAGAGGGGCGTCAGCAGGGCCGTGACGCCGGACGTGAGGATCATGGTTCTGAACCGGCCGACGTGGTCCGCTACGTAGCCCGTGACGGCGCGCCCCACGACGGAGCCGAGGTTGAGGTAGATGACGAGGGCGTAGGCTTGTTCGGGCGCGAGGCCGTGGGCGGTGGCGTACGAGGGGATGTAGGTGACGGGTATGAAGAGGGCGAGCTCGAGGAGGAAGATGGCCCCCGTGGTGAGGAGGTAGAGGGGCTCGCGCAGGGCGAGGAGGTCGATGGTTGCGCCGGCGCGGGTGTTGGGGGGGAGGCGGGTGGTGACGAGGGTGCTGGCGAGGAGGCAGAGGAGGAGGCAGATTAGGCCGACGATCTGGATCGAGGCGTTGAAGCCGATCTGGGATTGGAGGGTCAGGATGATGAAGGGGTACAACGCGCCGCCTATGCCGCCTGCTGTCAGGGCGAGGGAGGTCGCGAGTGCGAGACGCTGTTTGAACCAGTGTCCGATGCAGACGGTCGCGGGGGTGAAGATCAGGCTGGCTGAGAGTCCGCCTAGGACACCCCAGCTGAGCATGTAGTGCCAGTATTCTTGGCTGATGCTGAGGAGGAAGAGGGCGATTACGAGGCCGACGCAGCCGGGGATGAGGGTGAACTTGAGTCCGTAGGCGTCGAAGATCGGGCCTGGAGGGGTATTAGTGGTGGGTGGTAGTTTTAGGGTGGGTAGAGTACTCACCTATCTGTATGCTGCCAAAGTAGACAAGGAAGGTGAATGTGCTGAAGATCCAGCCCGTTTGGCCGTACGTGTGGTCTTTGAGCTGGTGCGCGCTGAGCCAGGCGTGCATGACACCCGACGAGGTGAGTAGGCCAAAGGCAGCAACCATGGCACACCAACTGCCAAGAACCACTGACCATGCTTTGAGACCACCTTCGGGAAAGTCATCTCGCTCGAGGTGTTGTGTCTTTGTAAGAGCGGCTTGGAAATCGGAGTCGTCTAGCTGTTGCTGGCTGAGGAGAGGTGTAGTTTCGTCAATGGGCTGGTGAGGGATTTCTGCATCGCTGGTCATGACTCTCGAGGAGGTGAGAGACAACTGACCTTGTTCTTGCTACTCGAATCTACCAAAGCAGCAGAGCTGGCAATTTGAAAACCAGATTTGGGCAAGAAGAAGTCAGAGTTGAACGACCAGCCTCGCTGACGATGCACACACGCTCGTGAAGACCTGAATTTATATGTAGAGCATGGAGCTGGCGGTGTGTTGTCCCAAGGGCACGGCAGGACTTACTGATCCTGGTATACAACGAGAGCGAGGGACTGCTCGAAACTTCTAGTACGGTTCACCGATCCAGGGTCTGGCGAATGATAACGCATAAACCACGCCCATCGACACGGAATAGTTTTCAAGTTGAACACAAGCAACGACCATGAAGGTGAAAACGAATGCTGATCATGATACAAGAGTCGGGTCGTCTTTGCGGTTGTCAACATCTTCCAAACAAGCTGCGATGACTAGCCGCCTTTTGCCCGTGCCGATATTCTGGCGGCATATCTCTCTTTTACACGATTGATCTCTGCTCTTGAAAGAATGAGAGCACGTACATACTCACGGATTTTCCGCCAAATTTTGATTGCGTTCATATGAGTGTTGCAGGGGGAGGAGGTAGGGCACCCAGCAGGCCAGTCAAAGCGTACACGTGCAAGACGCGCGATCTGATAACAGACCAACCGACATCGCTCTTGGCCGGATCCTCTCACGTTGGCTTCCGCTCAGGCCCTTCTTGGCTCGTACCACCGTAAATTTCTCCTTTCCCGCAGGGTCTTTATCAGATCATCTCTCCCATCAGATTAGATGCTCATCTCCCCTTCCACTTCTCCAGCACCCTCACCATGATCCTCTCCAAGATCCACCTCTACTACCTCCAATTCAAATTCCTCCTCCGCAACAGCCCAAAATACTACTGGGCCAAGCTTCTCTCCTTCCTCCATCTGCACACCTACCGCCTGGTCCCGCACCCCAAAAATGTCCTCATCATCGGCGGCTCCTTCGCCGGCTTCGAGCTCGCCCGCAAGCTCGCCCACTCCCTCCCGACAGGCCACCGCGTGCTCATGATCGAGCCAAACTCGCACTTCAACTACACCTTCAATTTCCCCCGCTACTCCGTCCTCCAGGGCCGCGAACACCACGCTTTCATCCCTTACTCTGGCATCTCGGTCAACGCGCCCCACGGCATCTTCAGCCATGTCCGCGCCCGGGCCGCCTCCATCGCTCCGGACGCAGTGATACTGGAGAACGGAGAGGCGGTGCCCTATGCGTATCTTGTCCTCGCGACCGGCGCGACCCAGTCCCCACCTGCGAAGCTGCTGGCGAATGAGCGCAAGGCGGCGTGTGCGGAGCTGCAGGGTTTCCAGTTGAAGATTAGGGATGCGGACAGGATTGCTGTGGTTGGGGCCGGCGCCGTGGGCGTGGAGATCGCGGCGGATATTAGGAGCTTTTATCCCGAGAAGGAGGTGACGCTTGTGCATTCGGGACAGAGGATCTTGCCGAGGTTTGGGGAGGAGTTGCAGCAGTTTGCGGTGGAGAAGCTGAGGAAGCTGGGGGTGGTTATTATTACGGGGCAGAGGCCTAAGATCCTGCAGGGAGAGGTGGGGAAGCAGGGGCTGCAGTTCAAAGATGGGAGGGTGGAGGAGTTTGATTTTGTGGTGCGTCTATTCCTCGACTCGATTGGATTGCTGGTGCTTGGTGCTGATCGATGAACAGATTCCTTGCACAGGACAGACGCCCAACTCGGGTGTGCTTGCTGACTACGCGCCCGAGGCCGTCTCTGCTTCAACAGGTCGTGTGCTCGTTCGTCCTACCATGCAGATCGCAGGGAAGATGACATCCGACCACATGTTCGCCCTTGGCGACGTAGCTGAAACCGAGGGACCGAAGATGGCCAGAGCAGCACTGGCCCAGGTGCACATTGTGCATGGCAACTTGATGGCCATGATTAAAGGAAGGAAGGCGAGAGCCACCTACGTGCCGGACTTGAAGATGGAGGGCTCGCTGCACTTGACTCTTGGACGGGTGCGTCCTTCTCCCAATCCTTGCATTATTCAACAACGTACTGACTGCGTTACAGAGGGATTGGGTTACATGGTACCAGACTTCTTCAGGAGAAGAGACGCTCATCCCTGGCGACGACGGGAAGGATGACCTGCACGTCGAAGGTGCGTGGAAGTATTTTGGCGGCAACATGGACGAGTTCGGGAAGCTCTCCAACGGCCTGCTGGAGCCGTAGAACAGTTCTGGGTGGCGCACTGCTCGTTCCTATAGACTTACAGATAGACGCAAGTGCCTGGGCGACTGGAATAGAGGCGATCTTCTGCTGGCAGGACTCTTTGCCTACGTCCACGAATTTCTGTGCCTGCAGCTTCTGTGCAAACTTACGAGCAAGGAGTCTCAGGTGCTGGATGGCATAACCTCTCCATTATATGAGCGAGCTCAAGGATAGCTACTCATCATGCAGAGTCCATCGTCCTATGAAAATGACCTTGGTTTTCCCCTAACCATGTTGCGTACAGTACTGATACCGACGAAAGCATCTCTCACACCACAAGCAACTCGACGAAGACATGGGACATCAGGTAAAGTGAAAAAAGGTACCACCTCAAGGGCAGCGCAAAGCATGAATTAAAAGATCCCTCAAGTAGCACCATCTACCTCGCTTCCCAAGCAGTAGTAGCAGCAGCAGCAGCAGCAGCAGCAGCAATCAGGCGTCCGGAACGAAAGTTGTAAAACAAAAAGAGTACAACGCGAGACCGGCAGTCCAAATAAAAAGGCTTCTAGCGGTATATCATCCCGATCTTGTACATGCCCATGTGTTTGATTCCCTTGCTCAATCAATCCAGCTTGCGTCTTCTTAGAAAAACAAGCCTTTTATCACATCACCTCCACTCCCCTCCCATTCTGCTGCCCACCGTTCACGAACCCCATCTCCCCCTCCTCATCTACCTCCTCCACCGGCGTCTGCGGCAGACTCCTCTCCCCCCTCATCTCACCGATATCCTTTTCCCCCATCCCATCCCCCACCGCACTGTCGTCCAAGCCCTGCTGCATCGCCTGCGCGGACACAATCTCCGCCAGACGCTTGAGTCGCGGTGTCTGCAGCCAGCTGGGCGTGTACGTCTCGAGGGCGGTGATGACGCGGGGCTCCGCGATCTCGTAGGGCCCGCTGTCTTCCATGTCTACGGCGGGGAGGAGGAGGACGTCCGTCTTTGGGTCTGTGACGCGCGAGGCGACGGCTTTCATGATTTCGCCGTTGATGGGCTGTTCGTAGTCTGCTACGAGGTATTGGTTGAGGAGTTTTTGGATTTGGTTGGGGGAGAGCCTGCGGGACATTAGTCTTTGGTCAAGTATGAAGGGCTGACGAAGGAGTGGATGGGGACAAGGGAATGGAGAGGGGAGGCACTTACATCCAGCAGATATCCTGGATGATCTCGATATCGTTGAGCGTTGCCTTCTTGAGCTGCAGCAGCTTCGTCGCTTGCATCAGGTGCTCGAGCTGAAGCGTGCCCTCTGGCATATCGTGGCTCTTGCACCACTCTTCGATGCGGGTGATGTTGTAGTTGATCTGCAGACCACGCTTCCAGCTGAGGAAGTTGCGGCGCATGAGCAGGTCGTTGAAGGCGGTGACGCCGACGAGGCGGAGCAGCTCGGTGATGGTCTGCGTGATGATGCTGTCTTCGAGGTAAAAGGCCTTCATGGCTTTAAAGACGTTGTTGAGCAGCGAGAGAAGGTTGTCCATGCTGAAGGCGGGCGTCTGGTTGCTCTGCAGCAACTTGCCAAGGAAGCGGTTAGATTCGTTGGTGACGAAGCCGGGCAGGGATTGCGATTCGATGATGGCGGGGACGATCATCTTGTGCAGCTTCTTCTTGAGGACCTTCATCCACGTGTGGTAGATGTTGAATTCCAAGCTCTCCAGGTCGTGCTTGACGATCTCCAACAGGCGGTCGTACTCGAAGTTGTCTGTCTTTTGTGCCTCGTACCAGTCTTCGGCGAGGAACACAAAGGACAGCATCTCGTGGACGTTGGATAGCCAGAAGGCGCCAGGGTTGACAGCCTCATCACCGTCGTGGGCCATGACTTCTTGCTGAATGCTTTGCATGACATTTGCGAGGAAGCGTTCACTCTCCTTAACGAATCCGTTATTCCACATCTCGGATGTAACGAGGTTGATAAGGTATGCAGGGAACAGCACTTCCTTGTCCGTTGGTGGCGGCGAGGTTCCAGGTGCAGGGATCTTGAGATTCTTAATGAGACCCAGCGTCACCTCCTCGTTCAAGCCATCCTCATCGGCAAGAATGTTCTCAAGCTCCATCTCGACATTGTCAAGGTCGGGCCTGAACGTCGATCCAGACAGTGTCTGCTGGTGGGCGTTGCCACCCCACATCATCGACACCGGACGAGGGTTGAAGCTTCCCGAAAAGCGATGATCGGTATCAATCTTCTCGAGCTGTGCAGACCTCCGCTTTGGCTTCTTCGCCGAAACGAGGTTGATGAGACCACTGGCTTGACCCACACCGCGCTCGGTACCGTTAGTGACCTCGCCATTGACAGGCACTGCACGCTTGGCGAGCTCGAGCTGATCTTGCAGCTCCGCCAGCTGTTGTCGCAGCGAGAGCTTCTCGGTTTCTGAGGCGTTGCGACTTTTGCGTGTCGACTCGAGCTCTTCACTGGTCGAGCGCAATGATTCCCGCAACGTCTTCTCTTCATCCTGCAACCGTCGCATGTTCGCAGTGGACTCTTCGAAGTTGGTCTGCAGTCTGGCCATGTCCTGCTCCATCTGCGATAGCCTCGCAGCGTGAATACCAGCTTGATTGGCCTCGGCTTGAAGCTCTTTCGTCCGCCCTTCGAGTGTCTGTGTTCTCGTCCGCCATTGCTTGAGCTGACTCTCGTAGCCCTCGACTTGCACCTTGAGCGCCTTGTTCTCCGTCCGCATGGCACCGAGCGCTTGAGTGAGCTCGACGACCTTGTTCTCGAGCTTGTACGAGATCTGTTTGAGATCTCTTGCCTCTTCTCGGAGACCCTTGTAGGCCTTCCTGGCTTGCTTTCCGCGCCACAACTTCTGAACGGTGACGACCTTCTTCCTGTACTGTCGCCATGACTTGAGCGACTGTCTCGACCGCCACGCCCGCTGGATCACTCTCGCTGCATTGCCGACTCGTGTGTCCATGATGAGCTTCCTCCGTAGCCACCCCTTGGCCGCCGCTTCAAACTGGATGATATTGTTGCGGATGTATAGGAAGTTCTTGCGCTCTTTCTGGCCTCGCCAAACGCGCTGGATCGTCGTGGCGCCTTTAACGCGTCTCGCTTCTTCAGCTTGTTTCCTTGCAATGACGCCACGAAAGAGAGACTGCACTTGCAGGATGGACTGAATAGTTTCGAGGTAGCGCTTGCGGTAGTATTTGGCGCGGAGGTTTTTCTGGATCATCGTGGCGGCATCATTGAGTCGAGTCGTCCGCATGCCTTCGAGGAAAGCCAGCATACCGGCGCGGAAGAAGATCTTGGTCAGGCCGAGTTGGTACTTATCCGTTCCGTCCTTCTTGCTTTCTCCAAGCGCTTTCCGCAGGATGGCATCACACATTTCCCGGATCTCTGGCGTCCATTGCGATGAAGGAACAAGCATGTAATATCTGAGAGCGAATTCTTCGTACGTCCATCTTGTTGGGTAGCCTGCGCAACTGATTCTTACAGTCTCGAGAACACCACAAGCTCGGAGCTGAGAAAGAACCATTGGACCCTCGAACTTCCACGCCTCCTTGGCCTCGTTTGGCTTGATACACCGAATGTAGTGCACGTCGGTGGAATTGATGGTAGCCATGAGCTCAATCAGCGAAGACTTGAAGATACCTCCGAGAGTAGGCTTCCTCGCTGCAGCAGCTCCTGGTCGCTTGCCTGGGCCGGCTGCAGCTGCAGGTTTTGATTGTACCGCGGCGTTCTCACGCTCCCGTGCTGCTGTCGCGACTTCCAAGACATCTGTCAAGAACGAGTTCGAGCTGTTCTTGAGCACCTCGAGATGCTCGTCCGGTACGGTATCTCTGTTCTTCTCGATGAAGCCATCCGATTCATATGTGACATCGACAGCGTAATGGCAAACTGTGAAAGCGGATTTGCCAAATCTTGGCTTCTTGAAGAATTTGGTCTTCTCAGCAGCAAAGTTGGAGTACAGCTTGTTGACAAAAGACTCGTCGGAACCCATTGGCAGTCTCGACTCTTCATCCAGGAGCGCGAGGACACCCAACTTGTTCTCGATCATGTCGATACACGGCTGGTTGTCGGAGAAGTCGATGAACTTCCAGTCAATTTGTTCGCGCACGTACTCTTCCTGCTCGAGCTTAAAGACGTGCTGGTTGAATTCCTGCTGAAGCTTCTCGTTGGCGTAATTGATACAGAATTGCTCGAAAGAGTTCTTTGTGAAGTGCTCAAACCCGTAAATATCCAAGACACCAATAAATGATTGCACATGTTCGAGAATCTCGGGCCGGGCGAGACTGCTGTTGATAGTGTCTACAAGCCAGTCGAATAGACTCGAATAGATGTACTTTGCGACGGAATCCCGTACCACAACAGCCTGCTGCTGGGAAAGATTTGACATTATCTTCTCGCCTCTTGTGATGAGCTGCTTCTTGACAGTCCATTTGGCAAAGTTGTCCGCGTTGATTCCGAGGAGGTTGCAAGCTTTCACCAAAGATGGTTCTGATGCCGCTAATTGCGAGTCTGTCCGTGTCGCTGTGATCTTGATGTTACCAATGTGGAGAAGTGCTGCAAGAATCTTGAATATTTGTGCCTGCTTGTCCTCTCCAACACCAATCCTTGTGAGCGACTCGCGAGTCGCCTGGAATTCCGCAGCGTCGTCGACACCAGCAATCTGTGCACTTCCACCCTGGTTCATGTACTCAAAGTGTTCTACCGGCACCAATCCAAGCTCTTCCCGTTCCGCATCGGTCGCGCCAGCTATCAATTGATAGAAGATGTGGTAGTTCCTCTCTTTCAATGGCTGGAAGACCAGACGCGATCGCTCGAGCAGATATGTTCGTATCCTGGCACCAATGATATCTGTCTGCTTGTTGAACATGATCTCAATGTACTTTCCGAAGCGGGAGGAGTTGTCGTTACGGGTAGTCTTTGCGTTACCGAAGGCTTCCATGATCGGATTGGTTGCGAGAATCTGCTCCTCGGTCTCGCTCATGGCATCCGCGCGACCCTTTGCTCGGCCGCCTGGCTGGTCTGGTGACTCTCGAGTCGCAAAGTATCGCATGATGTATTTCGCGCTCACTGTCTTTCCTGCACCGGATTCGCCGGAGACGACAATGGTCTGGTTTTGTCCATCGCGAAGCATGTCACTTGCCAACTGTTAGCCGGCTATCATATGTATTTTTTGTTCTCCCCACTTACGAGAATGCCTCCTCCGCAATGGCGAACAAATGCGGTGCTTGCGATGCTCTTTGCTTGCCAGCATATACCTGTACCATGCCTGGTACGTAAAGCGAGTCGACTCGAGCGAAAGGATTGGTAGCGATGAGGACAATGCCGGAATAGGTGTAGATTTCTTTCTGGGCATATCGTAACTTGATGGCTTGTAATACTGGGCGAAGTCAGCAGGTTTTGATGTTGCTATGCTTGATAGGTCGTACCAGCAGGTTCATTAAGATGCGACAAGTTCGTAAGGTCATCACTGGCTTCAAGTATAGTAGGGTTCATGAGTGGAGGGAGGGTGGTATTGTTGTCATCTTGGAGGGCCGCTAGGGTTGTGTTGATTTCCTTGGTCTGCAGATAGTCAGTACACAGCTTGTATACATATTCACAAGGCTTGTCGCGTCGGTTCTTGGCCGTGTAGAATTGTTCGGTGTCATGTGTATGCCTCCTCTAGACTGTTGCTTACCTCTCCATTCTCGAGCTGGAACACCAACTTGACCTTGTCACCCTCGACAAGCTTTTGTGTGACCTCTGATGCGACCCATCCCTCATTGGCGTCTGGCTGCCAGGCGCGTGTGCCGACATCGAAGGTGTGCGCCATGATCGCGGATCAATTGGACTGTTGACGCTGGTGATACAGCCGGGTGTCAAGGAGAGAGTCTGTCCATCCGCGAAGGAGCAGGAACCGCTGTAAGCCGAGGTGAAGATTAGCAAAGACCAAAAATTAGTACAAGGAAGGAAATGCTAGGCTGGGATGCAAGCGCAGTCAGGTGTTTGATCGTGGCCGTTGAGATGCGGTGGATGATTTCTCTCTGGCGGCACAAGTTATGGACAGGCCTGAAGTCAGGACGGCCGTGCCCTCCGCAAAACACAGGCCACGTTCAGATGTTCAAGGGTTTCGGACTGGCACCAGGCTCCACTTATTTTAGCAAGCCCCTTTTGATGGTGTAGAAGCTCGAATGAGCAGCAAGAATGGTCTCTTGATCCGATCATCATAGGCAGAGAAGCTACGAATAGTCAAGCATACACACGTCGTCTTCTTCGACAGCCTGAAGCTCAGCATAAACCCGACCACGAAGGTGCACAAATCCCATTCAACTGCCCAATCTCCGCCTGTCAACAATTCACATGCGAGGCCGGCGAGTGTGTTCAGGCCACATCTTGATGCGCATCTTTGCCTGTCTGTGCCAGCCTCGAGCACGCCTCGAGCACGCCGCGAGCACCGGCGCCCGTCTTTGCATCTGCCATCCCACCACTCATCGTTCGCCCTGAATGCGGCTCTGGCGCTTCTTTTGAGCGACACTTTATCTCCCACATCGATCATTACCGATAGAGGATGTAGTAGTATAAAGCACGTGGTCTGCTCGAGCAGCTGGTGTCCCAATGCACTTTCTGTCTGGCTTGATCGATGAACTATCGTTGTATGTATTTTGTGCATACATGCTGCTTTCCAACTACAATGAATTCCATGTCGCGTTAAAGACACCTCAACGGCCATCGCGAAGCTCGCCGTTTTACAGCCTCATCTCCACCACCTGCGAACGATGTCCGGCCTCTGCTTTGCATGCAAGCCAGCCTTGTTCTCGGAATTTACCGAGTATTCATGCCTTGTGCTCTGAAGAGTCAGCAAATATCAGAATATGTCTATTGTGATCATTTCTTTTCGGCATCGCTAATGCGAAAATAATAACATGAAGGATGCCGGCTTTTGTTGAAAACCCTCTTGTGTTTATCAATCACGGTTGAATCGATCCGCATGTCCAATCTATCTCGCCAACGCCCACGATGGTATCAATCAAACAGTTCCGCGTGCAATCAGTAGAGCACTCTCGTCCGAATTCTGGATCCAAGCTCCTCCAGACTCTGGTACAGATCCTTGATCTCTGTAACATTGACATCGCTGATATCCGCCATGAGGTAAGCTACCTCTCCGCGCGAATCGGTCATCTGCTTGTCTACGTTGTGGTCTCCGAGAATATCGTTCACTCGCTTCAGCACACCAGGAATATTGCGATGGATGTAGATGACCTACGCAGATCGTTAGCTGTTGAGCACGAATAAAGCAGCAATGATCTTTGTAACCTACCCGTACGTGGTTTGGCTCGTCCTGTGTCAAGCTCCTGAGTGCGACTTCGGGCAAGTTGACTGCTCCTTGCGTCGTACCCTCATTGACGTACTTAATGAGCTCCTCCGCAACCTCAATACCGATCGCAGTTTGCGCTTCTTCGGTGCTGCCTCCAATGTGTGGTGTAAGGATAATGTTCTTCAGGCTTCGGAGGTCTTCCGCCCAGGAGTTGAGGCTGTTGTGGAAGTAGTCTCCGTTTCCACCCGGCTCATTTGGGTACACGTCCAACGCTGCTCCTGCAATCTTGCCTGATCGAGAGGCGTTAATAAGTGCCTGGATGTCGACAACGCTGCCTCTCGATGCGTTGATCAGGTAGCTGCCCTGTCTCATGAACTCGAACTGCTCTGCACCAATCATGTTCTGAGTCTCCGGGAGCTCAGGCACATGAAGGGTGACAAAGTCGGCCCCGCGCAGGAGAGCCTCGAGAGTAGGGACCTGATGCGCGGTTCCCATGCTCATGAGGTTGATCACGTCGTAGTAGATGACCTTCATTCCCATAGCTTCGGCCAGAACAGAGAGCTGGTTGCCAATGTGTCCATACCCGACAATGCCCAGCGTCTTGCCTCGAACTTCCCAGCAGCCATTCGAAACCTTGTTCCAGACTCCTTGGTGCAATTCGTTGCTCCTGTCTCCCAACTGGCGTGCCAGAGCGATGATCTCGGCAATGACAAGCTCCGCAACAGATCTCGAGTTTGAAAAAGGTGAGTTGAAGACCGCGATACCAGCGCTGGCCGCGTACTTGAGGTCGACCTGGTTCGTTCCAATACAGAAGCAGCCGATGACAATCAGGTTCTTTGCGTGCTTGAGGACGTTGGCGGTGAGCTTGGTTTTTGAACGAATACCAATAACATGGACATCCCTGCTAGAGGTCAGAGAGGAAATACTGCGCGCAAAGGGCGGCTCTGCTCACTTAATCTTCTCAATCAGCTGGTCTTCCGGAAGAGAAGATTTGACTGCCTCGACTTGGTAGCCCTGCTCTTTGAGCATAGCCTGCCCAACCTTGTTAACATTCTCGAGTAGAAGCACCTTGATGTCCTGTGTGTGGAAAGGTTTCAATTGCTTTGCAGCAGACGCAGCGGTACTGTTGCTTCCGCCGAAACTGGCGATCGGTGACCGCGTCGCAACCGGAGAAGTTGAAGAGACAGAGAGGCCGGGCTCAAAGCTGTTAGAGACTCGCCTCTCGCGACTCTGACCATTGCTGCCGTTTCTGATTGGAATTTCCCTTGATTGAGACATGTTGCTTGTGGTTATTTTAGTTGTTCAAGGAAAACAAATCCTGGAAAGTGGGATGACTGTGTATGGACCGCTGCCCTGAAACTTTCTGCCCGGCGTCGGAGGTTTCAATGACTCAAAGCCCGATCAGGGAGTGACGCAAAGTGGGGTGCCCTGAAGATCTTGCACGCCCAGCGGTCCCTGAACACAGTCAGACTTCCTGTAACTACCCCTGTTGATATAGTGCCGACACGAGCGCTGCAGTTACTCACTACATATTGCCAGACGGGAGCTACCTGTTGATTCCGTCAGGAAAGAGAATAGTTGTAGGTAGTCAGCTGCTTCTAATATGTTTCATAGCTTGAGGTCTAAGTGAACGCTTCTGGGGTACAGTCCTCCGTGCCAACACCTTCACATGATGAACACATATCCATACTAGGACTGTGCTACAGAGACAACATTTGACATGGCTATTTGATTTGAGCGACTTAAGAACCGCTGTAGAAGGCTCACGAGAGTTGTGTTAAAAGCCTTGACCCCATTCCACCATGCCTACTCCGTCCTTAGATTTTACCTCCTCTGCAGCAGGCATGCAAGGAACCGAAACGAAAAAATCCATCGCTGCTACACCAACGCCGTATCTGCGTAAGGTGCCGAGTGATACATCTTATTGACTGAGGGAGTGACTGCATGAAGGAGTGTTTGTGGACAGGTGGCTCGGCTGATCGGGGACTGATATCCAGATCATGCCAAAGGAGGAGCACCATCAAGTTGTTAGAGAGAAATGGGGTTGGGATGATTCTGTCGGAGGAAGTTGTGATCCTATCATCTAGCTTTGTTTGCACTCGGCAGTCTCCTTGTTGGGCTTTGAGCCATCACCCTGGAGTCGAGTTAGAAAGCACTCATGGCAAAGAGCAGAACACAAAATCATACCTCCTCGTCGGACTCCTCTTCGTCATCCTCATCCCTGTCAAGATCATCCTCGTCCTCATCATCCTCGTCCTCGAAGTCGTCCTCGTCAAAGTCATCCTCGAAGCCCTGCTCAAATTGCAGAGCCTCGCCGGTGAACCAGTCGATGGCACGAGGGATCAACTTCTCCTTGATGTCCTCACCGAGCTGGTAGTCGAGCTCGAGCTTGGCCTCAATGTCCTCGTCAATCTCCTCATCGTCGTCCGCAGGTGGCTTGGCGGGGTTGAAGAAGTCGAAGAACGAGGGCGTTGGGATCGTCTTCTTCACGATACGTGTTTGCTTTGTGTCTGTCATGTGTTAGATCTTGCCACCAAAGTCTTGTCAACGCTACCCACTCTTGTTCCTCTGCTTCTTGCTCTCGACCTTGACAGTGAGGTCCTTTCCAGGCTTCCACTCAACCTTGTCACCCTCAGCGTGGTCGTAGATGAAGTCGCCACCATATCCGCTCTCTTCTTGGTAGAAGTATGTCTTGGTGATAGACTTGTTGGTGAAGAAGTCGTTCTCTTCAAAGTCGAAGATCAGCTTGAAGCCTGGGCGGTCGAGATATTCCATGCGAATGTTGGTGAGGTGTTTGAGCGCGCCCTCATCTCTGTCGGTTATCGTCTCGGCGAGCGAGGAGTTCTTCATTGCCGAAAGCCAGAACTCCGGGATACCCTTGGCGGCCTCAGCTCCCTCATCGGCCTTGGTGTCGGCTGCTTTGGGCTCCTCATCATCCTCGTCCTCCTCATCGTCCTCCTCACCAGCCTTAACTTCCTCTTCCGATGGTTCAAGCGAGCCGTTCACAATCTTTGCACGCTTCTCGTAAAGTGGGCTGTACTTGGCGAAGAACTTCTTCTCAAGGGCAAGGACCTCCTCTTGGAACTCTGCCTCAAGCTTCGAGTGCTCCTTCTGAATACCCTTGAGACCAGCGACACGCTTTCGGATGGGCGCTGGCAGAGACTCGACATAACCTGATGACTTGCCTACCAAGCCGCTGAGCTTGTTCTGCATGAGGGAGACGAGCTTTGGGTTCTGGGCGAAAATCGAGGCAGCAGCGGCACGGTCAAGGTCCTCTTTGAAACAGTATCAGTTTCCACATCCTGATACTTATCCACCCATAGAGTGGAGCTCACCTTCTTTGATCGAGCTCACGCCAGGTTGCTGCGCGCGCGAAGAGATGGGCGCATTGTTCAAAGGGGTGTTCTGAGGGGTGCTTGAAGCGGTGTCAGCGGATGAACGAATCGCCATGTTGGCCGGAATGGCCGAGGGAGACTCACGGTGCGGTTGGCACCTCCCTCTTATTGCGGATCGGCTCAGACATGGCAATCCGAGTGATATGCGAATATTTGTCGGGTTGGATGAAGGGAATGTATGCAGGAGAAAGATGGTTGAAGTGCGGTTGAACTCATCCTCTTTGCGTGGGAGCGCGGGCGCGAAAACCTCAAGCGGCTACACCCGCCACTCCTGCTTTGGAGAATTTTTGATCAGCCAATCAGGTGCGGGGTGACAGAGAGGTCAACATCATGCGTTTGTCCTGGGTTTTGCCTCTTCTCTTGCATACGCTTTCACGTGTAATTTCGAAACATCAATGGGTGGCGCAACCCGCGTATGTGACGAACACGTTGATGGATGGTCCACACATGGGTTTGCTCAGTGAGCTGCTTCACTCTGTCTCCTACATCGTTTTGCAGAAACAAACAAGTATGACTTTGCAGTCACAACTGAATGGTGACCTGAATGCTACCATTACTTTACGAGCCAGTGTGACGCAGCTAATTCCTTTCCATTATCGGAATGAGGACGTGAGACTAGTCGTAAACACAGATGCAAACGAACCCTGGCTCATGGGCTTCCTCCATAGGCTCTCGAGATGAAGTGCTAGGGATCCACACTGGACATCAGATCAAAGTTCATGCGCTTGCTCAGGCGTGGATAGCGATCGTACACAAATGCATTGTGCCCCTTGAGTGCGTCCCCGGTATCAATTGCTATCGCTATTTGACGCCATGAGCCAGATCCTATCGTGCACCCCAGGAGTCCTGGACCTGCCAAAATGATCATGCTTGTGCGACAGACATATTGTGATAGGTTAGATCTTCTCGGTTGCTGGGCTACGACCTAGATCGCATGGTAACCCGCGCATCCTGCAATACGTCGTCAGCCAGCCGCTCTCGTTCTCGATTTCTGTTAGCCTGCTTGAGCTACTCCATGTGGGGGCCTTTCTATTGGCTAGTCCTCAAAGTCTTGAAACAGTGAAATATAGATTCCTACTCGTTTGCCTGACCGGTTGCTTATCTTCACATCCCTATGATTTGCCTCTCCTCGAACTCCATTTCACTCATTACAGTAGCCCCCAGAACACAACATCACCAACACATCATCGTCATCAAGGAGAAAACTTCAACATCCGCTCCTCCATTCCCAACTTTTGAACGCGTCTTTACACTGGTCTCCCGCATCTAATCAACGTCAACATAACTATCAGCGATGCCTAAATACTCGTTCGAGATCGCGAAAGCGGTACTTTCTGAGACGGACAAGAACCGCATCCTTGCTATTTATCTCAGCATGGACAACCCGAACTCCATTGTATGTGATCCATTCAACACTCACTCATGGCGGACATCGCACTCACTGAAATGCCTACAGACTGACTGGAGCACCGCAACTGCTGCTTTTGGCGCCGCTTCCGAGGACTCTATGAGGGTTATGCTCCGCTCTGCTCTCAAGAAGATCAAGGATGCTGGTGGCGAAATTGCCGCCGACGGGTCTACCGTGCCCGCCACTCCAGCCAAGAAGAGTGGTCCAGGCCGCAAGCGCAAGGCCGATGGCGATGCTGCTACTACGCCAGCGAAGACTCCAAAGAAGGGTCGGGGCAAGAAAGTCAAGGACGAGCCTGTTGTAGAAGATGGTAAAGATCAACATAATCGTTTTGCTTGGCGCGAAATTGACAAATTTTAGATGAAGCTGAAGCCATGGCTGGTGAAGATGCGGACATGGGAGAGAACATCAATGTCAAGTTGGAAGGTAACGATATTGCTTGAGGGCGGGACGATGCATCTGCAGTGCGCACACAGGCGTCAAGGAGACTTCTCAGGTAACAAGGATCATTCATGAGCTCTAGATCGTCACATTGAGGATTGCGAACCACGGACACGGCAGCAAACATCAGCTGTAACTCCGACAGAAGAATCAAAATTCACACCTTTCGGACAAAATCTCCTGTATACTATAGAGCGCTATGTCTGATGTGAGGTTTCCATCAATCCTGGATATCTACAGGCTCAGAATCAATCCCCGGCAGGCGGAACTCCTTTTGGGGAGATGTATGCGAGAAATCTCCGCCATTGTCTTGGTGTCGCATGGTAATTATCAAGCAAGCATGTTACTATGCAGTGTCGAGTGTGCATGATCCACCCGCCATTGTTTCAGGGCAGACCATGGTGCGATAGAGATGATCTCGATTGCTTGTCATTGTCTCTGGTGCAATGTAGCCAAGTTTGTAACGAATAAAGGATAATACAGATGATGACCAATAGCAGGATCATCACACCGACCCGCTCCTGTGACCGAATGCCGCCTGATCTGCAAGAAGAAACTCTTGGTTGTAATCACATCGTTCTTCTTGCGGACATTCTCACAGATTCTCAACTCCTACCCAACAACATACCACAACGCCAACCTCTTTCCAAATTTGGTAAGAATACTATGCTATAAAGAATGGTTTCATATCTCATTGTATCCTATCGAGGCGTTTTAAATCTGAAAGGTCATAGACTGATTTGTGAACCTGCAGAAAGACAACCCTCACCTCATCTTACCATCAGCACATTTCACTTCAGTATTATCACACACAAATCATCAACATGTCCGAGATAGAGTTCACCGCCGGTGAGCAGAAGCTTCTCATGCTCATCCTCAGCAATCTGCAAGGCGACATCAACGTAAGTCAACCTCATTTTCACTACCAACCACAGAGAGACTAATTCGACTCTCAGGCCGATTGGAACAAGGTCGCCGAGGCCGCTGGTTACAAGGACGCCGGCATCGCTCGCACTCGCTGGGGACAGATTCGTCGCAAGAAGATTCAGAAGGCTAGTGGCAATGGCAACGGCAACGAAGACGGCAACGACGAGGACGCGCAGAAGACCCCCAAGAAGCGTGGCAAGAAGACTGCACCGACCAGTGGCGATGATGCCGATACTGGAGCTGACGAGCCTGGTGACGAGGAGCAGGGAGGCAAGCCCAAGGAGAAGCGTGGTCGTCCAGCTAAGAAGCCCAAGGCCGATATCCAGGTCCAGATCAAGGATGAGGATGCCGCCGATGACGCTGAGGACTAGGTGACAAGGACTTCCTGACGATAAGACCATTTCAGAGCGTTCAGCAAGACGAGCGCCAGGTGTGAAGGGCTTCACATGGATTACCAGCGTCCTAGGGTTTTGGCTGCGAGGGGCTCATCTTCAAATGGTGTTGGATTGAGTATGGATGGAAAAGACTTGGCGGTACCCAGTGCTTGATACCACATTATCCATCTGATCGGAAAAATTGAAGCAGAGCAATGCAAACTCATTCATCTTTTATCATATTGCTGGCTCGATGCCATCGTGCAGTCCAGTACAAGAATCCTGCGTCAGCTTGTATAATCGAGAGAGAGAAACGCGCGAGTCAAGTAGCCACCGGAAATTCCGTTCTATTCTTCCTCGTAGGACTTCACAGCATTCCTAGATTTGCGCAAGCCATACAGAAGGAGGCGTATGTGTCTTGAAGTGAAGTGAAGTGAAGTGAGGCGAAGTGAAGTCAAGTTCCCCACCGGAGCCTTGGCATCAACTTCACATTTGCTCTCCTCCGAGAAACCTTCTACAGCTTCAACATCTATATACAATCGACGCCAATTGCCATCCTATACGAACATCAATTCCGCCTCATATCCTTCACGTAGTGCGCACCTCCACCTCATCCCCATCCGCGCCCAACGCGCGCCACCAAAATGGCCACCCCTCTCACCCGCCTACAAACCCTCATTCAAACACAATGCCGCATCTTCAACACAATCTACAATCCCTCTCGATCACGGACAGGTAACAAAATTCTCCGCCAGCGCCTCAAGGGTCCATCGCTAGCAGCATACTACCCGCGCCGGATAGCGACGATCAAGGACCTGGCAAAGGCGTACCCAGAGTATGAGGTGATCGACGAGGACGAGGACGACCGGTTGGAGAACGTACAGATCACGAAGTCGAGAGGGAAGGGTCCGCCGAAGAAGAAGAGGACGAAGGAGGTGGCGGTGGGGAAGAAGAAGAAGAGGTGAGGGGGTTGAGGGATGGGAGAATGGAAATTGGATGTCTTTAAGGGACGTCAGGTGCGCGTTGGGAAACGAAGGGGCAGCGAGTTGGGCGAGGACGAGGAAGGGCTGAATCAAGCACATCTTGCTGTGATGTGTGTGTGCAAGGATTGACAATGAGCCTGGCATCTTGCTCGAGGACAAATTTTCTGTCCGGTAAAATTTACCAGATCGGTGGGGCGATGGGATGAACACCTGTACGAACACTTGTAATGTACACATATACACTAGTTAGGGAGACGTATGAACAGCATGGAAAATATTGCCCAGCTGTGGCTATGGTAATGACCATCATCAGCTTAGTATAGAACGATATCTTCACATTTCCGTCCCGATGACGAGTTGACAAGAGGTCTTAATGGATCTCAGGCTATCTCTCTATCCGTCTCCGTATCACCAGTCTCGCCAGTAAGACCCGTCGTTCTAGTCATCGTCGTCCCAAGCGTAGACTGGCTCGTAGCTCTGCTCAGAACGGGCAGTGGCAGGTCCGCGGACTCGGCATCGAGGTCTTTTGACGCCTTTCCCTCCGCAGCAGACTCGTGCACAATTGTGCCATCATTGTCCGTCCAGGTCCTGAATAAATCCCAGCTTCCGTCCCCTAGTGGTCCATCAAGGGTGCGGAGTGTCGAAAACTTGTTATGCTTCCAAAGGCTCGCCTCACTGATGAAGTATGTGGCTCCGACCAGTCTTGTCTCCTATTCTTTCACCGGGCTCTGCTCCTTTCCTGACTGCTCTCGGTGTATACTAGCCCTCTCTCTGATGAAATTTGGAACGGCGCGAGATGGGTCGAAGACGATCAATTGCCTCTGCCCATTGGTGCTGTGCCGTATGCCTACTACCACAATGCTGTGGTGTTGTCGAATAAGAAGTACTGGCGAGACTCGAGTCTGCAAGACTTTGTTGGAACTCGTTGTATCGAATCCAAAGTATTTCTCGAAGTGGTTGCACAACTTTGTCACCGGGGAACCTCTCTCGTCCCTTGAGTAGACACGAACCTGGCACCTTACACCTCTGGATTGCAGCAGCATCCAAGCATGGAAGAGGCTGATGGCTTTCTGCGTTCCTTTGAATCGGAATTGCTCGTGATTGTTTTGTAGTGGTAGCATAGCGATCGTCCTCGGCATGTTTGCTCTGCCCCATCGCACGAGTCTGACAAAGCCGTCATCGATAAAGGTCTGGAGCTGGATGATGGAAGGTACTCCACTTCCTTTGAGACCGAATAAATCCGACGAAGGATGATTCGTTGCATGGAGATATGAGACGAGCATTTGCAGCCCACGATAACAACAGAAGCCACCATCAGAGCTGAATTTGGTCACTTGTATTGTCAGAGGGTGACAGAGTGCCGCTTTGCTTGTGGTAGTAGATTTCGAGAGGAGCAATTCGAGTGTAGGAATGACACCTCTTACCATCATCTTGCTACAAAGGGCCTTGAAATCGTCATTCGCTTTTGGCGAATCGAAGTTGCGCCGTTCGAAGTTTGGTTGCTCGCACTGTCTCCGTAGCCAATATGGCATCTGCGATCCCAGCCGATGAGGATTGGACATGAGGCTCTATCTTATCATCAATAATGGTTCTTCTAGCTTGTTGGTTTACTGACTTGTACTTTGCCAAATGAACTTCTCAGCCTCGACTTTCTAGAGGTCTTGCTGACGATACTGCTATCAACCTTACCAATCTCACAAGTCACATCTTTGCTCGTCATTGGAGACGTGGCCGGCGTTACCGGCGTAGCCGGCGTAGCATCGCCCGCAGGTCGAGGTAACGCTTGAGGCGGAGCTTGAAGCAAAGGCTGAGGTTTGACGGCAGAATCATGCTCGGCAAGATGGCACAAGCATAAGGGGCATTGCTCATATATCTTCCTGTCGAGATCACTGAATGGCTTACCCTCGATCAGCATCTGGATGATATCTTTCGGTTTTTGGTAGGCGCTTTCAGATGCAGCTTTCACGCCTTGCTCTTCATGCCTGTCAGGCTCGATTGGTCCAACTTCAAGAGCATTCTCGTCCTCTTGAGTTGGAGAGAGTTTGTGGGGAGCGGCGGGTCTGGCTCTCAGGTTCTCATAGGAATAGACTCTGCGTCGGGATCCGATTGAGCGTCGGGAGCTGATTGAGGAGACCAGTGACGGAATCTGTGGCATGAGAGAGGCATTGGGGTATGGTGTAGCCGCCATGATGAAGAATAGTAATGAAAATTTGTGCAACAATCAGCACCAGCTGGCTTGGAGAGAAGCCGGGAGGTAAGGTAGCATAGTAATTCGCCAAAGCTGTTCGCTGGAGGCAAGCGCATCTTCGTTGGCACTTGACTTCGAGCTCTTTCTTGAGCCTCACGATTGCGCATCGCATGGATCAAAGAGACCTTATTGACACCCCATCAATGTAAGGGCACTTAATCTCCTCTTCTCTAACGTCCCAAGCATTGTGCTACCACAAAAAGATCTCTGAGATAGTGATGGAAAGAAAGAAAAGATGAAGAGGTCAAACTTCGTGCTATATTTGCATGGTCTTCGAAGACAAAACATTGATCAACCAGTTCCAATTACCTTGTTCTTTCTTCTCTGAATTGTTCAGCGGGTCTCCTACCACGCATGTTGGGAACAATAGGCAAATCGCCCATGTCGAGGGACATGAGGACGGTGGACCTCGGCTATCCACTTCGTCTAAACCTGCCAGCCAAAAACGCACGCTACGGACATCGGACTTCACTCCTGGCTCTCCACCTTCGTCGTTTTTCACAGGTGCTGAAAGGGCACTTTGTTAGATCGTCCATCCAGTTCATAAAGTAAATCGTAGTCAGAGCCTGCTAGTCCAAGGAGAGCACGCAATGCCAGGTTATACTACCACATTGCATCATTCAGATCCAACTTATCGAGGTAGTGCAGCTTAGAAGCCGAGGGCTTTCAAATCCCAGCATGACCTGCCGACCATGAGTGCATCAGACACGAATCCATCATGCGTCCAAGACGACCCATTGGCTGTCAGATGATCCGCAGGAACATGGCTTGCATACCACAGCACTAAAGTCCACGTTCTCGGCCCTTACACAGTGCACAAGCGAAGACAACCGAGCATCTTACATCCAGAGCACAGGTCTTTATCGACTAGTCACATCTGTCGCTCGTGAGCTGACAGCAGGACTATCATTTTCAGACTGCCCCGTTGTGCGCCACGATGCGAGAAGGTCAGGGATGATCAAGAAACCTGCCCTCATGTTGCAACCATTAATATCGCTTGGCACCAATACTTGCATTGCTTCGCCATGCTCTTCATGTAGGTGTAACGCCAACCGACCGGGCTAGTCATGGTGTTACTCGCCGCTCGGTATCTTGTGTACCATTTATTACCATCCTCTTCCTCTCTTTCCTTACCTGCTTGCTCTTCTCCCGCCTGACACAGACACAATGCATCCGTTAGTAGTCATCATCATACTACTTATCCCGGTGGCCTACTACATTCACCTCTTCCTCGATGCTTGCCGGAAACGAAAGAATGATCCTCATGAGCTTCCTGGTCCAACGCTTTTCCCCTACATTGGCCGCATCCACGACCTGCCAATCGACTACATGTGGGTCAAATTCAGGGAGTGGGCAGACATATACGGTCCAATCTACCGGACAGAGATGCTTGGTACCAAGTTTGTGATCGTCTCGGACGAGAAGATCATCGAAGAACTCTTGGTGAAGCGAGCAAAGTACAACTCGGACCGTCCTGGCGTCAAGTCGTTGTTCGATTCGAAAAGCACATACGGATCAATGGAGTATTTACCACTGATGGGTCACAATCGTATATCTTCCGATCAGGCACATCTTCCTAAGCTGACGACGTTTTAGAGTATTGGGCTCGCGGCCGCAAGCTGACGCACTCATATCTTACACAAGGCACTAATGCCCAATACTACGGCTTCATGGACTACGAGGTCAAGAGATGGATGTACCGTCTACTAACCGAGCCCGAGACCTTCCAATACACCCTCGAAGACATGGCCGCCAAGATCATGTGCCACCTAGTCTGGGACGACCACGTCCACAGCACCAAGCTGATCCCCTCCGCCTGGGGCCTTCTCACTCAGATGTCCCCCGCCGGCCCCATCACCAACATCCTAACCCCCCTCTGGGACCTTCCGCTCTTCTTAAACCCTTGGAAACGCGCCGAACACAAACGCCACGACACACAACAAGCCTTCTGGCTGGAGCGCCTCGAGCAAGTCCGCCGCGAGACCGCCGAAGGCCTCACCCGCCCCTCCTTCACCCGCCAATACCTCGAAATGGCCGACAAAGCGCCCCTGAGCGGCGACCACGAAGCCTCGTCCTGCCTGGGCATGCTCGCCATCGTCGGCGTCTTCACCATCGGCGGGCCCCTGAACTACTTCCTCCTGTCCATGCTCTACCACCCGGCGGCTCAACTCCGGTGCCAGCAAGAAATGCTCACCGTCCTAGGCGACCGGCCCCCCACCCTCTCGGACATGCCTCGCCTCCCCTTCCTCCGCGCCTGCATCCGCGAGACCATGCGCTGGAAACCCAACGTGCCCACAGGCGTCGCGCATGAGACAGAACGCGACGACTACTACAACGGCTACTTCATCGCGAAGGGAAGCCGCATCTTGCCACTCGACTGTGCGCTGCTCCGCAACCCCAAAAAGTACCCTGATCCCGACAGTTTCCGCCCCGAGCGCTGGGTCGAGCCCGGCTGGCCTACGTATCAGGAGCCGCTGACGCAGTACCCCACCATCAAGGGGATGACGAGCTTCGGGTGGGGACAGAGGCAGTGTCTTGGGATGAGCCTGACGCAGGATGAACTGTTCATTGCGTGTGGGAACTTGTTGTATTATTTTGACTTGAAGAAGGCGGTGGGGAGAGATGGGAAGGAGATCAATCCGGATCCGGAGAAGAGTAATAGTCTCTTGATTATTAAGCCGGATAAGTTTGAGATGAGGTTTGAAGTTAGGGGGGAGAAAAAGAGGAGGGCGATTGTTGAGCGGTGGGAGACGGCGGAGAAGGAGTTTGAGGGTCGGAGGGAGGAGTTTAGAGAGAGGGGGAGGAAGGAGAGGGAGGAATTGAGGGAGAAGGTGGAGAGGGTGGTTGAGGAAAAGGCGAGGACTGTCAAGGTCACTGAGGTGGAGGTGGTGGATGTTGTTGATGTCGTAGTCTGAATGAAATTGTGGTAGCGGTTTCGGGTTTCATGTAGATATGGGGTTCTTTGCTGGAGTGGTTCATTATGGTAGTTCTATATATTGCAACACTGTATCTTCGAACACTTGCTCCTTCAGGTCCAAATTATCTATGATCGAGAGGAGCTGGCCAGACTTGAGCAGGGGGCGACGGTTCTCCCCAGTCGTTCACGTCGGAGCTCAGTGGGGGGCCGTGGTTCGGGCCTAGGACTCGGGCCCTCGCATACTGGTCACGCCATCAGCTTGGCCTGAGATCCTCCAAAGTTTGATTCTCGCCTCTATATTCCCTCAAAGTGGAGACAAACTGTGCCAATAGGCACCCCATCAAGATGGCAAGGCGGTCCAAGCAGAGGACAAGTCGGCGATTTCCGATCTGAATACTTATCAAAGCAGCTCTTGAGATCAGTCGAGCACTTGCTGGTAGGATGATAAAAGTCGCATCTTGTGGTGTCTCTTCATTGATACTGATTAAAAGATCATGTGAGATGCTTCTACCATAATCGCACTTATGCTGCGTGCCTAAACTCAGGCAGCATGAAAGGCCATCGCCTCCGGCAAACAACATGATATCGTAATGTCAAAAACTCGCTTGAACGCTTTCCAAAAGCCCAAATCTTGACAATAGCCCCAATTCACAGTTCCCAGGATGTTCGAACATGATCGGAAGTCTCCTCAGAATGGCTTCAGTCCCTAGACGCCCCTTTTTGGTCTGTCTTGTGTCCCGTGGTTGGAAATATGGAGCAGGTCTGCGCGCTGGCAGGCTCATCACCTGACTGCCATCACTGTCGGACCAGTGCCCGTCGCTTCAACCCAGTCCTCCCCAGGCACCCCGTAACCTTCTCGCAAGCTGGATATCTTTCTGCATGATCGTCACCCGCTTCGCATGTATCGCACAGAGGTTCGTGTCCTCGAAGAGATGCACGAGAAAGGCTTCAGCGGCTTCTTGTAATGCCTGTATCGCTTGGCTTTGCCACCGGTAGATATTAGCGCCTGGTGGGGCCATGTTGATGCAAATTTCTCGAACCTGTTTCCTGGTCAGTTACATGTATACAAGACAGGGAAGTCTTTGGAAGACTCACTAATCGCGAAAATGGGAGCTTGAGCAATAATAAGTCGGTGCTCTTTTGGTAATGTCTAATTTCCCTCAAAGCCACGGTCCCTGGCTTATAGCGTCGCTTTTGTGGTGTTCGAGCTCCTGCTGTAAGTAACGTCAGCTTCTGGGTTTTGTACGAACGTGCAGAAAGATATGCGTGTCAGACATGACATCCGTTTGAATCCAGGTCATTGCGCCCTGCTCATGCGCTTGTCGAGACAAAACAAATACATGATTGATAGACGCGTGGTCGCGACACAATTTTTGATGCGATTCTCCGTGATCGTTGAAGAGGCTTGACGTACCTTGCCCGCTTACACTCTTTCGCGCCGCCTTCGTTGGTATCCCACTTCCGCCAACAGTCGTTTTCCCTCCTCTATCATTCCCTCGTCCTCTTGGGGTGTAATTGTGACCTCCTCTCCTCGCCATTCCAGCTCTGGGAGCCATGATATATATTCAAAGGCCCGTGACAGCCTGATGCTCCCGGCGCAAAGCTATTCGCAACCGTGCCTCGAGCTGGGCTAATTCGCCTTGTGCGCGTGACACTGATCTTGTGGGCGCGTTTTTGCAGAGTCCGATGATCGTGTTTCGTGTATGATGACTCAGAATCAGAGAATCCGTTGTTAGGAGCTTTCATTAAGAGGATGCTGAATGTGCGGGTTGGTGGGTGGGTAGCGCGTGAGGATTGCAAGTCGGGTAAACAGGCCTCGGGCGATGGAGCTTGGCACGGGCTGGTCCGCAGAGCCTCATCCCGAAGTGTGGGGGACGCCGACATTCGGCTGTGAGATGACGCTGATGCAGGGTCCAATCGTTTGTTCTAGCCTACGTGGAGTTTACCCATTTACATGCGCTCCTACATCAGTCATCCTTCTCTTCCATTTGTGACTATCAGATCTCAGGCTCGCGACTTTGGATTCATCCTCCACTCATGGTCTCTCCCTAGTTGCGATACAACCTCGACGGCCCGGACATCTCATCGCTTCGACCGCTTACCATCATCATGGATGCTATGTTTGGAGGAGGTATGGGCGGCGACGGGGCACTTGGTCAGGTACCACTGGAGCAATGGTTCTTTGAGATGCCAGTGATCACAAGATGGTGGACAACCGCAATCGTGGCTACAGGCATAGCAGTCCAGTGCAAATGGCTGTCTCCGTTTCAGCTGTTCTATACATACCGCGCCGTCTTCTACAAGAGCCAGGTAGGACGATCTCGACGACAACAGAGGTATTCTGTAGAAGAAACACTAACCCGTTTTATAGTATTGGCGTCTGCTCACAACGTTCGTTTACTTCGGCCCTCTTAGCGTACAGCTCGTCTTCCACATCTTCTTCATCCAAAGATACGCCCGCATGCTGGAAGAGTCGGCACCATCGGCAGCACACTTCTCCTGGATGATGGCATATGCGATGACTACTCTGCTTTGCCTCGCTCCATTGTTCGACCAGAGCTTCTTGGGTACTACCCTCAGCTCGACACTGGTCTATGTCTGGAGCCGCCGGCATCCGGATGCGCTCCTCAGCTTTCTCGGCATCTTCACATTCAGGGCGCCATGGTTGCCCTTCGTCATGATTGGTCTCAGCGTCGTGCTACATGAACATTGGCCATGGGATGAGTTCTTCGGTATCGCAGTAGGACATGGTGAGTCGGATAGATAACTTGTTGATGAAGTCACACAAGCTGACATTAGCTAGTTTGGTATTTCTTCAACGATATCTACCCTCAGACCAACAATGGATCTCGACCTATGGACCCGCCTCGCTGGTGGATTCGTCTTTTCGAAGGAAACCCGTTTAGTGCTCGGCAAGAAGCTCCACCACCGGCCATGAACAGAGAACTGGCAGCTGGTCTGGCGCCTGAAGTACGGTGATGATGACCTGGCAGTGCAGTTCTCATCCTTCTTGACATTCTTACGACATTACGACTTTCAGCCGGCTGGGTTTGTTAACACCGACTAAACAAAGCATTCTTTAGTGCATAGCGTGAAAAGGGAAGGTCATATAGACATGTGCTTTTGGACGTGGCTTTCATTGCTAACTCCTCAATGGAGTATATGCACCTCACTATCCGAGGTATACAATTCATATATAAAATACCTTCAATAACCGCGAAGAGTCCGTCGCGCATAGCCACGTGCAAGAGGTTATGGCAGCCACGGCAACAGTCACAAGCCTGGACGCCAGCTTGCTTGCATGAGCGCGAACAACATCTCGCAGCCGCTTCACTTCGCTACCCTCATCTTGCACTTTCGGGGCAAGACTACGAGCCAAGAGCCTCAAAAGCTTGCCGCCTTCTCGAAACAGCTTAGCATATTGAGGCTCCGCTCTTCAACCTCAATTTGTCCTCCGCCGCGCCCTGCCTATCAGATAACGTCAATCGACCACGCTATCTTACCAAAGGACCTCGCTTTTCTGTTGACAATAATTGATCGACTGTTCCTGCGTTGCTCGTGCTCTTCCCGACAGATCTATTCGACCATGAACAAAGATCATCTGCAAAAAACCCTTGGCAGAGAACTCAGCACACTTCTTTTCATCTCTCAATGGCTGGCTCCGTGCTGTATGGGAATTGTCTCGTCTCGCCCAGGAGATCCAAGTATCGAAAACAGGTAGGTCTGTCTCGAATGCCCAGACACCATCGATCTTGTCCATTGCTTGACGACTGCCTGTCTCGGCGGCCATTGTCTCTCGACTGCGTCAACTCAGCGAGATCGAAGAAGCATATATATTCCCCATCCCACTACCGTAATGTCCCCATCACACCAAGCCACCACGTCCTAAACCCATTCCCCGTCCCCACAAAGCCAAGATGCGTCTCCTCACCCCCACCCTCCTCCTCACCTCCCTCCCCTCCACCCTCGCCTGGGGCCGCCTAGGCCACGACGCGATAGCCTACATCGCGCAGAACTACGTGTCCCCACGCACCGCAACCTGGGCACAATCCCTCCTCCTCGACGCCTCAACCTCCTACCTCGCCAACGTGTCCACCTGGGCCGACTCCTACCGCAACGAGCCAGGCGGCGAATTCTCGGCCCCCTACCACTACATCAGCGCCGCCGACGCGCCCCCGTCCTCCTGCAACGTGGACTACGCCCGGGACTGCGGCCCCGATGGCTGCGTGGTGTCCGCTATTGCGAACTATACCAGGCGGGTCACGAACACGCGCTTGAGCAGGCAGCAGCGGGACTTTGCGCTCAGGTTTCTGGTGCATTTCATTGGGGACATCCATCAGCCGCTGCATAATGAGGGGTATGAGTCCGGGGGCAACGGGGTGGATATTACCTTCGCTGGGGCGGAGAGGAATCTGCACGCGACGTGGGATACGGGCATCCCTGAGCGCCTGAGAGGGAGTTACTCCAAGCAGCAGGCGAGGGCGTGGGCGGACTACTTGATCAGAAGGATCGATGGCGGGGTGTACACCAGGGACGTGGGGACGTGGAAGAGGAGCGTCAATGTTCAGGATGGACTGGGAAGTGCGTTAACGTGGAGTAATGAGGCGAACGATTACATCTGTACTTTTGTCGCGCCCCAGGGGTGGGCCGCCGTGCAGAGGGGCGATCTAGTGTCCTCGGGTTACTATGATAGGGCGGTGCCCACGGTTGAGTTGCAGGTTGCTCGGGCCGGAGTCAGGCTCGCGGCGTGGTTGGATGCGCTGGCTACGGCGCCTTCGAAGAGAGACGAGGATGAGGATCTGATGGGCTTGGATCTGTTGCCGGAGCCTAGGCCGTTGACGCCGGCGCAGTTGAAGAGGAGGGCCGAGGGGTATGGCTGTGGGTGTGGAGAGCATGAGCATTAGCTGGGGAGAAGCCGGGGGACGTAAGCGAAGTATGTATAGACTGAAAATTAATATCCATTGTTTACACTATTTTCGTCCGCTTGGGATTTTAGCATTATTGCCACCTCGACCTCGTTCTCGCGGTCTGTCGTCCCTCCCCTTTCTCTTCTCGCTGACTATATCTTTCGCTTTTTCCCGCGGATCGATGACTTCGAATTCCTCCATCTTCCGTTTCCACTCCAAGTCTTTGCCTAGCAAATCCTTTGCAAAGGACAATTTATGCGACATCCAGTTGGGATCATTGTCGTCATCTGCCTCTTTGTTCCCACCTTCGTCATCCCAATTGTTACATGATTGACAATTGGCGATGAAATGCAGATCGCAAAGCTTCTCCTCCTCGTCTATAGCATCACCCCTGGCTCGTTCTTCGTGCGAGCCATTTACCTGTCCTCCTTTGCTGCTCGCATCGTCCTCGACAATCGCTGTGTTACCGAGACGTTTCTTGAATGAATTGAACAGCTTCAGGGCGTCG
The DNA here is from genome assembly GCA_007556505.1 of Elsinoe australis. Lineage (NCBI taxonomy): Eukaryota > Fungi > Ascomycota > Dothideomycetes > Myriangiales > Elsinoaceae > Elsinoe > Elsinoe australis. The sequence continues at coordinate 1,039,240 of SWCS01000012.1, forward strand.
TCATCGTCACCACCTTTGCCTCTCTTTCTTCCTCGTGTAGACGTAGCTGGAATCATTGCCTCCAATGCAGACTTCTTCTTCTCGGGCTTCTGCTCCTGTGCAGTGGTGTTGCGCTTCATGGACGCTTTCAGTGCAGCAATCTGTGCATTTGTTCGCTCGAGTGCAGACATGGTCTTCTGGACCTGCTCTGGTTCTGGTGATGCTTCTGTCTGCCCAACTGCTTTCCTCTCGTCGACCGCCCGTGAAGCATTCTTTTCCAGTGCAACTTCTTTGACAGGCTCCGAGCTCGACGAGACCGAGGAAGTTGATCTCCTCCTTGATCTCTTCTCAGTAGCGATTGGTGCTGCCGCCTTGACCTTCTGCGCTCTGATTTGCTCGTGCGCCGTCTCATCGACCTTAAAATCAGGATTAACCTTTGCCTTCTTGACCACAGGCTCCGCACCCTCCTCATCCCCAAAGCTCAACGCACCCTTGGCTGCCTTCCTCTTCTTCTTCGTCTTTATCTCCTCCTTGCTCGCTTGCGCGATCTTCCGTCTCGCCTCCATGCCCTCGAACGGATTGACCAGGATCTCCGTTCCTAGCACTTTCGGAGGATAGAGCGGTCTGTCTCCACCCTCCTCTGCCGGTTCCGACTCTCCCATCTTCATCAAGTTGTAGATCGTGTCGCCCTCCACTCGTCCAAACATGGTGTTCTTGCCTTGCAGCTCAGGTGTCTTGTCCAGCGTCAAGAAGAACTGACTCGTGTTGTCGTCCTTCGTTCCACTGTTCGCCATACCCAGCAGTCCCCTGCGATTGAACCGCAGCCGCGTGTGGAACTCATCCTGGAAAGGTGCGCCATCGTTGATCGCGCTCTCGCCGCCTGTGCCCAAGCCTGTCGGGTCTCCGCCCTGTATGATGAATCCGGGAACCAGTCTGTGGAAGATTGTGTTGTCATAGTACCCGTCTAAGCAGTGTTGAATGAAGTTGCGCGAGGTCAGAGGGGTCTGCTTTGCGAAAAGCTCGAGAACCACATCGCCTGCTGTGGTCTTGAGCAGGACCTTTGCTGTTGCTGGAGGCTCGACATTATAAGTGGAAGCCATGACAGCCCCTCTGCATCGATCGTCAACTTGTTCGTATGATCAAAAAAATACCAAGAAATGTCTATCAAGAAAGTGAAGCTCTTGGCGTTGGAGAAGCTGGCAGCAAGCTTCTGACGTCGTTGCACTTCACCTCACATGCCACCTCACCCCCAATGTTACCATCCGACTTTACCTACAACCCCGACCACAGCCGCGACTCTTCTGGTACTCTTCGCAACTACCAACGCAACTCAGCAACCATGTCAGAAGTCCAATTCGCCAAAAGCTTCCTCGGCACTTTAGACCGCAAGCCCACAAAACTAAGCAGCGACTTTGTCTCCGATCCCAGGAAATACCCCTCGCAATCACCCGTAATGCTCGCTCTCCTGCCCCCCCTCTATCTCCGCTAAACCTCGCAGTACATCCTTCCCAAACCCGCCCATCCCTTCCCCAAACCCACCACCTCCTCCACCACCCCTCAGACCCTCTCCATAACCCTCCGTCCAACGAAACCCCCCCACCAACCCCTCACCCTGCCCCAGCAAGACGCGTCCCTGATAACGATCCTCGACCTGAAGAACGCCTACGCAAGCCACGCCTCCCTCGACCAGTCCAAGATCAAGATCCTGTACAACAAGCGGCCGGCCTCGGATCTGAAAACGCTCAAGGACCTGCTGCCCGTTGGCCAGGACACGAAAGGTGATGTCGAGCTCAGCGTCATGATTCTAGGCGGGACGGCGGCGGGGGCGGCCACGGCGGCGATGGAGGTGGAGAGGGCGGGGACGCCGAAGGTAGAGGTGCCGGATCCGGAGACGATGGGGAAGGCGAAGGGGACGGGGGAGGTGGATTCGGGCCCGGGGAGCGAGAGGGCGGGGAGGGAGGCGGAGAAGGAGAAGGAGGGAAAGACGGGGGCGCAGAGGGCGCAGGAGGAGGTGAGGGGGGAGCAGTTCTGGGGGGATTTGAGGGATTTTTTGGTGCAGAGGTTGAGGGATGAGGGGGAGGGGGAGAGGTTGGTTGGTGTTTTCAGAAAAGCGGTGGGGTCGCGATGAGTGGGAGGGTGAAGTGGGCAGAGGGAGAGGAGAAGAGGATGGGATAGAGGGGGCTGACGATTGAATGAATTATGTGGTTCATGAGCGATCATGGCAAGACACGGTCTGATGCTTCCTTTCGTATGTGATAGCGGCGGGGTCAGAGCAATGAGGCGAATTCTCTATTTTCATGACCCACGCTTAGGCTGCTTTGATTGCTGAACAATACTCCTTCGACAACTATTAGAGCAGGATGTCACTAGCACTGATTGTTCCTTCGCTATAGATATACCGCCTGACGGACCATCCTGGTCGTTCCCTGCATGACCATCCAAGCCAGGTCTGAAACGTTAAACCTCCCTTTCGCCCCCTACCCACACCCCTACCTCTAAAGCTCCTTCCTCGCCTCCTTCTCCCGAACCCACTTCTCCCCGAACCTCTCGGACAAAACCTGCTTAATCTCCTTGACGGGATCCTTCCCCTCCTTCCTCCTCCTCTCAATCTCCCCCGCAATCTCCTCGACCATCTCATCCCACTCCTGGCCCGGGTCATTCGGCAGTCCCAGATACGTCTGTAATTTATGGCTGTCCTGCCTGTGCAGCTCAGGTCTGGCCGCAGCGCTCTGTTGGCGCTTCTTGACTTCGCGCGCCAGGTAGGCTTTGCCGGGGGAGAGCAGGAATATGGAGCACAGGACGGTGCCGATGACGGCGTAGAAGTAGACGCGGGCCCAGACGACGAGGCTGTCGCCTATGTCGAGGAGGACGAAGGGGGCGGTGCAGAAGGAGAAGGCGAGCTGGGTGATGAGGTAGGAGAGGAGGTCATAGATGCGTTTCGAGGGGAGTGGGGTCTTGCCGTCAGGTTGGAGAAAGAAGGGGCGGAGGAGGCGGCGGGAGTCTGGGGGCTGTTAGTGGCGTGTATCGGGGGAGGGATGGAAAGGCGAACTCACTCTTTGACACGTTCTGCAGGAAGCTTGCCAGCACAAAGGTCAGGTAGTAGCCTGGGTAGAAGCCATGCCAGAATGCACTGGTCACGAACGTCGCCATGGTGGCTCGGAAGCCGGGCTTCTTCCCTCTAGGCGTTACCCTCAAGTACACGTAATTGCGCAACCAATTGTTAGTATTAATGTTCCAATTTCCGAGATAAGCATGGCTGTTCTGCGCAAACTCTACGCCCCATGGTCGGACATTTGTCAAGCGAGACCAATCCGGTTTTCCCGTCACTGGATCCAGACCCTTGTATCCGATCCCAGACAGAATACAGCTTCCTTCTGTCAGTGACCAGACACCGTAGTACTTCATGCGCGTTGTAACGCCCAACATGTACAGAAGCCAGACACGGCGCAGGAAGCCGTAGGATCTGTAGCTGTCGTCCAGCACGACGTCAGCGTGATAGTACTTGCTGAACTCCAGAAAAGCAACAATCCAAGCGAGACCAGTGACTGCCTTGATAGTTGCAGGCGTGCCAGAACGAGGGATGCGACGTTGCTTCCGCGTAGCAGGAGCTTTGGCCGGATCGGTACCGGGAGGCAGGTCAAACATGCTTGTCTCGATCCATTTCCTGTAGTCGGCAAAGTCGAAGGCTGGGCCAGCCATCAGACTTGGGAAGAAGAAGACGTAGCCTAGATAGTCGAGAATGCTAGGGAGCTCTTTCAAGGCCTTTGCTTTCTGGTAGTCATCAAGATGCTCCGTCGGCTGGGTCCCGTCGTAGGCATTCCAGCAGAAAGCGGTCAGCTTCATGACCAGAACCATTTGTGCGCCAGAGACATCCACAGAGCTAGGATTGGCCTCGATCTGGCGATAGATGTGGGAGACAGACATGTAGCCCATGAGAAACACAAAGCCTATCCATGGCATGTACGGGCCTTTGACAAAAGTACAAATGGCGTATGTTCCAATTGCGGAAGAGAGGATGATGAAGAGTCCAGACCAGAGATCGAAGAGTCCGACCAGGAAGAACATGGAGACGGAAATATTGAAGACATTTTTCAGATATGGGCTAGAATCCGGGATGCGCTTCAATGCTCCAGCCAGAGGATATGAGAGCAGGAACAGAAAGATTAGCTTGAGCTCGTCGACCGAGGCACCAGTAAGCCGTGAAGCCCCCTCGAACGGAACATTGATGTATGGAAGCATTGTAGTGATGCTGTATGGATTGAGAGGGTCATGCAAGTCCAGTCGAGTCCATTGTCTGCGATTGAAGATCTCCACACCCAAATGTAGGCTTGTTGATGGTGGATTGTACAGCTTGCACGTGGGAATCAAGTGCAAGATCACGCGCTGTCAAATGTCGGCTGACGTCAATCGCTGGTGCACCACCGACCAAACCCAAAACCTGAAATATTCACATGTTGTCTCCTAGAGTCAAGACACGGACTGGATCCTGCAGGACAGAGGACTTAGAAGTCTGTGTCTAGATGCCTCTTTCGATTGAACGCGACTTTTGTGATTTCACTGAACATGATAGGAGGGTGGTCAGCACTTCAGGTACCCAAAGCTTCGCAGGAGAGCTGGGCGATCAGGGCCCCTGTCAAGGAATTTGCTGGAGAAAGTTTCCTCGATTTTTGATTTTGAATGTCTATGAAAGATTGCACATTGGTCGTCACAAATATGCCTGCTCATCCTAGCACCAGCTGTGCCCGCTGCCTTTTCTGCTGTCCGCCTGCTCGCACAGGTAGAAGACAGAGCTATCCTGATCATTCGCCGGAGCGCTAAACATGATGCGCATTTCTGCTCGTCGTGATCTATCGGCCCTTGGCAACCCTGGCGATGATGGTGTCGTACTCGATGTCGTCTGGGTCGTTGGCCTGAATGTCGGCAGCGAGACCATTAAGGGCGCGCTTGAGGGCCTCCTTGGAGGAGGAGTACATCATGCGGGGGTACTGCTGGTTGTTAGATAGGAATCGCTGACTTGCAGGACGCTGGTACTGACCTGAGGCGCATCATCTGGAACCCAGGAGATGAAGGTGATCTTGTTCCTGTTCGATTTGTCAGCCCATGGACTCAAGGAAAGCAGTGCAAGCTAGACGTGAGACGCGAGACGGCGATCAAGAAAGCTCCGCAAGCGCCCAATTGCTGTATATTTAATAATCAACGTACCTCTTGCCCTCACCACCAGCGCTCTCGTACTCAAAGTCGTAGACAGCATAACGGCCGCCCATGCCCTCCTCGCCGCGCTTGTTCTTGCTCTTGGCGTTCAGCAGCTTCTCCCTGAAGGTCGAGTAGTCATCGGTGGTGGAGCTCTCCTCAACGACAATCTCCTTCCAGTCATCCGAGATCTTGTAGATGACCCACTTCGTTGACTTGCCGAGCTTGAGGTCGTTGAAGGCTGTGATGCAGTCTGGGGAGACTGAGACTCTGTGACATTGGAGTTAGTGGTCGGACTTCCAGCTGATACATTCTGATCGAGAGCGGGGCTAGGCTGAGGACTGAATGAAGCAGAGGAGGATCGTAGATTGGCGGGCATACCCTGAAGATGCCTGTGGAAGTCAATACTGATCGTCTGTGCATCAATTGCTCATGTTTACATACCATATCGGCAGTTGTGTGGTCGAGTGACTAGTTTCCAAATGCGAAGCTGGGCTGCAATCAGCGGTGAACTGACGGAGAGGGTTGTTCGTGCGGGCGCGACACTGATCAATGCGAGGGATGCCTGGCAGTGTAGGCACGTACTTTAGATGTGAGATTGAGCTGACGCGGACTGTCAATTGATGTCAGGTATCAAGGCGACAGGAATACAAGGACAGCTCCCCTCGTTGCTGATGGAAACGGTGGGCGCGGGCTGTTTTGCCTCTGCCCAATCAACCAACTTCTTTGGTGGGGGTGCAGAGCCGCACATCTCGGTCCATCTTCGGAGTTTGTGATAGACTACAGTTGTAAGGTGCCTAACAGTTTCTATACACAACATCTAAGGTTTCGCAAGTCCATGATGAGAACAGGTATTCGTTATTGTTGTGTCTTATCGACTATTCTTTATTCCAGCAGGCCGGATATGGCAAAGCAGAAATGACGGTATTCATAGACGTAGTCATGCATCTCATAGGGTATGCGTCCAGTAGGTGTCTTTTCTCCCTAAATGCATAAATTGACTTGACTGACTCCGTTCTCAATTTGATACATTGGATATCGATTAGCACCCAAGTCATCACTCTGTTTTTTCCTTGTTCTCCTACCCCAACACGTTGTGTCCACTATCTCCTCATCCTTGGAAACCAATTCCTAGCAGAGCACCAAGGGCACTTGATCACGCAACAAAGCATAGGCGCGAAGCACCTCCAGCAGTGCTTGTGCGCCTGCTCCTTGCTTACTGCTCCCATGGCGCTCAGAAGTTGAAGATGACGGACTGTCTTGCGTTAGCCCTAATCACTCAATGACCAGATCGTCTGCCCTTACCTTTTGTTTGGCTCCAAATATCCCGAATGCCTTTCCCTTGTTCGTCTTGATGTCCCGTTTCCGGATCAAGGGAGCCATCTTGCACGTGAGGCACGTGAGCTTTATACATCCCCTGCGAAGGCCTTGCCTATGTTGCTCGGTGAGACAATCAATGGCCGTGTACTCATCACGGAACGCAGGATCGATCTCGAGATTACCGTGTCACCTAATCCGATTGTGCAAAGCTTCTCTGGTAATTTGATGGGATGAAAATATGCCAACTCATGTGCCGAGTTACAGAAATCTCTTAGTGGTACAAGACGATGGAGCCACGACTGGTTGAGAACGAGTCTCGTGCTCTCCGATTGTCCGAGTCAATGTTGTGTTTGTGAGCCTCGTGACAAATTCAGCGGCAAGGTTGCTTCTTGATATCTAAACAGTATCTACGGCCCATGTCACCGCCAATTAAGCGTACAGACCACTTCGCCCTACCAGAACTTCTTCCACCACGAATATGTAGATCCGAAACTGAACTTGTAAAGGCTTTTGATAGATATTACACGCTCATACTGTACAACTATATCCAGCCCGCGTCTTGGCGAGCCTAGAGGGGAGATGCTTAGAAATCTGATGCAGCCTGCACGCCTCCAGCTGATGAAACGTTGCCCTCAGGGTATACACTCCCTTCTATTCCCCTCGTACTCCCTCTCACCGATTCTTGCTCCGCTCTTTCATCAAATCTCTCGCCTTCCTAATCTCCTACTCTTCAAACTCTTACATCATCCCACCCATGCCGCCCATACCTCCCATGCCGCCCATGCCACCCATACCACCACCGCCAGGAGGTCCCTTCTCCTCGGGTGCCTCCACAATCGCCACCTCAGTAGTACCCAGCAACGAAGCTACACCGCTCGCGTCCATGAGTCCAGTTCTGACGACTTTGAAGGGATCCAGGATACCGGCAGCAATCATGTCGACGTATTGACCATTGCTGCTGTCGAAGCCCCTGTTGAAGTCCTTTCCAAACTCATCCATCAGTTTGCCGACGACAACGCTACCCTCGGTACCAGCGTTCTCGACGATTGTCCGCGCGGGCCGGGTGATGGCCTGCTTGACAATGCTAACGCCAAGCTGCTGGTCGAAGTTGGCGGGCTTGAGGTCGTTTAGTGCGTTGGCAGCGGCCTTGAGGAGAGCAGTGCCACCGCCGGGGAGGATGCCCTCCTCGACTGCGGCGCGGGTGGCGTTGAGAGCGTCGACCATACGGTCCTTCTTCTCGCCGACTTCGACTTCGGAGGCACCGCCAACCTTGATGACGGCGACACCGCCGGAGAGCTTGGCGAGACGCTCCTGGAGCTTCTCCTTCTCGTAGTCGGAGGTGGAGGGGTCGGCCATGACGCCGCGAATCTGCTCGCAGCGCTGGGCGACGGCGTCCTTGCTGCCCTCGCCGTTGAGGATGACGGTGTCTTCCTTTGTGATGGTAATGGACCCGGTGGAGCCGAGCATGTCAGGGGTGGCCTTCTCGAGCTTGACATCGAGCTCATCGGTGAAGACAGTACCGTTGGTTAGGACGGCCAAGTCACCGAGGATGGACTTGCGGTTGTCACCGAAGCCAGGGGCCTTGACGGCAGCGACTTGGAGCTGGCCACGGAGCTTGTTGAGAATGCAGACGGCAAGAGCCTCACCATCAATGTCCTCAGCGATGATGACAAGAGGGCGGCGGAGCTGCTGAGAGGCCTCGAGGGCGGGGATGATGTCCTGAACGGCAGAGATCTTCTTCTCGGAGAGGAGGATGAGAGGCTTCTCGAACTCAACCTTGGCCGTCTTGGTATCGGTGATCATGTAGGGGGAGATGTAGCCACGGTCGAACTTCATACCCTCGGTGACCTCAAGCTCGTCCTCGATCGTCCTTCCCTCCTTGACTGTGATGACACCCTCCTTGCCGACCTTCTCCATGGCGCTCGCAAGAAGCGCACCAATGTGCTTGTCCCCATTGGCGGAGATGGTAGCGACCTGGGAGATCTCTTCGCTCGTGGTGATGTCCCTCTTGTGCTGCTGCAAGTACTGCACGACGGCCTCAACAGCAGCTTGTGTCCCTCTCCTCAAGTCCATGGGGTTGCATCCGGCGGCAACGTTCTTGACGGTCTCGGAGAAGATGGCGCGGGCGAGGACAGTAGCGGTGGTGGTACCGTCACCAGCGACCTCGTTGGTCTTTGATGCGACATCCTGGAGGAGTTTGGCACCGAGGTTCTCAAACTTGTCCTTGAGCGTGATGGCCTTTGCTACGGTGACACCGTCTGATTAATGTCAGCATAGTTTTCAAAGGGGACTGAAAACTGAATTCCTACCCTTTGTGATCTTCGGCGAGCCATAGCTAGACTCGATGAGAACATTCCTGCCCTTGGGACCGAGTGTGGTAGCAACAGCCTTTGCAAGAGTGTCAACTCCGGCAAGGAGTGCTTGACGACCCTCGACGCCAAACTTCAACTCCTGCAATACATTAGTGTGCAATTCAATGCGCGCTTCCAGTCTGCAATTCCACGTACCTTGTGAGCAAATCTTTGCTGCACCAGCGAAGCTCCTCTCCGCGATGGAGCTTTCAGAGCCGAAGCTCGAAGGCCAGATGTGAAAGCGCGCTGCATGTCCGCTGAGAATTAATCAAATGAAACTGGATCGTGTATATGAGATGAAGTGGTGCTCCGAGTCTCCTTCTCGTGGGGTAGTGGGTGGTATAGAGATAGGGTGATGGATTGAGAGAATGGCTACCATCGGATCAGGAAGAAATTATTTCATGCCCTCGAGAAGCTTCCCCGGCCATCTCTCCGCCAAGCCGAGATCGCTCGGCAACAGCTGCCGACGTTTGTCCTCGAGCTTCGACTTCACTTTGTCTGCTCCCGATCATGACGACTACCAGCTCTTTCTCAGCAGAGACGTTGTGCTACGCGGATGGAACATGCATCACAAGGACTGTTCAAGGGAAAGGAAATATTTTGTGGAATTTGATTGCGTTTGACCGACCCCGACTACCACACGAGAGCTTCTGATTGCTAAATGTTTGTACACGAAGAAGCAGAATCGAAATCAAAACTACCACCGTCGTCGCTCGCCCCTAAGCCCAATTCCAGGCCTATCACCGTCTATTACCACCCAACTACCACTCTTCATCCTGAAAGCCCTCAAAAACAAGAAAAGCGGCTATAGCGGCCGCAAGCACTGGTAGCCATTCTGGTCGTCGTCTCGTCGCTGTCAGATGTCAGTCTGTGCTCAACAGCACTTAACAGTCACGCACCTCGTCTCGTCGCGTGAACTACCAGCTGGAAAGGCCGCGTGGCTGCGAAGAAAAGCAGATGCTGTGTGTCTCGTGTGGTAGTATGCTGCCTGGGTCGGTCCTGTAGCCGTGCTGTATGTCCCGAACCGTGGAATCTGGAATCATGACCAGTGTTCGACGCAGTCGCCGCTCAGAGCCAAGTCAATTTCTCCCATTCCGTCTTGGGCTCACGGCGTGGAATGACTGGCCTGGGGTTGTTGACGAAAGGGTCAGGCAGGTTCGGTGGCTCGACGATCGGGCTGACCCAGTGGCCGGGGTTGTCTTCTGGGTATGGGTTGGTCACGATAGAGGCGTTCCTGCCGTCGACACCGCTGGTGGTAAAAGCGCTGTTCATGGACCCATCTGCAGTGGCGGGTCCGGCGTGAGCGTTGTTTTGCTCCGCGCCTGCGTTTTGGTAGGTCTGGGTTTGAGGGGCATAGGTACCCTGGTTGTTTGCTGTGTGAAGATCCTGGATGTTACCGGGCATATTCATGATGGGAGGATCCATGGCGGCGAAGGTATCGTGGTAGTCCGAAGCTGGAGCAACAGACTCCATGTCCATCGGCTGCACGTATTGAATGCCAACACCTGAACGACCTCCTGTGCTAGGAACGAAGCGGTAGCGGGCACTTACACCCGGCCAGCTGTACTGGTAGACTCCGTTAATGTTGACGTAGTAGAAGGCGAACCCATCACCGTGTGCGGCAGCAAAGTCACGCATCCACACCGACAGAGCTTGTTCGTAGATAGTACCATTTTTGACCATCTCGCCGATCTTGTTGGATCCGTCGTTGAGCTCCCAGGAGAAATCCAAGGGAATAGGCGGGCCGTGATAGAACGGCGGATTGTTGAAGTATCCGTCTTTGCAGATAGGGACCGCATCCTCTTGTCCTTCGTATAGGAGCTTGAGATTAGGCTGATTGTAGAAGTCGTCGCGGGCCTCGGCGTCTCCAGGCTGATCGTCGCCGGTAGTGTAGTGATGGAACTGTGGTTGTCCAGGAAGAGGGCCGACTGAGGGATACATGGCTTCGAAAGAGTCAACGGAGTCGAAACTTCCTTGCTGTGTTGCGTCAGCGTTGTCCTCGTCCTCACCACCAGCGATCGCATCGAAAGAGTCTATCGGCATCAGCTGGCGAAAGCCGGACGGGCTGTCTTGGTCCATGAAGGAGTCGGACATAGACCCGGTATTGCCATCTTGATTCCAAGGCTCCTCAGCTTGTGACATTGGATCAAGACCATTAGTCTGATCGTCAGGCTGATTGTGCTCCTTGGGCAGCACGGGGAGAACAACAAGTAGAGACTGGGGGTTGTCATCATAGTTGGCAGGAGATTCAACCAAGCCTCCAGGACCAAAGGTACCAGGACCATCATTCTCCTCAGTCTTAATCTTCGCGACCTTTGGCTTCTTCGCAACTGGCCCATTCTTCTCTGAGCTTGCACGCTTCATCGGGCGTTCGGGCTTGTACTCTTCCTCGTCAATTGGTATTTCGCCGCCTCCTGAATCAAATTCTTCGTCCTCAAAATAGTCTTTGTTCGACCCGCGCTTGGGTTGGCGCTCGCTGCGACGAGGCTTTGCATTCGGTTTGGAGCTAGGGAGCTCTTTCTTTCCGACCTTCCCCTTCGTCTTTGAGGCGGTGATGAGCTTTGTTAGAGGTACATTCGGATCGACGGCTGGTTTGCCCCTAGTCGCTGAAGTGGTTGTACTGCCCGGAACGGCGGTGGTGAGATTCTTGACGCGAGCGCGCTTCAGTGGTGGAGGTACTGCCTTGCCATTACTCTCTCTGGCAGTGCGAACTTTGGTGAGATGCTGTCGGACGGACTCTGCGGTTGATCCTGCGCCGACGTACTGGACAGCTGCATGTAGAGGAAGCTCAATACCAGCCTTGTCGGATTCGTGGACGATAGCAAGAAGAAGAAGTTGGTCTTTGTCAGCTAAAAGGGGTCAGTGATCTGAATTGACTAAAAGGTACCGATGCCCTTACTATCCCAGCTGATGAGCTTGCGTGGCTGTCTGTATGCACCACGTTTCTTCCGATCTGTCTGAGCCATGTTTGCATCAGGCATGATGCAGTAATTGAAAGAGTAAAGCTTAGAAAGTGAGTAAAAGAATCTGGGAACTCGTAGTACAGATGTTGTTGCAGTCCTAGAAGTGAAGCGATTCCGGATATAGAAACTTTCAGAGGTGAGCGTCAGCGAGAGCCTGGGAGAGCAGAGTGATGAGGTTTCCAGTGAGGTCCTGGTAGTGAGGTCCTGGTAGTGAAGGTTGATGAGTCCAGTGATATAGTCCGAGAGAGGAGAGGTGTGAGAACAGTCACGAATGGTGGATCCGTGATTGAGGATGCACGACAAAAGAAGAATAGGAAAAAATGTAATAGTATACCTTTTGAGATTGTGAAGGCTCCTGCCTTCAACAAGCTGTTGAGCTTGTTATTGTTGCTATTGTGGAGATAGAGAGCTATTGTATACAGAGTCAGCATACCGAAGCATGCGATGGCAGAAGATGTTTGTCTCGTGAGGATGATCATGGCTCATGACAGGCAGCGTAGCTTGCTGGTATGCACACCACAGGGGGCGACGACAAGCTGAGCGAAGCGCTTGCTTATTTGCATGTGCATATGCATGCCATGAAGGCGATGGAGTTGCTGGGAAGGAAGAAAAGGAGGATACTCACAGAGGTGGTGGCGAATGTGTTGGTGGAAGGGGACGAGAATTTGCGGGACGAGTGGTATAGCAAAAGGCAGTCAATATCATGTGCGGCCTCGCTAGACGAAGACTTGGCAAACTACGGCGCCGACGGGCTACGGAATGCATTGGAAGGCCTTCGATGCAATTGCATGTGATTGACAGGCTGCTGAAACGCTGGAGCTGAGCCACTTTGGACGGTGCCATGGTGTCGGGTCCTTGGGCGAGCTTCGTCAGCACGAAGGTCAGGGAGCAAGCATGAAATCCGTCTTTGACCTTTCGTGGTGACATTGCGTACGTCAAGGGAACAAGGTGTCTGGTAGTACTGTGGTTATTGTGCGAGGCGTGTCCAAGGACGTCACAGTTTTGGTGGAGGGCTGCCGTGAGCGAATGACGATTGCGTCTGGCATATCAGGCACAATGGATTTGTCATATCGAGAGGCAGAGCAAATCTTGTAGTGCATGGTTTGTAAATTCAAGGAAACAGAGAAATTCTTTGCCTTGATTTCGAAGTAGTCGTGTCTCCCAAGCCATTCTCGATGTAGGCTCAATCACGATAGAGACATATCATCGTGCTTCTCACCAATGTCGTGAGTCTCGCATTGGTGATAATTACTCGAAGTCTGCCGCGTCTTCCTCCTTGAGCGCCCCTGCTTCGCCCTGATCATCCTTCCCCTTAGCAACTTTCTTCCCAGTATTCTTGCCACGCTTCTTCTTTAGAGCGGGAGCCTCCCTAGCCTCATCGTCTTCCTCCATTCCGCGCTTAGTACCTGGGCGTCCAGGAGTACTATTTACTGTTAGTAGGTGCCCGGACAGAAAAGGGATACCACACTTGCCCTTTGGGCATGCCAGCCTTCTCCTTCAGCTTCTGCATGCGGCGCTGGACAGCGATCTTCGACAGACTGATGTCATCGGTGGACAGCTCTGCAGCGACAGCTGCGTAGTCGATGGTGACGTTGCTGGTCTTGAGGATCGCCATGAAGAGCGCGCGATCGGCGTCAGCTGGGTGGTATGTTAGCGAGGCCTTGTGTGAGGTTGGAACTGAGGTTGGAACTTCTCATACCGTCCCAGGTCATGGTTTTGGACATATTGAGTGTTCTGTAGCTTTTAGAGATCAGTGAGTGAACTTTCGTGTGTTTTGTGCCAGGCCGAAGAGGTATGGCAAGCAGGTCAGTGCGCAGCAAGCATGGAAGATGTGATGCGAGGCAAGAAAAAGTGAAAGCAAGAGACATGAAAGAAAGCATCAATTGCGTGAGGTCCAAGCTGCAAATTGTCACATGTCAAGCAATGTGAGTTGTGAAGTCCTTTGCTGGGGACAGGTCTGCTCAACACAATCCATGTCACATGCATCTAAAATTGTGACCATGGAAGTCATGGCTACCACGATGGATGATACTACTGATATTACGGATATACGATGCTGCATGTTTATAGACGTGATGTGTGAAGACCGGGTAGTCTCGAGGTGAGGTTGAAAGGAGTCCCAGTTGGAATTGCTCCGATTGGCTGATGAGAACCTCACATTTCATTGCTCATGATTGCTCATACGGGATAACTTGTGCTGCAAACCTTAGCAATCACACCTCGGTTCTGATTTGCCTTCACACTTTCCGCAGACCAGTCTAGAGGTTGCGGACAGATCACTATTGCCGGAATACCTGATTGTAGAGAGATGGTCCACCCCAGGTGAATGCCCGTGCAGATGCAACGACTCAAGCAATACTTTCCCTGTATGAAGTGCCTGGCATCATTTTGGATCAAGCCGATGCACTGGAATTAGTACTCGATATTTCACGGCATATGATGCAGACGATGTGTGATACTTTGGGCACCATATATCAACGGCCCCAATCTAGAAGTCCCATGCAATGTACGGTTCTGTTCTTGTAAAACTCGCACAGTCAATGTCCACAGCTATCCATATCCGATCAAGTGTCCGAATGCGCTTCATCAACTCAGGATAGAATATCTTAAGGTATACAAGAACAACAAGAATGAGAATGAAGATTCATTGATGATTGAGAACCTGCTGCGCGTGATGCGCGGAAGTCCTCCCCTGCTATTGCCTCTTCTGTAGCTCTAGTCGCATTTCGAGCGCCAAAGCACAAAGTCTTCCCTCTATGGAGAGTCGAATATAGAAAGCCATGCCTAGATGCTCCAGACTCGTGCCCGTCGTGGCCAAGGAAATCATCTCATCGAAACAGGCTGGCCGACCTGATAACAATCAGCAACTTGGTCTATGGCAATTATAAGGATTACTCACCAAGCTCGCAAGCCTATTCGCCGAGCCCGCTCTAGACCTCCCCAGCCTCGATCTCGACCTTGACCTCATCCCCATCCTCGTCCTCGACCTCGACCTCGCCCTCCCGCTCCGCTCCAGCGGCGTCTTCGACGCCATCGCTGACTCCGGCCTCGTCTGCTTTGTCGACCTGTTCCTGCTTGACTTTCTTGGCTTTCTTTCCTCCTTTGGCAGTGGTGGCTGCTGCTGCCTTTCGTTTCTTCGGTTGCGCCTCCTCAGCAGCGCCGGTAGAGCTATTGTCGCCAGAAGAAACAGTGCCAGGATTCTTGACGGCATTCTTGCCTTTGGTGGCCTTCTTGGGTGCGGCTTTGGTGGCGGGCTTGGCGGGGGTGACGTCGAGGGACTTGAGGAGACGGGAGTAGCGCTTTGCGCTGCCAATATCTTAGTCATGTGAAGGTGGAAGGGCTCTGGTGAACTCACGCGGCTGGACCGCTGACGATGTCGCAGTCGGCAGCGACCAAGGACCAATCGGGCTGTGCATGTTAGCTTGAAGTGATGCTCCTTGGGTTCCAATCCGTACCTTGCCCTCGAGATACTTGATCACTGATGCCAGAAGCTTGACGTTCTCGTCGGGGGTGTTAGTCTCGCCCATCGGCATCGTGGATGAGAGTAGTGCTAATGAGTGTGTGTTGTCAGGCAGAAGAGGGTTGGTAGTGGTGAGGATGAAGAATGAACGGAGTGGTTGCGATGAAGTGAAGAGAAGAAGGATGGTAAGAGGGGAGAGAGGTATTTATGTACCGCTAAGCAGGACCGGACGGCGCTAAACCAGACGGTCAAGGCAGCAGTCTGCATGTGAAGAATGCTGAGGTGAGGCGAGTGAGGTCGACGAAGAATGTGAATGTGAAGGATCAAATAGATCGAAGATCGAAGTGAAAGAGGTCGAGACTCACCTCGATAAAATGCCTGTGATAACCAACGGTGACTATTCAGGGCTATGCAAATATCTCGATCGGCTTCCAGCAATGCTGCAAGATCGATGAATGAAAGTGAGAATGAATCAATAAGGTACAATAACCTCTTGTATTTTGCATGTGATACTACCGACTCTTGGTCTTTCCACCCTTGCTTGCCTTCCCATTCACGCCCACAGCTTTGGGATTGATGCCTTTGCGCTTCATATTGTGCTTCTTTGCCTTCTCCATGTACGCCTTGTCCTCCTCGCTGTCGAAACCACCAAAGTCGTCCTCCTCATCTGTCTTGCCGTCCTCGGAAGCGATCGGTGTCTTGTCGACTGGGGCTTCCTCGACCATGCCGTTCGTCGCAGCACCGTTGGCCTTTACTTGGCCCTGAGCCCTGACAGCGTTCGGTGGTGTTGGTCCAGTCTTCTTGAACTTCGAGACGAAGAAACCATCGACGTTGTATGCGTGAGGGTAATATCTGCGAGTCATTTTCATGCTCGGATGGAATTTCTTGCCCCTGTAGCTTGTGAAACCCTCCTTACCAAATACCAGACCCGTCTCCACCAACTTTACATTTGGCCTCGTGTTGAGTACGTATTGCACGACCTGCTCATTCTCCTCGACTGTAACACTACACGTGGAGTAGACAACGTAGCCTCCCGTGCTGCTTGCGTGGTCGACAGAGTCGATCGCTGCGAGTAACAACTGTTTCTGTAAGTGAGGCAGTTTCATGAAATCAGCCTCGGTCTTATTTGTCTTGACACTGGCATCCTTGGCAATGACACCAGTACCAGAACAAGGAGCGTCGAGCAAGATCCTGTCGAAACCTCCCATCACCCTGGGGAACTCCAGGGCTGAATAATGGCAAACAATGGTGTTCTTTACGCCCAAGCGGTGAATATTACCAATCAAGGCCTTTGCTCTGTCTTTGTTGCTATCGTTGGCGAAGATGCTTCCGGTATTGCGCATGAGAGCAGCCATGTATGTCGTCTTACCACCGGGAGCAGCAGCCATATCTAAGCATCGCTCGCCTTCCTGCGGTGCGAGAGCCATGACTGGCAGAAAGGAGGATGCAGCCTGAAGAATGTAGTGACCGGCCAAGTATTCCGGCGTCGCACCGAGAGGCACTTGCGATTCGAACACTTGAAGACCGACTTTGCTCCACTTGCCAACTGGCTCGAGAGTGACACCTCTATTGATCAACGCGTGCGCAAGTTCTCGTCGATGTGATCTCAGCGTGTTAGTTCGTATGACGAGGGGTCGTGGGGTCTCGTTTGCGTCGAAGAATGCAAGAGCTTCTGTTGGAGGGAACAGGTTCCATAGCTTCTCGGCCAGGAATTTAGAGTATCCATAATATGTGCAAACGTCGTCCATGAGCTGGTTAACATAATCTGCTCTGGACTTGCCTTCTTCCCCAAGCTCACTGAAGTTTGTGAGAACTCTCGTGGTTTCAGTGATGCGATTGCGGACCATCTGCAGGTCCGGGGCAATCAATCCCTTGTTGGGGTCCTGAGCGATGTCTGCAGCAATGTTGGTTTGTAGAGCCGCATCCTCCAACTCTGCCTGTGCATCCTCTTCTTGTTGAGCAGCCTGCGCGTCTAGCTTGCCTGATAGACCCTCGATATTCGCAGCCGTGAGCATCTCCTCTGCATCAGAAGCATCCTCGTCCTCTGACCACATCGCCTTCTGCACATCTGGGTCGTCCGAATCGATGAACTCATCGTCCTGTAGGGACTCTTCGTCTGCCGATCCCAAGGCATCCATACCACCAATGCCGTCACTGAGGTCGTCGAGATCCTCCACGTCCTCGTCGAAGCTTTCCATACCACCGTCAAGCTCGTCACCAAGGTCGTCTTCTGCGGCCTCTTCCAGCTTACTCTTTTTCGAAGGCCTTCCGTTGATTCCATTGCGTGCAAACTTCCCTTTCGTGCCTGCTTGCGCGCCAGAGTTCTTTGCCTTGCCATTTACGTTCTTGGCCGCCGGTATCACTCCACCCTTGCCCGTCTTCAGCTTCTTCGATTGCTTCTCCGCATCTTGAGGCTTGCCGAACTTTCGCTTCTTTGCAAATTTCGATTCGTCCAGGGCATCAGGCATTCCCTGCTTTTGCATACGGCGACTCGGACCCATGGCGGACAACTTGATAAATCTGCGGTTGCAAAAAAGGTATTTGATTTATAGCTCAGCCGTATTCTCAAAGTAAGGACACCCACAAGACGATCATGGGAACTTTTTCTCGGCAGAAAATCTCGCCGCACCGCCTTCTTTGTGGGGACTAGCGCACTTGTCCGGAATTCGCACCACAAATGGATTTCTTGAATTTCAATCTCGAATTCTGAACTCCAGTGTAGTCGACAAATCACCACACGACAGTAGCAATGGCACCAAAGGACAGCACCAAGGGTATGTCACAATGCGCAATGCTTCGCAGCATGGATTGCAACATGTTGTAATCAACTCTGATCAATGCTGACTATGCGCAGGCAAGAAGGCCTCCAAGCCCTCCGCAAAGGCCAACCAGGCCGCGAAGGCAGCTCTTAGAGGCGTATGTACACCTATACCTTGAGGCGTGTCAGCCCGCATGAAAGATTGCAACGCTGACGGCCTGCTCTACAGGTCAACTCGCACAAGGTCCGCAAGGTCCGAACTTCGACCACCTTCCACCGACCCAAGACCCTCACCCTCTCCCGTGCGCCAAAGTACCCCCGTGTGTCTGTCAACAAGGACACCGGTATCGACCAGCAGAAGATCCTGATCCACCCTTTGAACACTGAGAGCGCGATGAAGAAGATCGAGGAGAACAACACCCTTGTCTTCATTGTGGACACCAAGGCGAACAAGAGGCAAATCAGGGATGCGCTCAAGAAGCAGTACGATGTGGATGTCGTCAAGATCAACACGCTCATCAGGTCAGTCGACTCACCGCATGCGATCAGAGCAAAGATTCTAACATTGTCGCAGGCCCGATGGCACCAAGAAGGCTTTCGCCCGATTGACCCCAGACGTGGACGCTCTCGACATTGCGGCCACCAAGCTCGCTATTGTCTAAGCATTGGGATGGACGGCGTTCTGTTACGTTCAAGCCGAGAGTAGAGCACTCGAAGCGCAAATGAAAAGTTCAATACCCAGCGCTACATACAAACTGCACATTGTTTCATGCCCGTGACAGCCTTTGAACGCCTCGTTCGTCTTTCTGTGCCATCTATCCAAGCATCCCCATGACCTCTGCCTCCTTCGTATTGTCCCCACCAGCACTAAAGCACAACCTCACCATCGCCTGTCCCTCCTCTTTCCCAACTCTCCCACCCTGCACCTCCCTCATAACCCCCTCTCCCTTCCCATCCCACAACTCCCAAAACCTCGCTGCACGCGCTAGATCCGCCGCACCATCCACCTCCTTTAGACCCTGCTGCAACACCAGAATGTTCAACGCCATTCGACTCGCCCCATACTCGTCCATAGCCGGCACGGTCGCCGCGAAACTGACCAGGGCAGAGTCCACCAGGTCCGCCAATTTAGCCACACAAGCTTTGTAATTCCCCTCTGGCAATCGTGCCGACAGCTCATTATCGAATCCCAGGATAGTCTTGTTGAGCTGCAATATCGACGCGTCGGGCTCGTTGTAAGGCTGGTTGAGCCAGTACGTCGTACCCAGCGCTTTTGCGATACCAGTTAGAGTTTCGAGGCGGAGTTCGAGATGTAAGGTGCGGAGGATGAGGGCGGAGAGGTCAGTGAAGGAAGCGAGCAGGGAGTCGAATTCTGCCGCTGTGTCGTTTGAGAGCGGGAGGTAAGGCTCACCTGTTGAGGAGTCGGTCCAGGCGCGGGTCTGGTGCGTGGCGAGGGAGGTGGAGTTTGCTGCGCGCGGGTCGATGTGTCGGAGGGTGGAGAGGCGGGAGACGAACCAGAGGGCGGAGGTGGAGAGAGTGGAGAGTTGGCGGATGGATTTGGGCGAGGTGAGGAGGTCGTCTTCGCTTGGGGTTGCGGTGCGGACAAGGGTGATGAGGGAGTTGGTCTCTTGGGTCCAGAGCTCGGGTGTGGCGTCTGTTGGGGAGTTGACGAGTTGTTTCACGAGGGGAAGCAGGTCGCCTCCTTCTGCTAGTGAGGCGGCCTTGCGGCGGGTGCGGGAGGCGCTTGTCTCGGTTTGGGGTTTGGTGATTATGCTGCGATAGATTTCGTTGAAGCGGTTGTAGTGGCTGCGTATTTGGCCAAGAATGAGCTCTGTGAAAGATTGGTTTGGTGGAAGAGCGACAAGCATGCGGCAGAAGGAGTTGATGAGTTGGAACAAATCGATCGTGCTCTTGAAGATTGGCTTGGTCGCCTGGGTCGACCATTTCGGATCCTCTTGAAATGCATCGGACTGACTGTATGCTGCACCGCATGCTTCCGCTAGTGTCTCTTCCATCTGTGGTTCGAAAACATTGACTAGGAAGTCATCGAGGAACGAAGTCAATGTGCTGACAACGACATCGGAATTGGTCGGTACGACTTCTTTGAGTCTGGTAAGAAATGAAAGTGACGGTGGCAACAGACTGCTCATGTTGAACACGCTAGGCTCGACAAGCAGCTTGTGTCCTGTGGCAGACCTGTCGAGGGCTTTGCTAGGGTCATCCGAGCGATCCACAGAGGCCAGACCAGATGACACTAGACCCGGCACAGAGGCTTTGAGAATTGCGTCGAGATCTTCTCTTTCCGTAGATAGACTTGTAGAATTCTTGTCGGTATCGGCCAACTTGAACATACGTCGGTTTCTATCTCTCGCATGAGGTCGGAACATGTTCGCATTAATATCGTCATCCAAACGGGACCGACTGCCAAGATCCCCAGTGCTTGACAGGTGGTCGTGGAGTAGGGATCTGATCTCGCTCTGGTACAATTTCCACAACTCGTTGAAAGATCTTAGAAGGGAGGGGTCACGCTCTCCATGTCGCCGAGAAACGCCACTGATGACTTCAAACACGACTCGGTGGCCTTCCGCGATTGCCTCGAAGCGTGCATAGAGCGAGGAGAGCATGTCCTCCACAATTTCACGTCGCAGCTCATCATCCTGCCAGATGGTGGCAAGATTGCTTCGTTTGCCGCCAGAGGTTCGCATATTGTTTGGGTGCCGCTGCTCCACCTCGATATAGCACTTCTCTACCACTCGGAAAAGCTCGACCGGCATTCTTTGCTCTATCGCATCGACTGCAACATCAAGACGTCCCATACGACTCAGTGCTTCGACCAGCAAGTGGATATAAGCAAATGAATCTGCTTCGGGGTTTCGACCAGGGTCTTCTTTCAGAGGCTGCTGAAAGTCGGAAGAATCCAGGAATTGATAAAGATGTCGACGTTCTGATCCAATCATTACCATCTCCGTGCCGCCTTGTCTCGAAGCGTATCGTTTCCAGCGCTCCTCACAGTACGGGCTTTTCAGGTACAAATGACTGTGGAGCTCCTCAACAAGAATGTCAGTCACTGAGTGCTCCTGATTTCCGAGATAGACCTGTAGGTCGCTCAAAGCGCCAATTTCTTCCATCTCTGGTTTTCTCATCAGCTTCAATGCTTCTTGAAGTGTATCTACAGCCCCTAGAAACCGCTTCTCCGATATATGCGACTCAATCTTCTCTGGCATGCCCTGCACCTCTTCAATATGGTTCAACATCTGCAGCATTTGGTCATAATTCTGACTCGACGATGCGAATGCCTTGAGCTCCGGGCGGTTGACGCTAAGATTGCCTTTGGCCTCCACGAGCGATGCTTTGAGCTCTCGCACACGGGTCTGGGACAGTTGGAGACTAGCCTGAATCTGATGGAAGGTACCAATGGAACTGTTGAATCCTTGATGGTGCTCATTGACGATCGCTTTGAGTGCACTCTGCAATTGCTGATGTACCTGTCTGAAACTGTCGAACTGGTCTGCCAGTCCAAGCGAGCTCTGGTCCATGAGCTGCAGAGCAACTTTGACAGGTATGCATGAGTCGGAGGACATGAAGCCCCATTGTTGCTCGATATATCGTAATATGTCTTCACCGTATCAGTGTCCATTCCTGACGCTCCCTGTTCCACGTGTGCAACCTACCTTCCACGTTTCTAGCGCTCTCGCTGAAGTTCCTTGTGTTGCCAGGCGCAGGTCGGCTTCTGCTACGACTCGAATCCCATGCTCGGTCTCCGCTTCTCCTGTTTGCCTGTCTGCGCTCCAAGTAAGACGGTCCTGTCACTCTTGAAGTCTGACCTGTACCTCCGAAGCCGCCATAACCCCCAGGTCCCCTCGATTGACTTCGTCCGTCTGTACTGGTATCCCGACTACTCGTATCCAAGTCATAGCGATTGCCGTAGCTGGATCCATAGCCATTGGTGTGGCCACCATTCTCACGCATCCACGACATGGCTGGACTGAATGCCCTCTCTGTTGAGTAGCTGAGGTGTGTTTATCAATGGTTCAGCATACTCCTGTCAGATACAACAGATGTCGTGTATTGGAATGCCGCCACCTTCCCAAGCGTCCAGTCTTGTGTGCATCTAGAAGTTTCGAGTTCAATGATCGTATGTTGATCGCCCTAATGTTGCCGTGGTAGTTCGAACTGTATAGCTGAGGGTTAGGGTTCTCACGCGTTCAATCTGCTTTCTTCCGCGGAGCTTGAGAACCGTCGGCCAGCGACTTTCGAGCACATCAATCACATTACATTCACCCACGTGGCAAGCTGCTTAATTATCAGGGACTACAAGAGATTTTGTCTCGGACTCGCGTATACAGCCTCACTTGTCCAGGTATGAGGTGCACGGAGTGATACAGCCCTGGCTCGTCTTGAGCTGCACGCCTTTTGCGACCCGAAATAATCCACTCACTGGCATTTCGATCGTTGCATTCACAGCGTCATGGCTTCTGCAAAGCCTCGCACCAATGGCATCAATGGTCATGCTGGCTCACCTGAGCCTGGCGCTGACTTTGCGCGATTCTCGAGCATCCCTCCGGCCATGGACATTCCAGTCTCCAGCGGTGATCTCGAAGAAGCTGTGGAAGTCGACTTGGAGGATTTGATGGATGATCCGACCGAACTTTGCACCCTGTTGGAGAACGAGCATGTCGCAAAAACGTACTGGCTCACCATTGCACTGGCATACGCGAAGCAGAAAAAGCTGGATCTTGCGATTGACATCCTAAATCGTGGCATGTCGGCACTTTCACGCACAGAGGATAGGCTTTCAATGCTGTCCTGCTTATGCTGGGTTATCTTGTGGCAGTGTCGGGAAGCTCCCAGGCTGAAACCTCATGACCAAGACGACGCGGAGGTCCGACTCAAAGATCACTTTGTCCAGGCTGCGACTGCAACACTCAATGATGCTTCACGTATCAATCCGACGTATCCGCCCTTGTTCCTCGCTCGCGGTGTCCTTTACCTCCTGCGAGCTGCACTTCTGTCAACCAAGTCAGGCTTTGGTCCGCGCGCACATGCAGAAAGAGTAGATATGCTTCAACAAGCGACAAAATGCTTTGAGGATGCGCTGCGATCATCTGGAGGACGGAATATCATGGCAGTCATGGGCAAGGCGCGGACACTGTTTTCTCTCGGCAAGTATGCTGAGTCGTACGCTACGTATCAGAATGCTCTGGAACGTGCTCCCGACATGTACGAGCCGGATCCAAGAATCGGACTTGGATGTTGTCTTTGGCAGCTGGGTCACAAGGAAGAAGCAAAGACTGCGTGGCAACGATCTCTCGAAGTCAACAAGCAGTCCAAGATCGCGAATGTCCTCCTCGGTCTGTATCACCTTGACGCAAGCGCGAGATACCACACCTCAGACCCGGAATTTCAGGAACATTACAAGACTGCTATGACACAATACAACCAGACAGCGTACAAGATGGACAGCCGCTTTCCTTTGACTTGTGCGACATTTGGCAACTATTTCCTTCTCCGTAAGGCTTGGCCGACCCTCCAAAAGTTGTCCCGGCAAGCCATCGATTACACAGACGTCAACGCGATCGCTAGTGACGGTTGGTACTTGCTCGCTCGCAAAGAGCACTACGAGAACAACGTTGCGGAAGCTACTGATTATTATAATCGAGCAGACCAAGCTCGAGGAGGTGACGAGAAGGGATATATGCCTGCCAAGTTTGGTGCTGCGCAACTCAAGGTAGCTACAAACGATCTTGCGGGCGCCAAGTTCCGGCTCGAGAAGATCGTATCACAGTCTAAGAACTTTGAGGCGCAGACATTACTCGGTATCCTCTACGCCGAAGAGTACTTTTCAGAACAGAACGCAGTAACAAAGGAAGATAAGACTGCGGAGATGAGAAAGGCCATCAAGCTTCTGGAGGACGTCCGCTTGCAGTGGATGAACCCAAAGAAGAAGCTTTCGCCAGACTCCAATGTCCTTCTCAATCTTGCTCGTCTTTACGAACATGAAGCGCCAGAGAAAAGTTTGCAGTGCCTGCAGCAGGTGGAGCAGATGGAGCTCGAGCAAATCCCGGACGAGGAGCGACCAGATGATGCCGAGGACGAAGCTGCTGCTAATGCCATTCTTCGAGAGTCGCTACCTCCCCAGCTCATCAACAATATCGCCGCCTTCCAGTTTCAGACTGAGAGGTACCAGCAAGCTCGGGAATTATTCCAAAGTGCGCTCAATGGTTGCGTCAAGGTCGGCGACAAGGATGACGAAATCGATGCGGATGCTCTTGTCACGACTATCAGTTACAACTTGGCAAGGACGTACGAAGCAGAGGGCATGCTAGTAGAAGCGCGCAAGGTCTACGAAGGACTTCTAGAGCGCCATCCTTCATACGTTGATGCCCGAATTCGACTTGCCTACATCCTGCTCAGGCAAGATGCTCAAGAAGCAGGTGCTGCGGCGACCAAAGAGCTCATGGACGCCTACCCCTCCAATCTGGATGTTCGCGCTCTTTACGGATGGTATTTGCACAGGAGCAAGAAGCGAACGCTGAATGTTGCGGAAGATCAAGAGCAGAGACACTACAAGCACACGCTCATGCAATTCGACAAGCATGATAAATATGCCTTGACTGGAATGGGCAATATCTTCCTTCAATCGGCGCGCGAGATGCGACGCGATACCGACCAAGACAAGGAGAAGAGATCGAAGCAATACCAACGCGCGGTTGAGTTCTTTGACAAGGCATTGCAACTGGACCCACAGAACGCTTATGCCGCTCAAGGTCTTGGCATCGCTGTCGTTGAAGAACGAAAAGACTTCAGTGGTGGAATCCAGGTCTTTAGCAAGGTCAAGGACAGCATCAAAGACTCCAGCGTCTTTATGAACCTGGGTCACGTCTTTTGCGAATTGAAGCAGTACACACGAGCTATCGAGAACTATGAGGTTGCGCTCTCAAGAGATCGAACAAACGACCCACAGATGTTGTCTTGCCTTGGCCGAGTGTGGTACTTCCGTGGTAAGCAAGAGAAGAGTGTTGTGGCTCTGAAAACGGCTCTTGACTACGCCAAGAGTGCTGTGGAGACCGCCCCTGACCAAATTCACATGCGCTTCAACGTGGCATTCTTACAGACTCAGATCGCATCAACTATCTACAGCCAGCCGGAGACGTCAAGGACTGTCGCGGATATCGAAAGTGCAATGGCTGGACTCGAGGAGGCAATTGAGCTCCTGCCAGAGATCGCCAAGGCGCCAAACCCGCCTTTTCCCCGTCATGATCTTGAGCAGAGAGCAAACATGGCCCGAAACACTATCAGGAAGCAACTTGAACGTGCTCTTCAAAGTCAGCAAAACTATGAGAACAAGAATGCTGCACGACTCGAAGAGGCTCGCAAGGCTCGCGAGGCGGAAAAGCAGCGACGTGAGGAAGAGAAGCAGCGACTAGCGCAGGAGGAAGAGGAGCGCCGGCAAAAGTTGCGCGAGGAGCGTGCGCGTATGATGGAGGAAGATCGCACGATTGCTGAACAGAAGGCGGAAGAGGAGAAGATCCGTGCTGACGCGGAACTCACCACCGACGAAGAGACTGGAGAGAAGAAGAAGAGGGAGAAAAAGAAAGGTGGCAAACGGAAGAAGAAGGAAGACGATAGTGGAATTGACTCGGACGGCTCCGTTGGTGATGATGGAGGAAGAAAGACCCGCACTCGCACTTCTAGCATGACGCCGGCAACGGGTGACGAGGGCACGGAGCGACCCAAGAAGAAGAAGAGGAGAAAGCTCGAGCGCAAGGGCAAGGTTTCGGCAAAAACTTCTTCCAAGTTCAAGAGTGCAGAAAAGATCGTCGACAGCGACAGCGAAGTTGGAGGTGCACAGAACGATGACAACAGAGGCAGCTCAGAGGGCAGAGACACTTCCCCTGCAGACGTGGAGATGGCTGATGGCGACGAGGCTGAGAACACTCAGCGTCGCAGGAATAAGCCATCACGCATTGTCGACGATGATGATGATGAAGAGGATGCTGAGGTCAACACCACCAATGGGACCAATAGAGCGACTGGCGCTACTGGAGACAGTGACGAGGATTGATACCAACTCAGAATGCATTCTTGGAGTCCTACACCTAATCTGCATGCCACGGCATAACGATGGCGACTCAAGAGCCATTTGTCGAGCCGAAGTCGGCGACACCCCTAGCATCATGCACATGGAATATCTCGACACTAATGCTCGAGCGCTGAGATCCCCTGACGGAGGCAGCAGTTGTATTTTCAATGGCAGCGGGAAAGTGGCATAGAGCAGTTGACAGCGACGCTCTCGCTCCCGCCCAACCAGCAGCAATCTATTCAGCATACGGGCCAGTGAAATTGAAGAGCTTGTCTCGGATACTTGCTTTTGCCACCGCCTTCTATCCTAATTTGCTCAAGGAAAGGGATCATATACCTCAAACGTATCTCTAGCTTTGACGGACCGCGCCGAATCAGATCTCCAATCTACCGTCCTTGCAGCTTCGCCAGCATAACCACTTCTCCCACCTCTCAAGCTATACCGTAGAAGTTTCGCCTCAGGCTTGTTGAGCGGCCGGCGCTTGGTAGTCTAAGATCAATTTACACCGATACCACTCAATTGACGCAATACTTCTCTTACCTCCAATCATGTATGCCTTGTCCTACCAATGTCAGTGCGAGCTAATGCACCGGACGAGCATGGCTATTCCAGATTGGCATGACGGTAATGTATAGTGCTTTCAACATAATCATCCTATATCGGAGCTGAGCAAGGTTCCCTTAAACTCTTCCCTCATGCGCACCAGAATTTTGCACGTTTTGTTCGTCTCACTTGTGATCCAGTTTCGTTTGTACGGAGCAGCATGGCACCTTCGATCAGTGGGTTTGCCCTACTTGCCCTTGTTGGCTACAATGCCTTCGAGGCAACAGCAGCTCCGAATCCAAGAAACCGCGCTGTCAAGAGCAGAAGCTCGCGTTCGACAAGCAGCTACGACAGCGCCTCGTGGTATACAACCGAGTACGTAAAGACCGTAACGAAATGGAAAACACTGATGCGCAGCAACTCGACAATCACAATAGCATCGACGGAAGTCGTGACTGGGGCAACATCCAGCCCCGTCTCGGCATCGCCTGTGACCAGCGTCTTCGTCAGGTCGTCTTCCGCGACTTTGCCATTAGAGCAACCTACAAGCAGCCCCTCTGCTGTAGGCTCCGGTGCAGAGAGCGGGAACAAGCCGTCCGCTTCTCAGGGAGATCCGCAAAGCCCGGCTTCCGCCTCTAGCACTTCTCAACCTGTGCAGCAGAATCCATCGACCGCTTCGTCCGAACCAGCCCCTTCAGGTGCTGTGCCTCCACCAACAAGCCAGTCTGCTGGAGCATCAGGCGAGTCCACTGCGTACAGCGAGCCCTCCCAGCCTGTGGCCCAACCTGGTTCTACTGAAGCGCAATCTTCTGCTGGAGAGACCTCGGCCTCATCCGATTCTAACACCACCGCTTCATCACGGTCGGTGGCGCGCACTACGAAGAAGGCATCCACCCGATCTTCCACGACTCGCAAAGGTGCGACCACTTCTCAAAAATCCTCGTCTCGATCCACGATCTCTTCATGGGGAGGATCTCCGGTCTCGCCAGTCATCTGGCCTGGGTCTACCTCGATGTCCGGAGACTTAAGCCAGTCCAGCGGTAGTGCGACAGGGGAATCAGCTACAGAAAACTCAGCGGCTACCGAGTCTGAGACCAGAGAGCAGAGTGCTTCTACGTCGCCTCAGTCCGAACTAGACAAGCCTGTGTCCGAGACAGCCGGTGCAAGCTTGCCAGTTGTACAGCCTAGTCCTACTACTGTATCTGGCACTGCTGCGAGCCCAGTGGTGACCAGTGGCCAGCCTTCACCAAACTCAAACGCCGGCAACTCTGCTGGCATTTCTGTACAGTCAGCGACTGGCTCGTCAGCAGCTGGTGAAACGACCAAGTCTTCAACGCCGTCAGCAACTCAAGCAAGATCGGGCACAGCTACGCGTTCTCGGTCTTCTCGCCCCAAGAATCGTTCACGAACTCGCAAGACTTCAAAAACATCCAAAGTGGTCGCATCGACAACTGCATCTACTTCGAGCGGATCTGCGCCATCCTTCTCTCCCAAGTCTGTTACTTGTCCAGCTGATAACGGCAACCTTTATACAGCAGCCAACAACCGTCAATACGTCGTCGAGTGCGGAGTCGACCATGCTGGCGGCAACATCGGCATGGCATATGTCAGCAGCTTTCAGGAATGTATTGAGCGATGCGCAGCAAATGCTAAGTGTGTTACGGTCTCGCTCTCTGGAGCAGCCTGCTACTTGAAAGACAACGTCGGAATGGCTATGGACAACACCGTCTGGGGCGCTCGCGAAGTCAGCGCAGCTGATGCTTCATCGATTGAGAACCGACCTACCCCATCACCTACATCCTCTGGTCAAGGCGCATCATCGACTGCCGCACCTGGCGGTACCCGCTCCTGCAAGGACGTAGCTTCTGGTGGTTCTTTGTACACTGATGCCGCGTCTGGACGCCAGTATACGATCGCTTGTAATTCAGATCTACCTGGTCAAGGCGATTATGCTGCCAAGTACTCACAGAGCTTCGAAGGTTGCTTCCAGTACTGTGGCGTCGAGTCCAGCTGCACAGCCTTCTCGTACTTTGGCGGTATCTGCTATCTCAAGTCGCTCATGGGACGAGACTTGAACATTGTATCTCCGTCCGGAGCAGATATTGCCTACATGAGTAGTGCGGGTATACCGGCACCCACTCCCGCCGCCGGAACTACCTGCAGATCACTGCCATCGACCTACGAAAGCACCAATGACAGAAAGTACAAGGTCAAGTGTGGTTACGACGAGCTTGGCTTCAGCGATATCGGTAGTGCCTCTTCTAGGACCTTCTCGGCCTGCTTCGAGCTCTGTGACAAGTTCGACAAGTGTGTGGGTTTCGCTTACGCAGCCCAGACATGCTACTTCAAGTCGGCTATCGGCAGTACCAACGAGAATTACAACATCGATCTTGCATACCTCGAAAATGTCAAGCCACAGAAGACAACCAAGTCCGCGAAACCCAGCAAGACCACAGCCGGATCTGGATCGACAGCAAGCCAAGATCCTCGAGCCTGCTCTTCTTTGTCGAACAAGGGGTCGACGTACCGAAAGGGCGATGGACCAACATACCAGCTCTACTGCGGTACTGATGTTTATGGCGGAGACTATGACACTGCCTCGTCTCCAACTTACGAGGGCTGTCTGGACATCTGTACTCAACAAGAGCGATGCGTTGCCTTCGCCTACCTCAGAGACTCGCAGCTTTGCTACCTCAAGTCCGAGGTCAACATGGGTCGCAAGAGTAGTGGTGTCGACTCTGCCAGTGTCGTTGGGTTGAAGCCGAACATCAAGCCTGCTAGTAGCACTGGTAGGAGCAGTACCATGTTCCACACTACTCCCGAAAGCGCGACGAGCTCTATGTCTGGAAGTGGCTCTATGTCTATGACTGGGCCTTCCTCGACTGCTGGATCGACGTCGAGTGCTTCATCATCTGGCGCATCATCTGGCACCTCACCGTCCGGCGCATCATCGTCTGGCGCATCATCGCCTGTCGCTCCATCATTAGGCGCCTCGCCATCTGGCAAGTCATCTAGCACATCCTCGTCTGATGTAACTTCATCTAACTCACAGTCTTTTGGAGCATCGTCTACTGGTGCTTTATCTTTCGTGACGTCCTCTATGAGCTCGGCACCAGCTTCTGCTTCTAGCTCGAGCTCATCCATTTCGTCACCGTCGAAGACGACATCATCTGGGGCTACGACGTCTAGTGCCGGTGCAAGAGATTGCTCTGACTTGGGATTGACATACCAGAATGGTGACAGTCCAGAGTACGACGTCCTTTGTAACACTGATTACGTTGATGGAGACTTCCGCAACGAGAGATCAGATTCGTTCGAAGGCTGCTTCGGCATTTGCACAGCTGACGCTGAGTGTGTCGCCTTCACATATGATGAAGGGTCAGATATCTGCTACCTCAAGAACAAGGCTCTGCAGACATATCAACATGCTGGCGTGAATAGTGGTAGCATGAAGGGTGGCAAGAAGCCTTCTTCTTCAAGCTCTAGCATGAGTGCCAGCGTCAGCACTAGCGCCAGTGGCTCAAGCGTGAGCTCATCAGTGTCTACCACAAGCGGTCAATCGAGCGTTTTCACTTCGCCCGGTAACAGCATTACAGGCTCATCGATATCAGCCTCCGCCTCACTTTCAACAACAACGGACTCCGCCAAGGGTTCATCAACCAGCGAGACACAGATGTCTCCTTCTGCGTCTTCCAGCTCCAGCTCAAGACCTGACTCTAGCACCGGAAGTAGTGACACAAGCATTATTTCTTCACTGTCGAGCACGAACAGCCAGTCGGCCAGTCTCACTTCAGCGGGAAGTAGCGTATCAGGCTCATCCACATCGGCACCCTCCTCACTTTCGACAACAAACGCGGTCGATAGTTCATCGACTACTGGTGCACAAGTCCCGTCAACATCGGCGACGACATCTGAAGTATCGTCTCTGTCCAAGACCTCTTCAGCCCAAAGCACCAACTCGAGGACGGCCTCATCGGCCACGACTAGCAGCACTGAGAGTGCCGTGCCCTCTTCTTGTGCTGCATTGAGCTCGCAAGGCAACACTTACGACGATCCCAATGACGGCAGTGACGTCGAGTACAGTCTCAAATGCGGATCCGGCATTGCTGGAGCGTTGCCCTACCGAAGATTAGCTGCTCACAACTATGCTGGGTGTCTCAAGGCTTGTACCGATGATTCAAGATGCACTGGGTTCAGCCGGTCCGGTGGTAGCCAAAGTGTTTGCAATCTCTACGACCAAAAGACCTACAGTACGGTCCCCAGTGATACTGACGACGCCGGCTTTGTTGTTGGTACAAGGAGTCCCTCTACGACAACGAGCTCTATGAATAGCTCATCAAGCAGTCTTTCCGCCACTTCGACCGTGCTCTCCTCGACACTTGGAAGCTCTTCTACAACAGTGTCTTCAGGCTCTGAAGCAGAAAGTTCCCCAACCTCGAACGTGCTTTTCCCTAGCTCTTCAAGCCGATCTAAAGGTCCCACTTCGACAACTGTCTCAACAACTAGCAAGCCTAGTGGCGCATCTACGTCTGCATCAATGAGCTTGTCTCGAAGCTCGAGTAAGCCGATGACCACCAATGGCAAGTCGAGCTCGGGTGGTTCTACGATTTCAGCTTCTGGCAAGACGACCTCTTCAAGCAGAAGTGCGTCGTCCACCAATGAGGTCTCTTCTAGCAGAGGTGCATCTTCAAGCATCAACGGGCCGTCAAACAAGTCAACTTCGTCAAGCCAGTCGAACACATCTATAAGACAGACCGCCACTACGGATAGAAGCAGTTCATCCAGCAAAAGTGCTTCCCCCAGCGTCAGTGCTACTGTCATAAACGGTAGTACTGCTTCTGGTAAGACCACTTCATCTGACAGGACCACTT
The DNA here is from genome assembly GCA_007556505.1 of Elsinoe australis. Taxonomy (NCBI): domain Eukaryota; kingdom Fungi; phylum Ascomycota; class Dothideomycetes; order Myriangiales; family Elsinoaceae; genus Elsinoe; species Elsinoe australis. The sequence continues at coordinate 1,070,758 of SWCS01000012.1, forward strand.
CGTCTGTTAAGACTACATCGTCTAACAGAGGTACCATCACGTCAGCCAGTACTAGTTCTGGCAAGGCTACTTCTTCGGGTTCCTCAAGGCTGCCGTCAGGTTCATCCTCGTCGTCGTCCTCCGGAAGATCGTCTACCGCCAAGTCGTCCGGGGCTCCCGGGTCATCGTCTTCTTCCACGGTCACCACACTGACAGATCTGTCTTCCTCATCTGACATTTCATCAACTTCTGTTACATTGACATCGTCGTCTATGTCGTCCACGGGACAAGGACCTTCGTCTACCAGTGATGCATCCTTAACCACACGCGAGACAAGCACAGAAGTCTCGACGAGCGCATCGCCGAGCACTTCTGCCGGAAGCTGCGCATCTCTCGACAAGTCAGGATCTGGAGTATACAAGAAGAACGAAGACTCGCCGTCTTTCCGCTTGGCGTGTGGTCAGCTTCTCTCGGGCCCGGTCATTGCGTCCAGTATCGCAAGTTCGTACAGTGACTGCTTGGATGCTTGCGCGAACAACCTTCAATGCTCTTCCTTCTCCTATTACGAGCCAACCGGCCAATGCCAGTTGAAAGACTCTCAAGGTGTAGCAGATCCCAACCAGCGATGGAACTCAGGAGTCGTACTTACCAGACCGGCTGGTAGTTTTGGAGGCTCCACCTCCAAACCCGTCTCATCAACTACGAAGTCCTCATACTCGTTGACATCGCCTCGGTCTCCATCAAATACGGGCACGTCTTCTGCCGAGACATCGCCTGGTTTTCCACCAGCCACTAGCAAAGGCTCGTCTATCAGATCCGCCTCAGCAACGAGTACTGGAGGATCGGTCACCAGCAAGACCAGCTCAGCAACCAGTAAATCTAGCACTGGTGCTAGAAAGAGTAGCACTACTAGTTCACGATCTGGATCAAGCAGTAGCTCTGCCAGTGTAGCAACTAGTAAAGAGAGTGCAACGACTAACGGTGCCACCGGAACAAGTAACAAATCTAGCACAACAAGCGGCAAATCGAGTATCGGTAGCAGTGCCGCTGGCTCTATCGAAATGTCGGCCACTGCTGGCACCGGATCGAGGAGCCAGGACGCAGTAGCTCCAACGACCAGGTCCACTCCAACGACAGCTGGTCAGTCTAGTGCTTCGTCAGTATCTGCGTCACGATCAAGCTCTGGAACCACCTCGTCTGTGAAGCCGGGATCAGCAAGCTCATCTAGCTCTTCCAAGACACAGAGTTCTTCATCTGCTTCATCTCGCTCGTCCCCGATCAAAGTGTCAAGCGCTGGCATTGGCAGTAGCTCCGAGAAGCCCAGTATCTCATCCAGTGTATCAGCCTCCTCGAGCTCTGCAATATCGACTGCTGCAACGTCAATACCAGTGACTTCGAACAGGAGTTCTGCGACTGCTACCTCGTCTGGAAGTCCATCGATCGTGTCTTCACGCAGCTTTTTGGGGTCCTCAGGTCCTCGTAGTTCAACTGTCTTTGGTACGACTTCGAGTACATCGATGTCTTCGAGCGTCATCTCCTCGACATCGATCAAGCCCACATCAGTGGTCTCCTCTGTGGCGTCCACCAGTGTCGGCCCCTCAAAGTCCAGTTCTGGCTCATCTTCTCAAACTACTGCCAGTAACCGAGCTTCTTCGACGAGCACAATCGTATCCACCAGACCCTCATCAAGTGGGCCGACCTCTTCAAAGACAGTCCAGAGCTCCAAGGGATCTACTTCTCTGTCCACGGTAGCGTCTTCATCGAGGCAAGCATCGTCATCTCGGGCTTCACCTGCCATTCCAAGTACTTCACGTCAATCCTCGAGTGCATCTTCAGCAACCTCTTCCAGCGTTCAACAAAGCTCGACCAGTTCATCCACTGTAAGTTCAGAAGCCGCATCCACTGCGCAACCTTCGTTCTCAACCACACCTGTGACACCAGGCATCAACTTCCCCTCCACCATAAAATCCTCCAGCACTCCGAGTAGCACTAGCGCGTCCGATTGTGCAGCACTGGTAAAAGACAAGTCCAACGTCTACAACGATGGCAAGGCAACCTACAGCCTCTCCTGCTCCACTAAGCTTCAAGGCACCGAGTCTGCCAGAAGTCAAGAAGACAGCTATAAGGCATGCTTCACAGGATGTTCGGCTCTAGGATCTCAATGTGCAGGATTCAATTACGAAAAGAAGGAAGGATATTGCACATACTTCAAGTCAATCACTGGCTCAGCGAGCGATCCAAAGTACGATAGCGCCAAGGTTGTCGGTCGTGGGACTTCTTCTGCCAGCGTGCCGGCATCGTCCTCCAGCAAGACCATTGGATCCGCGGCCGCTCGTACTTCTTCATCTTCCGGTCTTACTTCGACCCGATCAACGGCGTCAAGCAGTAAGGCTGATGTTTCATCTGCTGCCTCACGAGGTCCATCATCCTCTGGGTCAACTATTGGCAGGACCTCGACTGGACGATCCATGACGGCACCCGCGGCGTCGACTTCAAGCAAGCTCACAACGGGCGCCTCAAGTTCTAGCCGTTCTTCGGTCTCTTCACCAAGTGCTTCAGTTCCCGACAAAGACCGCAGCACTTCCACTTTCACTACTGGATCAATGATCAGCACTGGTAATGTGCCGTCTATTTCTTCTGGTTTCTCTAAGACCACATCGTCTCCTGCGTCTTCGGAGCCGACATTGTCGACCACTCCGGGCACGAGACCGGCTTCCGGATCAAGCACTGCTGCATCTTCGAGAGCCTCGACCACCGTATCTAAGACGTCTGACTTCAGCAAGACTGCTGGCGCTACATCGTCGGCTAGTGCAACAAAGCAGTCGGCTTCGTTGAGTAAGGTCTCACAGCCAACGAGTGGAGCAAGCTCCTCAAAGACAACTTCCTCGGCTGCAAGTTTAACAAGTGCTGGCCCAGGATCTTGCAAGTCTCTGGCACCCTATGGAGGTACATCTTCCTACTACACCAGCAAGACTCAATACATCGTCCGATGCGGCAGCAGTATTACTGGAGCAGTGCGACAAGCCCAGAAGGTGGCAAGTTTTTCTAGCTGTATCGACCTCTGCGATTCTTACTCCACGGGTTGCGTAGGATTGAACTTCGAACAGTCTACAGGCACATGCACTATTTTCTCTGACATCTACAGCCAAGGCGTATCGTCGGGCACCGATAGTGCCTCTGTATCTTCCAGAGGACAGTTTACCTCTTCAGCGCAGAGTTCTGCATCTGATGTACAGACGACCTCAAGCTCAATTGCCTCTTCGTCATCCAAGGCAGGAACTTCCTCCCTGACGACCTTGACCAAAGGTGCTACCTCAGCATCGCCCGACCCATCTGGTGTTCCTGCAGCATCATCCTCGGCCTCAGTTACCAAGAGTAGTTCTGCTACAGGCGGGCCGGTCACCAGCGCGAGCGCGCCTAAGTCTTCGAAACCATCCGCTACGTCAAGCTCTGATACAAGAATGATCTCCAGTCAAAGCTCATCTGCATCTGCTGAACCTTCAGGTATACTCTTCCCTAGTTCTGGGCCCACGCAGTCGTCAAGCTCTCGCACATCGTCTCGCGCAATGTCAAGCAGTACGACTTCTACGAGAAAGGCATCTTCAGCATCCTCGAAAGCGGCCTCAAGCATTTCAACAACACTTTACAATGGCTCTACCGGTCTGAGCCAATCCCAATCACGTACAAGCAGTGTGACTAGAACAGTCCCAACCTCTTCAAAGGCGTCCTCTAGCTCAGTCTCAGCGAGTGCAAAGGGATCTGCTACCTCGAGCCATTCTCAAACTCAACCAGGCAACACGTCTGGCAAGGGTCAAAGCTCCACAAAGGCATCTTCAAGCTCTTCAACATTGATCTCGGCAACCGCAAAAGGCTCAACTGGCTCGAGCCAATCCCAGAAGGGCACGACTTCTACAGCCAGTTTTGGGCAAAGCTCCTCAAAGACTTCATCTGGAGCACAGAGTACCATGAAGACCTCCTCATCCGCTGCTGCGACGACGTCCGCGGCTTCAGACTCCTGCAACGGAATCGCTCCTGCTGGCTCAAATCCTGGTTACACTACAAGCAAAGAAACGTGGTCCGTCATGTGCAACGCAGCGATAAGTGGGACTCAACTCAATGCCGCTCCAATTTACCCGGGATCTTTCACCAAATGCTTATCAGCCTGCGAAGGTTACTCCGGATGTGTAGCAATCAGGTACATACGGGCTGAAGGTGGCTGCTACTTGTTCGCAAGCAACACCGATTCTAGCCGCAGTGATGGGTCAGATAGTGCCGCTATCATTCAAAAAGCTCGCACCACGACGTCCCTACCAATGTCGACCTCTGCCGCGAAGACAAGCAACAGCCAAGCGTGGAGCACTTCTACTCAGTCATCGTCAGGCACTTCTGCGGTCAAGACGACGACATCAATCTCGACAGCTACCAATGAAGCAATTTCGTCTAGTGTAGATCCTAGCAGCAAGGCGAGCACAACCATTGTTTCGTCTCTGCCTAAGTCATCGTCCTCAGTGGAATCCTCGAGTGCTTCTTCCACAGCAAATACAAGCGCCGCTTCCACAATAGGGCAGCAATCTGCTACAACTGTTTCGGATACTGCTACCGTCAGGTCTACCACGCCTAGCTCTGCGACTACGTCTCGGGGATCAACTGGCACTTCTCCGCCCTCGGCAAAGTCAAGCACCAACGGCGCTACTGTGGCAAGCTCCGTGAACTCCAGCAAGACAGGTGGTGGGCCTGTTTCGCCTTCCACCGGAAATTCGTCTTTCACTGCATCTCCAGCATCTTCCACTCGCGTACAGCCTTCATCTGCACAGTCGACCTCTGCAGCGAAGACAACCACACCCGTGACGCCGAACCAGAACTTTCCGACAACATCCAGCTCTTCGGTGAGGACAACGCGTTCTTCCTCATCGACTACCGCACCCGTCATCTCTGGCAAGATCACGACTTCGGTCGCACCGTCCAGCAAGCAGTCAATTAGCCACTCCAGCTCATCTTCAACCAGAGCATCCTCGAGCGATCCACTCGGTTCTGGGAGGACGACCTCTAGTAAGGCCTTGTCATCTTCTTCATCAACAACAGGTCCACACACCATTGTTGCCAGCTCATCCTCTACGAGAACATCTTTGAGCAGTGTCGCTGGACCGAGCGCTGTCTCTTCTAGCACATCTGTGACATCTGCTTCCACATCCGCAAGTCGATCTACGAATGGACCAGTCCCGCCTTCCTCAAGATCTTGGACAAGCAATGTGGCTGGCTCGGTCACACCGTCAACCTCCAAGGTGGTTACGCCTGCTTCAACGCCCGCAAGTCAAGCTATTGGTAGCTCCGGCTCGTCTTCTACAAGACCTTCTACAACCAGTGCAGCCGGATCAAGCCCTATCTCATCGAGCAAGGTGGTGACTACTCCTTCCTCGACTATCGATCAGCCTACTAGTCTCTCCAGCTCGCCTTATTCGAAGCCTTCCGCGAGCAGTGTAGCCACGTCCGGAGCGAGCTCAAGTGGCGTCTCAGCTACACCAAGTCGACCAGCAGCAAGCCCATCTACAAACGCATCCGCTTCACCATCTCCAAGCTCTTCTTCTAGCCGTGTGTCTAGCAGCTCGACGACGACGAGCCGCGTGTCCGCGAGTCCGTCGACTGGAGTTTTCTCCTCGCCCCAGGCAAGCCCGTCGTCCAGTCGTGCCTCTGGATCAGGTCTTAGCTCCGCCACAACAGCTAGTAACACTCCGACTTCTGCTGGAAAATCTTCGTTAAGCGTTCGCCCGACGTCGACAAGTCGTGCCACACCCCTTTCGCAGTGGACGTCAGGTTCCTCGGCATCCAGGACCACCACACCCGCGAATCCGAACCAAAACTTTCCCACGACTACTTCGACTGGTCAAAAGACGACGACTTCATCTGCGAAGCCAAGGGGTGCCACTGCTGTTCCAGGCTCGTGCGACGCTATTGCACCAAACGGCGCCAACTCAGATTACCAGACGACCAGGGCGACGTGGAATCTCAGATGTAACCGAGGAATTCTTGGAGATATCATCTCCGGTTCACCCGTCTATCCTGGCTCTTTTGCCAATTGTCTGACGACGTGCGAGAATTTTGCCGGATGTGTAGCCGTGAACGACTATAATGGCGCTTGCTATCTGTACTCGAAAGTAACAGGTGATTATGCCGACAGGACCAAAGATTATGGTATCATCATCTCCACTGGTGGATCAAAGACTTCGACAACAGCACAGTCCGCAAGCAAATCCGCTACTGCTGCTCAGACTACCTCTTCTTCGCCGTCCTCCAAGACAGGCACTTCGCCAATTCCCACCACAAAACCCAGCGCGACTTCTGTGTCAAGCCAAGGTCCCGCGTCCGCGTCTTCGGTCGCCTCCAGCAAAACGGACGTGACTTCTACACTAGCCACCACTGGATCTTTGACCACCACGAGAGCAACTCCTAGCAGCTCGGCCATAGCGTCAGCTAGTTCCGGCAAAGCTATCACCTCTTCTCCGACAACTGCTGCAAAGACAACACCCAGTAGCCCGGCAGCACCAACAACTAGCTCCAACAAGGCTGCAACATCTGCCTCTACTAAATCTGCCGGAAAGGAAACGCCCAGCAGTCCGGCAACATCATACACAAGCTCCAGCAAAGCTGCTACAACAGTCTCAGTCTCTACTACATCTGCTGCCAAGACCACATCGGTCACTGTGCCAGCATCCAGCACTCCTTCTAGCAAGTCCGGTTCAGCAGCCGGGGCATCTGTTGCTCAGACTTCAACTTTGGCGACTGTATCCAGCCGGTTTCCGACGTCGTCATCAATTATAACTTCGGCATCAAAGTCAACGACGCCTGTCACCCCCAATCAGCAGTTTCCTACCACGAGCTCGTCGCAGAAGTCTGGTGGAGCCAGCACGTCTGCCTCCCGACCTAACGGCCCAGGAACAATTTCCCAGAAGCCAAGCTCAACTTCAGCGTCTGCACAGAAACCAAGCGGTACAGCTCCTGCTCCGGGCTCTTGCGCGTCTGTCGCTCCTCAAGGCTCAAATTCTGATTATGCGACCAGTAGAGATAGGTGGTTCGTCACGTGCTCGACCGCCTTGACTGGATCTCCTTACGCCAAGTACTTCACTAGATCCTTCAATGACTGTCTGCTTACTTGCGAGTCGAGTGCAACATGCAGAGGCGCCAACTTCCAGGATAGTGTGTGCAGTTTTTACGCCAGCCCTGGAGGCACTGTGCCCAGCTCGGGAACTGATTGCGCTACGAAGAAGTCTGGACAACAGCAGACCACCACTGCTCCGACGACGTCCGTGGCAAAGACATCCTCGAAAGCGACGACAAGCAGTTCGACTAGCCAAAGTTCGTCGACTCCCAGCAAAGCCAGCACCGCTGCACCTTCTTCTGCGAGTAGTACGGTTGCTGCCTCATCAAGTGTAACGAGTGTTGTCAAGCCGACAACGACGGCTTCAGCCACGCGATCGACCTCGGCCTCCGTATCATTCAGCACCGCGGCTAGTAGCAAAGCCAGAAGTTCTGCAACCTCTTCTCCAGGTAGATCCAGTACGGCTATTTCGAGCACGTCAAGTGCCGCACAGCCACCTACATCTGTGTCAAGCCCAAGGACTCCGTCAGGCGCCACTATGTCCTCAGGGAGAACAAGCGGTCAGCCAACTACCATTGCAGCATCTTCCACCAGAGACCCTGATGCCTCAAGCAGTGCGACATCTCGCACCGTCAACCCAGCCTCATCGTCGTCTACCAAGACTACAACTACTACCGCTGCGACTGCACCGGCAGGTCGATCTTGCCAGCAAATGCCGACGAAGAATGGTGTTTACCAGGAAGACAAGGGCCGCAATTACGCTGTCTACTGTGAGCAAACGCTCACTGGCACTCCAATGGATCAGACCTTTCAAAGCAGTTACGAAACTTGCCTTCGCCAATGCGACTACGTCGCCTCTTGCGCTGCATTCGTGTACAAGCGGAGCGGTTCCACCTGCACACTCCTTCGAGACATCAGTGGACGTAAAGTACAGCCCGGATACGACTCCGGAGTAGCAATTAACCAGGGAAATTCATCATCGGTTGCCAGAACCAGCTCGAAGACGACTTCGCCTACACCGGTTACGCCAGGCCAAAACTTCCCGTCCAGCGCTCCAGAATTCCGATCTCGTACATCTACTACTACTAGCGCTCAGCAAGTAAAGACGACCCCGGAGGCGCAGACTTCTACTAAAACGTCCATCCCGGCCAGCTCTAGCACCGCTGCTAGGCCGTCCAGCACCGCTGACAAGGAAGGACCTACCGGCAGAAGCTCCTTCAACCAGGCCACCACCAGCGCGAGGACTATTTCCAGCTCAGTGGCTCCACCACCAGGGACTTCAAGCACAAATGGCCGGTCAGCTGCAACCAGAGCACCTGCAACTACATCCTCGGCAGGAGGCCAGGGGCAACGAACTTCATCCACTGCCCAGTCATCCAGCAGGCAAAGCACTACGCCTATAGCTGGTCCCACTAGCCAGCCACAGCCGACTCGTCCTGCATCACAGACGATCAGAGCCGGACCACAGACGACCAGCACATCGGCTGCTACTCAGACGCCAAGCAGACAGGGCACAACGCGAGCAGCAAGCTCGACGGTCCGCTCGGAACCTACCAGGCCAGGGCCCCAGACGACCAGCTCATCGGCTGCTCACACACCAAGCAGACAGGCCACGACGCAACCAGTGATCTCTACTGCTCGCTCCGAGCCCATCAGACCGGAACCACAGACTACCGTGAGCTCTTCAGCCCGTACCTCGTCCCCCGCTCCGTCGACACCTCGCCAGCAATTTCCTAGCTCATCGGCTACACCACAGATACCAAGCAGGCAGACCACGACCCAGGTTTTTAGCTCAAGCGGCCGCACCGAGCCCACCAGACCCGGTCTGCAGACCACTAGCTCCTCTATAGCCCGCACCACAGCAGCAGCTTCCTCAACGTCGCGTCAGGAAGTTCTAACCTCGTCTAGTGCAACACAGACCCAGGGCAGATCGGCTGCGACCCAGACTTCGAGCTCGACTATCCGATCTGAGCCTTCCAAACCAGCACAACAGACCACTAGTTCGTCTGCAGCCCGTATCTCCACGGTAGCATCCTCAGCGTCGCGTCAGCAAGTGCCCCCTTCATCGTCTGTGGCACAGACTTCCAGCAAACAAGGTACAACGCAAGCATCAAGCTCGACCATCCGTTCCGAGCCTAGCAGACCGGGACCTCAGACGACCAGCTCATCTACAGCGCGCACCTCAGCAGCCGACCCAACGAGTCCCCGTCAGCAATTCCCAAGCTCTTCCACAACCGGTTCGGCCGGTCGCCCAAGCTCTACCACTACCTCCTCGTCAGCAGCCGGTCCACCCTCCGCAGCCCGTTCATCTTCTTCCGCTTCAACATCCCCCTCTCGAACCACCGCCAGCTCCACCCGTGCGAGCTCCACTCCTACTCCCGTCGGCACCGACAGCACCAAGACCTGCTGCCGCGCTCGCGACTCGACCCGCAAGCAAGTGAAGCAGCAAGGCTACTGGTTGAACTGCCAGAATACCACGACCACGCGGTACAGCGATGGAACCAAGAGCACCACCACCCAGAACACAAGGGAGTACTACGACGGAAAGTCGCAGTACCAGAACTTTGCCTACTGCAATCAACAACAATGCGGAGCTGGACAACAGCCTTTCGATGAGCAGGACAAGACCGACACGGGAAAGATGGCCGGGAGAATTGCGGATATCATGGCTGCGAAGGGAGAAAGTCAGATGCGCAGGGAGAAGAGGTGGTCCGGTCGTCGTGTATGCAGGGATGGAGACTGCCGCATCGCTGAGCATGATGAAGTTGAACAGCCGATTGAGACGAGATGATCGTCATTCCATTCCTTTTACTTTCCCTTTGTCACATAAGCAACAGAGTATATATAGAAGTGGTGTTAGAATGGGGTAATGTGTATATGGGGCGACATTAATGTGGAGGATTCATAACGCTCTTTACGACCTACTCATGACAATCATTCAGTACCCCGACTCCCATCGATCCTTAGATAGTCGAGCTTATACATTCTCTTGTGTCATGAAACGAGCTTTGTATATGAGATGACACGATTAGAGATGGATACATTCGAAGTCGTTGCCGTGAGAAGAGCCGCAATGTGTTGATATTGACGTCATCGTATACCAGATCTCTGCGACTTCGGATCTTGCACGTGCATATCATTCGTCGACCACTATAGCATTGAAACTTGAAGATCCAACAAAACCAATTATCTTTGAGTCCCCTTCGATCCAATGCCTGACCGTCATCTCAACAACCCAGAAACTGACGAAGCCTCGTGGGCGGCTGCTCGCGGAGCCGTAGCTGGAGCAGCGAGAGTAGGTAGTGCCTTTTCTTTCATCTACTCATAAAAGCCGACTATGGCGAGAGTCTAGACCTCCTTCCAGATAATGCTTGCAATCAAGTGCTAACAGGATGACAGTGGGGGCTTTACGGGGCTATTGCCGCCGGCGTGGGCTATGCGGTCAGTCCGATGTATAGAGGTCTCACCATCCAATTCAAAGCGTAGGTCAAGCATTTCTTTCTCTGCTATAGACTCGGTGTGTCCATTCTTGAGTATTGATCATCATTTTTTTTTGGGCAGACACATACGCAATACACTTGGCATCTGGCAATGACTCGATTTGTGTCTTCGATGATCACTACAAGGCTACGCATCTGCCTGAGCCACATACATATCTCTATGTGCCCATCGAGCTTTCTAAAAATTCATTCTGACATGAACAGCTTCCTCCAAATGTCATCAATGACATTCGGATCCATCATCGAAGCCGACCGACGATTACGGCAACACGAAGTCATGGTACGACAACAGAAGAAGATCGCTAGGGACGCCGAAGTATGGCGACGGTATGAAACTGAATATCAGCGTGCCACTCAGAAAAGCACCCCGCGCATTGACGTTGAGTCAAGTCCACCGAAGGGAAAATCTCAGGGAGAGGGTTGAAACATCCATCGAGGAAATGGAGCAAATGTCGTTGCGTCCGCCCTGCCGAATTCCGGATGCATTCGGACGGATGGGTATGTGTATATATTCCACAAATCCCATCCAGTAGCTTATATCCTTTTAGCAGCGGCCGTTCGCGGACGACCGTTGGAGCATGTGGCATTTATACTGGATAAGCATCTGGCCTGAGGTTGCCGAAAATGTATATTCTATCTCCGCGACAGCTACATCTATCTTCTTCACTCAACTGTTCGAAGTTATTCATTCCTCTTGAATACGACCGAGTGTAAGACTTCGCTAAATACTGGGATGTACCAGGAGCGGCTCTAATACATTGGCGGGACGGCATGCATAACGGCTGGCCTTACCGGTCACCGTGTTGACCGTACTATAGCTAAACGCCGCGATATGCCGCCTTCCGCCTCCCTTGTTAAGTGAGAATATCTGCTGACCACGGTGTCGAACCCCTACAGCTGAGCGCCTGAAGGAATGTCCGAAGTACAGATCACTGCCTCACAGACTAATCTCGACAATGCCAGAGACGGGATACTTGGAGGGGCTACGACACTGTTGGCTGTCGCTGCGCTCTTCATCGTTGGTCGACTATACTCGCATCTTCGTATCAAAAAGTCCCATAGCTACTCAGATCTCTTCATCTTGGCCGCTTGGACACTAAGCCTTTCCGCATTAGTATGCGAGTACAGACGTATGCATATCATGAGAACTGACTGATGCTGATCGCTCACCATACGCTAGTATTCAATTACCTCATCCTGATCCTCGACAACAATTTCGATTCTCTGTACCTCGAATCCTACTTGTACTGGATGTGGAACTTCGTCTGGCTCTACATGACCGGTCTCGCCGCTATCAAATTCAGCATCGCCTTCCAGTATAAAAGCATGTTTATAACGACGGGGTTCCAGCGCTACGTCAAGCTGCTCTTCGTTGTTCTTTCCATGTACGGGCTCTTCCTCGCCTTTAGTACCGTCATGTTCTGTTCGCCCGTCCACTTCTACTGGACCCGAGTCAGGGCCAGTTTCGGCTCGGGCAAGTGTCTGCCCTTCGACACCATGTTTCTCGTCTATACAGCCCTCAACATCATGACGGATATCATGATCGTTGTGTCACCACTACCTGTGCTAGCTAGGATGCATCTTCCTGTAAGGCAGAAGATGTCGCTCTTTGCGCTGTTCACCGTTGGAGGGACAATGTACGTAACCACTTTTTCGATCTTCTCTTTTCCCATCCACCATCAGCCCGTCGGGTCTCACTCCTCTAACAGTTCTCTACCCTATCTGTCAATCATCTCTGACCGCGAGACAGCATGATCCTCACCTCCATCATCAAGCTCCTTATCTTCCGCTCAGCAAATCTTTCAACCATGTCCGACGCTATAATCAAGAACATCCCCCTCAGCACCTGGTCCAGCATCGAGATCAGCGTTGCTATCATTTGCAGCTGCATCCCTTCCCTCAAACCGCTCGTGAAGCCACTTGTCGCACGATTCTATCCTCCTCTTCTGTCGTGCTCGTCCAGAGAGGAGGGAGAAAATGTCTGGGGGAGTTTAGGGGAAATTCCCCTAGCAACTGGGAGCAGTCGAAGATGCGGAGAGAGCGGCGTATCTGAAGGGGTGGGGCAAGGGGAGAAGAGATGGACCGGAGAATTAGTGGAGCTTAGATGTAAGCTTAGTGATAGCACTGCAGGCCATGTCGAGGATAAAGATCTGGCGCGGCCGAAGTGCGAGGATAGAGCGGATAGCACAGCTGAGGACGTGGGCATCAAGACGGATATAAAGAAGTCTGTAGGAAATGTATGAGCCGTGGTTGCTCCGCATACTTGGCTGTTCATGAAAACAGATAAGAGAGCAACCTAGCAGTGTTTCAGCAACCAGACTTGTTCACTCCATGATACATCACATGAAACCCATGAGCATTGCAACCAATGATTCATAAAGTCATATACAACGTCGGGTATCAAACGCCGCTTGCGCCTCAATCAAGAGCAATCCAACTCTTCCCGGCCCCCATCAAAAGATCCCCATACCTCTCCCCCAGCCCTCACTCCTCGGATTCACCAAAATCTGATACGGGAACGGATTCGTCTCGTTCGTCGTGATCGGCGGGATATGATTCCGGTCCCTATTCACAATATTTATAATCTTCATCGCCGTCCTCTGCAACGTGCTCTCCATCGCCCGTCTCGCTTTCACGACCTCGGTGTCGCTCCTCGGCGTCGCCAGCGTCACGTCCAGCACCCACGACTCCCAGATCAGCTCGTCGTCTGCCTTGCCGCCGAACCAGCCCTTGCGTCGCTTTTTCTCGAGGAATTGGACGACTACTTGGCCGCGGCCCCCAGCCAGACCTGCTGCGTCGGATACCGCGGAGGCGCTGTAGGGCGAGACGTCGAATTGGCGGGCTAGGGCCGTTGCGCGTTGGTCGATGAGGGTTTCGAGCTCGACGTCGTTGACGACGGGGAGGGTCACGTCGAAGAGGTCGTGGGTTTTGGGCTCGAGGGCGGTGAAGTAGCGGTGGAAGAAGATGGTGTGGAGGATTGCTGGGACATGTTAGTACGATGTCACGAGAGATCGAGTGAAGACAGGAGAGTAGTAGCATTCCAAAAGGGAACCATTGAGGTTCAAGCTTACCCTTGACAACATCCTTGACACAGCTACGGTCCGCAAATATGTCCAAAGTGTACTCGGGGGTCTTCCGCTCCTCCATAGTCGACGAGCAGGGTTAATGTTGTTGAGCTACTGTTTGCTCATTTGTCGTCGTCTGTGAGATGTGTTCGAGGATGCACGAGATCCAAACGGGATACAAGTTCTACTTGATCATGATTGAGTGCAACACGAATACTCGCGCTTGTGTCGATGTTGTTTGCCTGGCTGATTGATGGCATGCGGTCGAGTCACGAGTGGTGGGGCAGGTGGTGCGCCACAGCAGCTCCTGCGCCACAGATCTTGATGCCCCAGATCTCAGTCTCGGCCATGGACCGACACCGGGCCGAGGCCACGGCGAGCTTCACCAGCCACACGACATTCAATGACATCTGGTGAAGCTCGACCGAGGGTTATCTCCACTATTCCATACTCGTTCCGATCAAGCATTACTTCGACTTTTGGCTACGGGAAACATCTTCCCCGCCTCATGACAACATGCTAGAGCGCGCACGCCAGTGGTTCTGGCGAAATAGAACCAGATTCGCGTTTGGAGCTGCGGCGGTCAGTGGAGTGTATCTGGCCGGACAGTATGCTTGGGGGAAATGGCTAGAAGCACAGCAGCGAATGGGCGAGGAGCGGATCGCAAAGGAGAAGTGAGCTTGTTCCTCTTACAACCATAATCCCGCTAACCAGGATAGCTTGCGACGTCGATTTGAACAGAATCAGGAAGATTGCACATACACCGTCCTGGCCCTGCTCCCCACAGTTCGCGATGAAGTCATTGGAGCATTCCCGGTCGAAGAGATATCAACAGAGCTCCAGAAGCAAAAGGCGGAAAGACTTGCAAGGAGTGTAGGTGGTATATCTGAGGTTGCTTCGACCGACTTGCCCTCGGGACCACCGAGTGCGATAGACGACAGCGGTAGCTTGAATGGGAGCTTCGTACACGCAAGCCAGATGGGCGAGAGCTCTGCTGGAGGACAGCTCAGACCTAAGAAGAGCAAGGTCCAGCTATGGTACGATATGAAGATACAGTGTAAGTACACATTGTCCGCAGGGGCCGAGGTCTGCTAACTTGGGAAAGCAATCACGCGATCAATCACTCTTCTGTACACTTTATCTCTACTCACGCTCCTGACAAGAATACAACTTAATCTTCTTGGCCGCCGAACATATCTGTCTTCAGTCGTGTCGTTGGCGTCCCCACCGCAAGGCCAGCAAGCCTCCACAATTTCACTGCAGAACAACGATGACGACAACTACGATAACGTGTACGGGAGCGACTTTGAGACGAACCGGCAGTACCTGACATTCAGTTGGTGGCTCTTACATCGCGGCTGCAAAGACATATCCAGCAAAGTCACACAGGCTGTCCGCGAAGTGTTCGGCCCCATGGACCCCCGCGCAGACGTGACACTGGAAAAGCTCAGCGAGCTAATCCTCGAAGTCCGCAAGAAGATCGAAGGCACCACCGAGCTCGAGCGCCAGCAGCAACAATGGCTCCCGTACCTCCTTCCCCCGAAAGACCAAGAAGAAGCCGTCCTCCGCGAGCCCGGCATCACCCCCAGCCCGGACTCGCCCACCGGCCGCGACCTCAACCCCCTCGAAACACCCTCACCCGCCACCAAACCCACCACCATCTCCCCCTCCCTCCGCCGTCTCCTCGACGAAACCTCCGACCTTATCGACTCCCCCACCTTCACCCACGTCCTTACCCAGCTCCTCAACACCACCTTCTCCCACTTGATCGACGCACGCGTCGCCAGCGAAGCCTTCAAGCTGCCCCGGCCCACCACCTCCAACGCCATCGACCCCACCAACCGCATCACCGAGATCACAGACCGCAAAGTCAAGCTCGCGCAGACCCTCGCCGTCTTCTGCCGGCAGGCGCACGTCATAGCAGCCGGCAGCGGAGACGTGGATGAGATCAGCGCCGCTGCAGCCGTGGAGGGTGGGAGCGTCAATGAATACCTTGCCGCGATTGATAAGGTCAAGGATCTGGAGGCGTTTGCGGCGGTCATTTATAGCAGTAATTTTGAGTTTGAGAGCATTCAGGAGGAGCAGAGGAGGTTGAGGGAGCAGCAGAGCCAGCAGGGGCTGAGGGTGGAGGTTGAGGGGGAGGATTTGCCGAGGGTTCTGGCGGAGCAGGTGGTGCTGAGAAAGGAGGGGCCTGACGAGGTTGGGCAGGGGATGTTTGAGAATGCTTGGAGTAAGGCTTTGGATAATGAGGATGGAGTGAAGGAGGGGGAGAGCGAGAGGGCTTGATGGGGTGGATGGAATGCTGGATGGGTCTAGGACGCTGGTGATGGTGATGGCTATGTATGAATGACATTAGGGTCGAGATACCCCTCAGCTAGAATACCAATGAATCTGTACGAACGCCGGATCGTCCTGCATGAGCAAAGATGTGGTTTGCACGAATAACCATGATCATAAATCTGCCCCTAACCACACCCCTCTAGACCACTCGAGGTCCATGCGACATTGCTCGTTGTTTTGGTCGATCCTGTCTAGCGGCTCTGTTACATACCTGTTGATCATGCCTATTCCCACAGCTAACTTGACCGCAGCTTCATAGTCCTCTTTTGGATACTGTAGAGGCACATTCTCCCAGAAGGCATGCCAGAAAGCCGCTTCGAGGACTTGACGCACCGTCTTCTTGCGATCTGGCGCCTTTTGCTCAATCCATCGCCACTCACACATGTACATGCGTTCAAAGAAGCTCTTATATACACCAAAGATGCACATTCCGAACGCTTCGATCCGAGCACCGTCCAAGTTCAGAATTCCTGTCTCCAGTTGCACCATGATCTTCAACTCGGCAAATTCCTGATTTGTGATCACTGGCGGTAGAGTGTCTAAGCGGTGCAGGCGCGAAAGGAGAAAAGCAGCACGCGCAGTGAAGCGAGGCTCGACTTGCTTGAGCTCCCGATCGTCTATTATTCGTCGAAGCAGTGAGCCAGCTTGTGATGTCCAGCCACTAGGCTTCAGTGAGTATCTCGGTACAGGCAATGTAGCTCCTCTTGCTATGAAGCGGACGGCATCTTGCACTGTCCTCTTCTGCATTTCCAAGGGAATTGATGCTCCGGACAGGTCTGGAAGATGTGAAGGTGTCCTGGATTCAACGTACTGATGTAGACTGGTAAGGCGAAATCTTGTATGGAAGTGACTTGAGGTACAGTGTCTCCATATGCTTGGAATGCGAGCGACAGTATATCATTGTCCAAGGGCCGAAGACGAAACTGGGCTACTTCCTGCACAGAAGGAGAGAAGGTGGTGTAGCTCGCGGTGCCCAGGTAATTCACAAGTCGCACATCAGCGGCATCGAGAAGGCTTCTTGCGAAAGCATCGCACTGTTCGCGTGTAATCTTCTCAACTGAGATGTCCTCGGCTATTCTGATTGAGAATAACCACTCGACAGCTTCTTTCTGGATTTCCGGGAGCTCTTCCAATACGATGAATGGCTGAAGGACTCTGTGGGTTGGCCCATGACTAAAACGAAGTGGAATTTACAATCCACAGGTCTCACGTATAAGACGCGATTTCCGTGGCACAAACCGTACAGACTTACCTTATACAATCGTATCACATCCGAGGCAGACGACAAAGGCAATCTACGAAAGAAGCACCAAGGCACAGTCGCTGAACGTGAGCGAGATGGAGGAAGGCCGAACCGATCGGACACGGGGGGCTGACGCTCCGGTCTCCGACTTCGACAAATCTTGGCAATGACTCGCGCAAAAAGTCCATCACCGCCCAAAAATTATCACCACTCCCACCTTCTCCCTCACACAACTTCTGTAACGCCGCCAAAATGCCGCGCCGCCAATTCATGTAAGCCCCTCCTCCGCCCTTCCACCTCCCCACTAACCCCTCCAGCGACCGCAAAAACGCCACGACCTTCTCCCTCGTGCACCGCGCCCAAAATGACCCCCTCATCCACTCCACCGACGCCCCGCAAATGGTGCTGGCAGAAAAGGGCACGACTTCGCAGTCCTCGCCGCACGTAGGCGGCTCCTCGTCTCGCGCCAAGAAAGTCAAAGACCGCGGCGATCTGGAAGATGAATTCGGGTTTAGCTTCAAGGCCAACGAGGGGCAAGCGGCGGAGCAAGGCGTGTTCTACGACGACACGGCGTACGATTACATGCAGCACATGCGGGATCTGGGGAGCGGGGAGGGGGCGGTGACGTGGGTTGAGGCGAAGACGGAGAAGGGCAAGGGGGGTAAGGGGAAGGGGAAGATGAGGCTTGAGGAGGCGCTGGCGGGGCTGGAGGTCGGCGATGATAGGAGTGAGGGCGGGGTTAGTCTTGCGGGTAGCAGGGCGAGTGAGTTGGTGCCTGAGGGGATGGGGGGGAGTGAGTTCATTAGGAAGACGGGGTATCAGGATATGCAGGATGTGCCGGATGCGATTGCGGGCTTCAAGCCGGATATGGATCCGAGATTGAGGGAGGTGCTGGAGGCGTTGGAGGATGAAGCGTATGTGGATGATGATGAGGATGTGTTTGGGGCGTTGACGGGGGAGAATGCGGAGGAGGTAGACGAGGATGAGTTTGAGGGGACGTTTTGGGAGGATGAGGGGAAGGGCGGGGTGGAGAAGTTCTTGGAGGGAATGGATGCCCCTGGTGGTGAGGATGATGAGGGTTGGGAGAGCGACGATACCATCAAAGCTGGGGAGACCAGCCCGAGACCTATTCCAGAGGCAGTGGACGAGCCCATCCTTCCTCCATCGGACCCGAATGCCACACCAGCTGCTGACCCAACTGGTGGAAACTGGTTGTCGGAGTACAGCAAATTCAAGTCGACGCTCAAAAAGGCCACAGATGCGCCGTCGGAGAGCCAAGCGGATAGATCGATGCTGTCGTCACTTGCTACCGGACGTAAGAAGAAGAGAAAGGGCGCGAAGACGAGCACGACCAACTATTCCATGACAAGCTCTGCTTTGGCTCGGACCGATGCACAGTCATTGCTAGACGATCGATTCGACAAATTGATGGAGAACTACGACGCGGATGCTTACGACGATGAGGGACTCGACACGATCGACGAAGACGGCGTGTCTCTCGCCTCTGGAGTTTCTGGCTTCTCCAAAGCGTCCAGAGCATCAAAGGCATCAAACACGAGCAAGATGAGCGGCATGAGCGGGATGAGCAGAGCAAGCGGGATCAGCACCTACTCTAGAGCGACAGACAGTGAGGCACCAAATCTGGTGCGGTCAGATTTTGATAGCATCATGGATGGCTTCCTCGACGGTCAGACAAGCAAAGGGGGCAAGAGTCGAAGGGACATTGGCATTGCTCCGGGACGCAAGGGGAAGAGAGGCGCCAATAGTGAGGGTCTGAAGGAGCTGGACGAGATTAGAAAGGGTCTGGGACCAGCCAGGTTCAAGCAAGTGGTGTGAAGAGGTAGGAGGCCTGTATGAGATATGATACCCGATTAGAAATGTTTTCCCATCCTACTGATTATGTTCAATGAAGACCACATCTCGCAAGCTCATCGTTTGGCATGGTCCCTGTGGCGTGTTCCTGACTATCAAGCCCAGTGGGTGGCCTGGGCCCGTTGGCAGGATCGAGATCAAGCCGGGCCAAGTTCTGGAGCCGCCGAACCATGGAACGACGACGGGTAGCTGAGATGGTCACTCCGCCATATCAGACCGTAACAGTCCAATCAATGACCTAGATTGACGAGCACTGTTGGTCATCACATGCTTGCGAACATATGCGAATCAGAAAGCTATCACTACCATACGGCACTCAGCGATACAAACGGCTTCAGCATCAGTACGGTGCCGGACGCTGTATCAATCTTCAACGATGCGTTCCCTCGCCCTGGCGGTCGAGTCAGGCGCAGTCGGCGGCCTTGGCAGGCCCATCGCAGAATGATTCGGAACAATAAGTGCGTCGACACGTTATGCTTGGCAAGCGGTGGTGACAAGTCTTCTTCATCGTCGAGCTGGAGCACGAGCTGGAGCAGCCGAGGTGAGTCAAACGGCCTGTCCCAGGTTTTGGGTCTGTTCTCCGTTGGTGTCTTGCGGGGTGACGGGTTTTCCGGAAAGAGCCTAGTTGTGAGGTTGAGCGCGTCTGTTATGCATTGCACAACTCATGTGTTTGTCGGCAGAAACGCAGTCGTTGCCTGGGTTATTGAACCTGAACTCGACTGTACCTATGTGAAGTTGATAGTGACGATGGTTGCATGTCATAGAGGAGTGCAGGACGGTGTGACCTCCGTCGGCTCCCCGCCTTGAACACCTCGAGGTCTGACCAATAGGCCCTCTTCCGTTTCGACTTGTTACACTCCCAGCAAAATCACTGTCATCACAACAGACTCAAGGGACAACGTTGGCGCTCCTTCTGAGACTGATATCAGAATTCTTCGCGAGCCTTGCAGGAGTTGTGCAGTGATTGGAACATCAACACGATTAACCATGTCAGAGTAAGCAGTCCCAGTGGAGCTTCACAAGGGGCCTGATTTAACACTACAAAAGCATACCTGGAATTGGAAGCTTGCCGCTTCATCCCGCGACTGTCCATTTCCCAATCTCCTTCCTCACCTTGTCGTATGGGCTGGACGTTATCCAGCCGTTCAGGTTCTGGCTCCCGAAGATGATCGAATCTGCCCTTCCCCAACAAGCAGAGCTGGCTAAGATCTCCTACTACGCCCTGAGCCTTGGTCTCTTGACAGCACTGCCATCAGTCTTCTCTGGTGTGGCTCAAGCCGTTCAGATGGTCGGCAAACAAGGCATCTATGAGAGTGATGGCAAGACCATCAAGCCCAAGTTCAAGGTTGTAGCTGTCCATGCTGCTTCAGTAGATGCTGTCCTTGCAGCCAGCGCGTACACTTGGTGGCACCGAAGCGCCTCTGATGCCGTCAATCAAGGCGATTTGGTCAAGACTGGCTTGGGGGTTGTGCTGGGCCTTGCTCTCATGTTCACTGCTCACCAAGGTGGCAAGCTCACTTACGAGTACGGCATGGGTTTGTCCATTGGGAAGAAGGGCAAGTCGAGTTAGTGAAACCACACTATCTGATGGTTGCAACCGGCCGGATCGACTTGCTGGCTTCATGAGAGGGCGGGAGGATGTGAGGATGGGATAACTGGAAAGGGGAATTGTTCAATGGCATTTGGTGGTAGCGAGGACATTCCGATCCGGCGTGCAACCCTTTTCTACGAGACAACGAGCAATGACTCGCAAGGAGATACCATGTAGATGATGGGCGGCATGACGCTTATTGAATCGATCTCTTCGGCAGGAAGCGAGCATAAATTGCACTCAAGCGAAGAGGATGCCGAGCCACCCAAGGATGCCATGTCATTTGGGGAAACGGGAAGAATGAAAGCCTCCCCGCACTATGTCCCGCAATATCAAGCTATCCCCTACCAAGCTATCCCATATCAAGCCTAGTGATATTGAGATCAGTCGGTTCGAGTGGTCAATGCCAGCCGTGTTCCTGGCAAGTCGATCAAAGTCGGCCATCCTTCATTTTCACCCCTGGATCGGGCCACAAATTGCTCGATGCATCCTACAAGGAGATCGGTAACTTTGGAAAGTGCCTGATGGTGTTCGCGGTAGCTCCTCACGTGGCACGCACATCAATCGTCAATACACGTTATGCGCTCGGCTGCTGTAGAATTCATCGAACGTCCGCGGGCGGAATACATTCCTGCAATTGGCAGGGGTATGTGAACCAACAGTCGATCAAGCAAAATGATGGACATGTTGGCAGGAGCTTGTCGTCTGCCATGCTCATTTGGGTCCTCTTGGTCTCATCAGATATGCCTAACATACGGGTTCAACGCCTTTCCATCAGCCGTAACCCAATGGCAACTAGGGCAAAGGGCTGGGGTGGCGCCCTTTGAGTTCAAGCGAGCCAGAACGGTCTCCTCTACCTCGTCGACGCCAAGCACTGACAGATATCTTGTACCTGTTCACCGAGATCAAGACATTCTTGGACTCTAATGCCCCTCGATACAACATCTTGTCCGCTGCGAGCTTATCGCGCCACGCGATATAGGCTTGCTCCGAGCGAGTCGAGGCCAGAGCTTAAGCACTTCATCCGGGGCGCGTTCTATTCTCAATTCACCTATGGTCCCCCAACTGGACTAGACGCCTACTTTCATCCGGCTCACGGGCCTAGTCTTGACCCTGCCAGACTAGAGTGCCACGTTCCAAATCTACCACCACACCTCTGTAGAGTGCCGCTAATAGGATGGTTCACCATCCATTACCGATCGACACCCAGCTCAATCCTCCTTCGGCCGTTGAATACTCATCGTCGTCTCTGTGAGACGAGCTCTGACCCAGGTAAGCTACCGGTCTGCCATCAGCCGTTCCGAGACCCTTTCATAGCCAACGTTTTCATTCATCTGCGAGGATGGCCTTCTCTACCGCATTTCGTACGAACTCACCTGTTCGACCGTCCTCGAACGCCAGCTCAACGGCCGATAGAGTCGACTCCGACTTCTGTCTCTCGTTCCCCATGCAAGCTGCTGGTCCGTGATCAAACCTCTTGCGAGCTATCTTTCTATTTAGAAGACCTTGCAGTTCCCTGTCACGGTTCTCCTCCCATCTCCACACAAACCTTTAACCAAGGTCAGACCTTTTCCAAACCCTATTCCCTCTCGTCCTGCAATAACACCGCCATCATGCTGGATTCTAAGGACGCGACAACATCCGGCTTCTCCGAGGGATTCATCAAAGCGTCTCGTGGTGACCAGTCATCCGTCACCAGTATCGTCTTTGTCGCCATCGCTGGTGTCTTCCTTCTCCTGCGTATGTTCACGCGTGGAGTCATTGTGCGCAACATCGGACCTGAAGACTGGACGATTCTAGCGGCATGGATCTGCTCTTTGGGCCTTACCATTTGCATCTTGTTTGAAGTTGCTAATGGACAGGGCCACCATATCGAGACTCTCTCAGTCGAAGATCTTACCTCCCTCCAAAAGGCGCTATACTACTCCATCATCCTTTACCAGGGTGCTCTAGTTCTCAACAAGATCTCCATCCTGTGCCAGTACTACCGCATCTTTCCAGGCAAAAACATTCGTCTTGCCATTTGGGCCTTGGCGGCTGTCACTGGTGTCTACGGTTTCTGGTCCGTCTTCGCCAATGTCTTCATGTGCACACCTATTCCTTCTTACTGGAACCACTCTATCCCAAAGAGCCACTGCATGTCTTCTACTGCCGTTTGGTTCTCCAACGCCGCTATCAACATTGTCACCGACATTGCCATTTTCTTGCTTCCCATGCCCGCGCTCAAACAGCTCCAGCTCCCAAAGAAGCAGAAGATTGGTCTCATGCTTGTCTTTGCTCTCGGTGGATTGTAAGTGTGAACAATTATCCAATTACAGTCCAGGACTAATTCTATACAGCGTCTGCTTGACCTCCATCCTGCGTCTCCGCGCCCTCCACGACGTCACAAAGTCCACTGACTTGACCTGGGAGAACGGTCCAATCGCTTACTGGTCATCAGTCGAAGTCAACGTCGGTATCATCTGCGCCTCGCTCCCTACTCTCAAGGCTTTCGCCATGAAGTTCATGCCCCACCTCCTCAACAACTCCTCCAACGCTGGAGGCGCTACTTCTTCCAACCGCAAGACTGCCACCAACATGATGAAGTCTCGCACAAAGAACGCCACCGTCACCGAGATTGAGCTTGGCAACAAGGGATACGCAGACACTGACGCTCTCGACCCCAGCCGCATCCAGGTCGTCACTGTCGTCGAGCAGGACCGTGAGGATGCTTCGGACAGCAACTCTGTCAACTCGCAGCAGAAGAACATTAGTGGTGGTCGTCCGGCCTCGAGGGGTCCCGACATGGTGTAAGAGGCTGGACATTTTCTTGGAATACGGTATTTCAGCTCAACACGCTGCGGCGCCTGGTGCTTAGCTAGGAGGACATTTGCGATTTTCCTTTGGTATACCCCTTTCTTTGGATGCATATGGAGCCTGGCCAGCAGTCTTGAGCTGCAGGATGGACTTCTCAGATCGGAACATTTTATCATTACTTTTCGTATCTAATTCACATTTACCTACCAAACCATCTCTCCTGCATTGCAGGCACCTACATGCTCTACCACTGATTCCAGCATCCACTACTGCTCCAGCAGGACGACCATTGAAGTCCAAACCGTTTTAAACTCATTCCATCTTTCACCGTCCGACTGTTGCCGAGGGCAGCCGTTGCGATACTTTGCTCCCACTAGTCGGTGCCAACGAACAGCTTGTCACGAATGGGAACCGCCGCCTGGGTAGGTCTTGATCCCCGTCAAGCATGGCCCAGAAGGAGTCAAGTCCGCCATGGTTCGAGCCGTTAGAGGCAATGGGAAAGTTTGTTCATTGGAACTGAGCCGCGAATCGTTTGCAGATCTGGGATAGGTTGAGAGCTCAACACTTACCTCTTTGATCGTCTGCTCTGCGAGGAGAGCAGTCGGTCCATACTGCAACAATGTCATGTACATGGCTTACGAATATGCAGCCTTACCCATAATATGCAGTGGCTCAGGCCTCCCACCGTACAGTACCTCACAGCGACGCGACCGTTTCCACGTCTCCTGCATCCTACAACGGCCCTCGACTACGCCTGCAGCACCACAATGTCCGTCCCGTGAACACACGGCAGCCCACGCACCAAACGAACCGTCCTTGAACACGGCACAGCACAATGTGCCGCACATGGCACATTCCCGCACCATCTGCCACTTCCAGAGCCCACGACGGAACATCATGCAACGTGGGAACCATAATACATACCGTGCACATTATCACCATTCCTCTCCCATAACAGTGATCTCCAGCCTCCCAAACCTACTCCAGACAGAAACAGGCAACGGATAACAGCCAGATCCACCCAACAAGGCCACATACTTTCCAACGCACAAAAAAAGCCACTCCACGATTACCGGATTTTTCCAGCGTCGTGGGGATCGCGGGCGAGCCCTGAGCGTTGACCTAAATAATAGGTTCGTTGCTGGCTTTCTGGCAGTGCTACGGGCTTGAAGTTTGTTTCGCGGCCGTTGGACGGAATTTGAGCGGGTGAGTTCGCAACGGCGAAGGAGGCAAGGAAAGCGGGTGCGTGCTTCTGACGGTAACTTTGAATGCAGTAACGTTCAGTGCCGTTGGTTGCGTAAGGTTGTTCGATTAGGAAGGTGATGATGGGATTTTATTTGGAGGACGATGAGATTTGTATGTAAGTTGTCTTGCGTGGGATGGTTGATTGGGATCCTTGGGACAAGGGAGTGTATATGGGGGGGTCTAGATTATTCCTTGAGATGGGCTCTAAGGCCTCGCTCGGGTAGCGCATGGCTGTTTTCCTTCCAAATTGACAGGTAGCGGTGGTCGCTCCGCTCTATATATTGCATATTGAGGATTGCCTTGTCCGCGGAGCTTAATCACGTGCCTTACGTTGCAGGAATCGCTTAGATCATAACCTCACCGAGCCTTTCCATGTGCAGACCAGCGGGTGAAAAGAACGAGAAGGTCGTGTCGAGCGCGGTGCCTCTCTGTGCACGCCGATTTCCCAGACTTTCTTAAGAAGACTGACTTTGTGATGTATTGTAGTGCAAGTGTCTGGCAAGAACTCCGCAACGAGTCATGCGCTCGCTTATCTCTCGGCCGCTCCCTTCCGCTAGTCCAAGATCACCCCCACCCCAGCGTCAGTGCTTCCACGCGGGGTCACAGCAGTGGTGATGGCACCTTATCTCACACCACTTGACTTCACCTAACCTCACCAACCTGACCACGTCCTAACATCTCCTAGTCTCTCCAAATGGCACTAACACGCACCCACCGCCTCCCCATCTCCGCCAAACCATCTCGCCTCCTCACCCGCGCCTTCACCACTACCCCACCTCGCCCCGCAACCCCCTTCTTCCTCCTCGCCGCCCGCTCCAACGTCCGCGAAACCCAACACTTCACCTCCCGCTCCGGCCTGGGCGTCACGAACCACTCGCCCGCCATCGAAGCGATAAAAGCAAGCGAAGTCGACCCGTTCGCCCCCTCTTCCCCTTCCCCAAGTTCCGCCTCGGCATCCCCTCCCTCGGCATCCTCCCTTGACTCCCCGTCCAGCACTCCCACCTCCTCCGCAGCAGCATCTCAAGCGCCCAGCACCATCTCCCCCTCGGCATCCGGCTCCCCCGCCCCCCGCCCCCTCGGGCCGATAGAGTACCAAGCCCGCATCCAAGCCGCCTCCCAGGTGCTGGCGGGCGATCCACGCACCCTTAACCCCGCTGCGCCGACCGACGCACTGGCGCTTAACCGCGCTGCCTTCGCGGTGCTGAACGCCGTGCCGGGGAGCGAGGCGGTGCTGTCCGCTGCTGCTCGAGAGAAGGTGGAGAGGGCGAGGACCGGGGACCGGGATGTGGAGACGAGGGGACGGAGGGAGGAGTTGGGCCGGGAAGTTAGGCGGGATTTCGGTGGGGCGGTGGAGATGCTTGCTAAGAGAGAGGCAGGGGGGATGGGGGGACAGAATGGAGCTAGGGTTGGGGCTGGAGAGGAAGGGATGGGGGCAGGAGGAGGCAAGGTGTCGAGGCAGGGAGATGGGGCCGTGGCGCTCATGGTGCTTGTTGCTGGATTGGTGGGGGCGAATTGGTATGCTTATGAGATGTTGAGGGAGGAGAGGAAGGAGAGGGAGCGGTTGGTCGGGAGGGTGCAGAGGTTGGAGGCTGGGAGGAGGCAGGATGAGGAGAGGACCAGGAAGAGGAGGGAGAGGGTTGAGGGGTTGTATAAGAGGCGGGATGAGAGGAAGGCGAGGAGGGAGGCGGGGAATACTGAGGCGGTGAAGGGTATGCAAATCGCGCCTCCGGAGGGAGTCAGGGTTGGACCGGAGCTCAGTACTGGGGATAAGGTCAAGGGGTGGATTGGATCCTTCTTCTGGGCGAGCTGAGTTGGTGTGTCAAGAAGCATGACTGTGAGAATATGGGGCATTCGCAGGAGCATGAAGAAGCAGGGCACATGCGTGACGAGAACAGGATTCATGGTTTGGTTGGCGTTACGAGACATGTCATTTCATAGCAAGCTATGCATTTCCCTTTCCAGATTCCCTCCTTCATCTTCCCGCCAGCTGCGTGCTGGCAGGGCTCCACTTTCCAGATCATCTATGGGCTCATATCAGCTCCTCCAACAGCGCCTCCAAATCCCCCCTCCCAAACGGCACAACCAACCTCTCAGTCCCCAACCCATCCTTCCGGCTCTCCACAATCTGATGATCATAAAACTCCTTCAATAGCGTCCTGAAGCCCATCTCACTACTGCAAACAAACTCTTCGACCGCCTTATGATACAACATCCTATACTCGACCCCATCCATCCTCTCCTCCTTCCTGCCGGCAGCCTGCGTCTTCTTCTTCCCCTTCTTCTCCGGCCGTCCTTTGCCCCTAGCCCGTCTCGGCGTATCCCCTTCCTCGTCGAACCCCAACATCTCCTCGTCTTCGTCGTCCTCCTCGCCGTCCCCTTCACCGCCACCGAGAGTCTCTGCCCCTATCTCGTCCATTAGACTTAGTTGCTCCCCGACTAGGATCCTGAATAGGCCCCGTGCGTTCTCTGGGAGAGACCGCAGTACGAATACTACCCCGTCTTTGCCGCCTACTCTTCGCCCACTCTTCCCCAGTAATGTGTTCACCTCGTCTACAACTTCAATCTCGGCGCCAAAGGGCGAAAAGGTCGTAGCATCGTGGTAGAGGAAGCGGAATTGGGAGAGTAAGGAGAGAGACCAGAGGAGGGGGAACGAAGGGGTGTCGACTGTTGCGATGAAGTGGATGTGGGGCGATGAGGCGAGGCGGGCGAGGAGGGATTGGTGTTTGCGCAGGGGCTGGGCGTCGAGGCTGTGTATTAAGAGGTAGATCTGTTGCTTGGGAGGGGAGGTGGTGAGATGTGTGAGGAGGGCTTCTATTTGCGACGTTGGGGCGGAGGGGAGTTTGATGGCTGGGCAGAGGGTCGTGCTGAGGGTGGTGAGGATGTCGCGAATTGTGAGCTGGGGATTGTAGCCGTTGATAATTATGATGATGGGAGCGGTCGAAACGGTGTCGTGAAGGTGGCAGGCAAAGGTCGTGAGCAGGTGTCGCTTGCTTCCGTACCCATAGAGGCACAAGGAGAAGGATTGTGAGAGTTCAAAGGACCATTGGTCAAAGGCACGATGGTGGTGCCGACTGAGTTGAGCTATGTCTCGCTCGTGTGGATCTGTCCAAGCTGCAATCTTAGAGAAGTAGGTCTCGTGATTAAGTAGGGCTGAGGAGGGTAGGCTATTCGTGCTGGTTTTTGCGCCACCAGCTCGATTTTGGAAAAAGAACAGCTCGTGAGAAGGCATATCGAAGTCAGGTGTTGGCGTACGCTCTTTCCGTCGACCTTTTGGACGACCTCGGGGCCGAGGGGTCTTTGAAGGGGTGTCTGGTGCTACAGCAATGTCCTCCTCCAGTCGAGATTGATCTCCATCGCCCTCTTCTGCAGCGAGAATTGCTTCAGCCAAAGCATCTTCGTCATCTGCCTCGTCCTCTTCATCGCCATTACCCTGCTCCATCAACCTACGGTTGCTTTTTCGCCTGGCTGAACTGTCCAGTCGGCGAGCCTTCGCAAGGGGGGATTCGTGGGTGGTCGGATCATCTTGCTCGTGTGGCGTTCCGGGCTGTGAGAAGAGAACCTTTCGTACAGACTTTGGTGTGGCCTCTCCGTTGCCATTCTCGGCTGGCTTCAATATCGATCTGAGCTTCGATGGCGTTTGGGAGGGTGAATTTGCAGCGGAATCGCTTTCTTGTACAGCTGTGACAAAGGACTTGCGCTTTTTGGGTGTCTGTTCGCCGTTCACAGGCGCATCTGCAGCCCTTTTTCTCGCCATCGCCTCAATATAGTGTTAGCGGATCGAAGTCATGTTTATCTTCTGCAGGGGGATATGTTGGTCATTGAAACATGTAGTCAAGATACAGAGCAAGCTCCGAGGAATTGACCAATCAAATGCCGAGAACGCCGACCTCCGCGCTCGACGACATCGGAGTCATTCTGCACAGTCACAGGCATTGACTTTTGGAAATAAATTGGCATGTCTGCATTTGGTGCCTGAGCATTTCAGCTCCCCTTTCATTCCGAAATCTGGTGATCTGAGATCGATCAGTCGGGTTTGTACAGGAATTGAATCTCACCATGTCTATGTTCGCCCGCAGCTCATCCAAGAGGATTCAATCTTGCCTGTTATCACAATGCAGATCTTACTCTGCGCCAGTAGATACCATTCCAGCAGCTAAGCAAAGATTCATACCTGAGCCAGAGGCCTCACACTTTCCCAAAGGGTTCCTTCTCGGTAGTGCCCACGCAGGAGTCAAAGCCTCGAACAAGACCAAGGACGATGTATGCATCATCGCCTCAGAGAAGCTATGCAGCGCAGCAGGATTCTACACAGTCAACACCTTTCGAGCTGCTCCAGTGTCATTGTCCAAGCAAATCTTGGCTGACTCGAATGGAGAAGGCATTCGAGGAGTAGTAATCAACTCTGGTTGCGCAAATGCCGTGACAGGCACAGACGGAGTCAAGCACGCCAATGACATGGTCTCAGAGGTCGACTCTCTCTTTGCCCAAGAAACGTCCAAAGAAGTCTCCGAGTCCGAATCCAACAAGCACCGCACCCTCGTCATGTCCACCGGCGTGATCGGCCAGAAGCTCCCCATCTCCAAGATCCTCTCCGTCCTCCCCACCGCCAAATCCAACACCGGCTCAGGCTACACCTCCTGGCTCTCCACCGCCAAAGCGATAATGACAACCGATACCTTTCCCAAACTGGTCACTACACAATTCACCCTCCCCTCGACCCCAACAACAACCTACACCATCGCCGGCATCACCAAAGGCGCAGGTATGATCCACCCCAACCTCGGCACTCTGCTAAGCGTGATCTGCACCGACGCCCCCGTCCCGGCCACCACTCTACAAACGGCGGGCCGCGCCTCCCTCTCCTCCTCCTTCAACGCCATCTCCATCGACGGCGACACCAGCACAAACGACAGCGTGGTCCTCCTCGCCAACGGCGCGGCCGCCCCATCCCCTAACACCCCCATCTCCTCCCCCGACGACATCGCAGCCTTCACCACCGCCCTCCGCACCCTCATGTCCCGCCTCGCCCAACTCGTCGTCCGCGACGGCGAGGGCGCAACCAAATTCATCACGATCCGGGTGCGCGGCGCCGAGAACCACAAAGCCGCTGCCAAAGTGGCCGAGACGATCGCGCGCAGCCCGCTCGTCAAGACGGCCATGTACGGCCGAGATGCGAACTGGGGAAGGATTCTGTGCGCCATAGGCAACAGCGGGGTGGGGATCGAGGCCGGGGAAGTGACGGTTGAGTTTGGGATGGGCCAAGGTGAGGAGGGGGAGAGGATGATGCTTGTCAAGAGGGGACAGCCGGTGGAGGTGGATGAGGAGGTCGCGAAGCAGGTTTTGGAGAGGGAGGAGGTGGATGTTTGGGTTGATCTTGAGGATCGAGAACGAGGGGGAAAGAAGGAGGGCGAGGCGACATTTTGGACTTGTGATTTTAGTCATGAGTATGTGACTATTAACGGGGATTATAGGACGTAGAATGGAGGAGGGGAAGGGTATACCCTGCATGGATGGCTCAGAAACGTGCGTCTCGACTCGAAGTAAATAGGGGCTGGAAGCGGTATAGACTCTATGCATCATCTACAATCACTTTCGTCCGCCTCAAAGATCCTCGCCGGCTACGCCCAACACCCCGTCCTCCACTGCTTCCTTGATCTCCTCCATCTCCCGTCCTCTCTGATATACGACCAAAGCCATCGTCTGGCAGAAGGTCTCCCCGTTGTTATCAAACCACTCTCCAAGCTCCCCGACGAACGCTTCGACCTGTCCCTTCAGCGGCGCATTGTCCCTCAGATGCAAGATCTGTCCCGGATCCAGCTTCAGCATGTCTTCAACAACATAGTAGTGGGAAATATCCTCTCCCCATCCCTCTCCACCAGGCTCGTGGGATCTTGACGGCACGAACTTGTTGTGAAACTTTGACTCGACAGCACTGCTTGAGCGATGATTGTGGTACGCGTCCGAGTTGACAAAGGTATCATGGAAAGATGGCGGGTAGTTGAGGTGAATATTGAAGAGCAGCTGGTAGTTGCTGCCTGGATAGCGCTTTTGAAACTTGCGGCGGACTGTGCCGTTGGAGGGACAGATATTGTTGCTGATGACGTCGCGTAGGATGTTGTGCACGTCGAGCATTTCGGCGAGTTCACCGATGTTGTAGTTGTGGAGAAGCAGAGAACGCTCGCGGGTAGCCTGCGGAGAGACACGCATCAGACGCGGGTGCGAAGCGTTATGGTAAGCTTTTGAGAACAGCCAGAGGCGATAGATGGCGCGGCGGAGAACCCATCGCTCGTCAGGGGTGAGCAGGCGACGGGAGGAGTAGTCGTGTTTCCACTTCTTGAAGGGGTACACCTCTTCCCATTTGGCGGCGACTTGGCCGACTTGCACGATCGACTTGAGCAGGGCATCAGAGACGGGAGCCTCCCGAGATAGATGAGCGGGTTGCGATGAGTTGTAAGTGATCAACTGAACAATGTCGTGAAGCGGTCCGTATTGGTTCTCTGCCGCCTGACCTAGTATGAGCAGTCTTTTTGAAGATTTGAAGATGGTGCGGAAGCGGTGGCAAGTGGAGGATAGTGCCAACGCTGATGACACGCTCGGGACCAAGAGGAAGATGTTGGTGATGGTTTCGGTAGGAAGTTCGTCGAGGAACATCGTTGAGGTTTGTATTTTATATTCTGCTCACCGAGTCAGTATCTAAGGTCAGTCACTATACAGTATGAACCTTACCTTGTGTGATCTGGAATGCTCTGAAAATGAGCCAATATGATATCAAACCAGCTGAACAGGTGTACGAGCTCTAACAGCCACTCCCTACTCAGCTACCTCCTCGACTCCTTACAGGATCAACACCCCGACCGTGGGGCTATCAAGAGGGAAGGAAAGAGAAAGAGGACGCATGGCTGCGAGACTCTCGAGACCACTGCTGACAGTCAACATCATCCTGCCTGGTAGCCAAAGCAGATGATTGTGATGATGGAGGATAGAGTCACAGAAGATAATCTGGAGATAGCTTACCGCTTCGAGTCATGAATAGCCAATCTCGAGCACAGACAATTTAGAGTTACGCCGGCATCGGCTCAAGATGTGGAGAAGCACATGACAGGGCATCCAGCAGACCAAGGACGATCTTCAATACGTTCTGCTAATCACTACGTTGTTCTACCTTTCTTTTGGGTTGGGATGGCTTTGAGAGCATGGACACCGGACATTTCAACTGCAGAGATTATCATGTCACCGAAGACCTATCACCCGGCCGCATCACGGCAATCATCAACAGTAGGAAGCGATCAAATGCATCCCCGATGAATAGAAAAGTCGAGAAATGCAAGCCATTCAATTTCTTCCGACTACCACTGGAGCTTCGCCAGAAGGTATACGGGTACCTTTTACCTCGAGCCACCGCCAGGGACGTCTCTTCCATTGGCTTGCCATTCGGTCGTAGCACTCTAGAGTCTCGGTTCCGAAGCCGGAAGAAACCCATTATCTGGGAGAGAGGGCAAACCAATTTGTTATGCGTTTGTCGACGGATGCATGACGAGTTTGCTGCGATGCTGTATGGAGACAGTGTGTTTGTCATCTTCGTCAAATACTCGTCGATCACCTTCCGTTACCAGTGGCTTTTGCCTAGTGGTTTGACACCAACGAGCGACATGGAACTGTTGGACAACTTTCCAATGAAATACCTACGTCTGATGCGTCAATTGCATGTCTCTGTGGACCATCCGGACAGTTACACTGGTATGATCAAGTACAATGTTGGAGGGAAAGGCCTGACGTATGGCCTGAGGAACCAGGTAGAGAAGCTGGCTAGTGTTTTCATACCTCGAGAAGACGGACCAGCAGGATTGAACGTACTGAACGTGGAGCTTATCAACGGAAATGAGTATTTGGACTGCGAGAAAAGAGGCATCGTTCGAGCTAGGGAAAGAGTGCAGGGCACCGAAGACGTCCAGCAAGTTCTCTTACCTTTCGCTGGATTGAGAGGAGTGGCCGATGTGAAGATTGCTGGAGCTATCACGGATGGATTTGCTGATGAGCTCCGCAAGCAAGTGAAACGAGATCGACCATCATGACGGTATTTGAATTGGATGATGTTTGGTAGACGAAGCTTTGAAAATAGATAATGCACAGCGCTCGGGCCCAGGTACAGGGAAAAGTGCAGTGCCCTGATTGGTCGTCAGATTCAGCCTCCAAAAGGAAGGCGCGTCCTCTTAAAGGGTTCTCTGTGGTTGAGCCGAATATCGCAATCACGCTTATTTCACGCGTCGAGCGAATCGATAAAGACGGGACGCGATCAAGATAGTGGCAGTATTGACATCTGTAGCTGGCATAGCCTGTGTAGTGGTCCTGTGGTACATTGAATGAGGATGGACGTCAGCGTGTCTCACTGCTGCAGAGGAAATTGCTGTCTGCTCAATGTCAATTGGCCGCGCACGCGCTTGTTTTAGGGTGGGAAGCAACAAATCCCTGACTCTCGACTCTGGTCTTGCCCTGACTGCCTGATTGCTTGATAATGTTGGACTGTGCTTCAGTCAAGAATTGTGCAAGACAGAGAAGAAAAGACAGCACGACAACCATCGCATCAGGCCGCACCCTGTGCTATCCCACAAACAAACCTGTTACTCTGTCATTCAGGATCCCGCTCATGCAGGATCAGAACCCTGTCGCAAAGGCAAACTCTTGTTGTTGATCGCAGGGCCGTAGCGTCCATTGCGGGTCGTCAGTCCGTCCCCTTTTGCGCCAAGCGACAATCTTTTGACAGCCAACTTCCAACTTTGACACAACATCTCCGCGAGCACTACAAACAGCCTTGTCTACAGTCCACCACCTTGCGTCTACACACACTCGTTCCATCCCATCGTTCCACCCGCGACAGCCCGCTTCGCACGTCTTGACCGAGCACTAGCAGCCGTAGCCCCACTGCCGGCTCCTCTGCCGCCATGACTACCTCGTGAGTTATCTCCAACAAGATACATTTGGGCACAACTAATCATGGCTACAAGACTGGCGGCGTCATGGCGCTCCTTCTGGCATACCATGACCTCCAACGACCGACATGCTTCGCCCGACTCTCCATACCAGCGCACCGGACATCTGCCTCTCGGTCAGAACAGGCACTCCCCACTCACGTCCGTCACAGCCACCGCCATGGAGTCAAGAACCGAATTGGCTACTGATCAAGAAGGCTTTGTGTCTTCAAGTCGACCAATGTCCCCTTCTTCACCATACACACCCGGCATGCGCTCAATGCAAAGACAATCGAGCGCCCAAGACACATCCTATGCAGCCAACGGCATGGGCAACGCGGATGTGCCCATGTCCAATTTCAACGAGGGTCTCCCTCCGCCACCTCCAGTCTCACACTCATGGAAGCGAATCGACCGATGGATGGAAGACAATTACGAGGAGCTATACGAGAATCTTGGCGAGGGCTGCACAAGCAACGACGTGAATGAGTTGGAACACGAGCTCGATTGCACACTCCCTCAAGACGTCCGCGAATCACTCCAGATCCACGACGGTCAAGAACGAGGCGGCCGCCCCGCCGGCGCCATCTTCAGCTGCATGCTTCTCGACTGTGAAGAGATCGTTCAAGAATACCGCCAATGGGCGCGCACAAATGAGGAGTATCTCCGTGAAGGGCCCGCGTCCTATTCGTCTCCCACCATCCCCATCAAAGCCTTTGCGGGTGCCTCGACCTCTGCTCGCGCAGCCTCGCCGACCTCATCAGCAGGCTCCAACTGGCGCTCCGAGTTGCTTTCGCGTCAAGACTCGCAGCCTCCGAACGCTATCCAGAAGGCCTATGTCCACAGCGGCTGGATCCCGCTGGCCCGCGACTGGGGCGGAAACAACATCTGTGTTGATCTCGCGCCCGGTCCTGCCGGCAAGTGGGGTCAGATCATTCTCATGGGCCGTGACTACGACTGCAAATATGTCGTGGCGCGCTCCTGGGCCGCTTTCCTCGCCAACGTAGCCGACGACCTCTCGACGCCAAAGCCCTACATTGATGAAGAAACTCAAGAGCTCAAGTTGCGCGAGTTCCCCAAGCAGAATGTGTCGCCCGCGTACATGGACATCCTCCGTTGGCGCGCGGATCAGAAATACGGGAGACGTCACCAGGGCGGACAGCAGAGGAACGGTGGTGCGAACGGAAAGAGGCCTGTTCAGGGTGGACTGAGGATCAACAGCAATGTCAAGAACGAGTTTGCGAGTCTGAACGGCTTCTCGCCCTATGCTAGCCCGGTTAGTGCTCAGAGCGCCGAGGGCAGAGGCAGGTCACCGCCTGGGTCTAGCGGAGGAAACAAGGGACGGGAAAAGCCTGCGCCGAGCCCGTTGAGCAGAGTCACCGAGGAGAATACCATGGCGAATAAGAGCAGTGCGTTGTTGGAAGCCGAAGGACCCAAGGTCTTGAGCCCTGCCCCGCAAAGAGGTGGTGGTGTGGAGAAGCTGGTGAGCATTGACAGCCCGATCATCGGGAACGATGAGTCGAAAGCCACGGGCATGCTTGACGGCGCAAAGCAAGGAGAGGGAAAGGAGAATGTTGATGACAGACTCAAGGCTGCGGTTGAGGGGGCAGAGAGGGAGATGCAGACTGTGCAGATCTAGTTCGGTCTATTTGAGGCGTCCCATCATGGAGCAGCCAGGATGATCGAAGGATGAGTGAAAGCAGATTTGATAAGGTGGTAATTCGAATCAGAAGCAGGAATAGGAATGTATACTCTGGAAGGAAATCAGCATGGATTGGAGGAAGAAGTGGAGCATGTATTGCGGCCATCAGCGACGCCAATACACACACACAACAAGATCAACGAGCAGATCGACACAGCTGGGCTGCTTGCTCTTCCCTGGCGAGTCCACGGAGTTCTGGTAGTCTGCCCGACTGCCAGTCTAGTCATTGTACGGCGGAAATAACATACATTGCGCGGCGTTGTTTCCTTTCGGTCTACCTTACTCCTTGATTCTTCCACATCCCCTTGGGTATGGGGAATGAATGATCCGGGGACTGGGTACGGGCAAGGATTTACGGACGGGTATAACAGCATTTTGTAGCTTGCAACCACCAGAGCTTCAGTGGCAGTGTGTAATGTAGCAGTCGACCATTCGAGTCGTTCGTGAACGATTAATGCTGTGGCCTCATATTTTACCAAATGCAGTCTTTCAGCCGCGCAAGCTGTAGGGGTATCATCATGTGCTATAGTCCAGCAAACAAATCATCAATGGCGTTGCCGCTCTTCGTCTTCTTCTTCCGCTTCTTGACCTTCGACTCCCCTTCCCCCTCACCCTTTCGCTTCTTGATCTTCGTAGAAGGAACAGCACTCGTCTCTCTAATCTCATCTCCCGCCACAGACGGCACTGCACCATCAACATCCCTACCCTTGTCCAGCCCAAGGTCCTCAGCTCTCCTCTTCGCCACCACCTCCCCCTCATCCACCTCCCTTTGCACCACCGTTCCCTCATCCCCATCCCTCTTCACAATCTCCCCGACATCCTCATCCCCTCCTTTCCCCTCCACCCCTCGCCTTTCACGCAGCCCCTCCACTCGATCCCCCGCCCCTACTCCCTCCAACCTCTCCCCAACCCCTCCCTCCTTCCCCTCCTCCCGCTCAATACCCAACCACTCCCCCCCGAACTTCCCCAACACACCCACCAGCTCCCTCTCCCCCTCCTCCTCCACCCTCCCTATAACCCCCAGTACCCTCCCCACCTCCCCCAGCACCGCCACCAAAAACGTCCCGAGCACCGCAAACCTCCCCTCCGCGACCAGCTGACTGAACGCCCTCCACGCGCGGGGCACCAGCACGTCCGAGAGGTAGAGCAGTTCCTTCTCGACGCGCTGCTCCGTGCGGCGGTCCTCGGACTTTTTGCGGTGGCGCGCGGAATGGGTGTCTGGGACCGAGTTGAGGGTCGTGTAGAGGGTGGTGAGGCGGGACAGGTGGCGTCGGAGAAGAGAGAGGGATTTGTACCAATGGCTACGGCGGTGTTGGGCTTTGTTGCGGTGGTGGAGGAGGTGCAGGAGGGTGTGGAGGTGGGTGAGGGTTGCGAGGTCGGGGGGGCTGAGGCGGGTTTTGAGGGGTGACATATCTTTTGATTGGAAATCTTATGTCACAGTCTTTGTGGGTCTTATCAAGGATCGTGTCATTGTCGCTCTGGCCATAGAGCTGAACACGTTTGATCTGAAGGATTGGGAACCAGAAAATTTGTGGTCGAGAGAAGACTGCGGCGACTTTGAATCGTCGAGCATGACTCGTGTTTGATGGTATAGCATGTCTTGAGCATCATCACCTTTACTCGTGTAAATCACCCAACAAGGAACAGATTGACTAGAGTGTACTACGTGTTCGACAGTAGCTGAATCAAGTGTTGATTGGATATGATCGGCAGTTGGGAAATGTAGGCAAAGGACTTGATTCTGTAACTTGTATTGCATGCCGCTTCTCAAATCACCACCACCATGTCTACATGGTGAAGTGCAGTTGTCGCAAACATGTGCGACATTTTCTCGCCTGTCACTGCCATATAATACGCCCGTAACGCCATGCTTGCTAATAGAAGCCATGATAAGGAACTCCAACGAGAAAGGGTGACTGTCACCCTCCTGATGCTGCAATCACGGCCGACGATCATGCCACTCTTGTGACCCAGCTCCTGAACTGCAGACCAAGGCTCCAGAGACGTAGCTCAGACTCGTCCTTGAGTAGACCGCAGTCAAACGCCGACAGAGGTGTCTGTTCGGCGGTTTCAGGAACGGAGGGTGCGAGATCAAACAGTGTTGTGACACGGACCTTGCGAGACCCCGTGGTTGGTTCTTCGTCAAGCTCAGCTACAGGTCCTAATGGATACATTAGAAAGACAGATACCTGAAGCTCTGCTGACATATGGCTTACGCTTTCTGGAAGCATTCGTGTTGGCCGGCACGACAGGTTGAGAGACTCCATCCAGCCAGTCAGACACACGATGCTCTGGATTGAACAAGACAACGGCTTGGGATGCCGGTAGTGGGCCTCTTTCATTCCTGCGCTCTACTTGGTCTCCGGACGTCGATGTTGTGACGGCCTGGGGTTGAGCAGATACTGCTGATGCAGGTGCAGGTGATTTTGTTGATTCACCAGAAGTGTCTGATAGAGGCTCTTGTTTGATTACGGGTTGGTCGCACTTTGACTGCGAGGTCGAGGCGGCTGCTTCTATACTTCAGCTTGAGTGAGATGAAAGGATCAGATCTATATTACCTTGACTAGATGACTCTTGATCGAACACTCGCTCATAGGCAGTCAACTCTCGATTGTTGGAGTTCTGAGTGGCACGCTTGCGCGCCCACCTAGCGGCTTGTTGTCTCTCATGAAAGGCTCTCTTGCCAGCCCTGCCTGAGCGCTTGGTGATAGGGTCGTAGTATTCGACTCCCTTGATAGGCGCGATGTCTTCGGTATTGGGATGGTAGATGCACCACATCTTGAAGGCCTTGGACTTTTGTTGCTGGGTAAGATTGGTGAAATCTTCGTCCTTGGCCCAGAAGCTGGGATGCTGCTTCCAGAAACCCATCTTGGTATGATCGATCTTCTTCTTAGCCATCTTGACTGCGAAGTAAGTCCAAACAGTCGTGACCGTGAAATCTTGTAGATATCGTCCCTGCAATGTGAATATGAGGTGCGACAGTTCGAGCTGGAGCGAGCGAGGTCGGACTTCCCGCAACGTGAAAAGGGAAGGAGCGACGAGGGTTGGTAATTTCAGCACTACTTTAGAATACAGAACCTATCCTCGTCCACGAATTTTGCCTCAATCCGTGAGCTGACGACCCGTCGTGTGTGGTGACTCTCGTAGCGCAAGCGGTAAATCGTGCAGATGAGCGCGGATTGACTCAGCAGATGGAAAATTGAAGGTCGCCGCAACCGCGACCAAGTCACGTTAGACCAGGTGGGAAGCTGAAGCAGCATGTTGCATGTGATTGAACGTGACGGGCATGGCATCAGAGGCTTCATGCCTGACTTTGAGGGACTACTCCTACCTGATCACGGTCTGCTTCACTTCGAAGAGGTATCCAGCATAAAGTGTCTTGCTAGCTAGACTTTGCTAGTGGATATGGTCAATGGTCGAGTGCCTTTACTTCCTGCTGACCCTAAAATGGACATGGAGATCTTGTGGAATGATCAGCTCTGGAGTCATATATGAGCAGGTTGTTGGAGTACGGTGCACCACAAATCAGAGTATGCAGATATCATCACCATTTCGTATGGTTTCACTTCGCTTTTCGATTGCACAAACTCACCACGAATGCTTTACAATCTCGCTTCAACCAGGAAGAGATTTCAATTGGTAAGTCAATATAGGTATTGCAATCCATTTCCTGAAAGTGAACGTGTACTGACCTCTTTCAAGATGTGTGACTGCAAGACCGGGCTTAGATCTAATCGGTTACTTGT
The DNA here is from genome assembly GCA_007556505.1 of Elsinoe australis. Taxonomy (NCBI): domain Eukaryota; kingdom Fungi; phylum Ascomycota; class Dothideomycetes; order Myriangiales; family Elsinoaceae; genus Elsinoe; species Elsinoe australis. Next base: position 1,109,896 of record SWCS01000012.1, read on the forward strand.
TCCCTAAGTCGCGGGCATACCTGAAGTCCGAAAAGAACACACGAGATCTTTATCGCGCTAAGCGTGATCACACTTCGACAAAATGGCATCATCTTCAGGGCCTTATGCCTATTGCACTTTGATCACCAGGGCCTCCTACCTCGCCGGCGTGGTTCTCCTGGCGCACTCTCTCAAGAAGCAGTCTTCCTACCCCCTAATCGTGCTTTACACCCCCAGCCTCCCCGAGTCTTCGATACATGCTCTTGAGCTGGAAGCCCCGAAATCCAACATGCTCCTCTACAAGACCGAAGCCCTCTTACCACGAGAGAACATCCACGTCAACCTGATCGCCGCCCGCTTCGCCGACACCTGGACCAAGCTGCGCGTCTTCCAGCTCCACGAGACCTACCCTGAATTTAAACGCATCTGCTACCTCGACGCAGACATGCTAGTCTTCAAAACGCCCGACCCGGTCTTCCACCTCGACCTCCCGTCGGACTGGATCGCCGCGAACCACGCCTGCGTCTGCAACCTGGACTCGGACCCCTGGGCGCCCTCAGACTGGACAAAGGAAAACTGCGCTTACACGCCCATCACGCACCCCTCGGCCCTCACGCACCCAACACCCGTGACGCCCTCCTCCCAGCCCACGCACCACCTCCTGAACTCCGGCTTCTTCCTCTTCTCGCCTTCCGCGGAACTCTGGTCCTCAATGCTCCACTTCTTCAACACCACCCCGCTCCTCGCAGAATTCAAGTTCCCAGACCAGGATTTCCTCGCCGAGTTCTTCCGCGACCGCTGGATGAGTGTGGGGTGGCAGTACAATGCTCTCAAGACGATGCGCTACTGGCACGAGAATATCTGGCGCGACGAGGAAGTGGTTGTGCTGCATTATATCGTGGATAAGCCGTGGGCGAAGCGGATCGGGGAGGATGGGACGGCGGGGTACCTGGGCAGGGACGGGGAAACGCATAAGTGGTGGTGGGATTTGTGGGGGGAGTGGAAGGGGAGGAGGGAGGGCGAGGGGGAGGGGGAACTGGTGCGGATCGTGGGTGAGCAGACGGATAGTGGGGGCGTGATGAGTAAGGATATGAGGGATATTGGGGGGGAGGTGCAGGCTTTGGCGGGGAAGAAAGAAGGGGAAGAGAAGAAGCCAGTGACGCAGCCGGAACCTGTTGAGCCGACCGTGAGGAGGCAACCATTGGGTGAGAGGGGACATGGACCGCGGGTCAAGGGCGGGGAGTCGTTCATGCCTCCTTCTTGAGATGAATAGTGCATGAGATGGCAATGAGAGACGATGACGACGACGGTAGCTGAGTAGCGACGTAGAAACCAGAACGAATATAGACATAGACAATGACATTATATACAAGAGCGCCACGGCCTCGTCTACCTGCCCCTCGCTGTCCACCTCCTCATCCCCACACTATCACCTCCGAATCCTATGTCTCAAACTCCCACTCCCCACTCTCCCTCTCCCACACCTCCTCATGCGCCCCTCCCCACCCCTTCATCTGCTTCCTCGTAATCTCCAAGCTCAAATACGCGCCCTCCTCATACTCGCACAGTATCTCAGCATCAATGCAATTACACTTGACCACCTGCGTGGGGCAGCAGAAATACCGTATCTTCCTCAGCCTCGTAAGCAAGGGGTTAACCATCGGCGTTTCCGTCCCACCAAACGCAGCCCCCGTCCTGCCCGTCACCACTCCCTGCTCCCTCCTCCCCGACCCCGCGATCCCCCCGCTAGACCAAGAAGACCCACCCCTCCCCACCGCCGGCCCAGCGACGGCACCAGCGCCGGGTCCCACGCCTCCGAACCCCAGCCCCGCGCGGCCGCCAAAGGGACTCCCGCCCCCTCCTCCAGCGCCCAGCACCTCCCATCCCCACCGCTGCTGACCGGGTAATATCTCCCCCCTCAGCCCCAGCGGGAAGACCTGGCGCTTCGGCCAACCCCTCAGCAATCCGCTCTCGCTGAGGGCGCCGGGCGCGATCTCCACGCCCAACGTGACTTCGACGCAGCTGGGCGGGAGGACCTCGGAGAGACTCGGCACGCGGCCGCCGGCCATTAGGTGGGCTTCCTTTTCGGGCCAGGTGGAATGGGGCAGGAGGGTTGCGAGGGAGACTTCGAGCGTCTTGAGGCGGACGAAGGGGACGAAAGAGGGGATTTGAGGCGTGGAACCGTAGAAGTAGGGGTGGATGAGGGAGAGGTGTTGGATTTTGTTGTGGTGGGTTGTTAGGAGGACGGCGATGAGGTGGGGCAGGTCGTGCCAGGGTGAAGAGGGGGAGGAGTGAGTTTGGCGGTAGGTGTGGAGGTGGGGGCAGTGCGGGAGGAGGAGGGAGAGGGTGGCTGGTGGCAGAGAGGAGTCGGTCATTTCGAGGGTTGTGAGGTTTGAGGGGAGGGTGGCGGGTAAGACGGGAACCGGTGGTGGTTGGGTGGTGAGGACGGGGTCGAGATGGGGCTCGGAGAATGGACTGGGGTTGCTAGAGATGTTCTTGCCTCGGATGGTGTGCACTGTGGGGAGGTAGGTGAAGACTTGGAGATGGTCGAAGTTGAAGGCGCTGGCTTCGTCGCCGCTGTGGTAGGCTTCTACAACTTCGAGAGAGGGTGGTGGGGGCTTGTAGCTGTAGATCTGGCCGTGGTCGGAGAAGACGCGGTCTGGGGTGTTAAAGGTCTGATGCGATTGATCGTCTTTGAACATCTCTGTGTAGTCGCGCCATGCTCGGAGGACGGCAACGAAGGTCTGGTCGCACATATCTACTGCCGTCATGCGTAATCGCTTTAATCGGGGTAGGTGCAGTATGAGGAGCAAGAGATAGGCTGATGGGAGTCCTCTGTCCAGCATCATCTTCCAGAGGTTCCAGATGAATTTGATGCTGCGCGATGCGAATTGCGGTCTGAGCTCTGGCATAAAATCGGTCAGATCCCAGCTGGGCCATTGCACAGACTTGACATGGCTGGCATGGCGTCCGAACTTGAGTTCGCCTTCTGGTAATTCAAAGGCTAGGAGATTTTGCCATTCGTCGCAGGTACCGTGATATTGAATGTGCTTGATGTAGAGAGCCAGATCCGGGTTGTCTCGTATCGCGTGGAGTATGTTTAGAGGATGATGGTGTCTATCCAGCTGGATTTCTTCGAATCTCTGCTTGAGTTCAAAGTGCTGGGCGATCGCATCCTGACAGAGTCCTTGGATCTTCCTGGACGCATATGAGAAATTCAGAAGATCATCCGGGTCGATGAAGCTAATCACCGCGAGCTGTATCTCATCTGGGAGGTCCAAGAAGCGCGTCATGGCTGCCGCCGTTGATGTGTGAGACTTGAGGTCGACCAGCGGACCTCAAAGGACGATTGATTGTAGATATCGCGACATTAATCTGGAAAACCCCCCACCTGTAGATCTACGCGATAGCTGGCACCTCGTTCTAGTGCGCTTCTGGAAAGACGAGTGATTAATATCGATACAGTACGTGTTCAGTGGATTTGGGATTGAGCCTCGGCGTGTTTGTCGCTGTCGCGGCGAGTGGAGCAACCTGCGACACAACTTCGAAACCGGGCCCACTTCCCAGAGGTGGGACACTTTGGCGACAGGCATCTCATCATTCTGGCTGCTAGCCTTGCATCCATCTCATGCAGATGTATGACAGGCACTCGAATCCAACAGAATGATTAGTGGTTGTGAAGCAAGCAAGTCACGCAGTCGCTGCAGGGAATAATAATAATACATAGCCAGCGTCATCCGAGGCCCGAAAGTCAAAAAGGCCGTGTTCACTCATCACTCATGCATGTCAGACGGCGTGATTGTGAGTGAATTCATTGAAAGAAGACTAAATAGCAGATCGCATGAGAGGACAATAATGGTGCTGAATATGCTGATCGCTGATACTGCTGGTGCTCGCTGGTGATGCTAGTGTTCGCTGATAGTAGATGCTGATGATGACCGTTGATGATAAACGCCGAAAAGGAATGCTGAATGGTGCCTGATGTTGAATCAGAACCGAGATGTACTCGATCATCTCATCTAATGGATGAAGGATTCAGGAAGAGGATGTTGAATCCTAATCAAGCTGCCGTATTGCATATAGCAGCGATAGCCGATGGCGCGTGGCCGATGGCGCGTGGCCGGCTGGCTGATGTTGTGGTACTGAGCGCTCAGATGAACATCTCCTCTCCGGCGTCTGCAGCATCTGCAGCATCTGCACTATCCACATCCACCCCCTCGTCAAATCCTTCGTCGTCCCCGTCGGGACCGCTACGACAAAGTCAGTACGAGCATAAGATTGGAATAAACGACACGTACAAGTTAGCCGCCGGCCCTTTGATGCGGTTGTGCTCCCTCCTCTCTTGATAATACGCCAGCTCCTTCTCCTTGGCTGAGTCTCTGGTGCAGTCCTTGTGGAAGACGAGCTTGTTGGCCCTGATGATATTCAAAGGGTTGATTCGCATCCTCCAAAGTTGCGCTGGTGGATCTTTAGGCTTTGGTGGTTCGTACTCAGAGAGCCAGATGCGGTAAGGGTTCGCGTCGATATCGCAGTCGGCCATCAGCTGGAGGATACTGAAGGCAGTAGTCGGCATTCTCTTACGCATGGTGTGTGCGCGTTCGAGAACGTCCGCGAGCTTGTTGACCATTTCTTCCGTGAATCTGTTGGTAAGGGAACCCCCTTCGTCGTCCTGTCCTGTTTGTCCGGTCCCGATGATCTCGACATTGCGCCTCAATTTGCGAGCTTCCTTGATAAGATCGTAGCGACCTTGGAATCTCGTGGACAGATAGCATTCGAGGATGATCTTGACGTCCGCGGGTCCTTTGCAGAGCTTGTCGATCATCGCATATGCGTCAATCGTGTAAGGCTTCTTGGTCGCTTGACGCCTGGCTGTTATCAATATCGGTCTCAATTTGCACGACAATCTCAGCTTACCATGTATAGTCTGGACCATTGCGACCAGCATTTCCGTGGAAGTAGATGATGATGAGGTCGTTCGCAGTCCAATTGCCCATCTCAGAGGCCCAGAACGCATCCCAAGCGCTCTCCGTGCGATGCTCAGGAACAGATACGACCTTATAGGGCGTGGATTCTGTGAAGAAGTCACGAATGTGTTGACACTTCTGAGTGTGAACATCCACTGTGAGCCTGCGTCTCTTTGCCGGGCGACCGCCGGGTGCAGCAGTCTGTCCATTGCTATCTCCATCTCCGCTGACACCGCCCTCGCTGCTCTCGCGAGATTCCGCGGCTGCTGCTTCAGCGGCAGCTTTCGCAGCGGCCTCGGCCTTCTTGATGAGACTTTCCGGCTCGTCGAGGATGTATACCTTGCCTGTATTGTAATACTTGCGATCGTAGATAAAAGTTCCACCAGCTCTAGGATATTCGGTGTTACCGGAACGAATCTCTGCACTGGTCGGAAAGATGGGATCTAGCATAGCATCGAACTTCTTGGCACTGCGACGGCGGGACGCTGCTCTCTCGCGCTGAGTCGACATGTTGCTGGTTTGTTTGGAGGTAGAGAGAATCGATTGCGGATTGCTGAGTAGATTGGAAAGAGTTCTTGCGTTGCAAATCAATACTCAAGTTGAAGTGTTTGAAGTGAGAGATGGTTTGATAGTAGGCGTAGTAGTGAAGGACTAAGGTGAAACCGTGACCTGGATTTCAGATCTCGGACTACACGTCTGATGTTTGAAAGTACGATCACTTCCAGAAGATCTGCCCGATCGTAGTGAGAGCGACGATGGCTGAAGTGATGAGACTGAAGAGGATGCAGGGCACCGAAAACATGACTGATGGTCAAAGGTTGAAGAAGAGGCGCTTTCAAGCAGAGCAGATATTCTTGCTGCGAAGAGAGAGAAAGAAAGACCGAGGGAAGATCTTATAGACCGTACGCTGTGGTGTTAAAGCGACTCGTGAGGTGGAAGGTGGAAAGAGGAAGCTCGAAAGTGGAAGAGGACTTTATATGGACGATTCAGGGAAGCGTCACATGCAATGAGTTGCTGCACGAATTGTAGTTAGTGAGAGCTTGAGATATTCCAATCTTCAAGTGAAGCACATGGAGGTGATCATTGTGAGCTGAATAAAGACATGTGCCAGCACGGAAAGCTGGTATGTGAAAAGCGAAGTACGAAAGCAAAAGAGAGAAAAGAGAGAGGATAAGAGGGAAACTTGCGGTGGCTGTTCCTTTCGTGATTCTATTGTCATGAAAGTTGAGGCCGCTATGGATCTGAAGATGTTGCAGTGGCAGGGTACGTTTGCTGCAGCAGATTTCACTCGGCTACGGGCTGTATAGGCTCTTCTTCGAACAAACCATCGAGATACCTCGATATCCGCTGGTCTCTGTGTCCATCACTTGCGGTCTTCCGGAATTACCTCAATACGCCAGCATGGTTGGCGGTCTTATCTAATCATCGAAAGCATTGAAACGGACGAACAGAGATCGATCATATATGCAGACATGATATGTTGATTATGCTGCAAAGGTAAGGAGCTAAAAAAGCTGGCCGCAGTGGAGCTTTGATGTCCTCGAGCCGCGGAGCCGTCCTTAGACCTCGGGTATACCATACCACAACAGAGAATAACAATCAACGGCAAGTCTTGTAAAAAAGCAGGTTAACATTTTATAAGAACCCTATATGCAACCACCGACACCATACGATGACTGTACCACCCGTATATACTCCTCCGCCCACCCATCAATCTCCACACCGTCTATCTACATCTTCCCCCATCCCCTTCCACTCATGCCTCCTGTCCTCTTATCCCTCTACTCATCATCAACCAACCTCCTCCCCTTCCAAGCCTTCTCCGCCTCCTTCTTCAACCCCTCAAGCTCCCCACTACTCTCACACATCGCCCTGAAGCTCCCGCCTTCCTTCCTGACCAAATCCCACGGATCACCATACTCCACCACCTCGCCCTTATCCAGCACCAGTACCTTGTCGTAATCAATGATCGTCTGCAAGCGATGCGCGATGGTCAACGTCGTGTTCTTGAACTCGCGAATCGTCTCTTGGATCTTGGCGTCGGTCGCGTAATCGATGCTGGCCGTCGCTTCGTCCATGAGGAGAACTTTGGGCGCTTTGAGGAGGGCGCGCGCCAGGCAGAGGAGTTGACGCTGGCCTTGGGAGAGGTTGGAGCCGGATTCGGCGACGGGGGAGGAGAGGTTCTTGAAGAGGTTTTTGTTTTCGAGCACGAGGGTTGGGGCGTCGGACGAGGGGGCGGACGAGGGGGCGTTGGGGTGGAGATGTGTGGCGGTCGTGGGGGAAGAGGTGAGTGAGGAGGCAGCGGTAGTGCCTGGAGCTGGAGTGGAGGGGCGCGATGGCTCGGCGGATGTGCCGGGAGCGCCGATAAGTTGAACACCGCGAAGGGCGGTGAAGATCTCCTCGTCGGTGTAGAGGCCGAAGGGGTCGAGATTGTTGCGGATTGTGCCTGTGAATAGCGTTGGGTCTAGAGGATTGTTAGTTTGACATGGCATCGAGGAGTGATTGAGAAAGACTTACCTTGCGGTACCATGACAATATTCTCCCGCAAGTCCTGAAGCCCGATCAAGCCGATGTCGACGTCGTCAATCAAGACCTTTCCTTCTTCTGCCTCAAGTGCTCGGAACAGAGCAAGTGCAAGCGAACTCTTACCAGCACCTGTCCGACCAACGACTCCCACTTTCTCACCAGGTTGAATCTTGAACGTGATGTTCTTCAGCACAAAGTCAAAGTCCTTGCGGTATCTAGTACTGTATCCGATGAGCTCGACACTTCCCTTGCTTGGCCAATTCGAAGGGGGTCGGTTGTCCTCAACAATCGGTGGTGCCTCCTGCTCGACATCAAAGTACTCCTTGATACGCTCGATAGCGTTCATGTTCTGCTCGTTGATAGAATACAGGCGTACGAACCAGAGCACGTTCTCGGTGAATGTGACAGCGTAGGTCATCGCCAGACCAGCGGCGCCGGCATCAATCCTGCCAACGCTGAGGATGACAAAGGCGCCAGTGAAGAATGACACTAGCGCTCCCACAATGTCGACGCGGAAGGCCAGCCATCTGTTTGCGACCCATCCGAAGATGAAAGGTCTTGTGTGAGTATTGATCTTTTGGATGTTCTCTCTCACGAATCTCCGCTCGTCTCCATATGCCCTAATGGTAGTCATGCCAGACAATGTCTCTCCAAATTGCTGGTACAAAGGACTCCTCTGAACAGATTCTAGCCGCTTGAGGTCCCGAGCAGAATTGATGTAGAAGCTGCCGATCAAGAAGTACAATATCGAAATAAATACTGCCGCGATCAAAAATTGCGGTGTAATGACCGATATCAAGACAATGATAGTGAGAATTGAGGCGAGGCAGTGAACTACGCCTTCCGCGACTGGTGCGATTTCTTGATCCACCAGTTCAATATCTTTTGAGAATCGGTTCATGATCTGGCCAAGTGGTGTAGAATCGAAGAAGCGGAATTTGGCATGCAGTACAGCCTCTATCAGTCGGTGATGGAGACGTTTCGATGCGGCAATGGATCCGTAGAATACCCATCCTACTCTGAGAAGGGTGACGAGCATGAAAGTAATACCGATCAAGGCATATATGCCGAGGTAATACCCATCGTTGACTCCTTGCGATGCTGTCGTACTCTGCATGCTGAGTTGATTGCTCTGAGCGGCTGAGCTGTACGACAGTGGCCAAAGGCACGATCCGCTCTTGACACACGAGTAATTGACGCTGATACCACGCAAATGGGTGATCGGCGTAGTGTTGACAGAAGTGCCGAACGCGGAGTATTCCTGACGATCGCCATAGGCATTGGCCCATTGTCTGATCCAAACATTTGTACCGACTTGAGAAAGTTGTTGCAAGATGAAGGCAAGGCAGGCGACACTCCAGTAGCCGAGCCCACCCATTGATCTGAGGTACATGAAGATGATCTTGAAGCCAACACTGCCAACCGCCTTCTCTTCGGCCAGTGCGGTATTATTCACCTCGGGTCCGATGCCGGGCAGCTGCTTGTTCGAGACGATCTTCACGAGCTCCGATCCATCATGGTATTCGGTCGGAAGACCATTGGCATCTCCGTTGACGTGAGATTCGGACTGAGATTGAGACTTGTCGAGTAGAGTCTCATTGTCGCCTCCAATGTCAGACGGTACACGTGAAGGGATCCTAGAGGGAGCGCGAGAAACTGGTCGAGATTTAGAAAGGTCCTCACTCAGGCTACCAGAGTCGATAACTTGGGTTGCAGTGCCTTGTGCTGTGATCCTGCCGTTGTCCATGACTACAGCGAAATTTGCTCTTGGCACACAAAGCTGAACATTGTGTGTCACCAGGATGCAGGTACGGTGGTACATCAGAGGACCCATGATAGCCTTGTCGAAGATCCACTTTGCAGTGTGCGCATCGACAGCACTGAGGACGTCATCCAGAAGTACGTGTCTCGCTTTGCAGTACAGAGCACGAGCCAAGGAAATCCTCTGCTTCTGACCACCAGACAGCGTGACACCTTTTTCGCCAACCAATGTCTGATCTCCCTGATCCAGGATTTCAAGATCGCGTTGCAGTGAGCAAGCAACTATCACGTCCTTATAGCGCTTGGCGTCGAAAGTGCTGGCGAAGACAATGTTGTCCTTGATCGTGCCATTGACCAGCCACGCCTGTTGTGCGCAATAGGCTACTGTTTCTGTAAGACCAGTCTCTGGATCAGCGCGGACGTCTTCTCGACTCTTGACACCAGGTAGGTAGACTGAGCCGCCAATGAGACTCATCTCTCCCAAAAGCGCCATCAGCATAGAAGTCTTGCCACTGCCTGTAGGGCCGACAATGACATTCAGCTGGCCGACGTTGAAACGCATGTCAACACCGATCAGCTTAAAGTCTTCATCACCAGTAGAGCCCCAGGAGAAGGTGCAGCCATCGAAACCGATTATAGGCTCGCCACTATCGTCGTACTGATCGGGTTTCAGCTGCTCGTACTTGCTGGTCTCTTCTTCGCTCAAGTATTCTTCCACACGATCTACCGAAACTTTGGATTCTTGAACGTGTGCGACCATATCTGCAAGCTGGTCGAGCGGTACGCGTAGAATGCTGAAGAGAGAGAGTGCGGTGAAAGCCACGGATGGAATGAGAGGGCGCTTCTCCACCATAGTGTAAACCATGAAAGTAAGGAAAGAAATGATGATAGGAGCACCTGACCAGGTAGTTGCTGCCAAGCTCCAAACAATGTAACGATTTCTCAGGTGTTGCAACTCGATCGTCCTTTTCTCGTCCACTTGACCAGTGAATCTCTGCTCCCATGCAAAGTACTTGATAATTCGGATGTTAGTCAGGACTTCGTTTGTGGTATGGATACGAGCATCTGTGGCGGCCAGAATCTTCTTCTGGATTTTGGCGAACTGCTTGGAGATGAGCAGATTGATCGGTGCAAGAATAATCATCATTCCTATACCGGCAATCGAGCTGTAGCCGAGCAATTTGTAGAGCAAGACGATGGCAATCACAAGTTGCACTGGTGTTTCCGCCCATAAGAAGTGGAGGTAGGCGCAAACTTCTGCGACCTTGAAGGAATCTACCGCCATAAGATTGATGATGGCTCCAGAGGTGACCGCACCTTCTTCAGCCGACTCTTTGACGGTTGGTGGCGTTGGCTTATCCTTTTTCTTCTTGAAGAACATGGAAACTTTCTTGACGAGACCCGGCTTTGCATCGTCCTTTTCTTGCTGTGCCTGGCCGAGGACTTTGTCAGATGTGGCTGCAGCCCGTCTGCGCAATGCCTTTGCGTAGATCTCGCCGATGATGACCGCACGCAGACGAATGCAGATCTTTCGCCCAACGAAAAGAGCTTGTCCAGCGCTCAGCGCCTGGACCGTGCCAGAGACGAACATGAGAATGACATAGAACCAAGCGGCGTTTGCTGAATTCACTGCGGGATTCTCCACGTACTCGAGAATGACCTTGAGAAGCAATGTAGGAATGAAGGTATTCAATCCAGAGATGGCTGCGTAAAAAGCCTGGAGCAGAAGGTCTCGACTGAAAAATTTCAAAAGATGAACAGCCAGGATCGAGGTCTTCTTGACTTGTCTGTAATCTGCCAGGATCTTTGCAGCTTTGTCCTCTGGTAGTAAGTTCCAAACATCAGGAAGCTCCAACGTCCTCTTGTAAGCCTTGTAGATGAGCGGATCGAGCCAGGTGAACGTCGCATGACCAAACACGCTTGCTGTAGCCTCCTTTGAGGGTTCCAGGTTGTCTTCGAATTCGAGCTCGACAGCGGCATTGCCCATGCGCGAACCCAGTGCGATAATAGACAAGACTGTCACCAACGCAAAGTGCACAATCATAAAGATTTGCGCGTGCCTCGAGAATGGGTGGATAATTTGGGATCGGAAGAGAAGAACTCCGCATACCCATTCGAGGAAGTACAGAAAAGTGGTGTGGTACCAGATGTTCGGCAGACTAAGAGACGGCTTGACCGTGAAGAGAAGCCGTAGAGATGTGAGCGCCGTGATGTACACCCAGACCGCGACGCCGGCTGCTGCTGCAGTCTCTCCGTGTTTTCCCCATGCCCCTGTGGCAAGAGCAGCGATCTGTATCCCGAGATCCGCGATTACGGCCAGCTCTTCTATAAGTGGTATTATGAGTTCGCCCGTCGGCTTATCGACGGTGTAAGTGGAGGGCCCGACTCTGCTGATCGTGGGTTGCAGCGTCAAATTTTCCTCCTCATCTTCGTCGGTGTCCTCGTCGGTGGCCGACGCAGAGTATTTGTGTGCTCCATTCGCGTGAACATATGTTCCTGTCGGGTCTACTAATGTATAGCCATCGCGCGACTGTCTCCGCCATGGACTCGAAAGGATCTGGATTGCGAGCAAAGATATTGAAATGCCAACGGCTATTAAGGGTATGAGTGTTTGCAGGAAACTGGAAAGAGGTGTCAGTATGTCAAGCATGCCTCAGATAGCAGATCCCATACTCATGCTGGAAACAAGTAGAGAAGTCGTCAAAGTGCCATACAGGCCCTTTGCAGTGGGCAAACATGGCCCGCCTTGCTGTGGATTCGTGATCACCGCAGCGCGCCGCAACTGCACATTGAAGAGACTGTATATCGTCGGGCTGACGTCTGGACGATTGAAAATTAAGAAGGAAGAGCTCTGACGTGCGTGGAAACAATATGCTGCAGCTCCGGGTCCTTTCCGAAGAGTCTATGTCGAGGGCGAAGATTGAAGGTTGCAGAGCTCAGGGCTGTCCCGCCATTCAATTACTTTTTGACATGAGATCACCAACGCTTGGACGTCGATCAGATCGCTGTGCCCCACTTTGGCATTCGCTTGTTCCTGTGCTCGGACAGTTCAATACCAGGTACGCGTGTCAGGAATGACTGGTGCTTCGTATTGCAAAACTTGGAATTTGCTGAATATCCTGTCAGTGTAACACAGCACGACTCACAGTGGCAGTGTCGAGCACTACGCATAGAATGCACCTCTCCGTGAGTCAACACAAAGCTGCAAGCCACTTCCGCATTGGAAGACCGTTTGGGGAAGGTCAATCTACGCTTCACCGCACCTCCTGTGAACACCCGTTTGCCATCATTTAAGTCGCATTAGATGCCCCTAACCCCGCAACGCTCTGCTTGTGCCCATGCTCGACTCACCTAATCCAGTCACCGCGCATGCGGTAGCGTGAAAACATGAGTCACCGCAAAGCTCTTTTTCTGTTTGCGATTAGGTGTTTCGTGAGGTTCATTTACTACATCCCCGTCTGCTACGGCCCGCAGCGGATACAACACATATTCACCTGTGGCACTCGTCTTTGAGCAAGTCAGGCATAGGATGGCCGGCCTGAATCCCAACATTTTTCCGCTGTTATTCGATCTTCGAAGCGAGCCGCGTACAATGGCAGAAAATTTGCTCGCATAGTGGTGCTAAAGTATGTTCATTGTGTCTCTATCTGGGTGCTGCAACTGGCTGCCACGGCGCAAACTTGTTTTTGACCCTGCAATATGTCAGACACATCTGATCTAGAGCGTTAAAAGATCCCTCGGAACTTACGTGCTGTATGGCTTGTATGCGCTCCTCGTCATCGTTAACACCGGTCTGTGTTCCTTCGGCTCCCACACTCTGACCTTCCTCTGCATAATCGGGTCTTCGCTCGGTGGCTTGTCCACCATGTATGACATCCACGCGTGCCTTAAACTGTCAGCATTCTATTGGTGTTTGTTAGTGTCCTTCGACAAGCATACCAGCCCGGCTCAATCTGTGACCTAAAACCTCTGTCAGCCTGTGGACTATGACCCAGTCTATAGATCTCTTACGGATCATATTCCTTCATCTTATAGTCCACCCATCTTGTCCGCACTGCCCAGCGTCAGCCACTTCAATCCACCCACCCATCATGAGATCCTCACATGGCAGTTCCTCCTCAAGATTCTCGTAGTACTTGTTGCCGAACGTGTCGATGCCTCTGAGAGTGCCCGCTTTTGTGTCGCCAATGTACTGAAGAGAATGTGTCAAATCCGCTGTTCGGGCAGTCTCCGAGGTGCTTCATATCGTACCTGCATCTGGTGGCCGAAGTCCTGGGAAAGTCAGTACGACTCATCAGTCTGTCTACTGCCCAGGAATCGTACCTTGAGACCTATCTTACGCAGGTTGCGTAGCGTCCTCATAATTGTCGACATGATTGCGGTATCCTCGCTTCTGCGAGCTACAGTGTGCTGCAATGTTGATGGTGGGAAGACTGCGTTGCGACTTGAAGTTGATCAAACCCGCAAATGCCGAGCTCCGATTGGCTGAGATGCACTTCACTTCATCGCTGCCACTTTTTTGCGACTTGACCTCCATGACTCTTTTCTACACCTCAATTGCTCGAAATTTGGTTCCATGTATCTGATCACAATGTTATGACAGAAACAAAAAAAAAACCATAATGTTCGCTAGAAGCTCTCGTCACTTGTGTCGACAGGTGTCGGGAAAACATGTTCAGCAAGTAAAGCTGAGGTGCCGGAACTACGCTATGCACACCAAACCAGCTCCAACTTCAGCATCCATGGACCCTTCGCAAGCGGCGATCAAGACTTTGACCTCGGACTTCGACAAACTATCTCCTCGTTTTGATGTGCAGGCATCTCAAATCCGGATCATCGAAACACCTTCCGAATTCTACTCGACGCTCAAGGTAGGATGAACAGCTCTTTTACCATTCTCCATCAATTGCTACGGTATACTGCCGAGCAGAAACATTGACGACAATTTTCGTTCCGCTTCGCCTGCTATGATCAGAGCTGACCGCTGACCAGAAGTAGCACAAGATCTTGAACGCAAAAAGATCGGTATTCCTGTCGACACTGTACATTGGCAAGGAAGAAACCGAGCTTGTAAGCATGAACTGTACTGTGCTGCGACTACCGAACTCTAATAAGCGCAGATTGACACGATCAGGGAAGCTTTGAAGAACAATCCTCAGCTTAGGGTCTCCATATTGACCGATTACCTTCGAGGCACTCGAGAGCTCCCAAACACATCATGTGCGACCCTGCTCGCTGGACTCTTCAAGGAGTTTCCCAAGCGAGTGGAGATACGTATGTACCACACGCCAAACTTGAACGGCATCAAGAAACAGCTTCTTCCGGCTCGAATCAATGAGGGCTGGGGTCTTCAGCACATGAAGCTCTACGGATTCGATGACGAGATCATGCTCTCTGGGTAGATGCCTTTCCCAGGATATGCCATAATCACCTCCACTAACAGAAGCAGTGCCAATTTGTCCAACGACTACTTCACGAACCGTCAGGACCGGTACCATCTTATTTCTTCTGCAGATGTCACACACTACTTTCGTCGGATTTACAACGGTGTCTGTAAGCTCAGCTTCAACATGGCCTTAATGGGGAAGAGCGACGACGAAGCAAACTTGAAATGGGAAGGCGGAGAATCCATTCCCAATCCTATCGACCACTCCGCAAAATACATTGAGGCTGCCACGAAAGAGATGGTACCTCTGATACGGCCTGTACCGCGAACTAGAAACCCAGACGCAGACACTTACATCTATCCACTCTTTCAATTTACACCTATCATGAAGCCTGATCGGTCGACTGAGCTTCTCGCCATGAAGCTCTTGCTCGGCCGACTCGCATCACCAGGTTTCCCAGGATCACGGTGGACGTTCACAGCTGGATACTTCAATATGACGCCTGAGATTCGAGACCGCCTGCTGGCTACAAACCCGGTGCAAGGTACAGTCATCGCAGCATCACCCTGGGCCAATGGCTTCTACGGCAGCAAAGGTGTCTCTGGAATGCTGCCGGCCGCATACACGTACATGGCACGCCAATTTGTGTCGACAGTCTCAAAACTCAAGCTGTCAGACAAGATCAAGCTCAAAGAGTGGAGGCTGGGCACAGTGAATGAACCAGGAGGATGGACGTACCACGCAAAGGGGCTTTGGATTACACTCCCCAAGGAACAGGATCCAAGCATCACGCTGATTGGAAGCTCGAATTACACCAAGCGGAGCTATAGTCTCGACCTGGAAGCCAACGCCCTGATCGTGACCAGGGATCCAGGGCTGAAGAAGCGGTTAGGAGAAGAGCAGACGTGGCTGCAGAAGCACGCGGCTGAAGTGACAGTGAAGGACTTTGAAGGCACAGAGCGCAGGGTAGGATTGCATGTCCGAATAGCCATGTGGATCGTGACGCTCGTCGGAGGAGCGCTGTAACAGTAGATAGATTCCCCCATATAATCTCCACAATTCCCACCCGACACGCTAAGGAAAGCAACCAGAACTCCATGCTGCAGCAAAACCCACAACCCGATTCCCTAGCCCCTCAGACAAAAGAAACTACCTCAACCGATCAAACATGACCGCCTTCGGATCCCTCGGCCTCCCATCCCTCCCGATATCATTCCTCCCAAACCTCTCCTCCACATACAGCCTCCTTGCCTCATCAAACGTCACCCTCCGCTCCTTCATGATCCTCCTAACCTCCTCCTTGCCCTGCTCATCCAGGCCCTGCCTCGCGTCTCCCCCCTCGATATTGTCCGCCAGATCGAAGTTCGAGCTCGACAGTCCGGCCTCGGCGTCATCGCGGAAGGAAGCCGGGACGGGGGTGTACCGCGTCGAGTGGAAGGACGAGGTGCGGCGCGAGATCAGGTTGAAGAGCCAGTCTGGGACGGGGCCCGGGGCGGTCAGGTAGGGGACTGGTGGGGCGTGGGGTAGCCAGAGGGCGCGGGTGTAGTAGAGGACTGTGAGGGAGGGTTAGTCGTGGGGAATGGAAGGGAGGGGGGGAGGAGGAGAAGGAGGAGGAGGACGGGAGAGGGGAAGGACATACCGGTAGCGGTTATGAGGAAGAGGAAGGAGACGTAGTAGTGCAGGTAGGCCATTGTGGCTTGGGGGGACGAACAGGGTCGATTCGTAGCGCTGCTTTTAGCAGAATGGTGAGCTCAAGTCATGAGGTGAGAAAGTCGAGATCTGTTGTTCAGTAGATGTATTCTTCGTGATGCGTGACAAAGGAGCTGGAGCATAACGTCGTCGGCTTCGAACGGAACGAGCTTGGCGAATACGTCGACGCTGCGTTCCTTGAGAACCAGCTCACCGTACACAGCTTGCAAGTCTTGGCACACGGCGGCTTCGACTTCACGAAATTCAAGCAAAGCGTAGTTGAATATTGACAAGCAATTGCTCATATATCACACAAAATGGCCACTCAATACGATAACATCTCACCAGCGCTCGTCTGGGAGTGCACCCGTATGTCTTTTTGGAAAAGCGAATCGTACGAAAGAGGCTAACGTAGAGGCCAGGCCACAACAACTCCTTCCTTGTCAAGCGCAAGCAGGCCGGCGGTGTCTCCTTCTCGCGCGACCCCCTGAACTTGCTCAACAAGCACAGCAACAAGGTACGACGATGGCAAGCACTCCAAAGATCAGAAGCCGGGAGAAGTCCACAGGAACAGCAATGGCGACAACCCGCACCCTTTGAAAATATCCACAACCATGTCCAAACAAACCAGACACAAGACCGCAAATGCTAACTCCCAAACCAGTACGCAGGCTACTCCAACGCCAAAGCCATCGGCATCAACGCCGGTCCCAACAACAAGGTCGAAGTCACCACCAAGACTCCCTCCAAGGCCAACAAGCCCGCCTCGTCCCTCCACAAGCAGTCCTTCAGCGGCGGCAAGTCGGCCCGCAACATCTCGCGCTCCGTCGTCTCCACCACCGCCAAGAAGGGCTACAGGAGCGACTTGAGGGCCGAGGCCGTCGCGCGCGTCGGCGCCATCAAGAAGAGCCAGAGGCCTGTTAGGGAGAGGGCTGTCAAGACCAGGACGGGCAGGAAGGGTAAGGGCAAGGCTGTTGAGGCTTAGATTTCTTCCAAAGGCATGAAGAAGTAAGCGTGGTGGATGGAGGGATGGAGTTTTGAGATCAACTTGCGGTAGACGCATGGGAACGAAACTTCTCGACTGATCTGTCCATGAACATCTACATGCTGTGTACAGAGTTCCGTGATTGCTCGTCCGAGCATGTACCCGCAATGCCGCGCTGAATGCTGAATTTTCCTTTGTCCTAATGCCATGCAAGTGATACAATCGTGACGCCCAACTACCGCCTCTGACCGTATCCAGGGGGTGCCATCCCAGGCGGCGGTCCATACCCGTTCTGCATAGGCGGCATTCCCGGCGGCGGCGCCCCGAACCCTCCCTGCACAGGCGAGAACTGCGGCGGCATTCCTGGCGGCGGCCCACCGAACCCAGGCGGCGGTCCCCCAAACCCTTGCGGCCCTCCATACCCGCCAGCACTCGGCGGCGGTCGCGGCGGCAGTCCCGCGGACCCAGGCGGAGGCTGCACCGCGCCCCGCCCATATCCATTCTGCTGCTGCGGGGGCGGCGCGAATCCATTGACGGCACTGGGTCCCGTCGGTGCGCCCACTATGCCCAGATTGATCGGCTCCACGGCCGGCTGGACGCCCTTCGCCTTTCCGCTCTCCGCCAGCCGCCTCTCCGCCTCGTCACCATGCCTCTGCCCGCTGCCATCCTTCTTGAGCGCATACTGCACCGTCACCTCCTTGTTCATCAAATACTGCCCGTGCATGTTCGCAATGGCCATATCCGCGGCCCCAAAGTCTTGGAAACTCACAAACGCGAACCCCTTACTGTATCCGTCCTCGCTCCTCGCCACGCTCGGGAACTTGGTCAGCGTCCCAAAGCGACTGAAAGTTTCGAAAAGAGTGTGCTCGTCGACCATCGGGTCCAGGTTGCCGACAAAGAGCTCCGCGCCCACGTCCAAGGCTTTCTGCTTGTCGGCGGACGCTTTGTTGACGCGGATCGCTTTGCCGAATAGTCGGATCTGATTCATGATTTTGGCGGCGTATTCGGCGTCTTCTTCGGACACGAACTCTACGAAGCCGAAGCCTTGGTGCGATTGCGTGACGCGGTCTTTGGGAAGGTGCACGCCGGCTATGCGTCCCGCTTGTAACATGAGCTCCCAGATCATGGCGTCCGTGATGCGCTCGTCGAGGTTGCCGATATAGACGGTCGCTTCTTTATCTTGCTCCCTGTGAGGGTTAGTGAGGATGAGAGGTGGGGGTTTTGGGGACGTACCAGTGGCGGCCCTGGGCGGCCATGTTGGGAGGACGGACGTGAAAACTTGCTGACGAGGCTCCTGCGTAAGGTCTGAAAGTTTGGAAGTGGTGAGAGGCTTCCTTGTGGTCGTAGGTGTAAGAGGTGGAGATGTCTAAACTTTCTGGAACTTGAGGTTTCCGAAGCTCAAATGCGACGGATTTCTCGGCCCGACGGCCGATGGTCACGTGCTCAAGGCACTATGGTGAGGTAGCAATATCAATTGTGGCATGGGATCTCGCTGTCTATGTGAAAACATCTGTCAGGTATGCTAACACCGAAGACCTCATGATGTTGTCTTCACGTCCACCATGCCCGATCCCTTCGTAATGCTCCGACTAGTGCTGTCATTTGACCGTGCGACAACAACAGGCCGCACCAATATGCCCAAGATCAGTCTCCACCATCGGCTTCTCCTACCAACACACTCCCCCTCCGACCAGATTTGGCCGCCAACCTCGAATGTCAAACCTGAATCTCCGTCCGAACTGCCAAACTCAAGAGCCTGCACCAGCAACCTATCGGCAGCGACCTCCGAGTCTGTACACACCAGAATAACAGATCCGAGACCCTGTTCTCGCATAAGCGATATCAATCCCGCGGCCAAAGCGCGACTAAAGACTCCAGCACCCATGATGAGGATCAGGATCATTTGCGACATGGGTAGAGCGAGCAAGGCGACCGCTGCAAATATCGAGGTGCCGAAGACGTAGATTGTGACGCTGACCGCTCTACTGAACAAGCGGAGCGCTGTGATCCAGGCGGGTGTGCGACCTTCGTCGACTTTGACGGAGATGTCGAGGACAATGGTGTGGCTTTGTACATTTGCAGCGCTGACTTTGGTGACTCGGCTCTTCTCTGCGGCAGGCTCGGGGTAAGAGCCTGCTCGTATTGTGTTCCGAAAGGCATTCGGCGTGTCTAAGCCCATCATATGTCGGAGAACGCTGGACCTTGGTGCGTCCTCTTCATTAGGATCGCTGGTCTCAAAGCTGACGTCTGAGCCGTCTTGACTGGTGATGTACACAGTCCAGCGTTTGGTGAAAGGCGTTTGAATCCATTGGTCGAACATGGCCACACCAGTGACTACCACAAGGTCAGCAATGCATCATCTGGAGAGAGAGTCACGCCTACCGACGAGGTACCATAAGTGCATCCACCACGTCGATGTGCACCATGTCGCATACACTGCACCCTGCTCCACAATGCCGATACCGGTCAAGGCCGCAGCCAACAGCCCAAGTAGAAAGAAGATAGCGCCCGCTATCAGCATATTGAATTTGAATGGCGACATCTTTGCGTCACTCTTGCTTTGGCGAGCAACTCGGTCATTACGCGTCCCAAATGCCGCGAAGATAAAGCTATGCAAACCCTGCCGCTGATTCCTCCACCAATTTGGCTGCCATTCAGATAGAGAAGCCGGCAGCCGCTTCTCACTCCAGTCCACGCACTTCATGCCCTTCTTCTCGAGAACACCTCTGTAGTCATCAAGAGTAGATCCACTGAGATCTCCGCCGAAAGACATGGTTATAACCAGGACTGCTGCAATAGGAAAGATGCTGAGCAACGGCCACAGCTCCCTGCTCGGAGTGCCCACAAAGGCACCGATGGTAGGTAGAAGAGCAAGTACCGTAGCAGCAGCACTATACTCTTGCTGATGGAGCCCATCGACGAAGTTCTCCAGCTGGTTCTGAAGGCGGTTGCGGCATACCTCATAGGAGGTGGAGCCAGCCCGCACGCACTGTCCTTGTTGCATCCAGGCATCGTAGGCGAAAGTCCCACCGGGTCTGGTCTCTCCTTGATTGATGAAGCATGCGTCCGAATCGTTCTGAGCGGTAGTCAATGATACTCCGAAAACAAGGATGAGCGTTAACAAAGTCGGCCAGAGCGCGGAGCCATTGCGTTGGCGTTCCATGCCGGAACTAAGGTCTCCAACCCACAAACTGCCACGAAGATCCTGAGCGACTGGATAAAGTCCTACCGCAACCAGCTGTACGATAGATATTGAGAGATGTACTTATCTAGAAGGAAGAACGACAAGCAGCCAGCACATCCTGCCTAGAAGTCAGCCGCACGCCTTGGCGCTGCATGGACCGACGTGTTGGCTGCAGGTCAATGCAGCTGATGATACGAGTCAAGACAAGAGACGTAGCGATCTTTCATTCAAGAGGACAACGTGATATCGATTGATAGAGTGAAGCAACGTCGACGAAGGAAGATGTGGCACGACAGTTCAGCTCAACCTCCCCTTGAAGTGGGTCGAGTGTGAAATCTGGCTCGGCAATTTGACCGACCGTAGCGAGCTGCCCTCTTTGACTTCAAGCCCACCGTAGCATCAAGGTCATCACCAGAAAAGTTCAAGCTCAGAAGTCGGAGCTTGTCAGTCGCGAAACATCTCACAACCCGCACGTCAACATGCAGTTCTCAGAAGAAACAAAGGTGCGCCTGGCCCGGACTGCTTGAGTTTCAGCATTGCTAATATCATACACAGGAGCGCGTTGGTCGCATCATCGACATCTCCCGCAATGTCATCCACTACGGCTACCTGCCCTTGATCTTATATCTCGGATACACTAGGAGCAACCCCAGGCCGACTCTCATCAAGTACAGATCTTGGAGCGTAAGGTATAGGGTCAAGCTGACATAGAATAGGCTCTTCTCCCCTCTCGCCAACTAGATACCCTCGACACCGATGCGATTTGAGGTGGAAAAGGATGCAGAAGTAGGAGGACAGTATTGACGAGTGGAAGGGAGGCGACGAACGTGCGATGCCAGATGACTGCACCGACCTTTGACTGGCATTAGAGGCGATGCGACGTATCGGTCGTCAAGACCACCCAATACCAGATCTGTACAATAGACCACAATCCAAAGCTGTAAAAGACTTCTCAAGCGCTTGATACAAACATCTACATAATCCCGACCTCCTTATCTATCCTCTGTTGAGATTCCCGAACCTACTACTGAATCCGCTGAAATTCATGTTCATATTGGGCATTCGACTCCTCTCAGCTGGTGGACTCGCAGTCGCGCTCCTGGCATCCTGCGCCGCTTGCGCCACACCCTGTGAGATCTTCTCGAGCAACATTGCTCCATTGGCCCTGTCCACCTTCCCGAACCTCTTCCTGCTCCTCTCCGCGTCAAAGAACTCTTCTTCTGCCCTGCCCTCTGGTCCCGCGGCAAGACTCATGAGGTCTTTCGTCTGCTGCACCTCCTCTAGCCCAGCAAGTAGAGTCGTGTTGTTGTCCTGCACCCGCACAAAGTTGACGAGGTGGTTGACGTCTAGCTCGTAGAGACGTACGGCCTGTGGGGAGATCTTGCGGACCGTGTCGTCGAGGGGCAAGCGTAAGATGGAGCTGGAGATGTGGCTGAGGGCATCGTAGTAGATGAGTTCTTTGATCTGGGCCGGCAAGCCGAGCAGGACCGAGGTCATGATGTTGGCGAGATAACGGGTGAGTTCGGACATGTAGGTAGAGACTTCGTCAGGCGGGACGGTGCTGCCCCAGTCGTATTCGGCGGTCTCGACAAGATCGTCAATCTTGCTATTGACAAGCTCGAAAATGCGCTTTTCTGCCCTCTTCTTGGCCTCGGTGAAGTGCCCTGTGGCGCGGAGGTTGATAGGACCTGCGGCCGAGGAAGAACTGCGGGCTTCAACAAGTAGCACCTGCAGCTCGTGGCAAGCGCGCTCGAAGTGGTCCAAGTTTGTGAGGATCTGGACGATTTGACCAGGATACTGGGACGCTAGTCGGTCGACAAGAGAGGCGCACACTTTGTCGGCCAAGAGGTCGTCGAGGGACTGCATGAATTAGTGGAGTACGAAGAATGTGTCAGAAACACTTACAGTCTTCAAAGTCTCATCGATGAGGGAAGCATTTTGGAAGTGGTCGTCGGAGAAGAGATACATCTGGTTGAGGAAGTTGCGGATGTCGATACAGCAGAGAGGATACATTTGTGAAAAGGGAAGTACGCATGGGTACCTGTGACCGTTAGCTAGGACTGGAGAAGCGATGCACGAGGTTAGTCTTACTGAATCTGCTGATCTGGTTCCGGCGTATACCAGCTGACATCAAGTACTTTTTGATACTCTTCAGGGTTGTTGATGGGCATTGGCATATAGTCGTCAGTAGCGACAATCTCCGCAAAGTCGTCGCTGAACCGCCGCTTAAGCAAGTCAGAGTACTTCTCAAAGAGTGTGACCGTCAATCTGTCGAAGCTAGCCACCGGATAGCCCCAGCTGTCGACAGTCTGGATGAAGAGGGCAACAACGCTCTTAATGCGGAGAAGCTTCTCATCGCTATCCACTGTCGAGAGCGTGGTCGTGATGAGGCTTATAGACTTTTGACACATGGATTCCCAGAGTTCGTCGACATCTGAGGAGGTGCGCAGGTTCTCCGTCCGCTCCATGGTAGCCTTCTCGATGAATGCAAAACCTGCTATACTCTCCAGAAGACTGCTAAGCTCGTTTGCTTCTTCGTCTACAAGATCCAGACCACGCTGAGGGATGAGGCGCTCGTTCTGTTCTCTCCGGGTGGCAGCATATTCTTGTCTGAACTTCTCAGTCTCACCGAGTGCGTCATGAATGTACAAGGCCTCGAACAAGGGCGTGAAATCAACTTGGACGTCCTCGTTGTTCAGCATGTCGAATTCCTCACTTTCATCGGCCACAGCCTCGACGGCTGAGTTGAGTCGCAAACCAGTGAAGATCTCGTTCTGCTCTATCTTCTCCTTGAGTCGCTCTCTGCGCAGACCGGTCTGGTAAAACGCCATTTCACCCAAGAATTGCGAAACCTCTCGCAAGCGATATAACCAGGTGTTCAGGTCTTTCATGACAGCGTCGGCGATCATCCTCTGAGTGGCGGGAACGGATTGTTCTACCATCTCAGCAATTTTGTAGCGTGTTACTTCTCGTAGATGCACATGCTTCAATTCATCTAGTGCTCGCAGTGCGGCATAGTGATTCTTTTTGGCCAATAGATCATGGACTTGATTCGAGAGGCGCAACACCTCGAGGCAGTCTTTTAGTGCTTGAGAAGTCTCATCAATGTTCTGACGCACACCTCGAGAGTCGACCAGGGCTTTCTTTTGTTGGGCGAGTCTTTCGGTGCTGGTTTCGATGGATTGACTCAAGTTCATGATCTCGCCGGTCAAGGACATGGTACCTTCCCGGACAAGCTGGAGCTGCTTGACCGAGTTGACGAATTCGACATGGTTACTGTTGCATATCCGCTCAATCTCGGATTCTCGTTCTCCCGATACCTGGCTTAGTGCTTGCATGAGATGATTCGCCTTGTCCGGATTATTAACATCCCGCATGATCGGGATCAGCTGATCTATGTAATCCGTCTCCGACGATGACAATATGATCTGCATTAAGTCAATTCATGTAGACATTTGCTGTAAGGTTGTTCCTCTGACCTGCTGCACAGCACCGATATACTCATCGTGGGGCTCATAGAAGGCCGGCATTGTCGCTAGACCCTGCGGCTAGTCCTCGCGTCGTCGAGTCGAGTCGGTATTTAATCGCTTGTCGTACCACGCGGACTTGTTTTCACCCTCTGAATTCTATCATTATCAGCCACGCTTAATGTCTCGCTACATCACTCAAAGCGTCATTGCTGGAGTAGCAGTGTGTATTGTGGCAGTTGCGGTGGTGATGCAGGTGGTGTGGGGCGGGTTGCAAGGCAGTCGTGTAACCTCCAGAAGGTGTGGATGCGCCAAGTGCGGCTCTTTCCTGAAACGCGCCAAAGAGCTGCAGCGTTTGCAGATCACTAAACTCTAAATTGCTCGACTTCAACTTCACTCGGGGCAACTCCCTTCCCTTTCAGCAGCACCGTCTCGTCATTTTGAGCTCGATGTTCCAAGCTTCTGTTCCTAAGGCCAGAAATCTGGTAGAGAGAATTTCTTTTCATTCTACGAGAAACATGCGCTTGATCTTGACCATATTTGTGAGTGTAGAGGCTTGATCGCCCGGGTTTTCCTCGAACTCGTTGCCTCTTGGAGAGACACGAAACCTACCACCCTTCTGAAGCCAACGATGTTCGAATATTCTAGGACCAATGTTTGCTCGTTCCGCCTGCGTGTATGCATGCATATGTCGTTGGCAACCAGGCGCTCCTGATCCAGCACAGATCTAGTGCGTGCCGTAAGATCTTAGACAGCACGGAGGTAGTACATGTGAGTGGTAGCAGTATGATCACTCTAGGGCTCATTTAGATCCAAGACACGATTTCAGAGAGAAACCTGCTTCGTATTTGGTACATCGTATTCTTGCTGTTGAGCATGCCGGTATACAGGGGAGCATGAGGTTCGCAGCCAGCTATGAAACCCGCGAAAGGTACATTTTCTACGGGCCGCGCATGAAACCCCTGCGTCTTGTCCACCTGATGAAGCACTTACACATTTCGATCAGCAAAGAGTTGTGCTACTCAAAGACATGCCTCAGTGCTTGTGCAATCGGTCGGCACGCGCGAGGACTTGTGGCTAACAAGTCATGACCCCGAACTGTGTTATTCGTCACTGAGCCTCTCGTGATGCACACTCTCCACTGAAAGTATATTGCATTGTTTCCTCCATTCATACCGCTTCTTCTCTGACAAATCGTACCGACTTTGTGGAAGCACTAGTGCGGAGACTAATCTTAGCTTCGCGACTCAGCTATAGTACCACTTCTCGCTGCGACGATCGCGGGCTATGTCGCTCGATATCCTCCATGCTATTTGCTCAAGCTCTGTTCCCTCTAGTATAGTCTGAACTTTCGTGTGGTAGCCGTGCAACACATTGCAGCACTATTTGCCTAAACACAACCGCGATGACGATCACTGCCGATAGAACGCGAACGTGCTCACAATGTTGCGTACTATTAATCACAGCCTTTCTCACCGCTACTTGATCGGAGATTGTGCGGCCGAGAAGCGAGCGGATCCGCACACATTAAAGGCCTCCTTTTCGCACAGCGCACACCCTCCCTTTTCTCTTCCACCTCACTCATCTATACAGATATTTTATCTGTATAGAATCTGCTCCTATTCCTCGTCAAAGGTGCATATCATTCCTTATTTCTACTCTGGAGATTGACTGCTGTCTGCTGCTGCTGCTGCCGCTGCTGGCAGCTCACATACTAACATTTGCGCTTCTTCCATTGGACTTGCGCTGACTTATTGTTCTAGGAAGCCACGAAAACAACCTTTGACAATCTGTAAGCTCTGATTGTTATTTATGAGATATATGAAACGTTCACTAACAGTTGTTTCCAGCCTCACGCCAGACGGCAAAAGTATGTGCAATTCTCACAATACCAACCTCTCACCGCTATTCTGACCATTGTGCACAGTGTCCGTCAATGAATACAAACGCCCCACAGAGGGCTATAAGATGCTCGCTTCTGCGAGGGAGAAGCCAACATCGACTTCTTCATCATCTCCAGTCTCATCAACGACTCACCCTACACTCTCGCTAGACGAGCCCTCAGTCAAACTTGCAAAGCTTGACATCAACGACAACACCATGCCTTCCATCGCTTCAAACAGCGGTGTAACTCACTTCGTCGAGTTCAGCAATCTGCACGTTACACAGGCAGATGCGCTCGTGGTATGTCACTCACCTCAGCGAATGCAACACCACTGACAGTTGAACAGAACGCTCTCAATAAGGGCGTCCTAGACCGTATCATCCGCGCGTGTGACGGCGATTGCCTCACCATGTGGTTTGTGGTCAACGACCTGGTTGCTGCTGAGGCTCTGCTCGACCAGAGCCTTCTTTTTGGCACTGGCGCGTCTCGTTGTGTCTCCGACAGCGAGGCCCTGAACTTCCTCGGCATCGATAAGCCTTACTTCAACGTCGCTATCTCCAAAGACAGATCTGTCAACATCGCCCGTCCATTTGGCCAGATCGAGGTCGCTTTGACCCCTGTCGCCGAGCTCCGCAACGAAATGCAAGTTCACATTGCCGCTGAAGAGCTCGCCAAGGCCTATGGTCCTACTCTCTACGTCCAGTACAAAGGTCGTCTTGAAGATGGAAGCTTCAGCTACATCGTCGCCTATGAGCGAATCACGAGCGTTCAACAGCTACTAAAGTCTCTTGGTGTCGAGGCCAGTCAGCCTATCACAGTAAGTTCTGTCCCTAATAGTGGCGAATGACTACTGACAATCGCATAGAAAGACTTCACTGCCGTTGCGAAGCCAAAGATCATCTCCAACAAGGTCATTCGTTACGAGGACCGTCCTTCGAAGCCGACTGCGCAGGCCGCCAATAGCGCCTATCCTGAGATGTTCTTCTCACCCACCGGTCGCACCGCTTGGGTCGGTGACAAGCTTATCCCTGCGAAGCATAGCCAGCCTGCGACTCCAGCCAACAATTACCCGGTTCAGACCATGCCTCACAGCACCACGGACCCCTACGCCAGCTACACGCCTGCCTCTGCCATGTCTGCCATGACTCCTGGCTACGGCATGGACATTTACAACCAGCGCGGTCACATCATGTCCGGTCCAGGTCGTCGTCGTGACCGTGTTAACGCTGCTCGCCAATCTCAAGACGTTGAGATCATGGCCATCGAAGACGGCACTGATGTCCGCACTACCCTCATGATCCGCAACCTTCCCAACCGCTTCGGCTTCGAAGATGTCAAGCAGATCCTCGACGTCACCAGCAAAGGTCACTACGACTTCTTGTACGTCCGCATGGACTTCGCCAACAGCTGCAACGTCGGTTACGCCTTTGTCAACTTTGTTCGTCCAGAGTTCATTGTTCCCTTCTTCAAGACTCGAGTCCACAAGCCTTGGCCTGGTGTCCCCACCGACAAGCTCTGCGAAGTTTCTTATGCCACCATTCAAGGCCAAGACTGTCTCATCCAGAAGTTCCGCAACTCTTCCGTCATGGCCGAGTACGTCGCCTTTCGGCCCAAGTTACTCTATACCGTCGATTCCATTGACGTTCCCGCCGATAAGTCCATTGGTGACGAAGCCCCCTTCCCAGAGTCGGACAACAAGCAGAAGTTCTCGAGGTCCATTGACAATGCTAAGACCATTGGCTTGTATCCTCCACGTGGTCTCAAAGGCGGCCGCGAAGCTCGTCGTCCTCATTCTCAGTTCGACCGCGGTACTTCCGGTGCCATGGCTGATGAGGCTGCCTACCTTCAGCGCATCGGTCGTCGCTACACGCCTGGTCCTGGCTTCGGCAGCTATGTCAGCAGCCCTCTTCACAGCTTCATGTCTCCTGCCGATTACGGTCCCGTCGCTCCACCAACTCACGGTCAGCTTCAGCAGATGCAGTCAGTTCCCAGGTACTTCCAGGATCCCACCCAGGTCTACCAGGCTATGCCCAATGCTGGTGCATACTACACCCCAACTTGCCAGTATCCTGGCCCCGCCGTCGGCAACTTCAGCGCCCCTGCGAAGTTCGGCACCAACTACCGTTGGTAGACTGATCAGGAGTCCACCATAACCTTGGCCAGTTGCCTTGGTTCATTACCTGCTGCTGCTGCGTCTGCTTTGCGTTCCTTCACACCTCCCTTCACCTCCCGCAAGTCACACCGCAACATCACCCCTAATACCACTTGCACACCAACACCAAAAACCAAGGTCTGCAAAAGATACCCGACATTGATGTCAACCTCCTGCCGCTTGTTGACGGAGCTTCACTTGCATCCCCACACGAGTATCCATCCATCATCTGGACTCGACAATCTTATTCACAAGATGCTTGATCGAAGACGACATCTGGATCTCTGACATGTTCGAGGATCTGGATGCGTACCTTGGTTCCCAATACCCCCGATTTTCCCAGGCACATCATGTTTTCAGCACAGCATCACACGGCGCATTATACCCCATCGGCATTTGTCACTACTGTCTTTGAACAGTGTCAGCGCTCAACATCGAGTGCTCATCCTGACAGTTCCAAGCTGTCCCCGGTTCCGCCTTGTACCAGCAATGGCAACCCAAGAGCAGGACAGCGTTTGGAACATTTGGCGCCATTGTCTTTTTTGTTTTAGGACGCAGCAGCAGTCATTGAGCAGACGATAGATAGTTAAAAGCGATCGCAAGAATCCAAGAGTTTGACCGCTGATTCCTGATCATATGTACCAAGTGATGTTGTCTAAAGACCTGAAATAGTGATGGTTTGACGGAACTCCATGTCGATTGCGGAGCAAGGAGCTCTCCCACTCCGTAAGGCATGCCCTTTTGACTTTCAACATCCCTTGCAACAACACTCATCGCTCCAAACTCGAAGGAAAGATGGCATTTCAATCATTGCCATCTTACCTCGACCTCACATACGGCTTCCCGAACTTCCATCCGCCCCGGTAGCGAAGACGACAGTGCTAATCCACATCACCACCAAGATGGCCTCAAAGTCATACATTCGTCAGGCATTATTGGTCCTCGCTAATATACTCATACCTCTCGCTTCTTACATATTTGCGACTGGCTTCTTTCCCTACAAGCCTTTACTACCAGATCTTGCAACATTCGAGGCGCAACATGCAGCTGAGGAGCTAGGACTGCTCACGGAGCAAAAGAATGGCGAGCTCGTCGCAGATCGCCCGGCGAGATTGTTCAATAAAGTCATATTCATGGTTGTCGATGCGCTCAGAAGGTCAGTGGGTATATTGAGAAAGAGCTTGGTAGTACGATACAAGGAAGATGGGCTGTCTAGACCAGGATGAGGTCAACCAGTGTGCTCGAAAGGCTCATTTTCAAGTGGAGAGGACACAAGAGAACTCGGGCTGACGATTATGCAGTGACTTTGTTTACAGCGAGCAGTCGGGGTTCCAATTCGTGCAGAGGTGAGTACCTGCGCTCAATACGACTTGATCCTCAAACCGACCCGATTCGTAGCTTGATCCGAGATGGGACTGCCTTTCCATTTACTGCCCATGCAGCTGCACCGACGGTGACTATGCCTCGAGTCAAGGCCTTGACGACTGGATCAGTCCCTTCATTTGCGGATCTCATACTGAACCTTGACGAATCTGACACGTCGTCGTCCCTGGCACATCAAGACACATGGCTGGCTCAAATTCGACAACATCTCCACAGCACCGGCAGCGGTAGTTTTGGAAATGGTAGCATTGCTTTCTATGGTGATGACACTTGGTTGAAGCTCTTTCCTGACTTCTTTGCCATTCATGATGGCACTAGCAGCTTCTTCGTATCGGTTAGTACCTCCTTGCCCATATTCCCATCTTCTGCTGCTTTAGCCAGACTATCTCTGCCTGAAAAGAACTCGACCTGGCCAGCTCTATAGATATGCCATAGCTAAATGTATACAAACAGGACTTTACAGAAGTAGACAATAATGTAACTCGCCACATGCCCTCCGCCCTGAAGTCTACTGAGTGGGATGCCATGATTATGCACTATCTGGGACTCGACCACATCGGCCACAAAACTGGTCCTCAGGGGCCAAACATGCTGCCCAAGCAGAGAGAAATGGATGGAATCATTCGGCAGATTTACGCCTCGTTGGAGGGCGAACCACATCTCAAGGATACATTGCTTGTGCTTGCTGGAGACCACGGCATGAACTCTGCCGGCAATCATGGTGGATCAGGAGCTGGTGAAACGAGCACAGCCCTGGTATTTGCAAGCCCGAAACTTCAACGCAGATCCGGATCCACGAAGAGGAGCGATCTATCCGCGCCAATTTCGCCTATTGAAGGATCTGAGTTTGACTTTTACACCAAGATTCAGCAATCCGACCTGGTGCCGACACTGTCTGTCCTTCTGGACATTCCCATACCGAAGAACAGCCTTGGAATCATCATTCCTGAGCTGCTTGATCTTTATTGGGACGGTGTTCTGAAAAGTGTTCAGAATCCGTATCTCCAATTGCTGTACCGCAACGCACTTCAAATACTCGAGATAGTCAAAGCAACCTACGGCGTCGAAGAATTCTCAGGATTGGCTGGAAAGAGCATGAAGATTAATAAGTGCAGTTATGGCTTCACCGGTATGGTGCAGTTGCAGTGCTTGTGGGGCAGAGCACAGCGGATGATTCTCGCTGGGTCACTGGATGGTCGTTTCACCGTCAAGCAGCAGGCTCAGGCACTCAAAGATGTAGGAATACTCCCTTCCAACGACCTCGCAGATGACTGACAGCAAGACAGTTCTTAGCTGAAGCTCAAAAGACCCTCAGCGCTGCCGCAAGCAGTTATGACGTGACCAGACTTGCGAGTGGTATTGCTCTTTCCACGACTGCCAGCATTGCTGCTTTCTTCTCGATCCGATCTCTTAGCCTCGATCCGCCCGTGATCGGCTTCTTCCTTCTTACCGCTTTGTATGGCATTATGATGTTCGCCTCAAGCTACGTAGAAGAGGAACAGCACATTTGGTATTGGGCGACAGGAGCGTGGATTGCAGTAACTGCGGTATCAAAACTACGCAACAGCTCGACACCGCTTATCACTGGCGTCTGTGGTTTCCTGCTTCTGTCGCTACATCGTATTGCCAATCGCTGGAATCAGACTGGACAGAAACATGCTGGTGCACCAGATATCAGTCGTCATTACTTCCCCTCCGACACTGGAAGTCTATGGCTGATTGCTACGCTCGCATATATTCACTTCGGGTCAGGCGTTGCTTCGCATTCCTTGAAAGGCATCTTTCCGCCTTCCATTGCTTCCACCTTGGTCCTTGCGACTGTCGTTTGTGGTTTGATCTTTAAGTTCAACTTTACTCTCGCAGATGCACCAGAACTCATAGGCAAGGGTGGTCTACCATTCTCATATCTGAGACAACTGATTAAGGGCCACGATCTGGTCTTTCAAGCACGTGTCACCTTCACTTTGCTTGGCCTGTTGTTCATCATTACTCTCGCCAGTCACTCTGCGCAGTCTCGGCGTACTACGTCTCGAGTTAGGCTTATTGACCGCCTATTTCCACTGCTCAGTCTCCTACTGCTCACCCAAAGCCGAGTGACAAACTGCGCCCTGTTTGCAGTCTACGGCTTGGAACTTTCGTTGCTCCGGCACCTTGTTCTCTCAGAAGAACCCCCGGCTCAGGTGATCTCATGTTGCCAAAAGTTGTCTTCAATCCTCGGTACGGAGCTCGCATATACCAATGTGAAAGTTGATAATGGAGGCAGCCGCCGGACCGCCAATGTCTTGTCTTTCTCGGTGCTGCTCTTGACATATACCTCCTTCTATCAGCTGGGTAACAGCAACGCCATCTCTTCGATTGACCTGAGCCAAGCATACAATGGAGTTTCCAGCTATAACATGGGCGCTGTCGGCATCCTGCTTTTCCTCTCCAACTGGGCTGGCCCGATCTGGTGGACGACTGCTGGCCTGTCCATGCTGTTCGAAGCACAAGACCTCCTCGGAAGAACAAAGCAGACGCATCAAGCCTCCGATAGTGGTCTGACCAAGACTGTTGCGAAAGAAGTCCGGACTATGCTGGGCAGTGCTGTTGACCAGCTGGACCAGATACTCGACGATCCACTCACATCAAACTCCAACGGGAACAAAGACTCTGCTGCGAAACGCAGAAAGAGCAAAGCTCGGCAGTCCTTGGACACTGCGTCTCCTTCATCAGACTTGACATCGCCACCTCGCATGTCCGCTTTGATACCGCCGAAAGACTCATCTCGACTGAATGACCGCACGACTAAGGAGATGGATTCTCCGTTCAAGCAATACATCACCTGGACTACCCTCTTCACCGCGGCAAGTCTGGCAGCGACAACGTTGTCTTGCACCATACTGCGAACACATTTGTTCATCTGGACGGTCTTCAGTCCTAAGTATCTCTTCGCCATAGCTTGGGCGGCAGGATGGCACCTTGCAGTCAACATCTTCTTTGGGGGCCTGCTTTGGGCAGCTGGTTAAACTCATCACTCTACAATGATTACGCGATCTCAGAATCAAAATCATGAGAAGCTTAATGCTCAATTACAACCAATTAAAGTAGTATCCATCAAATCAATCAACCAACCACAATTCCCCCCACGCACCCTCCTCTCTCTCCCCAGCTCAACCCTCAACCCTCCTCCCCCTTCTCCTCTCCCTCATCTCAACAACCGTATACCCTACCATCCCCCCCAAAGCCAACACCATCCCCACCAAACCCCCCTCCCTCCACCCCCTCGCACTAACCCCCCACCCCAACCCCACGACCCCCACCGTCTTCGCATGCCCCACAACCGTACTAGCCACCGGCCCCGCGCCGGCAACAATCACGAACTGGCTGAGATTAATCAGCACGGCGCAGGCGCCGCTCAGGGCGATGAGACCCCACTGCCACCCCTGTACATCATGCCAGACAGGCAAGCGGTCGAGCCAGGGGACGAAGTAGAGGAGGAGAACGCCGCCTACCAGGGACTGTCGGTGGAGGAGCTGGACGGAGGACAGGTGTAGAGTCACCTGGTAGCGGGCGATGAAGAGCGTGTAGATGCTGCTTGCTAGCACGCCTGTCAGGGCGAAGGCGGCGCCGAGAGGGGTGGTGCCCTTTTCTTCTTTCCCAGGTGCAGATCCTGGATGGGAGGGTCGGAGGTGCGACAGCATGTGGGAAGGGGGTGTAGAAGGGACAGGCCGGACGTCGAAATAAGTGACGCACGCGACGCCGAGGCAGACGGGGACGAGGGCGAGGGCTGCACGGCTGGAGATTGTCTTGCTGTAAAGGAGGTAGTTGAGCACGGCGGTGACGGGCGTGAGGAGGACGCGGGCGGTTTGGTAGAAGGTGATGCTGCTGTGGGCTAGGGAGAGGTTGGGGAGGAGGACGTTGAGGGACATGGCGGTGGCGAGGGGGAGGAGGGTGGTTAGGGGCGTGGTGGTGGCGCGTGGGAATAGGGGGTGGCGGAGGAGGGTGCGGGAGGAGCAGAGGTGGAGGGTCAGGTGGGTTAGGAGGAAGTGGTAGGATGCGAATAGGAGTTGACATCCGCGTAGGAGGGGGGAGGTGAGGAGGTGTTTGTTTGTGAAGACCTGGGGTTGTCAGTCGGAGGGGTGTGGAAGGGGGGCGGACACGTACGATGCCGATCGTTGAGAGGATGTTGATGGCGATCCAGAAGACGAGCTTTTTGGAGGACTGTTGGGGAGGGGATTGGGCGGTGCTGGTAGTTGGCTCAGGGTGTATGCTGTCCTCCGAGTCTTGATGTTTCTCGAGGAGAGGCCCGACCTCGAGGTCTGGGTCATGGAAGATCTCCGTGTCGGATGACCTACGCTCTGCCATGATGTAAATGGATTCTGCTTAGAGTAAAGGAATCTGTGAGCTGCAGAAAATGAGACATGAGGTTGACAAGGTTCTCGGCGCACATTCAGTGAGCGGGATCAACAGAGGGCAATCACAGGAAGGAATTTGTGAATGGCAAGGGGGTCGCCTGCATTCCTCGTTGAATGATTATCACCTTGATCTCACCTAGCCTTGTCAGCGTAGCACAGATGGAAAATGTGTAGAGGAATATGGGGAACAGAAGTAATGTGGTACCAATACTCGCTACAAATGAAACCACACATCAGGCCAAAATTAGGCCTGCTCGAAGAACAACGCAGTCAATATGGAAGAGAATGACCACTTGTCGCCGCTCTGCATGGCACCTCCTTCTGCTGGGACATCATATCCAAGTCTCTTCTCCTGCCCCACACCTTCATCAGGAGCAGGTGTTGGCGGCTCAGGAAAAGGTGTCAATCTACTCTCGACATCACCCCACCAGTCAGAGCCGAACTTGCGGTACCACTCGACCGTCATGCGCAGTCCATCCTCGAAGCTCGTCTTCTGCTCCCAGCCAAGCTGCTTCAGCCGGCTTCCATCAACAGCGTAGCGATGATCATTGAACGGCCGGTCCTGAACATGCTCGATATGCGACTCCAGGCTTTCGTTCGGTTTGTCGGTCTTGAAATGTTGAAGCAACTTCCTACACAAGTCTATATTCGATATTTCGTCTCTTGATCCAACATTATACTTGTGGCCGACCTCTCCTTTGTGAAGGACCGTGTCGAACGCATCAGCGGCATCTCCAGCAAAGAGATATCTTCTGGTGTGCAACCCATTTCCGTGAAGTGTGAGTTGCTTTCCACGTTGAAGGAGAAGGATGAATTTGGGTATGACCTTCTCGGGATACTGGTGCGGTCCATAGACATTGTTGCTTCGAACGACGATGGCGGGAATCTTGAAAGATTTGTAATATGCGTGTACCATCTGCTCCGCGCCAGCTTTCGATGCGGCGTAAGGATTGGTCGGCTCCAGCAAGGCAGTCTCCAGAAGGTCGTCCTCGTCGTCTCCCACCTCTCCGTAGACTTCATCGGTAGAGACATGAATAAACTTCTTGACCCTGCCATACTTTCGCACACATTCGAGCAAGACGTGAGTGCCTTGGTTATTGTTGATGCTGAAGTCGAGAGAGTTTCCAAAGGACAAGTCAACATGCGACTGTGCAGCAAAGTGCATGACTGTGTCAACTCGGTACTTTCGCAAACAATCCAGAACATTTTCGGGACTGGTGATATCACCCTTGAAGAAGGAGAAGTTTGGTAGACCGCTCAATTGAGCATTGTTGTTCCATGTTGCGCAGTAGTCCATCTTGTCAAAAGAGATGATATGGTACTCAGGATATACGATGGTGAGGTGTCTGGCAACCCATGACCCGATGAATCCCGCAGCGCCTGTAATCATGATGACCTTGTTGCCAACTGGCTCGAATCGAGATTGTCCTATTAGGAGTGGTGCTTCTGCCCAGATTGGCTGATTGCCCAGAAGAGCTGCGATGTATTAGCACAGCACGTCGCCTCAAGACCATGGTCCTTACGCTCTTCCTCCATAGGATTCTCCACGAAAGGCATGTTCAGTGATTCAGTAGATTCAAGGCATATCATGCAATTACTCACTCAATGAGGCCGGAGCAGATACGAAAAGAGAGACTCACCAGAACAGTGAAGGCCTTTGAAACGCAGATTCCGAGAGCATGTGTCATGGTCCGGCGGTGGTAGGCAAGGGATAACGGCATGGAATGCTGTCAAATTGGAAGGGCTGTCCTTTTCCACCAGGGGCATGATCAGGTTTTCGAAGCCTGAGGCACCACGGTCAAGCCGCCGTCAACTATCTTTCCCATATTGCTTGACTGCTTTCATCCATCAAAGAAAAGTTATGACATGAAAAGTCAACTTCGATTCATCAACTGCTGTTAAGAAGTACGTTGGTCGCCGGCCGAGAGGTGGTAAAGGCGTCAGTTACTCCGAGTAAGACACACTCTTACGCCGCTATGGGCACCCTTGTGCTGGCAACTAAGGACCTTGCGCGTGTAGCCAAACCGAAGATGAGAGACAGTGTATGAGTCACAAGCTCGAAGATGGATCCAGGTCAAACGTCTGCAGGTGCAGGATGGCTGGCCGCTCGCCCTTGCTTTCTTTTTCGACCGCCTTGCCATGACCGCCAGCAGGATTATGGGATAAGTACATCCATCCCGGTGCTGCTTTCCAATCATTCAATCAAACGCAACACAGCCAATCTTCGAACATGACTGTCTCTCAACCCACAAGCAATGTGTTCCTCATCTGGGGCGGCAGGGGCTGGATCGCCGGTCACCTTAAGCACATGCTTCAAGGACAAGGTAAGATTGTCCATACGACCACCGTCAGAATGGAGGATAGAGAAGGCGTGATTAAAGAGATTGAAAGAATCAAGCCCACAAGGGTCCTCAACTGTGCCGGCTGTACCGGTAGACCGAACGTAGACTGGTGTGAGGATAACAAGCAGGAGACCATCCGGAGCAACGTCATCGGCACGTTGAACCTGGCGGACGTGTGCTATCTCCGAGGTATACATTTGACCAACTTTGCTACTGGATGTAAGTCTCCCTGGCAGGCCATCACTTGTCGTGGTATTTCGGCTGACACCATCCAGGTATCTACCATTACGATGACGCTCATCCAATCGGGGGCAGGACCTTTACCGAAGAAGATCCTGCCAATTTCAGTGCCTCCTACTACTCCGCTACCAAGTGGCGAGTCGAGGAGTTGCTGGAATCGTTCACAAACGTCTTGACTCTCCGGCTGCGTATGCCAGTCTCGGACGATCTCAATCCCCGCAACTTCGTCACGAAGATCAGCCGATACGAGCATGTGGTAGACATTCCAAACAGCAATTCCATCCTGTACGACCTCCTACCCGCGGCAATCTTGATGTCCGAGCATCAAGACACCGGGGTGTACAACTTCACCAATCCGGGGGCAATCTCGCACAATGAGGTTCTGACCCTCTTCAGAGACATCGTGAGGCCGGGGTTCAAATGGAAGAACTTTTCCGTCGAAGAGCAAGCGAAGATACTCAAGGCCGGGAGAAGCAATTGCGAGCTGAATACTGCAAAGCTGGTCAACAAGCTCCAGGAGTACGGATATGGGATCCCCAGCATCCACAAAGCTTATGAGCAGTGCTTCCGCAGGATGGTGGTGAATGGAGTAGCATAGAGATATGCGCTGCTTTCGTGCCGAGTCAATGCTATACTCTCCTCCCATAGATGGTTTTAGTTACTCCACTCAGCGCCCAACCTGAATTTTGTCTTCCAATGCAGAGCTTCGTGGACCGATGATGAATCGGAGAGCCCTGACCCGATACTACTGTTCTTGACAACCAGCCGAGGACAAAATCAGCAACATTTTATGCATGTCGTCGAGCGTCGCACAGGCGTCGTGGAGGCTATTTTCCAGGATAGGGCATCTCACTTATTCCTGTGTATCGCGAAGCCCTCAGTGCCAGTCTCATTAATGGATTAGATGTTCAGTTTCATTCCAGGTTTATCGTATCGTACATCATCGCCGTCACCTCAGTCCTCTTAGAAAGCCCCTCTTCTGTCCCTCATCCGGTAAGACTGGCCTCCTGACACTCTTCAAGCAATACAAATTTGCCGGCTTTGAGTCGTCACACTGACAATTACAACCTAATCCATCGTCTTCTGGACAGTGTTGGAATGGACTGTGCCGGTACCCAATATCGTGAAAGTAATGGATCTGATGAGGCTCCAAAAACATAGCAGCGGCAAGACTATGAACAGGCGCATCTCCCCATCTTTCGTAGTGGAAGCCTCCAAGTTTATCCAGGTAATTGAAGTAGTCGCGGTACTTCTCGCTCCTGAAGAAGTCCAGATCGGCAATCTCAAAGTTGCTCCAGTAATGGCACATGCTCCAGGCGTCGCCATACTTGTTCTTGCTTGCGAATCTCGGGAGTATAAATCTGCGTATCGGCCACGGTGCCCAACTAGCTTCATGCATGGCGTTCCACATCCCTGGTCTCTTGCCAGGCAACGTCTCGGCGAAGTCGCTCGTCGCCCTGAACAGGCCGGGACTCAGCTTACCAACCTCCCACAGTGCCACAGTATATCCGTACGATTTGTTTCTGGCGATCATCTCATGGAACGGGTCGTAGGGTATATCGCAGGGAAAGCTGACCCCTGGCTCAACACGCCAGTACCACTTGTACTTCCGCATCGCTGGGTGATCGTAGAAGAAACCGCTGTTGAACCGACACATGTGGTGGTAGCTTGCCTTCTGCACGTGAACCCCATCCTTGAACTCCTGGCTCATACCCTCGACCCAGCGATCCCACGTTGACATGGCAGCTGCTTGTTGCTTGGGGCCGAACGTCTCCGGCCAACCCCACATCTCGGACGGGACCTCGTCGAAAGTTGCATTTGTGCCGGGAGACAGGGCGTTGAGTACCTTCTCTTTAAAGCCACGTTCGAAGGGCTGGTCATTCAAGAAGACCCAGGGGTAGTTGTAGTGCTTGTTGAAACGATTCTCGAGGTTGCGAACGGTCTTTGCGGCGGCGTAGGCTTCGCTGTTGCGGGCGAGCATGAAGAGAACGGCAGACTCGCGAGGTGTCTCTTTTGCAAGAGCAGCGGCGTTGGGGCAGGTAGTGTAGAATGGCGGGTCAGTGGGTTCGCTTGGGCGCTCGAAAGGGTAAGCTGTTTGAACGTGATGATAGGGTTCCAGAACCACAACCACGAAGAGAAAGAGCATGCTGAGGAGAGTCCATCGTCTGCGATTCCGGCGAGGTAAGAGGAAGTTTGGGAGATGTCGCATCTTGAGAGATGC
Source organism: Elsinoe australis (assembly GCA_007556505.1). NCBI lineage: Eukaryota > Fungi > Ascomycota > Dothideomycetes > Myriangiales > Elsinoaceae > Elsinoe > Elsinoe australis. The sequence goes on from SWCS01000012.1 coordinate 1,148,455, forward strand.
GGAGCGTGGTGTCATCGGTCCATGCCGGTTGTGTGAGAAGATATGCGCCACTGTTAGCGCTGCTTCGTTTCGGGGAGTGGTTTCGGGACGTCTATGTTGTCAATTGGTATTCCGAAGCTGGATAGTGTCTTTGCTGGACTAGAGATGCTTGCCCGGATATTCAGGCCGCCCGTATGGCAAAGCATCTCCTCCAGCCACATGAGAGGTCGTCCAAAATTATGGTCGAGTCATTGATGAGCTCTGGTGAATGTTTAATCAACAAGAATCGAGTCATGTCGGCAACTCGGCTGTATGCTCGAGTGGATCAGGGTCGGACTGGTGCGTTTGTATGGGGAAACGAGCCGCGGCACGCGGGGATGGACCTGGAGAGAGCAGTTGCTTCAACTCGCATCCCGTTTCTTTTCGTTACTATCTACAACACTTTTACCTCTCTACCAACCTTTCCTACCACCCCATAACTGCTGAAGCATCTTCTCTCACCATGTCATCCCCACAAGCCAAGAGCGAGTTCTCTGAGAAGCTCATGGTCAACGCCACGGGCCAGCTCCCAGCTTCTCAGAAGATTCCCCTCATCGCGAAGCCATTCGTGAGCGAGAAGGCTCTTAAGTACCTGGACATTGTATGTACCCCTTTAGTATCCCTATCATAGTTCCCGACTGACACATCGCAGGTCGAGAAGTTCGTCGAAGAAGAATGTATTCCCGCCGACTCGGTTTACCACCAGCAACTGGGCGAGACTGTCGCCGAGCGCTTCAACTCGCATCCTCCTATCATCGACGACCTCAAGAAGCGCGCTCGCGAGCTCGGACTGTGGAACATGTTCCTACCCAAGAATCACTTCAAGGAGGGAGCTGGCTTCAGCAATCTCGAGTACGGCCTGATGGCAGAGTACCTCGGCAAGAGCAGGACAGCAAGTGAGGTAGGATATCAGCCCGTGAACCTTAAATCAAGACTGGGCATAGGGCTAATGGTGACAGGCATGCAACTGCGCAGCCCCAGATACTGGTAACATGGAGGTGCTTGCGAAGTATGGCAACGAGGCTCAGAAGCGAAAGTGGCTTGACCCCCTCCTTGACGGTCAGATCCGCTCCGCCTTCCTCATGACTGAGCCGGACATCGCGTCCTCCGATGCCACCAACATCGGTCTGGAGATCAAGCGTGACGGCGACTCATACATCCTCAATGGCTCCAAGTGGTGGTCCTCTGGTGCTCCAGACACCCGCTGCAAGATCTACATCGTCATGGGCAAGTCCGACCCCAAGAATCCCAGCCCTTACAAGCAGCAATCCGTTGTCCTCGTACCCCATGACACGCCAGGCATCACTGTCCAGCGCACCCTCGGTGTCTTCGGCTACGATGACGCACCCCACGGACACGGCCAGATCAAGTTCGAGAACGTCCGGGTTCCGCTTTCCGCCATGGTCCTCGGCGAAGGCCGCGGTTTCGAGATCATTCAAGGCCGTCTCGGCCCCGGCCGTATCCATCACGCCATGCGCTCCATCGGCGCCGTACGTATCCCCCCTCCCCTCTCCCCAACCTCTCTTCTAACCCTCTCTCCCAGGCCGAGAAAGCCCTCGAGTTCTTCCTCGCCCGCATTAACGACTCCCGCAAGAAGCCCTTCGGCAAGCTCCTCTCCGAGCACGGCGTGATGCTCGAACGCGTCGCCCGCTCCCGTATCGAGATCGACGCCGCCCGCCTGCAAGTCCTCAACGCAGCCATCACAATCGACACCAAGGACGCCAAGTTCGCGCTCAAGGAGATCGCGGAGGCCAAAGTGCTCATCCCCACCATGGCGCTGACCGTCATCGACCGCGCGATCCAGGCCTACGGCGGCGCGGGCGTCAGCCAGGACACGCCGCTCGCCAACATGTATGCGCAGGGCAGGACGATGCGGATCGTCGACGGGCCGGACGAGGTGCATTTGTTGCAGTTGGGCAGGAACGAGAATAAGAGGGGTAAGTTCTGCTTGGAGAGGATCGAGTGGCAGAAGAAGAGGGGCGAGGAGATGGGCAAGAAGTATGGCCTTACTAAGAAGGATCCGTTGGCGCTCAATAGGGTTAGTGGGAAGAGTAAGTTGTAGAGTACTATGTGTGGTATAGTGTCTTAGATCTGGACAAAATTGAATATACGCTTCTCATTCTGTAATAACTCTGCCTCCCCCTCCTCCTCCATGTCGCCGCCATCGGTGTCGTCTTGATTCGCCAGCACTCCTTGATCTACCCTCGCCGACACGCTCACATCAAGAGCTTGTTCATCACGCCACCCACTATCACATCGCACCACACCAATACACGAAAGAAAATATCAAGGCGGAGCAGATTACAAATCGCTACCCTACTGTATATACGCCTTGTATCCATGCATGCATACAGACAAACTGCCTTTCCATTCTCGACAGAGAAACGCTATAAGCCCACCCATCCCCAATATCAGTCGCCGTCGTCGGGACGTTCGTCATCAAAGTGCGTGACGCATAAAAACTCTACTGCCGCCATAGAAAAGGGTTGTAAGAAGGGAAGTTGGGTTTGAAGGCTGCTGTTGGTGTGTTCGGCCTGGGAGTAGACCCTGGAGGCGCAAGGGATATCTGCTCGTAAGCCGGGTGTGGGTGCTGGGTCGGTTGCAGGTATGGTCCCATCTGTGGGGGCGGACGGGGTTGTGGGATGCCCACGTGTGGTGGTGTGTGATAAAAAAGTGGTCTGGCCGTTGGATACTGTGGAGGAGATTGAGGTGACGGGATTGCCTGGACCAAGTGAGGATGCGGGAATGCTCGAGTCATTGGCGGATGAAGAGGAGTCGTTTGACCGCTGTGAGGACTGAGGACCGCCGGGACCATGCTGAGGTACTGTTGATACATTGGAAAGATATGAGGTGAGGGCAAAGGACCGATCTGTGGATGCTGCACAGCCTGCATCATCTGAGGATGTGGTGCCACCGGGATCAGGTGTGGCGGAGGTGTCATCTGCCGCTGTAAAGCCATCTGTTGCTGTTGTACAATTGTATGCTGTGGCCTAGAGTTCCAATTGCCTGGAGCAACGCTGAATGTAGCCGCTTCTGATGACCTGATCTGCTCGGACCGGGATCTCTAGTCCTCGTCGCTTTGCACCATGCTATCATCTCCGTTCCTTGCTGCTGGCGCGTTCTTCTTCCCGAGCTTCAGCGTCATTCTTGGCTGTGGCGTACCGGCCATGGACATCGGTCTGCTAACGTCTCCGATGCTCGACGCCACCTCGTCCGCATCAACGTAGTCTGGATGCTTGGCGACTTCCTCTTGGATCTTACGCATGCAAGTTTGCTGTACAACATTAGCCGTATTCAAACATGTCTCATGCTATTAGCACTTACCTCGATCAAGTTGGCATCCTGGAACAAGATACTTCCGTCCTCGTTGTATTGTCTGCAGTTGTTGCACAGCAAAGTAATATCAGCCTTGAAGTCCTTTAGGTTCTGATACTGCTTCTTATTGATCTTCTTGCCAATTTGATCCATGCAGATGGGAAATTTGATGAGTTGGTAGTAGTCTGGGTAATCAAGCTTGGGTGGTAGCTCGATGAAAGGATCGATGATGCCACGATTGGGGAGGTTTGGATCTTGAGATGGCTCTTCCAAGTCGTTGAGTGATTCGTACACAGCGTCGAGGATCTGCTGAAGGCTCTCACGTTGTGCTGGTGACAATGTCTCCGCCACCTTACTCTGCCTGCCGCGTTTCTTGGGTGGAGCCACTTCGACATCCATTTCTTCTGCCTTGCGCTTGACGCTTTCGCCCTTTGGTTTGCGACCGCGCTTCTTGGGCAGCTGTGGCTCTTCCGAGCTGTCTCTCGATACAGGCGGCGTATCGCCCATTGTAGATCCACCCATGGCACGTTTCTCCTTGTTGGTCAGGCGCTTGTTGATGCGAGCTTCCTTTCGTGCAATGGCCTCTTCAATGGTGTCATCGTCTGCGTCCACAGCGTCCAGCCACTGCTCCTCAGTAAGACCGTCATCATACTTGACCCGAGTCCTCTCGCGAGCACCACGACCTATGGGCACTTCAACTTCCTCAACAACCGGCTCATCCTCCTGCAGATAGATATCTGGGAGCTCCTCTTCACTGAAGAGGCGAGGGAACTTTTTGCCTGGTCCGTACTGCTGGTTCTTCAAACGATCCCTGTCCATCCGCTGGAAGACTTCGAGTTCATGCTCGTGGCGCATCATAAGCAGATTAAGATCGTCATCATCCATTTCGTCCTGCTCCAGTGCTTCTGCCGCCTCAGCAGACTCCAACATGACACGCAGCATCTCGTCTCGTTCTTCATTGGTCGATCTGTTATCGAATTTACCAGCTTGAATGACCTTGCCATCCATGTCAAGCTTGAAATTGGCACGTTCCAGAATCTTCTCTTCGACGGAATTGGAGCTGATCAGACGAAGAATGCGGACCTCGTTCTTCTGACCGATACGGTGAGCACGATCCTGAGCTTGTAAATCCTGGTGAGGGTTCCAATCCGAGTCGTAGATGATGACGGTATCGGCAGTCTGCAAGTTTAGACCAAGACCACCTGCACGAGTCGAGAGCAAGAAACAGAAGTACGGAGAGTCGGGAGCATTGAAGAGCCTGAGAAGCTCAGAACGATCGTCAGCTTTCGTCGAACCGTCCAGACGAAGATACTGAATACCTCTCAGGCGGAGGAAATCTTCCATGATGTTCATGATCTGAGTCATCTGGAAGAACATGAGGACTCTGTGTCCAGTAGCCTGGAACTTTGGCAACACTCTGTCAAGAAGCTCAAACTTTCCTGCCGTTCTCCAGAGAGAGTCGTTGGTGCCTCGGCCAGGATTGATCTGATCTTCGACTTCCTCGAAAACGAAAGGATGATTGCAGAGCTTCCTCAATTGCATAAGCATGTTACTAAGACCACGCATGCTGGTCTTGCCGCCCTTGCCATCGCTGACAGTAAGGCGTTGGTTGCTGACCAGCTGCTTGTATAATTTGGCCTGGAGAGCCGAGAAGTTACACTTGATCACACGTTCTTGCTTGTCTGGGAGGTCCTTCTCGACATCCTTCTTGAGACGACGCAGCAAGAATGGACGAAGCACCTTGTGAAGACGACGAATGACGAGCAGCTGCTCTTCTTCAGTCAATTCCATCTTATCTTGACCACCCGTATTCGCAAAAGGTGTGTTGAACCATTCGTCAAAGGATTTGACAGACTTGAAGATGGTAGGAAGAACGAAGTTGAGGAGCGCCCACAGTTCTGGAAGACTGTTTTGGAGTGGAGTTCCGGTCAAAATAAGACGGAAACGAGTGCTGTAGTACTGTGTGATGGTGGAGCTCAGCTTGGAGCTGGCGTTCTTCATCCTGTGACCTTCATCGACAATCATGTGCAGCCATTTGACCTTGGCGAGGACGGGACGATCCTTGATGATGAATTCGTAGGTCGTGAGAAGGACTTGGAAGTCACCATATCGGATCTGGTTCTGGAAGACTTTACGTTGATTCGGCGGACCCTTGTAGACAATCTTCTTGACGGAGGGAGCCCACTTCTCGAATTCATTGTTCCAGTTCGTGAGAGTACTGAGGGGGACGATGACCAAGTAAGGACCGGGCTGCTTCTTCTTTTCGATGAGATAGGTGATCAAAGAGATGGTCTGAATAGTCTTGCCCAGACCCATCTCGTCGGCCAGGATACCGTTGAGGTTGTTGTTGTAGAGCGAAATCATCCACTGCAGACCCTTGAGCTGGTATTCCTTGAGAGTTCCTCCAACGAGATTCGTTGCCTGGGCCTTGACTTCCTCCTTAATCTTGTGCGCTACCTCATAGTAGTCAACCTTCTTTCCGCCATCCTCGTCCTCCTCCTCTTCCTCGCTTTCTTCCTCCAATTCTTCTTCATTACCATAACGACGGATGCTGCCTCGTTGCTGCTCCTTAACCGATGCCGCAAGCTGCTTGAGGAAACCGTCGGTTTGCTTGAGCAAGTGGGAGATACGACTGTCCTTGGCCTGCCCCAAAAGCTTGAGGTAGGTCTCTTCGTCGTTTGCCTTCAAAGCCTGCAGACGCTGCTTAGCAGTCCTCTCTATACGCTTCTGCTCATCCCTCTCGATCTGGCTGTGTGTTGATTGCATGGCACGTCCAAGCCTGATGATACGCTGCTTGCGCTCGTGCGCTGCACCTCGCACAGCATCCGCATGAGCCAAGGCGGATCTGATGAGGTTGTCTTCGGCCTTCCTCTTCTTGCTCTCGTGCTCGTGTCGCTGTTCGCGTTCGTACTTTTCAGTCATGCGAGCCTCGCGAGCAGATTGCTTTTTGAGCCTGCGATACACATTGCGATTGGCCGTGGTAGCCAGAGTATCCGCTTGCATCATCTCGCGACCAACACTTTCCCGCAACTGGCGTTGCTTGCCGAGCAACTTGATCATCTTGTACTCGATCAGTGCCTTCATCTTCACCTTGCCATCATCGCCCTGTGTTTCTGATTTCGTGTCCCAGGATCCGATATTGGCGGGAAGGTCCTCGAGCTCCCTCTCTCTTGCCTTGATACGATTGTAGACCACAGCTTCTCTGCGTTCACGCGCCTGATATGGGTCGATACCAAGAGGCATGATGGTGGGAATATAGGGTCGCTGGTTTCGGAAGCGGTGCCTGTTGTACGGAATCGAGTCGGCAAAGAGGCTGCGAGGGTCTTGGAGGAAGAGGAATCGAGGGCTGTCCTTGGTCTGTACGACAGCTGCGCCGTTGACATTTGGCTGCACGCCATCCACGGCTTTGGAAGGGGTGTCCTCAAGGGCCTTGTTCGCCGATTTGAGAGCTTCGGGAACACCAGCAGATTTTTTTGACGTGAATAGCTGCTCTTGAATCTCATTGGGCAGTGGCATGTTTCTCTGCAGCATATTGAATGCCTTGATCTGGGACCGCAACATTTGAGCTTGATCTTTCGACAAGACTTCGTTCGTGGCTGCAACGGGAGAAGATGTAGTCGCGTTGGGATTGACCTTGTTCATTGGAGCCCCGTTTGTTGGCATCGAAGGTGCTGGGGAGTTGTGTGTTACAGGACTTCCGTTTTGCATCGGCATCGGTGCAGCTCCATTCTGCTGTGGTGTAACTTGCTGCGCTGCTTGATGCTGCCGCATGGCTGCCTGTCTCTGCATCTCTTGCTTTTGTTTGAACATGGTCAATATTTTGCGGCATTTGAGAAGCTCCGGATCGCTATCTGGTGTGCCTTGCTGTTTTAAGCGATTGTATGTCTATCGTAGTGTGAGTCATATCAATCATTCAAGGACAGGGGAGTGAACATACAGCCAGGACCTGGCTAAGTGCCTCCTTGGTCCATACTTGTGGTTGCATGCCTGGCTGTGCTGGCGGTTGCTGCATGGAAGCCATCTTCAAATATGAGTTGCGTAATTAGGCAATTGCGACGAGAAAATGCATGTGCCAGTGGATGAAGTGCCGAGGGTTGTGGTGATTGGCTTCAATGCGACGCGCGCGCTTCTGATAGTAGTGAGTTGAGCTTCTGAAAGCTGCTGATCGGTACCGCGAGCAAAGTCGATGTCGGACCGGTCGCGACTGGGTGGAGGAGTTGTGCGCTCAGCGCGCTTCCTGCGCGCAGTGAGGGTGGGTGGGCGGCAGGGGTGCGCTGGGCTATCAATATGTCGTCCTCGGGGCTCTGGTTGATTAACGCGTAACAGATCGAGTTGTTTGCTCGCTTGGCGAGACTTTCCGGGTGATGGGGTTGATGGATCCCGATGCGCGAGGTGTTGTCCCTTGTGAAAGGCTGAGCGGAGAAGAGCCGCACGGCTTCATGCCAAGACACTGATTACGATATAACGCACTAGCATCAAAACGGAAAGGCTCCTTGAATGGAAATGAAGGCTAAACCTCGAGCATATATATCATTTCGAGATGATCTAAATGCTGTCTACGGTACGATCATGCATTCTGTGCTGGATCCATAATTGAAATCACTTGTAGCCATGCCCGTAGTATTACAATTAATGCGTTGCGCCTATGCATAATCCCAAGACTTCGAATCTCTCCATTGATGACTCGCTACAACCACCGCAAGTGTATCTAGACCAAGGACGGAATCAGTGGATTCTCGACCGGCTTTGACACAGGTTCCTCAGGTGCATCAGACTTCGTTGGCCGGTCAGTAGGAGTTGAGTCGCCGTTGATCGCTTGGGTGTGTCCGTTCTGCTTTGCCTTCACTTCTGCATCATTCAAGGTGGATGAAATAGTATCTCTACTAGACGGGTGGAGAAGCGTTCCCGCTTTTGGAGGCGCCTCCTTCTCCAGCTTGATGGGCTCAGGATTACCCTGCACTTCTGCCGGCTTCCAGTCCATGTGACGAGCGTTGCCATTACTTTTGGGCTTTGTGGTGGCATTTTCCAGAGATGGTTGCGCGACCTGTATAGTATCTTGCAAGCCAGTGTGTCCATTTGTGTGAGGTCTCGTCTCGGCTTTTTCCTCGATCAGTGAAGGCACTTTCAGCTTGACAATCAAGCTCGACTGTCCGTCTTCGTCGTCCATGGATAAATCGGCATCGTCGCTAAGCTCTTCATCGTCGCCACGATCACCATCAACAACTTCGTCATCGTTGTCGGCGCTGTTCCAACCTCCGCTGGATGCTGCATCATCCTCGTCACTCATCTCGTCGACCTCATTGTACGTATCGATGTGTTTTCGTTTCTTAGTGTTTTCGTTGGCATAGCCACGAGCAGCCTGTCGTGACGGGCGTGCAGTGGGTCCTGACATCTCAGACCCATCCATGTCATTGCTGACTGCAGTATCGTCGTTGTTCATCTGATTGCTTAGTAGTGACTCCCCGTACAGGCCTCCCTCGCGAGATTTGACCTGCCTGCCAGATGCAGTCACGACCGGTCCCTGAGCTTCTGCAGGTGTAGATCGATCCGAGTGGCGTCCCGAGCGACGGACGGAGAAGCCATCAGAGTCCTCAAATTCGTCGTCGTCGTCAAAGGTGTAACGTAGTCGCTTGCCTCGAGTACGTCCTTCATACAAGGAAAAGCCTGGTTCTGGGCGCTGGAATTGGGCGCGGCGCATCTGTCGATACTCTCTACGCTTCCGTTTCTGCAGAAAAGTCAGCATGTTCCTACCCCAGTACGTTTGCGTCACTCGTACCTCTTCTGTGGCCTCAAATCTTGGAACCGCAGCCGTGATCTTTGTAGCAAGACGGCGAGCAGCTTGTGTTGTGTCTTTCTTTTCCAACTTATCTGCCACGGCTTTGATCTCATCAATGCTGCCCGCCATGCTCCACCACTTGTTCTCAGAGGAGTACTTGGGCGTTTCTCGATACAACCTAAAGTCTGTGTCGTCTTGACCCTCAATGAGCCAGTATCGTCTCTTATCCCCATCGATACCCCATGGCTGAACAGATAGCGGTTGATTGAGGTCGTCTTCGTGTCGAGATTGCTTGTAGGCATCCTTGATCATTTGCGATATGACCTCGGAGGATGAGAGGGACCAGATGACTAGCGTACGAAGCAGGTTCAGCTGTACTCAGCATTAGCACGTTCCCATCCCCGCGCTATGGTTTCTCGACGTACGCGCTCTGACGGAGACATTGTGTTGAAGTTGCGACTTCCGGATAGGGGGTTCTGCCCGTTCCAGGACGCAGGCCATTGTGGACGCTGTGATGCCATTGCTTCCTCCAATGCTCTTCCATGGTGGCCGCGTCTACCAATTGGTCAGATGATGCCTAAACGCGCGGCGTGATTGGCGATACGCGCGCATTGCGACAGTGGTGAAACATACTCTACTGGTTTCTTGCGATTCAGGACCAGGCCAAGCAGTGCGCAGAGAAGGTTTTCTACCTGTGGCGAAGCAACCGATCCTTCTACTCCTCTTTCAATGTCTTGTGGCCCGTAGTGAGAGAGTTTGGGAGGAAATGCGGCGCTGAAGCGGGATCGGAACATAACCAGGAACTAAAGAGTCGCAAGGTCAGTCCAGGTTTGCAAGATCAGGTACGCGCAAATCTGATTGCGAACGCGTAGATGTGAGAGTCTTACAGCAACATCAGGGTTGTCGGCAAGGGATTCTTCATGAGGCGGCGAGGGCGAGCGAGGGGGTCTCGGAGGTGATGCAGGAGGTTCTTGCGGAGCAGCTTTCTTAGGGCCCCTCTTCTTCGCTGGGTTTCCTTTCGCTTTTAGAAAAATTGGCGCAAGCTTGAGTCGCTCGTCATCACTCGGAGGCGCTGAGGATAGCGCGGACGACAAGGACGATAAATCTGAGTCGTCCATGATCTGATGTGTTGTGAAGTAATTGATGGCAGGTTAGATGAAGTCCGGGGGAGCGACGCGAACTTTGGGAAGCCGTGTCAATTCATTAACGCGGGATGATGACTACGCACTTGGCACGTTCGCAAGCAAGCATGGATAAGGAATTTTATTTTCAAGTCTATCGACCATATCTCTACTAGCATTGCATAGGCTTTGAATACCTCTTTGGGTCATTCAGAGGCGTTGCATGGACTTTGAGGGCCAGGACACCGTCTTCCGTTACTCGTGGCTGGGCGATATAGCAGCCATAGGAGTACATGATCTCTTGCATCCTGAAAATAGCTAGCTCCTCAGAGGGAGGCACGCGTGCTTAGTTGTATGAGCTCCAAGTTCGATCTGTAGCGCGGTTGTTTCCTTGAACTTGCCGATTGATCAGAATGGGCAGACGGGGCGTCTGGGTGTTACTCAATGGCCGTCTCGGGCTTTGGTCAGAACTACGACTAGTGAGGATGGATGCGTCTAGGGGCCTGATGGCTTGCGAACCATAGCCGGTCGGCCAATGTTGTTTAGACGTGAAGAGTCCTTTCAAGCAATTTTCCAACCCAGTGAATCGATCAAAGAAAGGCAATCGACATGCAATATGGAATGAAAATGATGGCCACTTGATACCGAACAGCCGGAGTTACCTTGAATTCTAGGAGATGGGAGCGTAGGCTTGGACAGACTTGCTGGGGTGTGTTACCGAATTACTTTTCCAGCTTCCACACAACGTCTCCCACACGGACGTAGCAGTCTCGCGCTCGTTATTTGAGTGCATACAATTATTTTACGGCGTTCTTTCGCCCGACTGTGCTCGTACATACCAGGCGTTCACGTTATTGATATAGTGAAAGACCAAAAGCAAAGCTCCGCTGCAGTAGACGCCGCGATGGTTAGGTACAGATGACATTTCTATCAATCGTGCAACCATCATCAATGTCAATGAATGCAAATGTCTGTTGTAGAAGTGTAGACTCTGATTGCGACGTTGTAACAGGATCCGAAGACGAGAGGTTGGAGGTCGCGGTCTTGGCACTAGACTCGGATCATCTGTTTCTCCGACGGCTCACGAATTCATGTCCAGCAAAGACTGACAACATCAAAGATCTTCGACAACTTCAGTAATCCCCATCGCAAGACAACTTCACGATGGGTAGGGTCATTCGCAACCAAAGGTACTAACACGCACTGCAATGCGCATCAATCTACGAACAGCGAGATACTGATTCTTGCGCAGGAAGGGCCGTGGCTCCATCTTCACAGCCAACACCCGCTTGAACAAGGCACCGGCTCAATTCAGAGTCCTCGACTACTCAGAGCGCCATGGATACTTGAGGGGTGTCGTCAAGGAAATCATCCACGATCCCGGCCGAGGAGCACCTCTCGCCAAAGTTCAGTTCCGCGACCCATACCGATACAGACTTCTCACCGAGACTTTCATCGCCAACGAGGGCATGTACACTGGTCAATTCATCTACGCCGGAAAGAATGCCAGCTTGACTGTCGGCAACGTCCTGCCCCTCGGCTCATGCCCTGAGGGTACCGTTGTTACCAACGTGGAGGAGAAGATTGGCGACCGTGGTGCGCTCGGAAGGACTTCTGGCAACTACGTCACTGTCATCGGCCACAACCCAGACGAGGGCAAGACCCGTGTCAAGCTCCCCTCTGGTGCGAAGAAGGTTGTCAAGAGCAGCGTGCGTGGTATGATTGGTATCGTTGCTGGTGGTGGAAGGACCGACAAGCCTCTCCTCAGTATGTTGGACCGGATCTCGCGGACTTGAAGAGGTACTAACAATAATTGCAGAGGCTTCCCGCGCTAAGCACAAATTCGCCGTCAAGCGCAACTCATGGCCCAAGACTCGTGGTGTTGCCATGAACCCCGTGGACCATCCCCACGGTGGTGGTAACCACCAGCATATCGGTAAGGCCTCGACCATCTCGAGATACGCCGCCCAGGGTCAAAAGGCTGGTCTCATTGCCGCCAGACGTACCGGTCTGCTCCGCGGTACGCAAAAGACGAAGGACTAGACGACGATGGATGTTGGGTGATGGTTTCTGGTTGCGGAGTGTGGTACAGCGATCTTCAAAGGAAGCATCTACAGACGATGACTTCTTCTTCCTCTCTAGCATGGGCAGGCATGTCAAAATGGACCGTTCAAACAACAATCTCATTGTGAATATGCTTGGAGAATTTGCAGACAGATATGGCCCAAAGTCTCAAGAGTCGCGCGCACGTGCAAGTCCATGCGTGATGCTGCGTTCATCACACTGTCCCAGTGTTGAGCCACGGTTTGTTGAACATGTCCTAGCTTCAATGCGACGAAAACTGTCTGGCCGAGGTGCTTGCGTATACCAAACATCAAACAATGACTCCCTGCCCTTTGTTACCTTGGGACTGACGTTTGAGCTTTATCGATGGTGCGAGTTTATCTCTGAAAGCTCAACGGGAACAGCGTCATGTCCACATCTGGACACCTTCTTGAAAAGAAATACAGACATACATACGCACGAGATCAATTCTCCCGCGACTGCGCCTCATTTGCAGCCGGAGTAACTGATCAATTAACTAAACCTTGTCCAATACGATGAGGGACCACTAACGACCTGCTGGCGCCTCACTCTTGTTGCGCCAACCGCAATCGCAATCGGAGGCGACGACCCTGAGCGATGAAACCTGGAACCACCCCCACATTTGACCTTGCACGCTTGCATCTCGTTTCATCGGCCCACCCTAGTCTTTCTTGACCTCATAATTTCCCCTTCTCCTTCTTTTCTTCGGGAAAGGCTTCTTCATAACTCGAAGAAGACGTAGAAGACATCTTCGCTCGCTTTGTTTGCTATCTGCCATCGTCACAATGAACGTCAACAAGAAGCTAGCCAGGATGAAGCACTGGGCGGGGGAGAAGATGGGTGGAGAGGTCAAGACCAACACCTCTGATGAGTTTAAGGCGCTTGAAATGGAGATGAACCTGAGGCAAGAAGGTTAGTAGGCAGCTGTCGACGAATTGGACCACACTAACCCAACCTTAGGTATGGAGAGGCTCCACAAAACCATGAACGTCTACATCAAGTCACTTTCGAAGCGCAGCGAGGGCGACGACAAGGAGAAGTCGACTCCCATCGCGCAGCTTGGTTCTACTGCTATCAGCCATGCCGATGACTTCGAGCCGGACTCCGAGTTTGGGCAATGCCTGTCGAGTAAGAAGAGCACGTGCAGTTGACAAAGGGATGGTCCTGACAGAGATAGGCTTCGGTCGCGCGAACGAGCGCATTGCTAGGATCCAGGAGAGCTACGTCAAAGCAGCTACCGATACATGGCTCGACAGCCTAGAGAGATCGCTCGCGCAGATGAAAGAGTATCAGGTAAGGATAAATGACAACTCTTCACCACATATCTCTAATTCTTCATAGACTGCGAAGAAGAAACTTGAGAGCCGCAGACTTGGGTTTGATACATCACAGTCCAAATTGCAAAAGGCGAAGAAGGACGACTTCCGTCTGGAAGAAGAGCTCCGGTCTCAAAAGGCCAAATATGAAGAGTCAAGCGAGGATGTATACAGAAGGATGCTGGATATCAAGGAGGCAGAGGTCGACAGCATTGCGGACTTGACATCATTCATTGATGCAGAACTCAATTACTACGATCGGGCGCGGGAGATTTTGCTGCAGCTCAAGCAGGACTGGCCGGTGTAAGTGCCTTGACGAGAGCTTGCGGGGCATTGCTAACGCTCAGTAGAAGCCCAGAACAGCCGGGATCCGCCCAGCGTCGCGCCCCTCGATCTCGTGCCAGTACCATGTCCGCCTACCGTAACCCGGATGATGAAGATAGGAGTTTGGCACTCCCCGCTCGCTCAAGAGTTGTGTCCGCCCAATCATCAATTCAAGGCTCTCCCATCCGTGAACGACCAGGTTACGATTTCCCTGCAAAGCCAACTTTCAGCCGGACCACAACCTTCGAAGGCCCTCGATCCCTGCAGCAACGTGACGATTCTCCAGCTTCTCTACCAAGGTTATCTCGTGTTCCCACGGAGAATAGTGTTCTTTCCGGACGAAACGCCCTGCGCCCTATACGTACTCGAGACTCCGCTAACGGTGACGTCTTCTCCGATGCTAATGACGACGACTACTACGACTCCCGATCAGCCTCACCTGCACCGAGCTTTGCTTCTATGCGGAGCTCGAGCTACGCAAATGGCGGTGAAGGGACGAGGAAGATGGCACCTCCGCCGCCACCACCGAGCAGGAGCAAGAAGCCGCCTCCACCACCACCCCTCAAGAGAAGCGCTCTTAGTACGAGTGAGGTACCGTTTGCTTGATGAATCCCAGGACGTTAGCTTGGTCAGCGCTGACGGAGCAGATGTGATTTTTGTTTTCGCGAACGATGATTCTCAGGCATGAACTTTTTGGCGTTGGATGCGTTACATTGGGGCCAGCTGAGCTGTGCCAGGCATTTTTGAGGAGGAGCAAAAATACACAGAACGGGTGGTTTAGCGTTGATATGAATGAGACTATTTTCAAACCACTCGCTCCGATCCATGGAAATGTTACTCTACGTTGTCCTGCTGTGAGGAAGGGAGTTGAGACTCTGAGGTCATGACCGCAGACAAGAAGACCATGTTCGCTTGCACCTTTACCGGAAGCTCGACTAGACAACGCCTTTTTACAAACGTCTACATTTCTCAACTTCCCGGTCAGGTAGATCGTGTACAAAATCGACAACATTTTCCAGTAGTATTTCTTGATACTCCCATCATACTTCGTTGTGGATGCGAGGCGTTGTACATGTTCTAATGCCACTCGAGTACGCGGTGTCAATGTGGTGTCTTGCGGAGGCAAAGTAGAAGCCATTCCACAACGGAGAGCTGGACGAAACCAAGCACCTTGTCCTTTTCGCGCATTTGCCGTTTCTCCCCTCTTTTACTGTTTTCTTCCGGATGCCGTCACTCCAGGGAGTTCAGATCTCTCATTCAAGTACAAGATAAAAGCCAGATTTTGGAAGACCTGTTGCTCGGCCAGGGTCATCAACGCGTTGTGCTTCCAGTTCACGGCGCATGACAGACCGACGAGAAGCAGCGACGAGGCTAGTTAAATCTTTTGTCTATAAAATCTATGATCTGGAAGGCATGCGATCATTACAGGTACAGTAAGATACCTTCTGTTGGTCTGTACCACGAGCGACGCCGACCTCCAAACCCAGTCGTCTCCTGGACGCCTCATCTCCCCCTGTGTGAGGCTACCAGCACAATTGACATTCAGACCCTCATTGATGTTGTCCTTTCTCGCGTCCGCAATCTCGTTGCGTCGCGCAACGGGTTCGACCCACCGCCTCCTTGGTGACGCCGGCGAAGAGCAATATCGCTTCCTTCTGTAGGCTTTCATGCATTGTGACCACAGGTGCATGCCCACTCGGCATGACTTCATATTGCTACTGAAACGTTCAGTCGAGCAGATAATGAGTGCTTCCTGCTGTGTGAGCTGGCAAGTGCAGTAATGAATGGCGGCTGAAGAGTCGGTGTGAGGACCGGCGCTTGCGTGGCGCTTCTGTATGAGTCCTTCTGCTGGGATGGGGACCGTTTGCTGGCAGGGCTCGAAGGCAGAGAATGGTAGATGAGAAGTGAACACGGTCACTACCTTTCGACAATCGCGAGGTCGTAGCAAGCAGTGTACCTCCTGGATTCAGTTTCGACATGTCGAGGGTGTCCAATAAGAAGTACATGGAGATGTCACATGTAGTACAAAGACAGATAGGGGGCGAGCGGAGAGCGGGTTGAAACAGAGGGCAGAATATATGTATGTCTTGTACCCATTGTACGGGATTGCTACGTGTCCGTCCTCAACCTAGACAAGATCCCAGACGGTGTTACAAATGAGACTGGGAAAGGTCGAAGAATTCGATCATCTAATATATTCTACAGAGAGCGCTGGTGGTCCACCAAGTGTGCTTCGACTTCGTATGTAGGCTTCCATGATCGCTGCATCCTTTGTCTTGGAGTGAATTACGACTTCATCACGTGACCATTTTCAAAAAATGGCCGATCTCGGCTTCGACACTCTCTTTGTCTTCCCCATCCCACACCAGCATGCTGAGGCAACCCATTCCAGGCGTAGCACTGGAGAATTGACAGATGAGAAGTTCACTGCGCTCAAACAAAGACCAGACATATGAGAAACCACAAAGAAAAATCCATCCTCCATAGCACAGAAAGCAAAGACCTCTCCAACATAGAAAGGATGCCCGATTCCTCCGGTCGTAGCAAAGACATCTCTACCACCACTATCAATACGCCGAGTCCTATCGACAGCACAGCGCACATCAGGATAGAGAGAATGAATTCATGCACAAGCGCATGCAGTGCAACTGCCATCATGAAGAACCAGCCGTCGTATTATCCGTCTGGCTAGCCATCATGTTGCCCGTGAAGCAAGCAATGTACCATCGCACGATACCTGCCAGATCCTGTTCCATAATGCCAGCTATACACCGAGGGGTGTAGCTATCCATCTTCATGAGCGATGGCAGTGCACTCTCCTCAGCCTACCCTCAGCCACTTGGCTGGGCATAAATGCCAGCCAGTTCTCGAAGTAGTAGGCCAGCGGTATCAGGAAATCTCACTGGCGCACGCTGGAGCACACGCACGTTTTTGCTTCGAGCTGGGGTCCAAGGACCCATGGCTGGACTACAGAGTCATGTCCACCCTTGCCAACATGGTACCTCAAATCTGGAACCCATCGCCACCTCGAGCAAGGAGACGGCTCTGTTCAGGACAATCTAGGCGGCCGTTGTCAGTGTTGACCACGTATCCCTTCAAGCCGATCGCATGGCCAGTTCTATCAGACGCAGCTATGCCTGTCGCGCCCCCAGAGACAAGCATACACCTCTACCAAGCAGCCGGGCTGTGTCGTTGCTGTCGTCGAGCAGGGTCTCCACTACTATCACAGCAGGATGTTTCCAATCAACCATAGTAGTGGGGCTGCCACGATCAGAATGAGCGCATGCATCCGTCGCTGGATATGGCGGATTGTCTACTACCGACGGTGGGACGTCTCGAATCACCAATGACCAGCATGGGCAGCAAGAACGCACATAACGCTGCTAGGCGCAAGGAATCGCTCACGACTGGAAAACAGGCTCCAAGTCTGACGATGCCTGAATACTCACCCGTGGCGATGGGCCCCGGCCTTGACTCTCTGGCCAAGAGTGGTGTTTGACCTTCACGACTTCTTCCCAGAGGTGTATGCTCAACAGCGTTCCAGAAATCGAGTGCGTTTCCGCTTGACCCTCTCGTCCTGGGGCTGGCAGGTCGCTTCCGCGGAAGCTGTTGTCGGGCATCGGAGGGGGGCGTTGTCTGTCACATTGGCGGTGGTCGTCTTCGTGGAGTCCGGAACGTGACAGTCGTCCGTCGCGACCGACTTTTCGCCCTCGCGAAGGTCTAGCCAACGCTTCTTGATGCTGCTATCGCCGTCACGCAGCTCGGTGTTGTGGCCGTCTTCCGGCATCTCATCCCACGTCTCTGAAGATCATGAAGGAGGTCTATTGGGGGACTCTGGCAGAAACCTATATTCCTACGGAGAAGTGGACTCACATCGGACGCGTCCTGGGCACGTTCAAGTACCTCCGATCGTTCGAGATTGACATTGACCTCGAGGGACTGCTATTGCCTGGAAAGGGGACTCTCAATTTGAGACAATACAGGAGGACAATCAAGGAAGTAATCATGGGGCTACGTCGCTCGTGATGTGAACGGCTGGAAGAAGAATCGAGGACACATGCTCATATCGGCATGGAGCGTTCGAAGCTGCTTAGTTTTCGCCACCTTCACCTCTTGCATCTTTCTCACACTACACTCTACCAAATTCACAGGCATATTGGCTTGCCCAACACAGTGCTGGATTCAATTCGTTCGTGTCGAGTAGGACAGTGGGTCATCATTTTCAGTACACTAAATTTGGGTACACTTGAACTGACAAAAACAGATCAACACCGTCTCCTAGACTTGTCGAGAGAGGCGAATCACAAGCCTGAACAACTCGAGTGAACAAAATCATAGGTACTGCATGCTATTCACCAAGATCACCAAAGACATGCAGCAATGGGGATGGGAGGCTTCGCCATAGCATTAGTGCATGACGATTTGGATCGATGAGTGCTTTTTGGACAAAGCAGCTGCAAACAATTGACGCACTGGCGGTAGATCGAGCAGCGCTTTGTCTGTCTAGGAACGGCTATCGCGAAGCTTGGCACATGGCCGTCATACCTGTCGGAGTCTTCGGGACATGACATCTGATTAGAGGAGCTCGTGATCTCGAGGGAATTCATCGGAGATTGGGGAAGAGTAACAGGATATATGCGAAAGGGATGCAAATTTATGAGTGAGATGATCTGGGGTTTGCAATTATGTCCTGCAATCCTACATCAAATCGAAATCTTCATGCTCTCTACTTTTCTTCGTCGTTGTGAGTGAGTGCTCGTTCTAATCTGCAAAGAGCTTGCCCAAAGCCACCTGAAAGCTCCTCAAAAGTCATTGTCCTAGTCTACGCTCCCAACGGTGACCGTGACGTTGGCAATCGAAGAACATCACTCTTGGGCGTCTGCTGGAGCCTCCTATTGATTGTATCGTTTCTGCGTGAACCATGATATGCCCTCAAACGTCCCACCAGGATGTGAAGGAGATCTGATACTGACGAGATGGTAGGTAATTGGTTTCCCATGCCAGCTTGTTCAGGTGACACCGGACGTATTTTCTGTAGGGAACAATGACCTTCATGCTACAAGCCGGGCTTTTCTTGTTTGCATTCCTCGTCTTTTGAAACATCTCGTGTAATTGGTCCAAGACCTTAACGGTATCGAGGAATGCCTTGCGATGCAGCCATAGATTTTGCGTTTTGAGGACGAAATAACTAAGATTTGGGAAACAAGCCAGAGTTTCGCCGATGCGATGCCATTTGGTGGTTTCCTGTGACGGAATGTAGACATCAGGCTCGGCTATACTCAAATGTGTGATTGAGGCGATAGCTGTAGTATGCTTTGCCATTCTATCATAGAACGCCAAGAAGGCTTCTCCAGTTGCGAAGTCGAAGCTTGCATGCTTGTAGAGGGCACTGAGGACTATGCCGGCAATTGAGGTAAAGGCAAGAGCTGGTCCAAGGGGATGAGTACGGTCGGCGCATCTGACAAGCTTTGCGCGTTGACAGAAGATAACAATTCCATAGAATTAATCCTCATAGACATGTTTCGAGATCGCATCGTGTATCTCACCAGGAAGAGTAAGGAGTGTCGGAGGTGGAGTCGAGGCTGTGGACGAAACGATGGAAGCGCGATTAGAAAGGACGAGAGAAGCGGAGTCACTTTTTTGCTGCTGAACGGAAGTGACGCCAACTTGAGTTTCTGAAGATTCTTTGTGAATGGTCTGATGATTGCCCAGCTGAGAGCTTGACTTCGTCCTCTTCGTCATGGGTTCTGATCCGGCCTCTTCACCAGCTTCACTATCAGTGCTTCTGTGACGCTTCATGCTGAGTTGAGCGATAACACAATGGTGTTGAGTCTGGTGTGGTGTGACACAAGATGACGGTACTTGTGCTCAGCTTGCCAAATTATGCTATGAAGCTGGTCAGCAAATACAGCCATTACAAGAGTGATTCTAGCTTACTCGATCTGTCGTTGATCTCTTCAAAGGAGTCAACGACTTTTGAAGTGTTTGACGTGTAACACCTGCTATGTGAGATTTTGTGAAAGTGTATGTTGAACGATTCGCGGATTCGTTTGTGATATTTGGTGAAAGCTGAAGAGAATGTGGCCGGGGCTTGTTGATTGTCACATGCCACGATGCCGACTATGAAACGGAACTTTGGCCCCGGATGACCTCCGCGCCGCCGAACACTGTCGTTCAGCTCTCTCCGCCCAGGCCAAGAATATGCAGAGACCAAAGTCCGTTATTCTGGTGTCTCTGGGGTTGGGCACCTTTACACAGATAGACGATCAAATCAGTCTTCGCACAGCGAATGCACGCTTGTAAGAAGCAGTCATATATACAGAGTCTCTCTTCATGAACATAATCACCTCCTCTTACACGCCAAGCTCTTGCCTCAGTACAGGACACCTTTCGTACTAGGCACCTCTCCCTCTCTACCCTTGACCCTCGCAGTCGCCATCCTCGTCGCCACGGCCAGCGCCTTGAACGCACTCTCCGCCCTGTGGTGATCATTGTCTCCCCTAATGCAATCCACATGCATCGTCACGCCCGCTCCCTGACTGAAACTCTGCAAGCAATGCGGGATCATCTCGCAGCTCAAGTCACCCAGCTTCTCCCTTTTCAATCCCAACTGCGCCACGCAGAACGGCCTGTTACTGATGTCCACCACAGCTCTCGACAGCGCCTCGTCCAGCGGCGCATATGCGTATCCAAATCTCGCAATACCGGCCGTCGACCCCAATGCCTGTTTGAACGCTTGTCCGAGTGCAATGAATGTGTCTTCTGCCGAGTGGTGGTCGTCGATGTGCAGGTCGCCTTTGCACACTAGTTGCAGTGACCAGCCCGAGTGCTTCGCGAAGGCGTGGAGCATGTGGTCGAGGAATCCGATGCCAGTGTCGATGGAAATTGATTGTGAAGCGGAAGCTTGGGTTGCGTGCGACTTGGTGCCGTTTGTTTGCGAGTCATCTTGGGTGAGGGAGGGGAGGGGCTGGAGTTCCCCACCGTCGAGGTTGAGGGTTAGGACTATCTTGGTCTCGTTGGTGATGCGCTGGATGGTGGTGGTTCGGGCGGCCATGTTGGCGTACGTGGATGGTATTTACCAGGAATTGGTACTTGTTGAGTTGTCAAGGTCCTCGACTTATATGTTGAACGAGTGTACTGTGGAGAAAATAGTCGGGTGACGTTTTGAAGGTTGAAGTCCAAATAAAGTTCATCAAAGTCTGTGCTCGAGTCCCTGCAGATCGATTGACTCAAGAAGCGCGGGTGAGATCCGCGATAAGATAATCGCTAGATTTTCGTCTTGCTTCTGGTCTTCGATTGGCGAGACGTTCGAACACTACTTTATATTCAAACCATATACGAACAATACTACCATGTCTGACACTGAGATGAAGGATGCCACGGCAGGCGCAGAGAACGGCGTGGAAGTCCCGGACGCGCCGGTAGAGAAGAATCGCATTCGAGTGGTAAGTACTTATTTGACAGACAGATCTTTCTTACACTAGAAAACATCAAGCTAACATGTATAGCTGCCGGGATCATCGGAGACTGCCGCGTCTTTCGAATTTGAGAAAGAAGATCACACTTTGGGCAATGCTCTTCGGTATATCATCATGAAGAAGTAATCAATCATTAAGCACATCGGTTAAGGATGTTGAACTGACAACAACAGCCCGGACGTCGAATTCTGTGGATATTCGATACCGCATCCTTCCGAGGAGCGTATGAATCTAAGGATACAAACATGGGGTACGCATGTGATCATCTGCCCTTCAAGTAGGATCTACTAACAGCAGAGACAGACGAAGTTAGCGTATACGATGTGTTGGAGAAGGGTCTCCAGGATCTGGCGGATCTGTGCGATGTAGTGATCGACAAGTTCACCATTGCGAGGGATGAATTCAATGCGGCGAACCCAAGGGCAGAAGTGGCGGCGTAGACTGTGCCTGAGGTTTATGCGTTGCGGGAATGGAGAGAAATTGGTATGGCATTTATGATATTTGAATTGCATTTGCAGGCGTCTTCTAGAGTCTGTACATGATACCCTAGTTCCTTCCCTGTAAAATAGATCAGCGATGGTACCAAGACAAGTGCTGGTGGAACCTACCTCCAAGAAGCCCTGAATGAAATTCTTTGGTAACCGTGTCTTTGGGTCTTCCTCTGCTCTGAAGTACTTGAGGACATGTGTGAGCTGCTTCCAGTAGTTCATGGTTTCCTGCATGACTGTGAGCCGGGTGGTCTTCGGATCTCAACTGGGAGAATTGCACACCTGGAATTCTTGATGGGAGTTAAAAAGCAGGACATCGACAGTCTTCATCTGTTGCACGTATCGGTGCCTTTCGAACTCTTGTCGGATCTTTGTGCGGAGGGCGGAGACTGGAAGGTCGAGGGAGTACATAGTCTGGATCTCGGGTGCCTTGTTTCCATGTCAGTCCTTGGTCTCCAATCGCTCCGACGAAATGTCCAGGTCTCGTCTCGAGACTACGCTCTTCTCTTTCATCAAGTACGTACCGCTCGGATCCATTCCCTGTAAGACCTGATCACCCGCGATCTCGCATCGTTCCAGTTGACCGCTGTCGCAACGTCAGCCTCGGCGCATCAATGCTGTGACACCTTCCTCACATGAGCGCGTTCTCTGCGCAAGATATGTTGGGTTGATCATTGTGAAGGTCTTAGCCCCGCAGTATTGTGGTAAACAATAGTGCGTCTGTTCTTGAAGTGAGAGGTTGAAGTCGGACGTCGGTCTTGGCATTGAATCCCGACGTCAATCGTCCATCCCACTTTCTTTACATCTTATCCTCGTTCTTTTGAATACTCTCATTCACTCGAAAAAGGATCTTTTCAAAGTAGAAGCGAGCAACTATTCGCCAAAATGCCAGCGATACGATCTGCGCGCAATCGCAAGCCTCCGCCCGAAGGTTTCGACGACATCGAAGACACTCTACTCGAGTTCGCGAACAAGATGAAGGATGCGGAGAATGCGTCGCATGAAGGAAAGAAGAAGCATGAGGTGCTATGGCCGGTCTTCCAAATCACACATCAGCGTACGTGAGCATTGCAGCGCATATTTGCTTGAATACAATTCCCATCTTTGGCCGAGCGGAGGGCTTTTCTCAAGGGCGGACAGAGTGGTATATCTAGTGGAGGATCATTGAGGTCTGTCTATAGCTTTCTTGGCCCTTGTCCTTCGATGCTCACTACTACTTGCGCTCTGATCATGACGCCAAGTGGACGAAATCTAACTTGAACCCAGGCTCGCGCTACATCTACGATCTCTACTATGAGAAGGAAGCGATCTCGAAACAACTCTATGACTGGCTGCTCAAGAATGGATACGCGGACGCCAATCTGATCGCCAAGTGGAAGAAGCAGGGATACGAGAAGCTGTGCTGCCTGCGCTGCATCCAGACAAAGGAGACGAACTTCAACTCTACCTGCATCTGCAGAGTGCCAAAGAAGCAGCTCAAGGAGGATCAGACGATACAGTGCGTCAGCTGCGGGTGCCGAGGATGCTCCAGCGCTGATTGAGGATGTGCTGATTACCAAGCATCAAGAACATTCCCGGTATAACTGGCACCACGCTCCAGAATGTGCCACTTCAACGACTGTGCTGCACATGAGCAGCGAGACTAAGCATCCATCAAGCAGAGATCCTTGGGGATGTCCTTCGCCATTCACCTCAACCGGGCCTATATTTGAACAGCATAGCTTAGGTCGGCCTTCGGTCCGTATTCACTGCATAAGCATGAGCATTGAGAGAACAGCACCGCCTCTTGTCACACCGGATGAGCAGGCGAAAGCCCACGGATCACGGATACTTTGACGACAACAAGACAGGTGTCACTAAAGTAGTGAAACCATGGACATGGCGGACCATTACTGCATGAAAGCTCATAACAGAAATAAGAATTTCTGGTACCCATTACATTCCTGTGCTCATCGCTTTGAAGTTCAACACATCCGTCACTGATGCCCTGCCTTTCCTTCTCATATGCTACCTCCCTTCACTAACAATCCGCCTCTCATTCTCGGACATCGTCCCCCTTCACTGACAAAACATCTCAAATGCCTCCTCCATCTCCACAACCTGCCCCTCCAGCACCCCAAGACAGTCCCTCAGCTTCGCGACCAACAACGTGAGCATCAGCATCTTCACGCCCCCCTCCAGGTCCTGCACCTGTCCCGTCGCAGCAGCGAGCTTCTCCATCGCCACCGCAATCCCCTCTTTGATCTCTTCCACCTGCGCCCGCGCTCGATCTATCGTCTCCTCCGCCTTTTGCTTGAGCGACAGCAGCGCCAGACCGATCAGTTGCGCTTTGTCGTAGAGGGTGGCGAGACGTCGTTGTTGGGCTGGGCTGAGGGCGATTTTGGGGAGGGACTGAAGGCGTGCTGCTTCTGCGTGTTCGTGCGCTGGGAGGGTTTGCATGCCTAGTCTGCGGGCTGAGGCGATGAGGCGGGTGGTGTGGATGCGATGCATTGTGTTGTGATCGATTTTGGAACTGGTGGTGGCTTGGCTGTGGTGAGTTGCTTGTGGTGATGCCCTGTGTGATGATGAGGACCATGGGTGAGAAAGGAGAGGCTGAACTTATAACATCTTATTCTGAGATGTGCGAGGAGTGAATGTGAAACCATGGCAATCACATCATGGAGGGACCTCTTGAAGTTGGACCGCTTGCTAGGCAAAAAATACGGACGTGCATATTGAGGTGGCGTCAAACGAGTAAGCATCGGAGGACAAACGCAGCACGCAAACGGCAAGCACAATCACAAGCACAATCACAGCAAAGCACAAACAATACGTCAAGGGATTTGTTGATTCGTTCACCTGCTGAGGCTTGTCGAATATGTTTGTGCATCCTCCGCTGTGCATGCTCATGAGCATAGTTGTGCCCCTCAGCCACATGAACATGAAGCCAAAACCAGGCTCCTGTTCCTTGGGCAAACCATCCCTTACGCCTTCCTGACCCTCAAACGACATCGCTGGTAACGCTGAAAAGCCTCTCATCAGAGTGCTCCGAGCCCGCCATTGGCCCTCCCTCAGCACTAGCCCCAGCACTGCTCTGACTCCCCACACCAAACGACCTCATCGGCCCCTCGATCCCTTCCCCCTCTCTAAAAAGGTCAGCTCAATCCTTGTCCCCCCCTCACCATCTCAAGAAAACTCACTCCTCCGTCGCGACCTTAACCTTCAAAACCCAAAGCCTACCCCCAACCTCATTCCCCCTCTTCTTGAGCTCCTCCAGGTCCTTCCAAGAAACATACCCCTCGCCCAGCTTGATCTGCCTGATCTGCCCTCCCAGGTCCATGATGCGCTCCTGGCCCTCGTCCACGGCGGCGACCATGGCGGCGCGCGCGGCGTGGATGGCACTCTCGAGCGCGGTGATCTTGGCTTCGGCTTCGGCGCTGGCGGCGAGTTGGGCGGTGATGGTGGCGGATTCGAGTTCGAGGAGGCGGATCTCGTCTGTGGCTTTGAGAGAGGCGGTGGAGGCGGAGGAGGGCATGGTGGGAGTGGGTTTCTTGCGGAGACGTTTTAGTTTGAGGGATTTGGGGTGGAATTTCATGGTGGTTGTTGTGAGATGTGGAGATGAGTTGGTGGAGTGGTGAGAGGTGGTGAGTGTGATTGTCGAGGTGGTGAAGAACTCACGTTTGTTTTGCAGAGCACAGACATGGTTGATGTGAGTTGAGCATGGGAACGTCATTGTCACATGTCAGGATAGCTTTGTGCTGGCAGCGTGGTCTGAGGCATCATCTTGTCTGTCTGGCTGCCACAATATCTTCACTGCCGGCACATATAACTCTTCGGCTCGTGCTTCTTTCTGCATCTAGCGTAATATAGGAAATTTGGAGCAGGTAGAAGAGGAGTGGTATACTACCGATTCCCCTGGCCTGTCTTAAGGACAACATGCTTGCCCGCTTCTGCTAACGTTCTCTTGCTGGCTTTTGACGAGATTGGTATGCGAGGCCTATCACCGTAAACGAGCCACTGTCTGTGTTGGTTTCAACGTGCTCATGTGTATTCAAAGATCAAAAAGCGAGGCCTTAAATGCCGACCTCCGCCACAGATGATCAGCCGCAAGCACCGCCTTGGTGTTTCACTTGATGACCTGTTAGCATTAGAACACCGTGAAAAAGGATATCCATGTGCTGTCCCAGCGAAAGTCCATCAAATGTCCAAAAAGTTGAGATACTCAACCCAAACTCGCGTCAGACCTTCGGGCAGGGAGCCCGAACCGCAGAAGGAACATAGTTGAATCTGTTTGTGCCGCGGTAAGAAACAGAATCAACTATACTCCTTCTGCGGTTCGAACCCACTGCGTCTGGATATCGTCTGTTGGTTTGATTTGTGACTGGCCCTGCAGAGAGGAAGCGCGCTTCCTCTACACCAATTTCCGGGACGGGCTCGACATGGATAAGGGGGCTTAGAGATAATATAACTTACTATTTGTCGCGGAATTCTGCCTGTTCCAGAGGCGACGACCTGGTCATGTGTGGCACATGCCAGTCTCCTCGCTATGCTCGCTAGTGCCATTCCTGGCGTTTCTCCTCTTCTCCTTGTCAAGCCTGTTGGTGCCATTCGGCGTTCCTTCCCGGCGAGTCAATACCTCTCTCGCACCAACTACTCACGATTGCCCCTGAAGGACCCAGCTCCAAGCAAGCCAGATCATTCCTGCCAGGAGACTTCCCGCTCCGAGAACCCGAGCACACATCTCAAATCCCTCATCTGAACCCCCTCCAAACCTCCCCCACCACCTTCCCCCCACCATCAAACCTCACCCCCTCACCCCTCAACATCTCCCTCTTCCTCGCCGCAAACTTCCCATCATCGCCCCACTCCCCACCAAACCCGCCGATCTTCCCCCCCGTCGCCAGCACCCTGTGACACGGCACGACCGGCGCAAAGGGGTTATTCCTCATCGCGTTACCCACGGCCCGGGCGCAGGTCTTGTGGCTCGTCGCGGTGATGTGCGTGGCTAGGGCGGCGTAGGTGGTGTATTTTCCCTCTGGGACCTGACAGAGGAGAGTGAGGACTTGTTTGCGGAAGGGGGTGAGGGTGCTTTTCTCGATGAGCTCCAGGGGCGGGGCGGAGGGGTAGGCGGCGTTTGTGATGGGGTTTCGGAGGGTCTTGCTTCCTGACTCTGCGGGGGTGGCATCTGGCGTCTCCTTCTTGGGATCCGGCTGGTTCTGCAGGTCTGGTTCGTCTTCGGGTGTCGCTTCTTGCTTTGGGGGCGGGTTGGAGGAGCGGGACTTGCGTGGCGAGGTAGGAGATCCCTCAGGTTTTGGAGAAGGGAGGAAGTAAGACGACACCGTCCCGTCCTTGCTCTGCTTTCGCTTCTTGCCACTTGGACTCGCCTCTCCCTCTCCATCCTCAGCAACCTTCCGCTTCGCCGTACCTCTCTCCCCAACAGCTCCTTCCTCCTCCTTGACCATCCCACTCCCAGCCTTCCCCTTTCGTCCAACCTTACTCCCCTTCCCCCTCAATCCCAAACTTATCTCATCCAACTCCACCAAATCCGCCTCCCCAGCAGCAATTCTCTCCCCCAACTCAATCGCAGCTTCCAACTGGCCCCTCCCCATATTCCTGTACGCCGGCGCCTTGAGCACCTGGTTCCACGGCCTGTCCTGTCCAATGGCGTTGTCGAGGATTATTCGCGCGAAGCAGTGGTCCAGGACGACGGGCCAGTGGGGTTGGGAAGGGGATTTGGACTTTGCTAACGAGGGGAGTGTGGTGCGGTGGAGGGTTAGCCATTTTTCGCGCAGAGGGGAGAGTTCATCGGGTGGGGACGAAGAGGTTCGGGTCATTTTGCGGGAGAGGTGCGTTGTTCTTTTGGTGAGAAAGAGAGTGCTATTGTATGAACGGAGAAGATCGCAGGGGTTTTTGGGTGAGCAGCGCTTGCTGGCGCGTGAAGTAGAGTTACTTTGACGTGGATGGTGTGGCGAGGGGCTGGAAATGGAGAGGGCAGTCGCAGCTACTATCTGGAATCGCGTTTTATCACATGTGATCGGACTGGCCAGCAACAGGAAAATATCAGTGAGTCATTTGGCAGCGGGTTGCAGATGTTGTTGCTGTGCACATAGAGTTGCTGTCAAAGTAGCAAATCAGGACGTGAAGTCAACCGTCGGGTCGCGTCAACGTCATGAATGTCCCGCTACTATACTCAGAACAACACCATATCGCCAGGCAGACTGTGACAACGAACGAGATATGCAATATTCGGTGTATTCGAAACGGCATTCAAATGTTGGTGCGAGCAAAGCTCAAGCACAGGATAATTTGCGTAGCTAGCTACATTGAAAAGAATGGCAGCCCTATGGCTCTATCTGATCTGTCCTCCACATACACCTTTCCTATGCTCTTCCCACTCAAGCCGCAGCCGCGACCGTCTGCGCCGTCTCGATCCTCTCCCTATCAAGGATACTCTCGAGCACGTTCAGCGGGCTACCGGTCTTCATCTCCCTGACCACATCCTCGAGCCCAAGCTGCTCGTCAGTCCACAGCGGCTCGACCTTGTCCTTGCCCTGCTCGCCAACGCCAATGAAGCCGCCTTGGGCAGCCCAGTCGCTGGTGCGCTTGATTTCGAGCTGTTTCCAGACGCTGTCGAGGGCTTGAACGAGGTGCTCGCGGTACTCCTTGACGTGGCCGGGGGTGGGAGTGATGCGGAGGCGTTCCTGACCGACGGGGACGGTAGGGTAGTTGATGGCCTGGACGTAAATGCCGTGGTCCTCGAGGAGGAGGTCGGATGCCTTTTTGGCGACTTCGGCGTTGCCGACGAGGACCGGGATGATGTGGCTCGGGTTGGGGATGACGGGGATGTCCAGGCTGGAGAGCTGCTCTTTGACGGCACGGGTGTGGAGCTGCTGCAGTCTGCGGTCACCTTGGTACTCCATTTGGTACTCAATGGCGGTCTTTGCACCTGCCATGGTGGCGGGTGGCAGGGAGGTAGTAAAGATGAAACCAGGTGCGAGGGAACGGATAGTGTCGACCATCTTGGCGGAACCAGCGATGTAGCCTCCTACACAGCCGTAGGCCTTGCCGAGCGTGCCAGTGATGATATCGATACGGTCCATGACGGTGCCCTTGGGGCGGCCTGCCTTGTGGGCTTCATAATCAAGGTGCTCTGCGACACCTGCGCCCTTTGGTCCGTACATGCCGACTGCATGGACTTCATCGAGGAAAGTGATGGCGCCGTACTTGTCTGCCAGATCGCAAATCTCCTCAATCGGTCCAATCGAGCCGCACATGCTGTATACACTCTCGAAAGCAATGATCTTGGGGACGTCAGAAGGTAGAGAAGCCAGCTTGGCCTCAAGATCAGCTACATCATTGTGCTTGAAAACCATTTTCTTTGCGCCAGAGTGGCGGATTCCTTGAATCATGGATGCGTGATTCATGCTGTCGGACAGAATGACACAGTTGGGGAACTTGCTTCCAAGGGTAGCGAGTGTCGCATCGTTTGCGACATAGCACGAGGAGAAAACCAGAGCAGCTTCCTTTGCGTGCAGATCGGCGCATGTCTGCTCGAGGCCTACAGCGTGCTGATTGTGTCCAGAGATGTTGCGAGTACCACCAGCTCCGGCTCCATACATTTCCAAGGTCTCGTGCATCTTCTTCAAGACGTGCGGGTTCCTTCCCATGCCCAAGTAATCATTGGAGCACCAAACAGTGACCTTTTCCTCGGTAGTCTGCATGTGTGCGCGTGGAAACTCCTGAGCTAAACGGTTGATATTGTTGAAGTAGCGGTATGACTTGTCCTTGTGCTTCTTGTCCAGCTCGTTCTCGTAAAAGGCATTGTAATCGAACTTGGGCGATTTCGGAGGTTCAGGAGGACCAGTCGCTGCAACGCGGGAAGATTGCTCTCTGTTCGCCACGGGCTGCTGATGAGGAGCAGGGTACGGGACTGATACATGTTAGTGACTACTCGTGGCGATTGCGATGCTGCGTAAACGCACCAAACTCACTCTTGCGGCGCTCGGCTTCGACCGCGCGTGCTTCCTGGCGCTGAGTGGTGTGCAGGCCAGCACGGGGAACACGGGAAGTGTAAGCTCGTGTTCCGCCGTAAGCTCCAGAAAGGATCGAGTTCACAGATCGGGCAGACTGGACAGACAGAGCCTTGCCCATGACAGGGCAGCGGCGCGCGACAATCTGCAAGTTGGACATCATGCCGCCTCCAGGAGACGACTGCTGGACCGAGGTGCTGGTCGAAAGGGATCGAAGCGTGGCCGGCGAGGTCTTGCTCAGGAAGGGGCACATGGAACGTGATTGACGTAGAAGAGCCTCCATGGTGGGCGGTGGTATTGCTCGAAGGTGTTGTGGCAACCAAAAGTGTGTCGTGGGTGGTATGAGGGAAAGTCCGAGGTGAGAAGGGGGGCCAGGAATTATGATTTATGGGATGTGGAAGGCGAAACAGATTTGGTGGAGTTGTCAGAGCCAGATCGAGCCAAATCCCGCCAGAGCCCTGAGCAGAGACCGCGGCTTCTCAAACTTTGTCGAAATGCACTCGCCCTTATTGGTCAGTCGATAGTGTGCGTCACTTGGTCAGACTCGGCCGACCTTGGGTGTGTCTCTTACCGACATGACCATTTCTTTGCGCACCACTGTCAGCAATGTCTTCGATCTTACTCTCTGAGAAGACCTGTCTGGTACAGATTGCAGATTGTTGTTCCCGCAGCCACCTCTATCCAATTGTGCTCATCTTTGTCACTGGAATGCCTCCTCTTCGCCCTCGGCGCGCCCCGCAAAGCTTGGGATCAAGTGAACTGCATCTGCCGCAGGCCGGAACATCCGCCTCCCGTGCAGATCGCATCTCTCCTGTCTGCTTGGGACAGAGCAAATGAGACACAATGCGGGGATAGAGAGCTTTAAAACGAGTATACTTTGCGCGTATAATATTCAATGCAGGGATTGTTTTTGGAGGGAAGGTCTTCTGTAAGCGGTAATAGGTCTAAGGCGTGAAGCTGGCGACCTGTGAAATGAGAGTAGTCAGCTCACTTGGAGAGTCACGGGCGGCATGCATTAGTCCTCACAAAATGTACATGGTGCAGCATTACGAATGGACATCAAGCACAGCCTCTGCGTGAGCCGAGGAACAATGGCATGCCCAATGTGGCGTTGAAGTGATCGTGTGGCAACTACAAAGTATCCCCATCCTTGCTTTGACGTCCGTCTATGATCGGGTTAGCGACACAAGCACTCATGTTGATTACATATGCAAAGTAGACGACAAAGGTCACGAGAAATACCACAATGCTCAAAATGGTCCATGAATAATCTTTTCGGCCCCGATCGCCCATTGCCTATCGACTGCTATAGTAGTAGTACAAGAAGGAACTCCCGTCTTCCGTTACACAATATCCTCGGTGTAAAATCCAGACTCTTTTCAGATATCTCAGACTACCAGACAGATGATCCCGTTGGATGTACATCTTTCACCATGGTCCAAAGAAATGGTTCAGTTTTCTAAACAAAAACGACAGAGAAAAAAAAAGAGATGCGTGCCGCGTTATCGTGACCCTCGTTTCCTGAGTAAAAATCAACACCCTTCTCTATCCCTCTACTGAAACTCCCCCGTGGTGATCATCTGACTCGCCGGGCCCATGCTGGCCTCTCGGCTCAGAGCACGCATGTCAATGTGGGTGGGAAGATCTTTCATGCCGGCGGGTGCGCCAGCTGACATGAGATACCCGCTTTCATTCGTGGGCGAGTCGATGTCGAGGCTGGCATCCTGATCGTCCTCGTTAATGTCTTCTTCGGCGGGGATAGGGCCGTCGGGATGCGCTTCGTGAGTGCGACGGTGCTGAGCGAGGTTGTCGCTGCGGGAGAAGGCCTTGCTACAGAGACTGCAGACATATGGTCGCTCTTGTGTGTGAGTACGCACATGTCTGTGTTGTATCAGTAAGAGTGTGAAATTGTGGGAAGATAGAGAAACGTACCGCTTGAGGTGCTCCAATCTCTTGAACAGACGACCGCACATAGGGATCGGGCAAGAGTGAGACTTTTGAGAGTATGGGCCCAGCTCTTGAAGGGTAGCACTGCGAGCACGGCGGAAGACACCGTTGGCCGTACGCTGGACCTGGGCGTGAGGAAGCTGTGGTGGCTGCTCGCGGTACTGTTCTTGAGGGTGGTAGGAGGCAAAGTCCTCGGTCTGCACCTGCGGTCTGTGCTGACGAGGTGACTCGTCGACTGGAGTGCCGTGTCGTGACAGATCAAGAAGTTCCTGATGACGCGACATGCTGGGATAGTTGATAGGCGAGTCGTGAATCGACTTGTCGGACTCGGTGGTAGCCGGCATGGAGACCATACGCTGGAGACCGCTAGGTCTGTGAGTGGCATGTGGGGTCATGTGCTGGGGAGGTAGCGAGGTGGTAATCCCAACATTGACTGAAGAGCGTCGTCTGCGCTGCTTGTAGGTAGGAGAACCTTCAAGGGCAGAATAAGAAGCACTGGTGTTGAGGGGTCGGATCATGGAGGGGAATTGCGGCGCGCTCATCGAGCCATGAGGCATCTGCATGAGCGGGTTATAGTTCTGCGTCATACCGCCCATGTCAGGGATGGCAGAGTAAAGACCGGTATCTTCGTTGGCAATGTAAGCGGCCTCGTGGTTGCCTGCATTCGTGTGCTGTGGCGGCGTCATGGGCTCGAAAGACATGGCGCGAGTGCTGTAATCCTCGAATTGGGACGAGACGAAAGACGGCGCCGGAGAATACTCCATGTAGGCTGGCATAGAGCTGTGTCGGTTGGAAACGCTTTGGAGTGGGACACCATTGCGATCGAATTGGACGACTGGGCCGTAGGACTGCTCACGAGTGCGTTGAACTTGAGCGGGAATGGGTGGAGCTCCCATCTGAGAATACGTCGGCATCTGCGTCATTGATTCTTCTGGCATAGTATGATGTGGCATACCAGATTGAGAATGGCTGTGACTGTGTTGATGCTGATGGTGCACCTGCTGCTGGGGAATCATGGGTGGCGGCGGCATAGAGCCGGTGTCGCGGGGCGCTGGGGAGGTTGAGGGAGACTGGTGTTGCGGCGCGGCATTACTGAAAGTGGAATTGCTGGTCTGCTGTGCCTTGGTGAGCTGCTCGAAGAGCGACTGTGACGAGTCGAACTCGAAGGAAAGAGCTGGCTCGCTGACGGCGACAGTGGTCGGCTCTTGACCCATCTTCTCCCTCTTCAAGTCACGCTCAAGCGCATCAAGGAAGAGGCGGTCATGAGGGACGCTGTACCAATAGAAAACCTTTTGCTTCTTCTGTGTACGAATGCAGTTGTTCTTGTAAAGGAAATCGAGGAAGGGGCTCTTGGGTTCTTCGAGGGTGGCATCGGTACCGGACTTGAGGTTACGCAGGTCGGAGAAGATACCTTCTTCGAACTTCTTTGCATTCTTGACAGGACGGCCGAAAGCTTGGAAGCGGAATGCCAGACAGCGCACGATGTCAGTGCCAGTAATGTGGAAGAGGTTGCTCCTGGATGAATGTTAGGGGCGTCAAGGAGAGCAGATAGGGAGTGTCATACCAGAGCACACAGGAAACATATTCGCCGGTAGGCAGGAGGAACCGCCTGATGTACTGGTCTTGAGCCCAGTCGACTGGAGCAGAGATGAGGAAGTACTTTACTGTTAGAGAGGATTAGCGGCGCAATTGAAGCAACTGGCAAGAGCTTGAACCCACAGTTGTCAACCTGCTGCAGAGCGACGACTGAGTCCGGAGGAAGGCTCTGCTGTGCGTCCTGGTCCAAGAGGAAGGTCTCTGGCGCAACGGACCGGTTTGTAGCCGGCGGCGCCATTGAGGTCTGGTGGTGGTTGGGATACATGATGCGCAATCGATTGGTGTGAGGTCTCCAGTATCGAGTCGGAGTGAAGCAGACGTGGAGATGTTTCGAGATCGCTCAAACACGACGCGAACGGTCTCAAACACGCGCAGCGCTGAGTATTAGATGTCGTCGGGGGACGAACGAGAAGCGATGCGACTGCCTGCGGTCACGATCGCGTTACAGCTGAAAGAAAGGTCAAGCGAGTGTGGGTAAAGCTGAATAGAGATGCGACGACCAATGCGCCGGAGGAAGACTGAATAGAGGGGTTGCGAAAGTGATAGAGGGGAAAGACGAAGATCTAAGAGGACCAGCCTCGCTCTGAAGGGGGAGAAGAAAGCAGGGCGGGTTGGGAGCAGAGGAGTCGTATTCTGTCGTTGGGATTATGACAGAATATCGCACCAAGCTATGTCGACGAAATCAATCGCGATGCAGTGCTAGACAGAGGTGACCGAGCTGGGTAGGTGAAGTTGGATTGCGCGGGCAGGTCTGAGGAGATGGTGAGGGAAAGAGTTACAGGCTGAAACGCGAGGTCGAGGGCGGGTTTTTGAGGGAACGAAGGGATTCGGCCAGTCTCAGCGCCAGAGACAGTTAGCGGCTGATCCGTGCCACTTCTGATGCTGGGTAGTCGTGTTTCAGACCCAATTCCACGCCGATCACAAACCACTCGGCGGTTACTTTAGTCGACTAGGACCTCTTTGGCTTCCAGATCCTTGCTGTGGTCTGAGATACGAGATGTAGATGCTTTAGCCGCCGGCCAGGGACGACGCTTGGACGGTCGTCGAGGTCGATTGGGTACAGCAGGCAGTAGGCGGGCAGTCGAGGTGTGAACAACAGGCGAGCGACGAGGAACGAAGGGGATCACCCAGCAGGGACATGTATTTGCATTCGATAAGCAGGCGCCGTTGGAAATTCGACATTGACAGGCAGCACGGATGACCACCACGTGCAATTGCAACGGTCATGTCCAACGTCGAATAATGGAATGCAGGCATCATCTACAGCAATCCAGACTACACGTACGCTCAACAGCAACCGTAGAATATACCGTGAAATATTGCTTAGCTCTCGTCTGTTCTTCGGGTCACGCCTCATCACAGCCTCTGTGAGCATCCCGCGCCTTCCCCATCGGGGCACAAGCCTCAAAGTTTGCCCTGAAGCGCCGCCAGAGAAGCACTGACAATTGCAAATTCACCTCCATCGGCACAACAAAGGAGAACGCCATATGATGATTATATTTGGCAACAGGGAATGCAAGCCGCCTTGCAGTGCATCTGCGTACAAGTATCATTCAGTCCCGTGCTTAGGCTGCTCTTGCCGACATAGTATGCACTATACACCATGCATACACCCGCTTCGGCGAACAGCCAGTAAAGCAACCAGTCGAGGCATATCGACAAACGGCCAGTAAGGCAAGACACACGCGCTTCCAGCTTCCAGCAGCATAAGCCGGGTCAAGGCTTGCGAAGGATTATTCATGGCTGGACTTTTCTTGATTGCTGTGGTCCCATCTCCACTCTACCGCCCACATCTGCAAAGTGCAGCAATATCGCTCGCGCGGATACTTCCGGTCAGGTGCGTGCTGCCAGTGTGCACTCAGCCTGTTTTCCTCGCGGCGAAGATGTCCCGATGCGCAGCAAGCAGGACGGAACGCAAGTCCTCCGCAGAGCATGACGCTCTCGATGATCACACGGTCTGGAGAAGTGCGCAGTTCAATTGGTGATGCGACCGTTCCTCTCGAAACGCACAGACTCGCCAGATGCAGGTACGAAATCTGAAACATATCGTCGCTTGTCTCGACCCACTGCACCGTCGACCCATCCGTCGATTCTCATTGGCCATCAGATGACCGCGCACGCTACGGCTTGCCAGGACGATTCCTCTTCCTTGTTCTGACAGAGTCCCTGATCAAGCACGAAAATCTCTGTTCGCCCGGAGTTCCACAGCCATGGCTCGTCGGTCGATCTCTCGGTCGCTCCTCCGCATTGCTCATGGACATGCCCGAGACACAGCAATCTCCATGATTTGACTTCCCTCTTGCTCTCCCGACTACTGCATGCAAAGCCGGACGTTTATTCAATCATGTCTCGCTTGCGCACCTGGTATAGAGCCCGGTCCAGAAATCAGGGGTAGATTCTGAACCTTTTGGCGGGTACCTGCATCCATCGCGCGGTACAGTGCTCGAGTACCTAGCACATGGACCACCTGGCATGCACTTTGCCAGAGAAAGTCTATCACGTCCTTAACGACTCGATGAGCTTGTTGTCTTTTCACATTGCATCGTCACTACTGCTATGCTTGAGCTATTTGCATTGCCGCATTAAGCCGCATACCGACGCGGGCTTGCAGATCCGTACCATATGTGCAGACACAACCACATCTCTTCCCACCAGAACGTCTCATCCAGCCAGCTAGTGCCCCGAGCCACACTGTGCCACTTCTTCCTATTCCATGCCCATCCGTATCTCGAAACACTACCCCTGGCCCCAAGCTCAGGATGTTACCCGATACTGCTCGTGACCCCGTGCTCTGTCCGGCTATGGCACGTCCTCGGGATGTGGCATTGAAGATGCTTTCACATCATGGTGGAAATCCGGCGCATTGCGGCCCGGCGATGATCTTGTCGTTGATGAGAACAACCAAGACGTGAAACGCGTAGAGGCGTGCGTCTTACTGTTTGAAGTTGACGAGACCCTTTCGTATTGACATCTGCCACACCAACCCCGTTTTGATCTTGACCTCGTAAATGCATGCCATGCATAGCAGAAGCAAGCAAGCGATATCTTCGCTAGTCTCGTGGATACAGGAACACCCAAACCAGTCCTCATGATGCAGAAATCGTGCCTCTTGAACACAACAAGTCTTCCATACGACAAGATCGAATGTGCGAACCTCATCATCTTCCTCGTCCTCTACCTCTTCCACCACCCCGCCCCCTCCCTCTTCCCCTCCCCCCTCGACCCCCGCTCCTCCCTTGTATCCCCTCCACGTCCCCCTTCGACAGCTTCAACATTCCCCCTCTAAACGTCCCCACAGAAGGCCCACCAACCCCCCTCTCCCTCTTCCCCTCACTGACTCTCTCCCTCCTCTCCCTCTCCAACACAATCCCATTCTCCTTCGCATCCCTCCTCCTCTCCTCCTCCCTCGCCCTCTTCTTCCCCTCAATCCCCCTGCGATGCGCCAGCGGCATATCCTTCTGATCCAACACGCTCTTCTTCGCCCCGAGCCCCTGCAGTCTCAACTCCATCGCCTTCAACCTGTTCTTCCCCTGCGGTCCCGTCGCGCGCGTATCCGTCAGCAAATGCGACTCGCTCAGCAGCCGCTGCAGCGCGAGATCATTCTTCAGATTCGCTGCCTCGCCTTCGTCTTCCTCGTCTTTCTTCTGGACCTTCTTCGTTAAAGCGCTGGGCTTGGCCTCCGAGCTGGGCGGCTTGGAGGACATGAACGCGCGCTTCTCGCGGCCGCTGGGGGGCTCGTTGCGGGTCGGGAGCGAGGCGTCTTGGATGACTTCTAGGGGCGATTCGGTGTCGGAGATGCCGCTCCATTCGGAGTCCTCGGCTTCGGAGGGGGCATCGTGGGCCGGGGCTTGCGGGGCGGGAGTGCGCTTTTGCTGCTGAGGAAGAGGTGCGAATTTGGCTTCGAAGGCGCGGCGGAAGATGGCGGTCACATCTTCGTCTTCGGGGGAGGAGGATCGCTCTGGCTCGAGATGAGAAGGAGCAGGTCGAGGTGCACTCCTTTTGCGCTTACCGAGCGCGGTGCTTATCGACATCGTTGGTGCAAAGAGCAGCTCAGCGGAGACAACTTTTTTTGCTTGGGACTGGGGCGGGGGCATCAGCCACTGTGGCTGAGACGAGGCTGAGTCAGGTCTGGGAATTTTGCTTGCAGCTTGAAACTCAGAGCTCTTCTGAGATATGCCCTCCTTCCACAGCTAATATCGCCTTGGAAGCACAGATATCATGACGCGCTTCCGCCCTTGCATTGACCTCCACGCAGGCAGCGTCAAGCAGATTGTGGGCGGCACGTTGACGACTACCGACTCGGAGCTCCAGACAAACTATGTTTCCAAGCTGCCTTCGTCGCACTATGCTTCGCTTTACAGGCAGCATGAATTACACGGCGCACATGTGATCATGCTTGGTCCTGGAAACGATGCTGCTGCTAAGGAAGCGTGCGCTGCCTGGCCCAATGGCCTACAAGTTGGCGGCGGCATTAACGACAAGAATGCTGCGCAGTGGATTGGGGCTGGAGCTGAGAGGGTAGGTCTCCCTTTGATTGCTACATGCAAAGATCAAGCACGTAGGTACGGTCAGCGTTGCTGATCGCGGTAGGTCATTATCACTTCGTTTCTATTTCCCGATGGCAAATTTTCATTGGAGAGACTGCAGGCTGTGTTGACGGCGCTGGGAGGCGACAAGGAGAAGCTGGTTATTGATTTGAGCTGTAGGAGAAAAGGCGATGGGTGGTGGGTGGCGATGAACAAGTGGCAGACGATTACGGATATGGAGTTGAATCAGGGTAAGTTGGTGATAAGGCAAGCAGATGTTGACTGATCACTAATGGCTGTGCAGAGAGCGTTGCATTGCTCGAGCCATATTGCTCGGAATTTCTTATACATGCGGCGGACAATGAAGGGCTTCAACAGGGAATAGACCATGAACTGGTGAAGAAACTGGCCCAGTGGTGTAGCATACCAGTCACGTATGCTGGTGGAGGCCGCAACTTGCAAGACCTGGATCTAGTTGAGGATCTCAGTAGTGGCAAGGTAGACTTGACGATTGGAAGCGCACTTGACATCTTCGGAGGAAGTGGGGTGACATTTGAAGGCTGTATAGCATGGAACAGATCTCGGGAAGAAGGAACAAACGAGTAGATGAACAGTATCTTTAACGAACTTTACATAGATCGGACATTGCCTGCCTAACTTGATCATCTCCGTCCTACACCTCCACACGTTCGCATGATCAATCCCCATAAAGTCTATACCGAATGAGTTACGGACAAACAATTTGCCGCGCAAATCTGCCAGAAGAAGAGGTCAGTCTGATGATCACCCCAGAGTCAGTAAATTAGACTCGAAACTCTAACAAGCTTTCCGCGAAGCTCAAACAAGCCAGACCTCAGCAAATTGCACAAACCGGCCAAGGATCGCCATCAAGGGGTGCGTCCGACGGGGCCACATCGTCTCAGCATCTTCCATTCGTCCTTCTGGACTTACATTTGCACCAAACCTATCAAGGGCAGTAGGGTTCTCTTCCATCAATCAGATTAAGCGAGATATGGTGTTACGAGTACATTTCTAGACTGAATCAGTGCCGTCCTCCGTGCTGTCACACCGAGGTTTGTATAAGACGTGCAGAACAACCACGACCCTTTCGTTTCAGATCGCATCCTTCACGTCTTTCTTTCCTTCCTACCATCTTTTTCGTTACACTACCATTCAGACAAGATGCTGGCCATCACTCCCCTCCTTGCCTTGGCGGCAACCGCCTTCGCCGCCCCTACTGTCTACACCGTTGGTGATTCCACCATGGCCAAGAACGGCGGCGGTGCCGGCTGGAGCGATGGTACGCCCCCCTGGTCCCCTATCCTCCTCTACATCCCATCAACTAACCTCCTCCAGGATGGGGCCAATACCTAGGCTACTCCCTCTCGCTGCCCGTCGTGAACCGCGCCGTCGCCGGCCGTTCCGCCCGCTCCTACACGCGCGAAGGCCGCTTCACCGAGCTCAACAGCCTCGTCAAGTCCGGCGACTTTGTGATCATCGAGCTGGGCCACAACGACGGCGGGTCCCCCAACTCCGGCACCGACAACGGACGCTCCGACTGCCCCGGCACTGGCGCGGAAACCTGCCAGACGACCTACAACGGCGTGGCTGAGACGGTCCTGACCTTCAACGCGTACATCCAGAACGCGGCCAACGCGCTCAAGGCAAAGGGCGTCAATGTCATCTTGAGCAGCCAGACGCCCAATAACCCTGTTGAGAGCGGCAAGTTCAGCTATGTCCCTGCTAGGTTCGTGGCCGCCATGAAGTTGGCGTCGACCAACACCAAGACGCTATACATTGACCACGGCAACTACACTGCTCAGGCGTACAAGAGACGCACCGTGGCCCAGGTCAATGCTTTCTTCCCCAGGGAGCACACGCACACTAGCCCCCAAGGCGCGGATGTCGTGGCTAAGGCTTTCGTCAAGGGATTGAGCTGCTCGACTAGCGCGTTGAAGGGGTACATCAAGAACGCGACCATCGAGGGAACGTGTTTGTAGGTGGTGATGGTGGAAAGGGGACAGAGGGGGTCTGTACATAATTCTATTCGTGTCTGCAATGCAGATCTGGTATGATTGAAAATCAGAAAACTTTTTCTTTTACCGGAACGCCCGGTGGCCAATGTCTTTCCTGTACAGCTTGCCTTCGAAGTTGATGTGCTCGACGCCTTCGTAGGCTTTTGCGATGGCGTCGCCGAGATTACCAGCTACACCCGTGCTGGCGATGACTCGGCCGCCTGACGTCTTGAGCGTCTCGCCTGACAGTGTTGTTCCGGCATGGAAGAAGATCACATTCTCGGGTGCGGGCTTGATGTTCATCTCAATGCCCTTCTTGTACGACCCTGGGTAGCCGCCGGACGCCAGGATAACAGTTGCGGCCGACGAACTGCTGATCTTGAGATCTACCTTGTCTAGCGATCCAGTCGCGCAAGCCATCAAGACCTCGGCGAGATCGGAGTCCAGGAGAGGGAAGAGCGATTGCACTTCTGGGTCACCGAAGCGGACGTTGTACTCCAGCACACGCGGGCCTTGCTTGGTCATCATGAAGCCGGTGAACAGGCATCCAACGAAGGGGAAGCCCTCCTCGCTCATGCCCTTGATTGTGGGTTTGAGGACGGTCCTGTCGATTTCTTCCATGTCCTTCTCCTTCACGATCCATGCTGGCGCATACGTTCCCATGCCTCCAGTCATTGGTCCCGTGTCGCCATCGCCAATTTGCTTGTGGTCTTGCGCCGCTGGTAAGCTTCTGATGGTCTTTCCATCGCTGAAGCTGAGGATGCTGCATTCCTCACCCGACAGGAACTCCTCGATCACCACTTTGTTGCCAGCCGCACCGAATTCCTTGTCCAGCATAATGTCCTTTAGTGCAGCGGTGGCCTCCTCTTTGGTTTGCGGAATGATGACACCTTTGCCCGCCGCCAGTCCGTCAGCTTTGATCACGATATCATGGTCAACTGAGTCCAGATACTTCTTGGCCGCGTCGTAGTTGTCAAAGTTCTCATATGCCGCCGTAGGGATATTGTGTCTCTTCATGAAGTTCTTAGAGAAGGTCTTAGAGCCCTCCATCGTTGCCGCTGCCTTGCTCGGACCGAAGCATTTGATCTCGGGTGCATTCTGCTTGAAGTGGTCGACAATACCAGCAACCAGCGGGGCTTCAGGACCAGGGACGAGGAAGTTGATATTGTTCTGTTTGGCGAAGGACACCAGCGCGGAGAAGTCTTCAGCCGACACGTCTTGCACGTTTGTCACGTTCTGCACACTGGAAGTCAGGTCAGATGCCGAGTGAATCAAACGAGGACGTAAGCAAACCTGCCCACTTACCCCGCCGTCCCTCCATTGCCGGGACATACGTAGATGTGCTCAACCCTGGACGATTGACTCAATTTCCAGGCCAAAGCATGCTCTCGACCACCATTGCCCACGAGCAAGATGCGCAGCTTTTCTGCAGACATTGTGTATGCAGAGCAATTGGTCACCGATAAATTCTGGATGAGTTCGCTTCGTCTTCACATGAAAAATCTCGGGCCGATGTGGGCCGGCTGCTGTGGCGGTGCTCGAATGGTGTGGCGCAAATCCGGCTTGGTCGTTGATCTTCCGCGTCATCGTTGGCCTCAAGGCGGAGACCAATTCAGGTTCAAAGAACGAACCGATTGCTCCTAACGTAATTTAGTCCCGACACCA
The DNA here is from genome assembly GCA_007556505.1 of Elsinoe australis. Classification (NCBI taxonomy): domain Eukaryota; kingdom Fungi; phylum Ascomycota; class Dothideomycetes; order Myriangiales; family Elsinoaceae; genus Elsinoe; species Elsinoe australis. The sequence continues at coordinate 1,190,134 of SWCS01000012.1, forward strand.
CAAACTGCTGCCGCGTAGGCAGTCTCATTCTTCAGCTCTCTCTGAACTTCTGATCTCGCACGACAAACCCCTGCTCTCCGGCACATAACCAAGCAATTTCCTCGGCCTTGCATACTGCCAAGTAGACCGGCCTTGCACACATCCTCTTTCGACCTCTTGTCTCGGAAAAGCGGGCTACAGCGCTCTATCTCTTACGGATCCACCCTTGTCCTTGAGTGAGCTGGCAAAGACTGGACTCTGAAGGGAGAGGACCAATTGCTTTATTACATGCGCGCATCCATAGCGTCGCAAACATGGTTACCCGGATACCTTCACCTCCCAACGTCGTCCCAGCCCCGCTTCGCCAGGCAGCAAACAACCCACCCTACCCCACCGACTCCACCATGCCCACCGCCGAGGAGCGACCATCTTTCGAGCACGTAGAAGCGCAAGGACCGTCTGCGCCGAATGGAGAAGGTTCAAGGTCACGTGCCAGCAGCATATCGTCGCATGGCACGTGGAACTCCGAGGCCTCCGAGGAGCAAGAGCAGGACGACGTACTGTTGCCAGAAGCGCTTCGACCGGGTCCAAGGAAATCAGCAGAGCAGTCGCGGTCGAGGGAAGATCTGCCTTCGTCTTTGAAGCCCGGCGTGCCAAAGACTGCAAACGGAGCAGCGCCGAACGGGACACCTGTGGGAGGATACAGCCCACAGCAAGCAACAACGCCTCTGAATTCGCAGAATCCCTATTTGAACATGCAGACTAGTCCCTCTGCGCCTGTAGCACAGTCACCGGCTCAGGCCCCAGTCCAGGCACCAGCCCAGGCGCCTATAGAAATGCCTACCTTCATAACGCCCAAGGATGAGCTCGCGGGGTTGTCCCTGAACGGACAACATGATCCGGAACACACACATGGCCAGTTTCCATTTCCTCGCGAGGACAGCATCCCGAATGTGAAGAGCGATCCCTCGGGAAAGAGTGCGACCAGTCAGGCATCGCATTCGTCAAACCCGTGGCAGGACGCTTTAGATAAGACGAATGGAGGGATCGAGATCCAGCGCACACTCACACCACCACTCATCGACGTTGCACCCGACATACCACCCAAGAACAAAAAGCGGTCCAGCAAGGAACCTGTTCGACCAACGCAACTGGATCTCGCAGGTACAGCATCAAGCTCGGTCACAAGGCCAGACGTGGAGACGCCCCGGACACAAGCAAAGCGACAGCGGAATGAATTCTACCATATCAAGCATGTCAATTGGTATGACGCAGCAGCAAAAAGCGGAGGGGGCATGCGGAGATCTCCCATCCTGACCCAGAACGCCAACGGACCTTGCCCACTTCTGGCTTTGGTGAACGCACTATCGTTATCGACGCCGGACGGAGAGGAGACAACATTGGTGCACACGTTAAAGACTCGAGAGCAAATCACACTTGGCTTGCTGTTGGATGCTGTGTTTGAAGAGCTCGTACGGCGAAACGAAAGATCTGGCCATGATCTGCCTGATATCGGCGACCTCTATTCTTTCCTGATCACTTTACACACGGGCATGAACGTCAACCCTGCGTTCACTGCGACGCACTCGACAGAACCCGGTGGTTTCGAGCAAACACGAGAAATGACGCTGTACGGCTCCTTCGATATTCCTCTGGTACACGGCTGGACGGCGCCGTCGGATTCAGCTGTCTATCCTGCTTTCGAAAGATCAGCAAAAACATTCGATGAGGCCTTGAACATGCAATTTCTTGAGGAGGAATTCGAGAACAAGCTCCAAACAGGAGGGCTGAACTCAGAGGAGCAGCAGGTATTCGAAGACCTTACGGCTGTGAAGCAGTTCTTGACCACCTTTCCGACTCAGCTGTCAGAGCATGGATTGCAAACCATCTCGTCCTGGATGAAGTCAGGGCAAATCGCAATCTTGTTCCGCAACGACCATTTCTGCACGCTTTACAAAGAGCCAAAGAAGGGCACCCTCATGACTTTGGTCACCGACGCCGGCTACTCGACCCACGACGAGGTGGTATGGGAAAGCTTGGTTGATGTGAATGGTGCCAAAGCGGAATTCTTCTCGGGCGACTTTCGTCCTGTTGGAGCTGCTCCAACTGCTTCGCGCCAGAATTCGGGTACTGCTGGCCCTTCCGATGGATGGCAAGCAGCCTCTGATCGACGCTCCAAGACCCCACCTACTGATGGCAAGGCACCTACAGTCGACATGTCTAATGTAGACGTCCTTCCGCCTGTGAACAAATCAGAGCAAGAAGATCTCGATCTGGCACTGGCACTACAACTTCAAGAAGAAGAGGAGGAAGCACATCGCCGCGAGGCTGCGTCAAGGCAGAACGCCGAGAACGACGCCCTGTCACGGCAATACCTCGATCGAGAGTCCTCGGAGAATGATCACCGTCCGACACTTCCACCACGCCGTACTCAGCGCCCCTCCCAGCAACCTGGCTACAATGGCCCAATACAAGCTTCTTCACGCACAGAAGACGGCGCGGCGCCTCCGCCTTCATACGAGCAGGCAGCGAGTGATATGCCGTACCGAGAAGCGGGAAGCACTCCTCGTCCTCCGAGACAAGGCAACCCACTCAACGCACTGGGCGCTTTGGATGCTCAGAGACACCAGAGCGCATTTGCGGCGCAGAGTGGGCAGCAAGGTCCCGTCATGGCGCCAGCGTATGGAAGGAGGAGGCAGAGCCGGTTCAGTAGCTTTCACGGGCAGGCACAGCCTGGGTACACGGCGCCGCAACAGCAGCAGCAGGGCAGTGTAGGGCCGCAAAGGGAAGAGAAATGCGTGATGATGTGAGGACAAAGTATAAGGCAGGGCGATGAGGAGACATATAAACAGAACGAACTAGCATTTTTGAAAAGGGAAGCGTGGGGATTGATGGAATGAGGAGGAGGTGACATTTTGCACATAGGCTGGACAGCATCCCAGAAGGACGAGGCATCCAGCGATGATACCCCGATATATAGCATTCACTTGTCATAGCGTACATGTTATCGACTTTTTTATTTCCTACCTCAATGCTTCCCGTACTGTGGTCGCCGTGTTTGCACTGGTTGCTCTGTGATAGACGCACTGACCCGGCGTTCATCAACTTCACTCCGCATCTCACCTCCGGCTCTCTACATGCAATTCTCTACCTCGAACAATATACGTCAGTGAGATTCAGCATCATCTGATACTAAACCATCTTAGCCATCATGCCACCTCAAAGCAGAGGCAACTTCTTTCCCAACGGAGCCTACTCCAAGTCCACACCCAACCTCCCCACCCTCCGCTCCCTCGACACCGACAGCTCCAGCACCATCACCACCGACCGACCCACGCCCTTATCCGCCGAACCCAATCCCTCCTCCCCGACCTGGACCGAGTTCCCCACCGACCCAACCGACCACACTCTCGACCCGTCCCACCAAAACTTCTCCTCCGCCTCCTCCTCCTCCAGCTCCGACGAAACCCCCACCTCGCAACTCCCCCTCCGCCCCTACCTCCCCCACTCCTCGCGCTCCCAAACACACCTCCCCGCCTTCGCGCCCCCCTTCTACAACCGCCCGCCCACGCCCCTCCCCCCCTCGCCATCTCTGACCTCCCTCCTCCGCCCCAACTTCTCCGCCAACGCCTCCCGCCCCACGACCCCAAGCCACAGCTCCGACGACGCCGCGACAGCCGGCACCTCCGGCACGCGCGCCGGCTCAGCCACCCACTCCACCGCCGCGGCGCTCACGACCTCGTTCCGCACCGCGCGCCCCATCCCTCGCGCGTCCCCGAAGGTCCCGACGTACGAGTACTATGGCTTTACACTCTACCTTGCCTCGAGCCTGATCTTCCTCATCTACCTCCTGTGGTCGTTCCTGCCCAGCCCGTTCCTGCATCAGTTGGGCATCTACTATTATCCCAACAGGTGGTGGAGTCTGGCCATCCCCGCGTGGTTGGTCATGTGCGTGGTGTGGATCTACGTTGCGCTGGCGGGGTGGAATACGGAAAGGGAGACGCTGGGACTGGGCGATGTCAGGACGGTGACGGATGAGGCGGCTATGGTTGCTGTTGTTGATTCGAGGGGGAGATTGGTCAGGGGACGGAGCAGGAGGGGGACGGTCAGGGGACGGGCTGGGGGAAGGGAGGAGGAAGGGACGAGAAGGTGGAGGGAGGTGTGGAGTGAGGGGACGGATGCGGTTATGGATATTCCTGTTGGGGGGGTTTGTGAGGTTCTTTATGGGGAGGGGAGGGATGAGGGGGTTTGAGCTTGAAGAGAGGGAGAAGGGGGAGGCACGAGTGAGGATTGAATTTGGATGATACCCTGGTGCTTGTTGGAGTTGTGGTCTCATGGGCATACTATAAGCTGGACACAGTGCAGCACGCATGGACGGCAGTTTTTGAATGGATATGCGGTTACGAGACTTCGCCTCTTATGGAGATCATGCGAATCTTGATTGTGAGACGAGTGGCTATGTCCGGTGTGCAGAGATATTATTGTTGTACGATCATGTCCTCATTTGCGGGAAATCTACCACCAGATCCGAGGCTATGCCTTCTCGCTCATTCCCTGACTACTAATCGGGACAGGACGTAGATAGCACTGCACGGGTTTCCATGTCAGAGTGTCTATACCCTTGTAGCTGGACAGGCTCTCAGGAACCGCTTCGAGCTTGAAAGACCAGAGCATGATTGTGAAGAGGGTCCGCAATTCGAGATAAGCTAGGCGCTTACCGAAGCATCCTAGAAGAAGACAGTCAGAGATGTCACAATTCGTGAACCGGCCACATGAACAGCCGAGACTATGGTCCGGAAAAGATACTCACCACGTACACCCGCACCGAAAGGATGAGCCGGCCCAGCGTGAGGATCAAACACCTCCTTTCCACTCCCATCCACCTTGATCCACCGCTCCGGCTTGAACAGCCTCACATCCTCCGGATCCCAAGCCCCGACTCTAGTCTTTGTCTCACGTGAAGACTGCGACCGCACCGCATCATCAATGCGGTCCGAGAACAAGTCCGGCTCCGTGTACCCCGAGCAATGACTCATGAAGAAGACGTCGACGCCTTTCGGGATGCGGTGTCCGAGAAGTTGGACATCAGTGGTAGTCTTGCGGCTTGACATTGGCACTGTGCCGCTCTGGCGCAGGATCTCCTCGATCACCGCGTCGAGATAGGGGATGCTGGTCTTGTAGATGGCATCTGCGGGGGGGATGGTGCCCGAGGCTGCTTCATCCGGATAGGACTTTCTGATGATGCGTCTGGCTTTGTCTTGCACTTCCGGGTGGTCGGTAAGGAACTTGACGCCCCACATGATGGTGGTGGAGGTGGTATCGTGGCCGGCGAGGAGGAAACCGAGGAGCTCGTCTTTGGCTGCGGGGCTGTCGAAGCCGGGGTTCCGGTTCTCCTTCATCGCCGCTTGTTGCTCGCGCCGTACCATGTTGTCTGTGGCGCATTTAATCATATCGTCGGTCGCTTCGTTTGTCATGAAACGCCGTTTAGCGTCAGCTAGTGCGTCGGCGACGAGCTTATTAGTGTGGCCTTTGGCTTGCTTGTATGCCTTCTTCTGCCGTGCGAGCCAATGTGCTTGGACTGGGAATGAGGATTGGACTGCAGTGGTGATAGCGTCGGTAATGTAGATAAGTGCGTCATAGTCTGCAGGTAGTTCAGGTTTCCCAAACACGACTGGATCTTCGCTTGAAGGAGGGAGGTCGACATTAGCGTTTTCCAGGTAGTCGGTTTGAGTCTTGATGGTATTGATATCAGACCCGAAAGCCGTGGCCCATATAGCATCAAGCGCCATCTGATTGATATCATCTGCAACAGTAAAAGCATGACCAGAACCGAGTTTTGATTTGACTCGCCACAGATCCATGAGCTGGAGGGCATGGTTGTGCAAGTGACCTGCTCCGACCTGCTCTTGTAAGTTTGCACTACCAGACAAAGATATGAATATCACTGACTAATTGGAGGAAGCTGGAACTCATCGTATCAGCCAGGAGCTTCCTCTGCGCTCTCCATCTGTCGTTCGTTTGCATGTGAATGTGGTGTTCCGGGACGGTCCCTCCGAACGTGCTTTCGAAGATGGTGGAGCGATCAAACTCTTTGGTCCGACGAGCCATGACATCTTGGGATTCACGATAGTCGGTAACTACGATCAAGGGATTGTTGAAGGGTACTAGAATCTGGAATATGGGAGAGTCGAGTTGCCTGCCTCGCTCGAGGATCCAAGCGATGACAGTCTTATGCTCAGTGACATATTTGCTGATAGTCTTCGCGTCCCCAAAGAATGTCTTTGCTGAAGGTTTATAGTACGGAATGCCGGCGATTGGTCTCGGCCATCCTCTGTAGATGATGTAGCATAAAGCGGCTACAGTGCCACAGACGAGATACACACCTAGATTCATGTTTGAGACAGACATACCGTAGGCGATTAAGAGAGGTCACAAGATGTCAGAACGAGCATTATTATTGTAGTGCCTGAAACGCCGTAAGCACGGCTGGAAGGATTCCCGTATTCGAGTCAATGGTGTGCCTGAGAAAGACCCGTCAATCTCGTTCACCTGCTTACTAAGGAGAAGAGGGGTACTCACTCTCTTACAATCCCCTCGTTGCCTATCCGCCATACGAACATCATATTCTGTTTCGCTACTGTTTGGTCGACCATTGAAAGTAGGAAGAACTATGAACGACGATCACCCGGTATATAAGGGGGTGACGTTGTCGATCAACCCAACCATGACCAACACCCGCTAGCTTCCGTCCATGTCTCGCCTGGGATATCTCCACCAAAAGGCAACATGTCATCCAATTTTGTCTCTCGTTTCTCTGCCATAGAAGTCATCTTCAACCATGGGAATTAAAGTGTTCCAAGACGGCACGGTCATCACTTTTGATGATGATACACAAGCTGCCAAGGTCCTACCAAAGGCATCTGTCCTGGTAGTGGACGATAGGATTGCAGCAATAGCAGAGCAGCTTTCTGATCTGCCCAAAGACGTGGACCTATCTGCGGCAGAAATCATAAACGTAGAAGGCAAGATCGTATCTCCTGGTTTCGTCAATACCCATGTCCACTCGTGGCAGACTGTCTTTCGAACCCTTGCACCGAACGTCATTCTAGCCAGCTACTTTGACTGGCTCAGTGCCAGGTCACGCACTGCCATCGAGACGTTCAGTGCAGATGACGTTTACTTCAGTTGCTTGGAGGGCTACCTTGAGGGTCTGAACGCAGGCGTGACTTCCTATGTGGAACATGCTCACAATAATTGGAATGCCGACGTTTTCGACGCAGGCCACCGAGCAGCCACAGATAGCGGCGCCAGAGTCTGGTACTGTCCCGACGTCTCTCCACACGATGGCTACTCGAAAGACGAGCAATGGGAGAAGATCCGACAAACATTCGCAAACACGAGTTCAACCTCGACAGTCTTGCCAGGTCTGGCTGTTGATGGGCTCGTCATGTCAACTCTAGCCGGCCCCGAGGAGGAAAGGAAGCAACTCTTGAAGCAGATCAAAGACCACAACCTGAAGGCATTGACCTTGCACTACTTGGGTGGTCCATGGGGTCAAGCCAATTCTACTCCTACCAAAGTGTGCGAAGGTGGCTTGCACACGGCCGAAGTCCCCATAATCTTCTCCCATTCATCCTTTCTGACCGATAGCGACATACAAGTTCTCAGAAAACACGACCTCAACGCCTCCGTCACGCCAGAGTCAGAATGCCACTTCGGCCACGGGAACGTAGCATGCCACCGCATCTCAGACCAGGCCTCTCTTGGAACAGACACGGGTTGGACCTTCTCCGCCGACATGATCACGCAAGCACGTCTATGGCTGCAGATCGTGCGTAAAGGCAATTACGAGCGGACACTAGCCACTGGTCTGATCCCCAACGCGACGCCCATGACGGTGGAGCAAGCCTTTCTGCTGGCTACGAGACAAGGCGGTCGGGCGTTGCGTCGCAAGGATATTGGCGTGCTTCAAGTGGGCGCCAAAGCCGATATCGTGGTGTTTGACGGAGAGTCACCCAATATGCTGGGGTGGAGCGATGCGGTGGCGGCCGTAATCCTGCACGCTAACGTGAGCGATATTGAGCATGTTCTGGTAGGTGGCGAGTTCAGAAAGAGGGACTTTAAGCTGGTGGATGGTGGGAAGCAGACTAGCTGGGCTGAGGTGAAGACGAGGTTTGTAGATGCAGCGAAGAGGATCCAATCGCAGCTTAAGACACCACCACCGCTTCCGGATAAGCTATGGGGGTTTGGGCAGTTCGGAGATGTAGACGTGGCGAGCACGATTAGGCGTGGGCCGTGTTGTTGAGCTGTCAGCGAAGCATGCCGTGGGAGAACAAAGGGTATCTCTCGTTGTCGTAGATGACAAAAAGCGATTGTAGTAGTCCCTATCAGACTCCTCATCCACCTTGCTCAGCTGTCAAGATGCTAACACTCTTCAAGTGTCTCAAAAAGATGGCACAAGCGCTTGCAAACATGCACAATCCAGTAAAAACGATGATCCAGCGATATGATGCAGACGAGCTCATTCCCGATTGTTGTGAGCCAGGAGTCACCAAAAGCCCTCCAATAGGTCCACCAAGCACGTTTCCCACCCCTTTTCCAAAATTGAGCAAGCTAAACACGATCGGCCCAGCAGTCACATCGTCGGTGACAGCGGTGCTCATCCTGGCCCAGATAGCAGTGAAACCAGCGCCGAAGAAGCCATAAACGATTCCGAACACTATCAGGATCGGGAGTGACTCGGCTAGTCTCCACATCGTCAGACAAGCAGTCCCAGCAACCATGGTGGACAAGCAAGCGAGGACGTCGAGCGGTACTTTGCGATCTGAGAGGATACCAAAGACGAATTGTCCGCCGACTTGAGAGATACTCATCAACGCTAGAACAATTGCACCACTCTTGTCGCCGAGGTTGAGAGACGAGGCATATGAAGGCAAGTACAGGGAAGGGTAGAAGTACCCGAAGCCTTGCAGTAAATTGGAGACCGAGTAGACCCAGAAGAGCGGATTCCAAAAAAAATTCCAATCGATTCTGGGGGTGTTGGCTCGTTCTGAAGGCGGTAAGCGACCTTTGAGGAAAGGGATGAGCGGCCCAGTGCACAATGTCAGAGCTATAGCAACAGCGCGAAGTGTGGTCCGGTGCCCGTACTTTGCAAGAAGAGCTTGCAGTACGAAGGGCATCATTGAACCAGAGACACCTGAGGCGCCACAGAGGATACCATACGCCATCCCGCGACGGGCGATCCAGTATTCGTTTACCATGCTGAGAATGGGGTAGTAGAAGATGAGGAAGCCAAGACCGTATGCCACGCCTTGAGTCAGGATGAGGACTTCGAGACTGGATGCGAATGAGCCGAGGACGAGTCCGGCGATGCATAATGGCCCTGAATCAGCAATCAGACCCTATTATGGTGGTCATATAACGGAAGGTAGGATACGTACAGCCAACCAAGATCATCTGCCGTTGCCATCGCTGATAATGCTGGATGAAGGGCATGATGACTGGAGCACCGAGATAGCCAAGCCCAGATGCTATGGTACCGATGACAGGAATGTAGCGGTTGCTTGCAAATTCAGGAACTTTGGAGTAGTATTCCTGGAACACACCGAATGATAGGGGGAAGCCTGATGGTCGTCAGCTTTGCGCGCTTCGTTCTCCTAGTGAAGTCGTATACCCCATAGTAGTGTTTCAAACACGAACGCAGCGCAGAGTAATTTCCAAGCAGCAGCTCCTCCATCTACAGGAGCGAGATGGTGCTCCGATTCGCCCTGGGCGATGGGCTCACCCTCCACACCCTGAGGCGAAGACGACCTTCCGTGTCTATTGGCTGATGAAGCCACGACAGACGGTAGCGAGGCAATCGTGGTCAGTTCAACGTCGTTCATGATAGATTCATTAGCAAAGATCCATTTGAGAGAAGGAGAAATCATCGTACGGATTATGGAGGATCCAGAGGCTTTACCGAGGCTCTGATCGGTCAAGTTTGGTCAGCTTCTCCTCATCGCCGCGTCCGACTATGTAGATCTCTATTCAGTGACATCGGCCAGACTCATGATACACGTTAAAAGAGCATCCAACGATAATTCCAGATAGTCGGTGTGAGTCGTTGTTGTCATGCCACTCTACCAAGTCTACCACTCCTGTTCCCTGAACCAGGAGCAGAAGCAGAAGCTCGCCACATCGATCACCAATCTTCACTGCACAACATTTACAACTCCGTCTTTCTTTGTACATGTCCGCTTCATCCAAGAAGACGCCCGCAGCAATGACTACTTCATGGCCGGGAAGCCGCATGCAGCCAATTCGAACCGGATAGAGGGCGTAGTGCGGACACCAGCAAGTCGGACCAAAGCGGACTTCGATCGTTTGGGAGAGAAGATTGAAGCCGCGTGGTATGACGCTGTTGAGAGCTCTTCTGAACAAGCGACTGCCCTGGAGCGAGACAAGCAGGGGAGACGGCTTGTCATGGTAGTGTTTACGCCTATGATCACAATTCGAGAGGGTGGAATGGCTATTCCCGAAGCTGGTAAGGAGAGCGCCTGGCTCAAGGATTATCTGCCTTACATCAAACAGATGAGGCAGGAGCAGGGTATCAAAGACTTTACAGACATGGTCGAGGAGATCAAGACCAGGGAGGACTTGAAGGGATGGATGCAATAATACCACTTTATCATTCACACCTTTCATGTACAAAGGGAGCCAAGACTAGAGCTCTTCAGTCACCAGCGCCATTCTCCTTATTTCTTGTGTAGAGACCAGATAATGATTAGTATTCTGCTGGTCAGGATAGACACACTCGTAGCAGAATGCGTGCAAGGAGGTGAAGAGATAGTTTCATTCACAACAGAAAGACCGAAGCTGCCCCGCCAAGAAACGTGCTCGGTTGCGATGCAGTGACGTCCTTTACAACATCTCAAACATTCTTCGTCTAATCTCAATATAATTGAAGTTGGTCTCATCAGCTCTATAATCGACTCTCGTCGCAATCTGAACCCAGAGTTACATCTCAACAAACACATTACCAACCATCAACCATGGCCTTCTTACTAGCCCGCCGCCCCATGATGCTCGGCATCACAGCACTAGGGGCATCCTCCCTCCTGCTCGGCCCAATGTCCTACCGACGCCGCACACTCCTAGACACCTCCCCATCGCCCGTCAGCGCAAAGGACTGGTCCTACTCGCAATATCAGCGCGACGCCAAGGTGCCCCTCTTTGGCGAAAGTGGCGGGCTGAACCCCCGAGCCATAAGGCAGATCAGCGCGGGCAGTATATTGGGTACTTCATTATGAACAATTGACTGAATCAAGGGCAAGACTGATATGTGTCAAGGTGTATTCGCCGGCATGGCCGTCTCGACCTTCTCTAAACCCCTCACTTTGCTCATCGGTTTGTTCATCCTCGGTGTCACGGCCCTCGAGTCGAAAGGCATCCACATTGTGCCGTATAAGCGACTGCAAGGCTATGTCACCAGCGTTGACCTGAGATCACTGATTCAAGACAACGTGGCTTTCAAAATCAGCTTCGGCACGACGTTTGCCTTGACTGGATTCTCCGAGTTCTGAGGGCAGCGTCGAGCGACCTGCCATGTACATTGTAAAGTCAACGCTGAACCGGTGGCTGTCTTACTGCATGAGGGGTATATCTGGTCTATATAGATCGTCTCGCGACGGGGTTCGATCAGAATGGAGCTGTTTCTCTCTCAAGCCATGCCATGGTCAGCGGGTCTTTCTCGAAGAAGCCCTTTGTTTTCTCAAACACTTCCGCGTGATAGGCATTCAACCAGGCGATTTCAGTCGGGGTGAGGATGGAAGTGTCGATGAGTTTGCGGCACATTGGTGTCATGGTGACATGCTCAAATCCGAGGAATGGCTTGTCCCCGAATTGGTGCTCGGTCTTCATCTCCTTGACCATGATGATATCTGGCGGCTGTTAGTCTGCTGGAATTGCATTGCGCTCTATGCTGGACTCACTCTCTATCCGTATGCCAAATCCGCCATCCTCGTAGTAGCCTGGTTCATTTGAGATGACATTGCCAATCGCCAATGGCACTTCACTGTACTGTACCCGAGTTCCGATACCAATAGGCCCTTCGTGCACATTCAAGTAGGATCCGACACCATGGCCGGTACCGTGCCGGTAGTCCAGACCTTGCTGCCAAAGGAATTGCCTAGCTGTCGTGTCAAGGGCAAATCCACTGGTACCTTTCGGAAATATGATCAGGTCTAGAGCAATGTGACCCTTTAGAACGAGAGTGAAGGCCTTCTTCTCCATTGGTGATGGTTCGCCAAAATGTAATGTACGAGTCGTGTCAGTCGTGCCGTCAAGATATTGTGCTCCAGAGTCGCAGAGATAGATCGCTTTGGGGTCAATAGTACTGCAATTGCCCGGCTCTGGCTTGTAATGAATGACTGCCGCATTTGGCCCTGTGGATGAGATTGTGTCAAAGGACAAGCCAACAAAGTGCTCGTGTTTTGATCGTATCGACTCAAGCTTGTCTGCACCTTGCACTTCGTCCAGCTTGGTACCCTTGTTGACAAGCTGATCTTCCAACCATGCAAAATACTCACTCAAGGCAGCACCATCGCGAATGTGGCAATTGCGCATACCGCTGAGCTCCGTCTCGTTCTTCACGGCTTTCGCGTCGCCGACTGGACTTCTCAGCTCCTGGACGTTCTCGTCCCCACCCAACGCCTTCGACAGGGCCCAAGACGCCTTTGTCGAGATCAGATACTTCTTCTTGGAGGCAGATGCGTCATTTGCTGCCGGTGTAGATGCCGCAAGTGATTCAATGTCGGAGAAAATAGCATCGTATGGTCGGATTGTGACACCCGCCAAATGTGCTGTGGCGTTTCCTACAAGCTTCGACTCGTCAATGTAAAGTGTGCTCGTCGTGGGCGTGATGACCGCATAGGAGAAGAAGACGGGGTTGTAAGGGATGTCGTTTCCTCGGAGATTGAAGAGCCACGCGATCTCATCCAGCATCGAGACCACCATTCCAGCCGCTTTCTTCTTGTCGATCTCTTTCCTCAGGTCCTCAATCTTCTCCTGGTACGGCTTCCCGGCGAACTCATTTGACAGCACCTTTGCGGGCTCATTTGGCCGTGGAGGCTTGTCTTTCCCCCATACCAGATCAACCAGGTTCTCCTTGACCGCTACCAGGTCTTTCCCCCCCTTCTTCTTAATCTTCTCTCCTAGCTTCCTAGCTTCCGGTGCGGTGATCGTGCTCGGGTCAACGCCGACGGTCTTTCCACCCTCTGACTGGTCCACCGTCCATTCCTGCCACGTTGGTACATCTTGGAGACCCTGTTTGAGGAGAAACCAGTTCCCGTCGAGCTGTTTGCTAGCCTGGTTGAAGTATCTACCGTCGGTGGCCAATGTCGCCTTGTCGTGCGTAATCACCGCGGTACCTGCCGAGCCTGAGAAGCCACTGATATATTCTAAAGATGTCAGCTCGATTGTGTTACTATGGTAGGGTAGATATACCTCTTCGTGCATCGGTCGGAGCTATGTATTCGGACTGATGACTGTCTTCCGAGGGCACGACTGCAAATTGTCAGTCAGCCTTCCTACTGCTCGAATAGACTCCCGTACTGTAAATGTCTACCTTGTGCTGTTTCATTAACTCTCTTAGCTTCGAGAGCCTCTCAGTAGTGTTGACTTTGTCCATCTCGGTGCTCGATCGCAGAACAATGCTAGAACTGAACCGTCGGATCGCTCGAGGTTGTCTCAAAAGTGTCCTTACACTACTAAGCATGAGCAGTTCCACTTGCGATAAAATAATGAGTGGAAAGAAATGGCCTTCCTAGTTGGGCGGCACACGACCATCCAACTCCAATGACCGAATTGCCAAGACTCGTCACCTCCGCCGCCATCTATATTGGAGAGAGCTCCGTACGAAACAATCATCTCTTTACATTAACCCCACGACTAGGTGTGCACTTGTCCTATGCAGCATGATGTGCTGACACTTAATGGCTTGTGAATTTGTGGACAAGTACTTTGGCATTTTCTTCTATCAGTCTCACAATGCAGGCTTCCGCGCACCTATTTTCGCCATCGTACTCCAGACAAACAAATCACGATAGATCAAAAAACCAAACGTGAACCCACTGGTCATGGAAGCCATTGAGCACGCTGCGGCTTTGATAGCCCAACTGAACGACCCAAGGCAAGCACCTAACGCTAATGTCATATCTCGCCGACTTCAGGAGCTGCAGCTATCACCACACGGATGGACCATAGCAGACAATCTTCTCTCGGCCCAAGATCCGAATCTGCAATTCTACGGGGCTTTGACATTTCAGATCAAGCTGAACCGAGACGCCGCTTCATTGAACCCCGACGATTCACAAGCACTTCTGTACAGGCTGATAGGAAACTTCACCTTGTGTGTCAACAAATCTTCGCCGACGAGGATCGTGGAGAAGCTGTGCTCGGTTTTGGCGACGTATCTGGCGCAGAGTACTGTAACCTGGAACGATCCTCTTGGTGATGTGGTCTCTCGATTGCTGCAAGACGGTCCAAGGCCGAGCTTGCAGAATAGCGGCAGGGAAGATCATGCGGTCTTGCAGTTGAGCAGCACACAGATTCGTGCACTACTGAAGCTTGCGAAGGTCATTGCGGAAGATCTTGGAAAGTTCGAGGGTAACACGCCAAAGATGTATGTTCTCCAGCCATACGTGTGACCTTTGCTAATCAAGTACGAGCCACCAAACGGAAGAGGCAGTCAAGCAATCGGTCTCGATCTTTGCAGCCCTCGTTGAGCGTTCAGTCAGCTTCAATGATGCTTCTGGAGCCATGTCCGGTGAGGCTCTGGCGTCGTTCAGCGTAAGCAGTGGTCTGATCACCAACTTTCGCGCAAATCGCTGATTTGCTGACAGGCGTGGCTATCTTACGGTGCTTCAAGATGGCAAAGAGACGTGGAAGCTTGGGCGAGACTTCAGAACTTGACGGACACTGTCATTCAATGTCTCTACAGCGACAATTTCTCGCTAGCATCCGTGGCTTCCGACTCCATTGCTGCTGTCCTCAATCAAGACTCCAAGATACTTACCAAAGCACAGCTGGGTCAATTGTGGCCGGCGATAAACCATGCTCTACAAGCCACCACTGATCAGAGCGGAGAGGAGCGCATGCCCCTTTTGAAGCTTGTATCCGCATGGGGAAAAGTGATGATTCCAGAGATACTGGTACTGTCGGACACTACACAGTTCCGTGATCTGTTCTGTAAGTATTGAAGTGTTAATCAAGCACTTTACAAGCTGACTGGGGCAAGCGCAACTCACGAGCCAGCTCTTTGAGATTGACTGGGCTGAAGATGGATGCGAACAGCTGTACGTTGTCACTGAATTCTGGATCGAATTCGCCGACCAACTTGTGGAGAATCTGTCGAGTGATTGGGACGAACATCGCAAACACGAGATGGAAACAATCCTGCAGCCCATCATCCAGGCCTACTTCGATACGCTTGATCGAAAGGACGACTCGATCATGGCCGAAGTCGATCCTGATTATGTGGAAGACTGGCAGCGAGTACGACAAGACTTTGCCGAGTTCATGATCAAGCTGATGGAGACGGATTTCGTGCCAGTATACATCATCTGTGCGGATCAGCTGGAGCAAGCTCTCGACCGACAAGACTGGTTCCGAATTGAATCCGTTTTACAGATTCTCAACGACATGGCTGACGATTGGGACGGCTCACCAATGGCGGAGCAAGGGTTGACCAGGATCTTCAAGTGTGCGCTCTTCCAACACCTTTCAGATCCGTCCTTCCTGGATAGCATGACATTGCGGATGAAACGTATCATTGTGCGTTTCATCGACAACTATAGTTTCTTTTTCAAGCAGGAACCAGCGCAAATACCGAGTATGATGACTCTGCTCATGACATTACTGGAACAGAACATCGGTCAGACTTCTAAGCTTGCGGATTTGTCAGCAAAGTGCATCGCGTCTATATGCTCTTCTTGTCGGAAAAGTCTAGTCGGCATGCTGCAGGATTTGCTGGCGTTTTGTGGAAGAGCACTAGCTGCGCAGGATCTGTCACCTTACCAGAAAGATAAGATCTACAGTGGGATTGCCTTTGTCATAGAAGCGCTCCCCAAAGAAGATTTGAAGATACGACCATTGCAAGCGCTCATGGATCAATTACAGAACGATGCCTCAAGCGCTGGAGCGTTGCTTTCTAGTGGTCAAGGCGAGCTCGGGGAGCAACAAGTGATCACAACTTTCCAGTGCTTGGCTGCCGTAGGCAGAGCACTACACAATGGACCACGCCAGGTTATTATCGACGATGACGAAGAAGCAATCCCGGTGACGAATGGCCATCAGCAAAGCCCTTGGGAAGGACCAGAGGGCGAGGCCATCTCTCAAGGGATACTGAGCATTCTCCAACTCATGTCTCTGATACCGGAGTCTGGCGATGCATGGGATGGTGCATGTGCCGTCCTCCGAGTCGGTCTTTCTGAGACCAAGCCCGGTCCGTTCGTTTTCTCGCCCTCTCTCATCAGCTCATTCTTGAGCACTATGACACCTACAACCCCTCGATTGGAGTCCCTGATCACCACGGCATGCACGTTTGTCTCAGCGTCTTCCCGTTCGACCACGTCTCGCAATCCCGACGAAGTGGCACAGATCCTCACTTCGGTCTCGGCGGTGATACTTTCACTGTCCTCACCTTCTGCGGATCCCGCACTTGCGCAACTCACCATCGACTTCTTAGAACGTCTACTCTCACGGTATTCGGATGTGCTGTTCTCCTCAACATCACTATCACCAGTCCTCCAATTCTGTTTCTCCGCTCTCATCTCAGACGCACCAATGCTGAAGCGCACGACCGCATCCTTCATCGCCGCACTCCTCGCCTTACCACAACAGCTCGCCCGCAACGAGATCCCTTCGCCAGCGCCGGGTCTAGCGGATTTCGCACAGAACATCATCAACGATCTACTACCTCATGTCGCTTCTGTCATTGCTCACCAGATCGGCGGCAATGCGCAGAGATCCGAGCTGGAAGCTATCAGCAAGGTGCTCCGTGCCTTCATCATGGCCAGTCCCAGGGCCAAAAGTATGCTGGAGGAAGCCTTGGGTGGGGACGCTTTCCCGGCGGACGCGAAAGTAGGGCCTTCAGAGAAGAGAGCTTTTGTGAGCAGAATAGCCATGTTGAGAGGTGGAAGAGGGACGAGTGAGGCCGTTAAGAATTTTTGGGCGGAGTGCAGGGGAACGGTAGGGAGTTATTGAGCAGGAATGCCAAGAAAAGCTTGTCCGACGTCGTACCTCCACGGCTGCGAAAGTCCATCCGCTTGGCACTGCTGTACTACCAGGACAGTCCAGACTACCAGCTCGAGGGCTGCTATATACTACTAAAAAAAGTTAAGGTAGACTGTACTAGCTCTACAGCTGCTATATACTACCAGGAAACACCAGATGGACTACATATAGCGGCTGTCGAGCTGGTAGTACAGCACTGCCAAGCGGAAGGACTTTTGCAGCCGTGGAGGTACGAACCACCAGGGCATGTTACAGAGCCGAGACAATTCAGCTCCCGCAAATTTTATTTCAAGAAAACCACGGGCGCCCTCAGCGCGAGCACGGGAGTCTTGCAATCGCGTATGGGCGCTTTTTCTTCACGCAATGCTTCCTTGTTGCACAGTCGGATGGCTGGCTCTTCATATGCAGCCACGTCTTGGCGATCCGCTGCCGAAGGTGAAACTTTGCGATAGCGCGGGCGCAGCAATCACGTTGATTTGTCCTTCCGCCAATCGTGCAAATTGCATCTTCAGCCGCACCACGCTTGCAACATAAGTTCCGCCCGAATACTCGTTCGTACCTTGCCGTCGAAACACTAGCACACCTAATTTACAAGTCTACCATGCTCCCTTTCCGTTACGTCCACCGGTGAGAGGTAAGTTAGGTGCTGGGAAGTCGGGCCTGAAAGCTGCGGCGTGCCTGGCTCGAGGCGCCCGGGTCTTCATACATATTCTCTGAGCCGTTCCTTTTCAGTCTCTGTACGGGACTGTGTGTTTCTTCTCCTGTGCGCCGTCGTTGTCCAGTCGTTGTGCCATTTCATTCGTCGCAGACGCCTAGAAAGTCATGGCTCTCGCCAACTCGACCATCATCCCGAACAGCACTGCCTCTTGCTCTTGGAATGGCTGCAATATTCTCTTCAGGCCAGTCTTCGTGGAGTGGGAATACGACACTCGATGGCCAATTGTGGGCACGACGTATCTATATGTAGATCCGGAAGCTCAGACTACATCGACACGGGTAGAATGCACGTCAGATCGCGTGTTCACGCATGAGATCACCCACGCGGATTATGTAGAAGCCCTCACCAGGAGCTACGATACTAATTGCAAGTACTCGACCTCATTTGCAGTAGGGGGAATGGCCGTCGACAGTTCAGCTCCGCTGTAAGCCCCTCGTCGATCAGCACCTGCTCATGCCATGTCATTGACCATCACTAGCTACACATACGTCCAAGAGGGCCAAAACGTCATGGACGTGGGAAAAGACGTCTTGGTACAATCGATCGGCAAACCGACATTCACGGGCACATTGTCTCCATATGGCATATATACTGGCCGTAAGCAAGTCATAACAACCATTCCATGCGCAAACCTCACCGAGGTTTGGTACATGCCCGACTTCGCCTCCCAATTCCCTGACAGCGGCGAGTGGAAGACTTGCAGACCTCTGCCCTTTGATCCTCCATACGTCTTGAAGCAGGCACCGTTCCTGACCGAGACAATCACGCAAACCAAGTCCAAGGACCCGGGCCTCACCTTGATGCCTAGCCAGCCGAAAGCGACACCGGACCCACCGACGCAGCGCCCTACGCCCAATAATCCTGGACCTACTCCTACGCCCGCAAATCCTCCGCCTTCAGGACCTGTCGACGATCCTGGAAAGGTAGAAGAGCCAGGCCAAGTAGGCTCCGGGAATACTGGCTCCGGTCAATCAGGTTCAGGACAGTCAGGTTCAGGACAGTCAGGTTCGGGTCAAAATGGTTCAGGACAGTCAGGTTCGGGACAGTCAGGTTCAGGACAGTCAGGTTCAGGACAGTCAGGTTCAGGACAGTCAGGTTCAGGACAGTCAGGTTCAGGACAGTCAGGTTCAGGACAGTCAGGTTCAGGACAGTCAGGTTCAGGACAAGCGGCTTCCGGTCAGTCAGGTTCAGGACAATCGGGTTCAGGACAATCTGACTCCGGAAATACAGGCTCTGGACAACCAGGATCAGGTCAATCAAGCTCCGGATCTGCGAACTCAGGATCAGGCAACTCCGGATCTGGCAACTCAGACCCCAACAACCGAGGCCAAGCAGACCCAAATCAAGCCAGCTCCTCCGACCCTGGCGTCGGACAAGCAAACAACAATAACAATAACAACCAGGGTGCATCCGCAGGCCGACCAGCCATTAACGCCGCCTCACCCAATCCAGCGACCACGGCCCCTCCGCCTCCCCCTTTCCGCATCACCTCCAACCTCGTCCTCGACGGCCAGACGCTCCGCGCCGACAACGGCGTCGCCACAATCGCCGGCAAGGTCATCTCCATCAACACCGCGGGGTCTGTAGTCGTTCGACCGGTAGCTACTCAGGGCCCGGGTCAGCAGGGGCAGCAGCAGCAGCAGCAGCAGCAAGGCAATGCAGTACCCAGCGGCTCAAGCGGATCCGATGGTGCAACGACGCTGGCCATGGCTTCTTTCTCCGCGGCCGTGGGTTCTGTGCTCGGGACCTCCGTGCCCGTGAAGGTAGTGACGTACATGTCTCCTGCGCCGACGGGCGGGAACGATGGCCTCGCAGGCTCCGGAAGTGCGGATCAAGAACAGGATGGGGCAGTGGTCACAGGCATTGGGCAGGTGATTGGTGGTATGGGGGCTTATATCCTTTCTGCTTTAGGGGGGTCTGGTAGCGCTGGAAATGGTGCTGCGGGGAGGACGGGTGAGCTTGCGGGAGGGGGTGCTGCTTCGACGGGAGTGTTGCAACAGGGTGGGAGTGGGAGTGGAAGTGGAACTGGGAGGTCTGGCTCGGGTGGGAGAAATGGGACTGTGGCGTTCACGGGTGGAGCGTCGGTGTCACGGAGTCAAAGGGCGGTATTGGGAGTGGCGGTAATGTTTGTTGCGCCGCTTGTTGCGGCGGTGTTGTTGTAATGTGTAGGTACACGACAGAACTGATATGGACTTTTACATCAATGATCCCTCGCCACTTTGGTCAGGTCATCTTCTCATGGTCGTTGAATCCTCACTTGCTACTGTCATTCCTGTGGCCCGCGACGGCTCGGAGGATGGTGCCGATCGTCGTGAGGATAGGATGAAAGGCCCTTTTATTGATGATAATCCTGCGATAATATCAGCACTGGTCAAAACGATGGAGAGTCAGACTCACTGTCGGCTATCACCACCCTTAGAGCTGGGAATGAAATATGTGGATCCACCGGGTCCAAAAGCCTCCGACACCATACGCTCGTGCTCGTCCGGGCTCTTCAGCACGTCGTCCGCTAGCGCCCCTACACCTCTGCGCGAGAGATAGCCTGCTTCGACATTGCGCCACCTCGGGAAAGTTCGATATACTTTCTCACCCCAGAGGCTGGGCCACCTAGGAGTGTAGACTGCGGTGAATTGACGACCGTCCCAATTCAAGTTGATTGAATGATCTCGCATGGTTCCCCCGTTGTTGTGCAGGGGCAGGGGTGTGACAACAGTCAGCATGACTAATATCTCGGTATTGTTGGTGTCATCATCATAGCGCCAGATCTGGACGATCTCTTTGCAATAGTGATGCTCTGCTGGGTTCTCGAATTGGTGTACCAGGCTCGTGAGTATCAGGTCGGGTGAGAACTCAGTCCCTGGGACCAAAGTGGTTTTGATGTCTTTCTCCAGCAGCATGTTCCAATCTTTCTGTTCTGGCTTGCGTTTCCAGAATCGCAAGAAACTCTTAAATGACCTCTTCGGTGAGCTCTCCTCTGTAGTTGATGCTGACATCACTTTGCTGATCGGTCTTCTTGGTCGTCTCCTCGATCTGGGGGGTGTTCTTCCGCTCTAGGGTTGATTTTGTGGTAGTCGGGAAGCGATGCAGCCCTCGCTCCTGCAGTCACCGCTGACATCGTTCTCATAGTCGATCCTAACTCCATCGTGTTCTGGCCAGGATCAGCTGCTGTTGACAGTTGCGTGTGAAGAAGAGCCGACAAAAGCTTCAAGTGAAGGTCTGTGATTGTGCACGTGACGATTATGCGATTGTCACGTGCACCTCACGAACTCGTGATCTCACCTACCTTTCCTCTTCTTCGGCTTTTTACTCACGATCAAGCACTCAACATTTTCAATTGCAAAACTGGGACACTCTGGATTAAGCAGATCATGGTATTCATGACCAGCTCGCTCCTTACCTGTCCTTGCTAATTTGTTTTGCAGCGATTCGCTTGTCAGCACCGACTAAACAACAAAAAACACAATTGAACATCGGCAAATGGAGGGGCAACTCACTGGGTAATCGCAAATCATGTCTACCGACAATTCGAAACCAATACTGCTCGGTTTGCCATGTGAGATCCGCCTCAGAATCTGGCGCTTTGTCTACAGTGACACCAAGCTGGTAGTCTGGTGGGAAAAGTGCTCCCTCCGACGCTATGCAGTTGATGAGACTGAGGCTCCTCGGATTGGTAGTAGGTTTATGGTCAGCTTCTGCCGCACCAATGGTGTGCCGATGACTATCCTTCTTGCGCTACCCTTCACCTGCAAGATCACATACCAAGAATCCCTTGCTACGATGCTACGTACCGTCATCTTCCACTTCCACCTGGACTGTGGAGGAAGTTCGGCCTTGTCGCTGCTCCCCAAAGCATATCTGACACAACTTCGACAAATTGAAATCAGCGTCTTTTACAGGGAAGCCGATAACGAGAGCGGGAATGGGAGTGAGGACAACAATTCCGTCGCAGTAAGGCGATATCAATGGAAGAACGCTGTGGAAATTATCGCCAAGTTCTCCCCGCGCACCAACGTACGCATCCGCTTCGATTACAATGTCGTGAAGGTGTTTTCGAAGGTAGAAGCTTTGGGGAAACGAATATGGTCGGCAGAGGCGTTTCCCAGAATCCGACTCGATCTGCCATGTTGCTATGAAGATGGCTACAGCCAAAGGCAGGCGTCAAGAGAATCCGACTTGCGAAAGAGGTTTCCCAGAATGGATATTCGACCTGCGAGAGATACATCTGCAGACTCGGCACAACTATCACCAGAAATCTGGGACTGTCCAGATTATTGACTATGGATCTTTCGATCGCTTAAGAAACATCGTCGCGTCGAGCCCACGAGCTGATCGGGAGGAGATCTGAATCTACGTCAAGCTGGAGGCAGCGAAGAAAATCCACCAACGTACGATGTAGAATGCGCAGCTTCTTTCAGGTGCAATGAACAGTAGCTGGCTTCAGGACAAGCAAATGACATAAGGCTTTCGTCGTCTAGTAGAGAAGCTTTATTCAAGATTGATGTTGTGTTGAAGTGATGTGAGATCCGGCATGAAGTTGCCCACGACTCGGACAACGGTGGCGCAGCCCCACATCGCCCCTTTCCCGGTGTTGATGCAGTTGTTCTCTTCTCACCACATCTCTGAGTTCTTGATCTCATTGACATCCAGGCCTATGATGGATTGAATCGCGAGACCAGTGGGTAATTACACCAAACCTCTGGTTTTAAGGGCATGTGCTCCTCTCGGTCCACCGGCCTCCTCGATCTACCGGTAGAGATCCGCCTCAACATCTGGCAGCATGTATACAAGGGCACGGCTCTATACCTGACACTGGATGTCAAGGCAAGGGAGCTACAAGGTTATACGGTGGACGATTCGTTTGTTGCATTAGGACTCGACGTGGACGAGCCGTGTCCGACGCTCTACGGACCGACCGCTGAATACAGGAAGCCGCCAGGAAATCTACTAGCCCTACCACTGGCTAATTCTGCATTCAGTCAAGAAGCTCTTCCTATTCTATATCAGGAAGTACAATTCTGGTTCTCGCTTCCCCAGGCATTATGTCCGTTCCAGCAGATCGTGCCTGCACTGTCGTTCTCTCGGATTCGCCACATTAGAATCTATTCTCTTGATCTGGAGAATGATGGAAGGCGCAAGGTTTGGGACGATGTAGTATCAAAATTGCAATCCACAGAGCGCCTGGAACGGCTTGAGGTTGTCCTGCACCGAGACTATCGTGGCCTGAAGCTCAAGGTGAGGAGACTGGCTAGAATGGCTTCTGAGACGCGCGGGGACCTTGACGTGAGCGTTGTTCTGCCCAGCCATAGTTACGACAAGGGAATGCATATGCCTGTCAGTCTGAAGAGATATCGCAGAAAATACCCAGATATGAATTTTGATCAGGCCTGGTTTTTCAGATAGGATGGTTACGCCAAGGCATTGGACCTAGGGCGTCTGAAGGAAGAGATGCTCCGCGTCACACAGTGAGTCACCAGCAATAAATAACAGAATATTGCTTAGGATCTGTGTATATTCCTTCTCAGCTCTAGAAAGACAGGACACGGTGTCACAATAATCCACACCTTCCCCCACCACTATCATACCTAGCTTGCTGGAGCTTCCGACAGATATCTGGCTTCAGATCTGGAAAGAGGTCTACTCAGGTGTCATCATATACATCACTTTGGACAGGCAGACCTGCCGCTTGAACATCGATCAGGTCTGCACGGAATGTTACAAGACCACTACTCTTGTTTCACCGGCTTGTGAACAGCTTCGGCGTCCCAACAACTTGGTTCGACAGTGCTCGACCAATTGCCACATTTCAAAGCAGCTCAGAGAAGACCAAAAGAACTTCCTTCTCACGCATCCGCTATGTCAAGATGTATACTGCTGAACGGGTGCACGCTGACGATCGTCGAAGAGGGTACACCAGAATCATTAGGGCGGTGAGAGGACTGGAGTCGCTTCGGGACCTGCGAGTAATCTTGCAGAACAACAACGACAATCAGGACTCTCAGGTCCGACAGCTTGCAGAGGTGTGCTCGAAAGCAGCGAGGGGAATTGCATTGAGTGTCGTCCTGTGGGCACGCAAAGATGTCCACGAGTTGGGTCGCGTTTGGTTTTCAGAAAGGACCATCTTCCACAACGGGGGAATCTGCACTAAACAGGATGACGGAGACTGGATTTGGAAACGAATTGAGCAAGGACAATAATGATTGCACGAAAGCAAGGCAGAAGTTATCAAGCCCTATTTTCAGATCTCGCTATCGTAGATCCATCTCAAATGGACAATCACAATCTCATGAATGGACAAAGACCTTCTCATTCCAACCAGTGATGACCCCTCCAGTTCCCACTCGAGTCCCCTCGGTCAGTGACACCCGAAAGAGCCCGGCAGCACGGACAGCCATTCGCGTAAAAAGTGAGATCCAGATCTCTCGGACCCTGCAGATTCTCTGCGCATCGGACCCGCATGGACGAACCAAAAGTGGCGCGAGGACCCCTCTTCGGAATTTTCTGGACACACTGCACTGGCCGCCGCCCGCCGCCTGTAAGCGGGCGCGCTTGCGGCGGGGAAGGTCGAATGGCCCGACATCGCAGAATTTTTGACCGACGATGACTCGGAGACTTGGGGTGCTAGGGCGTGGCATTATTAACTTACTGTACTTTCTTACTGTCTGACACCCATTTATTCTTCCACTTCCGTACGGTCCTGCATTCAACGACAATTGATCCACCTGTTGCACACTCCACCACGACACGTACCAGCACAACCACCGCAGCAATGGCCGGCGACCTCCCCACCACCAACGGCACCCACGACTCCAAGAGCAATGGCGACGGCGCCTCGTCCTTTGCCGTCAAGGCCGGATTGGCCCGCATGCTCAAGGGCGGTGTGATCATGGACGTCGTGAACGACGAGCAGGTACGCCCTACCCCCTCCCGCCTCCTCCTGGCCGTCCCCGTCTTGCACCTCCCCCTCCGCCATGATCCCCCGCTGACCTTTCCTCCCTCCAGGCCCGCATAGCCGAAGAAGCCGGCGCCTGCGCCGTCATGGCCCTCGAGCGCGTCCCCGCCGACATCCGCAAAGACGGCGGCGTAGCCCGCATGTCGGACCCGTCCATGATCAAAGCCATCATGTCGACCGTGACCGTCCCCGTCATGGCCAAAGCCCGCATCGGACACATCGTCGAGGCCCAAATCCTCGAGTCCATCGGCTGCGACTACATCGACGAGTCCGAGGTGCTCACGCCCGCCGATCCCACCTACCACATCGAGAAGTCCGGCTTCAAGGTGCCGTTCGTGTGCGGGGCCAGGAACCTGGGCGAGGCATTGCGTAGGATCGCGGAGGGCGCGGCCATGATCAGGACCAAAGGCGAGGCGGGCACCGGAGACGTGGTCGAGGCCGTCAGGCACATGCAGACTATGAACCAGGAGATCAATCGCGCGGCGGGCATGAGCGACCCGGAGCTCAGGGCGTACGCGAGGGAGATCGGTGCGCCGTTCGAGCTGCTCAAGGAGACGGCGCAGTTGAAGAGGCTGCCGGTCGTAAACTTTGCCGCGGGGGGTATCGCGACGCCGGCCGATGCGGCGCTGATGATGCAGATGGGGTGCGATGGCGTGTTTGTCGGCAGCGGGATCTTCAAGAGCGGGGACGCGAGTAAGCGGGCCAAGGCCATTGTGCAGGCTACTACACACTACAAGGACCCGAAGGTCGTGGCGGAGGCGAGTATCGGGTTGGGCGAGGCGATGGTGGGGATCAACTGTGGGAGTATGGGCGAGGGGGAGAAGATGGCTGGACGGGGATGGTAGACGGTCTGCATGATGGAGCATCAAGACAAAAAGGTAGAAGCATCGTCATTGGTGTCTAAAGGAGGGAGTTTTTATACGTCTTCTAGATCTACGCGAATATGAATTCATTGTACAGCAAGCTTCCCTTTCCTTATATCTAAATATACAGACCCACTTAAGGTAAAGAGTACGTCCCTATCCAAGATCAAAGTCGAAGAAATGATTATCCTCAATCATGCTGCTGCATATGAGTCGGCAAATTATAACCCGCATAATCCATATGCACAAACGCGCGATCCACAAACGGGACGCTCTCCAACACATACTGCAAACTCTCGCCCAGATCATGACTGTCCCTGAGACTGGTATTCTCGTCCAGCACAATATCCGCCTCGACATTCAAAAAGTCCCCGGAGTGAAACGCATTCAGCCCTTGGATCTGCTTTATCGTCTTGGCGAACCGCATCGTCAGATACAGCAGCACGTTCCTTTGATCCGCGGTCGCGGCCTGCCCGGACAGATTCTTGATGTGTTGCACCGAGGTGCCGCCCCAGTTCGTAATGACGTAGAGGGAGAGCAGGATCCCCCCCAAGGGATCGAGCCACCAGATCTTAGCGTAGTAGCCGATCAGCGGGAAGATGATGGAGAAGATGTTGAAGACGACGTCGGTCATTGCGTCTTGGGCGAGGGCTTGCACGGACGAGTTCTTGATCAGGCGGCACCAGACCCAGCAGCCGAACTTGATGACGACGGTCGAGCCCATGATGGCCACGGCGGGGATGGTGAGTTGCACAATGGTGCGGTCGTCGCCGGTTAGGTGCGAGAGACCTTGCAGTGCGACTTGGACGAAGGAGGTGATCATTATGACGGAGAAGACGAGCACGCCAATGGGTTCGAGGCGGCGCCGGCCGACGGGGTATTTGTATTGGTCGTTCTTGGAGATGAGGTAGGTGGTTGTCCAGATGATGGCTGTGCTGAGGAAGTCGAGGGCTGCGTCGACGAGGGAGGCGAGGACCGAGACGGACGAGGTCAGGACTGTGACGATGATTTTGAGGATGAGCAGGACTGTGTTGGCGATGAGGTTGACGTAGATGGCGATGGTCACGATGCGGGACTGCGAGTCGGCCTCTTCTTCGGGCTCGTAGGCTGGAAGGAGTTTGGCGGCTTCGTCGTCCTCCTCGTCATGGCCGTTCTCATGGTGGAGCAGGGGCGTCTCCTCGTCTTGGACCTTGTACAGAGCCTTTGGTGTTCGCTTCAGCTTCTTGGTACCAGCTGCATCTTGAGGTGTCGCTCCTTCGGTAGGAGTGTTCGTCCCGCTTCCGCTCATGCCGTTGAGCATCGGCGAGCTGTAGGCAGATATCTGAGACGGCTCCTCTGTGATCGTGGGCGGCACATCCGGCTGGTTGCCCTGACTGTACTCCTGGATGAGGTTGTGCGGCAGCGAAGAGTCCAGTAACCGATCAATATACATGTACTGTTGTATGAGATAGTTGTTCCGCTCATAGTACTGTCTGATCGGCTTTTTCATCTTCTTGAGCTCCTCCTCCGTCTTGTAATACCTCTCCCATTTATACCTCGGATTGGGGTTGCCGATCAGTCGCTGAGATCGCATCTGAGGAGTCAACAACGACGGCGGTGCAAGACTCCTCCTCCTGTCCTCCCTTATCGCATCCCATCCTTCAGGATCGAGTTGCGATTCAGCATCGTCTTCGCTTCTCCTACCATGGACGCTAGTATCCACGGACGAAGGCCTCCGCCGGGCGCGCACTGGCGAGATCAGGGATCTCGGCAGGTCGGTATAGCTGGCAGCATTGCGGTTCTGTATCAGCTGAGGGAGCAGATGCCCACGACTTGACAGGCTTGGTTCATCACCGAGTGGGAGGAAATGCGCAAGACCGCCGAGGCGATAGGTGGGAGTCTCTGGCGGAGAGCTCATGGCTGTCGCGGGTCGATTGGATGGGTAGCGGTTTCTGCTGTTATCTCAGACCAGCTGAGCAGGAAAAGGTCATTGTGAGTATTCTTTGTCGAGTGTAGACAAGTTGGTCGTCTTTGACCAAAACTTGGCTCTGTCCATTCACGAATGTGGTTGATCCCAGCCATGCCAAGCCAGGGTTAAGATTCAATGCTCAGGCACGTCAAGGCTCTTGAATGGCAAGCAAACGTATTGCTATTATCTCTACGGTCTATAAAATACATTTCGCTTCTAGCAACTCTGGCCATGCTGTGCCATCTGACCAATGCTTTTGGTAACATGCTCATAAACCGGCGCCAAAGCAACTTTTCCCCTACCAAGCTCAGGGTAATCGCTCAAGCTCGCCAAGGTATCAAAATACCAATGAAAATCGTTGTAGTCTAAGATGATTGTAGTCGTGAACAGTTGCTAGGACGAGCAACTAGGACCCACGGAACAGGAACTGCATGTCCTCAGGCGTCAACTTCTCCATGGCGACTTTGTCGTTGTTGATAGTACCGCTGATCATATTCGCCTTTTTCTCCTGAAGCATCACGATACGCGACTCTACTGAATCCTCGATACAGAGACGAGTGATGACACAGGGACGCTTCTGACCGATACGGTGACAACGGTCAGCAGACTGCCATTCAGCTGCAGGATTCCACCATCTGTAGCACGTTAGTAGGAGTCATACAGACTATGTATGAGAAAGACTTACGGATCAATGATGAAGACGCGGGATGCCTCGGTCAAATTGAGAGCAACACCTCCGGCCTTGAGCGAGACCAGGAAGATCTCGCATTCTGGTGTGTTCATGAAGTGATCAATCGAGCGTTGACGCTGGTTGGGGGTCATGCTTCCGTCCAACATGACAGTGTTGAATCCAGCACGGCGGAGGCGCCATTCGACGAGCTGCAGCATGGAAGTGAATTGTGAAAAGATGATGGACTTCAGCGTCTGCTTCTTGCTGCGAAGCTTCCAGAGATCGTAGACCAGCATTTCAATCTTGGTGGAAGAGGTCCAATTCTCCATGCTGATGCGGTTGATGATGGAGTTCTTCTTGACAGCTTCCTCATCTTGCTCGATTTCCGGCTGATCAAAGTCGATGGACAACGGATCGTGGCAACGAGGGCAGTCCGGTTCACCCTTGTTGTCCTCCACAGACCTGACGTAGCTCTTGACACACGAGCGGCAGAAGTCATGCTTGCATTTGGAGCGGATCGCCTCTTCAGCAGGCTCGTCACAAATGTTGCAGACCAAGACATTTTGACCCTCGTGTGCATGCTTCTTGAGTAGAAGATCCGGGTGATTTGCGACCTGGCGCATCTGCATGATGAGACCGAAAATGTTGGCGTAATTATTGAGCATGACACCGCGAGATACGTAGGTATCAAATGTACGAGCAGTATTGCTCATGATACTGGAAGAGAAGTCGCGCTCGATCTCGCCGAAGAATTCATTGTGGACGATGACCTCCTTGGGTGGAAGTTCCATGGAGCTCACATGGTCGCGCTTCATCCGGCGAAGCATGATACGAGCAGTGATCATGTGCAACTTGTCCATGGCAGCCGAACGATCCTTCATGTCCTCGGACTGGGTCAAGGGGTTGAGGAGCTCCTGGTTGAAGACAGAGACGTGCTCGATGCTGGAGTGCTTGCAGCTGGTGCAGCGGTAGTCCTTGTCGACGTCCCAATGAAGCATGGAGCAAGGGCACTTCTTGCAGAAATAATCGGCGAATGGGCGAACCTCGAGGAAGCGGAGAAGCGAGAAGAACTCGCCGATGCGGTTCTGGACCGGAGTACCAGACAAGCACCACTTGTACTTGGCCTTGAGGGCGAAGCAAGCCTTGGCGACACCAGTAGTACGAGACTTGATGCTGTGAGCCTCGTCCAGAATGATGCGGTGGAACTCGATAGCATGAATTGGTGACGCTTCCTTCACAATATCCTCACCTCGAGACCAGCCCTTGATCTGCTTGCGGTAGACCGACTCGAGACTGTTGTAAGAGATCATGATTACGTCGTACTTCTTCAAATCCTTGACAGTCATGCCCTTGGTCTTTGCGTTCTGTCCGTGGTAGACCAGCACATTGAGCTTGCCGTCCGTGTAGTCTTTGATCTCGCTGGACCATTGCATGAGGGCGACAGGTGGGACAATGACCATAGATGGCTGCTTGGCAGGGTAGTCGGACATGATGAGTGAGACGGCTTGAATAGTCTTGCCCATGCCCATCTCGTCTCCGAGCAGTCCACCCTTGTATTGTGTCTTCTCCTGATTGATCATCCAATCCAGACCCTCACGCTGGAATGACTTGAGTGTGCGATTGATCGAAGTCGGCTGTGGCGCCTGTACAGGTTTGTAGACTGGAATCTCCTCCAGATCTTGCCACATGGTCTTGATCTGGGGGTGAGCCTTCTCCAACTTCTTGCGTTCCCTTTCCTTCCTCGTCATGAGACCCTTAATTTCGCTCATGTCGACGTCCTGATTTGTGCGACGACGACCCCATTTATCCTTGGTCTTGCTCCGCTTGATAACAACGGCAGACCCTGTCGCAGCAGGAGCAGTGGGGTCAGACGCACCAGAGTTGTTTGCACGCGCGATATTGGCCAGGGGAGTATCATCGTCGCTTGAAGACTCAGCCTCTGAGCTTTCCTCGGCGTCGCTGTCATTGATGACAAAGTCATCCTCGTCGGATAGATCGGCAGAAGGCGGAAGCGCAGACAAACCAGAGTCACTATCATCCAGCTTGACCTTACTCTCTCCAAAAGATTTTCTCATATTCAACGCTGCAGCAGCACCAGCCTTGCGAGCGGTCTTGCGGGGAACGGAGGATCGTCCTGCGGCCTTCTTTCCAGCTTTTGCCTTTGCCAAAGCCTTCTTTCTCGGTTCGAAAGCATCCTCGGAATCTGAAATAGACGCGGATTCGTCCTTGACGGACAAGGCGTCGGAGAGGTCGTCGCTGTCGCTGACCTTGGCAGTGTTTCTGGAAGACTTCCCGAAGGATGCCCTGCCAGCCGCGGCCCCGGACAGACGGGAGAGTTTGCGGGATGATGTGGAGGATTGCATGGCCTTTTTCCCAGCTCTTGCCTTCGTCAGTGCTATGCTCCTCGGCTCAAAACCATCTTCCGACTCTGAACCGGCGACAGACTCTTCCTCAAAAGACATGGCATCCGAGAGGTCCTCGCTGTCCTCAACCTCATCCTTGACCTGTGTCTTCTGACGCTTGATTGGGCGGGCTTCTTCCTCCTCACCGTACTCTTCGCGTTGGAGAGCCTCAGCAATGGCCTGGTCGTATTCTATATTACTGTGTTCGGCTGAGACTTCGTTGCTGAGACGAGTCCGCTTGCGAGTTGTGGACTTCCCTTTCACAGAGGCTTCGGGTGTGACGGCGATGCTAGTAGCAGGCGTAGCGTAGGCGGCGTCGGCGTCGCTCGATGTGGAAGATAGGCTGTCAATCGAGCTAGGGCCTGTGGCTTTGCCCTTACCCTTGCCCTTGGCCGTGGCCTTCATGATTGTGACTGCTTCGAAGGTCCTGTGACCAGTTGGAATGGTCGGAGATTGTTTGAGAGTAATGGTGTCGGATACGCCCACGGAGTCAGGCGACGGGGAAGCAAGAAAGCCGGCAGAGGGTCTTGAGGTTTTCGCAAGGGATTCGGTCTTCTTCTCGGTCGGCGGTGGAAGCGCTATGTAGGAGTTAGCTCCGGACCCTTGTTCGATGTGCTTACGACTGACAATTGCGAGCGCTCGCCGACCTGCGGGTAGTACGGACCATGGTGTGAGTGTACAAGGTCACGGCCGGTCGGAATGAGGTGAAGGGTGTGTGAAGGTCGAAGAAAGACTGACCTTGATTGAACTATCTTCAAAATTCCAGTCTTACGCCACCCAGGGGAAACGCCGATCGCCTCCCCTCCGCTAGCGTAATCTGGCAGAACTGAAGCACGGGCGTGTCTGTCACGTTTTAGATCTGGTTCTCGACGGTGAGATGTGGGGGCGAAAAGAGGTCTTCGACGAGCGAAGAATTGTTTTAGAAAAGGTGGAAGGCTTGATGTCGTACTTTATCTCTTATGGCGACAACTGCTGGTGATTGTTGATGAGGTGCCCTGATTTCGTGAATGCAAAGCTCCCGATTGGGACGATCAGGACTCCCAGGTCGATGGACGCCTGGACGTCGCGTCGCGTGCGATCTCATGCAACCACTTTGGCACAAAAAAGCTTAAATTTGTGCCCAAGCTATATGACAGCCTCCACCATATATCTTCACATGTCTGACGCCAGCAAATGGGAGCATATTGGACTAGTTGGAGATTCATCTATCCGATGTTCCTGTTAAAGCCGGCACATGTATCCAATTACCCTCTTAAGTGCCCGTGGTCTTGCATGCGCATCCTTGCACCTCCAGCACCATAGCTACGTCAAATGTCAAGCCTGGTCCAGCGACTGCGCCAGACACATAGCATGATACCTGCCCCTCCTCCCTTGCAGCTCCTCATGTCTCCCCACCTCCACGATCCTCCCATCCTCAATCACAAAGATACCATCCGCATGCCTGATCGTACTAAGCCGATGCGCCACCGCAATCGTCGTCCGACTCGCCGCCGCCTCATCTAGCGCCTTTTGCACGATCCTCTCGCTCTGCGTGTCCAGTGCAGACGTCGCTTCGTCGAGCAACAGCAGCCGCGGTCTGCGGATCAGTGCTCTTGCGACCGCGATGCGTTGCCGCTGTCCGCCTGAGAACTGGAGGCCTCGGGATCCGCAGGGCGTGTTTAGACCTTCTGGTAAGGACGATATGAAGTCGAGAGCGTTAGCTTGCTGGCAGGCTTCGCGCACTTCTTCTTCGGTAGGGTCGCGGTCGAGGCCGATTGCGATGTTGTCGCGGACGGAACCTAGGTAGAGGGTCGGTTCTTGCTGGACTAGGGACATGTAGCGGCGGTAGAGTGCTGGAGACATGAGTGAGATGTCTTCGTTGTTCAGGGTGATGCTGCCGGACGTCGGATCGTAGAAGCGTGCCACCAGCGAAATGATGGTGCTTTTGCCGCAGCCGGATGGTCCGACGAAAGCAGCATATGTGCCTGGCTTGATCTGTATCGAAATGCCCCGTAATACTCTCGTGGATTCTCGTTGCTTGTATCGGAATTCCACATCGTTGAGGGCTAGGGCACCCTCGTCTCCAGAAGGCCCTTTGTGGCGGTTGTCCTCCGTCTCGGTGATGCTAGCCTTGACTGTCCTTAGCCAAAGCATATAGTTGGCACTTCATTTGGCTTTGGTGATGGAGGTCGTGTATGTGAAGAATTGGGCAGCGGCCTGGTCTCCAAAAACAATCGAGACGAAGACGACGAAGAATTGCGTCACGGTGTACTCTCCACTCGCGATCAGTCGAGATCCGTACCAGAATCCAAGAGCGAGAACAAGCAAATCAGCTGATTGCGAGAGTGCATAGGGAACCAG
The DNA here is from genome assembly GCA_007556505.1 of Elsinoe australis. Taxonomy (NCBI): domain Eukaryota; kingdom Fungi; phylum Ascomycota; class Dothideomycetes; order Myriangiales; family Elsinoaceae; genus Elsinoe; species Elsinoe australis. The sequence goes on from SWCS01000012.1 coordinate 1,223,277, forward strand.
GGTCGGTATCTGTGGGTAGGGTCAGCCTTCGTGTTTTTGTAGGTACTACTGGAGTCGCCAAATACATACCAAGTTGCGAATGACTCTGGAGACAATAGCATCCAGCGTCTCGCTGTACTCTCGCAACACAGTGCCCTCAAGCGTCAGTAGACTGACTGTCTTGATCGATGCCACAGCCTCAGCAGCCAGGCTCGCACTGCTCGTGTACTGCTTCTCTGTCGCTGCTTCTAGCTTCTGGTCGAGCCGAATCCGGATGTACCCACTCCCTACAATGATAGAGATTCCAGTGGCAACCAGTACCAGCCCGAGCTTCCAGCCAAATGCAACGCCGAGAGCACTGCTCGCTACAATGTTCACCACGACGTTGACCATCAGGCCAAGATTAGCAGACATCAGTTCTTGTAGACCCGATGGAACGGATGACAACTTGGACGTCAGAGAACCGGATGAGTTCTCAGGGTAGTCGAAGAAGTCCTGATCAAAACCCATGACACGTTCCAGCATCTCTCTTCGGCAGCGATGGGTCAGAGTTTGCCCGATGGTGTTTGTGGCTATACCGATGAAGAAGTATCCGCACAAGTTGCCTAGAGCTAGTACAAAGAACATCAAGGCGTAGAAATTGGCTTGCGATTTGGCTTCCGCCCCTTGGAGTGTAAAGACGTTGATGAGCCGAGAGAAGAGGATCGCTTGGGCCGGGTAGGTACCACCAAGTGCAAGATTGGAAATAGCAATCACCGCATACCAACCATAGAGATCGGGATGTTCTTTGAGCATGGTGAAGATGCATCTGGCGAGCGAAAGTCCAAGGGTTCCAGCTGTGAGTATATTAACTCTCGGTTTTGGACTCCCTGGTCTGGCAGTAGCCCCGGTCATTTCAGGAGACATGACACGGTCTAGTGCGCGCTCTGAATCGTCCGCTCCGTAAACTTTTTCAACCATGTTTTTCTTGGGGCCTTCTTCACCAGTCCCAGTCCCTGCTCCCAGATCCTGTACCCGCACCATTGCTGCATACAGTCCGTCTTGCTCAATCAACTGGTTGTGCGTTCCCTGCTCAACGACCCTTCCATTCGCCATCACAGCGATGTTGTCAGCTGCCATGACAATCGCAAGCTTGTGCGCAATCACCAATGTCGTTTTGTTTGCCGACACCCGACTGAGGGTACTCTGAACAGCCTTCTCGGCGCGAGGGTCTAGAGCGCTGGTGGCCTCATCGCAGAGTAGAATCTTCGGGTCCGAGATGATGCTCCTTGCAATCGAAAGTCTCTGCCGTTGTCCGCCGCTCAACATGCCGGCGCGCTCGCCAAGCTGAGTGTGGTAGCCCTCCGGAAGTTTTTCGATGAATGTAGATGCGTCAGCAGCGGTACAAGCATTCCGGACGAGTTGCATCTGATCCTCGTGAGGCAGGTCCAATTGTTCACCGACTAAACCTGTGGCAACATTCTGGAAAACTGTGCCTTGAAAGAGGGTCGGCTCTTGCTGCACGAGTCTGATCTGACTACGCAGCCAGTTCGTGTTGTAACCATCGATGTCTTGTCCATCAAGTGTGATCTGTCCTAAAGTAGGCTGGTACCACCGTTCCAGCAGACCGACTATCGTAGATTTTCCGCAGCCACTAGGTCCGACTAAAGCTGTGGTCTTTCCCGCTGGGATAGACAAGTTCAACCCTTGTAGTACTGGTGCTGAGGTTCTGGTAGGATACGCAAAGTGTACGTTGCGAAACTCGATTTGTCCTGAACAAGTAGCGGGTCGGTGACCATCGGGAGACAGCGGGTCGAGCAGACTTGGCTTGTCAATAATGGAGAACAATTCTGCTGCAGCGGAGGAGGCATTCGTGATGGCACTTATCTGCGGTACAAACAGTAGGATAGACGTAGCACCGAGCGTTACGCTGAGGACGACAGTGAAGACTGTGCCGACATTCTGAATCTCTCCACTTTGGAACATGCGGAAGCCTTGCCAGAAAGCCAAAGCAGTCCCTGACATGACGAGGAAAGACTGGCAAGAGAAGAGCACACCGTAGATGAGCGACTTTTTGTTGCCTTCTTTGTGGGCCGTTTGCAGGTATTCATCATACCACTTGATGACCTTGCCCTGCGCACCGAAAGCGTGAATCGTCTTGATGGAACCGAGGGCATCTTGTGCGATTGTCGCTGCTTGCGAGTAGATCCTAACCTACAAAGAAGATATCAGTATATGAGGTTCCAATGTCCATTAGATAGCTTACGATTCGAGCTTCCACAGGAGCATCAATACCAATGCATGTTCCTACTACCAGAATAATAGCCGGTATCACGCTCATGGTGATAAGCGCCAGTTTCCATTGAATGGCCAGTGCGACGACATAGGCTGAGAAGAAAAGTGATATGCCTGTCACGCAGGTGAGCAGTTTCTCGGCGATGCCCTGGTTGATGCGATTGCCATCTAGCATGCCAGTCAGCGACAAGGACGGTCTGGTAATAGTGGACATCTTACTTGTGGTGACTTGAGTAGCAGCAGATCCATTGCCTTGCATATCGAAGTGCGAGATCTCCTGCCCGAGCAAGCTTTCGAGAAATGCCTTTCTCAAACTGTTCGTCGTCCTTGCAGCAGCTATGCATATGCACAAGGTCGCTACGTAACCGATGACGAAACGTCCGAGGAAGAGATAGACGAAGTACAGTACCAGGCGATCGGTGTTCTCTTGGAACTGCTGAGGGCTGCCTTTGCCGACAGCATAATCGTTGAATGTACTGGTAGAGGAGCCAAAGATCAACGTCATCAATGGGAGCGCAGCGCCGACTATGATGGCACCAATGAAGGACATCACGTACAATACACAGTCGAGGCGATTTGCATATCGAAATATCCTCTATAGCGCAGGCTGGGTCAGTGTTGAAGCAGCAAGTCTGTCAGATCAAACACTCACAAAGTAGGCCCCAAGACCTCCTTTGTTCTGGTCCTTAGACTCGTCCTCAGCTTCCTTGCTCGCAACAGCTTCATTTACTTTCTCTGTCGATGCCGTGTCATCCAGTGATGAATCTGGTAATTGTCTTGTATTCGGCAGGGTGTTCGTAACGGAGTGCTGATGCGGAAGCGGCTGCTCGTGGTCGACCATCTTTGAATGCTGAACTCACCATTTACTTACCTACGAGTGAGGGAAAAAGACAGAAGACCGCTTGATATACGACAATGAAGGCATCATAAACATCCGAACGAGTGAGAGCACACCGTAAGCAGTCGTTACCTCTATGGCCAGTTGACGATTCGGGATGCGCGGGCTCCGTACAGCACGCGCACAGCGACGGGGCCCGCGGAGACCGAGCCGCTTCCTTCACAGGGCGTAGTCGTAGTCTAGGCGTCATCAACAATACATGTCCAAAGGTGCAACCATGCGGAAGGCGTTTGCTGATTACATGACAGCTGATATGCTGAAGAAAGGTATCGTAGGAGTGAAGAATGCGACTTTGTTCGAAAACGAAGTCAAGCAATCTATGGATGTCTTGGACCGTGCGGATGGCCATGTTTGTGGGGCCGAATCATCTCCGGCTCCAGCATGGGCAACAAGCTGCCATGCTGCTTTGCTATCATTTAGCAACTATCCAACTTGGAGAGCCGAATCACAACTACGCATCTCCACAAACGACACCATAGTAATCGTGATCAAGCATGTCCATTTCTCATAAGTATACAATCGACACTACTTGCCACAAAGTCTTTTTCTAATATTTTACTTCCACCTGAATCCGCCTGAACCATGACCCAAATATGTGCAAGAAGGAGCTCTCGCACGTCCGAAAAGAAAGAATTGTTGCCTCAACTAAGCCTCGAACGGACAGTCCTGTGCACTGTCTGCTCTCCTAATTCCATCCCTTACACGTAGACAGTGACCCACTCAACCTGGCACGCCGAGGCGGAAGGAGCAGATGGCTCTGCGGTAGGGACGGGGTCGGCGGTCGCAGCGGCAGAGCTGGTGGGGTAGATGGCGGTCGGGGTGCTGCCAGCGCCGGGAAGGTCTACTGGGGCCGAAGAAGAGGGGGAGGGGTTGAAAGGGGGAGAGTCGTAGCCGGTAGGAGTCGGCTCGGCTGCGGTCTCGGTGGGGACGGGCTCGACGTCCGAGGCCGATGGGGAGGGAGCCGCTTCGGTCGGAACGGGGTCAGCAGTGCTTGAAGAGGGCGCTGGGGCAGGAGCCTCCTCGGTGGGGACAGGGTCGGCAGTGCTGGAAGGAGCTGGGGCGGGAGCGCTGGACGAGGGAGGAGCGGCGCTGGACGAGGGGACAGGGGCGGCGCTGGAAGAAGGCGCAGGGGCAGCGCTGGAGCTTGGTGCGGGCGCTGGGGAGGCAGGGGCGTCGCCGTTGGACATGCAGGCGAAAGAGAGGGCCTTGACGGTAGTGGCAGGCGTTCCGCTGTAGCGGCCAACGGGACCGCTGAGGGACCACTTCATGTCGACGTATGGCCAGCAGATGCGGCCGTCCTTCATGGTGACCTGATCACCGGAAACGAAGACCTGAGAGGTGATGGGAGTGCCTGCCTTCTTGCCGCTGCTGATGAGCTGGTAACGAGTGCCGGTGTAAGTGCCAGCACAATCCATGGCATCGTCAGTGCAGCTAGGGCTGTCGATCTGGTCCCAGGATACAAGAGCGTTGGTGCCGTCAAAGGTAGCGACACGGGCGTTGGAAGCATCAGCAGGACCGTCGCTGACCCAGTTGATTTGAGAGTCACCGTTAGTGGCACCGACAGTGGAGATGGCCTCTGGACCGTCAAGAGTGTTCTTGTCGGAGAAGGTCGCAATAGCAACACGGCGGTACTCGGTGCGGTTGTTGGATTTGGTGTAGCCAGCGCCTCTCCATGAGTCGGCAGTGAGAAGAGAGCTACCACGAGAGACCCAGGCAAAAATGTACGAGCCAGCACCCTGGAAACGAGCCAAGCTGCTGTAACTACCAGACATACCACCCATGGGCTCACCGGAAGCACCGTTGATGGTATGCTCGTTGGAGACCTTGACACCGTCCATGCCCTTGCCTCCAGTGTTGAGCCAGATGGCACCCTGGTCCTCTGCGCAGAGCGAAGCAAAAGGCATAGCGTCAGCAGCCTCGATAGCGATACCAGTGTTGTGAGAGCAACCCCAGCCGCTAGCACCCGCAGCGGTCGTCTGGATTTTACCGTCGTTGTCGATGTATTGGAGAGAGTCACCAAAGTGGCCCTGGGCCCATCCGGCATAGTCGGTGACGACGACGTACGAGCCGTACATACCGGCGGCCTCGGAGTAGACTAGATCACCGTTCATGTCAGGGGACATGGACAGAGCTCCATTGTCCTGCTTGATGCCTTGGCCAGCAGTGACTGCAGGTCCACCAAGAGCTGCGGTCCACTTTGGCTCAGTGGCACCAGTGGTGAAGCGGTGCAACTTGGCGATGGGAGTGCCTCCAGGGGGAGCGGGGGACACGCCAGTAGCGGCCGAGTTGGCCAGGACAGCAAATCCATCGTTGTGTGCAACAAGACCTCCGGCTTCGCTGGCGTTTGCAATGGTCACAGTCGAGCCAACAGCAGCAAAAGTGGATGGGTCGACCTGCTGGATGTGAACACCACTTTCAGAGTTGTCCAGGTAGGCAACCCAAGCCTTGGTTCCATCTGGGGAGACCTGTTGAGCATATCAGTACACCTGAACCGACGATATGCCCTTCGTTTGTCTTACAGCAAAAGGAGTACGCCTGTGCTTAGGACGGCTGGTCCAGTAAGCCTCCTTGACCGGGTTGAACTCGCTGGTGAGCTGAAGCGAGTTTGGGAAGGTCTTGAGAGAGGTGTCGCTCAGCGCAGCGAGCGAGCCAGCGGCAAAGGTGAGAAGAAGGGCGTGAGACAGCATGCTGATCTCTGAAAGTAAAAGAATGACTGAAGTGAGAGCTGTACAAAGTCAAAGGCACCTGCCTGACAACAAAGATGTGTAAAGAACGACTAGGTCAATGGACCAAAGGTGGATGCAGGTTAGAAGCAAAGAAATAAAGAATAATCATTGCAGACAAAAAGGACATGGTACGCCACCGGAAGTTGGTACACAGACCAGTGAGGGGAACCCTCGTATTGACGCCGTTACACCACTTACTCGTGCATGGCCGGACAAACTATGGCGTGGGCTTTGGTAAGGAAAGGCAGATTGCTCGTTGGTGACCCATCAGACTCAGAACGACAAGCTCAGGGCTGTGACGATCCTGGCGAATGGTTGAGGAAATTGCTTGTCGCCTGTTGCTGAGAGGGCCAGACGAGGGCGGGCGGCAGGAGGAGTGAAATGAACGGAGGACATGTCACGGAAATGGTACAGAAAGAAAGCTGCGGCAGAGGCAGCCCAATAGCAAGCCCCCGAATCTGCCACTTGAATCTTGACGGCGGCCTGGGCGAGACGAGCACGACAAATGCACAACCGAAGGTTTAGGATGGCGGCGTCAAGGAGATGGAAAATTGGGGGAAGGGAGCGGTGTTTCTCAAGCGTCGTTTCAGGATAAAGTAACTTACGGCTGCTCCCGCTCCAGTCTCCGATGTGCCAATGCTGACTAAGAGCCTATGGACTAGCTCACTCATTGCGACCATTTGAGATTCTAGTCCCTCCGCCGATGCTACGAGTCCGTCTAAGGGAAGTGTACAAAAATGATCAATCGACAAGCTAGAAACACCCTGTCGACCGCATTAACATCGTACGCTGTCCTGTGCCCCTGAGGACGTCGATTCCTCAATCTGCCACAAGCTCAATCCGACAGCGGCAATCGCAGGACTTGTGAGATTTAATCGCACGCATGAAAGAGAACATAAATTCAAAGCAATGAATACGGGTGCTGTGTTTCTATCGGACCTGTTCTAGATCTAGAGGCCAACGTGGCGAGAGTCTGCCAAGCCCCGCTGGCTAGGTGTCTAGGACTGCGGAGTTTCCCTGCAAAAAACTAACGCTGGACATTGAGAAGGTGTACACAGACCAGTAGACATCATCTCTGCTCAGAAATTCTCTAGCTGAATCTATCCGTTGCAATTGAAGGATCTGCGCTTCAAGAAGGCCATCGCTCATGTTACTCCATGCCGCTCCAGCTCGCTCCAGCCTTGCAGCTTCATCTCATTGTAGGTCATGGTCGTGCCGGCCTAGACTTGCAAGATCCTCTGCCGGATTCTCCAACTGTCCAGAGGATGCGCGTCCTCCGATCACTAGGCTGCTATCTACCATGCTAAACCCAAGATCCTTCTTTGCCGCATTTGCGCAGCGTAGCTGGGGTTGCAAGTGTCGATGTATCTTCATGTAGCTCACCGGAGTTGATGTGATGGTGAGGATGATACCAGATCTGTAAGTGATGCATCCTTGCTCTAGCGGTCCCAGATCCATCAATTCCTGAACCTAGTTACGGACGGTAAGAGCACTGTACCATTGTCCTCATATCGTTTGATCCCCTTTGACTTCCACTCCTGGCTCCTCTATATGGGTCTTCATTGTAGTGTACTCCACTCTACTAGCCTCACTACGCCCCGTAAAGACGCTGCCACGGTGGCATTGAACGACCTGGCGCTGGGGTATAATATACATATAAAGCTGCATATTCTTGCTCGTTGGGCAGAACATATCATTCATTCACTCGCATCTCGCGTCAAATTCCGTCTTTTACCTAGCTTCGACGTATAACAACAACCAGTCCAAACGTCATGAAATTCTTCTTGATCTCGACAGCCCTGCTGGGCGCCGCCGCAGCAGCTCCTGCCGGCAAGGCCAAGGCACTTGCTTCTTCAGCGTCATCAGTCAGTTCAGGCCTGTCATCGGCACCACCCTCACCCCAGCCACACCCTGTGCTCGGTGGCTTGAGGATCGCCGACTCGAATATATTGGGCCAAAAGGCGTCCCAAATAGCGCCTGACCACCAGGCTAAGATGCAAGAAGCCACCCCTCCCAAGAAAGACCCCTTGACAGCGACCCACGCCGAATCACCCAGCGCCGAATTTCCGGATGGTCTGGCCGTCACCGTCAACAAGCCTACCGACGGCGGCAAAGCGGGGGCCCAAGCATGGCAACAAGAAGCCGAAAAGGTCGCGCCCAACGAAGCCGCCGTCGTGGCTGAAAGAGCGCAGAATATGGCCCCCAAGATTCAAGATAAAAAGGACGAGAAGCAGAGACTACTCTCCGAGGGCAACAGAGCAGCGGCCGAAAAGGTAAAGATGCCCTCGGGCTCAGACCCCATGTCGAAGATTCACGTCGAGCAGCAACTCGGCAAGGAGGTCCAGAAGATCAGAGGAAGCAACACACTCCCTCCGACTAACACAGGATCTGTCCAGGGGCCTACTCACTTTACTCAGAGCCAGAAGCCAACGTCATTCAAGCCTGGCTGTGTGGACGGTCCTAACCAACCCGGTTGCGGACCGGTCAATGACGAACGCCAGCGCACGGGCGAGCCCACTACGAATTATGTGAAGCCGGCCGACATCCCAGCTGCCGACAAGGCGAGCCTGTCCGCGAAGGATGGCGCTGCAAAGGCGAGGCAGGCCGCCGCTGCGCATGCGCAGAAATCAGGCGGGACTGCGTAGAAGGGGTAAGGTATACATTGAGCGTCCGGGAAACTGCTGGGAAGCTGAGTGGGATGCAGCGCATTGGGTCTGGGCTGGTCCCGCCAGATAGATAGATGTAACATACTACAGCTAGCGTTGCAGTATTGTCGATGTTCCATGAATAGATTTCAATCAAGCTACCAGTCTTCATTCGTATCAGGTTTTGCATGAGCTTGGCTGTTCTTTGTCTTTTGCGCCGAGTCCCTACGTCAGTCTACGAGTCGGAGACCAAAGCGGGAAGCAGGCGAACATTCTTTCCTGCTATGCTGAAGTATCGTTGCATGGGATTCTCTGCATGGTCCTGTCTACACAAATAGCGGGGTAGACTCATGTTCTGTATACTTCAAAGGTATTCATTCAGCGCTTCGAAGCCATGATCTATGTTGAACTGCTTCTCCTCCCGGATATCCGCAGGTGCTCTGCTAGTGTTGTACACATTCGGCTCGGAGTGAATGATGGGTCCTGAGAGAGGTCTCCGCTTCGCGTCAATCTTGAGCGTGCGCTGCGTGAACCAGTTGCCAGGAGAAACCAGGCTCTCCACGACATCTTCGGCCCTAGTCTCTCCAAGGATCTCGAACCCATTCTCTCTTAATTGGTCTCCGACAATGTCAAGGACGGTCCTGTCATCATCGCGAATTGGACCCCAGAAATACCAGAGAACTTCCACTTGACGACGTTCTGGGTTGCTATGTTTAGCACGCCACGCTTCGATCAAATTGGGCAAGTCCATGCTGAAGTAATAATCCTCGTTCGCCTCATTCTCGTCCTCTGGGTCTTCAAAGCAGCCCGGCAGTCCCCCTCCAACATATCGGACATGCAGATTGAGCTTCGAGCCGTGACTGCATTCGGTCAGGGCAGAGAAGATTTCCTCCTTGTCCACATCAACATCATCGACTTCACCCACTGGCCAAGTACCGTCATCCTGCGGACTTTGCAGCAGAGGATGGCGAGGATGGATGCGCTTGCCGGAGTAGTCTTCCCTAGTACCGTCGCTGTATTGGTAAACCCTGTTTTGCTGGCGTACATCTATCTCGATGTTCGTCAGGTGACGACGGTTCTTCTCTCCGATCGAACGCAGCCAGTCAACTACTACGGACCAGTCCTTGTGACCATGAAAAGCGAACTTGTTCTTGCTGTAGAAGATTGCGGCCGCTTCGTCAGCGATCCGGCGACTCGTTTTCAGAAGGCCTATGTTCAAGCCTGCCAGACTTCGAGCAAGCGCGCCGGTATCGGGATTATAGTACCCTTGGATTTCGAAATCGTGGTACTCTTGGTGGGCTTTGAGCTTCGTGACGTCAATGCAGGACGAGGAAACAAGCGACTCGTGGTAGATTTGATCGCGAATTTCTCGTGGGAGTTGCTCAAAAGATTTGCCGTTAAGCAACATCTCTCGACGTTTCTCTTGATGCGGTGTATCTTGCACATTCAGAGAGCTCGAGCTCTGAGAGCGCTTGCTGCGCGTCGTGACTGTCATGGTTGGCTCTTGAGGCTAGGAGATCAAAAATAAGGATTTGTTGATAGAATCACCGGGTAAGAAAGGACGCGAGATGTGTATTAAACAGCAATCCGATCATGAGGCACAGCAGCGTGGACGCTTGGCGCCTGTGCCGCAAGGCGCGAAGGCGTGTGTGAGGCTGTGAGGTGCGCAGCCTTCACATTCCGCTCGGTGAGTAGTCTTGCAGGCTGATTGACCAGTTGAATAGGGCAGGAAACGCTATGCAGGGGTTTTGCCATGCTGGGTAGGATGACATTCTTCTGCTTTTGTCAGGGCATTGTGGACATGAAGTGAAGCATACGTTAATAAGAAGATCCCCGCGGCTATTTGCTCGTGAGTTCGACTGGCCGCGGCTTGGTCCGCACCGGCCGAACCCAATCTGGCTCTGAGCAAAGCGATGGTTGTGGTCGAGATCTGCATGCATTAGGACGCGATTTTATACATTGCGTCGACTGTGGGATGCATAGAGCGTTGTATGGGACTACGACACATTTCCTTATTTCCTCCGCGTTGGATTGCCCTGGACGGAAAGCCTCATCAAGCTTCGAAGAAGCTGGAGCCATGTTTCGGTGCAATCACAATGCCTTGACATATCTTCTTCTAAGTCGCTCAGCAATCACATCATAACCTGATCGACAGCGTCGAATCGATACCGCTCAATGCTTTCATGTCCGTGTCCATCTTCCTTGCCCTCCCACCTCTCAAAGCGATTTGCCCATGAATTTACGCTTCTGAAAGCTCAACCAGAACTGCGAATCGCGTCAGATGTGATTCAGCTTACCAATATGCCACATGAAGCGCTTACCTTGCTCGGGATGTTTTCCGAGCCATAGACTCGATTTAATAATCTCATGGCAAGCTCTTGTCTCATCTGGCCCAGATATTGGCGCAGTACTTCGGCTTCGTTCCTGTCCCGTGGAGGCTCGAATGCTTGGTTGAGGGGAAATGTGGCATCGCCTGGTATGGCGAAGTTCGTATCCAGCGCTGTGTTCATCACTGCCTAGAATATGTCAGCTCACAGATTTCACTCCCTCACTCCTTCGCAGCCAATCTCTGGCGCGTAAGGCACACAACTCCCATCCAGGAAGCTAGATCGTTGCTGACCTTTTCCGCATCTCTCCGCCCCATGTTCAACTTGATCTTACTCAATGCCTCGCTCACAAACAGGATTCCATAGATCAGCACTCGATCCGCAGGTCCTTTTACTTCAAAGTTCCTGAAGAAGGTGTTCGCTCTGAATAAAGAAATGACTTCGTCCAGCGGGTCATATGATTCGTGCGAGGCATCTATCGTGAGTTCTGTAACGTCCGCTGGTAAAGGAGGAAGTTGCTGTGCCGGGCCGCGTGTGCGTGTTCGAAGTGGGAGAAGAGCAAAGTTGCCTATCATATGTCAACGAATACATCTCAAGATGATGCCTGTGCGGCTCACCGATCAATTGCTGATTTGGCTCGTCGAGAAAGACCGAATGGTATGCCTGTAGAGCGGTCAGAGGTAGCTCGAGTAGGTAGATGAGGGCGACTCACAGGCATGGCGGTAACTAATGCGCGTACTTCGCGCTACACTCTGGAATGATTCGCGCTAATCGTGAGGTCTCAATTGGTATTGTAAGAGTATGGCAGGTATCGGTTTCAATTGGAGCTGCCTGGCAATGCGTGGAGGTTGCCGTGCATCATCGGCCAAGACAAGCGCTTGGCATTTCGACCCCACCCAAAAGGGTAGTCGCGATATTGCGGGGCAAAATTGAATCAGAGCAATATTTCTCGAGACGACGAAAACGACAACAGAGCAATTTCCGAGACCAATTGATGTGGTGTAACACTTTTGCTTCAATACAAGGAAAATAATTGTGCGGTCAATCACCACTGTCACTTGTCGTAAGGCTCACAAAAGTGAGATTGTTTGGACGAAGCGTTCTGCAGGGCTTTTCCTGCTTGACCGGGGTCCATCATGTTCTCGATTAGTATGTCCTATTGTGTTCCATGCATAACATGTCTGATTTTTGACAGAGGTGCCGTGCTCCTCGGCCAACATTGGTAGGTGATCTGAGAATAGACTGTACTGGGTCGACCTAATCGTTTCAGGTCCTGGCTTTGATGTTATCGGTCTCGCTCTCTCGGTATGGCTGGAAGTCCAAGTTTCGGTGGACACATCAAAGACGTCTTCCGATCAGCGTTTCAACTGCAGGATCACCTACGAAGGCCAAGGTAAAGAAGATGTTGAGCTAGTCGCGGACCGCAACCTCATCACTCAGACCGCCCTCTACGTCTTGCGATGTCACGACCAATATGCGTTCCCAACAGAAACGCAAGTACACATCATCAACCCAATTCCTCTTGGACGCGGGCTTGGATCCTCAGGCGCAGCAGTCGTGGCCGGCGTCGTGCTGGCCAACGAGGTCGGCAAGCTAGGACTGACCAAGGACCGCTTACTCGACTTCTGCCTCATGATCGAGCGACATCCTGACAATGTTGCTGCAGCTCTGTTTGGCGGTTTCGTCGGGTCTTACCTTAAGGAGCTCAACCCAGAAGACATGAAGCGGAAAGAAATTCCCCTGAGCGAAGTCTTGCCCGCACCAGCTGGAGGAGAAGACACTGGTCTCAAACCACCTATTCCTCCAACTGATATTGGCAAGCATATCAAGTTTGCCTGGGCGCCGGAGATCAAGTGCATAGCCATCATCCCAGATTTTGAAGTATCCACCGCCAAAGCCAGGTCTGTCCTTCCCACCGAATACCCCAAAGCCGATGTCATCTCCAACCTGCAGCGCATCGCCCTCCTCACCACCGCACTCGGCCAGTCCCCTCCCAACCCCGAACTCATCTACGACGGCATGCAAGACAAAGTCCACCAACCCTATCGGAAGACCCTCATCCCAGGCCTCACCGAGATTCTCCATTCCGTGACTCCATCTTCCCACCCAGGCCTGCTAGGCATCTGCCTTTCCGGCGCCGGCCCCACCATCCTCGCCCTGGCAACCCACAACTTCGACTCCATCGCCTCCCACATCATCTCCCAATTCAAAAAAGAGTCCATCAACTGCGAATGGAAGCTCCTCACCCCCGCCTACGACGGCGCAACCGTCACCCATAGCCCGTCCCCATCCACCTCCGCCCCCGCCCCCGAAGCCCTAACCTACGCCTCCTCCGGCGTCTCTATCGACGCAGGCAACCTCTTCGTGCAACGAATCAAGCCCCTCGTTCGCTCCACTGCTCGTCCCGGTGCCGACGCCTCGATCGGCGGCTTCGGCGGCGCCCTCGACCTCGCAGCAGCAGGCTACGGCGACGCGGCGCCCATCATCGTGCAAGCCATCGACGGCATCGGCACGAAACTCAAGCTCGCCTTCGCCCTCAAGTCCTACAAACAAGTCGGTATCGACCTCGTGGCGATGAACGTCAACGACCTCATCGTGCAGGGCGCCGAACCCCTCAGCTTCCTAGACTACTACGCCACCGGCCGTTTGGACGTAGACCAAGCCGCTGGTCTGGTCGAGGGCGTAGCGGAGGGATGTCGCCAATCCAACTGCGCCCTTGTGGGCGGCGAGACGGCAGAGATGCCCAGCTTGTACGCAGAAGGCGAGTTCGACGCCGCGGGCTGCGCCACAGGCGCCATCCACCGCGGGAAGAAGATCTTGCCAGACATGGAGAGCATGCGGGAAGGTGACGTCCTCATCGGCCTCGCCAGCAGCGGGGTGCACTCCAATGGCTTCTCCCTCGTGCGCAAGGTCGTCGAGCGCGCAGGCCTGGCCTGGACGGACGCGTGTCCGTTCGAGACCACAGGCGAGCACAAGGGGAAGAGCATAGGGGAGGTCCTCCTCACTCCGACAAAGCTGTACGTCAAGTCTTTGCTGGAAGTGATTAAGAAAGACGCAGTCAAGGGGATGGCGCACATCACGGGCGGTGGACTGTACGATAATGTACCCCGGATGTTGCCGAAGCATTTGGGTGCAGATGTCGATGCGAAGACGTGGGAGGTGCCGGCTGTGATGAGGTGGTTGAAGAAGAGTGGCGGGGTGGAGGGCAAGGAGTTTGCAAGGACGTGGAACACGGGGTTGGGCATGGTTTGTGTTGTCGAGGGGGAACAGGTGGAGGAAGTGAAGAAGACGCTGGAGGAGCAGGGGGAGAGGGTGTTTGTTATTGGCAAGTTGGTGAAGAAGGAGGATATAGGTGGGGAGGAGGTTGTGGTGAGACATATGGAGGTTTGGGATTGAGGTGCTCATGACAGAAACAAAGTAGAAGATCATATTTGGCTCGTATCATCAAAAGTAGATATAGACGTGGCTTGAATTTCAGAAACTAAACAGAAGTTCGACTATCGTAGCTGCTTGCGTGTCTCGTATCGCCCAGAACACCAGAAGAATCACTAAACCTCCATCAGAGTCCGCAGGGTGCGCGACGATGCCAGTACCCAAAACGCTGAAGAACAATAGAATCAAATCCCTCAAACAGACCGAAGCCATCTGTCGCAATTGTGAAAGAAAGTCGTCAAGACAAGAAAATCGTGGGTATCAATCAGTCGTCCAGTCGTTCCCTCATATCCATCCTTGCGCTGTGAAGCGTCTTCTTTCCACCGTTCTATCTGTTGTTTGTTGTTTGCTGTTTGCTGTTCGTTCTTCGTTTCTCATAGTTGTTGTCGTGGATATGACGGCCTCATGACTCTTTTGTTCTTCCATAGCTTCCTGATCAAGTCTTCTCCACGGTGCTTCTAGAACCTGGAGGTGACACTTCTGCCAAGTGGTGGGCGGCCTCCCCTGCTCTTGACCGGGCTGCCAGTGCTGCCAGCGAATCTTTGCTGCTGGGCGCCGATCTTGCCAAACTCCTGCAAGATGTCTAGGCCTTCCTCACTGCCATCGGATGGAACGGTGAGGCTGAACTCGACACCGGAGTTGCTACCCTTGCTTACGCTGTTGTTGCGGGCAGGCGACATGGCTCCGAACAGAGAGTCGATGTTGAGGTCCAGCCATTCAGGACCGTTCTCATTGAGGTCGAGACCAGCATTGGATATGCGCTTGAGAGGAGACATCATTGGCATCGGGGACTTCTGGATGACCGAGTTAGGAGTCATCTCGAAAGGAGGGTAGGCAAGAGTGAAGGGCGACTCAATGCCTGCGGTCGAAGCGCCGGCGGTGGCGCGGTTCAAGGTGTTGCCAGTGATATCAGCCAGGATTCCAGTGCTGGTTACAGCACGAGTGATGGTTGGCCTGCGCTTGTCTGGTGAGCCACGAGCAGCAAGATCATCATCATTGTAGTCGAATGGCTGGAAAGCAGCACCAAAGATGGAGTCGCGCCAAGGTGTCATGTTGTTGGACTTTTCCGGGGACATGAAGAAGTCTTGGTCGATAACATGACTGAAATGAGGTGACCATTGAGACCAGCTGTCCCGCAGTGGTGACATAGCAACCTTGCTGGGAGAGTCACCCAAAAGCTTTTGCATGCGGGCGCGGTGGTTCTTGAGGTTTGTGTTGGGTGAGATGGAGGCAGGTGGTAGTGCTGGTCGTTTGAAGATGACAGCAGCAGGAGTGGCTGGTGCAGCAGCAATCTGATTATTCGACCTCCTTGGGGAGGACAAGTCAAAGTGGACTGAGATCTTCCTGCGGTGGCCGCCTTCCTTGGACGGGCTGTCATACGAAGAGCTTCGAATACGGGCAATCTCTTCTTCGGCACGGCCGCGCTTGTGGCGAGGACGGTCGGCCTCGGATGTAGGCATAACATTCGCGTATCCGGCTGCACGAGGTACCGAAGACTCAATGGACGAGTAGTATCCACTGTCATGCGTGGCACTGGCAAAGTTTGATTTGCGTCCGTTGTTCCGCTTTGCGCCAGGAGGGGTATCTGCTCTGTCAGCCTCGGAAATGAGTGGTGGAGGTGATGACTTGATGTCCTCAGCTGGAGGAGAAGAGCGGATGTGACGCGAAGCAGGAGGTGGCATAGCAGACGACTCGTCCTGGTCCTCATCGCCAAGTGCGGGATCAGAAGCAGGAATAGTTCCATCTGATGACAAATTGTCGTCTGGGAACTTGCTAGAGTCGACAGTCTTTGGATCGAATCGCTTGGCTGATGATGGCGCAAGAGTGAAGGAGCCGACAGCAGGTGCAGAGCTAGATTTTCCCTGGCTGTTGAAGAAGTCGTGCTGGACAAAAGTAGAGTCACCAGCCTTGATGGGTCGAAGGGGACGATCTTTGACAATGAATGTCTTCTCCTCGCCAGGCTTGATTATCCAGTAGTTGCCCTTTCCAGGATCATCCTTGGGCCTCTCCTGCTTGATAAAGTTCTTGTTCAAAGACAGATTGTGACGAATACTATTCTGCCAGCCAGTGTCGGCGACGCGGTAGAACTTGAAGTGATCTGAGATCCATTTGTAAATTTGTGCAAGAGTGAGACGTCGGTTGGGAGCGCGTAGGATAGCCATGCCGATGAGGTTCGCGTAGCTGATCGGGGGCTTGGTGCCGTCATCCTCGATATCAGGCATCTCAGAAGGATCTGGCAGGACGAATGACGGTGGGGCCTCGTCGACCTTTGCTCTCTTGCTGCTTGAAGGAACGCGTTGTGATGGCGGCAGCATACCCTCTGAAGAGTATGTGCGCTTCATGGGAGCTTTGTATCCGTAGACGTTCTGTGAATATTGCTGCCCTTGCTCGAACGACGGCATCTGGTACATATTCTCCTTGTCCATCTGTGACGGGAATGCGGCACCGAACATAGCGTCTGAGGAGGGCACACTGTGCATCATCTGAGGTTGTTGGTTGTGGTAGAAGAAAGAATTCTTGGTAGGCGAATCGGTCTTGTACGAAGCCGGGACGGGAGGGGGTATGCAGACGCTGTTCAAGCTCCGTCCACCTAGCGGCCCGTTTGGTGAGTGGGAGTGTCGCTCTGCTTTTCGCGGCGATGCGAGGGATTGGTGATGTGAAGATGACTGGAGGTGAGGATTGTGCTGGGATTGGTTCTCGTTCTGCAGAGCGTGGAACAGATCTGCCTCTACGTCGCCGTGATACTGATATTGGTTCACAGGATCTTGGTAGATGTCGAGCGGGGTCGCACGACGCGTCGAAGCCATCGCCAACGGCGAGACTGTGGGTAAAAAGGTTGTCGATAGGGTAGATCAGGTCCAACGACGCGTCGATAGTAGATAGCTATCGATGTAGGGGTGTATGCTGTACAGAGGAATGGTGAGGCAGGTTGAGGTAGGTCGAGGTTGGTCGAGGTGGAGTTGAGTCGGATGTAGGGCGACGTCGGTGGAGCACAAGTAGTGGTGTAGGGCGTCTGCAAGCTGGGATAGTGCAGTCTAAAAAGGGAGCCAGTGCAGCAATGGAGGCAGACGAGGGTTTTTGACGTGAAATTGCAGACGTTGAAGACGGTGGTGGGATGGTTCAGCGTCAGGCTCAGGTATGCCCGGTGCCCGGTTCGCTAGCACGAGGCCAATGCGGTAGGCAGGGATGGAGCGTGGGCCAGTGAGGAGGTGAAGAGGAGAAGAGCTCGGCGCTTATTCAAAAATGCCCGTGTCGTGCAGCTAACTATGCTCGAGCTTGAGATGCAGCTAGCTATTTGTCAATCGCCTCGAATGTAGCGAGGAGAAAGAGCAGATGTTTTGTTGTTGATGCAAGCAATTGAGGCCGACGCAGGTACAAGAGGAAGAGATGTGAGCTGACAGGGCAGAGGGCGAAGAACGCGTCGAGTAGGTCCAGAGCGAGGGGACGCAAGGTGCCGGACGGTGGTGCTGCGAGGTGGGGAAAGGCACGCCTGGCGTGGAAGGAACGAAAACTTGGAAAACCGCGACACGAAAACTCGTGACCGCCAAGACTGCATTGGGGCTGCCTGTGGTCTGATTGGTCCTCATCTGTCGCCCTCACCAACTCTCTCACACTTGCTCCCACACGCTGCCACACGCACCCGCCCAATTCATGCTCTGCTGACCTCTCGTAAAAGCCGTGGTCTGGTTCGACATCTGATCCTGATGCGCGCCAAATCTTCCATTCCCACGCGGTCGGGTGTCAAATGAGGCTCTGCACATCTCGATCGTCGACAGATCGCCCGGCAAATCAGGTACGGGTCCTTTACAGAACCAGATTTACCACCTCCACATCGTCATTTCTCATTTGACTCATCACCTGTTCAAATCTCTGACACGCGACGCACTCTTGCAATCTCTGGTTCGGAGGAGCTTATTCGGCGCCAGTGGCAGTGCGCACCACCCGACATCCGATATCAGGACCATCCCTCCACTAGCTATCAACCAGCCGTCCGGGAGAATGTTCCAACGCTTCTGGATCGACTCTAGGGCAAGCTCTCTCGGACCATCCCATTACAGCATACATCAATCTCAAATCCAAGCCCTCACTGTCCTGATCCGGTATCATCTCGTCGTCTGACCTGCAGCAGACACAGGGGAGACCGTTGACCCGCTTACCTCAACGGCCACCAACTCCTCTTCCAACCTGGTGGCGAAAATGCTTGCTGCACTGCTGCATCCCCCTTCGCATAAAACGTGCCAATGACGCGACCTTGTCATGCATCTCTCCGCGGGTTGAACCTTGAGCTTCTAGATGCTTGTGTCCAGATGCTCGCTCTCCTGGACCGCTTGGATCCTTCAAGTGATATAGCAAACAATATTCGTCTGGTGACTTGTAAGCTACAACGTGTAGTCTTCAGAGGGTGTGCCGACGGGTAAGAAGGATATTAGCATACGAAGACCCGAACCCTCGCAGGGTAAGTCTGGAGTATCCTGCGCCGCCACGTTCAACTGCTCTGCAGCCACATCGAAACGTCCTGTACTCGTATTTTGTGAAAAGTCCCGACCATCGGTTGACTTCTTCCCATGCTTGGGTGAGCCCGATTGCCTGTCGCATAGGCTGATCGACTCTCTCTCTCTCGAACCCATTGATACGTTGACTTAATTGTGTTTCATTGTACATGAGTTGAAGGTACTATCTACAACATGTACAAGCACAGCAGAACATCCAACTGCTCGAAGATAAGTTCCCACGCCCTATCGATTTCCTTTTGGGTTGAGCTGCCTCATCGTTGTGGGGTACAGTATGCCAGATCGTCCGGCCGGACCGGCAAGCTGCGGCATTTGAGTGAAGATAGTGACTTCTTCCCTGCAACGTTCCCTTGTACGTAGCTTTGCAGTGACGATCATGACCTGGGACATTTCTAAGGTCCAACGCCCGACGCGAAGCGCTGGAGTCAGCACTGGATCTGGTATTGCAGGAACCTGAGAAGCTCATGGCTTCACTGTAGTCTGGTCCTCTGACAACACCCTCGCTAATACGGTCAAGTAGCCGAAATGGCAAATATCCCAACAAAGAGGTTACACAAGTTGTCCATTCCGCTGAGCTCGCCCGGCATGCGAGTTTGGCGATGAAGACCTTGGAAAATCAAGCCAAGGCTTCGAGAGGGTGCTGCTAGCTGGCATGAGGGTTCGGCTTTAGTGCTTGGGGGTCTTTAATCGTCTTCATCCTTCATGTCGGCATCGGCGTCTAGCTGCTCTGGTGAGAATTCGGTCATGCCATCGCCAGCATGCTCTCCAAAAGCGTCGTCCATCAAGTGATCCTCGGTCTCTTCGTCTTCCGCACCTGCGTCTGCAGACTGATCCTTCTGTCCCTTGCGACTGCTCGAAGGTTCTGCCGATTCTGCGTCCTTCCCCTTCATCAAATCCTCGTCTGCTACTGGGAAGCTGAGGTGTTTCCAGTCTTCAATCTACAATGGACATCAATTGTCTGTGCGTTTTATACTAACCAAATATACTCACCTCTTCGATGATACTCTTCAGTCTGTCTCGAATGCTCTCTACCGCGTAGCTGCCCAGTAACAGCCGCAGTGGAGGAAACCTGCAGTGCCCGAGTTGCCATACAAGCTCTGCGCTTTTCACTGCACTAGTCGGTTGGTTGTCATTCATCCACTGGACCATTCGCTTGGCATGACCGGCGGGCGCATTCTGATGGGCATACGGGGCACTTGGCGTTTTGACTAGAAAGTGACCGTAGGATGGCAGCGGCAGCTTGTCACCGGAAGTTGTGGTATCCTCAGCATTGCCTTTGCTCCCCTTGACTCTTTTGGCTCCAGGCTCGTCTATACGCAGATGTCCTGGCGCTACCAGAGTTGCCTTGATACCGAACGCATCAATTTCGTACAGCATGCTCTCCACCAGGCCTTCGACTGCATACTTGGTCGCGCAGTACGGGCCGAGTCCTGGGACACCCAATGCACCTGAAGTGGACGAGAAAATGAGATAGCGACCAGCGTTACGTGTGCGGAAGTAGGGCAAGGAAAGCTGGACGATGTGTAAGGTCCCGAAGAAGTTGGTCTCGAATTGCGCCCGCATATCGGAAAGGTCTTGGTCCTCACAGGCACCAATCACTCCATAACCAGTGCAGCTGACTATATGTCAGCTTCAAGATTCTGGGAACTACTAGATCGCGACCGACTTGGCAATGATATCAATTCCTCCCCAATGCGATATCGTCTTCTTAAGCACAGCATCTACTGTCTCTCTGAGCCTAACATCGCACAATGTCCCCAAGCAATTCTCATGCCAGCCCTCCATCTGTTTGATCGTATGCTCCCATGTGCGTCCCACCGCTGTTACCTTGTCACCGTGCGCCAGAGCGCATTTGACGAGCGAGCGACCCATATGGCCCGTCGCGCCGAAGACAACCCATACTTTCTGCTGAGGAGGGTTTCCTTCTCCAGGCGGATCGCATGACGCGGGAAGGTGCAGCTTCGAGTCGCCTGTGGGAGCCGAGGGTGATCGCACAAAGTCCGTCATGGAGGGCCTAGCCTCTCCGAAGTCCTTCTATGAGAGCATTGACTCGGTAGTATTGAGACTCTTTACTGGGGCGGAGGGGAGATTGCAGCAATTGAAGGTCGAGGTTGAAGCGGATGCCAAGTTGAGCTCCGGCTGGGGAGAGAGACCTGATCCAGCCTGCTTGTGAACCACATTGGAGCACTTTTCTTCGTCTGCCCCGCAAGTCTACACTCACGGTTGTGCAGATCAGAATGGTTCACGGCAGAGATCATTGAATTAGAACGTAGCGAAAACATCGAGTTGCATAGCGGGATATCTCTTGTACATCAAGCTACCGATTCATCTTGGACTTCTGCGCGGCATCAGTAATATCGGATTGATAACCCTCGATCCAGAGGCGCGCCACTCGACTCGACTCAATCCCCTGTCCAAGCATTCCTCTGTACAATTGTGTCGGGCTCCGATATCAACCAAGAAACTGTGTCTCGAACAATTCGTACCGGCTCTACTATCGCCTTAGACTCCTCCTCGATACCTCAAATCGCCACAAGCTTCGTCAAAGCGTCATGCAATCACGGTGACAAGGTTCATTCTCAGCAATGTCAAAGGCCAAACAGGCATCCGCAAGTATGGTACCCTTGGTGTTGACATATGCCCTCCATAGATGGCAGCTAACCGAGTGTGCTTTCTTCAGATGCCAATGCTGCTGCGGCCTCTTCGAGTGGCTCATTCGCCCAAGGTTTCCTGATAGGACAGTTGACTTTGGCATTGATCCTGTTCTTCTTCATCAAGTTCTTCCTTTTCGGAGATAGCCCATCGGCAGATACAAGAGCTGCTGCTCGAGCCGCTGCACGTCGGCAAAGGACTGTTTCACACTCGAACACTCTCCGCAAGAAGCGCTCCTCCGCTGCTCTAGGTGCCCGGCATGTTCCTGCTGTTGGTGGCGGTGCCACTGAAGTACTCACGACCGACAAGATTCTGGAGAAGACCTATTATACGGTCGATGGCCATCAGCCGGAGTCACTGGATTGGTTCAATGTTTTGATTGCGCAGACTATCGCACAACTGAGGGCTGATGCGTTGGCTGATGATGCTGTCTTATCCTCATTGACAAGAGTCCTCAACGGCGGCTCCAAACCAGACTTTCTGGATGAGATTAAAGTCACAGAGATATCACTGGGAGAGGAGTTCCCGATCTTCAGCAACTGTCGGGTAATACCTGTTGATGAAGATGGCGTCCCAGTCAAGCCCACTGCCAATCGACGTGGCTTCGCAAATGCACTTCGGGACTCTCGACTACAAGCTCACATGGATGTGGACTTGAGTGATGTTGTCACCCTCGGTATTGAGACCAAGCTGGTACTCAACTATCCGAAGCCCTTTGTTGCAGTGCTACCTGTTGCACTATCGGTATCTGTGGTCCGGTTCTCAGGGACTCTATCGCTCTCATTTACACCTTCGCAAGCCCCACCGAGCACCGCAGGAACAACGTCGCAGAGTGCAGGCTCCGATGGGCCGAATCAGCCAGGACACTCTCCGACAACACTCACGTTCACTTTCCTGGATGATTACAGGCTTGATCTGAGCGTGCATTCTCTCATCGGTTCGCGCTCACGATTACAGGATGTTCCCAAAATCGCCCAGCTAGTGGAGCAGCGAATCCATCAATGGTTCGACGAGAGATGTGTGGAGCCTCGCTTCCAACAGATTGTCTTACCATCGCTCTGGCCGAGGAAGAAGAACGTCAGAGGTGGCAGCGACGATCCGGACCTCGACGGCAAATCTGTATCTACCGGACTTGGTGAAGCGGTCGATGAGGCAGATCTACTCAACAGACAACCCAAAGCACAGCAAGACCAGAATGGAAGTGCACACATGCTTTCCAGCCTTCGAGAGGCAGCGCATTCTGGACCAGTGACGCCTACTTCAGAACAAGCTGTGATAACGCCAACCTCAGAAGGAAATACTGCCTCGATAAGCTCAGCATCGCAACCAAAGGACAGTCAGCAGATGCGGAAAAGACCCGCTGGGCCAAGGAGCAGACCGAACAGCTACATGGCTGCAGATCAGGACGACCTGGCCTCCGCCGGTGCTGAGATACGTGCGGCAGAGGCACGGAGTCAGGCTAGAGATATGCGGAGGAGCGGCGAGCTGAATCGCTGAAATGGCTCTTGACCAGCTCCCTTCCCAAGCAGCGGAAAAGTGGTCTGAAGGACATTTACGATGCCACACAAGCCTTGAAGTGCTTTTCGCAGCGTCAGTGCAAGATATGCCACTTTCGTGCCACCACCATTCGTCCGGAAAGAGTGGTCTAGATGGAGAGATGGAGATTCATGCATATGATGAAGGCAATTGAGATAGAATGCACCACCATATTGACCTTTAAAGGAGGTTTTAAGGTTCTCAAAGAGAGTCATCACGGCAAAGGGTGAGTAGAAAGCGTCTCAGCGCTACAAATATGTATGTGTATACTCTCCTCAACAATGCCCTCTAAGCAGCGCCAAAAGACCAATGACATTTCGCATCTGAGTCCAATTCTATGCGACCATTCCCATCGTGGCTACTACCACTGTCATCACTGCTCCTGCCGCTGTCACCAGATGCTATTTGATTGCCGCCACCGTCAAGAGCATGAAATCAGACTCCCAAAGCCTTCCACCACTTCTGAATGCTCCCCCGCCTTGTTCTCTGGCCTCTCGAAGCGCTTCCAAACAGGTTCCAGATCAAATTCTAGCTCTGCTCCCCCATGTTTCCTTTGTTTCGTCTCCACGCCCTCGTAGCAAGAGAGGGGTACGGCGGGAACCGTTGCCAGCCTACATCTCAGATTGCTCAAGTCAATCACTGTGATCTTGACAGTCTTCTGATCGCTCTCCAGTATCTGCATCATCCTAATCCGCCCATCGTTTCGCAAGGTCACCCAAGGACTCGGTCTCTTTATCGCCATCTGCTCCTGCGCCTCTCCAAAGAATGCATCAACCACGATGATCTGTCCACAAGGCTTAACCTCCCTTGCGCTTCCGCGGCCATAAGCGGAGCTTCCCGAGCGAGGTTCGAAGCCTTCTCTGCGATTCGAGCGCACTTGTCTCGCGCACTGTGCCGGCAGACTGCTGAGTCGCTGGCTCCTCTGTCAGAGAATGTGATGGAGACTGCTGTCGCGGCGCGTCTGATGTGGTGGCGTGTTGAGAGGGTCCAGGGTCGTGAACCTGTCTGCGTTCAGCCAAAGAGGGGTCCGGACTTGGAAGTGAGGTTGTTGATGAGGACGAGGAAGGAGTCCGAGACGTTCCGTCGAGTTCAGCTTTACAATCAGCCAATAGCTTCAGTGAGACAAGTCGTGATGGATGATCTTCCCTGAGGCTTCTAGACTCGACAGAGACAACGTGCTCAAGTAGCTTGATAGCCTCATCAACCCGTCCGTCTGCATCGTAGGCTCTTGCAAGTTCATGCTGAGATGCTAGTCGATCCGGATGATCCTCTGCTTGCGCCTCTCGAACTGCTACAACATGCTCGAGCATCTCGACTGCCTTTGTAGTATGCCCATCCGCTAGATATGCTCTAGCTAGCTCGTGCTGAGATGCTAGTCGATTAGGATTATCCTCTGCTAGCGCCTTTGCCATAATATCTACTACTAGCTCGAGTAGGTCGACTGCCTGCCTAGTCTGCCCATCTGCTAGATATGCCGAAGCTAGCATGCACTGAGATGCTAGCCGATCAGGATGATCTTCTACTAATACCTTTGCCTTAATATCTACTACTAGCTCGAAGAGGTTAACTGCCTGCCTAGTCTGCCCATCTGCTAGATATGCCCTAGCTAGCTCGTGCTGAGATGCTAGTCGATTCGAATCATCCTTTGGCAGTACCCTCTTATAGATCTCTACTACATTTTCGAGCATCTGAACTGACTCTTTGATCTGTCCATTTGCATAGTATGCCATTGCTAATGCATGCTGGCATGAAAGTCGAGCAGGATTGCCCTCATTGAGGAAAGCGCATCCCCATTCATTGCAGATTCGTAGCCAGTGAACAGCATCCTTGCTGCGTCCGTCTTCCAGCAAGCACTTTCCAAGATAGAAGCAGAGATCGCGAGCCTCACTCCCTAGAGGATTGTTCTCGTCACCAAGGACGCAGAAGGCGTGCGGAAGATAGGATCTCCAGATGAATCTATACTCCCAGTCGTCAGGTGGAAAAGCCTTGGCCAGGTGTTGCAAAAGTCGGATGCGTAAGTGAGCTTCGTCCTGCTGTCTTTGTCTCCAGGCTTTGGCAGCTAGGTGTACCAAGCGGTGCATATCCAGCAGATCGTCTTTCTCGTCTGAATCAGCGGGGGCCTTTCCTTTGCTGACGCTGAGAAAAGCATAGGCCTCCAAGGTCCCAATAGCATCGACCATTTGTGAAGCTAGCTCCAGGGGGGGAAGCAGACTCTGTGGGATCGCCTTATGTTCATAGAATGACATTGCCAGGAGTAGCTCACTCGCTTCAGGATGCTTCGCACGAATCTGGTTGAATGAGACGAGCCAAGTAGTCGCGACTGCATTGCCAGAGGAATCATAGCGATGTTTGTCTCGAAATGCCCGACTCAGCAGGTGAATTTCATCTTTCGCAGTGGTCTGAAGCAGCTCCAAGTACTCTGCAGGATTCTTTCTGTTCTTCGCCATGAATGAACCAGCCTGGGAGATGGCTAAAGGGAGATATGTGAGCTTCTCCAGAAGTTCACCAATGGCTGGATCATCCGATGCCAGAGTCCTGCCGACCGCCGATTTCCGAAGGAGGAACAAGCCTTCTTCAAAAGTCATCTGGTCGATTTGCACGATCTCGCTGCATTGTAGGTCCAAGGCAACCTGTTGGCTGCGTGTTGTGTATAGAATACGGCCTTTGTCGCTACTAGGTAGGAATGTAGATATCGCTTGATCTGTGTCGTCTTCAAGTAATACAGTATCATCGTCAGCATTATCAACTACCATGATCCATTTCCCTGCATTCGAGCTACTCAGACGTCTCTGAACGGCAATCCTCACGTCCTCGTTGTCGGAGGCCTTCAGATCCATCTCTCTTGCTATCTGGTTGCAAGCTTGCTCGAAACTTTCCATGCTAAGAGCCGGTACCCAAAATGTTGAATAATTCGGATGTGTGTCTCTGATGCGATATACGAGTTCGAGAGCCAGCTGTGTTTTGCCAGTGCCGCCTAGACCAGCCAGGACGAGAGTGCGATGCTTTTGACCGGTTAGTAATTTCTCCTCAAGATCTCCGAGCATATTGCCCCGGTCCACGAATCGCTCGTTCCGCTGGAATTGGACAACGTGGTATGTTCGGGCTACCGGATCGGGTGCTTTATCAGAGTCAGTGTTCTTCGCCATACAACAAAGAGCTTGGAAATATTCAGATAAAAAGGGTACAAGTGTGCCACTCACAGACTGCAGAGCACTGTCAGCCTGATATTTTGCGTTTCTAATAGTTCATTCGTGCAAGATCATGACCTACTTGACACTCCAGCAAACGGCTCTGGCACCCACTCATCGAGGAGAGCCTTTGCTCCAGCAGCAGCGACTCCAGCAGCGTATTCCTGCCAGTTCTTGTTCTTGTGGCTGTCTGCATAGTCACAAACAGCTTTGATGACAATCGTCGGAATGCGGTCCCACACACCTGCCCCTTCCATTTCGAAGGCGATGAGATCGTCCTTCCAGGCAATGCGATCACGGTAGGTCCCAGACTTGATGACGGCGTTACCACTTCCGATGCGACCATAATGTACCTGGATTCCCTGAGGTGACCTCCCTGCTAATGGCGCTCGCCCTAACGCTTGCGCGTGACCGTCGTCATGGCCGCAGCCCAGATCGTCGCAACTGGCTGATCGAGCCTCTTCACAGACAGTATCGTCACTACTGCTGAGGCACTCGCATGTTCCGTTGTGGTTCACGGAGCGATGTTTATGCAAGTATGAGGCGTTGAAACATACGTCGCTTTCTTGGCCGGGCCGCGAGTAGCCAGGATGTTGTTGCTCAAGCTTCTTCAAAGTACTTTCGAGGTCTTCAAGTAGCTTCCGGCGCTGCTGACGCATGTTGATCTTGCTTGTGAGGCTTCGGACTTGCTCACTGGCTCTGCCCAGGGTATTTTCTACTTCAGTCTTTCTCGTGAACATGCCATCGTGCTGTCGTCCAAAGTCGTACTGAATCACGGCTGTGCTGATTATCAGGTCCCCGAGATGGATTTCTGGCCTGCATTTTGGACTTGGGACACCCCCACAGATACCTGTAACGAGGGCGAGCTTGACATTAACGAAGCTGACCTTGACATACGCGGCCGCAGAAGCTGCGCTGATGGTTCCCATGTCGGCTAGATGAACTAGCACAACATGATGATATCCTATCGCTCCCATGGTGTAGGTCAGCGGATCTCCCGGAGCTTTTCCATATCGGCACTTGTCATACTCGTCCACGTTTTCCATCACCTCGCGCACTGCTTCCGCTTCCAAGCTTAGAGCGCAGAGCATCGCTATCTGGAAGCCAGATCGATCGCGCGGTGGTTGCAGGGACATGATTTATCTGTTTCGTAGAATTACGGTAACGAAAGGGCATGCTGTCGATAATCTGAAGGAGAGGAAAGGATTGACATTATACCACAAAGAGTCATCTCAGCTGTCACACAGCCCGACCAGCTGATCGAGCCGGGAGTCTCCAGCTCTCACGGCGCTAATTGATGCATGCCACGCACGAGGTATGCAAGCCACGGCGGCACAGCCATTGCCTTGATGCACCGACTTGCCCTAGTCGGATGGACAATTGCCAACCTCAGGATGCTTTGTAGACCAGAGGAACTCTCAGCTTCTAAGCCGACATGTACGAAGACACGAACATTCGATCTTGGAGGCAGTTATTTAGTCCTTCATGATCCTGCAAATTCACGGTGGGGGGGCGTTGGGATTTATGAATTGTGAACCTGCACTAAGCCGATTTTGGTTAAGTGCAGATGCGTTCGTAAAATTATGCATAATTAGCACCTGGACTCAGCCGCACAATCGCGTAGGAACAAAGTCGAGATAGATTCTGATTGAAACCTCATCAATACCAATGGTATGGAATACGTGGACTGACTCTATGCGAGTTACCTCGCCGTCGGTTTCTTCCTAACCGGGAATGTATCCAAGAAAGCCCAAGCCCCTGCCTCCTTCCATCCCTTCTCCTTCCACTGATTCATGGTCGATTTCGGGAAAAAGTCACACACCGCACCCAAACCCTCATCATGCGCTATAGCAACAAAAACATCCTCATGAGCATCAAAGAGTCCCAACTTGCCCACCGAAGCCTGCGCCACTTCAGGCTCTACATTCCATGAATGCTCCCCAGAACTGATACCAAAATACGGCTTGACATGAGCGTTCTCCTTATCCGGATGGCAAGCCGCAAAGACCGCACTCGGACACGGTGTCGCGAACCTGCTCTTGTCCAGCGGCACCTTTGCTGAAATCTCCTCCGGCATGGGCTTGTGCATCGTAGGCCTGAACACCCCGCCATGATGGCACACGTCGCCGCCCAAGAAGACGAATGTGTCCTTGGTCGTCCTGGCCAGCGCGCTCATGTGACCGACAGCATGGCCGCGGGTGTCTAGCAGATACAATGATCCGTCGCCGAAGAAGTCGTGGGCGTCGAAACCGCCGATCACCTTCCTGTCCGCGCTGAAATCGATCTCTCGCACTTCTCGTCCTGCAAAGTCGCTGTCCAGCAGCGCGGCTTTTGGATCCGTCGGGTACGCAGGCATGAAGGCCTTTTTGAACCCAGCACCGATGACTAGCGCCGTGGACGGCGGAAAGAGAGACGGGTCGCCTGTGTGTCCCAGTGCCAATGGCTCCAGATGATGGACGTGATGTTGGCGAGGTCCACGCCGCCTTCTCGAAGAATCTCATCGACGTCTCTGGAGATGTTAATGGACGTCACTAGGCTTTTGAGGATCAATGCGGTGTCGGGGCTGCTATTCCACCAGTCTTTCCGCCCGCCAAGGTCGAACGGCACTTCTTTCCAGGAAGGATACTTGATGTAGTAGGCGTAGGTCGGTAGGTTCAGGTACTCGTAGCCTTCCATAGAAGGCTGTAGCAGGAAGTCCGTCGGGTAGACGATGTTAGTCGTGGTGTCGATGATTGAGACCTCGACACTGACGTTGCCCGCTGGTAGCTCCAGCTTGGGCGACGATGGGAATTTGTCTGCTGCGATCATGGTTAGAGAGGTAAGATGGCAGTCTTCGATGTTGGCGGCGCTTGTAATGGGGGATCCAGATTGCTACTCGACTCCCATAAGGTATATTACTGCAGAAACTGCATGAGACTTTACTCCGCTTGAACCTGGGAGTACCTCTCGGAAGCTTCCAGCAACTCGGCTGTACTCTTCATCGTGCTCAGCTGCAACGGTAGGAGACGCTCTGATTGTGACGAAGAAGTCAGTCTTGACAGAGCCTGTGCCATGCAAGCTCGAGACGAAGTGATCGAAGGGACTGCTCATTTGAGTGGCTTCATCGGAGAACAAAGTCTCATGAGACGTAAGCTAGACAAACGTTTAGTGTACGGAATCGAAGCAGGAAGGAAATGTCACCATACCGTCCTGCTGGCTGTGCAGTGCACGATGCCTTTGAGAGGTGGGGAGATCGCAGCCATTTCCCGCTTCAGGATCTCAATGTCAGGACTGTCACAAATCTGGACTGTGACTTGAATACCCTTGGCCTTGAAACTGTTCAATGCGCAGATCTCCAGTTCGGTTTGCGAGAAGAGCCACAAGTCCCTCGCGCCCCTCTCGACCATCCAATGTGCGACGGGCGGGAGGAGTGGATCGGACTCTCCCAGATTGATATACGCTCCACCAGAGTCCAGGCTGATCAAGGGGGTCGGCCGAGAATTGCCTTTAACGATTATGTCAGCCATAATTTGAATCGAAAAGTTGTTGTAGAACATACCATGATTTCTTCTCTCTCGATGTGTCTCATCATGACCGTCTCTGGCTGATCACCTCCAAGCACCAATCTGAATGCGTCTTGAATCTGAAATAACGAACACACTCTTGAACACTCTTTAGCCTGCAGCTTCCCATCCTCGACAAGCCTCATGGTCTTTTGCAGAGTCTCGCCCGAGAGGGCCGCACCGGTGGCGGAAACGTGGTACGGATCAAGAAAACTGATCATCGTATTGTCCTTGGCCCTGGATAGCTCGAACTGCGGCAGACCATCAGCCGCGCTTGGTCGGACATCAACGAATATACCAAAGGGAGCAAGGCATTCGATTCCCCGATCTACTGCGATACTCGACAAAGAGTTGACGACCACATCGACACCGCTGCTACCCGTCAGCTGCATCACTTGGTCGGCGACTGACGATCTCTTGCAGATGATCTGAGTGTCGGGAAGGATATGATCTTCCGCCAGTACCTCCCGTTGCGTCTTGGAGTCAGCGACGATGTATACCTCGGCCTCAGCGAGTGCGCTTTCTGGACGCAAGCACTGATAAGACCATATGATCCACCATTGACAAGGATATTGTCGCCTTTTCGTATCCTGCCATAATTGTGAAGTGCCGCATGTGCAACGACAAATGCCATGACCGCGTAAGCAGCCGAAGTCAATGTCAGTCGGCCCGCCATCTTCACCAAAGCATCGTCATTGGATCGAGTCACAGTGCCGAACTCACCGAGACTCATTCCGCACACTCGATCGCCGACAGTGAACTTGGATCCCGAGCCAGTCCGAGTCACTATGCCCGCGACCCCATATCCACGGTGCTTCTTTGTTAGCTCTCCAAGCGACTCTCGCACATTGAATTTGATCGAGCGTGGCAGCTTCGACTTGCAGCTCAACTTCCTTCGCTGTGAGAGGCTTCTCAAAGTCTTCATCGTGAGTGAAGTGCAGAGAGTCTAACGAACCTGGGGAGGTAGTGCGTACGACCAGAGCACTTGAACCCTGCAGACGGAAGGGTTCAGGCCCTTTAAGATCTAAAGTCTCAGGGAGACGCTGATTGAGATTAGTCGCTTGTGCCAGGCGAGAGATATGGATGACCTGTTCGAGGCCGGCGAAAGTGTTGCTTACTTTAGGAGTGTTATTGCCCGTAGTAATGCTTTGAGAAGCTTGCAGACGGCACTATTGATTGCTTCAGGCGGTACGCCCAAGGTTCGTGGTTAAAGCTGTATTCACTTGGAGCAGGCGGTGTACCGACTAGAGGAAGATTCCATCTTACAGAATGCTTGCTTGATATATCAAGTAGCCATGTGACGGACAGTGTCCAAGACGCATTGCCCCACGGCTGTGATCCCAGGTTGAGCATCCAATCAGTCACTGGACATGTGTCGTTCAACGTGTTGATAGTGACGCTCGGGAACGATGATAATTTCGGCTTTGATGCTGAGTACATCAGACAAAGAATTAGGGAACTCCGAGCCGACCACGGAATGCCAATCCTCCCAAACGCCAAATCCGCTGACCAACCCCATGATAATCACGACCGTTCCTTCATCCGCCCATGACCTGAGTCGCGGTCTTCACTGTCGACATCGCCCAACTCCCTGGCATCCTCTTCATCACTAATCAGTCCATCAAGCTCGAACTCCTCCGCTTGCCGCAGCCGCCTCCTCTCCTCGGGGTTCGCATGACCGTTCACAGCATGCCCATTCATAGCATGCCCGTTGAGCATCGGAGCTGACTCGGAGTCGTGGTCGTGCTTCGATCTCTGTTTGTGTGTAGATTGAGTTGAGAAGAGTCGGATGAGAGCCAGGGTGACTGGTTTCTGTTAGCAACTATGAGATACGCTAGGAAAGTGGAAAAGACCTACAAAGGAACAAGAGGAAAGCCACGCTGTACAAGATGAGAGTGTAAGACACGTGGTCCATCCCGGCATCAGACAGCATGAGCATCTGCTCCTCGGTGGCGCCCATGAACATAAAACCACCTGCTAGCAGCAAGAAAGGAGTGAGGTACTGCCAACTGTGCGACTCATATTCAGGAGCCTGGCTGTTATCGTCAGGACTTGTGCCCGTCTCACGGTGCAGCTCCGAAATGCTACTCCGGTCTCTCATGACAAAGCTAATCTCGATTATCCTTGCCAGTCCGGCCGCCATGAGCGTATATCCGAACACAGTGTGAATCATCGTGCTCAGCATAAGGTGCTGCGGGTGCGAGCTCATGGCCCATCCAGTGACGAAGATGACTATTCCGGGGATCAGATTTCTCTTCGGCCTGCCCTGGCTGTCCCGGCTCAACCATATCCCAGCCAGCCCGGCAGCCCACCATACGATTCCCATACTTGTGTGTTGAATATCATTGTGCGCCCACTCATGTCCCCATCTGTGCTCAGTGAACGTGTTGACGCATCCCCAAGCCGCAATGACAGTCGAGTCGAAGAACTCTTGACTCCTTCTCCTCCGCTGGAGCCACGCTTGTCCGACCAGCAGCAATATTAGCAAAATGATACCGTAAGCAATGAACGCACTCCCCATGATAAAGTGCGCAAGACACTGCCCCAAATGGTCTGCGCGACAGAACCCCTCGAGCGCAATTCCGCCAAACAGCATCTGTACCCACGCCGCAATCGGAATGATGATCCCTAGCACCTTGTGAATCTTGACAAAGAACCCCCTGCTCTTCCCGAAGAAACTCCTCTCAAGATGTAAGCGGAGGTACGCACCGAGCGACACCTGCCCGATGAGAAGCAACATGAGCCAATTGGCGAACGCCGAGTGGGCACCGGGCGAGAACTGGCGGCCCTTGTGCGAATGACCTAGGAAGTAACCGACGATGGCGAGGAGAGAGGCGACAACTTGGACAGGGACGTGGAAGCGTGAGCGGACTAAGCCAAGGACCATGCCGGTCGGGAAGAGGATACCCCATGCGAAGGTCTGGAGGATGATGTGCGTCCACAGGATCGAGTCCTGTATATGTTAGATGATGCACTTTAGTAGATCTGAATTGGCGCTGGATGTCTTACAATAGGGTCCTGGGTAATGGCGTGGCCTTCGGGGATGCCCTCGCCATGGTGCTCATGCGCTGCAGA
This sequence comes from Elsinoe australis, assembly GCA_007556505.1. Classification (NCBI taxonomy): domain Eukaryota; kingdom Fungi; phylum Ascomycota; class Dothideomycetes; order Myriangiales; family Elsinoaceae; genus Elsinoe; species Elsinoe australis. The sequence continues at coordinate 1,256,062 of SWCS01000012.1, forward strand.
CAGCTGGACTGCAGCAGAGACACAGAGCGCCAGTGCGGTCGTCCTCCATTGTGTAGCCATCTCTTATATACTTGTCGTGGCGATCTCGCTCCTCAATGTCTGCTTACGGCCTCCGTGAGATTTGCCGCGTAGTCGGGTTGCGGCTTGCGTTGTTCCACTGGACAAATACGCGGACTGAGGTTCTTCACCGCGCCATGAACGAGACCGAGTCCAAGTGTTTTCGCAGACGACGGAGGGACGGTAGAGGATGCAGGGGCGGAAGCAAAGGGTCAAGGATTATGCAGAGGCCAACGTCGTCAACCCTATTTGCTGGCGAAGACTGCCGGGAGTTCCGCAAAAACGCCAAGCATTCGCCTCGGTCTCAGACATCTGACTTGACTCCGCTTCACTTGTGTAGAACAGCATATAGAGAGGAAAGGGATGTTATAATGTTTCATACGTAGTGGTATCTTGCGTAGAAAAGCCAGGTAACCCTAAGCCGAGTGTATCGTACAAACATTTCTCCCGCCATGCAATTCATGCTGTGCCAATTTCAATCATCCATGCTACCTGCCCACGGCCCGTATAATCCATCCACGTGCTCTACCAGCGCTCATACTATTGACCACTGCGTCTTCTTTTCGTCGGGTCTGCCATCATATCATCTGCCCTCCTCTTCCTGCCATCTCTGCCATCATCTCTTCTTTCCCACCCCCCTGATCTGTCGTCCCTTGGATCTAGTCGAGACGGCGGCTGACCATAGCCCCGATTGTCAGGTGGCAAATTGTAGCCCGGAGGAGGTCCTCGGCCATCATCCATGGGCCTTCGACTATTGACATACGGATCTGGACCCGGCGCGTATCTTGGATCTGGCGAATAACCTGAAGGCGGTCTTGATGACGCTGCGCCACGTGCATAGGGATCCTCTCTGCCGTACCCACTGCGCGGGTCTACTTCTCTGTAGTAATCGTCCCTGGCAGCACGCATCCTCGGGTCTGGCTCTGGACCGCCTCTGTAGTCACCTCGCCTGTCGCCTGCAGGTGGTGGATCTCTACTGGGATCACGACTGCTTGGTCCGCTTCTAGGCGCAGTTCGTGCTGCGTCTCGGGACGCAGGTGCATAGTCGTCGCGATGATCGTACGCGGATCGCGGACCCGTAGGAGACGGCGGAGGCGCCTGATCCGAGGAACGAGTGCTTCGTACGGCCGCGTTGCGAGCGGGCTCCACTGACCGGACGTTAGCTTGGGCAGGTGGCGGCATCTGTTGTGCTCCATTGGGCGTGGATACGGCTGGTCCAGTGGGGGCTGCTGAGCTGTTGGTTCGCGATACTCTTCCTCGTACTTGCGTGCCCTGAGCTGGGCTGCCTTGTAAAGTGTCGTTCAGACTAGCGAATCGTCGGTCGTTCCTGGAACCGGCAGCCGCTGGACCTGCTGGGGGCCCTCGTGTAGTAGGCGAAGGTCCTGTGGGTGTCGCTGATTGGGGTCCAGCTGGTGCAGCTGCAACACCTCGTCCCATCTTCGTGTCAACAGGGTCCACGTGGCCACGGCGACTTGGATGTACGTTGGAGACCAAGGCCCCATCGCCATCTCTTGCCGGAGTCGAAGGCGCGGAACCAGGTGAGGCGGCTACTCGAGCCCCATTTCGGACCTGTGCAAATGGTTGAGAAGGTACTGTCGGAGAACCGCCAGGCTGACCCCTGGCTTGTTGAGGTCCACTTGGAGCAGGCCTACCGCCACCGACTACAGACTTTGGTCCGGATGGAGCTTCAGGGGCGTTCAATCTGCCGTACGAAGGATCGACTGGTCGCGATTGTGTCTGAGACGCCGGTCTGCTGGAAAACAAGTCGTTCGATGGCCGGCGTGGGTTATCATCGTGTCTCGGACCCGTCGGTGCGTGCTCGGAAAGACGATCACTAGGTCTGCCTTCAAAACTTTGGTGAGCTGCCGGGCCTCGAGGTCTTTCAGCAGTGGCTGGCGCAGCTTGTGATAGCCGACCATCTCGTCTTGGGGACGAGTTGCGTGACGATCCTCGCCTGTCTCGACTCGAGCGTGAAGACTCTTCAGGCTTCTGTCCTCCCTCAATCAAAGCCAGTCGTGCCGGATTGACACCCCCTGCTGGGGTCGAGGGCGCACTGCCAACCGCTCCATTGACTCTTGGCTGGGAAGGAATATCTTCTCTGCGCACACGAGTCATGTTAGCCGAGCTTGCTGGGCCAGTAGGGGTGTCGCGAGCATCCCTAGGACGGCTTGTCTCCAGATCTCGAGCGAAAGAGCGACTATCGCCGGCTGAAGACCTTGGTATATGACGTGCATTATCGCGTCTGTCGGCGAAGGAGTCAATGCGACCAGACACTTGGCCAAGATCACTGGGTCGATCAAGTCGTCCGTAGCTGTCATTGGCATTCGGGTTCAATCTGGACCCAGTCCGTGAAGAATGATCGTCTTGTCTTGTGGAATTGCGGGAGTCAGGACGTGGTGGTAGGCCAGCGGCTTGATCGGGACGCCGTTCTTGACTGGGCCGCGGACCTGGAGTATTGCGCGATACGGTCCTGGACGGCGTCTCAGAGCCTCTCGTGGCATTTGATCGTGCTGAATCCGGCGCTCGAGCCTGTGAGTCTGAACCTGAAGCTTTACTTTGATTTCCAGCAGAATCAATGTCCATGGCCTCTGACTTAGGCACTTCGGTCGCCTTCTTCTCGTCATCAATTTCGCCATCCTCGGCTTCATTTGCTCCATCTGTTGGGAGCTGTTTCTCAGGCAAACTCGTTGTCGAGGCAGTAGGCTTGAATTCTGGAGCTTCGGCATTGAGATTTTTAGCAGCCGTACCGGGCTGTGGCGTAACAGAAGCTTGCGCATCAGCAGGATGGGGTACCTGGGCCTAATGATGTTAGTTGCAAACATGGCAAGACCGTCAATTTCACTCACGGTATGGAACTGCTGCACCAACAGTAGGTCTTTCTCAAGCGGCTTCAAGCTACCGAGAAGACTCAGTGCAGCGAGCTTCAAATCCCCACGGGTGTCCTTCTCGCTGACGTGGGTAACCTTTTTGATCATCTCATGACCCATAAAATTGATGACAGGGAAGTGGGGGACCAGACTTTTGAGGACGATGATGGCGTTGCGGATGTGCATGTACTCCTCCGAGTCGAAGCACAAGCTCAAAGCCGACTTTACATTGGCATGCCATTTGAACAAGAGAGTCCGGAAGGGCTGGTAATCAAGGAACGTGTCAGGAAGCCCTTCCTTGAAGCTTCGCGCGAAGCCTGGCAGTTGCTTCTTCGGACCCCAAGCATTTTTTTCATACACCTTCTCATCGCTATGCCAGACACGGAGATCCTTGAGAGCCTCGTAGAGGAAGCGAACCAAATTCTCAGCCTCTCGGGCGGTTGCGCTGAAGATAAGAGAAGACAGCATGTTCTTCTTGAAGAGATTGTCGTAGAGATGCATGGTGCGGAAACCAGGAGTGCCATTGTTATGGAGAAACTTGATCATGGTGAAGGTGTAGTGCGCATCCAGTGGAGACAGAAAGACTCGCGGAATGAAGCAATTTTGCAGAAGGCTGTTGGCCAGTGTGACAACTTTGTTATGGAAGTCGATGAACCAGTGGTCCTTCTCCTTTGTTAATCGCTCCCGCACCTGTGTGTAGGCCCCGATCTGATTCTTCATCTCTTCGCCAAGCTTGTCCTTGAGCTCGTTGATGGCTTTGATTTGTCTTTCCCGTTCCTTGACTCCGACTGCGGTCAGGTCGCTCCGGTCGTTCTTAACTTGGTTCGCAAGAGATGTCTGATGCGCCAACTCGTGGTTATAGCTGGAAGTATTCACAACAATATCCTGCAGGCCGAGTGTCCAGAAGGTGACGTAAAATGGGATACTGAGGGTCGATGCAGTCTCTTCTCCAAGTATAGATGGCATCGCTTCTATGACAGTGGTCAAAGCTGGGTGCCAGGCTGGAGTGGTGCTCTCCGTCCTTGTCAACGCAGCCCCTTCCATTGCGTCTACAGCGGGCTCTTCTGCTTTGACGCTAGTGTCACCTTCCAACCCCTCCATCTTGACGTCAGGCGCCGCCTCCGCCTCCTCTTTCTTGACAGTTTCGACTTGGTCGGGCTTGGGTTGTTCGACATCGGCCATTGACACATCGCCGTTAGTCAGTGCGGGTGTGGACGATCGAACGCGGGCTTTCTCCTGCTGCTCTGCTTTCCTTTGCGCATCGATCCGAGCGACTTCCTGTGTTATGCCTGCTCTTCCGATCATGAAAGCGATCTCAGCGTCCAGCCCAAACTCTGTCATCAGGGCGATAGGGTCTGGGACGGCAGAAGCGAACGACTCGATGGTGGTGTTGCTACGGAAAGCTTCGAGATACTGGACCAGAACCAGATGAATTTTGTCGACGTTATTGCCCAATACCTTGAGCGGAGCGGTGCTAGCGGCTTCACGAGAAGTGTACATCTGCCGTTCTTGCGCCACCGAGATCAATAGTTGCCCAGCAAGGCCAGAATCTGACAGTGCCTTGATGAGTCGCTTCGAAGTCTTCTCGTTCTTGTGGCGCTCGTCTGCCATTTGTCGAAGTGTTTGAGCCTGCAGGAGTTCGCCACCAGCCATTGCCAGGGTCTGCGCCTCGTTGAATGCCATGTCAGACTTTATACCAGCCATGGCAACAATCATTTGCTCCAGAAGTTCTAGATCAGTAGAGTTGCCGTTGCGAAGCTCACTGGCGACATAGTGTAAGACTGGTGTTGGGTCGCACATCGAGTATCGCTTATAGATGGCACCCGCGAATGTAGAGAGAGCTCGAAGCCATGAGGATGTGAGCATTCCGTCTGATTGAATCCTGCTCCTGCTGTTGCCACCCAGTGCATTGAGAAGACACCACGTCAAGACATCGTAGCCGAGGAAGGTGAAATATCGGGAGCACTCCACAAAGACCTCGATCAAATTCTCATACGATTCCATCTGGTTGATGGCGGTCTGAAGAACGATACCTGGAGAACCAAAAGCAACTTTGGCCAAGGCTTTACCCATTGGGCGCACATTGGTCTTGCTGATCCGCTTCAGTACATCTCGAGCCTCGAGTCGTGTTCTGTCAAAGGCCCTCTTCATGTCCGGCAAGCGTGCTGTAGGTCCGAAATGCCACTCAGCATAGATGGAGTAACGGACGCTCGTAGGGAATAGACGAAGGATGTCGAAAATCTCATTCGCTGCCGCAGGATTCTTCGTCGTCAAACTCAACGCTGGGACGAGTAGTCGCTTGAGCAAATCGATCCAGCGAGACTCATTGTCAGGCGATCGATCTTCATTAAGACTGTGCTTGCCGATGCGTGCAAGCTTCAGTAGCAAGGTCGGATCCTGTCCAATCTTGACCCCAGAAAAGTTCAAGATGGTACCGCACATGAGGAACACGTCAGCCACGCTCTGACAGATGGGCACGTTGTCCGCCCAGTCGTCCCAGTAGAATTTGTACGCAACGCCGTCGCCTTGATCAGGCTCATCAAGAGTGGCCCAACGTTTGGGACGACGTAGCTGAGCTGACTTGCGATTTAGGGTGCCTTTGGGCAGTCCAGCGGGATCGCCAATTAGATCCTGCGGCTGTGCAAGATCGTCACGATCGCGCAGAGGTCGTGCTGATTCGTAGACTTTGCTAAGCATGTGGTGTAAGATGCGATGGATATAACGAGGAAGGTCGGGTACCAAGTCCGCAAGCCATGGAAAGCGGCCGAGGATGAACAATGCTTCCGGTAGTGCTCCGATGACAAGTAGACTTTTTAGAAGCGCTATCTTTTGATCCTGCGGCTCCGGTAGCTGCTCTGCAGGCTCTTCGCCCGGTTTTGGGGTGCCTTCTGGTTTCGGTGAACTTGCTTTGCTGGACGATGTGTCCCTGAGACTCTTGATAGTAGGGATAGATGGTACGCTGTCGTCTGGTAGGGCTCCAGACATGGCCAGCTTGTTTGGTCCGCCACCAGGTCGATTAGCATATTCACGCTCTTCGAGCTCTTTTTCCAATCGAGTCTTGACTTCCGGCATCTTCTCATCTGGAGGGTAGAGGTGTCCATGTAGATCGCGAAGACTGATGAAGCCGATCTTGATGAGAAGAGCAACCAAGAAGATAAGGTTGTCTGGCATGATATCCGTTTTGTCGCGAGCCGGAGAGGAATAGAAGGCGAGTTTGAAGCCCAAGAGGTTTGCTGCATCTGGGTTCCCTAGTGGCGGAAGTGTCTTAGTCGTGCGCATCCACTTGCGGCGATCGTTGAGACGAAGACGCTTGATCTTGTTCTTTTCCACTCCATTCCTGTCCTTGTCATCATCCTTGGCTTCGAGCTCGGTGTTGAGAAGCTTTTGAACTGCTTCGTCATCGAAGTTGGCTATCCGCTTTGTGCCGATTTCGAAGAACGCTGAGATACCGTCGTCTCGTACCCGCTGCCAGAAGTCGCTATCTCTGGCTTCGATCAATGGGCGCAAACGTGCAAGACGGTCGACTTCTTCCTGACCAACACCCCAGTCTCTAGAGGTTGGCAGTGCCCAGTCCGGTAATGTCTCGAAGCCCTGTCCCACCCATTTGATTATATCAGGACACTCCAGGTCCGGCCACCAAGTACTCGCACGAATGAATTTGACGAAAAAGCGGAAGTTACGGACCAACAAATTAGCAAAGACATCGAGGGTGATATCCAAGACGCGGCCAACGTCGAGGTCGAAGGATCCGACTAGAGCTTTCACTCGCTCAAAAGCGTCAAGCGCCAGCGTAGGTGGGGAGTCAGTCGCACTGGCATTCTGTGCAATATTGAAGTACTCCGTGATCAATTTTGCATACCCTTCGCTCTCCTCGCGAAGCAAATTGTAGTTCGACTGTCGGTAAAGGTAATTTGTGATGAGCCTGGTTTTCTGTCTCGTGAACTTCTCACGCGACATGCCGAGAGCTTCGATACAGTCTGTCTCGAGTGCCAGGCGCCATATCTCCACAGGTATGCCGGAGAAGTATACCAGTTGAGAGAGCGAAGATCGCTTCCAGTCCGAGGGAGTCGTGAGTGCTACCGTGTCAACGAGAATATCATCCAAAGCAGATTCTGCAGACCCTGCCTTTTTTGCTTCGCTAATCTCCTTAAAAACCTTGCCCGCTGACCTTGGATCCAGTCGCCTCCGGATAGCAGATATGACCAGTTCTTGAATCCACAAGCCAGCAGCCACGTTATCTTCGATCGATTGCGCAGTCTCTTTGAGCTTGTCCTGTCCGCCCTCCGACCATGTGGAAACAATGTCATCTGTGATATATTCGTAGTCAAACGCTTCCAAGTCGTCTAATGGCGGGGAGGGCTGTCGAACAGGTGCCGGTCGCGGAGGAGGCGGCCTCGCCATTGGAGTAGCTGGTGTGGACGATTGAGGCCGCCCGTGATTTGCGACAGGCGAACGAACAGTGGGCGTCGGGTTTGATGGTGAGCTTCGAGTGTCGTGACTTGGATTTGGCCGGCGCTGGCTGTCGGAATGTGGGCCCTGGGGTTGACCTCCTCTTCGTCTGTTGTCTCCTCTACCGCTGGTTCTTCCATCATTGCGCGGTCCATGGTGAGCCATGCTCAGTGACTCTGGCCGATGTGGTGACGGCCGTCCTTCATCTTGAGGATATTGCCTGTCTTGTCTCTTGCGCTTGCCACCACCCTGTGCCATCTCCGGAGTTGATTGCGCAATGCGCGCGACCTGGCCTCCTCTCACCGTTTCCAAGATCACCTTCTCATATCATGGAGTATGCTAAAGTCGTTGATGAAATGCAACACGGACGCAGAGCGCAATATGTTGGCGCAAAGACTCCAGCTGTGTCAGGAGCGGACGATTGAAGGCCTCAACTGATCTAGAGACGTCTCGGTAGACTATTGATTGAATGTTGGCAACTCTGTGGTGCACGTGAAAGCGAACAGAAAGCATGAAGCTACATTTTACTTCGCTGTTCGCGGCATCAGATCTTGGCATTTGGAGCCGCATTGTCAGCCTCACATGCGGAGTTCGGACACAGCTCCTCCTTTAGCTCCACTAGCTCTCCTCTCCGCTCGGCGATCGTTCGTGCCATACCTATCATATACGACATAAGAATGGCGGGTGGCTTTAGGCAGCCATCGTCTGTCTCTTCAGGCAGGTAGGAAGATAAGATAGACCCGGATGACACTTCATAAGAAACCTGGGTAGCCCTGACCTTGTCCCCAAGCATTCATGCCCCTCACTGACAATGGATGCCTATGAAAAGATACTCGACCTACAGGTCCCTCAATTCCTGCGCCTTTCTCCAGATGCGACAAGAGTTGTCTATTCTACAACATTGCATCTTAGACACAAGATCGGCGATAATGGCGTCTCTTCTTTGTGGATAGCAGACGTGGGAAAGCAGAATTCGGCGCGTCAATTGACTTCCGGCCTGTTCAAAGATCAATTGCCTCAGTGGACGCCAGATGGAGCGTCCGTCATTTTCATCTCCGACAGGAAAGAAGCTGGCAAAAAAATTGGACTGTACCAGTTGCATCTATCTGGGGGCGAGCCTATTCTATTGACCGATCCTGACCAGGAGAAGCCAATCGATAACTTTGCCATCAGTCCAGATGGTAAGTTCGTTGCCTTCATCAGTGCAGATGAGAAATCGCCAGAGCGTAAAAGAAAGGACGAGGAGAAGGATGATGTAGATGTCTTTGGCGAAGACTGGGACTTGAATCGCCTGAGATTGCTACATCTAACCAGCAGGACCGTCGAGACGCTCGTCACTGGAGCTTACCATCTTACCGATCTGGTCTGGAGCCCTGATGGTGATAGTATCGCCTATACAGCCACGCCGACACCTGAACTGGAAGTGGGCTTTACTGAATGGACCGACCTCAGGAAAGTGGACATTTCGACGAAGCAGGTCGTCACCATCAGTCGATGTGAGTACGAGCCCGCAAACGCATTCGGAGGAAATGGTCTTCACTGGTCAGGAGACCACATATACCTTGTAGCCAATGCTATAGCTCGCGTTTTCGAGACAGCCCACGTGGTTTACAGCGTTTCTGTGGCAGACGGGAAATGGAAGCGAGAAGTGGGAGGGGAAACTTACGATGGAGTGGGCGTACATGCCAGCGGAGGCATGATTGTTGCGAAAGTACAGAATGACCTGTACGACGAGCTTCGAGCACCCTCTGGAGAGACATTCTTCAGCGACTTGTGCACCGTCACGGGTTTCCACGTCATGCAGCCTGGCAAGGACAGTTCGGAGACTGTCTTTGCTTTGATCAAGTCTACAGTCAACAGACCCGCAGAAGTCTTCACATTCACCAGCTCTTCCCGCGAACCAATCGTCCTCTCCTCACACGCCGGCCCGTTTACCGACGACGTGGCGATTGCGCTCCAGGTCCACATTCCCTCTACTGATGGGGATGTGGAGCTGGACGGCCTCTTTGTGTATCCATCAAACAAGTCGAAAGCAGATCGTCCTTCCGAGCCCCTCAAGACCCTAGTCCACCCACATGGCGGTCCTTACAGCCGCACAACGTCCTGCTTCTTGCCAGTCTACGGCTGGCTACAACCTCTAATCCGCTCCGGCTATGCGGTCTTCATGCCCAACTACCGCGGCGGCGCCTCTCACGGCCCGCACTTCGCCGGCCCATACGAAGTGGGAACCAAGGACTACGAGGACATCATTGCGCTGACACAGCACATTGTCAAACAAGGCTTCGCAGACCCGGAGAACCTGATCATCGGCGGGTGGAGCCAGGGGGGGTTCCTCAGCTACCTGTCCGCTGTGCGAAACGGTGCACACGGCCACGGGTGGAAGTTCAAGGGCTCGATTGCCGGCGCCGGTATCAGTGATTGGGATACCATGGCATTGACGAGCGATCTTCCTTCGTTCCAGACGACGTTGACGGGCGGTAGTCCCTGGGAGTTGGACCAGTCCGTGACGAAGACCAGGCAGGGAAGTGCGTTGTGGGAGTTTGCGGCTGCGGCCAAGGAGGGTCGGATACCACCTATGCTGTTGTTGCATGGGCAGGAGGATGTCAGGGTGCCGGTGACACAGGCTTGGGGGTTTCAAAGGGCGTGTAGAAAATGGGGATTGCCATGTCAGATGGTTACCTATCCGAGAGCCGACCACCTGTTTGCAGAAAGGAAACAATTTTTGGACCTGGCGAGAAGGGTGATCACATTCTGTGACATGCATTTCAAGTAGGAGGATAGTAGTAGGATAGATCTCTGAATTAATGGTACAAGTACATTTTTCCTAGCTAGCTGGAGGTGTCCGCCCCCAAAACTGCAGATAAGCCACGCTGTGCTAGGTAAAGATCCTCAAAGTCGCCAAACTGATAGGTGCAGACGCTGTTGCAATTTGCTGTCATTCTCAAAAAGTATGCTGTTCTCTGCCGTGCTTCGTCGTCATGTCGTCAACGTGAGTTGAGAAATTGTTATGTCAAGCCTGTGGCGCCACCGAGACCGCCGACAGCTGTGCCTTTTACGTTCCCTGGCGCTAGGGTGAGCTTCCGAGGACCGCTTTTGACCTTATCGCCTACATCACCTACACCGGCATTTTTGGTGACGCCATTGACAGCATTGGAAGCATTATCGGTATTGAGGTTCTTTTTCACACCATCGGCGCCAGACTTGACGCCGTTAACAGGAGAGTCAGTTCGTTTCTTTGCGTCCGATCCGCTTGTAGTCGCTGAGTCCTCATGGTGAGCAGTCTGTTTCTTGGGTGTACCATTGGTAGAACTGGTGCCATTTGCAGGCTGCTTCTGTGGTGGGGCATGGTGTGGCGAGGGAGCTTTCCAATCCTTGTGCGACTCTCCGAGCTGTCTTTCGACCCATCCTTCCCTAGCATTATCCATGACGAAGTTCAGATTGTTGCCCGTCAGGCTGTTCAGCTTGTCTCCGATCGTATCACCCTTGGCCCCCGGAGCGTCCGTCTTGTTGAACCATTTGAAGATGTAATAGCCACCTAGGCCCCAAAGGAAGAGGAAGGTAGCCGTCAAGGTAGTGAAGAAGACGGTCGGGAAGAGTATCACTAAAGCGACCCCGACCGCGAAAAGGGTGAAGGCAACAGCGGCGAGAAGGGCGACCACCAATGCCACTATGAGGGCAAAGACAATGACAGTAATGGTGAAGATGGCGAAGAGGGCCAGAGGACCACCAGTAAGAGCGACATTAGTCAAGAGGAAAGCCTGCACCTGTCAGTCCATGTCATGACTACCGGCAGTTGGGCTGTACAAACCGAGATCTTGGGGTTCTTGAGCACAAACGCCTTTATCCTCGCCAAAAGCTCTGCTCTTTTCTCTGGTGGGAAAACACTGTCCAAGAGGCCTTTTCCCTTTGCTGCGATTGAAGCGCCGAGGCCGTCGACTTTGCTGAGAATTGCGGACGCCATGTCTGGCGCTGCTGGGTGAGACGTGAGAGCAATCAGAGGCTTGCGGTACTCGGCAGGCTGAGCTCAGAAGAGTTAACTCCTCGGCGCCTATATGTTTGTGCTGCCGACGCGTTGATGGTTCGTGGAAAGTAGCTCCGCAACGGCTGTGTTTGATTATCGATTGGCAGCTGACATGTGAAGCTGCATGCCACCAGCTTCAATTCGTGATCTCGGAGACAGACAAAGCTGTGTGGGTTTGTTTTGAAAAGGCAGCGGTTTGGCCTTTGGCGGAACATGATATCCATGATCTGCGGCAGGGAAAGCAGCAAAAGCAGGGCCTGGTTGCTTCCACGTTCGTCATTCTGCGTTGCGAAAAGTGGAGAGAGCCGCCACGCCTTCGTCGATCAGCTGTGGCTGATGCTGTGGCTCATGATCGCGTTGTGGCTGGTGAGTTTGGAGAAGTCTTAGTGGGGAAGCTGCAACTTTTTTTGACTTGGGCATCTTCGACGCTCGCACCCTAAACAGCAATGGTCGAGAAGGAAAGGAAGAGAAAGAGACCCAGCGAGGGCGCTCAAAAGCCCAGTAAGCGGAGGTCAGTCGATCATAATGGCAAGGAAATCCAAGTCACTGTCAACCATGGCAGCGGGCAGTTGTGTCCAGTAGTAGGTGGGTTTAACTACCTGCGTTCGCGCAAACAGGGGACTAATTATACCGAAGCCTCTACGCCTGGCTATCAACTCAAGCCAATATCCTTCACATCGTACGGTCAACCTCTTAAGGACTCCGTCAGGGATCAGACGCCCGCTCCCACCACACACTCTATCGTACTCCACTCTTCAGAACATCCTCTGCTTGATTATACCGCCGCGCAGGAAGTCGAGAACAAGACAGTTCACTATCTGGGAGTCTATGACCCTGTAGACCAATCGATACAATTGGTCCCCGCACATGCTGTCACGGTCCGAAGCACTCTCCGGTCGGAGGCTGCGGAGGTGCAGGCTCAGAATGAAAAGGTCGCTCTTACGAAGGCAAAGCAACGCGAAGAGCTTGGTCTGGAGTTCGGCACCAAAAAGGCGAAGAAGGCCATCACGTCAAAGACAGTCAACGCGATCACGGGCGACACCGCCAAGGGTGTCGAGGATGCTGTCATGCACGATGTCGGAGATGCCGCCGCTGTCAATCCTCACAAGTCAGAAAGAGAGGATGAGATCCTGAAGTCGAAGCCCATCCCACAACCAAATCTCCAGGCCAAGCAGCCGCAGGATGTGTATCCCCTCGGCAAACTCATACACCCTGGAGACTTGCGGAGTCTAGCCGTCAAAGACTGGCAAGACAAGGTCAAGGCGAATACAGAGGTGCATCTCAGTTCGAGATTCGTAGCTAAGCGCCTTGCAAAGGTGGTCGCCAAGGACAATGTCCAGATGCTGAAGGCCCTCAAATATCTGCTCCTGCTCATCGAGTTTACCGGCGTTCTCAAAGTGGTCGGAAAGTCCGGGAGGAAGGTTCCACCAAACGACCAGCTCAAAAGCCGTCTGTCCGATTGGCCCGAGACGCTTGTGGATAATGTGCGACGCAAGTTTGCTCAAGGAGGGTGAGATTTTGTCATTCTGTGCTCGGGGAGGCCTTACTGACCACGTCGCAGTGATCTGAACAAATGGCACACTGACAATCTCATGACCCACATTGCCGCCATCAGCCTCTATATTGACGGCTATCGTACCGACACATGTGACCTGCGGGAGGATCTGCAAATGGAGGACAAGCAGTACGTTACACAAACCTACGAGTTCACCGACCCTGACTAAACTCGAACAGGATGTCGCAATACTTCCATGAGCTGGGATGCAAGATTCGAGCACCCACCGAAAAGGAGTACCCAGAATTCAAGATCGCGAACAAGGCACAAGCCGCGCAGAGAAAAGTTGCTCAACTGAAGATACCCCTTGACTTCCCAAAGACCAGGAATCCGCCGCGGAGGAGGTAGCGGAGCGCAGTCGCACGGTCTCGAAATCATGATGTACAAGAATAGCGCATCTTCATGGCCATCGAGAACGTGGCGTCGATATCTGACATGGATTGCGATGTGCGCATCACCTTTCCCATCTCCGCTTCTCATATTCGCGTGTCCGTCCTGCCTCGGTCCTCCCTCGGCACTCTTGTGCACATGACCTTGATCCGGCATTTTCAGACCAGCGACACACCACCATCAGCGGTGGATCGTCTCTGTGCTTCCCCAGATTGTCGCTCGTCTTATAAAAGTCGTCTTTGGCCACACTCAACCAGACTGTCGGAATTTGCACCTTTCACTAGACCCATCACTTCTTGTCCCCACCAGCCAGTAGATTTCTCTACCTCCATTTGGGGCAAAACGATTCGGTATCGAAAGTTCATCCGTAATGTGGCTGTCATTATCGGTAAGAATGGTAGGCATTTGTAGCTGTCCAGCTGTCCTTCACTTTGCTGGGCAGACTGAAAAAGCGTGCCTTCTCCTTTGTATATATAACGCATGGTCTTCGCTCCTTCGCGTTGGTTATGCATACATCGTTGCTTCCTCGACCTGACCAGTACCATCACGGAGCACCGCAACAACCCAGAGATGGCCCCTGTCTCTCATAAGCCTCTCATTCCTCTGACCTATGCATGCCCGATACAATCTCGACCCAGTGCCCCATCAACTGTGACGCCCTGCCACATCAGCAAACCAGTCCTCATCTACAGCTTGGTTGCATTTTGGTACGTCTTTCGCGCAGCTACAGTCTTGATAACCGGTGTCATTCTTGTAAAGGCTTCATTGGAATATCTGCCTTCACTCATTCAAATCCTCCCGGACCTAATGCCAACCTATGATGGAATCATCTACACCTCCGTCTCCCATGTCTGCACGTTGGTATTAGGAGGTGTCTTTGGTACTGGGTTTCCAGCTCCTTCTCAGATCATACCCGATTGCTGACCCTTTCAAAGGTTCCCGTCTAAAACAACTGTCAATCAGCAGCCCCCACCACGTCACTTTTATTAACTCGCTCGTCCTTGCTCTGTATTTCATGAGTGCCGCATTTGTATTGAGTGCGGCAATCTTGCAGACCGGCCTGACTCTCAACAACCCAGCCGCCTGTAATGCCGCCGTCTACTGCTGCGTTGTCTTCTACTTTATGAGCAAGGGCATCATTCAACTGTTCTTGATCGAAAGAGCACACGCCATCCGCGCGCACAAGATGTCCAGGTCCAGAGATCGGCTCTACCTAGCGCTCCTAGTCGCTGTGGTCCTTGGTTTCGGCACCATCATGATTACAGCTTTCGTTTGGCCGATCTCAGAAGTGAGCGGTGTTGATAGAATCTGCCGCATAGGTCTACCTCTCTCTGTGACCATACCGATGCTCACCTATGACATTGTTGTCAACTTCGCCCTAACTTGGGTCTTCATCTGGCTTCTTCAACCACTGAACCGCAAGCGCATGCCGTCCTCAGGAGGTATCATGGTTCACCGACGGGTGTCATTGACGTCCATATCCCCGTCGACGGGCAACACGGATATTGATGCAGAGATCAGCCGTCCGAGTAGCAGCAGACCGCTCCGTCAGTCGCAGATGGACTTCAGCAAAGACGACAGTGTGAAAGGACCTAGGAATATCACAAACATCATCGAGCGGAATGAGACGAGGAGTACCGAGTTGGCGGACTATCATCCTGCTGATGTTGTCGTGTCCAAGAACTACAAATGGGTCGACAGACTCATCATCAAGTCCATATTTGGGGCGATTTTGGTGCTTCTGCCTACCATCGCCAACCTTGGCTTACTTACTCATGTCAAGGGAAAAGAGCAAGGTTGGATCTGTTTGACTTTCTGCACCGTTGATAGTAAAGTTGTCCCTGCCTCATTCTGCAGAACCTCTCGCTAACATTATGCAGTCACCTGGGCGGTGGTAATCCTCCACTGGCTCACCATTGGCAAGTCGGACGAAGCTCCGATGCCCAAGTCTCTCGGGGTTGTATGATGCCCTCTGCTAGAGTTACTTGTGTGACTGCGAAACTGGATCAGCGAGCTTTCTAGTATAGCTTACTCGTATACATACATTTGCATGACAGATCGCCTTTGCCTGTGTAGTACTCCGGTGCAGTACTGCAATTGGCGCTCGTATGGCTGATGCTGTAGATAAACATGCTCAAGCCTCGTCCGCCACACCAAGCTCCTCCATCACGTCTTTGACTCTACAGCCCCTCTGCTCAGCGATCAACCCCATCAGCCCCTGCGCAACATCTTTGATATCATTATAGCGGCCCAGCAGCTTGATATGCTCTGCACGTGAGGCCCTAGCATCCAAGAGCGCAATTTGCATCTCTGCACTCGTGACTTGGCTTGCGGTGCCGGCTTGCGCAGTGGGGGCGTTGTTAGAGGATGCCTCGGTGGAGAGGATGCGGCGAACGAGGTCGTCTCTCTGCACTGCCAGATCCGCGACTTTGTGCGCTGAGATGTTATCTCGATCCTCTTGAGGAGCCATCGAGGTGTGGAAAATCTGCTATGGGGCAAAACTTGTAGTTGAGCAAAGACATGGAAGTAGCTCGATGGAAAGCGATCGAGGCAGTTCAGACGATACTGCGGAGATAATATGGCAGTCCTAGCGGCGATGAATGCTCGATATTTAGCCACTCAACTCTATCTCATACGCGAAACTTATTTTCTTTACTTTGGATGTCATCCATCTGTAGTTTGCACACGTGAGATTAGTCTCGCATATTGACACTGGCACCAGATCAGCATGGGACCGGCTATAGGCTTGTTCGACATCAAAATGGTCATCAAGCCGATGTCGGACCCCAAGCCGTCACGGCTTTTGCATGGTCGAGACGCCCTTGCACAAAACAAGCAAGGACAAGCATTTCTTCAAGCTCAATTGTTACCACTGACAAGTCCGGCTACATGGCAGTGCCAGACCTCCCGCGAAGACACTATTTCGGCAATGATCTCGATATGTGTCAAGATGCGGTCCAAGGGCACGCCTGGTGCGGGGATGACCAGGGCACCGAACGAGTGGAGATCCGGGGCTCACAATGAAATAAGTAGACTACGAAGGTACGGTTCTGCTGATTCACCATGCCTGCTGTCCAGACTTGTGCACAATGCTGTCCCTACTCTGTCTTATCGTCTCTGCTATACCTTTGTCTTTGGCTCAGCTCGACTTGAGCTGTGCGGCCACGAACTTGACATGCATTGAGAACAGGATCAGAACAGCTCAGGAAACACTCGAGATTCCTGGCTACGTCACCTATCCTATCCAGGACGACCCTTTCTATGCAACACCGGCAAACTTCTCGTCTGCACGACCAGGACAAGTCGTCAAACTCGAGGTCAACACCAATGTTTCCGCCTACGACATTCCACCCGGCCAGGCCCTGAGCAGATTCATGTACGCTTCTGTTGACAACTTTGGTAATGTAGTGCCAGCGACCGCAGCCATTCTATGGCCGTTTACCCCGAAGCCATTCAATAACTCCACCACTTATCCTCTGGTGGCTTGGGCTCATGGAACAAGCGGCATTGACAGACAATGCGCTGTCTCCAACTTCCGCAACCTGCAATACGACTTTCGCTCGGTTTTCACCCTTGCCAGCACCGGCTATGCAGTAGTCATAGCCGACTATGTAGGACTTGGTAGCGATCAGTTCTTCAACTACCTGGCGTACAAGTTGCATGCCACCGATGTCGTCTACAGCGTTACCGCAGCTCAATCTGTGTTCTCCGAGCTTAGTAAAGAATGGGTGTCCTTTGGCCATTCTGAAGGTGGTGGTGTTGCCTGGGCCATAGCGGAGCGACAGGCGGTGTCTCCTATCCCAGGCTTCCTAGGGACCATTGCCGCAGCACCTCCACCGTTTCCCATTGGCAACACTGCTCCTGTCGGTACTTCAGTCTTTACCGCTTTTCTGTCTTACACCATTAGTCATCTTTACGGGCTGAACCTGACCTCGATTTTCAATCCTGTTCCACTGGCTGCGTTACAGTACGTCCAGAGTAACGGCGGATGTAATGACGCTGGCTACTCGGCTTTTGGCACATTCACTGCAGACGACATCTACTCCAACACATCGTGGCAGCTCTCCGAGGCTGCCGTCTCGTTCGCCCGTGACTACTCGGTCTCCGGTCGCCCGCTCGGAGGACCCATGCTCATATTGCAAGGATCCGCTGACACCGTCGTTGCTCCTGAGGGGTCTATGGCAGGATTCAACGCTACTTGTTCTTCTCAAGGCAACAATGTCAGCATCGAGTACATGTCTGTCATTGGACAAGACCATAATCCTTCCATGTATGCGAGCCAGCGCGAATGGTTGCAGTGGATTGAGGACCGATTTAATGGAGCCCCTACCGGCCAAGGATGTAGTATGTCCGAATTGAGAAGTTCTCGAGCGAATGTGCAACTACCAGAGAGATTCTTGGTTGAGTATGAAAAGCCTTGGATCACTATTTTCAGTTCGACTTTCTTGCCAGAGGAAGACCAAGCAGCCCATCTCGGCTTTGTTGCGCCAAACTCAACTAACGGTTCTTGAATCGCAGTAGGTGACAACAGACCTCGATGTTCACTATATGGATTTCTGGTCAAGAAAAGGCAGATGTATGGAGATGATACAAATGAGACAATATAATAAGATAATGTTTTTAATGCAGTACTGTATCATCATATGTGTAGATATCGTGGAGCAGCTTGCTCTCCGACATTGAAGATCCAGAACCTCACCCCGCAATTGAGTCCCGGAAAGTCGGCTCCTGAACAGCAACTCCATGACGAAAGAAAGCGAGATTGACTTTTAGATGTGTTCTACGTCATCTCTCGTTGTCCCTTGCAGGACATTAGAGTGAAGATTGTTCTAAGAGTCCGAAACATTGCTGCATTTCATGATTAGATTATCTTCATAAGACGAGGAATAGATTGATACAACCACCTCAAACTCCAACCACCCCGCAACGATGCCTCGCGTCTTCTTCATCACCGGCACCAGTACTGGTTTCGGCTACGAGCTGGTGAACAAAGTCCTGGACGAAGGGGATTATGCAGTAGCCACAGCACGAAACTCATCAAAATTGTCGTTCCCCAAGGCAAACAAGGACAACTTCCTCGCAGTTGATCTTGATGTCACCAAGAAGGAATCCATCAACGCTGCCTTTGACAAAGCATTATCACAATTCAAGCGTGTCGACGTAGTGGTCAATAACGCTGGCTACGGTCTTTGCGGACCTTTCGAGACCCTATCTGAAGATCAGATTCGCTACCAGATGGAGGTCAACTTCTTTGGCTTGATTGATGTCACGCGCAAGGCGCTAGAAGTCATGCGCGAGAAGAACTCACCATCAGGTGGTCTGATTCAGCAAATTACTTCGATTGGTGGCCAGAGGGGTGTTCCGACCTTTAGCATCTATTGTGCTAGCAAGTGGGCTGTTGAAGGCTTTACTGAAGCACTCTCGCATGAGGTAAAATACTCATGATCTTCATCTTCTTGGTGTTTGCTAATAAGTGAAATAGATCAAACCAGAGTGGAACATCCACGTGCAATGCGTTGAGCCAGGAGGATTCAGGACTGATTGGGCAGGTCGCAGCATGGACTTTGGTGCTGTCAAGAATCCTGCTTACGATCACATCGACGGTAAGGCCAACATGGAGAAGAGGAACGGTACCCAGGCCGGCGATCCTGTCAAGGGTGCGCGCGCGATGTACGAGTTGGCGGTCATGAAGGACCCGCCTTTGCGCTGCGTGATTGGCACCGATGCATACGCAGCGATGAAAACTAAGCTCGACACGTATGGCAAGAATGTCAAGAAGTTCGAGCAGTTGAGTAACAGCACAGACGTTGAGGGCTACAAGCCGCCGTCGTGAGTGCAGTTCCCTGCTGCTGCTACTCTGCTTTCGCTGAGGTATGAGCTTGGCGAGTCATTCACTCATACGCGTTCTGTTGAGAGACTACAGAATGAAATTTTTCAACAGTGATCGACGCTATAACAGAACATGGAGTGATCTTACTCTTCGATCATGTCGTCGTCAACCTCGGCAAGTTGCCACTTGCATCACTATTGCTGTTCGATATTATTCTGGACCTACCAGTGGCGACCGTCTTGATTAGTGCAACGACTGGCGGTGATATCGTGTGTCCGTGCTGACTGCAGTAGTAGGTTACGCCCAATGAACTTGGCGAGGGGACGTGTCGGCGGAATCAATTGTGATAGATATGCGTAGTGCTTGACCGGGTCTCGTACCCATGGAGTCTGTCATGGCTCCTTCTGCGATCCTTCTAGCGCGTATTTCGAGTTTCTAGCTCTGTTCGCAAGCACGGCCCCTGGCATGAGCCTGCAGCTAAGGCGTCGCTACCAGCGATAGTGTTGGGGCGCTGGAGCCAAGCTCAATCACTTTCTTAGCGTGTGCAGCAAGCAAGCGCTTAGGATAGCGGTATATGCATCTTTCAAGCTTCTAGAAGCCACAGCGGTGTAGTGGCTGTAGAGGGCGTGCACCGGATGTGGTCAGCGGCTCCGACGGATTGGCTGAACTTGCAAAAAGAGGTCGCGCGAGCAAAGCACGGGGCTCTTTGGATCTAAACGCTAGTTGGTAAGCATGTCTAGTGGCGGTGTCGGGTGATGATTTTCGCAGTCACAGAAAGATTGATGCCGCCATCCAAGACTTCCAACTGGCTTCGAGAAGACGTCGAAGCCTCCGCCGAACTTCCCCCGCACGCTGAAACGAATCGCGCTTCAGCTCTTTCGGCCTAGACCCGATGGTAGCGTTTACTATCTTCTTGGCTTCATTTCATTTCACCTCGAGGACTGTTCGGCTACCACCAGAACCAGTCACACATTGAGTGAACGTCCGACCTCACGGACGATGTATGGGACAAACAGCATCGCTTACGCCTTCAAAGTGGAAGCGAGGCCACCGATGACAGTAAACAGCGACAAGCGAGATGCAAGTTGTAGCTTTCCAAGCATCAGGGTTGCATTCGCTCCAATGCGAGGATGCTGCGTAAATGGTATACACTAACGAGCTGGGGATGAACCCCTCACGAGGACTTCGGTTCGAGCCTCACGTCCAAACGTACCCGTAAGCCCCCATGGGGCTATGTTCGAGTATAAAGTCAGGCAGGTTACCACGGATGGAGATGCATCAGATCGAATAACGCCATCAGCCTTCTGAGTCCTTCGCTATAGTCTCTTATCCTCCAGACACATCATTTTTCTGCACTCAAAATGTTTTCTCGGAAGCTCATCGCCTTTGTTGCTGCTGCTCTGCCAGTCCTAGCCGCCCCTTCCATCCCAGGCTTTCTTCTGACCTGGGCTGATGACTTCAACGGGCCCGCCAACTCTTTACCCAATAGCGCCAACTGGCTCATTGATGTCGGTACCTCCTATCCAGGTGGTCCGGCTAACTGGGGTACTGGAGAGATCCAGACGTACACCAACAGCCCCAACAACATCAAGCTCACCGGTGATGGTGTCCTCCAGATTACTCCTCTCAAGGAAGCAAGCGGCCGCTGGACCTCCGCCCGCATTGAGACTCAGCGCAACAACTTCCAAGCGCAGGAAGGCCGCAAGATGAGGATTCAGGCCCGTATCATCATGCCTCAAGTCGGTGGTCAGGAGGCCATTGGCTACTGGCCTGCTTTCTGGACTCTCGGTGGCAACTACCGTGGCAACTACCAGAACTGGCCCTCGGTCGGCGAGTTCGACATTATGGAGAACGTCAACGGTATCAACAGTGTCTGGGGTGTGATGCACTGCGGTGTCAACCCTGGCGGGCCTTGCCGTGAGACTGACGGTCTTCCTAACAACCGTGCCTGCCCAGGCACAGCCTGCCAGGGTAACTGGCACGAGTACACCCTCGAGGTTGACCGTACCGTCACCCCTGAGGTTGCCCGCTGGTTTGTTGATGGCCAACTCTACCACCAAGTCACCGAAAACACTATCGGCGCATCCACTTGGGCTCAGGCAGTCCAACATGGACACTTTGTCCTCCTCAACCTGGCCATTGGCGGTGCTTTCCCCAACAACCAGTACAAGAGTGCTACTCCGATTGCCGCCACAGT
The DNA here is from genome assembly GCA_007556505.1 of Elsinoe australis. Classification (NCBI taxonomy): domain Eukaryota; kingdom Fungi; phylum Ascomycota; class Dothideomycetes; order Myriangiales; family Elsinoaceae; genus Elsinoe; species Elsinoe australis. The sequence continues at coordinate 1,277,428 of SWCS01000012.1, forward strand.
CCCCAACCGACCAATGTACATCGACTACGTCGCTGTTTACAACTCGTAGACGATCTTTACGATTTTTGCATGGGGATGATGGTGACGCGCTGATGGTCTGGATGGATGATTTCCTTGTATATATTTGATATTTTGGATTTACTTCTTTGTCCATATTCGAGCATAAATGCATTTTTTCAATGTCCCTTTCTAGACCAGTGACCAGCACAGTTGGAAGCTCAGAAGCGTCTTCGGTCTAATGAAAGTCCGCACCGAGCAAGCTTCATCTGCTGCGGCGACCAGACTTGGCAGCCCGCTGTGTCTCCCCTTCCAACCTGAGCTTTCCTCCGACTCCAAACGACGTCTCGATTCTAGTTGACACCAGGTCTTGTCATACGCATTACCGGTGGAAACCTGGTCCGACCATGTCGAGCTCCAGCTGTAAACCCTGCCCTCCCAAGACTTCGTCGAAATACAGAATCCGCCTGATATGCACTGGATATAAACCTGTCCCTACCCGTGGCGAATATGGGCAATGTGTCGCGAACACCGTGCGCATAATCGCAGATATTTAGAAGAATGCATCTTTGGAAGCATGATTTAGGGGGAAGAAGCTGGTCTATGCAGTTACTGCATCCTCATGTCAAACCTTTCTGCTTCTTGGTTTCGATCAAGGTTTGTACACTGTACCCCACAAGCAGAAACGCAATTGAATTGAAACAGGTGTGATGGCCAGTATCATAGGCAATGACAATGCCTTTGGCAGACAGTTTAACAATCCAGACCCTGATATGCAAGGCAATATAACCTCGCTTTACAACATAGGCTGTGTTGTCGGCTCCATTACGTCCTACTTTATCGCCGAAAGGCTTGGCCGTCGGACGATGCTCATGCTCGGCGGCTCTATCATGATCGTTGGCGCTGTCATTTTGGGCGCTTCATATACTGTAGCTCAGCTCATCGTTGGGCGGATTGTCACTGGTATTGGTAACGGCATGAACTCCTCGACAGCACCAGTCTACACGAGTGAATGTGCTCCGGCTGAGATCCGCGGTAAGCCTTTCACCGTACAAGGTACTATAACAATCCTTGGCTTGGTGACCGCTTACTGGTATGCATCTCGCTCTCCTCCCCGTGGCAATTGCTAACATATTATCAGGATGGATTATGGCACAAGTTTCTACGAGACGTCCTTTCAATGGAGATTCCCTCTCGCCTTCCAAGCTGTCTTTGCCATCTTCATCATCCTGCAGGTAATCGGCTTGCCGGAGACCCCTCGCTGGCTTGTTCAGCAAGACCGATACGAAGAAGCTCGGTCTGTCATCGCCGCGATCAAGAACGTGCCGCTGGACCACCATATTTCAACACCATCCTCCTCGACATCAGATCTGGGCTGGAGGAAGAGCAGAAGGATGGCTTGTCCAGATTCAAAGAGCTGTTCCAATGGGGCGACCAACAGAATCTCCGGAGACTGCTTCTCACCATCTCCATACAGCTTGGCCAGCAATTCACGGGCTCTAACATGATTAATTATTGCCTGCCAGTAATTCTCCAGGACAGTGTGGGCCTCAGTCGAAATCTCTCCTTGATTCTTGGTGGCGCTGCACAATGCGCTTACTTGGTCGGATCCGCCATCCCTGTTCTTCTTATGGACAGGTTCGGCAGGCGAGCTCTGCTCCTGGCATGCTCATTCGGACTTTGTTTGTGCTTTGTTATGGTCACCATCCTACTGTCACTGGACACTGTCCGCGCTGCATATGGTGCGACTGCTTTTATCTTCATATTCCAGCTAGTCTACGGCATCGGATGGCTACCTGTGCCCTGGTTCTATCCTTCTGAGATCAACACAACCAGATACAGAGCGAAGATGCAGTCCGTTGCTTCAGGTTGGAATTGGATGTTTGTGTTTACTGTGGTGAAGATCGCACCGATCTCTTTCGGTAAGTTTGATTCCTCAGGCTAATGAGGACAGCAATGTTGACAGATCTCCAGCCAATATTCAATGGAGGACGTTCATCATCTTCGCCGTGCTGAATGCCGCGTTCATCCCTATGGTTTACTGTTTCTATCCGGAGACAAAAGGTATAGAGCTTGAAGATATCCCGCTACTATTTGCGAAAGGTGGCATCACAGGTGGCGTGCTCACCTCGAAAGGAGGTCGTACTGTTGAGTCAGGACAGCATGCATTGAATGCTCAGGTGGATGAGAAGGCCAGCGCTGAGATAGAGGACGACTACGTTAATGCGTCGCCGCCCACAGAGGCTCTGTAGCGATTATGCATGTCCTAGCAACCCAAGTCAAATGCAACACTGCTGCTCTATAATGTCGTTGTCACAAGAAATGTGAATCTGATTGGAAAACTCCAATTGAACATTCGGAGCTCTTTGCCGGGGAGACCCGACGTTCAACAAACGCATGCTATTCTCTGCTTGACACCTCGAAGCAGGTGTCCATGATGAATATTCACGTTCAAAATCTACACCATGGTCTGGCACATAGAAGACGTGATTTGCACGGCGAGAAATTACACCATGTCGTCGAGTGAAGGACGAGATCAAGTCGCTGCCTGGAGCGAGAGCGCCCGAGCTCAGGTTGTGCCTGTTGGTTCGCAGGCAGCGAGGCTGGTCTCAGCGCCACACATCATCACATGTACTGTATAAAAATGGGCGAATTTCTACCTCGATGAACACCTTGAGAGGCAATGCCTGGAACGTGACGAGTCTCAGATATACTCGTACAACCATGTCGAACTCCGGCGAACGACTCTTACGTCCCGGCTTCGGCCTTCCAATCAACTACTATGAAGGCCGTGGCGAGTTGCTGCGACAAGGCGGGCCTCATGCTGTCTACGACTACGGATGGATGTCAAAATGTGTTCTTGTTAGAGAGCGGCGATTATGCGAGGCCATAGACAGGCTGACCGTGAGTTCAAAGCACTTCCGAAGTACAAGGTTGTGGGCTAATACAGATAGGATAAGCCAGAGTGGCGGCGCAAAGTGTTTGATAAAAGAATCACTGCGAAATGGCGGGCAGAAGTGGTCAACCCTCGTAACGACAGGGATAGCTTCTCACACCAGATGTTTGACTTTGTGAGCCAGACCCCAAGAGCTGGCCTTTGCCTTCCTCGATCTGACTGCAGATTCAGTGCCTTGCTGAGCTTCAAGATAAAGCCAAACAACATGTAGATACTGGAATCTTGTCGTTGTACGAGGTAGGCCCTGTTGTGACGAAGTCTGATTCTATAGTGTCCGAGCGAGTTAGAGCACTTCTAGCGGATACGACGTCAGAGCTGCTTGAGAACGTCCCCGACCGTCTCAAAGACTGGCATCCAGACTCCGGAGAGCAGGTACTGGACTTGGTACATCCCTCCTTATTCCCCGTCATCTATGGACGAAGTAAGATCCTACCTACAACCACGATTGGTATCGATGACTGCCTCCAAGCTTCTGGCTCTGGCGAGACAGCGACGCCACCCTCCAATCATTCCGGAGATGGTGTTGGGACGTTCGAGCATAAGTCGGATCTCTGGTCGCCAAAATTTCAATGGCTACCTGCTGACGTTCAATTCCACCAAAACGGCGTCAAATTCTCCAGCTACATCAACAATCTCCATCCGATCAACCATCGGTCCCTCTATCCGATCATTGAGGAAGTCCTCGGACACGCCGTATCTCTATGGGACGTCATGTTTGGCCGGCTGACTGACTCCTTGGATAACCATCTTCGATTTCCCGACCGAAGCGCAGAATACGAGCACTTCAAAGGCACTGGTGTCGAGGTCTTGCGTGCCATGAGACATGAAGAACGTGTTCGACAAGCTGGAGAGAACACTGACGAAGCTGTCGACGAGAGTGAAGCTGAGGCCTCTCCTCCCCCAATGGAGAACAGATACGACAGCAATGACCTCTTGATTGAAGAAGATGACGACATGGAATTTTGGGAGCACGACTGGAGCTCTGATCACGAACAAGACTGGCCGTTCCGTCGCAGGCAGCTTATTCAGCCAGAGCCCATGTCGTACGAGAAATACAAGGCGGAGCTACCAGCACGCCAGTACCCTCTACTGAAGGAGGCTTATGCTGAAGAGGGATTGCAAGTCATTGTCAAGCTTGCTAACATACATCTTACGCCAGACAACCCAGACTATTACGGGGGGTCTTGGCATGTCGAGGGTATGCTCAATGAGATGATCTGCGCAACAGCTCTGTACTATTACGATTGCGAAAATATCACGGACAGCCACTTAGCATTCAGGCAGACAGTGGATCCCGACGAGCTTATGCACATTGCTCCACAGGTAAGTGACTTTGAGATGATGGCGTGAATGAGTCTGATAGTATTGCAGGGCGACTATGGTGGATTAGAAAAGCTTTATGATATCGAGCAGGATGGACCCAACCTACAAGATGTAGGCAAGATCTTGACTCGCCGAGGCCGCCTCCTGGCATTTCCGAATATGATACAACACCAAGTCCAGCCATTCTCACTTAAGGACCAAACAAAACCTGGACATCGAAAGATCCTGGCTTTCTTCCTCGTCAATCCAAAAGCTCGCATCCTGTCGACAGCGAATGTTCCACCTCAGCGCAAGGACTGGTGGGAAGAAGAGCTCCACAAAGCCGGCACGCTTGACTTTATGCCGTCGGAGTTGCAGAAGCATATCGTCGGCGACGTCGACGAGTTTCCTTACAGCTTGGAGGAGGCCAAGAACTCCAGGCTGGAGCTGATGAACGAGAGAAGAGACTACACGGAGTACGTGGATAACAACGTGATAGCCGAGCGGGGCTTCAACTTTTGTGAACACTAGAGTGCAGCATAGGTAGACCTACCTCGCAAAGGCATGTCAAAAGCCATCGCCTCAGAAGGGATTGAGGTATCGCTTTATGTATTGAAACTCGCCTGTAACGGGATTCATGACGGCAGCATAATGTGTGGTCTCGTTGACTGTTGGCCATGTTTCGACCCAGCTGATCAACTGTTTTGGTGATGTGTATGCCTCAGCCTCACTGATTTTGTTGTTTCTTCGTTGGAAGGACGCAGTGACCTCGTCCCATTTGGACTGAATGCATTGTAGTCTGTCTTCCGAATCTTCTATGAGATCTTGCATGCCGAGTACAGGTAGCTTCGGCGGATCCAGCTCTTGGTTACCCTTGGTAGTTATGTCATGGTTTGTGATTGTGACAAAGGATTTCGATGCCTTGACAGCAGCGGTGACATGGTCTTTCTCCATCACAATTGCTCGCTCGCCGTCACTGAAGGTCAAATATGCGGCAGTGGAGGGGGTGGACGGCAGAGTGATCTCGATGTCGTGGAGATCCATGGCAGGAACGGAAGGAAGCAAGAGACCTCGGAGTGTCGAAGCGATGGAAGGTCTCAAGCCGAGCAAGACAGCCAGACGGTGTAAATTGAATCGTACGTTCGCGACTCGGGAGTCGCTGTCATTATGGTAGGGGCGGAAGTTCAAGGACATGCTGAGATCCTTCCTGACCGCTGTGAGAGTGCCCACAAAACCCACATATGTGACGGAGCGAGCAATGACAGCGCCGTGTGGTTTAGTGACGTACTCGAGCTGGACCACGACCTTGCGAAGCGATTCCATTTCCCAATCGAGTGTTCGGAAATGCAGCATCTGTGTCTTTGCTCTCCGGCCATCCATGCGCACGCGAGCTGCCCCGCTGGTACACCCCATGAAGAGGTCGAGAAGTGTGTTGAAGCATACTAGGAGGTACAAAGGCACACCGCTGGCCTTGCTTATGCCCTCGATCTCTTGTGTCTGCTCTTTATCGTGTAACCCGCGCAGAAACACCCTGGCCAGGAGTCGAGTCGCTCCGAGCGGCAGGCCAGCTTCTTTGACGACTTCTTCGAAGAGCGGTGTTAAATTAGAGATCTCACGACGGAAGTCCTGGATGACGTGATTGTATCGGACATGTGGAGGTCGAGACAGGTCGATAGTGTAGATTGGGACAGAGAAGGAGTCAGGCGCTTTGGGGCTCATAGTGCAGAGCTGCCCGGTAGTCGCCGTAGGGTCCAAGTGGATATGAGCTGTCGATTATTGCCGCGGAATGATTGGATTTGAGGTCTGATCACACGAGTGAAGGTACCGCGAGGACTGGGCAGAGGGCGAGCCGTTCGGTGTGAGCGAGTAGTGCAACGACACTCATGTCAAGCGCCGTTCAAGCTTTTCCAGAACAGTAAGTCCAAGACAACCGACGGGCTGGGATACCTTTCGCTGCATTTCGGGGCGCGCAATTTCGCATTGGGCACGATTCATCGAGGTCTGCGGGTAAGAAGAAAGTCATGCCAGAGAAAAGAAGTTGATGCCAAGTTCAGCCACGAGACCTACCAAGGCCGCGACATCGGCCATTGCGGGATCATTCGGGCAACGCGAAAAGAGAGGCGAGAGTCTGGTAGCGACATGAACAAGGCGAGACCTCTTCTCGAGTCTGTGCTCACTTGTTCCGAGTGCCGCGATCACCACCCTCATCACCGCCTTCAGCTCCCTTTCCGCCATGCCAATGCCCTTGGCCCTTGGCACGATTGATTAGATTAGACCATCTGATTAAATTTTCACCTCAAGTGGATCTCTAGGTTGGAGGCCCAGCGGCTAAAGGGTCAGTGGGTTCCATTCTCAAGCATTGGATGTGCGACCGGCCTCCTAGCCCTTGATGCATGATGAAGACCCTACCTGTCGATAAGCATGTAGATGCTACGCATGATAATCAATCTCGGAGCAGACGTGGAAAGGTGGTTTAGTCACGATTCCGATCATGCGACCCAGCTTGGTGGAACGGTCCTATGCTATATCCCTGCCAGTGATCATGGTGATCATGGAGTGCGCTACTGTCAACCATGGGCGATCATCTCTGGACCCTGCCAGTGGACAACGGCTAGCCACATGGCCATCGAGTACCAAGAAAGTCAGTCCTCTGCTCTGGGAACAGGCGACTTCACTAGCCGGCCGATGTGCTCCACCGTCGTCTATAAAGGTAGGATGCCCTTATCAGATCTCCCTTTTGCTTCTCATCAAACCTCCCGGTAGCCTCGCTCTGTTCTAGCATACAGACGGGCTATTCATACGCCATGTGGGACCTTAGAGCCAGACTTTGGGAGCGCAACCCTGCTCCAGACGCGGAGGACGAGGACGTTCATCCTACTGGACCTGCCCTTGCCGGCATCAGTGATGACAAGACACCAAGGACTACTGGGGTGTCTGATGCTAGCGACAGCGAGAGTTTCGACAGTGATCTTCAGAATGGTGTCAAGGAAGTGGAAGCCGTCACTACCGCATGGGACATGCAGTCGTTGATCATTGCCTACATCTTGTAAGTCAGCATTTGCGCTTGAGCATCGAGTGACACTGACCGGCGGGAAGCATCTATATCATTTTCATTGTCGACTCCCTTCAGCAGCAAATTACCACAGTCTTCACCCCCTACGTCACCAGCTCCTTCTCTCTGCATTCACTCACTGCAACCACTGGGATCCTTTCGAGCTTGATCGGAGGTCTAGCTCGTCTCCCACTGTCAAAGATTTTGGACGTATGGGGTCGGCGAGAGGGTTTTGCCATCATGGTCTGCTTCCTGACCATCGGCATCATCATGATGGCCGCCACCAACAGTGTTGAGATGTACTGCGCTGCGCAGATCTTTTACTGGATCGGTTATACCGGCATACAATACGTCCTGTCCGTCTTCATCAGCGATACCACCGCTCTTAAGAATCGTGGGCTTATGTTTGGCCTTGCTTCGACTCCTTACATCTTTACCACTTGGGCCGGAGGTCCTGCGGCCAACAGCTTCGTCAATGGCGCTGGCTGGCGCTGGGGATTCGGAACTTTTGCTATCGTGACGCCTCTCATGTGCCTCCCTATCTTTTTCTTATTCTGGACCAACAAGAAGAAGGCCAGACAAATGGGCGTTATCAAGCAGAAGGAACCTAGCGGCAGAAACGCTTTCCAATCTTTCAAGCACTACTTCATCGAGTTGGATATCATCGGCCTGGTGCTCATCTGCGGCGGTCTTGCTCTTTTCCTGCTGCCATTCAGCTTGTACACTTACCAATCTCAGCAGTGGCGCTCGCCAATGATCATCTGCATGCTGGTCTTTGGGATCGTCCTCCTCGTTGTGTTCGGCTTGTACGAGAAGTTTCTTGCTCCACGAAGTTTCCTCCCGATCGGCTTACTCTTCGACCGTACGGTCTTCGGCTCGTGCATCTATGCTGCTCTCGCCTTTGTCAGCTTCTACATCTGGAATAGCTACTTCTATTCTTTCCTTATCGTGGTCAACAATCAGTCCATCACCAACGCCAGCTATATTCGCAACATTTACAGCATCGTTGCTTGCTTCTGGTCTGTCATTGTTGGTCTGCTCATAAAGTTCTCGGGTCGCTTCAAGGCTGCCGCACTGTACTTCGGCGTACCTACGAGCATTTTGGGTGTCGCTCTTATGGTTGCATTCCGCCAGCCAGACGTCAATATTGGCCTCATTGTTATGTGTCAGATCCTCATCTCCGTCGGAGGAGGCACCACCGTAATCTGCCAGCAGATTGCAGTCATGGCCGCCACGACCCACCAGAACATCGCCGTCGCCCTTGCCATCCAATACGCCTTCTCGAGCGTCGGTGGTGCCATTGGATCCAGTATATCCGCAGCAGTCTGGACGAGCGTCTTCCCTGACAGACTACAAACATACCTGCCTCCCGAGAGCCAAGGAAACTTCACTCAGATTTATGGTGATATGACGGTCCAGTCGTCGTACCCAGTCGGAAGCCCAACCCGCGATGCCATCTCCCGTGCTTACGGCGACGCTCAACACTACATGCTTATCACCGCTACCTGCTTCTTGGCTTTTGGGTGGTTCTTTGTGCTGATCTGGAAGGACATTGGTGTCAAGAAGAACAAGCAAGTCAAGGGTTTGGTCGTGTAGATCGTGCAAGCAAATGATGCGAGTGGCATGGTGATTTGAAGGGTTGGATCGATATTGAAATTAATATCTAAAAGTATCATCAACAATTTGATCTTGCGTTTACCTTGACTTCGCCTTTTTGTACGAATATGCGAAGCTGCGTAAAGGTCGGTTGATACTTGATTTGCCGGACCGAATAATCCCTGCCCGACAGCGGGCAAAATCATCGTTCAGGGAGATTAAGCGCAAGGCCCGAGGCCGTTCCAATCTTTCCCGTGCTGACGACGCCCTCCAAAAGCCCACAACGTCAAACACCGCACTCAACGCATCGCCTTGTCGACGCATCATGTGCAGCTGCTGCCACTGCATGTGGCAGTCTGTAGCTCATGTGTCTCCAGCAAGACCAGGACCTAGCACGAGTTGTTAGAAAGAGGAATTTGACAAGCCGACATGTTGACGAGGTTGAGGATCCTTCTAGGTCCGACCAAATGCAGATACCAATTCACGCCCAAAGCCCGCCGCTAGGGTTTATTGATGCTGCTTTTAGGGTTTGTGGTTCTCCTATTGATCAACGTCATGTCCAGAAGATTTGTCTCAGACTTGTCCCTACCACTCTTCTAGCTTTCGGCCGTTGCCAAGCCCTTCCCATCCGTTGAGATATGTACCGGCTGCGCGCCTCGACTCGTCGTCGCGATCTGTCTGGGGATCGACGGAGTCTTCTCTCTCACGACCTCTGCTACATATTCGACATATGGGAAAGCCTGTATGTTTTGCTTGGGCAACAGCCTCTGTTATCGATCCGTGCCGTATCTAGTCGCTGGACGACATGCTTCTGCTACCATGGTCATGGCTTGCGCTCCTGGTATTATTAGTCGAGGCGATAACTGGTAAATAGTCCTTGATTCGCACGAACACCTTGAATCTGACGATTGCCAGCGCAAGACCAATTGGGTAGTGAGAGGTTCCCCGGCTTGTTCAAGCGTGATGGATACTTACAGCCAAATAACTCCAGAGCGAATACAGCTCCGTCCGGACAGATGCGCTTTCCTTCCACAGCCACTGGCCGAGACTACGCATTCAAATGTCAGTCCCGCCACTTTTCATGGTCGTCAGCGGAGAGTAGCTGGTCCAAACAGCACGAATGGATTGAAAAGCAAACCAACTACTACGGTGGCTCGTCCTGGTCAGTTGTGACTGACTATGCACACGCCACTACCATCTGCGATGGTCACGCTAGAGTTCGAAAGTCGCCAGAGACCCCCATCAGGACTCGCACGACATGGTTAAAGCCAGGCCAGACCCCGACTAAGACTTCGATAGAGCTCGAGACTGTGTTTTCCTACTATCCTTCGCCATCGCCCACTTGCACCATCAGTCCCAAAGACTGCGATCCGCTTTGGCGAGCTTACAGCAGATCCATGTCAGCTTGGCTACGGTCCAATCCCACCCCAACGCTCAATGGTCGGGCGCAGATCACACAGGCTCCGCAGACTCCAATCTGCATGAACCAGACTGCCGCCTCGTCCTGGTCTTCAGTCATTGAATCCATATACGGCTGTGGAGATTGCACCCTCTATGGAGATGACGTCAGGCTTCTGTTCTTTCCGGTTCCTACGACTGTATCACGAGATATGTGCGCCAGTACGCCTTTGGCTAGTATGACGCACTTCCCTATCGACGGTGAAGCCATCGAGGTCTATGCTGGCAAGTCTTACGGGCAGAAGCCGGCGCCAGCAGGAGCTGTCACGGCCACCGTTGATCATCACACCTTGACCTCAGGAACAGCATACATCTCGATCGGCCAAGTCTATGCACAGGACAGGTGTAGCAGATACGTTGGGACGACAATCTCTGATGTCATTGTCGCGATGCACTCCGAATCGGTTCTGAGTCTACGTTACTCTCAAGATCACTTTCAGTATTTTGCGTCGTCATCGACACAGACGGGCTATCCGGTATCATATGCGGACTTTAATCATCCTGTCCCCTGGTCGGCATGGAACGGTATGGCAAGATGCCTCTGCCCACGATGGGGTTGTCGATGTGATGTCATCTACGAAGATGAATACCGCCCGCAACTTGCCATCCCGGCAGCGGTCAGACAGCTTGATCCTCGCTGGGCAAAATGCCAGAACTGGTATGGAGGGCTGTACGATCCGCCTGTCACCTTGCAATCTCAGGATGCCTTTGCCGTACCAACCTTCTCCGCCAGCTTGACATCGACTCGCACCATCGCCAAGACTACTGGTCTTCCTCCCATGCCTGCCCCCGGCGTTCAAACAAAGGCTGGTTCCACCCTCCAGGTACCCTCCACTCGTGCTCTGCATCCCAGCCTCAGCTCTGCAGTCCCTTCCCCCAGTAGTGGAACAGGACCTGTGCAATCCATGCCCAGTGCATCTGGCAAACGCGTTGTTGCCAGCAATACAGAGCACCTTGTTGAGGATGGTAATGGTGATGTTTCGTCGCAACCTAGTATCCGAACTATCACTGTCAATGGTCAAGCTTACACGATTACGACAAATGGATATAGCCTTATCATCGGCTCCCAGACGATATCGCTTGGCGGACCTGGCATGATACTTGCCAATGGCGCGTACGCTAGCCTTGGATCTTCTGGATTAGTGATTGAGAGCAGTGCGACAATTGCTGCCTTGAGTAGTGGAACAGGGACGATCTCCGCCGGTAGTGCGGTATACACAGTGAAGGGGCAAAACGGACTATTCACCATCGGATCTGAGGCGTTGTCACCCGGCGGTCAGGCAGTGACCCTCCCCAATGGGATGGTTGCGACACTGGGCAAAGGTGGCATCGTTGTTGCTGCATCGAAGACCGTGATTAGTGATGTCTCGTTGGCTGCAATAATCACGTCTGGAGTGCAGTCAAGCTCGAGCCAGACAAGCCATGCCCAAACCTCCACAAATCCCCTTCTCAGCGGTTCGGCAGCCCGACCATTTGGGGCTTCTCAGACGTCCTCAACCACAAGCAAGGCGACTATGCCTAGACCGAGTCGGATCCTGGTCTTTGTGACCCTTTCGATCATTCCTGTTGTCCTTTACATGGCCGAAAAATGCTAAAACAGAAACACATGTTATTTCATGTTCTCTTCTAGACCACTGCATACACCAAACCATGGTTGTATCTGCTGAGAGATTGCGCATTACAGTATTGCGCAAGCGCAGATTCGATGCAACGATGCACTTTGCGAGCGTCCTTGCGGATGTTTGCAAAGCTCTTCCCCAAATGGCAAGGGAAAGGCAGGTCAGCGAGCGCTTGTGGAAACTGGCGCTCGCCCCCTCGATTACGCTAGCATCTGTCAATAAAGCTGTGGAATCTCATAGAGCAGCGAGGAGTGATCCCGCTCCGCAACTCTCTGTCCCGACATGCTTCTCCAGAACTCAGCGACAATGCCGGAATCCAAATTTCCAGCATTTCCAGTACTGAAGTCTCCTCGAAGCAGGCTTCCTCCAAGATCATGGCGACCAAGATGGGCTATCTCTCCACGAATGTTACGAGTATGATCATACCAAGACTATCAGTCAGGTGAGATTTCTTGCACTTCTACCGTCGTCTGGAGAGGATCAATGTTGAGCAAGAGCTATTGCATCCTGCATGGAGATCTGAGACAGTCATTGTCTGTATATAGGCAGTGTGGAAATTCTGTTCCATCTAGAACGAACGATATCCGAATTTCAATCATATCTACTGTCGAAGTGTTCCAATTCCAAGTCCATATAACACTCACAAGTAACAGCAATGTCTGCTCTTCGTGCTCTAGCGAGGTCATCAAACGGGAAATTTAGTGCCATCGATCACAAATCCAATGTTTGGTTCGTCCAAGTCGTAGTGTCTGGGCATGGATTCGACGTAATGATATAACTAGCATCTTACTCACGACTACAACTAATGACAGCAATCAGTCATCAGGATACAATGAAGTCTGCGGCTCTTTCGGCAGTGGCATACACGCCAGTCTGAATATGTCCGGGAACAAGACTGGGCATGATGCTGGCATCCACAATCCGTAAGTTCTCGGTGCCGTAAACTCTCAGCTCGGAGTCAACAACACCACCGTCCTCGAGAGGCAGCATTGCGCAAGTTGCGACTGGATGATAGAGTGAGGCAACCGTTCGACGGATATAGTCTTTGATCTCCTCGTCACTTTGCACGGCAGCACCTGGCTCATACTCGGCAACCCATGATTGCGATAGTGGGTAGGTGGAGGCGATTCGTCGATTGAATCTGATGATCTGAATCAAGGCTTCCATCTCGTACTCGTTGCTGAGATAGTTTGGATTGATCAGAGGATTTGCAGCTGGTTGAGTTGAGTTGATGTGGATCGAACCTTTCGAGAATGGATGCTGCAGACCTGCGATTAGAGTAAAGAAGCCTTTGCCGTATAGTGTGGCGTTGGTGGCTGGGTAGCCCAGAACTCCAGTATATCCATCAGAGAAGATAATCTCAAGCTGAGGCACATTGTCGCCGAGGGGAGTTGTCAAATACCGTAGCTTCCGCTGATCATCCTTGGTTGGTGTATTTCCGGCAGCCGACTTTGCAAGGTTGGCCAAACGTCCTGCGATTTCAGGTCCGAAAGCCTTCTGCCAGGTTGTAAAAAGATAAGCGCTGCCTGTGAAATCATACAAGGAGGCAAGACCAGCATCATACAAAGCAAGTTGCTCCGCCGCGAACGTTGCGTTGACCCGCAGGAAATCGAACGAGGTATAGTTTTCTCGAAGCTGGAAAGAATTGGCGATTCGAACATGATCTTGCAGATTCTCACCAACCCCGGGGAGTTCGTGCAGAACCTCTATACCCGCAGCCGCCAGCACTCTCCGTTGGCCTATACCGGATCGCTCCAAGATGCCAGGGCTCTGAACAGTGCCTGCTGACAAGATTACTTCTTTCCTGGCCTTGATCTCGAGTCCAGAGTTGAGCTCCACGCCAGTGGCTCGCAGTTTGCTATGCTTGGAGAAGAGAACTCTGTTGACTAGTGTGATATCACGGACTTCTAGGTTAGAGCCGGCTTCTGGCAGGTACGCATTCGCCGAATACTTGCGCACGTACCCAGTCTGATCGATATTACTTGGCTGGAGCTCAACACCTAAAGGGTTACCTCCAAGTGAATTGAGGTTGTGGGGGAATCCTAATTGAGTCAAGGTGGGAATCCAATATGTCTGCTGTGTTGGTTGAGCACGATTGACCACCGTGTCAATGGGACCGCCAGTGCCTACACCCTCTGAGCCGTATGTACTAGTATTTATGCCTGTAAAGTTCTCGACCTTGAGCATCGCTCTAAGCATGTTATTCCAGTTCCAGGTAGGATTGCCGAACGATTCCCAAGCATCATAGTCAGCGACGGAAGGGCGATCCCAGCAAAGCAGATTGATAGCAGAAGTCCCTCCCAGAACCTTACCACGGTTCACACTTACTGTTCTCCCATTAGCAGCTTCTTGAGGAGTTGTCGTCCAATTCCAATCATAGATCGTGCCCAAGGCAGAACCTTTCCGTCCGGGCACATTGATTCGAGGTTCGTCCAGAGCTGTAGGCCCAGCCTCAAGCAGGAGGATACGATCATGAGGGAGTCGCTGACTGAGCCGGGTTGCAAGTGCAACACCTGCAGTTCCTCCTCCAACTATGATCTACTAATGTCAGCGCAGCTAGACTGTCGGGACACCGGAGCGCACATAATCATACTCGGCACAAACCTCATCAGGTTGACTTGGAAAAGCTGTGACTGATTGTGCGAGTGCGTAGACGCAAATTGCCAACCTCGCCGCTTGTGTGAAACCCAACATTTTTTTCCTAGCAGTGAATGGCACGAACTCTGTACCTAGACAATTACAGGACACGGCTCACCTTATGTGTTAGACAGCGTTGCGATCATCTCGGCTGCCAATCTATACACAGCGAACTAGGAACGGAAGGCAGTAATTACCCTGCATGACTGCAAGCATGGATGCTGACAATGATATCGGTATATTCCAATCTAGAGAAGATCTGCCCGCTTTTGTTCCCTGGGCGAGGCGCCGTCTTCGAGGTGGCGCCAGAGCTGACATGCATTGCGGGGTTGCCTGGTTTCCTGGTGCCGGAAAGACGACACACCCGCGAGCCGGTCCAATGGATTTTCTGTGACAATGTCGACTGAATAAGCCATGCGGTGGGGTCTTGAGGGGTTGTGGGTGATCTGAGTGCTACCTCTGGAAAAATTGGCAAAGCTGCCCACCGAAGTGCTGCTACTGTTGCTACGTTGTCAGACATTGGTATTGGATCCAAGCAGGGATTAGCTCTTGCGATTGCTGTACCTGTCATTCAAAGCACGAAGAATCAACCAATCATGAACTGAATCGATCGAGCAAGGGTGGTTGTGGACTTTCTCTATAAGATATCTGATAGTCACGAAAGATCGCTACCATTGGGTGTGACAGCCTTGAATCCTAATCTATACAGATCGTGACCTCCTTGTAGCATCCTTGTAGCATCCAGCATAATTCTAGAAGACGTCGTAGATATGCTTTGCCTTAGATCTGATTGCTCCAGCGTAGAGTACAGGAGGCGGTTACCGCACCCTGCGCTGAGCCGCAAGGTCATCCAGATTCCGTTGCCGTACTTCTCTCATGTATTGCTCTTGCTCATTGCTTAGACCGACAAACGGCCTGTCGTCTCTGTGGACCATGCGCCAGACTCCATAGACTAACATGAAGGCTATGCCAACGCCGACGATGATGATGCATATGATGGCGCTGTAGCTGAGGTCGGCCATGATTAACGACGTTGAAGTGGTATCAATGTGGTATTTATGGTCCGGACAGCAAATTGAATGATTGTGCAGTCCGCAGACACTTTCTTCGAAGGTTGTGTAGACTCTGTGAGACGAGGTCTGTGTCGAGCGGAAATGTGCGCCGCAAGAATGAATGAGAATGAAGCACAGCAGCAATATGTGACATGCGAAAAGATGAACACTGACGATACGTACAAGCAGCGGACGACATGCAGAGGGATGCGCATGCTGTTCCTTATACAGGTCCGAATGACCGCCTGTCGCTGCGAACATGTTGCGGTGCGACGCAGCAGTGCCGCTCTGCGTGCCACTGATCTCTGCCGCTGAGACGTTTCATGGCTGCTTCAGTATACATACTCCGATTGGCCGAATAGCGACGAGCCCAATAGCAATTGCATCTGTAATCAGGCGCCTTATGGACAAATAAATATCTGTACGGTCGTTAATGAAAAGAAGACAAGAATATTGACCCGGAGAAACACTGGAAGGAACGCCTGAAAATGCCAACAAAGACGATGATTGGGTGCTTCGCGATGCAACCAATGAGCGTTCACTCCCTCATCGTATCAAAGCAAGGACCATCAATACTGCAGGAAGACATAGCCCCCTCGCCATTGCAGGTACAATGGCCATCTCCTCGTCCTTGTCGACGCTATACTTCATGATACACGATGCGAAGCAAAGGCCAAGGTTGCCAGACCTGCAGGTAAGGATGACATCCCTTCATTCATCGGCGGCTGACCTGGCAGGATCCGCCGGGTCAAGTGTGACAGGGCAGTTCCATCCTGCAACCGATGTGTTATGACAGGACGCACATGCGATGGCAAACAACAGGCCGACACGAGCGTTCAGAAAGTAATCAAGCGGCTTGTCATCGCAGGTCCATCCATTGACAGCCACCACCTGCCAACCTTTGCATTTCCGATCTCAGACTATGAACGCAATGGCTTCGACTTCTTTCGAACATACATGGTCTGGCCTATGACATTGGTCTCGCCAGACCCGGAATGGGTCTACCTCTCCTTGCAGCTATGCGCAAGCTCACCCATTACCGTTTATGCTGTTGCTGCAGTGTCGGGCGCAGCCGCAGCTATGATTAATGTCCACGATGGCGTTCTACGACGTCCCCGAAATTTTGCAGCTGACGATGTAGCGATGAAGCAGTATTCAAAGGCAATGGCAGCCACGCGACGGTACATGATGGAACATGGCGAGTCTTCGAGTCCCGAACCGGTCTTGCTAGCGTCTATGCTGTTCGCGACTTTTGAGGTGTACCTTGAGAATCGGGACTCACTCGCCCTCCAGCACATTGATTATGGTCGAAAGATGTTGAAACAATACTCTCAAAAGCCACTCAAGATGTCACTGCAGTCATGCTACGGTATGATCTTGTCGATGGACAGGTGGTCGCTCGATCATGTTCAGGTAATCGGTCCCGGAAGTGCATCAAAGTCAAGCTGGCCACATTCACTTTCTTCCACGCCAGATGCACACCAGACGATCAAGCAGTTGATCCAGGATGCCGACCAGCTCATGCAAGAACGGCTCGATTGGGCAGAGAAGCATATCGATCGTCTTGCCCTTGTTCTTCCACATGGCCCGAGATATTGCTTGATTCGCTGGCTCAGCAGAATGGCCAATCACATACACCCGGTCTTTCAGATAAAGCAGCTGGAGATTTTGCGGGCCCAGCACGATCGATGGCGGCGGCCACTTCTATCGAAACAATGTGACCCTTCGACGCCAGCGGACCTACTGTTGGCCATTCAGTTTCTCTTGTCAGACCTGCTGCTGTCAACCTGTGACGTTGCAGAAGAGAAAACAACCGATTTTGTGCCGCACTTCGAAAGGACGCTCGATCTGATGTCGGTTTATCTCGCTCGTTGGCCAGAAGATATCATGCTTGATCCGCCAACTCTGCGCCATGTTGGTCGCGAGGCCCAGACGTCCTTCTCTTTGGATCTCGAAGTCTTACCAGCGCTGAACATGATGTGCTACAAATGCACAGACCAGAAACTCAGGCGTCGAATCATTGCGCTGATGTACAAGATGAAACGCAGAGAAGGTATAAATTATTCTGTAGCTCTGGCTGATGGATGCCGCTGGCTGGCCGATATCCAGGAGAAACGGGCAGCCGATCTCGGTCTAGATGCTACAGTTATACCCGAGCAGGCTTCCTTCTGGGAGGTAGTCATCGTACACGAGATTGCT
This sequence comes from Elsinoe australis, assembly GCA_007556505.1. Classification (NCBI taxonomy): domain Eukaryota; kingdom Fungi; phylum Ascomycota; class Dothideomycetes; order Myriangiales; family Elsinoaceae; genus Elsinoe; species Elsinoe australis. The sequence goes on from SWCS01000012.1 coordinate 1,295,296, forward strand.
GTATTGAAGCTCGTCAGTACGACTGTCGTCCATCGGCCTAGCGGCAGCGCTGTAGAGATCAACACTTACGCTGGCGGTGGTGACCCAATGCCATTGAAGCCATTCAAGACACAGTGGATTGCCTTCCGTGCTCTTGGGCTTTACAAATGAACGCATGTCCTTAAGCATATGCGGATGTCGTGCGCCCGCTGCCCGTTAGCTAATACAAGGATTATATGACGGTCTAAATTTAGCATAAGTTTAGCTAAGTTTAGTTTAAGTTTAGCTTAGCTAGCTACATAGACTAAGCTTCTAGCTAATTAGAGTATATATATCTAGACTTATATCCTTTATATATAGTAGCTTATCTACTTCTTTTTTCTCTAACTACTATTTCTTATTTAGAGATTAAAGCTAACTACTATTTCTTATTTAGAGATTAAATGTAATAGAGTATATAGAATAGGGTAGTAGCGATAGCTTAGTAATAGTAGAACGATATATATCTTATATATATATAGAGACTAATTCCTAACTTCTACTAAGTTAGATATAAGACTATATTATATATATGTCTTAGAGAAACTATTAATCTAATAGTATAGTATTATAGCTACGATACTATCTCTATTATAATTACTTTTCTCTTTATATATATACTCTTATATACTAGTACTCTTATTAAAACCCTTTTATATAAGATAGAAAAAGAGTAGTTACTAGTACTCTAATAGTATAAAGATATTAATATATATATATAGGTAATCCTTACCTTATATTATATTATTCTTCTTATATTATATCTCTATATAAGGTTTTATAATAGCTTTCTACTATTATATTATACTACTACCTTACTATATTATCTTCTTATTATTATTAATACTATATATATAACTAGTAAACTATAGATCTATAAGTATAGTACTATTATATAAAGTACTACTATCTATTATTATAAGTATTCTTTCTTTATTTAGTATTAATAGACTATAGTTAATAGCTAGTTAATAGCTATTATTCTATATAATAATAGTAGTCTAATAGATATAAGTAGTCTACTTTTCTAATTTCTTTATTTCTTTTTTATCTTACTCCTTCTCTAACTCCTATATATTACTAAAGCTTTTACTACTTGTTACTCTAACTAACTATTATATAGCTCTCTCTATACTCTCTTACTATCGTTACTCTAACATTAAATTAATTAAACTACTAATAATATGTCTAGCTTTATCTCTTTCTTTATTACTATATTATTATATAGCTATTATACTAATACTAGCTATATTACTTGCTTAGGTAATATGTCTAAGAATCCTATCTATTGTCATAAACTAGACTTAGGAGCTTAGAACTAATCAAGGTGCTAAGCCTATCACATGATTATTACTCTATATGTATTAGATATGCCCTATAGACCCTATAGGTATGCCTATAGAGCACAC